>CM072992.1:12500-1356669 GCA_037013635.1 Plagiodera versicolora
CGGATTACGACATGTATTGAGCTTTAATTGAATTGATATTAATGTAAACAGTATGTATAGGAATATTTATTATATCTCGAAAGTATACTTCTAACTGAAACTGAATAAAAACTGAAAATGAAGTTCCAAATTGAAATGAAAATACTTCAAGAAGGCTGAACTGACATATTTTCCATATATGAATGAATTACTTCAACAAATTAATGTGGGAATATAATAATAAAAATCTGTTATTTTGAGATACCTTTTGGATTTTTTGGCATTTGGAATTATGGGTTTTCTCAGGGGTTTCCAGCAAAAATATGCAAAAGAAGACAATAGCATAACAAAGTTTAGTACATTTGGATATTCTATTAGAGTTTCACATTGCAGTTGCAGAATGTATAAAATGTAGAGGTTTTAATAGTTTTCCATAGTTTAGACCACTTTGGTAAGTTTTAAAATACTCTGGAAACCCATGCAAAGAGTTGATGCATATATTATTCTGGGGCAAACTCAACTAATTGAAAGAGTGTCATGTACTCGATATTCACTATCCAGTTGAGGGACAGAGCTTAAACAAAAAATTATAGATTGAAATATATGCAAAACCTAATTTCACAAGCTATAGGTGAGATAAGAAACAGCTAGGAGTGATTATCAAAATTATTAGGAAGTTGAATATAAAACTAACATCATTCAAAATTATATATAAATATATATAAAGAGCTTCACTTGAACTACAGATTTTAATGTATTATTATATATATATAAATCATGTCATCATATATAGTATATTGATAAGGTCTTCTAGAAAATCTTCACAATCACATATAAGTTGATAAGACGTTACTATCTGCTTCACAGTTGAATAATTCAGAACATTCCAGCGAATCTAAGCCATTGAATTTCTTGATAGTATCTATGAACTGCTTATTTTCAACTCCAATTTCTATCAACTGTCAGATCTCCTGTATGGTTACATAGTTATTCTTCATTTTTCATATTGAATATTTGTTTATTCTTGGGGAATTGTGAATCTTGTTTATGTCATGCTTTTCCATTCAAAGGTATATCTTCTCTATGTCTTTTCAATTTGCTTCTTAACCATAAAATACCTCTGTATTTTCAATTTGAATATTGTTCTCATTGAATTTGGTGCATGCAACAAATAAATGCAAGTTTTTTTCATCAACCTGACATGGAATCATCAGTATTTGTGTCCAAATGCTTGAATAACTTCATGAACTTCAAGCCCAATCAGATATTGGAGTTCCAACACACATTCCTCTTTGATTCATTTTCTGCATCTTCATCAAGTGATTCATTTCATAAGTACTTAGTGTGTAGAAAGAAGAAAGCTGAGGATTGTAGATAGCTCTAGCCATCAAAACTGGGTCATTTTTGGCAGTGTAGTATTTTTTCTAATATACTAAATTCTATAAAAAGTTATTAATATATAAGTTAATGTGCTAGAAATATTACAGAAATAAATATTACCAAGATCCTGGAAACAGATAATTCCACAGAAAATATATCATCATATGGCTATTTGGTGTTATGAAATCTCTTTTTTCATTTGAAATATTGCAGGTGAATATTTTGTTATCAATTTGTACGAAAAATATTTGTCAACAAATCGTAGTAAAATATCAAGGTCATTTAGACATTTCGCGCCATTTTTGGAATGACTTCTCTGGTACTCTGTGATGAGATATCGATTAGAAATGACCACGATCATATACACAGGTCTGGAATCTACGGCATTTGGTGAGGGGTGGAAGAAAACGTTGCTATTATTATCTGTTATGAGGCAGGTTTATTCACGTTTCTTGTTCGAATTTTAAACAAAACGACTTGAACGTATATAAAATCAATGACAGAAAAATATTGCGAAATGAAATAATGAAAAACCATTCTCTGATCGGAACTGACAAAGTGACAAAACGGCGAAGCAACCACAAAAATCAATGTTTGGGCTACCAGTTGCCAGACCTGTGTATATGATCGTGATCTATCCTAGTATTGATTTTTGCCTGAATTGTCGTAACTCATTCTCTTAATCGTCTAATCCACAATCAAAGGTCTGGAATATACGACATTTTTGACTGGGGGGGGGGGGGGTGAAACCATTTTGAATTTATGGCGTAGTTTAGTCACGTGATCAATATTTCGTTTTGTGAACATTTGAATGAAAAATCTATGACAGAGATATCTTACTGAATCAATTCAAAAAAAACTGATCGGAATTGACAAAGTAACGACAGAGGAAAGCGCTGCAGTTGGCGAAACAGCCAGTTGTCAGACCTGTGTATATGATCGTCGAAATGAACATGAAAGATGACGTTTGATAGCAGTCCAAGAAACTTTTGAGAAGCGGCAGGCGAATAATGAATTATCGATGAGAAAATACCACGATCATATACACAGGACTGGAATCAATTTTGACTGGGGTGGAAGATTATTTTGCCATATTTATTTGTCAGGAGGTATTAGAGATCTAGTTAACAATCGTAAAGTAAACGTTAGGATTTGAATGGTAAATAAAATCAATAACAGAAATGTCTTGCAAAATCAATAAAAACCACTTTCAAAAAACTGACAAAGTGACAAAAGAGGACGGCGAAACAGCCACAAAATGTTTAGCCCTCCAAACGAGTTGTCAGACCTGTGTATATGATCGTCGAAATGAACATGACGTTTGATAGCAGTCCGAGAAACTTTTGAGAAGCAGTTCATAGCCAATTAAAACGAATGATTAGAAATGATCATAAACACAGGTCTGATATCGCATTTGGTGGAAGAAAACGTTGCTATAATTATCTGTCAAGAGGAAGTTCAATCACGTGTCTTGTTCTTGAAATATAAAATCAATGGCAGAAATATCTTGCAAAATGAAAAACATACTTTCTGAATACTGAACTGACAAAGTGACAAAAGGGCGAAATCAATGTTTGGGCTACCAATTGCCAGACCTGTGTATATGATCGTCATCTATCCTAGTATTGATTTTTGCCCTTATTGGCGAATGCGCCAAGATTGCGGTGCCGCCGCCAAATTAGTGGAACTAATCTCTGGAAACGCGTGATTCAACGGGGCTCATTTAGTGGACATTCATTTGGTACTATGGTCATTAATTATATCAATAAGTCTTCTGTTTCATTAATTCATAAAATATCGAGTGCTCAACTCAGATGACATTCCATTAATATACGGGGTGATCGAAAAAGTTAGTGATGTTATAAAAAATCATTCCTCCACAAAATACAATTTTTCGCCCATTGATAAATTAGCGTTTCCAGCATTTTTTGTTCCACTCTGTATGTGTTTTTTCGTTAATGTGACTTTATATCATATTCATTTGTTCTTCAATTCGAATGAGTTTAGAGATCTTTCAAGTCATTTTCAGAAGGTTTGAATGCTGGATATCATAATATGATGAATATTGTTTCCCTAATGAATTCATTTTCTCCTGAACAATACTATGCTCACGTGCCAGCTGTCTAAAAAATAAGACTCGCTGCTTCTTTCATCAGTCTTGCATTGCGACGCCATAAACTGGGGCGTCGCTGTGTGTACCACGCGTTACTCACATTGACTACGACCTACAGTTGTGTGGCGGGCTCGCTTTCGTTTTATGCTCGACATACACACGTCGTGCGATTTCGTATCTCTCGTCGAGACGAATCGCTGCTTTCGCGTTTCGAAACGCCGCGTCGTCTTCGCCTACTGAATCCAAAGGAGACAGCACAACGACGACGGCACGCCTAACGTCCAAATCGCTCCGACGTACATCCGATTCGGAAATACCGAGCAGTCAATTGACAATCTAACGAAAACACTGCGATTTCGTATCTTTCGTCGAGACGAAAACGAATCGCTGCTTTCGCGTTTCGAAACGCCGCGTCGTCTTCGCCTACTGAATCCAAAGGAGACAGCAAAACGACGACGACACGCCTTACGTCCAACAAGCTCCGACATAGATCCAAACGAATTCGGAAATACCGAGCAGTCAATTGACAATTAAACGAAAACACTGCGATTTCGTATCTTTCGTCGAGACGAAATCGAATCGCTGCTTTCGCGTTTCGCGTTAGTCGTATATCGTATACATTTTGCTGATTCGTATCTATAGGTGTACATGGTACGACGAAAAAGAAGAAAAAAAAACGAGAGTGTTTTTCATTATTCGATTTGTAATTTCGTGAAATTAATTCATTCACTCGAGAAAACGTGAATTCCTTGTGCTTATGTTTTTCCCTTCTTGTTTTCGTTTCAGAAGACAGACGAGATAACTCTTTCGAATTCGTCGTACGTTATCGGACATTTTTTTCAGCTGAGACAGTGACGAAAAAATAGATATAGAGGATGTGGGCTGAGTATCTCAAACGAATATTTTCTAAGTATTTTGTGATCCTGAAAAGGACCGATATTGGTTGATTGTCGGATAGAACGACATCTTGAGCTTTCTTTTCCGTTTACTGTTGCAATCGTTCTGTGCTCGAGAATACGAAGGAACCGATTTATATACCCCCCATACGACGTGTAAGCACATAATGACATGCTACAAATTAAAATACGTGAGAATCACAATGAATTCAAGTCGAATACGAGTCTACGAGTTGAAATAACCATATTTTCGGAATCAGCACGTCAAAATACGTAAGCTAATACTGAATACTTCAATTATGACAGTTTCCTGACATCAGAAAATAAATATACTTCACATAATAGGAGACTCCTGTCACTTTACGACAATAAAGTATTAAAAAAATATCAAGAATTTCAGAAATACAAAGTTGGCAATAATAATAGTTGGAGTGCCGAATTCAATATCAACCGAGGTTCACAGCTGCAAAATTTTGCTAAGAATATCAACCATATTAACGACTTTCATAAGAGGGAAAAAGTGTATATTATATACTTCAAAAATATAAAATATTGTTTGTTTCTTCCAAGAATTATGAATTTTGCACTCACGGAGAGATTGTAAACTTTCCAAATTGCCCCTAGTATAAAACCACTGCAGACATCATGTTTTAGCTAATTTCACGATTCACACGAAAAATATACATATTTCGAGCACCTTTCGAAGGTCAAATGATCGATCAATAAACTAGAATGGACGAAAGACGAAAACTGTTCAGTGATTGGGAAGCAGCTGTTGCTACTTGTGCTTCCTTCCGCTGGATGGCGCCACACGGATTAACATTATGTAGTTCTCTGACCTCAAGTCGAGTAACGTGACGCTCAAACGTGGTATCATAGATGTCACATAATGTATCAATTTCTATTTTGAGCAATGTGAAGTTAGCAGCAACAAATTTTATGGAAGTATATGATTTATTTCAGTGAGTTGAAAAATCTCACTAAATACTGGTAATTTCACTGAATAATAGACTGCAAATTTCCGATTGGGTTTTCGCGATTTTCTCAGGTTCCTGGAGCTCTACGAGTTCAAATGACACCATTTTCGGAATCAGCGCGTCAAATTACGCCAGAATCATTATATAATAAAGTCGAAAAACCGATTTTGAAATTTTCCGATCGGTTTTTCGCGATCTCCTCAGCTTCCTGAAGCTCTACGAGTTCAAATAACACCATTTTCGGAATCAGCGCGTCAAAATACGTAAGAATCACTATATATTAAAGTCGAAAAACCGATTTTTGAATTTTCCGATCGGTTTTTTGCGATTTTCTCAGCTTCCTGAAGCTCTACGAGTTCAAATAACACCATTTTCGGAATCAGCGCGTCAAAATACGTGAGAATCACTATATATTAAAGTCGAAAAACCGATTTTTAAATTTTCCGATCGGTTTTTCGCGATTTTCTCAGCTTCCTGAAGCTCTACGAGTTCAAATAACACCATTTTCGGAATCAGCGCGTCAAAATACGTAAGAATCACTTTATATTAAAGTCGAAAAACTGATTTTTGAATTTTCCGATCGGTTTTTCGCGATTTTCTCAGCTTCCTGAAGCTCTACGAGTTCAAATAACACCATTTTCGGAATCAGCGCGTCAAAATACGTGAGAATCACTATATATTAAAGTCGAAAAACCGATTTTTGAATTTTCCGATCGGTTTTTCGCGATTTTCTCAGCTTCCTGAAGCTCTACGAGTTCAAATAACACCATTTTCGGAATCAGCGCGTCAAAATACGTAAGAATCACTATATATTAAAGTCGAAAAACCAATTTTTAAATTTTCCGATCGGTTTTTCGCGATTTTCTCAGCTTCCTGAAGCTCTACGAAATCAAATAACACCATTTTCGGAATCAGCGCGTCAAAATACGTAAGAATCACTATATATTGAAGTCGAAAAACCGATTTTTGAAATTTCCGATCGGTTTTTCGCGATTTTCTCAGCTTCCTGAAGCTCTACGAGTTCAAATAACACCATTTTTGGAATCAGCGCGTCAAAATACGTAAGAATCACTATATATTAAAGTCGAAAAACCGATTTTTAAATTTTCCGATCGGTTTTTCGCGATTTTCTCAGCTTCCTGAAGCTCTACGAGTTCAAATAACACCATTTTCGGAATCAGCGCGTCAAAATACGTAAGAATCACTATATATTAAAGTCGAAAAACCGATTTTTAAATTTTCCGATCGGTTTTTCGCGATTTTCTCAGCTTCCTGAAGCTCTACGAGTTCAAATAACACCATTTTCGGAATCAGCGCGTCAAAATACGTAAGAATCACTATATATTAAAGTCGAAAAACCGATTTTTGAATTTTCCGACCGGTTTTTAGCGATTTTCTCAGCTTCCTGAAGCTCTACGAGTTCAAATAACACCATTTTCGGAATCAGCGCGTCAAAATACGTAAGAATCACTATATATTAGAGTCGAAAAACTGATTTTTGAATTTTCCGATCGGTTTTTCGCGATTTTCTCAGCTTCCTGAAGCTCTACGAGTTCAAATAACACCATTTTCGGAATCAGCGCGTCAAAATACGTAAGAATCACTATATATTAAAGTCGAAAAACCGATTTTTGAATTTTCTGATCGGTTTTTCGCGATTTTCTCAGCTTCCTGAAGCTCTACGAGTTCAAATAACACCATTTTCGGAATCAGCGCGTCAAAATACGTAAGAATCACTATATATTAAAGTCGAAAAACCAATTTTTAAATTTTCCGATCGGTTTTTCGCCATTTTCTCAGCTTCCTGAAGCTCTACGAAATCAAATAACACCATTTTCGGAATCAGCGCGTCAAAATACGTAAGAATCACTATATATTGAAGTCGAAAAACCGATTTTTGAAATTTCCGATCGGTTTTTCGCGATTTTCTCAGCTTCCTGAAGCTCTACGAGTTCAAATAACACCATTTTCGGAATCAGCGCGTCAAAATACGTAAGAATCACTATATATTAAAGTCGAAAAACCGATTTTTGAATTTTCCGATCGGTTTTTCGCGATTTTCTCAGCTTCCTGAAGCTCTACGAATTCAAATAACACCATTTTCGGAATCAGCGCGTCAAAATACGTAAGAATCACTATATATTAAAGTCGAAAAACCGATTTTTGAATTTTCCGATCGGTTTTTCGCGATTTTCTCAGCTTCCTGAAGCTCTACGAGTTCAAATAACACCATTTTCGGAATCAGCGCGTCAAAATACGTAAGAATCACTATATATTAAAGTCGAAAAACCGATTTTTGAATTTTCCGATCGGTTTTTCGCGATTTTCTCAGCTTCCTGAAGCTCTACGAGTTCAAATAACACCATTTTCGGAATCAGCGCGTCAAAATACGTAAGAATCACTATATATTAAAGTCGAAAAACCGATTTTTAAATTTTCCGATCGGTTTTTCGCGATTTTCTCAGCTTCCTGAAGCTCTACGAGTTCAAATAACACCATTTTCGGAATCAGCGCGTCAAAATACGTAAGAATCACTATATATTAAAGTCGAAAAACCGATTTTTGAATTTTCCGACCGGTTTTTAGCGATTTTCTCAGCTTCCTGAAGCTCTACGAGTTCAAATAACACCATTTTCGGAATCAGCGCGTCAAAATACGTAAGAATCACTATATATTAGAGTCGAAAAACTGATTTTTGAATTTTCCGATCGGTTTTTCGCGATTTTCTCAGCTTCCTGAAGCTCTACGAGTTCAAATAACACCATTTTCGGAATCAGCGCGTCAAAATACGTAAGAATCACTATATATTAAAGTCGAAAAACCGATTTTTGAATTTTCTGATCGGTTTTTCGCGATTTTCTCAGCTTCCTGAAGCTCTACGAGTTCAAATAACACCATTTTCGGAATCAGCGCGTCAAAATACGTAAGAATCACTATATATTAAAGTCGAAAAACCAATTTTTAAATTTTCCGATCGGTTTTTCGCCATTTTCTCAGCTTCCTGAAGCTCTACGAAATCAAATAACACCATTTTCGGAATCAGCGCGTCAAAATACGTAAGAATCACTATATATTGAAGTCGAAAAACCGATTTTTGAAATTTCCGATCGGTTTTTCGCGATTTTCTCAGCTTCCTGAAGCTCTACGAGTTCAAATAACACCATTTTTGGAATCAGCGCGTCGAAATACGTAAGAATCACTATATATTAAAGTCGAAAAACCGATTTTTAAATTTTCCGATCGGTTTTTCGCGATTTTCTCAGCTTCCTGAAGCTCTACGAGTTCAAATAACACCATTTTCGGAATCAGCGCGTCAAAATACGTAAGAATCACTATATATTAAAGTCGAAAAACCGATTTTTGAATTTTCAGATCGGTTTTTCGCGATTTTCTCAGCTTCCTGAAGCTCTACGAGTTCAAATAACACCATTTTCGGAATCAGCGCGTCAAAATACGTAAGAATCACTATATATTAAAGTCGAAAAACCGATTTTTGAATTTTCCGATCGGTTTTTCGCGATTTTCTCAGCTTCCTGAAGCTCTACGAATTCAAATAACACCATTTTCGGAATCAGCGCGTCAAAATACGTAAGAATCACTATATATTAAAGTCGAAAAACCGATTTTTGAATTTTCCGATCGGTTTTTCGCGATTTTCTCAGCTTCCTGAAGCTCTACGAGTTCAAATAACACCATTTTCGGAATCAGCGCGTCAAAATACGTAAGAATCACTATATATTAAAGTCGAAAAACCGATTTTTGAATTTTCCGATCGGTTTTTCGCGATTTTCTCAGCTTCCTGAAGCTCTACGAGTTCAAATAACACCATTTTCGGAATCAGCGCGTCAAAATACGTAAGAATCACTATATATTAAAGTCGAAAAACCGATTTTTGAATTTTCCGATCGGTTTTTCGCGATTTTCTCAGCTTCCTGAAGCTCTACGAGTTCAAATAACATCATTTTCGGAATCAGCGCGTCAAAATACATAAGAATCACTATATCCTGAAGTCAAAAAATGAACATTGAAATTTTCGAAAAAATCGAAAGGGGGTACCCTTTGCTCAATTTCTGGCAAGATTTTGAAAATCAAATTCAACGGAAAAGGACAAATGACCCCATTTTCGGAATCAGCGCGTCAAAATACGTAAGAATCACTATATATTAAAGTCGAAAAACCGATTTTTGAATTTTCCGATCGGTTTTTCGCGATTTTCCCAGCTTCCTGAAGCTCTACGAGTTCAAATAACACCATTTTCGGAATCAGCGCGTCAAAATACGTAAGAATCACTATATATTAAAGTCGAAAAACCGATTTTTGAATTTTCCGATCGGTTTTTCGCGATTTTCCCAGCTTCCTGAAGCTCTACGAGTTCAAATAACACCATTTTCGGAATCAGCGCGTCAAAATACGTAAGAATCACTATATATTAAAGTCGAAAAACCGATTTTTGAATTTTCCGACCGGTTTTTAGCGATTTTCTCAGCTTCCTGAAGCTCTACGAGTTCAAATAACACCATTTTCGGAATCAGCGCGTCAAAATACGTAAGAATCACTATATATTAGAGTCGAAAAACTGATTTTTGAATTTTCCGATCGGTTTTTCGCGATTTTCTCAGCTTCCTGAAGCTCTACGAGTTCAAATAACACCATTTTCGGAATCAGCGCGTCAAAATACGTAAGAATCACTATATATTAAAGTCGAAAAACCGATTTTTGAATTTTCTGATCGGTTTTTCGCGATTTTCTCAGCTTCCTGAAGCTCTACGAGTTCAAATAACACCATTTTCGGAATCAGCGCGTCAAAATACGTAAGAATCACTATATATTAAAGTCGAAAAACCAATTTTTAAATTTTCCGATCGGTTTTTCGCCATTTTCTCAGCTTCCTGAAGCTCTACGAAATCAAATAACACCATTTTCGGAATCAGCGCGTCAAAATACGTAAGAATCACTATATATTGAAGTCGAAAAACCGATTTTTGAAATTTCCGATCGGTTTTTCGCGATTTTCTCAGCTTCCTGAAGCTCTACGAGTTCAAATAACACCATTTTTGGAATCAGCGCGTCGAAATACGTAAGAATCACTATATATTAAAGTCGAAAAACCGATTTTTAAATTTTCCGATCGGTTTTTCGCGATTTTCTCAGCTTCCTGAAGCTCTACGAGTTCAAATAACACCATTTTCGGAATCAGCGCGTCAAAATACGTAAGAATCACTATATATTAAAGTCGAAAAACCGATTTTTGAATTTTCCGATCGGTTTTTCGCGATTTTCTCAGCTTCCTGAAGCTCTACGAGTTCAAATAACACCATTTTCGGAATCAGCGCGTCAAAATACGTAAGAATCACTATATATTAAAGTCGAAAAACCGATTTTTGAATTTTCCGATCGGTTTTTCGCGATTTTCTCAGCTTCCTGAAGCTCTACGAGTTCAAATAACACCATTTTCGGAATCAGCGCGTCAAAATACGTAAGAATCACTATATATTAAAGTCGAAAAACCGATTTTTGAATTTTCCGATCGGTTTTTCGCGATTTTCTCAGCTTCCTGAAGCTCTACGAATTCAAATAACACCATTTTCGGAATCAGCGCGTCAAAATACATAAGAATCACTATATCCTGAAGTAAAAAAATGAACATTGAAATTTTCGAAAAAATCGAAAGGGGGTACCCTTTGCTCAATTTCTGGCAAAATTTTGAAAATCAAATTCAACGGGAAAGGACAAATGACCCCATTTTCGGAATCAGCGCGTCAAAATACGTAAGAATCACTATATATTAAAGTCGAAAAACCGATTTTTGAATTTTCCGATCGGTTTTTCGCGATTTTCTCAGCTTCCTGAAGCTCTACGAGTTCAAATAACACCATTTTCGGAATCAGCGCGTCAAAATACGTAAGAATCACTATATATTAAAGTCGAAAAACCGATTTTTGAATTTTCCGATCGGTTTTTCGCGATTTTCCCATCTTCCTGAAGCTCTACGAGTTCAAATAACACCATTTTCGGAATCAGCGCGTCAAAATACGTAAGAATCACTATATATTAAAGTCGAAAAACCGATTTTTGAATTTTCCGATCGGTTTTTCGCGATTTTCCCATCTTCCTGAAGCTCTACGAGTTCAAATAACACCATTTTCTGAATCAGCGCGTCAAAATACGTAAGAATCACTATATATTAAAGTCGAAAAACCGATTTTTGAATTTTCCGATCGGTTTTTCGCGATTTTCTCAGCTTCCTGAAGCTCTACGAGTTCAAAAAACACCATTTTCGGAATCAGCGCGTCAAAATACGTAAGAATCACTATATATTAAAGTCGAAAAACCGATTTTTGAATTTTCCGATCGGTTTTTCGCGATTTTCTCAGCTTCCTGAAGCTCTACGAGTTCAAATAACACCATTTTCGGAATCAGCGCGTCAAAATACGTGAGAATCACTATATATTAAAGTCGAAAAACCGATTTTCGAATTTTCCGATCGGTTTTTCGCGATTTTCTCAGCTTCCTGAAGCTCTACGAATTCAAATAACACCATTTTCGGAATCAGCGCGTCAAGATACATAAGAATCACTATATCCTGAAGTCAAAAAATGAACATTGAAATTTTCGAAAAAATCGAAAGGGGGTACCCTTTGCTCAATTTCTGGCAAAATTTTGAAAATCAAATTCAACGGAAAAGGACAAATGACCCCATTTTCGGAATCAGCGCGTCAAAATACGTAAGAATCACTATATATTAAAGTCGAAAAACCGATTTTTGAATTTTCTGATCGGTTTTTCGCGATTTTCTCAGCTTCCTGAAGCTCTACGATATCAAATAACACCATTTTCGGAATCAGCGCGTCAAAATACGTAAGAATCACTATATATTAAAGTCGAAAAACCGATTTTTGAATTTTCCGATCGGTTTTTCGCGATTTTCTCAGCTTCCTGAAGCTCTACGAGTTCAAATAACACCATTTTCGGAATCAGCGCGTCAAAATACGTAAGAATCACTATATATTAAAGTCGAAAAACCGATTTTTGAATTTTCCGATCGGTTTTTCGCGATTTTCTCAGCTTCCTGAAGCTCTACGAGTTCAAATAACACCATTTTCGGAATCAGCGCGTCAAAATACGTAAGAATCACTATATATTAAAGTCGAAAAACCGATTTTTGAATTTTCCGATCGGTTTTTCGCGATTTTCTCAGCTTCCTGAAGCTCTACGAGTTCAAATAACACCATTTTCGGAATCAGCGCGTCAAAATACGTAAGAATCACTATATATTAAAGTCGAAAAACCGATTTTTGAATTTTCCGATCGGTTTTTCGCGATTTTCTCAGCTTCCTGAAGCTCTACGAATTCAAATAACACCATTTTCGGAATCAGCGCGTCAAAATACATAAGAATCACTATATCCTGAAGTAAAAAAATGAACATTGAAATTTTCGAAAAAATCGAAAGGGGGTACCCTTTGCTCAATTTCTGGCAAAATTTTGAAAATCAAATTCAACGGGAAAGGACAAATGACCCCATTTTCGGAATCAGCGCGTCAAAATACGTAAGAATCACTATATATTAAAGTCGAAAAACCGATTTTTGAATTTTCCGATCGGTTTTTCGCGATTTTCTCAGCTTCCTGAAGCTCTACGAGTTCAAATAACACCATTTTCGGAATCAGCGCGTCAAAATACGTAAGAATCACTATATATTAAAGTCGAAAAACCGATTTTTGAATTTTCCGATCGGTTTTTCGCGATTTTCCCATCTTCCTGAAGCTCTACGAGTTCAAATAACACCATTTTCTGAATCAGCGCGTCAAAATACGTAAGAATCACTATATATTAAAGTCGAAAAACCGATTTTTGAATTTTCCGATCGGTTTTTCGCGATTTTCTCAGCTTCCTGAAGCTCTACGAGTTCAAAAAACACCATTTTCGGAATCAGCGCGTCAAAATACGTAAGAATCACTATATATTAAAGTCGAAAAACCGATTTTTGAATTTTCCGATCGGTTTTTCGCGATTTTCTCAGCTTCCTGAAGCTCTACGAGTTCAAATAACACCATTTTCGGAATCAGCGCGTCAAAATACATAAGAATCACTATATCCTGAAGTCAAAAAATGAACATTGAAATTTTCGAAAAAATCGAAAGGGGGTACCCTTTGCTCAATTTCTGGCAAAATTTTGAAAATCAAATTCAACGGAAAAGGACAAATGACCCCATTTTCGGAATCAGCGCGTCAAAATACGTAAGAATCACTATATATTAAAGTCGAAAAACCGATTTTTGAATTTTCCGATCGGTTTTTCGCGATTTTCTCAGCTTCCTGAAGCTCTACGAGTTCAAATAACACCATTTTCGGAATCAGCGCGTCAAAATACGTAAGAATCACTATATATTAAAGTCGAAAAACCGATTTTTGAATTTTCCGATCGGTTTTTCGCGATTTTCTCATCTTCCTGAAGCTCTACGAGTTCAAATAACACCATTTTCGGAATCAGCGCGTCAAAATACGTAAGAATCACTATATATTAAAGTCGAAAAACCGATTTTTAAATTTTCCGATCGGTTTTTCGCGATTTTCTCAGCTTCCTGAAGCTCTACGAGTTCAAATAACACCATTTTCGGAATCAGCGCGTCAAAATACATAAGAATCACTATATCCTGAAGTCAAAAAATGAACATTGAAATTTTCGAAAAAATCGAAAGGGGGTACCCTTTGCTCAATTTCTGGCAAAATTTTGAAAATCAAATTCAACGGAAAAGGACAAATGACCCCATTTTCGGAATCAGCGCGTCAAAATACGAAAGAATCACTATATATTTAAGTCGAAAAACCGATTTTGAAATCTTCCGATCGGTTTTTCACGATTTTCTCAGCTTCCTGAAGCTCTACGAGTTCGAATAACACCATTTTCGGAATCAGCGCGTCAAAATACGTAAGAATCACTATATATTAAAGTCGAAAAACCGATTTTTAAATTTTCCGATCGGTTTTTCGCGATTTTCTCAGCTTCCTGAAGCTCTACGAGTTCAAATAACACCATTTTCGGAATCAGCGCGTCAAAATACGTAAGAATCACTATATATTAAAGTCGAAAAACCGATTTTTGAATTTTCCGATCGGTTTTTCGCGATTTTCTCAGCTTCCTGAAGCTCTACGAGTTCAAATAACACCATTTTCGGAATCAGCGCGTCAAAATACGTAAGAATCACTATATATTAAAGTCGAAAAACTGATTTTTGAATTTTCCGATCGGTTTTTCGCGATTTTCTCAGCTTCCTGAAGCTCTACGAGTTCAAATAACACCATTTTCGGAATCAGCGCGTCAAAATACGTAAGAATCACTATATATTAAAGTCGAAAAACCGATTTTTGAATTTTCTGATCGGTTTTTCGCGATTTTCTCAGCTTCCTGAAGCTCTACGAATTCAAATAACACCATTTTCGGAATCAGAGCGTCAAAATACATAAGAATCACTATATCCTGAAGTAAAAAAATGAACATTGAAATTTTCGAAAAAATCGAAAGGGGGTACCCTTTGCTCAATTTCTGGCAAAATTTTGAAAATCAAATTCAACGGAAAAGGACAAATGACCCCATTTTCGGAATCAGCGCGTCAAAATACGTAAGAATCACTATATATTAAAGTCGAAAAACCGATTTTTGAATTTTCCGATCGGTTTTTCGCGATTTTCTCAACTTCCTGAAGCTCTACGAGTTCAAATAACACCATTTTCGGAATCAGCGCGTCAAAATACGTAAGAATCACTATATATTAAAGTCGAAAAACCGATTTTTGAATTTTCCGATCGGTTTTTCGCGATTTTCTCATCTTCCTGAAGCTCTACGAGTTCGAATAACACCATTTTCGGAATCAGCGCGTCAAAATACGTAAGAATCACTATATATTAAAGTCGAAAAACCGATTTTTGAATTTTCCGATCGGTTTTTCGCGATTTTCTCAGCTTCCTGAAGCTCTACGAGTTCAAATAACACCATTTTCGGAATCAGCGCGTCAAAATACGTGAGAATCACTATATATTAAAGTCGAAAAACCGATTTTCAAATTTTCCGATCGGTTTTTCGCAATTTTCTCAGCTTCCTGAAGCTCTACGAGTTCAAATAACACCATTTTCGGAATCAGCGCGTCAAAATACGTAAGAATCACTATATATTAAAGTCGAAAAACCGATTTTTGAATTTTCCGATCGGTTTTTCGCGATTTTCTCAGCTTCCTGAAGCTCTACGAGTTCAAATAACACCATTTTCGGAATCAGCGCGTCAAAATACGTAAGAATCACTATATATTAAAGTCGAAAAACCGATTTTTGAATTTTCTGATCGGTTTTTCGCGATTTTCTCAGCTTCCTGAAGCTCTACGAGTTCAAATAACACCATTTTCGGAATCAGCGCGTCAAAATACGTAAGAATCACTATATATTAAAGTCGAAAAACCGATTTTTGAATTTTCCGATCGGTTTTTCGCGATTTTCTCAGCTTCCTGAAGCTCTACGAATTCAAATAACACCATTTTCGGAATCAGCGCGTCAAAATACATAAGAATCACTATATCCTGAAGTAAAAAAATGAACATTGAAATTTTCGAAAAAATCGAAAGGGGGTACCCTTTGCTCAATTTCTGGCAAAATTTTGAAAATCAAATTCAACGGAAAAGGACAAATGACCCCATTTTCGGAATCAGCGCGTCAAAATACGTAAGAATCACTATATATTAAAGTCGAAAAACCGATTTTTGAATTTTCCGATCGGTTTTTCGCGATTTTCTCAGCTTCCTGAAGCTCTACGAGTTCAAATAACACCATTTTCGGAATCAGCGCGTCAAAATACGTAAGAATCACTATATATTAAAGTCGAAAAACCGATTTTTGAATTTTCCGATCGGTTTTTCGCGATTTTCTCAGCTTCCTGAAGCTCTACGAATTCAAATAACACCATTTTCGGAATCAGCGCGTCAAAATACATAAGAATCACTATATCCTGAAGTAAAAAAATGAACATCGAAATTTTCGAAATAATCGAAAGGGGGTACCCTTTGCTCAATTTCTGGCAAAATTTTGAAAATCAAATTCAACGGAGAAGGACAAATGACCCCATTTTCGGAATCAGCGCGTCAAAATACGTAAGAATCACTATATATTAAAGTCGAAAAACCGATTTTTGAATTTTCCGATCGGTTTTTCGCGATTTTCTCAGCTTCCTGAAGCTCTACGAGTTCAAATAACACCATTTTCGGAATCAGCGCGTCAAAATACGTAAGAATCACTATATATTAAAGTCGAAAAACTGATTTTTGAATTTTCCGATCGGTTTTTCGCGATTTTCTCAGCTTCCTGAAGCTCTACGAGTTCAAATAACACCATTTTCGGAATCAGCGCGTCAAAATACGTAAGAATCACTATATATTAAAGTCGAAAAACCGATTTTTGAATTTTCCGATCGGTTTTTCGCGATTTTCTCAGCTTCCTGAAGCTCTACGAGTTCAAAAAACACCATTTTCGGAATCAGCGCGTCAAAATACGTAAGAATCACTATATATTAAAGTCGAAAAACCGATTTTTGAATTTTCCGATCGGTTTTTCGCGATTTTCTCAGCTTCCTGAAGCTCTACGAGTTCAAATAACACCATTTTCGGAATCAGCGCGTCAAAATACATAAGAATCACTATATCCTGAAGTCAAAAAATGAACATTGAAATTTTCGAAAAAATCGAAAGGGGGTACCCTTTGCTCAATTTCTGGCAAAATTTTGAAAATCAAATTCAACGGAAAAGGACAAATGACCCCATTTTCGGAATCAGCGCGTCAAAATACGTAAGAATCACTATATATTAAAGTCGAAAAACCGATTTTTGAATTTTCCGATCGGTTTTTCGCGATTTTCTCAGCTTCCTGAAGCTCTACGAGTTCAAATAACACCATTTTCGGAATCAGCGCGTCAAAATACGTAAGAATCACTATATATTAAAGTCGAAAAACCGATTTTTGAATTTTCCGATCGGTTTTTCGCGATTTTCTCATCTTCCTGAAGCTCTACGAGTTCAAATAACACCATTTTCGGAATCAGCGCGTCAAAATACGTAAGAATCACTATATATTAAAGTCGAAAAACCGATTTTTGAATTTTCCGATCGGTTTTTCGCGATTTTCTCAGCTTCCTGAAGCTCTACGAGTTCAAATAACACCATTTTCGGAATCAGCGCGTCAAAATACGTAAGAATCACTATATATTAAAGTCGAAAAACCGATTTTTGAATTTTCCGATCGGTTTTTCGCGATTTTCTCAGCTTCCTGAAGCTCTACGAGTTCAAATAACACCATTTTCGGAATCAGCGCGTCAAAATACATAAGAATCACTATATCCTGAAGTCAAAAAATGAACATTGAAATTTTCGAAAAAATCGAAAGGGGGTACCCTTTGCTCAATTTCTGGCAAAATTTTGAAAATCAAATTCAACGGAAAAGGACAAATGACCCCATTTTCGGAATCAGCGCGTCAAAATACGTAAGAATCACTATATATTAAAGTCGAAAAACCGATTTTTGAATTTTCCGATCGGTTTTTCGCGATTTTCTCAACTTCCTGAAGCTCTACGAGTTCAAATAACACCATTTTCGGAATCAGCGCGTCAAAATACGTAAGAATCACTATATATTAAAGTCGAAAAACCGATTTTTGAATTTTCCGATCGGTTTTTCGCGATTTTCTCATCTTCCTGAAGCTCTACGAGTTCAAATAACACCATTTTCGGAATCAGCGCGTCAAAATACGTAAGAATCACTATATATTAAAGTCGAAAAACCGATTTTTGAATTTTCCGATCGGTTTTTCGCGATTTTCTCAGCTTCCTGAAGCTCTACGAGTTCAAATAACACCATTTTCGGAATCAGCGCGTCAAAATACGTGAGAATCACTATATATTAAAGTCGAAAAACCGATTTTTAAATTTTCCGATCGGTTTTTCGCGATTTTCTCAGCTTCCTGAAGCTCTACGAGTTCAAATAACACCATTTTCGGAATCAGCGCGTCAAAATACGTAAGAATCACTATATATTAAAGTCGAAAAACCGATTTTTGAATTTTCCGATCGGTTTTTCGCGATTTTCTCAGCTTCCTGAAGCTCTACGAGTTCAAATAACACCATTTTCGGAATCAGCGCGTCAAAATACGTAAGAATCACTATATATTAAAGTCGAAAAACCGATTTTTGAATTTTCTGATCGGTTTTTCGCGATTTTCTCAGCTTCCTGAAGCTCTACGAGTTCAAATAACACCATTTTCGGAATCAGCGCGTCAAAATACGTAAGAATCACTATATATTAAAGTCGAAAAACCGATTTTTGAATTTTCCGATCGGTTTTTCGCGATTTTCTCAGCTTCCTGAAGCTCTACGAATTCAAATAACACCATTTTCGGAATCAGCGCGTCAAAATACATAAGAATCACTATATCCTGAAGTAAAAAAATGAACATTGAAATTTTCGAAAAAATCGAAAGGGGGTACCCTTTGCTCAATTTCTGGCAAAATTTTGAAAATCAAATTCAACGGAAAAGGACAAATGACCCCATTTTCGGAATCAGCGCGTCAAAATACGAAAGAATCACTATATATTTAAGTCGAAAAACCGATTTTTGAATTTTCCGATCGGTTTTTCGCGATTTTCTCAGCTTCCTGAAGCTCTACGAGTTCAAATAACACCATTTTCGGAATCAGCGCGTCAAAATACGTAAGAATCACTATATATTAAAGTCGAAAAACCGATTTTTGAATTTTCCGATCGGTTTTTCGCGATTTTCTCAGCTTCCTGAAGCTCTACGAGTTCAAATAACACCATTTTCGGAATCAGCGCGTCAAAATACGTAAGAATCACTATATATTAAAGTCGAAAAACCGATTTTTGAATTTTCTGATCGGTTTTTCGCGATTTTCTCAGCTTCCTGAAGCTCTACGAGTTCAAATAACACCATTTTCGGAATCAGCGCGTCAAAATACGTAAGAATCACTATATATTAAAGTCGAAAAACCGATTTTTGAATTTTCCGATCGGTTTTTCGCGATTTTCTCAGCTTCCTGAAGCTCTACGAATTCAAATAACACCATTTTCGGAATCAGCGCGTCAAAATACATAAGAATCACTATATCCTGAAGTAAAAAAATGAACATTGAAATTTTCGAAAAAATCGAAAGGGGGTACCCTTTGCTCAATTTCTGGCAAAATTTTGAAAATCAAATTCAACGGAAAAGGACAAATGACCCCATTTTCGGAATCAGCGCGTCAAAATACGTAAGAATCACTATATATTAAAGTCGAAAAACCGATTTTTGAATTTTCCGATCGGTTTTTCGCGATTTTCTCAGCTTCCTGAAGCTCTACGAGTTCAAATAACACCATTTTCGGAATCAGCGCGTCAAAATACGTAAGAATCACTATATATTAAAGTCGAAAAACCGATTTTTGAATTTTCCGATCGGTTTTTCGCGATTTTCTCAGCTTCCTGAAGCTCTACGAATTCAAATAACACCATTTTCGGAATCAGCGCGTCAAAATACATAAGAATCACTATATCCTGAAGTAAAAAAATGAACATCGAAATTTTCGAAAAAATCGAAAGGGGGTACCCTTTGCTCAATTTCTGGCAAAATTTTGAAAATCAAATTCAACGGAGAAGGACAAATGACCCCATTTTCGGAATCAGCGCGTCAAAATACGTAAGAATCACTATATATTAAAGTCGAAAAACTGATTTTTGAATTTTCCGATCGGTTTTTCGCGATTTTCTCAGCTTCCTGAAGCTCTACGAGTTCAAATAACACCATTTTCGGAATCAGCGCGTCAAAATACGTAAGAATCACTATATATTAAAGTCGAAAAACCGATTTTTGAATTTTCCGATCGGTTTTTCGCGATTTTCTCAGCTTCCTGAAGCTCTACGAGTTCAAAAAACACCATTTTCGGAATCAGCGCGTCAAAATACGTAAGAATCACTATATATTAAAGTCGAAAAACCGATTTTTGAATTTTCCGATCGGTTTTTCGCGATTTTCTCAGCTTCCTGAAGCTCTACGAGTTCAAATAACACCATTTTCGGAATCAGCGCGTCAAAATACATAAGAATCACTATATCCTGAAGTCAAAAAATGAACATTGAAATTTTCGAAAAAATCGAAAGGGGGTACCCTTTGCTCAATTTCTGGCAAAATTTTGAAAATCAAATTCAACGGAAAAGGACAAATGACCCCATTTTCGGAATCAGCGCGTCAAAATACGAAAGAATCACTATATATTTAAGTCGAAAAACCGATTTTGAAATTTTCCGATCGGTTTTTCGCGATTTTCTCAGCTTCCTGAAGCTCTACGAGTTCAAATAACACCATTTTCGGAATCAGCGCGTCAAAATACGTAAGAATCACTATATATTAAAGTCGAAAAACCGATTTTTAAATTTTCCGATCGGTTTTTCGCGATTTTCTCAGCTTCCTGAAGCTCTACGAGTTCAAATAACACCATTTTCGGAATCAGCGCGTCAAAATACGTAAGAATCACTATATATTAAAGTCGAAAAACCGATTTTTGAATTTTCCGATCGGTTTTTCGCGATTTTCTCAGCTTCCTGAAGCTCTACGAGTTCAAATAACACCATTTTCGGAATCAGCGCGTCAAAATACGTAAGAATCACTATATATTAAAGTCGAAAAACCGATTTTTGAATTTTCCGATCGGTTTTTCGCGATTTTCTCATCTTCCTGAAGCTCTACGAGTTCAAATAACACCATTTTCGGAATCAGCGCGTCAAAATACGTAAGAATCACTATATATTAAAGTCGAAAAACCGATTTTTGAATTTTCCGATCGGTTTTTCGCGATTTTCTCAGCTTCCTGAAGCTCTACGAGTTCAAATAACACCATTTTCGGAATCAGCGCGTCAAAATACGTAAGAATCACTATATATTAAAGTCGAAAAACCGATTTTTGAATTTTCCGATCGGTTTTTCGCGATTTTCTCAGCTTCCTGAAGCTCTACGAGTTCAAATAACACCATTTTCGGAATCAGCGCGTCAAAATACATAAGAATCACTTTATCCTGAAGTCAAAAAATGAACATTGAAATTTTCGAAAAAATCGAAAGGGGGTACCCTTTGCTCAATTTCTGGCAAAATTTTGAAAATCAAATTCAACGGAAAAGGACAAATGACCCCATTTTCGGAATCAGCGCGTCAAAATACGTGAGAATCACTATATATTAAAGTCGAAAAACCGATTTTTGAATTTTCCGATCGGTTTTTCGCGATTTTCTCAGCTTCCTGAAGCTCTACGAGTTCAAATAACACCATTTTCGGAATCAGCGCGTCAAAATACGTAAGAATCACTATATATTAAAGTCGAAAAACCGATTTTTGAATTTTCCGATCGGTTTTTCGCGATTTTCTCAGCTTCCTGAAGCTCTACGAGTTCAAATAACACCATTTTCGGAATCAGCGCGTCAAAATACGTAGGAATCACTATATATTAAAGTCGAAAAACCGATTTTTAAATTTTCCGATCGGTTTTTCGCGATTTTCTCAGCTTCCTGAAGCTCTACGAGTTCAAATAACACCATTTTCGGAATCAGCGCGTCAAAATACCTGAGAATCACTATATATTGAAGTCGAAAAACCGATATTTGAATTTTCCGATCGGTTTTTCGCGATTTTCTCAGCTTCCTGAAGCTCTACGAATTCAAATAACACCATTTTCGGAATCAGCGCGTCAAAATACATAAGAATCACTATATCCTGGAGTCAAAAAATGAACATTGAAATTTTCGAAAAAATCGAAAGGGGGTACCCTTTGCTCAATTTCTGGCAAAATTTTGAAAATCAAATTCAACGGAAAAGGACAAATGACCCCATTTTCGGAATCAGCGCGTCAAAATACGTAAGAATCACTATATATTAAAGTCGAAAAACCGATTTTTGAATTTTCCGATCGGTTTTTCGCGATTTTCTCAGCTTCCTGAAGCTCTACGAGTTCAAATAACACCATTTTCGGAATCAGCGCGTCAAAATACGTAAGAATCACTATATATTAAAGTCGAAAAACCGATTTTTGAATTTTCCGATCGGTTTTTCGCGATTTTTTCAGCTTCCTGAAGCTCTACGAATTCAAATAACACCATTTTCGGAATCAGCGCGTCAAAATACGTAAGAATCACTATATATTAAAGTCGAAAAACCGATTTTTGAATTTTCCGATCGGTTTTTCGCGATTTTCTCAGCTTCCTGAAGCTCTACGAGTTCAAATAACACCATTTTCGGAATCAGCGCGTCAAAATACGTGAGAATCACTATATATTAAAGTCGAAAAACCGATTTTTAAATTTTCCGATCGGTTTTTCGCGATTTTCTCAGCTTCCTGAAGCTCTACGAGTTCAAATAACACCATTTTCGGAATCAGTGCGTCAAAATACGTAAGAATCACTATATATTAAAGTCGAAAAACCGATTTTTGAATTTTCCGATCGGTTTTTCGCGATTTTCTCAGCTTCCTGAAGCTCTACGAGTTCAAATAACACCATTTTCGGAATCAGCGCGTCAAAATACGTAAGAATCACTATATATTAAAGTCGAAAAACCGATTTTTGAATTTTCTGATCGGTTTTTCGCGATTTTCTCAGCTTCCTGAAGCTCTACGAGTTCAAATAACACCATTTTCGGAATCAGCGCGTCGAAATACGTAAGAATCACTATATATTAAAGTCGAAAAACCGATTTTTAAATTTTCCGATCGGTTTTTCGCGATTTTCTCAGCTTCCTGAAGCTCTACGAGTTCAAATAACACCATTTTCGGAATCAGCGCGTCAAAATACGTAAGAATCACTAT
Source organism: Plagiodera versicolora (assembly GCA_037013635.1). NCBI lineage: Eukaryota > Metazoa > Arthropoda > Insecta > Coleoptera > Chrysomelidae > Plagiodera > Plagiodera versicolora. The sequence goes on from CM072992.1 coordinate 35,722, forward strand.
ATATTAAAGTCGAAAAACCGATTTTTGAATTTTCCGATCGGTTTTTCGCGATTTTCTCAGCTTCCTGAAGCTCTACGAGTTCAAATAACACCATTTTCGGAATCAGCGCGTCAAAATACGTAAGAATCACTATATATTAAAGTCGAAAAACCGATTTTTGAATTTTCCGATCGGTTTTTCGCGATTTTCTCAGCTTCCTGAAGCTCTACGAATTCAAATAACACCATTTTCGGAATCAGCGCGTCAAAATACATAAGAATCACTATATCCTGAAGTAAAAAAATGAACATCGGAATTTTCGAAAAAATCGAAAGGGGGTACCCTTTGCTCAATTTCTGGCAAAATTTTGAAAATCAAATTCAACGGAAAAGGACAAATGACCCCATTTTCGGAATCAGCGCGTCAAAATACGTAAGAATCACTATATATTAAAGTCGAAAAACCGATTTTTGAATTTTCCGATCGGTTTTTCGCGATTTTCTCAGCTTCCTGAAGCTCTACGAGTTCAAATAACACCATTTTCGGAATCAGCGCGTCAAAATACGTAAGAATCACTATATATTAAAGTCGAAAAACTGATATTTGAATTTTCCGATCGGTTTTTCGCGATTTTCTCAGCTTCCTGAAGCTCTACGAGTTCAAATAACACCATTTTCGGAATCAGCGCGTCAAAATACGTAAGAATCACTATATATTAAAGTCGAAAAACCGATTTTTGAATTTTCCGATCGGTTTTTCGCGATTTTCTCAGCTTCCTGAAGCTCTACGAGTTCAAAAAACACCATTTTCGGAATCAGCGCGTCAAAATACGTAAGAATCACTATATATTAAAGTCGAAAAACCGATTTTTGAATTTTCCGATCGGTTTTTCGCGATTTTCTCAGCTTCCTGAAGCTCTACGAGTTCAAATAACACCATTTTCGGAATCAGCGCGTCAAAATACATAAGAATCACTATATCCTGAAGTCAAAAAATGAACATTGAAATTTTCGAAAAAATCGAAAGGGGGTACCCTTTGCTCAATTTCTGGCAAAATTTTGAAAATCAAATTCAACGGAAAAGGACAAATGACCCCATTTTCGGAATCAGCGCGTCAAAATACGTAAGAATCACTATATATTAAAGTCGAAAAACCGATTTTTGAATTTTCCGATCGGTTTTTCGCGATTTTCTCAGCTTCCTGAAGCTCTACGAGTTCAAATAACACCATTTTCGGAATCAGCGCGTCAAAATACGTAAGAATCACTATATATTAAAGTCGAAAAACCGATTTTTGAATTTTCCGATCGGTTTTTCGCGATTTTCTCAGCTTCCTGAAGCTCTACGAGTTCAAATAACACCATTTTCGGAATCAGCGCGTCAAAATACGTAAGAATCACTATATATTAAAGTCGAAAAACCGATTTTTGAATTTTCCGATCGGTTTTTCGCGATTTTCTCAGCTTCCTGAAGCTCTACGAGTTCAAATAACACCATTTTCGGAATCAGCGCGTCAAAATACATAAGAATCACTATATCCTGAAGTCAAAAAATGAACATTGAAATTTTCGAAAAAATCGAAAGGGGGTACCCTTTGCTCAATTTCTGGCAAAATTTTGAAAATCAAATTCAACGGAAAAGGACAAATGACCCCATTTTCGGAATCAGCGCGTCAAAATACGTGAGAATCACTATATATTAAAGTCGAAAAACCGATTTTTGAATTTTCCGATCGGTTTTTCGCGATTTTCTCAGCTTCCTGAAGCTCTACGAGTTCAAATAACACCATTTTCGGAATCAGCGCGTCAAAATACGTAAGAATCACTATATATTAAAGTCGAAAAACCGATTTTTGAATTTTCCGATCGGTTTTTCGCGATTTTCTCAGCTTCCTGAAGCTCTTCGAGTTCAAATAACACCATTTTCGGAATCAGCGCGTCAAAATACGTAAGAATCACTATATATTAAAGTCGAAAAACCGATTTTTGAATTTTCCGATCGGTTTTTCGCGATTTTCTCATCTTCCTGAAGCTCTACGAGTTCAAATAACACCATTTTCGGAATCAGCGCGTCAAAATACGTAAGAATCACTATATATTAAAGTCGAAAAACCGATTTTTGAATTTTCCGATCGGTTTTTCGCGATTTTCTCAGCTTCCTGAAGCTCTACGAGTTCAAATAACACCATTTTCGGAATCAGCGCGTCAAAATACGTAAGAATCACTATATATTAAAGTCGAAAAACCGATTTTTAAATTTTCCGATCGGTTTTTCGCGATTTTCTCAGCTTCCTGAAGCTCTACGAGTTCAAATAACACCATTTTCGGAATCAGCGCGTCAAAATACATAAGAATCACTATATCCTGAAGTCAAAAAATGAACATTGAAATTTTCGAAAAAATCGAAAGGGGGTACCCTTTGCTCAATTTCTGGCAAAATTTTGAAAATCAAATTCAACGGAAAAGGACAAATGACCCCATTTTCGGAATCAGCGCGTCAAAATACGAAAGAATCACTATATATTTAAGTCGAAAAACCGATTTTGAAATTTTCCGATCGGTTTTTCGCGATTTTCTCAGCTTCCTGAAGCTCTACGAGTTCAAATAACACCATTTTCGGAATCAGCGCGTCAAAATACGTAAGAATCACTATATATTAAAGTCGAAAAACCGATTTTTAAATTTTCCGATCGGTTTTTCGCGATTTTCTCAGCTTCCTGAAGCTCTACGAGTTCAAATAACACCATTTTCGGAATCAGCGCGTCAAAATACGTAAGAATCACTATATATTAAAGTCGAAAAACCGATTTTTGAATTTTCCGATCGATTTTTCGCGATTTTCTCAGCTTCCTGAAGCTCTACGAGTTCAAATAACACCATTTTCGGAATCAGCGCGTCAAAATACGTAAGAATCACTAAATATTAAAGTCGAAAAACCGATTTTTGAATTTTCCGATCGGTTTTTCGCGATTTTCTCAGCTTCCTGAAGCTCTACGAGTTCAAATAACACCATTTTCGGAATCAGCGCGTCAAAATACGTAAGAATAACTATATATTAAAGTCGAAAAACCGATTTTTGAATTTTCTGATCGGTTTTTCGCGATTTTCTCAGCTTCCTGAAGCTCTACGAATTCAAATAACACCATTTTCGGAATCAGCGCGTCAAAATACATAAGAATCACTATATCCTGAAGTAAAAAAATGAACATTGAAATTTTCGAAAAAATCGAAAGAGGGTACCCTTTGCTCAATTTCTGGCAAAATTTTGAAAATCAAATTCAACGGAAAAGGACAAATGACCCCATTTTCGGAATCAGCGCGTCAAAATACGTAAGAATCACTATATATTAAAGTCGAAAAACCGATTTTTGAATTTTCCGATCGGTTTTTCGCGATTTTCTCAGCTTCCTGAAGCTCTACGAGTTCAAATAACACCATTTTCGGAATCAGCGCGTCAAAATACGTAAGAATCACTATATATTAAAGTCGAAAAACCGATTTTTGAATTTTCCGATCGGTTTTTCGCGATTTTCTCATCTTCCTGAAGCTCTACGAGTTCAAATAACACCATTTTCGGAATCAGCGCGTCAAAATACGTAAGAATCACTATATATTAAAGTCGAAAAACCGATTTTTGAATTTTCCGATCGGTTTTTCGCGATTTTCTCAGCTTCCTGAAGCTCTACGAGTTCAAATAACACCATTTTCGGAATCAGCGCGTCAAAATACGTGAGAATCACTATATATTAAAGTCGAAAAACCGATTTTTAAATTTTCCGATCGGTTTTTCTTGATTTTTTCAGCTTCCTGAAGCTCTACGAGTTCAAATAACACCATTTTCGGAATCAGCGCGTCAAAATACGTAAGAATCACTATATATTAAAGTCGAAAAACCGATTTTTGAATTTTCCGATCGGTTTTTCGCGATTTTCTCAGCTTCCTGAAGCTCTACGAGTTCAAATAACACCATTTTCGGAATCAGCGCGTCAAAATACGTAAGAATCACTATATATTAAAGTCGAAAAACCGATTTTTGAATTTTCTGATCGGTTTTTCGCGATTTTCTCAGCTTCCTGAAGCTCTACGAGTTCAAATAACACCATTTTCGGAATCAGCGCGTCAAAATACGTAAGAATCACTATATATTAAAGTCGAAAAACCGATTTTTGAATTTTCCGATCGGTTTTTCGCGATTTTCTCAGCTTCCTGAAGCTCTACGAATTCAAATAACACCATTTTCGGAATCAGCGCGTCAAAATACATAAGAATCACTATATCCTGAAGTAAAAAAATGAACATTGAAATTTTCGAAAAAATCGAAAGGGGGTACCCTTTGCTCAATTTCTGGCAAAATTTTGAAAATCAAATTCAACGGAAAAGGACAAATGACCCCATTTTCGGAATCAGCGCGTCAAAATACGTAAGAATCACTATATATTAAAGTCGAAAAACCGATTTTTGAATTTTCCGATCGGTTTTTCGCGATTTTCTCAGCTTCCTGAAGCTCTACGAGTTCAAATAACACCATTTTCGGAATCAGCGCGTCAAAATACGTAAGAATCACTATATATTAAAGTCGAAAAACCGATTTTTGAATTTTCCGATCGGTTTTTCGCGATTTTCTCAGCTTCCTGAAGCTCTACGAATTCAAATAACACCATTTTCGGAATCAGCGCGTCAAAATACATAAGAATCACTATATCCTGAAGTAAAAAAATGAACATCGAAATTTTCGAAAAAATCGAAAGGGGGTACCCTTTGCTCAATTTCTGGCAAAATTTTGAAAATCAAATTCAACGGAAAAGGACAAATGACCCCATTTTCGGAATCAGCGCGTCAAAATACGTAAGAATCACTATATATTAAAGTCGAAAAACCGATTTTTGAATTTTCCGATCGGTTTTTCGCGATTTTCTCAGCTTCCTGAAGCTCTACGAGTTCAAATAACACCATTTTCGGAATCAGCGCGTCAAAATACGTAAGAATCACTATATATTGAAGTCGAAAAACTGATTTTTGAATTTTCCGATCGGTTTTTCGCGATTTTCTCAGCTTCCTGAAGCTCTACGAGTTCAAATAACACCATTTTCGGAATCAGCGCGTCAAAATACGTAAGAATCACTATATATTAAAGTCGAAAAACTGATTTTTGAATTTTCCGATCGGTTTTTCGCGATTTTCTCAGCTTCCTGAAGCTCTACGAGTTCAAATAACACCATTTTCGGAATCAGCGCGTCAAAATACGTAAGAATCACTATATATTAAAGTCGAAAAACCGATTTTTAAATTTTCCGATCGGTTTTTCGCGATTTTCTCAGCTTCCTGAAGCTCTACGAGTTCAAATAACACCATTTTCGGAATCAGCGCGTCAAAATACGTAAGAATCACTATATATTAAAGTCGAAAAACTGATTTTTGAATTTTCCGATCGGTTTTTCGCGATTTTCTCAGCTTCCTGAAGCTCTACGAGTTCAAATAACACCATTTTCGGAATCAGCGCGTCAAAATACGTGAGAATCACTATATATTAAAGTCGAAAAACCGATTTTTGAATTTTCCGATCGGTTTTTCGCGATTTTCTCAGCTTCCTGAAGCTCTACGAGTTCAAATGACACCATTTTCGGAATCAGCGCGTCAAAATACGTGAGAATCACTATATATAAGAGTCGAAAAACCGATTTTTGAATTTTCCGATCGGTTTTTCGCGATTTTCTCAGCTTCCTGAAGCTCTACGAGTTCAAATAACACCATTTTCGGAATCAGCGCGTCAAAATACGTAAGAATCACTATATATTAAAGTCGAAAAACCGATTTTTGAATTTTCCGATCGGTTTTTCGCGATTTTCTCAGCTTCCTGAAGCTCTACGAGTTCAAATAACACCATTTTCGGAATCAGCGCGTCAAAATACGTAAGAATCACTATATATTAAAGTCGAAAAACCGATTTTTAAATTTTCCGATCGGTTTTTCGCGATTTTCTCAGCTTCCTGAAGCTCTACGAGTTCAAATAACACCATTTTCTGAATCAGCGCGTCAAAATACCTGAGAATCACTATATATTGAAGTCGAAAAACCGATTTTTGAATTTTCCGATCGGTTTTTCGCGATTTTCTCAGCTTCCTGAAGCTCTACGAATTCAAATAACACCATTTTCGGAATCAGCGCGTCAAAATACATAAGAATCACTATATCCTGGAGTCAAAAAATGAACATTGAAATTTTCGAAAAAATCGAAAGGGGGTACCCTTTGCTCAATTTCTGGCAAAATTTTGAAAATCAAATTCAACGGAAAAGGACAAATGACCCCATTTTCGGAATCAGCGCGTCAAAATACATAAGAATCACTATATCCTGAAGTCAAAAAATGAACATTGAAATTTTCGAAAAAATCGAAAGGGGGTACCCTTTGCTCAATTTCTGGCAAAATTTTGAAAATCAAATTCAACGGAAAAGGACAAATGACCCCATTTTTGGAATCAGCGCGTCAAAATACGAAAGAATCACTATATATTTGAGTCGAAAAACCGATTTTGAAATTTTCCGATCGGTTTTTCACGATTTTCTCAGCTTCCTGAAGCTCTACTAGTTCAAATAACACCATTTTTGGAATCAGCGCGTCAAAATACGTAAGAATCACTATATATTAAAGTCGAAAAACCGATTTTTAAATTTTCCGATCGGTTTTTCGCGATCTCCTCAGCTTCCTGAAGCTCTACGAGTTCAAATAACACCATTTTCGGAATCAGCGCGTCAAAATACGTTAGAATCACTATATATTAAAGTCGAAAAACCGATTTTTGAATTTTCCGATCGGTTTTTCGCGATTTTCTCAGCTTCCTGAAGCTCTACGAGTTCAAATAACACCATTTTCGGAATCAGCGCGTCAAAATACGTAAGAATCACTGTATATTAAAGTCGAAAAACCGATTTTTGAATTTTCCGATCGGTTTTTCGCGATTTTCTCAGCTTCCCGAAGCTCTACGAGTTCAAATAACACCATTTTCGGAATCAGCGCGTCAAGATACGTAAGAATCACTATATATTGAAGTCGAAAAACCGATTTTTGAATTTTCCGATCGGTTTTTCGCGATTTTCTCAGCTTCCTGAAGCTCTACGAGTTCAAATAACACCATTTTCGGAATCAGCGCGTCAAAATACATAAGAATCACTATATCCTGAAGTCAAAAAATGAACATTGAAATTTTCGAAAAAATCGAAAGGGGGTACCCTTTGCTCAATTTCTGGCAAAATTTTGAAAATCAAATTCAACGGAAAAGGACAAATGACCCCATTTTCGGAATCAGCGCGTCAAAATACGTAAGAATCACTATATATTAAAGTCGAAAAACCGATTTTTGAATTTTCCGATCGGTTTTTCGCGATTTTCTCAGCTTCCTGAAGCTCTACGAGTTCAAATAACACCATTTTCGGAATCAGCGCGTCTAAATACGTAAGAATCACTATATATTAAAGTCGAAAAACCGATTTTTGAATTTTCCGATCGGTTTTTCGCGATTTTCTCAGCTTCCTGAAGCTCTACGAGTTCAAATAACACCATTTTCGGAATCAGCGCGTCAAGATACGTAAGAATCACTATATATTAAAGTCGAAAAACCGATTTTTGAATTTTCCGATCGGTTTTTCGCGATTTTCTCAGCTTCCTGAAGCTCTACGAGTTCAAATAACACCATTTTCGGAATCAGCGCGTCAAAATACATAAGAATCACTATATCCTGAAGTCAAAAAATGAACATTGAAATTTTCGAAAAAATCGAAAGGGGGTACCCTTTGCTCAATTTCTGGCAAAATTTTGAAAATCAAATTCAACGGAAAAGGACAAATGACCCCATTTTCGGAATCAGCGCGTCAAAATACGAAAGAATCACTATATATTTGAGTCGAAAAACCGATTTTGAAATTTTCCGATCGGTTTTTCACGATTTTCTCAGCTTCCTGAAGCTCTACTAGTTCAAATAACACCATTTTTGGAATCAGCGCGTCAAAATACGTAAGAATCACTATATATTAAAGTCGAAAAACCGATTTTTAAATTTTCCGATCGGTTTTTCGCGATCTCCTCAGCTTCCTGAAGCTCTACGAGTTCAAATAACACCATTTTCGGAATCAGCGCGTCAAAATACGTTAGAATCACTATATATTAAAGTCGAAAAACCGATTTTTGAATTTTCCGATCGGTTTTTCGCGATTTTCTCAGCTTCCTGAAGCTCTACGAGTTCAAATAACACCATTTTCGGAATCAGCGCGTCAAAATACGTAAGAATCACTGTATATTAAAGTCGAAAAACCGATTTTTGAATTTTCCGATCGGTTTTTCGCGATTTTCTCAGCTTCCCGAAGCTCTACGAGTTCAAATAACACCATTTTCGGAATCAGCGCGTCAAGATACGTAAGAATCACTATATATTAAAGTCGAAAAACCGATTTTTGAATTTTCCGATCGGTTTTTCGCGATTTTCTCAGCTTCCTGAAGCTCTACGAGTTCAAATAACACCATTTTCGGAATCAGCGCGTCAAAATACATAAGAATCACTATATCCTGAAGTCAAAAAATGAACATTGAAATTTTCGAAAAAATCGAAAGGGGGTACCCTTTGCTCAATTTCTGGCAAAATTTTGAAAATCAAATTCAACGGAAAAGGACAAATGACCCCATTTTCGGAATCAGCGCGTCAAAATACGTAAGAATCACTATATATTAAAGTCGAAAAACCGATTTTTGAATTTTCCGATCGGTTTTTCGCGATTTTCTCAGCTTCCTGAAGCTCTACGAGTTCAAATAACACCATTTTCGGAATCAGCGCGTCTAAATACGTAAGAATCACTATATATTAAAGTCGAAAAACCGATTTTTGAATTTTCCGATCGGTTTTTCGCGATTTTCTCAGCTTCCTGAAGCTCTACGAGTTCAAATAACACCATTTTCGGAATCAGCGCGTCAAGATACGTAAGAATCACTATATATTAAAGTCGAAAAACCGATTTTTGAATTTTCCGATCGGTTTTTCGCGATTTTCTCAGCTTCCTGAAGCTCTACGAGTTCAAATAACACCATTTTCGGAATCAGCGCGTCAAAATACATAAGAATCACTATATCCTGAAGTCAAAAAATGAACATTGAAATTTTCGAAAAAATCGAAAGGGGGTACCCTTTGCTCAATTTCTGGCAAAATTTTGAAAATAAAATTCAACGGAAAAGGACAAATGACCCCATTTTCGGAATCAGCGCGTCAAAATACGTAAGAATCACTATATATTAAAGTCGAAAAACCGATTTTTGAATTTTCCGATCGGTTTTTCGCGATTTTCTCAGCTTCCTGAAGCTCTACGAGTTCAAATAACACCATTTTCGAAATCAGCGCGTCAAAATACGTAAGAATCACTATATATTAAAGTCGAAAAACCGATTTTTGAATTTTCCGATCGGTTTTTCGCGATTTTCTCAGCTTCCTGAAGCTCTACGAGTTCAAATAACACCATTTTCGGAATCAGCGCGTCAAAATACGTAAGAATCACTATATATTAAAGTCGAAAAACCGATTTTTGAATTTTCCGATCGGTTTTTCGCGATTTTCTCAGCTTCCTGAAGCTCTACTAGTTCAAATAACACCATTTTCGGAATCAGCGCGTCAAAATACGTAAGAATCACTATATATTAAAGTCGAAAAACCGATTTTTGAATTTTCCGATCGGTTTTTCGCGATTTTCTCAGCTTCCTGAAGCTCTACGAGTTCAAATAACACCATTTTCGGAATCAGCGCGTCAAAATACGTAAGAATCACTATATATTAAAGTCGAAAAACCGATTTTTGAATTTTCCGATCGGTTTTTCGCGATTTTCTCAGCTTCCTGAAGCTCTACGAGTTCAAATAACACCATTTTCGGAATCAGCGCGTCAAAATACGTTAGAATCCTTATATATTAAAGTCGAAAAACCGATTTTTGAATTTTCCGATCGGTTTTTCGCGATTTTCTCAGCTTCCTGAAGCTCTACGAGTTCAAATAACACCATTTTCGGAATCAGCGCGTCAAAATACGTTAGAATCACTATATATTAAAGTCGAAAAACCGATTTTTGAATTTTCCGATCGGTTTTTCGCGATTTTCTCAGCTTCCTGAAGCTCTACGAGTTCAAATAACACCATTTTCGGAATCAGCGCGTCAAAATACATAAGAATCACTATATCCTGAAGTCAAAAAATGAACATTGAAATTTTCGAAAAAATCGAAAGGGGGTACCCTTTGCTCAATTTCTGGCAAAATTTTGAAAATCAAATTCAACGGAAAAGGACAGATGACCCCATTTTCGGAATCAGCGCGTCAAAATACGAAAGAATCACTATATATTTAAGTCGAAAAACCGATTTTGAAATCTTCCGATCGGTTTTTCACGATTTTCTCAGCTTCCTGAAGCTCTACGAGTTCAAATAACACCATTTTCGGAATCAGCGCGTCAAAATACGTAAGAATCACTATATATTAAAGTCGAAAAACCGATTTTTAAATTTTCCGATCGGTTTTTCGCGATTTTCTCAGCTTCCTGAAGCTCTACGAGTTCAAATAACACCATTTTCGGAATCAGCGCGTCAAAATACGTAAGAATCACTATATATTAAAGTCGAAAAACCGATTTTTGAATTTTCTGATCGGTTTTTCGCGATTTTCTCAGTTTCCTGAAGCTCTACGAGTTCAAATAACACCATTTTCGGAATCAGCGCGTCAAAATACGTAAGAATCACTATATATTAAAGTCGAAAAACCGATTTTTGAATTTTCCGATCGGTTTTTCGCGATTTTCTCAGCTTCCTGAAGCTCTACGAATTCAAATAACACCATTTTCGGAATCAGCGCGTCAAAATACATAAGAATCACTATATCCTGAAGTAAAAAAATGAACATTGAAATTTTCGAAAAAATCGAAAGGGGGTACCCTTTGCTCAATTTCTGGCAAAATTTTGAAAATCAAATTCAACGGAAAAGGACAAATGACCCCATTTTCGGAATCAGCGCGTCAAAATACGTAAGAATCACTATATATTAAAGTCGAAAAACCGATTTTTGAATTTTCCGATCGATTTTTCGCGATTTTCTCAGCTTCCTGAAGCTCTACGAGTTCAAATAACACCATTTTCGGAATCAGCGCGTCAAAATACGTAAGAATCACTATATATTAAAGTCGAAAAACCGATTTTTGAATTTTCCGATCGGTTTTTCGCGATTTTCTCAGCTTCCTGAAGCTCTACGAATTCAAATAACACCATTTTCGGAATCAGCGCGTCAAAATACATAAGAATCACTATATCCTGAAGTAAAAAAATGAACATCGAAATTTTCGAAAAAATCGAAAGGGGGTACCCTTTGCTCAATTTCTGGCAAAATTTTGAAAATCAAATTCAACGGAAAAGGACAAATGACCCCATTTTCGGAATCAGCGCGTCAAAATACGTAAGAATCACTATATATTAAAGTCGAAAAACCGATTTTTGAATTTTCCGATCGGTTTTTCGCGATTTTCTCAGCTTCCTGAAGCTCTACGAGTTCAAATAACACCATTTTCGGAATCAGCGCGTCAAAATACGTAAGAATCACTATATATTAAAGTCGAAAAACTGATTTTTGAATTTTCCGATCGGTTTTTCGCGATTTTCTCAGCTTCCTGAAGCTCTACGAGTTCAAATAACACCATTTTCGGAATCAGCGCGTCAAAATACGTAAGAATCACTATATATTGAAGTCGAAAAACTGATTTTTGAATTTTCCGATCGGTTTTTCGCGATTTTCTCAGCTTCCTGAAGCTCTACGAGTTCAAATAACACCATTTTCGGAATCAGCGCGTCAAAATACGTAAGAATCACTATATATTAAAGTCGAAAAACCGATTTTTGAATTTTCCGATCGGTTTTTCGCGATTTTCTCATCTTCCTGAAGCTCTACGAGTTCAAATGACACCATTTTCGGAATCAGCGCGTCAAAATACGTAAGAATCACTATATATAAGAGTCGAAAAACCGATTTTTGAATTTTCCGATCGGTTTTTCGCGATTTTCTCAGCTTCCTGAAGCTCTACGAGTTCAAATAACACCATTTTCGGAATCAGCGCGTCAAAATACGTAAGAATCACTATATATTAAAGTCGAAAAACCGATTTTTGAATTTTCCGATCGGTTTTTCGCGATTTTCTCAGCTTCCTGAAGCTCTACGAGTTCAAATAACACCATTTTCGGAATCAGCGCGTCAAAATACATAAGAATCACTATATCCTGAAGTCAAAAAATGAACATTGAAATTTTCGAAAAAATCGAAAGGGGGTACCCTTTGCTCAATTTCTGGCAAAATTTTGAAAATCAAATTCAACGGAAAAGGACAAATGACCCCATTTTCGGAATCAGCGCGTCAAAATACGTAAGAATCACTATATATTAAAGTCGAAAAACCGATTTTTGAATTTTCCGATCGGTTTTTCGCGATTTTCTCAGCTTCCTGAAGCTCTACGAGTTCAAATAACACCATTTTTGGAATCAGCGCGTCAAAATACGTAAGAATCACTATATATTAAAGTCGAAAAACCGATTTTTGAATTTTCCGATCGGTTTTTCGCGATTTTCTCAGCTTCCTGAAGCTCTACGAGTTCAAATAACACCATTTTCGGAATCAGCGCGTCAAAATACGTAAGAATCACTATATATTAAAGTCGAAAAACCGATTTTTAAATTTTCCGATCGGTTTTTCGCGATTTTCTCAGCTTCCTGAAGCTCTACGAGTTCAAATAACACCATTTTCGGAATCAGCGCGTCAAAATACATAAGAATCACTATATCCTGAAGTCAAAAAATGAACATTGAAATTTTCGAAAAAATCGAAAGGGGGTACCCTTTGCTCAATTTCTGGCAAAATTTTGAAAATCAAATTCAACGGAAAAGGACAAATGACCCCATTTTCGGAATCAGCGCGTCAAAATACGTAAGAATCACTATATATTAAAGCCGAAAAACCGATTTTTGAATTTTCCGATCGGTTTTTCGCGATTTTCTCAGCTTCCTGAAGCTCTACGAGTTCAAATAACACCATTTTCGGAATCAGCGCGTCAAAATACGTAAGAATCACTATATATTAAAGTCGAAAAACCGATTTTTGAATTTTCCGATCGGTTTTTCGCGATTTTCTCATCTTCCTGAAGCTCTACGAGTTCAAATAACACCATTTTCGGAATCAGCGCGTCAAAATACGTAAGAATCACTATATATTAAAGTCGAAAAACCGATTTTTGAATTTTCCGATCGGTTTTTCGCGATTTTCTCAGCTTCCTGAAGCTCTACGAGTTCAAATAACACCATTTTCGGAATCAGCGCGTCAAAATACGTAAGAATCACTATATATTAAAGTCGAAAAACCGATTTTCAAATTTTCCGATCGGTTTTTCGCGATTTTCTCAGCTTCCTGAAGCTCTACGAGTTCAAATAACACCATTTTCGGAATCAGCGCGTCAAAATACATAAGAATCACTATATCCTGAAGTCAAAAAATGAACATTGAAATTTTCGAAAAAATCGAAAGGGGGTACCCTTTGCTCAATTTCTGGCAAAATTTTGAAAATCAAATTCAACGGAAAAGGACAAATGACCCCATTTTCGGAATCAGCGCGTCAAAATACGAAAGAATCACTATATATTTAAGTCGAAAAACCGATTTTGAAATCTTCCGATCGGTTTTTCACGATTTTCTCAGCTTCCTGAAGCTCTACGAGTTCAAATAACACCATTTTCGGAATCAGCGCGTCAAAATACGTAAGAATCACTATATATTAAAGTCGAAAAACCGATTTTTAAATTTTCCGATCGGTGTTTCGCAATTTTCTCAGCTTCCTGAAGCTCTACGAGTTCAAATAACACCATTTTCGGAATCAGCGCGTCAAAATACGTAAGAATCACTATATATTAAAGTCGAAAAACCGATTTTTGAATTTTCTGATCGGTTTTTCGCGATTTTCTCAGCTTCCTGAAGCTCTACGAGTTCAAATAACACCATTTTCGGAATCAGCGCGTCAAAATACGTAAGAATCACTATATATTAAAGTCGAAAAACCGATTTTTGAATTTTCCGATCGGTTTTTCGCGATTTTCTCAGCTTCCTGAAGCTCTACGAATTCAAATAACACCATTTTCGGAATCAGCGCGTCAAAATACATAAGAATCACTATATCCTGAAGTAAAAAAATGAACATTGAAATTTTCGAAAAAATCGAAAGGGGGTACCCTTTGCTCAATTTCTGGCAAAATTTTGAAAATCAAATTCAACGGAAAAGGACAAATGACCCCATTTTCGGAATCAGCGCGTCAAAATACGTAAGAATCACTATATATTAAAGTCGAAAAACCGATTTTTGAATTTTCCGATCGGTTTTTCGCGATTTTCTCAGCTTCCTGAAGCTCTACGAGTTCAAATAACACCATTTTCGGAATCAGCGCGTCAAAATACGTAAGAATCACTATATATTAAAGTCGAAAAACCGATTTTTGAATTTTCCGATCGGTTTTTCGCGATTTTCTCAGCTTCCTGAAGCTCTACGAATTCAAATAACACCATTTTCGGAATCAGCGCGTCAAAATACATAAGAATCACTATATCCTGAAGTAAAAAAATGAACATCGAAATTTTCGAAAAAATCGAAAGGGGGTACCCTTTGCTCAATTTCTGGCAAAATTTTGAAAATCAAATTCAACGGAAAAGGACAAATGACCCCATTTTCGGAATCAGCGCGTCAAAATACGTAAGAATCACTATATATTAAAGTCGAAAAACCGATTTTTGAATTTTCCGATCGGTTTTTCGCGATTTTCTCAGCTTCCTGAAGCTCTACGAGTTCAAATAACACCATTTTCGGAATCAGCGCGTCAAAATACGTAAGAATCACTATATATTAAAGTCGAAAAACTGATTTTTGAATTTTCCGATCGGTTTTTCGCGATTTTCTCAGCTTCCTGAAGCTCTACGAGTTCAAATAACACCATTTTCGGAATCAGCGCGTCAAAATACGTAAGAATCACTATATATTAAAGTCGAAAAACTGATTTTTGAATTTTCCGATCGGTTTTTCGCGATTTTCTCAGCTTCCTGAAGCTCTACGAGTTCAAATAACACCATTTTCGGAATCAGCGCGTCAAAATACGTGAGAATCACTATATATTAAAGTCGAAAAACCGATTTTTGAATTTTCCGATCGGTTTTTCGCGATTTTCTCAGCTTCCTGAAGCTCTACGAGTTCAAATAACACCATTTTCGGAATCAGCGCGTCAAAATACGTAAGAATCACTATATATTAAAGTCGAAAAACCGATTTTTAAATTTTCCGATCGGTTTTTCGCGATTTTCTCAGCTTCCTGAAGCTCTACGAGTTCAAATAACACCATTTTCGGAATCAGCGCGTCAAAATACGTAAGAATCACTATATATTAAAGTCGAAAAACTGATTTTTGAATTTTCCGATCGGTTTTTCGCGATTTTCTCAGCTTCCTGAAGCTCTACGAGTTCAAATAACACCATTTTCGGAATCAGCGCGTCAAAATACGTGAGAATCACTATATATTAAAGTCGAAAAACCGATTTTTTAATTTTCCGATCGGTTTTTCGCGATTTTCTCAGCTTCCTGAAGCTCTACGAGTTCAAATGACACCATTTTCGGAATCAGCGCGTCAAAATACGTAAGAATCACTATATATAAGAGTCGAAAAACCGATTTTTGAATTTTCCGATCGGTTTTTCGCGATTTTCTCAGCTTCCTGAAGCTCTACGAGTTCAAATAACACCATTTTCGGAATCAGCGCGTCAAAATACGTAAGAATCACTATATATTAAAGTCGAAAAACCGATTTTTGAATTTTCCGATCGATTTTTCGCGATTTTCTCAGCTTCCTGAAGCTCTACGAGTTCAAATAACACCATTTTCGGAATCAGCGCGTCAAAATACGTAAGAATCACTATATATTAAAGTCGAAAAACCGATTTTTAAATTTTCCGATCGGTTTTTCGCGATTTTCTCAGCTTCCTGAAGCTCTACGAGTTCAAATAACACCATTTTCGGAATCAGCGCGTCAAAATACCTGAGAATCACTATATATTGAAGTCGAAAAACCGATATTTGAATTTTCCGATCGGTTTTTCGCGATTTTCTCAGCTTCCTGAAGCTCTACGAATTCAAATAACACCATTTTCGGAATCAGCGCGTCAAAATACATAAGAATCACTATATCCTGGAGTCAAAAAATGAACATTGAAATTTTCGAAAAAATCGAGAGGGGGTACCCTTTGCTCAATTTCTGGCAAAATTTTGAAAATCAAATTCAACGGAAAAGGACAAATGACCCCATTTTCGGAATCAGCGCGTCAAAATACGTAAGAATCACTATATATTAAAGTCGAAAAACCGACTTTTGAATTTTCCGATCGGTTTTTCGCGATTTTCTCAGCTTCCTGAAGCTCTACGAGTTCAAATAACACCATTTTCGGAATCAGCGCGTCAAAATACGTAAGAATCACTATATATTAAAGTCGAAAAACCGATTTTTGAATTTTCCGATCGGTTTTTCGCGATTTTTTCAGCTTCCTGAAGCTCTACGAATTCAAATAACACCATTTTCGGAATCAGCGCGTCAAAATACATAAGAATCACTATATCCTGAAGTCAAAAAATGAACATTGAAATTTTCGAAAAAATCGAAAGGGGGTACCCTTTGCTCAATTTCTGGCAAAATTTTGAAAATCAAATTCAACGGAAAAGGACAAATGACCCCATTTTCGGAATCAGCGCGTCAAAATACGTAAGAATCACTATATATTAAAGTCGAAAAACCGATTTTTGAATTTTCCGATCGGTTTTTCGCGATTTTCTCAGCTTCCTGAAGCTCTACGAGTTCAAATAACACCATTTTCGGAATCAGCGCGTCAAAATACGTAAGAATCACTATATATTAAAGTCGAAAAACTGATTTTTGAATTTTCCGATCGGTTTTTCGCGATTTTCTCAGCTTCCTGAAGCTCTACGAGTTCAAATAACACCATTTTCGGAATCAGCGCGTCAAAATACGTAAGAATCACTATATATTAAAGTCGAAAAACTGATTTTTGAATTTTCCGATCGGTTTTTCGCGATTTTCTCAGCTTCCTGAAGCTCTACGAGTTCAAATAACACCATTTTCGGAATCAGCGCGTCAAAATACGTGAGAATCACTATATATTAAAGTCGAAAAACCGATTTTTGAATTTTCCGATCGGTTTTTCGCGATTTTCTCAGCTTCCTGAAGCTCTACGAGTTCAAATAACACCATTTTCGGAATCAGCGCGTCAAAATACGTAAGAATCACTATATATTAAAGTCGAAAAACCGATTTTTAAATTTTCCGATCGGTTTTTCGCGATTTTCTCAGCTTCCTGAAGCTCTACGAGTTCAAATAACACCATTTTCGGAATCAGCGCGTCAAAATACGTAAGAATCACTATATATTAAAGTCGAAAAACTGATTTTTGAATTTTCCGATCGGTTTTTCGCGATTTTCTCAGCTTCCTGAAGCTCTACGAGTTCAAATAACACCATTTTCGGAATCAGCGCGTCAAAATACGTGAGAATCACTATATATTAAAGTCGAAAAACCGATTTTTTAATTTTCCGATCGGTTTTTCGCGATTTTCTCAGCTTCCTGAAGCTCTACGAGTTCAAATGACACCATTTTCGGAATCAGCGCGTCAAAATACGTAAGAATCACTATATATAAGAGTCGAAAAACCGATTTTTGAATTTTCCGATCGGTTTTTCGCGATTTTCTCAGCTTCCTGAAGCTCTACGAGTTCAAATAACACCATTTTCGGAATCAGCGCGTCAAAATACGTAAGAATCACTATATATTAAAGTCGAAAAACCGATTTTTGAATTTTCCGATCGATTTTTCGCGATTTTCTCAGCTTCCTGAAGCTCTACGAGTTCAAATAACACCATTTTCGGAATCAGCGCGTCAAAATACGTAAGAATCACTATATATTAAAGTCGAAAAACCGATTTTTAAATTTTCCGATCGGTTTTTCGCGATTTTCTCAGCTTCCTGAAGCTCTACGAGTTCAAATAACACCATTTTCGGAATCAGCGCGTCAAAATACCTGAGAATCACTATATATTGAAGTCGAAAAACCGATATTTGAATTTTCCGATCGGTTTTTCGCGATTTTCTCAGCTTCCTGAAGCTCTACGAATTCAAATAACACCATTTTCGGAATCAGCGCGTCAAAATACATAAGAATCACTATATCCTGGAGTCAAAAAATGAACATTGAAATTTTCGAAAAAATCGAGAGGGGGTACCCTTTGCTCAATTTCTGGCAAAATTTTGAAAATCAAATTCAACGGAAAAGGACAAATGACCCCATTTTCGGAATCAGCGCGTCAAAATACGTAAGAATCACTATATATTAAAGTCGAAAAACCGACTTTTGAATTTTCCGATCGGTTTTTCGCGATTTTCTCAGCTTCCTGAAGCTCTACGAGTTCAAATAACACCATTTTCGGAATCAGCGCGTCAAAATACGTAAGAATCACTATATATTAAAGTCGAAAAACCGATTTTTGAATTTTCCGATCGGTTTTTCGCGATTTTTTCAGCTTCCTGAAGCTCTACGAATTCAAATAACACCATTTTCGGAATCAGCGCGTCAAAATACATAAGAATCACTATATCCTGAAGTCAAAAAATGAACATTGAAATTTTCGAAAAAATCGAGAGGGGGTACCCTTTGCTCAATTTCTGGCAAAATTTTGAAAATCAAATTCAACGGAAAAGGACAAATGACCCCATTTTCGGAATCAGCGCGTCAAAATACGTAAGAATCACTATATATTAAAGTCGAAAAACCGACTTTTGAATTTTCCGATCGGTTTTTCGCGATTTTCTCAGCTTCCTGAAGCTCTACGAGTTCAAATAACACCATTTTCGGAATCAGCGCGTCAAAATACGTAAGAATCACTATATATTAAAGTCGAAAAACCGATTTTTGAATTTTCCGATCGGTTTTTCGCGATTTTTTCAGCTTCCTGAAGCTCTACGAATTCAAATAACACCATTTTCGGAATCAGCGCGTCAAAATACATAAGAATCACTATATCCTGAAGTCAAAAAATGAACATTGAAATTTTCGAAAAAATCGAAAGGGGGTACCCTTTGCTCAATTTCTGGCAAAATTTTGAAAATCAAATTCAACGGAAAAGGACAAATGACCCCATTTTCGGAATCAGCGCGTCAAAATACGAAAGAATCACTATATATTTAAGTCGAAAAAATTAGTGTGAAGTTACCCACAGATTCCCAGCCACAGATTCTGACGTGGAGGAAATTTCAAATCCGTGGCTGGTATACGAATTAATTAGCACCCGGACTAAAATCTGTGGCTGTGACCAAGATATGAGTATGAATTTTGAATGCGTACATGAGAATGATGTAACAAATGATAATCATTGTGTGAAATCTTGATCTTCTTCATAGTGATCTTCTAGTTGCCCACACGGTATTCCTATAAACGAATTTTCCATTTCGTAATACTGAAAATTGAAACCTCTGTATAATCGGAACCTGAGGATGTGCGTCGATGAAAATCATGTCAGAAGTGTAGATTTCGATGTAGAATACAATGGTGAAAACTATTTCCTTGTCACCCACACGGTTTTCCCGTAAACGAATTTTCCATTTTTTAATACTGAAAATTGAAACCTCTGTATAATCGGAACCTGAAGATGTGCGTCGATGAAAATCATGTCAGAGGTGTAGATTTTGATGTAGAATACAATGTTGAAAACTATTTCCATGTCACCCATACGGTTTTCCAGTAAACGAATTTTCCATTTTTCAATACTGCAAATTGAAACCTCTGTATAATCGGAACCTGAAGATGTGCGTCAATGAAAATCATGTCAGAGGTGTAGATTCTGATGTATAATACACTGGTGAAAACTATCTCCTTGTCACCCACACGGTTTTCCAGTAAACGAATTTTCCATTTTTTAATACTGCAAATTGAAACCTCTGTATAATCGGAACCTGATGATGTGCGTCGATGAAAATCATGTTAGAGGTGTAGATTTTGATGTAGAATACTATGGTGAAATCGATTTCCTTGTCACCCACACGGTTTTTCAGTAAACGAAATTTCCATTTCGTAATCCTGAAAATTGTAACTCCTGTATATTCGGAACCTGAAGATGTGCGTCGATGAAAATCATGTCAGAGGTGTAGATTTTGATGTAGAATACAACGGTGAAAACTATTTCCGTGTCACCCACACGGTTTTCCAGTAAACGAATTTTCCATTTTTTAATACTGAAAATTGAAACCTCTGTATAATCGGAACCTGATGATGTGCGTCGATGACATTCATGTCAGAGGTGTAGATTTAGATGTAGAATACAATGGTGAAAACGATTTCCTTGTCACCCACACGGTTTTCCAGTAAACGAATTTTCCACTTTTTAATATTGAAAATTGAAACCGCTGTATAATCGGAACCTGAGGATGTGCGTCGATGAAAATCATGTCAGAAGTGTAGATTTTGATGTAGAATACAATGGTGAAAACTATTTTCTTGTCACCCACCCGTTTTTCCCGTAAACAAATTTTCCATTTTTTAATACTGAAAATTGAAACCTCTGTATAATCGGAACCTGAAGATGTGCGTCGATGAAAATCATGTCAGAGGTGTTGATTTTGATGTAGAATACAATGTTGAAAACTATTTCTTTGTCACCCATACGGTTTTCCAGTAAACGAATTTTCCATTTTTTAATACTGCAAATTGAAACCTCTGTATAATCGGAACCTGGAGATGTGCGTCAATGAAAATCATGTCAGAGGTGTAGATTCTGATGTAGAATACAATGGTGAAAACTATCTCCTTGTCACCCACACGGTATTCCTATAAACGAATTTTCCATTTCGTAATACTGAAAATTGAAACCTCTGTATAATCGGAACCTGAGGATGTGCGTCGATGAAAATCATGTCAGAAGTGTAGATTTCGATGTAGAATACAATGGTGAAAACTATTTCCTTGTCACCCACACGGTTTTCCCGTAAACGAATTTTCCATTTTTTAATACTGCAAATTGAAACCTCTGTATAATCGGAACCTGAAGATGTGCGTCGATGTAAATCATGTTAGAGGTGTAGATTCTGATGTAGAATACAATGGTGAAAACTATCTCCTTGTCACCCACACGGTTTTCCAGTAAACGAATTTTCCATTTTTTAATACTGCAAATTGAAACCTCTGTATAATCGGAACCTGAAGATGTGCGTCGATGAAAATCATGTCAGAGGTGTAGATTTTGATGTAGAATACAATGGTGAAAACTATTTCCTTGTCACCCACACGGTTTTCCAGTAAACGAATTTTCCATTTTTTAATACTGAAAATTGAAACCTCTGTATAATCGGAACCTGATGATGTGCGTCGATGAAATTCATGTCAGAGGTGTAGATTTCGATGTAGAATACAATGGTGAAAACGATTTCCTTGTCACCCACACGGTTTTCCAGTAAACGAATTTTCCACTTTTTAATATTGAAAATTGAAACCGCTGTATAATCGGAACCTGAGGATGTGCGTCGATGAAAATCATGTCAGAAGTGTAGATTTTGATGTAGAATACAATGGTGACATCTATTTTCTTGTCACCCACACGGTTTTCCCGTAAACGAATTTTCCATTTTTTAATACTGAAAATTGAAACCTCTGTATAATCGGAACCTGAAGATGTGCGTCGATGAAAATCATGTCAGAGGTGTTGATTTTGATGTAGAATACAATGTTGAAAACTATTTCTTTGTCACCCATACAGTTTTCCAGTAAACGAATTTTCCATTTTTTAATACTGCAAATTGAAACCTCTGTATAATCGGAACCTGGAGATGTGCGTCAATGAAAATCATGTCAGAGGTGTAGATTCTGATGTAGAATACAATGGTGAAAACTATCTCCTTGTCACCCACACGGTTTTCCAGTAAACGAATTTTCCATTTTTTAATACTGCAAATTGAAACCTATGTATAATCGGAACCTGAAGATGTGCGTCGATGAAAATCATGTCAGAGGTGTAGATTTTGATGTAGAATACAATGGTGAAAACTATTTCCTTGTCACCCACACGGTTTTCCCGTAAACGAATTTTCCATTTTTTAATACTGAAAATTGAAACCTCTGTATAATCGGAACCTGATGATGTGCGTCGATGAAAATCATGTTAGAGGTGTAGATTTTGATGTAGAATACTATGGTGAAATCGATTTCCTTGTCACCCACACGGTTTTTCAGTAAACGAAATTTCCATTTCGTAATCCTGAAAATTGTAACTCCTGTATATTCGGAACCTGATGATGTGCGTCGATGAAAATCATGTCAGAGGTGTACATTTTGACTTAGAATACTATGGTGAAAACTATTTGTGTTGAGAATTCTGTATATTTGGAATCTAAACAGTGAATTTTGTTGTTGTTTTCGATGGATGAAATAAATGAAGTGTCATAATGTTCAGCATTTATATAGGTGAAATAATGAAAATAACAAATCCTAGTAGTAAAATGAATACCTTTATGAAAATAAGTGATTCATCAAAACATAGCTAATTCTATTGAACATATAACTCATGAAATGTAATCACATTTTATATCATGAAGGACTAAAAAATAGTCAGGTATATTCTCGTGATAGTGTTTCCAAGAATGCAAATCAAGTAAAAGAATCGTTACTCTTCATTATGAGCCCAAAAAAGTTTCGAATCTCTGGATCAAGAATGTTCAAATCTCGTTTTGCTGTGCTCCTTTCAGAGTCGAATAACTGGGTATGTAATTTTTTCCAGAAGCGTAGGATTGTCCCTGTGACAATATAAAGCCAAGATTATATAATCTGCTTTAAATCTGCAAGTCTAAACACTCCATGATTTCGAATTAAACATTCAATTCGACAAAAAAGTATTGTCTTTGAGTAACTTCACGTGAGATAGGTCTTAAAATTCTTGACATGAAATTAAAAATGGTTGAAATCTCAAAATAAGCTCATAAATTATATTGCTTATTCACTTGGAATTTATTCCGGAGTATATAAAGAATATTGTAGGTAGAATAGTTGCCAATAATGATGACGATATTTCTTCTTGGAAACCCATCAATATCTTTGGTATGAAGTCACAAAATCAGTCTCTACATTCGATACAATGATTAGGGAAATATCAATAACGGCAGGAAAATTCCAAATCACCTGAATCCCTATACTATAAAACAAAATTATTATTCTAGCTAACACCAAAATATTATCAGGAACATAATATCAATCAGTCTCAGAAAATAAAAATCCATTCATCGACGCACATCTTCAGGTTCCGATTATACGGATGTTTCAATTTTCAGTATTAAAAAATGGAAAATTCGTTTACTGGAAAACCGTGTGGGTGACAAGGAAATAGTTTTCAACATTGTTTTTTACATCAAAATCTACAGATCTGCCATGAATTTCATCGACGCACATCTTCAGGTTCCGATTATACAGAGGTTTCAATTTTCAGTATTAAAAAATGGATAATTCGTTTACTGGAAAACCGTGTGGGTGACAAGGAAATAGTTTTCACCATTGTATTTTACATCGAAATCTACACCTCTGACATGGATTTCATCGACGCACATCTCCAGGTTCCTATTATACAGAGGTTTCAATTTTCAGTATTAAAAAATGGAAAATTCGTTTACTGGAAAACCGTGTGGGTGACAAGGCAATAGTTTTCACCATTGTATTTTACATCGAAATCTACACCTCTGACATGAATTTCATCGACGCACATCTCCAGGTTCCTATTATACAGAGGTTTCAATTTTCAGTATAAAAAAATGAAAAATTCGTTTACTGGAAAACCGTGTGGGTGACAAGGAAATAGTTTTCACCATTGTTTTCTACATCAAAATCTGCACATCTGACATGAATTTCAACGACGCACATCTCAAGGTTCCGATTATACAGAGGTTTCAATTTTCAGTAATACGAAATGGAAAATTCGTTTACTGGAAAACCGTGTGGGTGACAGGGAAATAGTTTCCACCATAGTATTCCACATCAAAATCTACACCTCTGACATGATTTTCATCGACGCACGTCTTCAGGTTCCGATTATACAGAGGTTTCAATTTGCAGTATTAAAAAATGGAAAATTCGTTTACTGGAAAACCGTATGGGTGACAAAGAAATAGTTTTCACCATTGTATTCTACATCGAAATCTACACCTCTGACATGATTTTCATCGACGCACATCTTAAGGTTCCGATTATACAGAGGTTTCAATTTTCAGTATTAAAAAATGGAAAATTCGTTTACGGGAAAACCGTGTGGGTGACAAGGAAATAATTTTCACCATTGTATTCTACATCAAAATCTACACTTCTGACATGATTTTCATCGACGCATATCTTCAGGTTCCGATTATACAGCGGTTTCAATTTTCAGTATTACGAAATGGAAAATTTGTTTACTGGAAAACCGTGTGGGTGACAAGGAGATAGTTTTCACCATTGTATTTTTCATCAAAATCTACACCTCTGACATGAATTTCATCGACGCACATCTCCAGGTTCCGATTATACAGAGGTTTCAATTTTCAGTATTACGAAATGGAAAATCCGTTTACTGGAAAACCGTGTGGGTGACAAGAAAATAGTTTTCACCATAGTATTCTACATCAGAATCTACACCACTGACATGATTTTCATCGACGCACATCCTCAGGTTCCGGTTATACAGGGGTTTCAATTTTCAGTATTACGAAATGGAAAATTCGTTTATTGGAATACCGTGTGGGCAACTAGAAGATCACTATGACTTCAAGATTTCACACAATGATTACCATTTGATACATCATTCTCATGTACGCATTCAAAATTCATACTCATATCTTGGTCACAGCCACAGATTTTAGTCCGGGTGCAAATTAATTCGTATACCAGCCACGGATTTGAAATTTCCTCCACGTCAGAATCTGTGGCTGGCAATCTGTGGATAACTTCACACTAATGTCGAAAAACCGATTTTGAAATTTTCCGATCGGTTTTTCACGATTTTCTCAGCTTCCTGAAGCTCTACGAGTTCAAATAACACCATTTTCGGAATCAGCGCGTCAAAATACGTAAGAATCACTATATATTAAAGTCGAAAAACCGATTTTTGAATTTTCCGATCGGTTTTTCGCGATTTTCTCAGCTTCCTGAAGCTCTACGAGTTCAAATAACACCATTTTCGGAATCAGCGCGTCAAAATACGTTAGAATCACTATATATTAAAGTCGAAAAACCGATTTTTGAATTTTCCGATCGGTTTTTCGCGATTTTCTCAGCTTCCTGAAGCTCTACGAGTTCAAATAACACCATTTTCGGAATCAGCGCGTCAAAATACGTAAGAATCACTATATATTAAAGTAGAAAAACCGATTTTTGAATTTTCCGATCGGTTTTTCGCGATTTTCTCAGCTTCCTGAAGCTCTACGAGTTCAAATAACACCATTTTCGGAATCAGCGCGTCAAAATACGTAAGAATCACTATATATTGAAGTCGAAAAACCGATTTTTGAATTTTCCGATCGGTTTTTCGCGATTTTCTCAGCTTCCTGAAGCTCTACGAGTTCAAATAACACCATTTTCGGAATCAGCGCGTCAAAATACATAAGAATCACTATATCCTGAAGTCAAAAAATGAACATTGAAATTTTCGAAAAAATCGAAAGGGGGTACCCTTTGCTCAATTTCTGGCAAAATTTTGAAAATCAAATTCAACGGAAAAGGACAAATGACCCCATTTTCGGAATCAGCGCGTCAAAATACGTAAGAATCACTATATATTAAAGTCGAAAAACCGATTTTTGAATTTTCCGATCGGTTTTTCGCGATTTTCTCAGCTTCCTGAAGCTCTACGAGTTCAAATAACACCATTTTCGGAATCAGCGCGTCAAAATACGTAAGAATCACTATATATTAAAGTCGAAAAACCGATTTTTGAATTTTCCGATCGGTTTTTCGCGATTTTCTCATCTTCCTGAAGCTCTACTAGTTCAAATAACACCATTTTCGGAATCAGCGCGTCAAAATACGTAAGAATCACTATATATTAAAGTCGAAAAACCGATTTTTGAATTTTCCGATCGGTTTTTCGTGATTTTCTCAGCTTCCTGAAGCTCTACGAGTTCAAATAACACCATTTTCGGAATCAGCGCGTCAAAATACGTAAGAATCACTATATATTAAAGTCGAAAAACCGATTTTTGAATTTTCCGATCGGTTTTTCGCGATTTTCTCAGCTTCCTGAAGCTCTACGAGTTCAAATAACACCATTTTCGGAATCAGCGCGTCAAAATACGTTAGAATCACTATATATTAAAGTCGAAAAACCGATTTTTGAATTTTCCGATCGGTTTTTCGCGATTTTCTCAGCTTCCTGAAGCTCTACGAGTTCAAATAACACCATTTTCGGAATCAGCGCGTCAAAATACGTAAGAATCACTATATATTAAAGTCGAAAAACCGATTTTTGAATTTTCCGATCGGTTTTTCGCGATTTTCTCAGCTTCCTGAAGCTCTACGAGTTCAAATAACACCATTTTCGGAATCAGCGCGTCAAAATACGTAAGAATCACTATATATTAAAGTCGAAAAACCGATTTTTAAATTTTCCGATCGGTTTTTCGCGATTTTCTCAGCTTCCTGAAGCTCTACGAGTTCAAATAACACCATTTTCGGAATCAGCGCGTCAAAATACGTAAGAATCACTATATATTGAAGTCGAAAAACCGATTTTTAAATTTTCCGATCGGTTTTTCGCGATTTTCTCAGCTTCCTGAAGCTCTACGAGTTCAAATAACACCATTTTCGGAATCAGCGCGTCAAAATACGTAAGAATCACTATATATTAAAGTCGAAAAACCGATTTTTGAATTTTCCGATCGGTTTTTCGCGATTTTCTCAGCTTCCTGAAGCTCTACGAGTTCAAATAACACCATTTTCGGAATCAGCGCGTCAAAATACGTAAGAATCACTATATATTAAAGTCGAAAAACCGATTTTTGAATTTTCCGATCGGTTTTTCGCGATTTTCTCAGCTTCCTGAAGCTCTACGAGTTCAAATAACACCATTTTCGGAATCAGCGCGTCAAAATACGTAAGAATCACTATATATAAGAGTCGAAAAACCGATTTTTGAATTTTCCGATCGGTTTTTCGCGATTTTCTCAGCTTCCTGAAGCTCTACGAGTTCAAATAACACCATTTTCGGAATCAGCGCGTCAAAATACGTGAGAATCACTATATATTAAAGTCGAAAAACCGATTTTTGAATTTTCCGATCGGTTTTTCGCGATTTTCTCAGCTTCCTGAAGCTCTACGAGTTCAAATGACACCATTTTCGGAATCAGCGCGTCAAAATACGTAAGAATCACTATATATAAGAGTCGAAAAACCGATTTTTGAATTTTCCGATCGGTTTTTCGCGATTTTCTCAGCTTCCTGAAGCTCTACGAGTTCAAATAACACCATTTTCGGAATCAGCGCGTCAAAATACGTAAGAATCACTATATATTAAAGTCGAAAAACCGATTTTTGAATTTTCCGATCGGTTTTTCGCGATTTTCTCAGCTTCCTGAAGCTCTACGAGTTCAAATAACACCATTTTCGGAATCAGCGCGTCAAAATACGTAAGAATCACTATATATTAAAGTCGAAAAACCGATTTTTAAATTTTCCGATCGGTTTTTCGCGATTTTCTCAGCTTCCTGAAGCTCTACGAGTTCAAATAACACCATTTTCGGAATCAGCGCGTCAAAATACCTGAGAATCACTATATATTGAAGTCGAAAAACCGATATTTGAATTTTCCGATCGGTTTTTCGCGATTTTCTCAGCTTCCTGAAGCTCTACGAATTCAAATAACACCATTTTCGGAATCAGCGCGTCAAAATACATAAGAATCACTATATCCTGGAGTCAAAAAATGAACATTGAAATTTTCGAAAAAATCGAAAGGGGGTACCCTTTGCTCAATTTCTGGCAAAATTTTGAAAATCAAATTCAACGGAAAAGGACAAATGACCCCATTTTCGGAATCAGCGCGTCAAAATACGTAAGAATCACTATATATTAAAGTCGAAAAACCGATTTTTGAATTTTCCGATCGGTTTTTCGCGATTTTCTCAGCTTCCTGAAGCTCTACGAGTTCAAATAACACCATTTTCGGAATCAGCGCGTCAAAATACGTTAGAATCACTATATATTAAAGTCGAAAAACCGATTTTTGAATTTTCCGATCGGTTTTTCGCGATTTTCTCAGCTTCCTGAAGCTCTACGAGTTCAAATAACACCATTTTCGGAATCAGCGCGTCAAAATACGTAAGAATCACTATATATTAAAGTAGAAAAACCGATTTTTGAATTTTCCGATCGGTTTTTCGCGATTTTCTCAGCTTCCTGAAGCTCTACGAGTTCAAATAACACCATTTTCGGAATCAGCGCGTCAAAATACGTAAGAATCACTATATATTGAAGTCGAAAAACCGATTTTTGAATTTTCCGATCGGTTTTTCGCGATTTTCTCAGCTTCCTGAAGCTCTACGAGTTCAAATAACACCATTTTCGGAATCAGCGCGTCAAAATACATAAGAATCACTATATCCTGAAGTCAAAAAATGAACATTGAAATTTTCGAAAAAATCGAAAGGGGGTACCCTTTGCTCAATTTCTGGCAAAATTTTGAAAATCAAATTCAACGGAAAAGGACAAATGACCCCATTTTCGGAATCAGCGCGTCAAAATACGTAAGAATCACTATATATTAAAGTCGAAAAACCGATTTTTGAATTTTCCGATCGGTTTTTCGCGATTTTCTCAGCTTCCTGAAGCTCTACGAGTTCAAATAACACCATTTTCGGAATCAGCGCGTCAAAATACGTAAGAATCACTATATATTAAAGTCGAAAAACCGATTTTTGAATTTTCCGATCGGTTTTTCGCGATTTTCTCATCTTCCTGAAGCTCTACTAGTTCAAATAACACCATTTTCGGAATCAGCGCGTCAAAATACGTAAGAATCACTATATATTAAAGTCGAAAAACCGATTTTTGAATTTTCCGATCGGTTTTTCGTGATTTTCTCAGCTTCCTGAAGCTCTACGAGTTCAAATAACACCATTTTCGGAATCAGCGCGTCAAAATACGTAAGAATCACTATATATTAAAGTCGAAAAACCGATTTTTGAATTTTCCGATCGGTTTTTCGCGATTTTCTCAGCTTCCTGAAGCTCTACGAGTTCAAATAACACCATTTTCGGAATCAGCGCGTCAAAATACGTTAGAATCACTATATATTAAAGTCGAAAAACCGATTTTTGAATTTTCCGATCGGTTTTTCGCGATTTTCTCAGCTTCCTGAAGCTCTACGAGTTCAAATAACACCATTTTCGGAATCAGCGCGTCAAAATACGTAAGAATCACTATATATTAAAGTCGAAAAACCGATTTTTGAATTTTCCGATCGGTTTTTCGCGATTTTCTCAGCTTCCTGAAGCTCTACGAGTTCAAATAACACCATTTTCGGAATCAGCGCGTCAAAATACGTAAGAATCACTATATATTAAAGTCGAAAAACCGATTTTTAAATTTTCCGATCGGTTTTTCGCGATTTTCTCAGCTTCCTGAAGCTCTACGAGTTCAAATAACACCATTTTCGGAATCAGCGCGTCAAAATACGTAAGAATCACTATATATTGAAGTCGAAAAACCGATTTTTAAATTTTCCGATCGGTTTTTCGCGATTTTCTCAGCTTCCTGAAGCTCTACGAGTTCAAATAACACCATTTTCGGAATCAGCGCGTCAAAATACGTAAGAATCACTATATATTAAAGTCGAAAAACCGATTTTTGAATTTTCCGATCGGTTTTTCGCGATTTTCTCAGCTTCCTGAAGCTCTACGAGTTCAAATAACACCATTTTCGGAATCAGCGCGTCAAAATACGTAAGAATCACTATATATTTAAGTCGAAAAACCGATTTTTGAATTTTCCGATCGGTTTTTCGCGATTTTCTCAGCTTCCTGAAGCTCTACGAGTTCAAATAACACCATTTTCGGAATCAGCGCGTCAAAATACGTAAGAATCACTATATATAAGAGTCGAAAAACCGATTTTTGAATTTTCCGATCGGTTTTTCGCGATTTTCTCAGCTTCCTGAAGCTCTACGAGTTCAAATAACACCATTTTCGGAATCAGCGCGTCAAAATACGTGAGAATCACTATATATTAAAGTCGAAAAACCGATTTTTGAATTTTCCGATCGGTTTTTCGCGATTTTCTCAGCTTCCTGAAGCTCTACGAGTTCAAATGACACCATTTTCGGAATCAGCGCGTCAAAATACGTAAGAATCACTATATATAAGAGTCGAAAAACCGATTTTTGAATTTTCCGATCGGTTTTTCGCGATTTTCTCAGCTTCCTGAAGCTCTACGAGTTCAAATAACACCATTTTCGGAATCAGCGCGTCAAAATACGTAAGAATCACTATATATTAAAGTCGAAAAACCGATTTTTGAATTTTCCGATCGGTTTTTCGCGATTTTCTCAGCTTCCTGAAGCTCTACGAGTTCAAATAACACCATTTTCGGAATCAGCGCGTCAAAATACGTAAGAATCACTATATATTAAAGTCGAAAAACCGATTTTTAAATTTTCCGATCGGTTTTTCGCGATTTTCTCAGCTTCCTGAAGCTCTACGAGTTCAAATAACACCATTTTCGGAATCAGCGCGTCAAAATACCTGAGAATCACTATATATTGAAGTCGAAAAACCGATATTTGAATTTTCCGATCGGTTTTTCGCGATTTTCTCAGCTTCCTGAAGCTCTACGAATTCAAATAACACCATTTTCGGAATCAGCGCGTCAAAATACATAAGAATCACTATATCCTGGAGTCAAAAAATGAACATTGAAATTTTCGAAAAAATCGAAAGGGGGTACCCTTTGCTCAATTTCTGGCAAAATTTTGAAAATCAAATTCAACGGAAAAGGACAAATGACCCCATTTTCGGAATCAGCGCGTCAAAATACGTAAGAATCACTATATATTAAAGTCGAAAAACCGATTTTTGAATTTTCCGATCGGTTTTTCGCGATTTTCTCAGCTTCCTGAAGCTCTACGAGTTCAAATAACACCATTTTCGGAATCAGCGCGTCAAAATACGTAAGAATCACTATATATAAGAGTCGAAAAACCGATTTTTGAATTTTCCGATCGGTTTTTCGCGATTTTCTCAGCTTCCTGAAGCTCTACGAGTTCAAATAACACCATTTTCGGAATCAGCGCGTCAAAATACGTAAGAATCACTATATATTAAAGTCGAAAAACCGATTTTTGAATTTTCCGATCGGTTTTTCGCGATTTTCTCAGCTTCCTGAAGCTCTACGAGTTCAAATAACACCATTTTCGGAATCAGCGCGTCAAAATACGTAAGAATCACTATATATTAAAGTCGAAAAACCGATTTTTAAATTTTCCGATCGGTTTTTCGCGATTTTCTCAGCTTCCTGAAGCTCTACGAGTTCAAATAACACCATTTTCGGAATCAGCGCGTCAAAATACCTGAGAATCACTATATATTGAAGTCGAAAAACCGATATTTGAATTTTCCGATCGGTTTTTCGCGATTTTCTCAGCTTCCTGAAGCTCTACGAATTCAAATAACACCATTTTCGGAATCAGCGCGTCAAAATACATAAGAATCACTATATCCTGGAGTCAAAAAATGAACATTGAAATTTTCGAAAAAATCGAAAGGGGGTACCCTTTGCTCAATTTCTGGCAAAATTTTGAAAATCAAATTCAACGGAAAAGGACAAATGACCCCATTTTCGGAATCAGCGCGTCAAAATACGTAAGAATCACTATATATTAAAGTCGAAAAACCGATTTTTGAATTTTCCGATCGGTTTTTCGCGATTTTCTCAGCTTCCTGAAGCTCTACGAGTTCAAATAACACCATTTTCGGAATCAGCGCGTCAAAATACGTAAGAATCACTATATATTAAAGTCGAAAAACCGATTTTTGAATTTTCCGATCGGTTTTTCGCGATTTTTTCAGCTTCCTGAAGCTCTACGAATTCAAATGACACCATTTTCGGAATCAGCGCGTCAAAATACGTAAGAATCACTATATATTAAAGTCGAAAAACCGATTTTTAAATTTTCCGATCGGTTTTTCGCGATTTTCTCAGCTTCCTGAAGCTCTACGAGTTCAAATAACACCATTTTCGGAATCAGCGCGTCAAAATACCTGAGAATCACTATATATTGAAGTCGAAAAACCGATATTTGAATTTTCCGATCGGTTTTTCGCGATTTTCTCAGCTTCCTGAAGCTCTACGAATTCAAATAACACCATTTTCGGAATCAGCGCGTCAAAATACATAAGAATCACTATATCCTGGAGTCAAAAAATGAACATTGAAATTTTCGAAAAAATCGAAAGGGGGTACCCTTTGCTCAATTTCTGGCAAAATTTTGAAAATCAAATTCAACGGAAAAGGACAAATGACCCCATTTTCGGAATCAGCGCGTCAAAATACGTAAGAATCACTATATATTAAAGTCGAAAAACCGATTTTTGAATTTTCCGATCGGTTTTTCGCGATTTTCTCAGCTTCCTGAAGCTCTACGAGTTCAAATAACACCATTTTCGGAATCAGCGCGTCAAAATACGTAAGAATCACTATATATTAAAGTCGAAAAACCGATTTTTGAATTTTCCGATCGGTTTTTCGCGATTTTTTCAGCTTCCTGAAGCTCTACGAATTCAAATGACACCATTTTCGGAATCAGCGCGTCAAAATACATAAGAATCACTATATCCTGAAGTCAAAAAATGAACATTGAAATTTTCGAAAAAATCGAAAGGGGGTACCCTTTGCTCAATTTCTGGCAAAATTTTGAAAATCAAATTCAACGGAAAAGGACAAATGACCCCATTTTCGGAATCAGCGCGTCAAAATACGAAAGAATCACTATATATTTAAGTCGAAAAACCGATTTTGAAATTTTCCGATCGGTTTTTCACGATTTTCTCAGCTTCCTGAAGCTCTACGAGTTCAAAAAACACCATTTTTGGAATCAGCGCGTCAAAATACGTAAGAATCACTATATATTAAAGTCGAAAAACCGATTTTCAAATTTTCCGATCGGTTTTTCGCGATCTCCTCAGCTTCCTGAAGCTCTACGAGTTCAAATAACACCATTTTCGGAATCAGCGCGTCAAAATACGTTAGAATCACTATATATTGAAGTCGAAAAACCGATTTTTGAATTTTCCGATCGGTTTTTCGCGATTTTCTCAGCTTCCTGAAGCTCTACGAGTTCAAATAACACCATTTTCGGAATCAGCGCGTCAAAATACGTAAGAATCACTATATATAAGAGTCGAAAAACCGATTTTTGAATTTTCCGATCGGTTTTTCGCGATTTTCTCAGCTTCCTGAAGCTCTACGAGTTCAAATAACACCATTTTCGGAATCAGCGCGTCAAAATACGTGAGAATCACTATATATTAAAGTCGAAAAACCGATTTTTGAATTTTCCGATCGGTTTTTCGCGATTTTCTCAGCTTCCTGAAGCTCTACGAGTTCAAATGACACCATTTTCGGAATCAGCGCGTCAAAATACGTAAGAATCACTATATATAAGAGTCGAAAAACCGATTTTTGAATTTTCCGATCGGTTTTTCGCGATTTTCTCAGCTTCCTGAAGCTCTACGAGTTCAAATAACACCATTTTCGGAATCAGCGCGTCAAAATACGTAAGAATCACTATATATTAAAGTCGAAAAACCGATTTTTGAATTTTCCGATCGGTTTTTCGCGATTTTCTCAGCTTCCTGAAGCTCTACGAGTTCAAATAACACCATTTTCGGAATCAGCGCGTCAAAATACGTAAGAATCACTATATATTAAAGTCGAAAAACCGATTTTTAAATTTTCCGATCGGTTTTTCGCGATTTTCTCAGCTTCCTGAAGCTCTACGAGTTCAAATAACACCATTTTCGGAATCAGCGCGTCAAAATACCTGAGAATCACTATATATTGAAGTCGAAAAACCGATATTTGAATTTTCCGATCGGTTTTTCGCGATTTTCTCAGCTTCCTGAAGCTCTACGAATTCAAATAACACCATTTTCGGAATCAGCGCGTCAAAATACATAAGAATCACTATATCCTGGAGTCAAAAAATGAACATTGAAATTTTCGAAAAAATCGAAAGGGGGTACCCTTTGCTCAATTTCTGGCAAAATTTTGAAAATCAAATTCAACGGAAAAGGACAAATGACCCCATTTTCGGAATCAGCGCGTCAAAATACGTAAGAATCACTATATATTAAAGTCGAAAAACCGATTTTTGAATTTTCCGATCGGTTTTTCGCGATTTTCTCAGCTTCCTGAAGCTCTACGAGTTCAAATAACACCATTTTCGGAATCAGCGCGTCAAAATACGTAAGAATCACTATATATAAGAGTCGAAAAACCGATTTTTGAATTTTCCGATCGGTTTTTCGCGATTTTCTCAGCTTCCTGAAGCTCTACGAGTTCAAATAACACCATTTTCGGAATCAGCGCGTCAAAATACGTAAGAATCACTATATATTAAAGTCGAAAAACCGATTTTTGAATTTTCCGATCGGTTTTTCGCGATTTTCTCAGCTTCCTGAAGCTCTACGAGTTCAAATAACACCATTTTCGGAATCAGCGCGTCAAAATACGTAAGAATCACTATATATTAAAGTCGAAAAACCGATTTTTAAATTTTCCGATCGGTTTTTCGCGATTTTCTCAGCTTCCTGAAGCTCTACGAGTTCAAATAACACCATTTTCGGAATCAGCGCGTCAAAATACCTGAGAATCACTATATATTGAAGTCGAAAAACCGATATTTGAATTTTCCGATCGGTTTTTCGCGATTTTCTCAGCTTCCTGAAGCTCTACGAATTCAAATAACACCATTTTCGGAATCAGCGCGTCAAAATACATAAGAATCACTATATCCTGGAGTCAAAAAATGAACATTGAAATTTTCGAAAAAATCGAAAGGGGGTACCCTTTGCTCAATTTCTGGCAAAATTTTGAAAATCAAATTCAACGGAAAAGGACAAATGACCCCATTTTCGGAATCAGCGCGTCAAAATACGTAAGAATCACTATATATTAAAGTCGAAAAACCGATTTTTGAATTTTCCGATCGGTTTTTCGCGATTTTCTCAGCTTCCTGAAGCTCTACGAGTTCAAATAACACCATTTTCGGAATCAGCGCGTCAAAATACGTAAGAATCACTATATATTAAAGTCGAAAAACCGATTTTTGAATTTTCCGATCGGTTTTTCGCGATTTTTTCAGCTTCCTGAAGCTCTACGAATTCAAATGACACCATTTTCGGAATCAGCGCGTCAAAATACGTAAGAATCACTATATATTAAAGTCGAAAAACCGATTTTTAAATTTTCCGATCGGTTTTTCGCGATTTTCTCAGCTTCCTGAAGCTCTACGAGTTCAAATAACACCATTTTCGGAATCAGCGCGTCAAAATACCTGAGAATCACTATATATTGAAGTCGAAAAACCGATATTTGAATTTTCCGATCGGTTTTTCGCGATTTTCTCAGCTTCCTGAAGCTCTACGAATTCAAATAACACCATTTTCGGAATCAGCGCGTCAAAATACATAAGAATCACTATATCCTGGAGTCAAAAAATGAACATTGAAATTTTCGAAAAAATCGAAAGGGGGTACCCTTTGCTCAATTTCTGGCAAAATTTTGAAAATCAAATTCAACGGAAAAGGACAAATGACCCCATTTTCGGAATCAGCGCGTCAAAATACGTAAGAATCACTATATATTAAAGTCGAAAAACCGATTTTTGAATTTTCCGATCGGTTTTTCGCGATTTTCTCAGCTTCCTGAAGCTCTACGAGTTCAAATAACACCATTTTCGGAATCAGCGCGTCAAAATACGTAAGAATCACTATATATTAAAGTCGAAAAACCGATTTTTGAATTTTCCGATCGGTTTTTCGCGATTTTTTCAGCTTCCTGAAGCTCTACGAATTCAAATGACACCATTTTCGGAATCAGCGCGTCAAAATACATAAGAATCACTATATCCTGAAGTCAAAAAATGAACATTGAAATTTTCGAAAAAATCGAAAGGGGGTACCCTTTGCTCAATTTCTGGCAAAATTTTGAAAATCAAATTCAACGGAAAAGGACAAATGACCCCATTTTCGGAATCAGCGCGTCAAAATACGAAAGAATCACTATATATTTAAGTCGAAAAACCGATTTTGAAATTTTCCGATCGGTTTTTCACGATTTTCTCAGCTTCCTGAAGCTCTACGAGTTCAAAAAACACCATTTTTGGAATCAGCGCGTCAAAATACGTAAGAATCACTATATATTAAAGTCGAAAAACCGATTTTCAAATTTTCCGATCGGTTTTTCGCGATCTCCTCAGCTTCCTGAAGCTCTACGAGTTCAAATAACACCATTTTCGGAATCAGCGCGTCAAAATACGTTAGAATCACTATATATTGAAGTCGAAAAACCGATTTTTGAATTTTCCGATCGGTTTTTCGCGATTTTCTCAGCTTCCTGAAGCTCTACGAGTTCAAATAACACCATTTTCGGAATCAGCGCGTCAAAATACGTAAGAATCACTATATATTAAAGTCGAAAAACCGATTTTTGAATTTTCCGATCGGTTTTTCGCGATTTTCTCAGCTTCCTGAAGCTCTACGAGTTCAAATAACACCATTTTCGGAATCAGCGCGTCAAAATACGTAAGAATCACTATATATTGAAGTCGAAAAACCGATTTTTGAATTTTCCGATCGGTTTTTCGCGATTTTCTCAGCTTCCTGAAGCTCTACGAGTTCAAATAACACCATTTTCGGAATCAGCGCGTCAAAATACATAAGAATCACTATATCCTGAAGTCAAAAAATGAACATTGAAATTTTCGAAAAAATCGAAAGGGGGTACCCTTTGCTCAATTTCTGGCAAAATTTTGAAAATCAAATTCAACGGAAAAGGACAAATGACCCCATTTTCGGAATCAGCGCGTCAAAATACGTAAGAATCACTGTATATTAAAGTCGAAAAACCGATTTTTGAATTTTCCGATCGGTTTTTCGCGATTTTCTCAGCTTCCTGAAGCTCTACGAGTTCAAATAACACCATTTTCGGAATCAGCGCGTCAAAATACGTAAGAATCACTATATATTAAAGTCGAAAAACCGATTTTTGAATTTTCCGATCGGTTTTTCGCGATTTTCTCAGCTTCCTGAAGCTCTACGAGTTCAAATAACACCATTTTCGGAATCAGCGCGTCAAAATACGTTAGAATCACTATATATTAAAGTCGAAAAACCGATTTTTGAATTTTCCGATCGGTTTTTCGCGATTTTCTCAGCTTCCTGAAGCTCTACGAGTTCAAATAACACCATTTTCGGAATCAGCGCGTCAAAATACGTAAGAATCACTATATATTAAAGTCGAAAAACCGATTTTTGAATTTTCCGATCGGTTTTTTGCGATTTTCTCAGCTTCCTGAAGCTCTACGAGTTCAAATAACACCATTTTCGGAATCAGCGCGTCAAAATACGTAAGAATCACTATATATTAAAGTCGAAAAACCGATTTTTGAATTTTCCGATCGGTTTTTCGCGATTTTCTCAGCTTCCTGAAGCTCTACGAGTTCAAATAACACCATTTTCGGAATCAGCGCGTCAAAATACGTAAGAATCACTATATATTAAAGTCGAAAAACCGATTTTTGAATTTTCCGATCGGTTTTTCGCGATTTTCTCAGCTTCCTGAAGCTCTACGAGTTCAAATAACACCATTTTCGGAATCAGCGCGTCAAAATACGTAAGAATCACTATATATTAAAGTCGAAAAACCGATTTTTGAATTTTCCGATCGGTTTTTCGCGATTTTCTCAGCTTCCTGAAGCTCTACGAGTTCAAATAACACCATTTTCGGAATCAGCGCGTCAAAATACATAAGAATCACTATATCCTGAAGTCAAAAAATGAACATTGAAATTTTCGAAAAAATCGAAAGGGGGTACCCTTTGCTCAATTTCTGGCAAAATTTTGAAAATCAAATTCAACGGAAAAGGACAAATGACCCCATTTTCGGAATCAGCGCGTCAAAATACGTAAGAATCACTATATATTAAAGTCGAAAAACCGATTTTTGAATTTTCCGATCGGTTTTTCGCGA
Source organism: Plagiodera versicolora (assembly GCA_037013635.1). Lineage (NCBI taxonomy): Eukaryota > Metazoa > Arthropoda > Insecta > Coleoptera > Chrysomelidae > Plagiodera > Plagiodera versicolora. The sequence goes on from CM072992.1 coordinate 74,082, forward strand.
TTTTCTCAGCTTCCTGAAGCTCTACGAGTTCAAATAACACCATTTTCGGAATCAGCGCGTCAAAATACGTAAGAATCACTATACATTAAAGTCGAAAAACCGATTTTTGAATTTTCCGATCGGTTTTTCGCGATTTTCTCAGCTTCCTGAAGCTCTACGAGTTCAAATAACACCATTTTCGGAATCAGCGCGTCAAAATACGTAAGAATCACTATATATTAAAGTCGAAAAACCGATTTTTGAATTTTCCGATCGGTTTTTCGTGATTTTCTCAGCTTCCTGAAGCTCTACGAGTTCAAATAACACCATTTTCGGAATCAGCGCGTCAAAATACGTAAGAATCACTATATATTAAAGTCGAAAAACCGATTTTTGAATTTTCCGATCGGTTTTTCGCGATTTTCTCAGCTTCCTGAAGCTCTACGAGTTCGAATAACACTATTTTCGGAATCAGCGTGTCAAAATACGTAAGAATCACTATATATTAAAGTCGAAAAACCGATTTTTGAATTTTGCGATCGGTTTCTCGCGATTTTCTCAGCTTCCTGAAGCTCTACGAGTTCAAATAACACCATTTTCGGAATCAGCGCGTCAAAATACGTAAGAATCACTATATATTAAAGTCGAAAAACCGATTTTTGAATTTTCCGATCGGTTTTTCGCGATTTTCTCAGCTTCCTGAAGCTCTACGAGTTCAAATAACACCATTTTCGGAATCAGCGCGTCAAAATACGTAAGAATCACTATATATTAAAGTCGAAAAACCGATTTTTGAATTTTCCGATCGGTTTTTTGCGATTTTCTCAGCTTCCTGAAGCTCTACGAGTTCAAATAACACCATTTTCGGAATCAGCGCGTCAAAATACGTAAGAATCACTATATATTAAAGTCGAAAAACCGATTTTCGAATTTTCCGATCGGTTTTTCGCGATTTTCTCAGCTTCCTGAAGCTCTACGAGTTCAAATAACACCATTTTCGGAATCAGCGCGTCAAAATACGTAAGAATCACTATATATTAAAGTCGAAAAACCGATTTTTGAATTTTCCGATCGGTTTTTCGCGATTTTCTCAGCTTCCTGAAGCTCTACGAGTTCAAATAACACCATTTTCGGAATCAGCGCGTCAAAATACGTAAGAATCACTATATATTAAAGTCGAAAAACCGATTTTTGAATTTTCCGATCGTTTTTTCGCGATTTTCTCAGCTTCCTGAAGCTCTACGAGTTCAAATAACACCATTTTCGGAATCAGCGCGTCAAAATACGTAAGAATCACTATATATTAAAGTCGAAAAACCGACTTTTGAATTTTCCGATCGGTTTTTCGCGATTTTCTCAGCTTCCTGAAGCTCTACGAGTTCAAATAACACCATTTTCGGAATCAGCGCGTCAAAATACGTAAGAATCACTATATATTAAAGTCGAAAAACCGATTTTTGAATTTTCCGATCGGTTTTTCGCGATTTTCTCAGCTTCCTGAAGCTCTACGAGTTCAAATAACACCATTTTCGGAATCAGCGCGTCAAAATACGTAAGAATCACTATATATTAAAGTCGAAAAACCGATTTTTGAATTTTCCGATCGGTTTTTCGCGATTTTCTCAGCTTCCTGAAGCTCTACGAGTTCAAATAACACCATTTTCGGAATCAGCGCGTCAAAATACGTAAGAATCACTATATATTAAAGTCGAAAAACCGATTTTTGAATTTTCCGATCGGTTTTTCGCGATTTTCTCAGCTTCCTGAAGCTCTACGAGTTCAAATAACACCATTTTCGGAATCAGCGCGTCAAAATACATAAGAATCACTATATCCTGAAGTCAAAAAATGAACATTGAAATTTTCGAAAAAATCGAAAGGGGGTACCCTTTGCTCAATTTCTGGCAAAATTTTGAAAATCAAATTCAACGGAAAAGGACAAATGACCCCATTTTCGGAATCAGCGCGTCAAAATACGTGAGAATCACTATATATTAAAGTCGAAAAACCGATTTTTGAATTTTCCGATCGGTTTTTCGCGATTTTCTCAGCTTCCTGAAGCTCTACGAGTTCAAATAACACCATTTTCGGAATCAGCGCGTCAAAATACGTAAGAATCACTATATATTAAAGTCGAAAAACCGATTTTTGAATTTTCCGATCGGTTTTTCGCGATTTTCTCAGCTTCCTGAAGCTCTACGAGTTCAAATAACACCATTTTCGGAATCAGCGCGTCAAAATACGTAGGAATCACTATATATTAAAGTCGAAAAACCGATTTTTAAATTTTCCGATCGGTTTTTCGCGATTTTCTCAGCTTCCTGAAGCTCTACGAGTTCAAATAACACCATTTTCGGAATCAGCGCGTCAAAATACCTGAGAATCACTATATATTGAAGTCGAAAAACCGATATTTGAATTTTCCGATCGGTTTTTCGCGATTTTCTCAGCTTCCTGAAGCTCTACGAATTCAAATAACACCATTTTCGGAATCAGCGCGTCAAAATACATAAGAATCACTATATCCTGGAGTCAAAAAATGAACATTGAAATTTTCGAAAAAATCGAAAGGGGGTACCCTTTGCTCAATTTCTGGCAAAATTTTGAAAATCAAATTCAACGGAAAAGGACAAATGACCCCATTTTCGGAATCAGCGCGTCAAAATACGTAAGAATCACTATATATTAAAGTCGAAAAACCGATTTTTGAATTTTCCGATCGGTTTTTCGCGATTTTCTCAGCTTCCTGAAGCTCTACGAGTTCAAATAACACCATTTTCGGAATCAGCGCGTCAAAATACGTAAGAATCACTATATATTAAAGTCGAAAAACCGATTTTTGAATTTTCCGATCGGTTTTTCGCGATTTTTTCAGCTTCCTGAAGCTCTACGAATTCAAATAACACCATTTTCGGAATCAGCGCGTCAAAATACATAAGAATCACTATATCCTGAAGTCAAAAAATGAACATTGAAATTTTCGAAAAAATCGAAAGGGGGTACCCTTTGCTCAATTTCTGGCAAAATTTTGAAAATCAAATTCAACGGAAAAGGACAAATGACCCCATTTTCGGAATCAGCGCGTCAAAATACGAAAGAATCACTATATATTTAAGTCGAAAAACCGATTTTGAAATTTTCCGATCGGTTTTTCACGATTTTCTCAGCTTCCTGAAGCTCTACGAGTTCAAATAACACCATTTTTGGAATCAGCGCGTCAAAATACGTAAGAATCACTATATATTAAAGTCGAAAAACCGATTTTTAAATTTTCCGATCGGTTTTTCGCGATCTCCTCAGCTTCCTGAAGCTCTACGAGTTCAAATAACACCATTTTCGGAATCAGCGCGTCAAAATACGTTAGAATCACTATATATTGAAGTCGAAAAACCGATTTTTGAATTTTCCGATCGGTTTTTCGCGATTTTCTCAGCTTCCTGAAGCTCTACGAGTTCAAATAACACCATTTTCGGAATCAGCGCGTCAAAATACGTAAGAATCACTATATATTAGAGTCGAAAAACCGATTTTTGAATTTTCCGATCGGTTTTTCGCGATTTTCTCAGCTTCCTGAAGCTCTACGAGTTCAAATAACACCATTTTCGGAATCAGCGCGTCAAAATACGTAAGAATCACTATATATTGAAGTCGAAAAACCGATTTTTGAATTTTCCGATCGGTTTTTCGCGATTTTCTCAGCTTCCTGAAGCTCTACGAGTTCAAATAACACCATTTTCGGAATCAGCGCGTCAAAATACATAAGAATCACTATATCCTGAAGTCAAAAAATGAACATTGAAATTTTCGAAAAAATCGAAAGGGGGTACCCTTTGCTCAATTTCTGGCAAAATTTTGAAAATCAAATTCAACGGAAAAGGACAAATGACCCCATTTTCGGAATCAGCGCGTCAAAATACGTAAGAATCACTATATATTAAAGTCGAAAAACCGATTTTTGAATTTTCCGATCGGTTTTTCGCGATTTTCTCAGCTTCCTGAAGCTCTACGAGTTCAAATAACACCATTTTCGGAATCAGCGCGTCAAAATACGTAAGAATCACTATATATTAAAGTCGAAAAACCGATTTTTGAATTTTCCGATCGGTTTTTCGCGATTTTCTCAGCTTCCTGAAGCTCTACGAGTTCAAATAACACCATTTTCGGAATCAGCGCGTCAAAATACGTTAGAATCACTATATATTAAAGTCGAAAAACCGATTTTTGAATTTTCCGATCGGTTTTTCGCGATTTTCTCAGCTTCCTGAAGCTCTACGAGTTCAAATAACACCATTTTCGGAATCAGCGCGTCAAAATACGTAAGAATCACTATATATTAAAGTCGAAAAACCGATTTTTGAATTTTCCGATCGGTTTTTCGCGATTTTCTCAGCTTCCTGAAGCTCTACGAGTTCAAATAACACCATTTTCGGAATCAGCGCGTCAAAATACGTAAGAATCACTATATATTAAAGTCGAAAAACCGATTTTTGAATTTTCCGATCGGTTTTTCGCGATTTTCTCAGCTTCCTGAAGCTCTACGAGTTCAAATAACACCATTTTCGGAATCAGCGCGTCAAAATACATAAGAATCACTATATCCTGAAGTCAAAAAATGAACATTGAAATTTTCGAAAAAATCGAAAGGGGGTACCCTTTGCTCAATTTCTGGCAAAATTTTGAAAATCAAATTCAACGGAAAAGGACAAATGACCCCATTTTCGGAATCAGCGCGTCAAAATACGTAAGAATCACTATATATTAAAGTCGAAAAACCGATTTTTGAATTTTCCGATCGGTTTTTCGCGATTTTCTCAGCTTCCTGAAGCTCTACGAGTTCAAATAACACCATTTTCGGAATCAGCGCGTCGAAATACGTAAGAATCACTATACATTAAAGTCGAAAAACCGATTTTTGAATTTTCCGATCGGTTTTTCGCGATTTTCTCAGCTTCCTGAAGCTCTACGAGTTCAAATAACACCATTTTCGGAATCAGCGCGTCAAAATACCTGAGAATCACTATATATTGAAGTCGAAAAACCGATATTTGAATTTTCCGATCGGTTTTTCGCGATTTTCTCAGCTTCCTGAAGCTCTACGAATTCAAATAACACCATTTTCGGAATCAGCGCGTCAAAATACATAAGAATCACTATATCCTGGAGTCAAAAAATGAACATTGAAATTTTCGAAAAAATCGAAAGGGGGTACCCTTTGCTCAATTTCTGGCAAAATTTTGAAAATCAAATTCAACGGAAAAGGACAAATGACCCCATTTTCGGAATCAGCGCGTCAAAATACGTAAGAATCACTATATATTAAAGTCGAAAAACCGATTTTTGAATTTTCCGATCGGTTTTTCGCGATTTTCTCAGCTTCCTGAAGCTCTACGAGTTCAAATAACACCATTTTCGGAATCAGCGCGTCAAAATACGTAAGAATCACTATATATTAAAGTCGAAAAACCGATTTTTGAATTTTCCGATCGGTTTTTCGCGATTTTTTCAGCTTCCTGAAGCTCTACGAATTCAAATAACACCATTTTCGGAATCAGCGCGTCAAAATACATAAGAATCACTATATCCTGAAGTCAAAAAATGAACATTGAAATTTTCGAAAAAATCGAAAGGGGGTACCCTTTGCTCAATTTCTGGCAAAATTTTGAAAATCAAATTCAACGGAAAAGGACAAATGACCCCATTTTCGGAATCAGCGCGTCAAAATACGAAAGAATCACTATATATTTAAGTCGAAAAACCGATTTTGAAATTTTCCGATCGGTTTTTCACGATTTTCTCAGCTTCCTGAAGCTCTACGAGTTCAAATAACACCATTTTTGGAATCAGCGCGTCAAAATACGTAAGAATCACTATATATTAAAGTCGAAAAACCGATTTTTAAATTTTCCGATCGGTTTTTCGCGATCTCCTCAGCTTCCTGAAGCTCTACGAGTTCAAATAACACCATTTTCGGAATCAGCGCGTCAAAATACGTTAGAATCACTATATATTGAAGTCGAAAAACCGATTTTTTGAATTTTCCGATCGGTTTTTCGCGATTTTCTCAGCTTCCTGAAGCTCTACGAGTTCAAATAACACCATTTTCGGAATCAGCGCGTCAAAATACGTAAGAATCACTATATATTAGAGTCGAAAAACCGATTTTTGAATTTTCCGATCGGTTTTTCGCGATTTTCTCAGCTTCCTGAAGCTCTACGAGTTCAAATAACACCATTTTCGGAATCAGCGCGTCAAAATACGTAAGAATCACTATATATTGAAGTCGAAAAACCGATTTTTGAATTTTCCGATCGGTTTTTCGCGATTTTCTCAGCTTCCTGAAGCTCTACGAGTTCAAATAACACCATTTTCGGAATCAGCGCGTCAAAATACATAAGAATCACTATATCCTGAAGTCAAAAAATGAACATTGAAATTTTCGAAAAAATCGAAAGGGGGTACCCTTTGCTCAATTTCTGGCAAAATTTTGAAAATCAAATTCAACGGAAAAGGACAAATGACCCCATTTTCGGAATCAGCGCGTCAAAATACGTAAGAATCACTATATATTAAAGTCGAAAAACCGATTTTTGAATTTTCCGATCGGTTTTTCGCGATTTTCTCAGCTTCCTGAAGCTCTACGAGTTCAAATAACACCATTTTCGGAATCAGCGCGTCAAAATACGTAAGAATCACTATATATTAAAGTCGAAAAACCGATTTTTGAATTTTCCGATCGGTTTTTCGCGATTTTCTCAGCTTCCTGAAGCTCTACGAGTTCAAATAACACCATTTTCGGAATCAGCGCGTCAAAATACGTTAGAATCACTATATATTAAAGTCGAAAAACCGATTTTTGAATTTTCCGATCGGTTTTTCGCGATTTTCTCAGCTTCCTGAAGCTCTACGAGTTCAAATAACACCATTTTCGGAATCAGCGCGTCAAAATACGTAAGAATCACTATATATTAAAGTCGAAAAACCGATTTTTGAATTTTCCGATCGGTTTTTCGCGATTTTCTCAGCTTCCTGAAGCTCTACGAGTTCAAATAACACCATTTTCGGAATCAGCGCGTCAAAATACGTAAGAATCACTATATATTAAAGTCGAAAAACCGATTTTTGAATTTTCCGATCGGTTTTTCGCGATTTTCTCAGCTTCCTGAAGCTCTACGAGTTCAAATAACACCATTTTCGGAATCAGCGCGTCAAAATACATAAGAATCACTATATCCTGAAGTCAAAAAATGAACATTGAAATTTTCGAAAAAATCGAAAGGGGGTACCCTTTGCTCAATTTCTGGCAAAATTTTGAAAATCAAATTCAACGGAAAAGGACAAATGACCCCATTTTCGGAATCAGCGCGTCAAAATACGTAAGAATCACTATATATTAAAGTCGAAAAACCGATTTTTGAATTTTCCGATCGGTTTTTCGCGATTTTCTCAGCTTCCTGAAGCTCTACGAGTTCAAATAACACCATTTTCGGAATCAGCGCGTCAAAATACGTAAGAATCACTATACATTAAAGTCGAAAAACCGATTTTTGAATTTTCCGATCGGTTTTTCGCGATTTTCTCAGCTTCCTGAAGCTCTACGAGTTCAAATAACACCATTTTCGGAATCAGCGCGTCAAAATACGTAAGAATCACTATATATTGAAGTCGAAAAACCGATTTTTGAATTTTCCGATCGGTTTTTCGTGATTTTCTCAGCTTCCTGAAGCTCTACGAGTTCAAATAACACCATTTTCGGAATCAGCGCGTCAAAATACGTAAGAATCACTATATATTAAAGTCGAAAAACCGATTTTTGAATTTTCCGATCGGTTTTTCGCGATTTTCTCAGCTTCCTGAAGCTCTACGAGTTCAAATAACACTATTTTCGGAATCAGCGTGTCAAAATACGTAAGAATCACTATATATTAAAGTCGAAAAACCGATTTTTGAATTTTGCGATCGGTTTTTCGCGATTTTCTCAGCTTCCTGAAGCTCTACGAGTTCAAATAACACCATTTTCGGAATCAGCGCGTCAAAATACGTAAGAATCACTATATATTAAAGTCGAAAAACCGATTTTTGAATTTTCCGATCGGTTTTTCGCGATTTTCTCAGCTTCCTGAAGCTCTACGAGTTCAAATAACACCATTTTCGGAATCAGCGCGTCAAAATACGTAAGAATCACTATATATTAAAGTCGAAAAACCGATTTTTGAATTTTCCGATCGGTTTTTTGCGATTTTCTCAGCTTCCTGAAGCTCTACGAGTTCAAATAACACCATTTTCGGAATCAGCGCGTCGAAATACGTGAGAATCACTATATATTAAAGTCGAAAAACCGATTTTTGAATTTTCCGATCGGTTTTTCGCGATTTTCTCAGCTTCCTGAAGCTCTACGAGTTCAAATAACACCATTTTCGGAATCAGCGCGTCAAAATACGTAAGAATCACTATATATTAAAGTCGAAAAACCGATTTTTGAATTTTCCGATCGGTTTTTCGCGATTTTCTCAGCTTCCTGAAGCTCTACGAGTTCAAATAACACCATTTTCGGAATCAGCGCGTCAAAATACGTAAGAATCACTATATATTAAAGTCGAAAAACCGATTTTTGAATTTTCCGATCGGTTTTTCGCGATTTTCTCAGCTTCCTGAAGCTCTACGAGTTCAAATAACACCATTTTCGGAATCAGCGCGTCAAAATACATAAGAATCACTATATCCTGAAGTCAAAAAATGAACATTGAAATTTTCGAAAAAATCGAAAGGGGGTACCCTTTGCTCAATTTCTGGCAAAATTTTGAAAATCAAATTCAACGGAAAAGGACAAATGACCCCATTTTCGGAATCAGCGCGTCAAAATACGTGAGAATCACTATATATTAAAGTCGAAAAACCGATTTTTGAATTTTCCGATCGGTTTTTCGCGATTTTCTCAGCTTCCTGAAGCTCTACGAGTTCAAATAACACCATTTTCGGAATCAGCGCGTCAAAATACGTAAGAATCACTATATATTAAAGTCGAAAAACCGATTTTTGAATTTTCCGATCGGTTTTTCGCGATTTTCTCAGCTTCCTGAAGCTCTACGAGTTCAAATAACACCATTTTCGGAATCAGCGCGTCAAAATACGTAAGAATCACTATATATTAAAGTCGAAAAACCGATTTTTGAATTTTCCGATCGGTTTTTTGCGATTTTCTCAGCTTCCTGAAGCTCTACGAGTTCAAATAACACCATTTTCGGAATCAGCGCGTCAAAATACGTAAGAATCACTATATATTAAAGTCGAAAAACCGATTTTTGAATTTTCCGATCGGTTTTTCGCGATTTTCTCAGCTTCCTGAAGCTCTACGAGTTCAAATAACACCATTTTCGGAATCAGCGCGTCAAAATACGTAAGAATCACTATATATTAAAGTCGAAAAACCGATTTTTGAATTTTCCGATCGGTTTTTCGCGATTTTCTCAGCTTCCTGAAGCTCTACGAGTTCAAATAACACCATTTTCGGAATCAGCGCGTCAAAATACGTAAGAATCACTATATATTAAAGTCGAAAAACCGATTTTTGAATTTTCCGATCGGTTTTTCGCGATTTTCTCAGCTTCCTGAAGCTCTACGAGTTCAAATAACACCATTTTCGGAATCAGCGCGTCAAAATACGTAAGAATCACTATATATTAAAGTCGAAAAACCGATTTTTGAATTTTCCGATCGGTTTTTCGCGATTTTCTCAGCTTCCTGAAGCTCTACGAGTTCAAATAACACCATTTTCGGAATCAGCGCGTCAAAATACATAAGAATCACTATATCCTGAAGTCAAAAAATGAACATTGAAATTTTCGAAAAAATCGAAAGGGGGTACCCTTTGCTCAATTTCTGGCAAAATTTTGAAAATCAAATTCAACGGAAAAGGACAAATGACCCCATTTTCGGAATCAGCGCGTCAAAATACGTGAGAATCACTATATATTAAAGTCGAAAAACCGATTTTTGAATTTTCCGATCGGTTTTTCGCGATTTTCTCAGCTTCCTGAAGCTCTACGAGTTCAAATAACACCATTTTCGGAATCAGCGCGTCAAAATACGTAAGAATCACTATATATTAAAGTCGAAAAACCGATTTTTGAATTTTCCGATCGGTTTTTCGCGATTTTCTCAGCTTCCTGAAGCTCTACGAGTTCAAATAACACCATTTTCGGAATCAGCGCGTCAAAATACGTAAGAATCACTATATATTAAAGTCGAAAAACTGATTTTTGAATTTTCCGATCGGTTTTTCGCGATTTTCTCAGCTTCCTGAAGCTCTACGAGTTCAAATAACACCATTTTCGGAATCAGCGCGTCAAAATACGTAAGAATCACTATATATTAAAGTCGAAAAACCGATTTTTGAATTTTCCGATCGGTTTTTCGCGATTTTCTCAGCTTCCTGAAGCTCTACGAGTTCAAAAAACACCATTTTCGGAATCAGCGCGTCAAAATACGTAAGAATCACTATATATTAAAGTCGAAAAACCGATTTTTGAGTTTTCCGATCGGTTTTTCGCGATTTTCTCAGCTTCCTGAAGCTCTACGAGTTCAAATAACACCATTTTCGGAATCAGCGCGTCAAAATACATAAGAATCACTATATCCTGAAGTCAAAAAATGAACATTGAAATTTTCGAAAAAATCGAAAGGGGGTACCCTTTGCTCAATTTCTGGCAAAATTTTGAAAATCAAATTCAACGGAAAAGGACAAATGACCCCATTTTCGGAATCAGCGCGTCAAAATACGTAAGAATCACTATATATTAAAGTCGAAAAACCGATTTTTGAATTTTCCGATCGGATTTTCGCGATTTTCTCAGCTTCCTGAAGCTCTACGAGTTCAAATAACACCATTTTCGGAATCAGCGCGTCAAAATACGTAAGAATCACTATATATTAAAGTCGAAAAACCGATTTTTGAATTTTCCGATCGGTTTTTCGCGATTTTCTCATCTTCCTGAAGCTCTACGAGTTCAAATAACACCATTTTCGGAATCAGCGCGTCAAAATACGTAAGAATCACTATATATTAAAGTCGAAAAACCGATTTTTGAATTTTCCGATCGGTTTTTCGCGATTTTCTCAGCTTCCTGAAGCTCTACGAGTTCAAATAACACCATTTTCGGAATCAGCGCGTCAAAATACGTAAGAATCACTATATATTAAAGTCGAAAAACCGATTTTTAAATTTTCCGATCGGTTTTTCGCGATTTTCTCAGCTTCCTGAAGCTCTACGAATTCAAATAACACCATTTTCGGAATCAGCGCGTCAAAATACGTAAGAATCACTATATATTAAAGTCGAAAAACCGATTTTTGAATTTTCCGATCGGTTTTTCGCGATTTTCTCAGCTTCCTGAAGCTCTACGAGTTCAAATAACACCATTTTCGGAATCAGCGCGTCAAAATACGTAAGAATCACTATATATTAAAGTCGAAAAACCGATTTTTGAATTTTCCGATCGGTTTTTCGCGATTTTCTCATCTTCCTGAAGCTCTACGAGTTCAAATAACACCATTTTCGGAATCAGCGCGTCAAAATACGTAAGAATCACTATATATTAAAGTCGAAAAACCGATTTTTGAATTTTCCGATCGGTTTTTCGCGATTTTCTCAGCTTCCTGAAGCTCTACGAGTTCAAATAACACCATTTTCGGAATCAGCGCGTCAAAATACGTAAGAATCACTATATATTAAAGTCGAAAAACCGATTTTTGAATTTTCCGATCGGTTTTTCGCGATTTTCTCAGCTTCCTGAAGCTCTACGAGTTCAAATAACACCATTTTCGGAATCAGCGCGTCAAAATACATAAGAATCACTATATCCTGAAGTCAAAAAATGAACATCGAAATTTTCGGAAAAATCGAAAGGGGGTACCCTTTGCTCAATTTCTGGCAAAATTTTGAAAATCAAATTCAACGGAAAAGGACAAATGACCCCATTTTCGGAATCAGCGCGTCAAAATACGTAAGAATCACTATATATTAAAGTCGAAAAACCGATTTTTGAATTTTCCGATCGGTTTTTCGCGATTTTCTCAGCTTCCTGAAGCTCTACGAGTTCAAATAACACCATTTTCGGAATCAGCGCGTCAAAATACGTAAGAATCACTATACATTAAAGTCGAAAAACCGATTTTTGAATTTTCCGATCGGTTTTTCGCGATTTTCTCAGCTTCCTGAAGCTCTACGAGTTCAAATAACACCATTTTCGGAATCAGCGCGTCAAAATACGTAAGAATCACTATATATTAAAGTCGAAAAACCGATTTTTGAATTTTCCGATCGGTTTTTCGTGATTTTCTCAGCTTCCTGAAGCTCTACGAGTTCAAATAACACCATTTTCGGAATCAGCGCGTCAAAATACGTAAGAATCACTATATATTAAAGTCGAAAAACCGATTTTTGAATTTTCCGATCGGTTTTTCGCGATTTTCTCAGCTTCCTGAAGCTCTACGAGTTCAAATAACACTATTTTCGGAATCAGCGTGTCAAAATACGTAAGAATCACTATATATTAAAGTCGAAAAACCGATTTTTGAATTTCGCGATCGGTTTTTCGCGATTTTCTCAGCTTCCTGAAGCTCTACGAGTTCAAATAACACCATTTTCGGAATCAGCGCGTCAAAATACGTAAGAATCACTATATATTAAAGTCGAAAAACCGATTTTTGAATTTTCCGATCGGTTTTTCGCGATTTTCTCAGCTTCCTGAAGCTCTACGAGTTCAAATAACACCATTTTCGGAATCAGCGCGTCAAAATACGTAAGAATCACTATATATTAAAGTCGAAAAACCGATTTTTGAATTTTCCGATCGGTTTTTTGCGATTTTCTCAGCTTCCTGAAGCTCTACGAGTTCAAATAACACCATTTTCGGAATCAGCGCGTCAAAATACGTAAGAATCACTATATATTAAAGTCGAAAAACCGATTTTTGAATTTTCCGATCGGTTTTTCGCGATTTTCTCAGCTTCCTGAAGCTCTACGAGTTCAAATAACACCATTTTCGGAATCAGCGCGTCAAAATACGTAAGAATCACTATATATTAAAGTCGAAAAACCGATTTTTGAATTTTCCGATCGGTTTTTCGCGATTTTCTCAGCTTCCTGAAGCTCTACGAGTTCAAATAACACCATTTTCGGAATCAGCGCGTCAAAATACGTAAGAATCACTATATATTAAAGTCGAAAAACCGATTTTTGAATTTTCCGATCGGTTTTTCGCGATTTTCTCAGCTTCCTGAAGCTCTACGAGTTCAAATAACACCATTTTCGGAATCAGCGCGTCAAAATACGTAAGAATCACTATATATTAAAGTCGAAAAACCGATTTTTGAATTTTCCGATCGGTTTTTCGCGATTTTCTCAGCTTCCTGAAGCTCTACGAGTTCAAATAACACCATTTTCGGAATCAGCGCGTCAAAATACATAAGAATCACTATATCCTGAAGTCAAAAAATGAACATTGAAATTTTCGAAAAAATCGAAAGGGGGTACCCTTTGCTCAATTTCTGGCAAAATTTTGAAAATCAAATTCAACGGAAAAGGACAAATGACCCCATTTTCGGAATCAGCGCGTCAAAATACGTGAGAATCACTATATATTAAAGTCGAAAAACCGATTTTTGAATTTTCCGATCGGTTTTTCGCGATTTTCTCAGCTTCCTGAAGCTCTACGAGTTCAAATAACACCATTTTCGGAATCAGCGCGTCAAAATACGTAAGAATCACTATATATTAAAGTCGAAAAACCGATTTTTGAATTTTCCGATCGGTTTTTCGCGATTTTCTCAGCTTCCTGAAGCTCTACGAGTTCAAATAACACCATTTTCGGAATCAGCGCGTCAAAATACGTAAGAATCACTATATATTAAAGTCGAAAAACTGATTTTTGAATTTTCCGATCGGTTTTTCGCGATTTTCTCAGCTTCCTGAAGCTCTACGAGTTCAAATAACACCATTTTCGGAATCAGCGCGTCAAAATACGTAAGAATCACTATATATTAAAGTCGAAAAACCGATTTTTGAATTTTCCGATCGGTTTTTCGCGATTTTCTCAGCTTCCTGAAGCTCTACGAGTTCAAAAAACACCATTTTCGGAATCAGCGCGTCAAAATACGTAAGAATCACTATATATTAAAGTCGAAAAACCGATTTTTGAATTTTCCGATCGGTTTTTCGCGATTTTCTCAGCTTCCTGAAGCTCTACGAGTTCAAATAACACCATTTTCGGAATCAGCGCGTCAAAATACATAAGAATCACTATATCCTGAAGTCAAAAAATGAACATTGAAATTTTCGAAAAAATCGAAAGGGGGTACCCTTTGCTCAATTTCTGGCAAAATTTTGAAAATCAAATTCAACGGAAAAGGACAAATGACCCCATTTTCGGAATCAGCGCGTCAAAATACGTAAGAATCACTATATATTAAAGTCGAAAAACCGATTTTTGAATTTTCCGATCGGTTTTTCGCGATTTTCTCAGCTTCCTGAAGCTCTACGAGTTCAAATAACACCATTTTCGGAATCAGCGCGTCAAAATACGTAAGAATCACTATATATTAAAGTCGAAAAACCGATTTTTGAATTTTCCGATCGGTTTTTCGCGATTTTCTCATCTTCCTGAAGCTCTACGAGTTCAAATAACACCATTTTCGGAATCAGCGCGTCAAAATACGTAAGAATCACTATATATTAAAGTCGAAAAACCGATTTTTGAATTTTCCGATCGGTTTTTCGCGATTTTCTCAGCTTCCTGAAGCTCTACGAGTTCAAATAACACCATTTTCGGAATCAGCGCGTCAAAATACGTAAGAATCACTATATATTAAAGTCGAAAAACCGATTTTTGAATTTTCCGATCGGTTTTTCGCGATTTTCTCAGCTTCCTGAAGCTCTACGAGTTCAAATAACACCATTTTCGGAATCAGCGCGTCAAAATACATAAGAATCACTATATCCTGAAGTCAAAAAATGAACATTGAAATTTTCGAAAAAATCGAAAGGGGGTACCCTTTGCTCAATTTCTGGCAAAATTTTGAAAATCAAATTCAACGGAAAAGGACAAATGACCCCATTTTCGGAATCAGCGCGTCAAAATACGTAAGAATCACTATATATTAAAGTCGAAAAACCGATTTTTGAATTTTCCGATCGGTTTTTCGCGATTTTCTCAACTTCCTGAAGCTCTACGAGTTCAAATAACACCATTTTCGGAATCAGCGCGTCAAAATACGTAAGAATCACTATATATTAAAGTCGAAAAACCGATTTTTGAATTTTCCGATCGGTTTTTCGCGATTTTCTCATCTTCCTGAAGCTCTACGAGTTCAAATAACACCATTTTCGGAATCAGCGCGTCAAAATACGTAAGAATCACTATATATTAAAGTCGAAAAACCGATTTTTGAATTTTCCGATCGGTTTTTCGCGATTTTCTCAGCTTCCTGAAGCTCTACGAGTTCAAATAACACCATTTTCGGAATCAGCGCGTCAAAATACGTGAGAATCACTATATATTAAAGTCGAAAAACCGATTTTTAAATTTTCCGATCGGTTTTTCGCGATTTTCTCAGCTTCCTGAAGCTCTACGAGTTCAAATAACACCATTTTCGGAATCAGCGCGTCAAAATACGTAAGAATCACTATATATTAAAGTCGAAAAACCGATTTTTGAATTTTCCGATCGGTTTTTCGCGATTTTCTCAGCTTCCTGAAGCTCTACGAGTTCAAATAACACCATTTTCGGAATCAGCGCGTCAAAATACGTAAGAATCACTATATATTAAAGTCGAAAAACCGATTTTTGAATTTTCTGATCGGTTTTTCGCGATTTTCTCAGCTTCCTGAAGCTCTACGAGTTCAAATAACACCATTTTCGGAATCAGCGCGTCAAAATACGTAAGAATCACTATATATTAAAGTCGAAAAACCGATTTTTGAATTTTCCGATCGGTTTTTCGCGATTTTCTCAGCTTCCTGAAGCTCTACGAATTCAAATAACACCATTTTCGGAATCAGCGCGTCAAAATACATAAGAATCACTATATCCTGAAGTAAAAAAATGAACATTGAAATTTTCGAAAAAATCGAAAGGGGGTACCCTTTGCTCAATTTCTGGCAAAATTTTGAAAATCAAATTCAACGGAAAAGGACAAATGACCCCATTTTCGGAATCAGCGCGTCAAAATACGTAAGAATCACTATATATTAAAGTCGAAAAACCGATTTTTGAATTTTCCGATCGGTTTTTCGCGATTTTCTCAGCTTCCTGAAGCTCTACGAGTTCAAATAACACCATTTTCGGAATCAGCGCGTCAAAATACGTAAGAATCACTATATATTAAAGTCGAAAAACCGATTTTTGAATTTTCCGATCGGTTTTTCGCGATTTTCTCAGCTTCCTGAAGCTCTACGAATTCAAATAACACCATTTTCGGAATCAGCGCGTCAAAATACATAAGAATCACTATATCCTGAAGTAAAAAAATGAACATCGAAATTTTCGAAAAAATCGAAAGGGGGTACCCTTTGCTCAATTTCTGGCAAAATTTTGAAAATCAAATTCAACGGAGAAGGACAAATGACCCCATTTTCGGAATCAGCGCGTCAAAATACGTAAGAATCACTATATATTAAAGTCGAAAAACCGATTTTTGAATTTTCCGATCGGTTTTTCGCGATTTTCTCAGCTTCCTGAAGCTCTACGAGTTCAAATAACACCATTTTCGGAATCAGCGCGTCAAAATACGTAAGAATCACTATATATTAAAGTCGAAAAACCGATTTTTGAATTTTCCGATCGGTTTTTCGCGATTTTCTCATCTTCCTGAAGCTCTACGAGTTCAAATAACACCATTTTCGGAATCAGCGCGTCAAAATACGTAAGAATCACTATATATTAAAGTCGAAAAACCGATTTTTGAATTTTCCGATCGGTTTTTCGCGATTTTCTCAGCTTCCTGAAGCTCTACGAGTTCAAATAACACCATTTTCGGAATCAGCGCGTCAAAATACGTAAGAATCACTATATATTAAAGTCGAAAAACCGATTTTTGAATTTTCCGATCGGTTTTTCGCGATTTTCTCAGCTTCCTGAAGCTCTACGAGTTCAAATAACACCATTTTCGGAATCAGCGCGTCAAAATACATAAGAATCACTATATCCTGAAGTCAAAAAATGAACATTGAAATTTTCGAAAAAATCGAAAGGGGGTACCCTTTGCTCAATTTCTGGCAAAATTTTGAAAATCAAATTCAACGGAAAAGGACAAATGACCCCATTTTCGGAATCAGCGCGTCAAAATACGTAAGAATCACTATATATTAAAGTCGAAAAACCGATTTTTGAATTTTCCGATCGGTTTTTCGCGATTTTCTCAGCTTCCTGAAGCTCTACGAGTTCAAATAACACCATTTTCGGAATCAGCGCGTCAAAATACGTAAGAATCACTATACATTAAAGTCGAAAAACCGATTTTTGAATTTTCCGATCGGTTTTTCGCGATTTTCTCAGCTTCCTGAAGCTCTACGAGTTCAAATAACACCATTTTCGGAATCAGCGCGTCAAAATACGTAAGAATCACTATATATTAAAGTCGAAAAACCGATTTTTGAATTTTCCGATCGGTTTTTCGTGATTTTCTCAGCTTCCTGAAGCTCTACGAGTTCAAATAACACCATTTTCGGAATCAGCGCGTCAAAATACGTAAGAATCACTATATATTAAAGTCGAAAAACCGATTTTTGAATTTTTCGATCGGTTTTTCGCGATTTTCTCAGCTTCCTGAAGCTCTACGAGTTCAAATAACACTATTTTCGGAATCAGCGTGTCAAAATACGTAAGAATCACTATATATTAAAGTCGAAAAACCGATTTTTGAATTTTGCGATCGGTTTTTCGCGATTTTCTCAGCTTCCTGAAGCTCTACGAGTTCAAATAACACCATTTTCGGAATCAGCGCGTCAAAATACGTAAGAATCACTATATATTAAAGTCGAAAAACCGATTTTTGAATTTTCCGATCGGTTTTTCGCGATTTTCTCAGCTTCCTGAAGCTCTACGAGTTCAAATAACACCATTTTCGGAATCAGCGCGTCAAAATACGTAAGAATCACTATATATTAAAGTCGAAAAACCGATTTTTGAATTTTCCGATCGGTTTTTTGCGATTTTCTCAGCTTCCTGAAGCTCTACGAGTTCAAATAACACCATTTTCGGAATCAGCGCGTCAAAATACGTAAGAATCACTATATATTAAAGTCGAAAAACCGATTTTTGAATTTTCCGATCGGTTTTTCGCGATTTTCTCAGCTTCCTGAAGCTCTACGAGTTCAAATAACACCATTTTCGGAATCAGCGCGTCAAAATACGTAAGAATCACTATATATTAAAGTCGAAAAACCGATTTTTAAATTTTCCGATCGGTTTTTCGCGATTTTCTCAGCTTCCTGAAGCTCTACGAGTTCAAATAACACCATTTTCGGAATCAGCGCGTCAAAATACGTAAGAATCACTATATATTAAAGTCGAAAAACCGATTTTTGAATTTTCCGATCGTTTTTTCGCGATTTTCTCAGCTTCCTGAAGCTCTACGAGTTCAAATAACACCATTTTCGGAATCAGCGCGTCAAAATACGTAAGAATCACTATATATTAAAGTCGAAAAACCGACTTTTGAATTTTCCGATCGGTTTTTCGCGATTTTCTCAGCTTCCTGAAGCTCTACGAGTTCAAATAACACCATTTTCGGAATCAGCGCGTCAAAATACGTAAGAATCACTATATATTAAAGTCGAAAAACCGATTTTTGAATTTTCCGATCGGTTTTTCGCGATTTTCTCAGCTTCCTGAAGCTCTACGAGTTCAAATAACACCATTTTCGGAATCAGCGCGTCAAAATACGTAAGAATCACTATATATTAAAGTCGAAAAACCGATTTTTGAATTTTCCGATCGGTTTTTCGCGATTTTCTCAGCTTCCTGAAGCTCTACGAGTTCAAATAACACCATTTTCGGAATCAGCGCGTCAAAATACGTAAGAATCACTATATATTAAAGTCGAAAAACCGATTTTTGAATTTTCCGATCGGTTTTTCGCGATTTTCTCAGCTTCCTGAAGCTCTACGAGTTCAAATAACACCATTTTCGGAATCAGCGCGTCAAAATACATAAGAATCACTATATCCTGAAGTCAAAAAATGAACATTGAAATTTTCGAAAAAATCGAAAGGGGGTACCCTTTGCTCAATTTCTGGCAAAATTTTGAAAATCAAATTCAACGGAAAAGGACAAATGACCCCATTTTCGGAATCAGCGCGTCAAAATACGTGAGAATCACTATATATTAAAGTCGAAAAACCGATTTTTGAATTTTCCGATCGGTTTTTCGCGATTTTCTCAGCTTCCTGAAGCTCTACGAGTTCAAATAACACCATTTTCGGAATCAGCGCGTCAAAATACGTAAGAATCACTATATATTAAAGTCGAAAAACCGATTTTTGAATTTTCCGATCGGTTTTTCGCGATTTTCTCAGCTTCCTGAAGCTCTACGAGCTCAAATAACACCATTTTCGGAATCAGCGCGTCAAAATACATAAGAATCACTATATCCTGAAGTCACAAAATGAACATTGCTCAATTTCTGGCAAAATTTTGGAAATCAAATTCAACGGAAAAGGACAAATGACCCCATTTTCGGAATCAGCGCGTCAAAATACGTAAGAATCACTATATATTAAAGTCGAAAAACCGATTTTTGAATTTTCCGATCGGTTTTTCGCGATTTTCTCAGCTTCCTGAAGCTCTACGAGTTCAAATAACACCATTTTCGGAATCAGCGCGTCAAAATACGTAAGAATCACTATATATTAAAGTCGAAAAACCGATTTTTGAATTTTCCGATCGGTTTTTCGCGATTTTCTAAGCTTCCTGAAGCTCTACGAGTTCAAATAACACCATTTTCGGAATCAGCGCGTCAAAATACATAAGAATCACTATATCCTGAAGTCAAAAAATGAACATTGAAATTTTCGAAAAAATCGAAAGGGGGTACCCTTTGCTCAATTTCTGGCAAAATTTTGAAAATCAAATTCAACGGAAAAGGACAAATGACCCCATTTTCGGAATCAGCGCGTCAAAATACGTAAGAATCACTATATATTAAAGTCGAAAAACCGATTTTTGAATTTTCCGATCGGTTTTTCGCGATTTTCTCAGCTTCCTGAAGCTCTACGAGTTCAAATAACACCATTTTTGGAATCAGCGCGTCAAAATACGTAAGAATCACTATATATTAAAGTCGAAAAACCGATTTTTAAATTTTCCGATCGGTTTTTCGCGATTTTCTCAGCTTCCTGAAGCTCTACGAGTTCAAATAACACCATTTTCGGAATCAGCGCGTCAAAATACGTAAGAATCACTATATATTAAAGTCGAAAAACCGATTTTTGAATTTTCCGATCGGTTTTTCGCGATTTTCTCAGCTTCCTGAAGCTCTACGAGTTCAAATAACACTATTTTCGGAATCAGCGTGTCAAAATACGTAAGAATCACTATATATTAAAGTCGAAAAACCGATTTTTGAATTTTGCGATCGGTTTTTCGCGATTTTCTCAGCTTCCTGAAGCTCTACGAGTTCAAATAACACCATTTTCGGAATCAGCGCGTCAAAATACGTAAGAATCACTATATATTAAAGTCGAAAAACCGATTTTTGAATTTTCCGATCGGTTTTTCGCGATTTTCTCAGCTTCCTGAAGCTCTACGAGTTCAAATAACACCATTTTCGGAATCAGCGCGTCAAAATACGTAAGAATCACTATATATTAAAGTCGAAAAACCGATTTTTGAATTTTCCGATCGGTTTTTTGCGATTTTCTCAGCTTCCTGAAGCTCTACGAGTTCAAATAACACCATTTTCGGAATCAGCGCGTCAAAATACGTAAGAATCACTATATATTAAAGTCGAAAAACCGATTTTTGAATTTTCCGATCGGTTTTTCGCGATTTTCTCAGCTTCCTGAAGCTCTACGAGTTCAAATAACACCATTTTCGGAATCAGCGCGTCAAAATACGTAAGAATCACTATATATTAAAGTCGAAAAACCGATTTTTAAATTTTCCGATCGGTTTTTCGCGATTTTCTCAGCTTCCTGAAGCTCTACGAGTTCAAATAACACCATTTTCGGAATCAGCGCGTCAAAATACGTAAGAATCACTATATATTAAAGTCGAAAAACCGATTTTTGAATTTTCCGATCGTTTTTTCGCGATTTTCTCAGCTTCCTGAAGCTCTACGAGTTCAAATAACACCATTTTCGGAATCAGCGCGTCAAAATACGTAAGAATCACTATATATTAAAGTCGAAAAACCGACTTTTGAATTTTCCGATCGGTTTTTCGCGATTTTCTCAGCTTCCTGAAGCTCTACGAGTTCAAATAACACCATTTTCGGAATCAGCGCGTCAAAATACGTAAGAATCACTATATATTAAAGTCGAAAAACCGATTTTTGAATTTTCCGATCGGTTTTTCGCGATTTTCTCAGCTTCCTGAAGCTCTACGAGTTCAAATAACACCATTTTCGGAATCAGCGCGTCAAAATACGTAAGAATCACTATATATTAAAGTCGAAAAACCGATTTTTGAATTTTCCGATCGGTTTTTCGCGATTTTCTCAGCTTCCTGAAGCTCTACGAGTTCAAATAACACCATTTTCGGAATCAGCGCGTCAAAATACGTAAGAATCACTATATATTAAAGTCGAAAAACCGATTTTTGAATTTTCCGATCGGTTTTTCGCGATTTTCTCAGCTTCCTGAAGCTCTACGAGTTCAAATAACACCATTTTCGGAATCAGCGCGTCAAAATACATAAGAATCACTATATCCTGAAGTCAAAAAATGAACATTGAAATTTTCGAAAAAATCGAAAGGGGGTACCCTTTGCTCAATTTCTGGCAAAATTTTGAAAATCAAATTCAACGGAAAAGGACAAATGACCCCATTTTCGGAATCAGCGCGTCAAAATACGTGAGAATCACTATATATTAAAGTCGAAAAACCGATTTTTGAATTTTCCGATCGGTTTTTCGCGATTTTCTCAGCTTCCTGAAGCTCTACGAGTTCAAATAACACCATTTTCGGAATCAGCGCGTCAAAATACGTAAGAATCACTATATATTAAAGTCGAAAAACCGATTTTTGAATTTTCCGATCGGTTTTTCGCGATTTTCTCAGCTTCCTGAAGCTCTACGAGCTCAAATAACACCATTTTCGGAATCAGCGCGTCAAAATACATAAGAATCACTATATCCTGAAGTCACAAAATGAACATTGCTCAATTTCTGGCAAAATTTTGGAAATCAAATTCAACGGAAAAGGACAAATGACCCCATTTTCGGAATCAGCGCGTCAAAATACGTAAGAATCACTATATATTAAAGTCGAAAAACCGATTTTTGAATTTTCCGATCGGTTTTTCGCGATTTTCTCAGCTTCCTGAAGCTCTACGAGTTCAAATAACACCATTTTCGGAATCAGCGCGTCAAAATACGTAAGAATCACTATATATTAAAGTCGAAAAACCGATTTTTGAATTTTCCGATCGGTTTTTCGCGATTTTCTAAGCTTCCTGAAGCTCTACGAGTTCAAATAACACCATTTTCGGAATCAGCGCGTCAAAATACATAAGAATCACTATATCCTGAAGTCAAAAAATGAACATTGAAATTTTCGAAAAAATCGAAAGGGGGTACCCTTTGCTCAATTTCTGGCAAAATTTTGAAAATCAAATTCAACGGAAAAGGACAAATGACCCCATTTTCGGAATCAGCGCGTCAAAATACGTAAGAATCACTATATATTAAAGTCGAAAAACCGATTTTTGAATTTTCCGATCGGTTTTTCGCGATTTTCTCAGCTTCCTGAAGCTCTACGAGTTCAAATAACACCATTTTTGGAATCAGCGCGTCAAAATACGTAAGAATCACTATATATTAAAGTCGAAAAACCGATTTTTAAATTTTCCGATCGGTTTTTCGCGATTTTCTCAGCTTCCTGAAGCTCTACGAGTTCAAATAACACCATTTTCGGAATCAGCGCGTCAAAATACGTAAGAATCACTATATATTAAAGTCGAAAAACCGATTTTTGAATTTTCCGATCGGTTTTTCGCGATTTTCTCAGCTTCCTGAAGCTCTACGAGTTCAAATAACACCATTTTCGGAATCAGCGCGTCAAAATACATAAGAATCACTATATCCTGAAGTCAAAAAATGAACATTGAAATTTTCGAAAAAATCGAAAGGGGGTACCCTTTGCTCAATTTCTGGCAAAATTTTGAAAATCAAATTCAACGGAAAAGGACAAATGACCCCATTTTCGGAATCAGCGCGTCAAAATACGTAAGAATCACTATATATTAAAGTCGAAAAACCGATTTTTGAATTTTCCGATCGGTTTTTCGCGATTTTCTCAGCTTCCTGAAGCTCTACGAGTTCAAATAACACCATTTTTGGAATCAGCGCGTCAAAATACGTAAGAATCACTATATATTAAAGTCGAAAAACCGATTTTTGAATTTTCCGATCGGTTTTTCGCGATTTTCTCAGCTTCCTGAAGCTCTACGAGTTCAAATAACACCATTTTCGGAATCAGCGCGTCAAAATACGTAAGAATCACTATATATTAAAGTCGAAAAACCGATTTTTGAATTTTCCGATCGGTTTTTCGCGATTTTCTCAGCTTCCTGAAGCTCTACGAGTTCAAATAACACCATTTTCGGAATCAGCGCGTCAAAATACGTAAGAATCACTATATATTAAAATCGAAAAACCGATTTTTGAATTTTCCGATCGGTTTTTCGCGATTTTCTCAGCTTCCTGAAGCTCTACGAGTTCAAATAACACCATTTTCGGAATCAGCGCGTCAAAATACGTAAGAATCACTATATATTAAAGTCGAAAAACCGATTTTTGAATTTTCCGATCGGTTTTTCGCGATTTTCTCAGCTTCCTGAAGCTCTACGAGTTCAAATAACACCATTTTCGGAATCAGCGCGTCAAAATACATAAGAATCACTATATCCTGGAGTCAAAAAAGGAACATTGCTCAATTTCTGGCAAAATTTTGGAAATCAAATTCAACGGAAAAGGACAAATGACCCCATTTTCGGAATCAGCGCGTCAAAATACGTAAGAATCACTATATATTAAAGTCGAAAAACCGATTTTTGAATTTTCCGATCGGTTTTTCGCGATTTTCTCAGCTTCCTGAAGCTCTACGAGTTCAAATAACACCATTTTCGGAATCAGCGCGTCAAAATACGTAAGAATCACTATATATTAAAGTCGAAAAACCGATTTTTGAATTTTCCGATCGGTTTTTCGCGATTTTCTAAGCTTCCTGAAGCTCTACGAGTTCAAATAACACCATTTTCGGAATCAGCGCGTCTAAATACATAAGAATCACTATATCCTGAAGTCAAAAAATGAACATTGAAATTTTCGAAAAAATCGAAAGGGGGTACCCTTTGCTCAATTTCTGGCAAAATTTTGAAAATCAAATTCAACGGAAAAGGACAAATGACCCCATTTTCGGAATCAGCGCGTCAAAATACGTAAGAATCACTATATATTAAAGTCGAAAAACCGATTTTTGAATTTTCCGATCGGTTTTTCGCGATTTTCTCAGCTTCCTGAAGCTCTACGAGTTCAAATAACACCATTTTTGGAATCAGCGCGTCAAAATACGTAAGAATCACTATATATTAAAGTCGAAAAACCGATTTTTAAATTTTCCGATCGGTTTTTCGCGATTTTCTCAGCTTCCTGAAGCTCTACGAGTTCAAATAACACCATTTTCGGAATCAGCGCGTCAAAATACGTAAGAATCACTATATATTAAAGTCGAAAAATCGATTTTTGAATTTTCCGATCGGTTTTTCGCGATTTTCTCAGCTTCCTGAAGCTCTACGAGTTCAAATAACACCATTTTCGGAATCAGCGCGTCAAAATACATAAGAATCACTATATCCTGAAGTCAAAAAATGAACATTGAAATTTTCGAAAAAATCGAAAGGGGGTACCCTTTGCTCAATTTCTGGCAAAATTTTGAAAATCAAATTCAACGGAAAAGGACAAATGACCCCATTTTCGGAATCAGCGCGTCAAAATACGTAAGAATCACTATATATTAAAGTCGAAAAACCGATTTTTGAATTTTCCGATCGGTTTTTCGCGATTTTCTCAGCTTCCTGAAGCTCTACGAGTTCAAATAACACCATTTTTGGAATCAGCGCGTTAAAATACGTAAGAATCACTATATATTAAAGTCGAAAAACCGATTTTTGAATTTTCCGATCGGTTTTTCGCGATTTTCTCAGCTTCCTGAAGCTCTACGAGTTCAAATAACACCATTTTCGGAATCAGCGCGTCAAAATACATAAGAATGACTATATCCTGAAGTCAAAAAATGAACATTGAAATTTTCGAAAAAATCGAAAGGGGGTACCCTTTGCTCAATTTCTGGCAAAATTTTGAAAATCAAATTCAACGGAAAAGGACAAATGACCCCATTTTCGGAATCAGCGCGTCAAAATACGTAAGAATCACTATATATTAAAGTCGAAAAACCGATTTTTGAATTTTCCGATCGGTTTTTCGCGATTTTCTCAGCTTCCTGAAGCTCTACGAGTTCAAATAACACCATTTTCGGAATCAGCGCGTCAAAATACGTAAGAATCACTATATATTAAAGTCGAAAAACCGATTTTTGAATTTTCCGATCGGTTTTTCGCGATTTTCTCAGCTTCCTGAAGCTCTACGAGTTCAAATAACACCATTTTCGGAATCAGCGCGTCAAAATACGTGAGAATCACTATATATCAAAGTCGAAAAACCGATTTTTGAATTTTCCGATCGGTTTTTCGCGATTTTCTCAGCTTCCTGAAGCTCTACGAGTTCAAATAACACCATTTTCGGAATCAGCGCGTCAAAATACGTAAGAATCACTATATATTAAAGTCGAAAAACCGATTTTTGAATTTTCAGATCGGTTTTTCGCGATTTTCTCAGCTTCCTGAAGCTCTACGAGTTCAAATAACACCATTTTCGGAATCAGCGCGTCAAGATACGTGAGAATCACTATATATTAAAGTCGAAAAACCGATTTTTGAATTTTCCGATCGGTTTTTCGCGATTTTCTCAGCTTTCCGAAGCTCTACGAATTCAAATAACACCATTTTCGGAATCAGCGCGTCAAAATACGTAAGAATCACTATATATTAAAGTCGAAAAACCGATTTTTGAATTTTCCGATCGGTTTTTCGCGATTTTCTCAGCTTCCTGAAGCTCTACGAGTTCAAATAACACCATTTTCGGAATCAGCGCGTCAAAATACGTAAGAATCACTATATATTAAAGTCGAAAAACCGATTTTTGAATTTTCCGATCGGTTTTTCGCGATTTTCTCATCTTCCTGAAGCTCTACGAGTTCAAATAACACCATTTTCGGAATCAGCGCGTCAAAATACGTAAGAATCACTATATATTAAAGTCGAAAAACCGATTTTTGAATTTTCCGATCGGTTTTTCGCGATTTTCTCAGCTTCCTGAAGCTCTACGAGTTCAAATAACACCATTTTCGGAATCAGCGCGTCAAAATACGTAAGAATCACTATATATTAAAGTCGAAAAACCGATTTTTGAATTTTCCGATCGGTTTTTCGCGATTTTCTCAGCTTCCTGAAGCTCTACGAGTTCAAATAACACCATTTTCGGAATCAGCGCGTCAAAATACGTAAGAATCACTATACATTAAAGTCGAAAAACCGATTTTTGAATTTTCCGATCGGTTTTTCGCGATTTTCTCAGCTTCCTGAAGCTCTACGAGTTCAAATAACACCATTTTCGGAATCAGCGCGTCAAAATACGTAAGAATCACTATATATTAAAGTCGAAAAACCGATTTTTGAATTTTCCGATCGGTTTTTCGCGATTTTCTCAGCTTCCTGAAGCTCTACGAGTTCAAATAACACCATTTTCGGAATCAGCGCGTCAAAATACGTAAGAATCACTATATATTAAAGTCGAAAAACCGATTTTTGAATTTTCCGATCGGTTTTTCGCGATTTTCTCAGCTTCCTGAAGCTCTACGAGTTCAAATAACACCATTTTCGGAATCAGCGCGTCAAAATACGTAAGAATCACTATATATTAAAGTCGAAAAACCGATTTTTGAATTTTCCGATCGGTTTTTCGCGATTTTCTCAGCTTCCTGAAGCTCAACGAGTTCAAATAACACCATTTTCGGAATCAGCGCGTCAAAATACGTAAGAATCACTATATATTAAAGTCCAAAAACCGATTTTTGAATTTTCCGATCGGTTTTTCGCGATTTTCTCAGCTTCCTGAAGCTCTACGAGTTCAAATAACACCATTTTCGGAATCAGCGCGTCAAAATACGTAAGAATCACTATATATTAAAGTCGAAAAACCGATTTTTAAATTTTCCGATCGGTTTTTCGCGATTTTCTCAGCTTCCTGAAGCTCTACGAGTTCAAATAACACCATTTTCGGAATCAGCGCGTCAAAATACGTAAGAATCACTATATATTAAAGTCCAAAAACCGATTTTTGAATTTTCCGATCGGTTTTTCGCGATTTTCTCAGCTTCCTGAAGCTCTACGAGTTCAAATAACACCATTTTTGGAATCAGCGCGTCAAAATACGTAAGAATCACTATATATTAAAGTCGAAAAACCGATTTTTAAATTTTCCGATCGGTTTTTCGCGATTTTCTCAGCTTCCTGAAGCTCTACGAGTTCAAATAACACCATTTTCGGAATCAGCGCGTCAAAATACGTAAGAATCACTATATATTAAAGTCGAAAAACCGATTTTTGAATTTTCCGATCGGTTTTTCGCGATTTTCTCAGCTTCCTGAAGCTCTACGAGTTCAAATAACACCATTTTCGGAATCAGCGCGTCAAAATACATAAGAATCACTATATCCTGAAGTCAAAAAATGAACATTGAAATTTTCGAAAAAATCGAAAGGGGGTACCCTTTGCTCAATTTCTGGCAAAATTTTGAAAATCAAATTCAACGGAAAAGGACAAATGACCCCATTTTCGGAATCAGCGCGTCAAAATACGTAAGAATCACTATATATTAAAGTCGAAAAACCGATTTTTGAATTTTCCGATCGGTTTTTCGCGATTTTCTCAGCTTCCTGAAGCTCTACGAGTTCAAATAACACCATTTTTGGAATCAGCGCGTCAAAATACGTAAGAATCACTATATATTAAAGTCGAAAAACCGATTTTTGAATTTTCCGATCGGTTTTTCGCGATTTTCTCAGCTTCCTGAAGCTCTACGAGTTCAAATAACACCATTTTCGGAATCAGCGCGTCAAAATACGTAAGAATCACTATATATTAAAGTCCAAAAACCGATTTTTGAATTTTCCGATCGGTTTTTCGCGATTTTCTCAGCTTCCTGAAGCTCTACGAGTTCAAATAACACCATTTTTGGAATCAGCGCGTCAAAATACGTAAGAATCACTATATATTAAAGTCGAAAAACCGATTTTTAAATTTTCCGATCGGTTTTTCGCGATTTTCTCAGCTTCCTGAAGCTCTACGAGTTCAAATAACACCATTTTCGGAATCAGCGCGTCAAAATACGTAAGAATCACTATATATTAAAGTCGAAAAACCGATTTTTGAATTTTCCGATCGGTTTTTCGCGATTTTCTCAGCTTCCTGAAGCTCTACGAGTTCAAATAACACCATTTTCGGAATCAGCGCGTCAAAATACATAAGAATCACTATATCCTGAAGTCAAAAAATGAACATTGAAATTTTCGAAAAAATCGAAAGGGGGTACCCTTTGCTCAATTTCTGGCAAAATTTTGAAAATCAAATTCAACGGAAAAGGACAAATGACCCCATTTTCGGAATCAGCGCGTCAAAATACGTAAGAATCACTATATATTAAAGTCGAAAAACCGATTTTTGAATTTTCCGATCGGTTTTTCGCGATTTTCTCAGCTTCCTGAAGCTCTACGAGTTCAAATAACACCATTTTTGGAATCAGCGCGTCAAAATACGTAAGAATCACTATATATTAAAGTCGAAAAACCGATTTTTGAATTTTCCGATCGGTTTTTCGCGATTTTCTCAGCTTCCTGAAGCTCTACGAGTTCAAATAACACCATTTTCGGAATCAGCGCGTCAAAATACATAAGAATGACTATATCCTGAAGTCAAAAAATGAACATTGAAATTTTCGAAAAAATCGAAAGGGGGTACCCTTTGCTCAATTTCTGGCAAAATTTTGAAAATCAAATTCAACGGAAAAGGACAAATGACCCCATTTTCGGAATCAGCGCGTCAAAATACGTAAGAATCACTATATATTATAGTCGAAAAACCGATTTTTGAATTTTCCGATCGGTTTTTCGCGATTTTCTCAGCTTCCTGAAGCTCTACGAGTTCAAATAACACCATTTTCGGAATCAGCGCGTCAAAATACGTAAGAATCACTATATATTAAAGTCGAAAAACCGATTTTTGAATTTTCCGATCGGTTTTTCGCGATTTTCTCAGCTTCCTGAAGCTCTACGAGTTCAAATAACACCATTTTCGGAATCAGCGCGTCAAAATACATAAGAATCACTATATCCTGAAGTCAAAAAATGAACATTGAAATTTTCGAAAAAATCGAAAGGGGGTACCCTTTGCTCAATTTCTGGCAAAATTTTGAAAATCAAATTCAACGGAAAAGGACAAATGACCCCATTTTCGGAATCAGCGCGTCAAAATACGTAAGAATCACTATATATTAAAGTCGAAAAACCGATTTTTGAATTTTCCGATCGGTTTTTCGCGATTTTCTCAGCTTCCTGAAGCTCTACGAGTTCAAATAACACCATTTTTGGAATCAGCGCGTCAAAATACGTAAGAATCACTATATATTAAAGTCGAAAAACCGATTTTTGAATTTTCCGATCGGTTTTTCGCGATTTTCTCAGCTTCCTGAAGCTCTACGAGTTCAAATAACACCATTTTCGGAATCAGCGCGTCAAAATACGTAAGAATCACTATATATTAAAGTCCAAAAACCGATTTTTGAATTTTCCGATCGGTTTTTCGCGATTTTCTCAGCTTCCTGAAGCTCTACGAGTTCAAATAACACCATTTTTGGAATCAGCGCGTCAAAATACGTAAGAATCACTATATATTAAAGTCGAAAAACCGATTTTTAAATTTTCCGATCGGTTTTTCGCGATTTTCTCAGCTTCCTGAAGCTCTACGAGTTCAAATAACACCATTTTCGGAATCAGCGCGTCAAAATACGTAAGAATCACTATATATTAAAGTCGAAAAACCGATTTTTGAATTTTCCGATCGGTTTTTCGCGATTTTCTCAGCTTCCTGAAGCTCTACGAGTTCAAATAACACCATTTTCGGAATCAGCGCGTCAAAATACATAAGAATCACTATATCCTGAAGTCAAAAAATGAACATTGAAATTTTCGAAAAAATCGAAAGGGGGTACCCTTTGCTCAATTTCTGGCAAAATTTTGAAAATCAAATTCAACGGAAAAGGACAAATGACCCCATTTTCGGAATCAGCGCGTCAAAATACGTAAGAATCACTATATATTAAAGTCGAAAAACCGATTTTTGAATTTTCCGATCGGTTTTTCGCGATTTTCTCAGCTTCCTGAAGCTCTACGAGTTCAAATAACACCATTTTTGGAATCAGCGCGTCAAAATACGTAAGAATCACTATATATTAAAGTCGAAAAACCGATTTTTGAATTTTCCGATCGGTTTTTCGCGATTTTCTCAGCTTCCTGAAGCTCTACGAGTTCAAATAACACCATTTTCGGAATCAGCGCGTCAAAATACGTAAGAATCACTATATATTAAAGTCCAAAAACCGATTTTTGAATTTTCCGATCGGTTTTTCGCGATTTTCTCAGCTTCCTGAAGCTCTACGAGTTCAAATAACACCATTTTTGGAATCAGCGCGTCAAAATACGTAAGAATCACTATATATTAAAGTCGAAAAACCGATTTTTAAATTTTCCGATCGGTTTTTCGCGATTTTCTCAGCTTCCTGAAGCTCTACGAGTTCAAATAACACCATTTTCGGAATCAGCGCGTCAAAATACGTAAGAATCACTATATATTAAAGTCGAAAAACCGATTTTTGAATTTTCCGATCGGTTTTTCGCGATTTTCTCAGCTTCCTGAAGCTCTACGAGTTCAAATAACACCATTTTCGGAATCAGCGCGTCAAAATACATAAGAATCACTATATCCTGAAGTCAAAAAATGAACATTGAAATTTTCGAAAAAATCGAAAGGGGGTACCCTTTGCTCAATTTCTGGCAAAATTTTGAAAATCAAATTCAACGGAAAAGGACAAATGACCCCATTTTCGGAATCAGCGCGTCAAAATACGTAAGAATCACTATATATTAAAGTCGAAAAACCGATTTTTGAATTTTCCGATCGGTTTTTCGCGATTTTCTCAGCTTCCTGAAGCTCTACGAGTTCAAATAACACCATTTTTGGAATCAGCGCGTCAAAATACGTAAGAATCACTATATATTAAAGTCGAAAAACCGATTTTTGAATTTTCCGATCGGTTTTTCGCGATTTTCTCAGCTTCCTGAAGCTCTACGAGTTCAAATAACACCATTTTCGGAATCAGCGCGTCAAAATACATAAGAATGACTATATCCTGAAGTCAAAAAATGAACATTGAAATTTTCGAAAAAATCGAAAGGGGGTACCCTTTGCTCAATTTCTGGCAAAATTTTGAAAATCAAATTCAACGGAAAAGGACAAATGACCCCATTTTCGGAATCAGCGCGTCAAAATACGTAAGAATCACTATATATTATAGTCGAAAAACCGATTTTTGAATTTTCCGATCGGTTTTTCGCGATTTTCTCAGCTTCCTGAAGCTCTACGAGTTCAAATAACACCATTTTCGGAATCAGCGCGTCAAAATACGTAAGAATCACTATATATTAAAGTCGAAAAACCGATTTTTGAATTTTCCGATCGGTTTTTCGCGATTTTCTCAGCTTCCTGAAGCTCTACGAGTTCAAATAACACCATTTTCGGAATCAGCGCGTCAAAATACATAAGAATCACTATATCCTGAAGTCAAAAAATGAACATTGAAATTTTCGAAAAAATCGAAAGGGGGTACCCTTTGCTCAATTTCTGGCAAAATTTTGAAAATCAAATTCAACGGAAAAGGACAAATGACCCCATTTTCGGAATCAGCGCGTCAAAATACGTAAGAATCACTATATATTAAAGTCGAAAAACCGATTTTTGAATTTTCCGATCGGTTTTTCGCGATTTTCTCAGCTTCCTGAAGCTCTACGAGTTCAAATAACACCATTTTTGGAATCAGCGCGTCAAAATACGTAAGAATCACTATATATTAAAGTCGAAAAACCGATTTTTGAATTTTCCGATCGGTTTTTCGCGATTTTCTCAGCTTCCTGAAGCTCTACGAGTTCAAATAACACCATTTTCGGAATCAGCGCGTCAAAATACGTAAGAATCGCTATATATTAAAGTCCAAAAACCGATTTTTGAATTTTCCGATCGGTTTTTCGCGATTTTCTCAGCTTCCTGAAGCTCTACGAGTTCAAATAACACCATTTTTGGAATCAGCGCGTCAAAATACGTAAGAATCACTATATATTAAAGTCGAAAAACCGATTTTTAAATTTTCCGATCGGTTTTTCGCGATTTTCTCAGCTTCCTGAAGCTCTACGAGTTCAAATAACACCATTTTCGGAATCAGCGCGTCAAAATACGTAAGAATCACTATATATTAAAGTCGAAAAACCGATTTTTGAATTTTCCGATCGGTTTTTCGCGATTTTCTCAGCTTCCTGAAGCTCTACGAGTTCAAATAACACCATTTTCGGAATCAGCGCGTCAAAATACATAAGAATCACTATATCCTGAAGTCAAAAAATGAACATTGAAATTTTCGAAAAAATCGAAAGGGGGTACCCTTTGCTCAATTTCTGGCAAAATTTTGAAAATCAAATTCAACGGAAAAGGACAAATGACCCCATTTTCGGAATCAGCGCGTCAAAATACGTAAGAATCACTATATATTAAAGTCGAAAAACCGATTTTTGAATTTTCCGATCGGTTTTTCGCGATTTTCTCAGCTTCCTGAAGCTCTACGAGTTCAAATAACACCATTTTTGGAATCAGCGCGTCAAAATACGTAAGAATCACTATATATTAAAGTCGAAAAACCGATTTTTGAATTTTCCGATCGGTTTTTCGCGATTTTCTCAGCTTCCTGAAGCTCTACGAGTTCAAATAACACCATTTTCGGAATCAGCGCGTCAAAATACATAAGAATGACTATATCCTGAAGTCAAAAAATGAACATTGAAATTTTCGAAAAAATCGAAAGGGGGTACCCTTTGCTCAATTTCTGGCAAAATTTTGAAAATCAAATTCAACGGAAAAGGACAAATGACCCCATTTTCGGAATCAGCGCGTCAAAATACGTAAGAATCACTATATATTATAGTCGAAAAACCGATTTTTGAATTTTCCGATCGGTTTTTCGCGATTTTCTCAGCTTCCTGAAGCTCTACGAGTTCAAATAACACCATTTTCGGAATCAGCGCGTCAAAATACGTAAGAATCACTATATATTAAAGTCGAAAAACCGATTTTTGAATTTTCCGATCGGTTTTTCGCGATTTTCTCAGCTTCCTGAAGCTCTTCGAGTTCAAATAACACCATTTTCGGAATCAGCGCGTCAAAATACGTAAGAATCACTATATATTAAAGTCGAAAAACCGATTTTTGAATTTTCCGATCGGTTTTTCGCGATTTTCTCATCTTCCTGAAGCTCTACGAGTTCAAATAACACCATTTTCGGAATCAGCGCGTCAAAATACGTAAGAATCACTATATATTAAAGTCGAAAAACCGATTTTTGAATTTTCCGATCGGTTTTTCGCGATTTTCTCAGCTTCCTGAAGCTCTACGAGTTCAAATAACACCATTTTCGGAATCAGCGCGTCAAAATACGTAAGAATCACTATATATTAAAGTCGAAAAACCGATTTTTAAATTTTCCGATCGGTTTTTCGCGATTTTCTCAGCTTCCTGAAGCTCTACGAGTTCAAATAACACCATTTTCGGAATCAGCGCGTCAAAATACATAAGAATCACTATATTTTCAATCAATTTCAATTTTATTTCATCCATTGAGCTGTGAAGCTATCAGACAAGTCAGGTACAACAAATATGCATAATACACGTACAACATGAAAGATTTACAAAAAAAGTTCAAGTTTATCGAAAGTTGTCTAAAAATTCATTTACACTATAGGGACAGAGGTCGAGGAGAAGCAATTTTGTTCTTTTCTTGAATTTATGCAGGCTATCCAACAATTTGAAGTCATGGGGAAGGGCATTGTATAATTTGAGTCCCAATATGTTGGATGATTTTTGAGACATTGTCAAGCGAACGTTAGGCAAGTGAAAACTGTTTTTTGATCTTGTATTGTGATCATGAATTGAATTATTCTTAACCAACATTTCGCGGCGCTTATGTATATATGACAAAAGTTCCAGTATATATAATCCACATAGAGGAAGAATCCCATACTGTTTGAATAATTCCCGGCATGAGGTACCACTTGGAGCATTAGCTAAACACCGCACAATCCCCTTCTGCACCATAAAAACATCATGAACCCCAGGTGAGTTTCCCCAGATGGTGATTCCATATGACATTCTAGACTGAATTTCCCCGAAATAGAAAAGTAGGAGCCCGCACATGTCCAGAACTGATTTGAGAGATCTCAGTTGAAAACATTTGGTACTCAGGGTATTAGCCAAAGATTCACAATGTGATTTGAAAGATAGATGTTGATCAAGTCTAACACCTAAGAACTTGGAGCATTCAGCATTCTCGATGGTGTGATCATCTATTATTATTTTCACTGTAGGGATGTTTTTGTTCTGCCTGGTGTGAAAAGTTATATAATTAGTTTTAGTAGTGTTTAAAAACAGAGAGTTATCATATGACCACTTAGAGAGTGTTTGAACACTACTCTCTATTTTGTTTTGAATTTGAATCTCATTACCTGTGAACAAAAGAGTAGAATCATCCGCATACAAACAAGTGAAAGCATTCGGAAGGATCAGGGGTAATTCATTGATATAAAGTGTGAACAAAATAGGCCCCAACACTGATCCCTGGGGGACTCCAATTCTGATTGGGAGTTTACTAGATAAATAGATAGTTTTCTTATTGTTTTCTACACAATTTACCCTCATTCTCTGAAATCGTCCCTCGAGGTAGGAGGAGAACCATTCGTGAAGTTTACCACGGATTCCGTATTTATATAACTTATCCAATAAAATGTTATGCTGGACACAGTCAAAAGCACGGCTGAGGTCGCAGAACACTCCAACCGCTCCTTCGCCTGCCTCCAGGGAAAATAGAATTCTTTCATAGAAGCTGTGAATAGCTGTGATTGTAGAATGTGCCCTACGAAAACCATGTTGATTTTCTACAATTGTGTTGTTTTTATTCATAAAACTTAACAGTTGTTCCAATATCGCATATTCAAAGATTTTTGAAAGTACTGGGGAAATAGTGATTGGTCGATAATTTTTCAAAATTTGTGGATTTCCTTTTTTTAATATTGGTGACACATAGGCGGTTTTCATTCTAGTGGGGAATATCCCCACTTGCAGCGATAAGTTAATGAGATGAGTTAATGGCTTGATAATCTGATTCGCGATTTTTTTTATAATGAAACCTGATATATCATCTGGGCCACAGGTGTGCTTATTTTTCAGTTTATGTTTTATGATGTATAGCACCTGTTCCTCCGATATATGGGAAATGAATATGCTATTGATGGAACTTCCGTTTGTTAATGTTGGGATTTCATTTGTCTCATTGGGCTTTTTTATTTTTCGAATAGTTTCATATGGGGCATTCATGAAGAATTCGTTGAAGACTTCAGAAATTTCTTCTGGATTTGAAATGATTTCACCTTCCTGTTTGATTGTTATATTTTCAGTAGATTTACTGTTCTGTTTGCTAAATTTTGAGATGAGACTCCAAGCAGTTTTATTAATGTTCGTAGATTCTTGCAATTTGTTAGCATAGTACTTAGATTTGGTATTATTTATGAGTATATTGTGTGTTTTTTTTGCATTTTTATATTGTTCCTTCAATATAGGAAAATCTTTTTGAAGGTGAAATAGGTTTTTTAATTTTTTGCTAGATTCTCTTACAGAATCATTGATCCATTCATTATAATTTGTATTAGAAATAGCTGAAGACCTCATTGGACAAGCTTGATTCAAATGGAACATTAAGGAATCGTGAAATTTATTGAACTTTTCATCAAAGTCGGTAGCTAGGTATGTTTGTTCCCAATTTTCACTTTCGAGGGACGCTCTCAGAGTGTTAAGATTCAAGTCACTCAGTGCTCTTTTTTTGGTATATATTTTTCCTGATTCAGTTGATTCCCTTACCCCAGTGCAGAAAAGTACCGCACCATGATCAGAAATACAACTTTCACAGACACACCATTCCCCAATATTTGGCAGATTGGTATATATTTGATCCAGTATCGATTCAGTTTTTAAATTAATTCGCGTTGGACTCTCGATCGTTGCTCTGAGATTATATGATGTGAGTAGTTGTAAGAAGTGATTTCTTTCATTTTTGT
The DNA here is from genome assembly GCA_037013635.1 of Plagiodera versicolora. NCBI lineage: Eukaryota > Metazoa > Arthropoda > Insecta > Coleoptera > Chrysomelidae > Plagiodera > Plagiodera versicolora. The sequence goes on from CM072992.1 coordinate 110,872, forward strand.
TCATTGAATTAATATTGAAATCTCCATTCAACAGTATTAGAGATTTTGGGTCGAACAGATTGTTCAAAATAATATTCAAGTTGTTTGTGAATACTTCAAAATTTCCCGATGGGGAACGATAGCATGATATAATCATTACACTCTCCTTCATCTTAGTTTCCCAGACTACACCTGCAATTTCTATATCTTTATCAACACAATAAGACGTTAGGTCAATCGGATCCACGTTCAGATCATTTTTACACCATATACTAACTCCTCCACCCCTGTACCTATTTCTACAGTAATGATTAGAGAGATTATACCCAGGAAATACAAAACTTTCCACACTTTCATTACAGCACCAAGTTTCTGTCAGACAGATGAATTTTAAATCATCGTTCACATAATCAGATATAATACTGTCCAATTTTGTTTGAGATATACTCTGAATGTTCAATAACAGCAAGTCATATGCATGAGAAGTGTTCATGGTATTTTCGGTGTTAAGTTGGGAACTTGAAAAAAACGTTGAATGCGGGCATCACTTGGCCATTTGTTTGGATCCATAGCCGCCTTGAAATTTTTACCAAGTATACTGACCTTGAATGAGGAGTATTTTTCAGGATATCTCGACTGAAGTGGTGTACACTTCACTTCAGGAAAATGTAATTTTACGAATTCTGTCAATTCTTCGGCCTTCATAGAGGGATCCACTCTGTAGACATGTAGATCGATGTACTTTGGAACTCCTTTTATTTGTCTACCATTCACTTGGATTGAGGTGTTGTTGCCAATGACAACCTGTCTTTTAGGTTTTCTTCTTTGGACTGGTTTCCACTCTCCTCTTCCACTTTCACTTTCGGCAAGATTTTCAGCATCCCTGGCTAATTCTATGTACTCTCGACAAATGTTTTTGGAAGCTACTTCGAGAAGGGCACTTGATACTTCCTTTTCTGTTATTACAGTATTTTTCGAAGATCCGGCAACGTTGCTAGAGTCTGTTAATTCATTCGGAATTGCAGCAGGTGTTTGGTTTTTTTTTGCGTTTTTTTCATTCGCTTGAGGAATCAGTTTTTTGACCGTGGCGTCAGGTTTTTTTGGAATTGTCGCTATGTTCGCAGACTTTAAATGAGTAATTTGCTCTGACAGGAGTTTAATTTTATCACGTAACTCGTTGATAATGATGTCTTTTTGTTTTATCACATAGTTAAAGATATGTTTGTCAATATTACCATCATTCGGCATATTCTCTATGGCGTCAAAGAATGCTTGGTCACCATCACTTTCAAGGTTATGTACTTCAGATCCACAACATGTAAAATTTTCATCACCAATGAACTTCACGCGGTTTGACGCTTTTGCACAGCTAGTATGGAAAATGCACTTGCACTGCATACAGTTGATACCAGCTACCACATTTTTTTTACATTTTTTACACTTATTTTGGAGAGAGCTCTCTCTAGCGATTGTAATTCTGCTTGCCATGTTGCCAGACTTTGACGCGCTGAAGTCAAAAAATGAACATTGAAATTTTCGAAAAAATCGAAAGGGGGTACCCTTTGCTCAATTTCTGGCAAAATTTTGAAAATCAAATTCAACGGAAAAGGACAAATGACCCCATTTTCGGAATCAGCGCGTCAAAATACGAAAGAATCACTATATATTTAAGTCGAAAAACCGATTTTGAAATTTTCCGATCGGTTTTTCGCGATTTTCTCAGCTTCCTGAAGCTCTACGAGTTCAAATAACACCATTTTCGGAATCAGCGCGTCAAAATACGTAAGAATCACTATATATTAAAGTCGAAAAACCGATTTTTAAATTTTCCGATCGGTTTTTCGCGATTTTCTCAGCTTCCTGAAGCTCTACGAGTTCAAATAACACCATTTTCGGAATCAGCGCGTCAAAATACGTAAGAATCACTATATATTAAAGTCGAAAAACCGATTTTTGAATTTTCCGATCGGTTTTTCGCGATTTTCTCAGCTTCCTGAAGCTCTACGAGTTCAAATAACACCATTTTCGGAATCAGCGCGTCAAAATACGTAAGAATCACTATATATTAAAGTCGAAAAACCGATTTTTGAATTTTCCGATCGGTTTTTCGCGATTTTCTCAGCTTCCTGAAGCTCTACGAGTTCAAATAACACCATTTTCGGAATCAGCGCGTCAAAATACGTAAGAATCACTATATATTAAAGTCGAAAAACCGATTTTTGAATTTTCCGATCGGTTTTTCGCGATTTTCTCAGCTTCCTGAAGCTCTACGAGTTCAAATAACACCATTTTCGGAATCAGCGCGTCAAAATACGTAAGAATCACTATATATTAAAGTCGAAAAACCGATTTTTGAATTTTCCGATCGGTTTTTCGCGATTTTCTCAGCTTCCTGAAGCTCTACGAGTTCAAATAACACCATTTTCGGAATCAGCGCGTCAAAATACGTAAGAATCACTATATATTAAAGTCGAAAAACCGATTTTTGAATTTTCCGATCGGTTTTTCGCGATTTTCTCAGCTTCCTGAAGCTCAACGAGTTCAAATAACACCATTTTCGGAATCAGCGCGTCAAAATACGTAAGAATCACTATATATTAAAGTCCAAAAACCGATTTTTGAATTTTCCGATCGGTTTTTCGCGATTTTCTCAGCTTCCTGAAGCTCTACGAGTTCAAATAACACCATTTTCGGAATCAGCGCGTCAAAATACGTAAGAATCACTATATATTAAAGTCGAAAAACCGATTTTTGAATTTTCCGATCGGTTTTTCGCGATTTTCTCAGCTTCCTGAAGCTCTACGAGTTCAAATAACACCATTTTCGGAATCAGCGCGTCAAAATACATAAGAATCACTATATCCTGAAGTCAAAAAATGAACATTGAAATTTTCGAAAAAATCGAAAGGGGGTACCCTTTGCTCAATTTCTGGCAAAATTTTGAAAATCAAATTCAACGGAAAAGGACAAATGACCCCATTTTCGGAATCAGCGCGTCAAAATACGTGAGAATCACTATATATTAAAGTCGAAAAACCGATTTTTGAATTTTCCGATCGGTTTTTCGCGATTTTCTCAGCTTCCTGAAGCTCTACGAGTTCAAATAACACCATTTTCGGAATCAGCGCGTCAAAATACGTAAGAATCACTATATATTAAAGTCGAAAAACCGATTTTTGAATTTTCCGATCGGTTTTTCGCGATTTTCTCAGCTTCCTGAAGCTCTACGAGTTCAAATAACACCATTTTCGTAATCAGCGCGTCAAAATACGTAAGAATCACTATATATTAAAGTCGAAAAACCGATTTTTGAATTTTCCGATCGGTTTTTCGCGATTTTCTCAGCTTCCTGAAGCTCTACGAGTTCAAATAACACCATTTTCGGAATCAGCGCGTCAAAATACATAAGAATCACTATATCCTGAAGTCAAAAAATGAACATTGAAATTTTCGAAAAAATCGAAAGGGGGTACCCTTTGCTCAATTTCTGGCAAAATTTTGAAAATCAAATTCAACGGAAAAGGACAAATGACCCCATTTTCGGAATCAGCGCGTCAAAATACGTGAGAATCACTATATATTAAAGTCGAAAAACCGATTTTTGAATTTTCCGATCGGTTTTTCGCGATTTTCTCAGCTTCCTGAAGCTCTACGAGTTCAAATAACACCATTTTCGGAATCAGCGCGTCAAAATACGTAAGAATCACTATATATTAAAGTCGAAAAACCGATTTTTGAATTTTCCGATCGGTTTTTCGCGATTTTCTCAGCTTCCTGAAGCTCTACGAGTTCAAATAACACCATTTTCGGAATCAGCGCGTCAAAATACATAAGAATCACTATATCCTGAAGTCAAAAAATGAACATTGCTCAATTTCTGGCAAAATTTTGGAAATCAAATTCAACGGAAAAGGACAAATGACCCCATTTTCGGAATCAGCGCGTCAAAATACGTAAGAATCACTATATATTAAAGTCGAAAAACCGATTTTTGAATTTTCCGATCGGTTTTTCGCGATTTTCTCAGCTTCCTGAAGCTCTATGAGTTCAAATAACACCATTTTCGGAATCAGCGCGTCAAAATACGTAAGAATCACTATATATTAAAGTCGAAAAACCGATTTTTGAATTTTCCGATCGGTTTTTCGCGATTTTCTAAGCTTCCTGAAGCTCTACGAGTTCAAATAATACCATTTTCGGAATCAGCGCGTCAAAATACTTAAGAATCACTATATCCTGAAGTCAAAAAATGAACATTGAAATTTTCGAAAAAATCGAAAGGGGGTACCCTTTGCTCAATTTCTGGCAAAATTTTGAAAATCAAATTCAACGGAAAAGGACAAATGACCCCATTTTCGGAATCAGCGCGTCAAAATACGTAAGAATCACTATATATTAAAGTCGAAAAACCGATTTTTGAATTTTCCGATCGGTTTTTCGCGATTTTCTCAGCTTCCTGAAGCTCTACGAGTTCAAATAACACCATTTTTGGAATCAGCGCGTCAAAATACGTAAGAATCACTATATATTAAAGTCGAAAAACCGATTTTTAAATTTTCCGATCGGTTTTTCGCGATTTTCTCAGCTTCCTGAAGCTCTACGAGTTCAAATAACACCATTTTCGGAATCAGCGCGTCAAAATACGTAAGAATCACTATATATTAAAGTCGAAAAACCGATTTTTGAATTTTCCGATCGGTTTTTCGCGATTTTCTCAGCTTCCTGAAGCTCTACGAGTTCAAATAACACCATTTTCGGAATCAGCGCGTCAAAATACATAAGAATCACTATATCCTGAAGTCAAAAAATGAACATTGAAATTTTCGAAAAAATCGAAAGGGGGTACCCTTTGCTCAATTTCTGGCAAAATTTTGAAAATCAAATTCAACGGAAAAGGACAAATGACCCCATTTTCGGAATCAGCGCGTCAAAATACGTGAGAATCACTATATATTAAAGTCGAAAAACCGATTTTTGAATTTTCCGATCGGTTTTTCGCGATTTTCTCAGCTTCCTGAAGCTCTACGAGTTCAAATAACACCATTTTCGGAATCAGCGCGTCAAAATACGTGAGAATCACTATATATTAAAGTCGAAAAACCGATTTTTGAATTTTCCGATCGGTTTTTCGCGATTTTCTCAGCTTCCTGAAGCTCTACGAGTTCAAATAACACCATTTTCGGAATCAGCGCGTCAAAATACATAAGAATCACTATATCCTGAAGTCACAAAATGAACATTGCTCAATTTCTGGCAAAATTTTGGAAATCAAATTCAACGGAAAAGGACAAATGACCCCATTTTCGGAATCAGCGCGTCAAAATACGTAAGAATCACTATATATTAAAGTCGAAAAACCGATTTTTGAATTTTCCGATCGGTTTTTCGCGATTTTCTCAGCTTCCTGAAGCTCTACGAGTTCAAATAACACCATTTTCGGAATCAGCGCGTCAAAATACGTAAGAATCACTATATATTAAAGTCGAAAAACCGATTTTTGAATTTTCCGATCGGTTTTTCGCGATTTTCTCAGCTTCCTGAAGCTCTACGAGTTCAAATAACACCATTTTCGGAATCAGCGCGTCAAGATACGTAAGAATCACTATATATTAAAGTCGAAAAACCGATTTTTGAATTTTCCGATCGGTTTTTCGCGATTTTCTCAGCTTCCTGAAGCTCTACGAGTTCAAATAACACCATTTTCGGAATCAGCGCGTCAAAATACATAAGAATCACTATATCCTGAAGTCAAAAAATGAACATTGAAATTTTCGAAAAAATCGAAAGGGGGTACCCTTTGCTCAATTTCTGGCAAAATTTTGAAAATCAAATTCAACGGAAAAGGACAAATGACCCCATTTTCGGAATCAGCGCGTCAAAATACGTGAGAATCACTATATATTAAAGTCGAAAAACCGATTTTTGAATTTTCCGATCGGTTTTTCGCGATTTTCTCAGCTTCCTGAAGCTCTACGAGTTCAAATAACACCATTTTCGGAATCAGCGCGTCAAAATACGTAAGAATCACTATATATTAAAGTCGAAAAACCGATTTTTGAATTTTCCGATCGGTTTTTCGCGATTTTCTCAGCTTCCTGAAGCTCTACGAGTTCAAATAACACCATTTTCGGAATCAGCGCGTCAAAATACATAAGAATCACTATATCCTGAAGTCAAAAAATGAACATTGCTCAATTTCTGGCAAAATTTTGGAAATCAAATTCAACGGAAAAGGACAAATGACCCCATTTTCGGAATCAGCGCGTCAAAATACGTAAGAATCACTATATATTAAAGTCGAAAAACCGATTTTTGAATTTTCCGATCGGTTTTTCGCGATTTTCTCAGCTTCCTGAAGCTCTACGAGTTCAAATTACACCATTTTCGGAATCAGCGCGTCAAAATACGTAAGAATCACTATATATTAAAGTCGAAAAACCGATTTTTGAATTTTCCGATCGGTTTTTCGCGATTTTCTAAGCTTCCTGAAGCTCTACGAGTTCAAATAATACCATTTTCGGAATCAGCGCGTCAAAATACATAAGAATCACTATATCCTGAAGTCGAAAAATGAACATTGAAATTTTCGAAAAAATCGAAAGGGGGTACCCTTTGCTCAATTTCTGGCAAAATTTTTAAAATCAAATTCAACGGAAAAGGACAAATGACCCCATTTTCGGAATCAGCGCGTCAAAATACGTAAGAATCACTATATATTAAAGTCGAAAAACCGATTTTTGAATTTTCCGATCGGTTTTTCGCGATTTTCTCAGCTTCCTGAAGCTCTACGAGTTCAAATAACACCATTTTTGGAATCAGCGCGTCAAAATACGTAAGAATCACTATATATTAAAGTCGAAAAACCGATTTTTAAATTTTCCGATCGGTTTTTCGCGATTTTCTCAGCTTCCTGAAGCTCTACGAGTTCAAATAACACCATTTTCGGAATCAGCGCGTCAAAATACGTAAGAATCACTATATATTAAAGTCGAAAAACCGATTTTTGAATTTTCCGATCGGTTTTTCGCGATTTTCTCAGCTTCCTGAAGCTCTACGAGTTCAAATAACACCATTTTCGGAATCAGCGCGTCAAAATACATAAGAATCACTATATCCTGAAGTCAAAAAATGAACATTGAAATTTTCGAAAAAATCGAAAGGGGGTACCCTTTGCTCAATTTCTGGCAAAATTTTGAAAATCAAATTCAACGGAAAAGGACAAATGACCCCATTTTCGGAATCAGCGCGTCAAAATACGTGAGAATCACTATATATTAAAGTCGAAAAACCGATTTTTGAATTTTCCGATCGGTTTTTCGCGATTTTCTCAGCTTCCTGAAGCTCTACGAGTTCAAATAACACCATTTTCGGAATCAGCGCGTCAAAATACGTAAGAATCACTATATATTAAAGTCGAAAAACCGATTTTTGAATTTTCCGATCGGTTTTTCGCGATTTTCTCAGCTTCCTGAAGCTCTACGAGTTCAAATAACACCATTTTCGGAATCAGCGCGTCAAAATACATAAGAATCACTATATCCTGAAGTCACAAAATGAACATTGCTCAATTTCTGGCAAAATTTTGGAAATCAAATTCAACGGAAAAGGACAAATGACCCCATTTTCGGAATCAGCGCGTCAAAATACGTAAGAATCACTATATATTAAAGTCGAAAAACCGATTTTTGAATTTTCCGATCGGTTTTTCGCGATTTTCTCAGCTTCCTGAAGCTCTACGAGTTCAAATAACACCATTTTCGGAATCAGCGCGTCAAAATACGTAAGAATCACTATATATTAAAGTCGAAAAACCGATTTTTGAATTTTCCGATCGGTTTTTCGCGATTTTCTCAGCTTCCTGAAGCTCTACGAGTTCAAATAACACCATTTTCGGAATCAGCGCGTCAAGATACGTAAGAATCACTATATATTAAAGTCGAAAAACCGATTTTTGAATTTTCCGATCGGTTTTTCGCGATTTTCTCAGCTTCCTGAAGCTCTACGAGTTCAAATAACACCATTTTCGGAATCAGCGCGTCAAAATACATAAGAATCACTATATCCTGAAGTCAAAAAATGAACATTGAAATTTTCGAAAAAATCGAAAGGGGGTACCCTTTGCTCAATTTCTGGCAAAATTTTGAAAATCAAATTCAACGAAAAAGGACAAATGACCCCATTTTCGGAATCAGCGCGTCAAAATACGTGAGAATCACTATATATTAAAGTCGAAAAACCGATTTTTGAATTTTCCGATCGGTTTTTCGCGATTTCCTCAGCTTCCTGAAGCTCTACGAGTTCAAATAACACCATTTTCGGAATCAGCGCGTCAAAATACGTAAGAATCACTATATATTAAAGTCGAAAAACCGATTTTTGAATTTTCCGATCGGTTTTTCGCGATTTTCTCAGCTTCCTGAAGCTCTACGAGTTCAAATAACACCATTTTCGGAATCAGCGCGTCAAAATACGTAAGAATCACTATATATTAAAGTCGAAAAACCGATTTTTGAATTTTCCGATCGGTTTTTCGCGATTTTCTCAGCTTCCTGAAGCTCTACGAGTTCAAATAACACCATTTTCGGAATCAGCGCGTCAAAATACATAAGAATCACTATATCCTGAAGTCAAAAAATGAACATTGCTCAATTTCTGGCAAAATTTTGGAAATCAAATTCAACGGAAAAGGACAAATGACCCCATTTTCGGAATCAGCGCGTCAAAATACGTAAGAATCACTATATATTGAAGTCGAAAAACCGATTTTTGAATTTTCCGATCGGTTTTTCGCGATTTTCTCAGCTTCCTGAAGCTCTACGAGTTCAAATAACACCATTTTCGGAATCAGCGCGTCAAAATACGTAAGAATCACTATATATTAAAGTCGAAAAACCGATTTTTGAATTTTCCGATCGGTTTTTCGCGATTTTCTAAGCTTCCTGAAGCTCTACGAGTTCAAATAACACCATTTTCGGAATCAGCGCGTCAAAATACATAAGAATCACTATATCCTGAAGTCAAAAAATGAACATTGAAATTTTCGAAAAAATCGAAAGGGGGTACCCTTTGCTCAATTTCTGGCAAAATTTTGAAAATCAAATTCAACGGAAAAGGACAAATGACCCCATTTTCGGAATCAGCGCGTCAAAATACGTAAGAATCACTATATATTAAAGTCGAAAAACCGATTTTTGAATTTTCCGATCGGTTTTTCGCGATTTTCTCAGCTTCCTGAAGCTCTACGAGTTCAAATAACACCATTTTTGGAATCAGCGCGTCAAAATACGTAAGAATCACTATATATTAAAGTCGAAAAACCGATTTTTAAATTTTCCGATCGGTTTTTCGCGATTTTCTCAGCTTCCTGAAGCTCTACGAGTTCAAATAACACCATTTTCGGAATCAGCGCGTCAAAATACGTAAGAATCACTATATATTAAAGTCGAAAAACCGATTTTTGAATTTTCCGATCGGTTTTTCGCGATTTTCTCAGCTTCCTGAAGCTCTACGAGTTCAAATAACACCATTTTCGGAATCAGCGCGTCAAAATACATAAGAATCACTATATCCTGAAGTCAAAAAATGAACATTGAAATTTTCGAAAAAATCGAAAGGGGGTACCCTTTGCTCAATTTCTGGCAAAATTTTGAAAATCAAATTCAACGGAAAAGGACAAATGACCCCATTTTCGGAATCAGCGCGTCAAAATACGTAAGAATCACTATATATTAAAGTCGAAAAACCGATTTTTGAATTTTCCGATCGGTTTTTCGCGATTTTCTCAGCTTCCTGAAGCTCTACGAGTTCAAATAACACCATTTTTGGAATCAGCGCGTCAAAATACGTAAGAATCACTATATATTAAAGTCGAAAAACCGATTTTTGAATTTTCCGATCGGTTTTTCGCGATTTTCTCAGCTTCCTGAAGCTCTACGAGTTCAAATAACACCATTTTCGGAATCAGCGCGTCAAAATACATAAGAATCACTATATCCTGAAGTCAAAAAATGAACATTGAAATTTTCGAAAAAATCGAAAGGGGGTACCCTTTGCTCAATTTCTGGCAAAATTTTGAAAATCAAATTCAACGGAAAAGGACAAATGACCCCATTTTCGGAATCAGCGCGTCAAAATACGTGAGAATCACTATATATTAAAGTCGAAAAACCGATTTTTGAATTTTCCGATCGGTTTTTCGCGATTTTCTCAGCTTCCTGAAGCTCTACGAGTTCAAATAACACCATTTTCGGAATCAGCGCGTCAAAATACGTGAGAATCACTATATATTAAAGTCGAAAAACCGATTTTTGAATTTTCCGATCGGTTTTTCGCGATTTTCTCAGCTTCCTGAAGCTCTACGAGTTCAAATAACACCATTTTCGGAATCAGCGCGTCAAAATACATAAGAATCACTATATCCTGAAGTCACAAAATGAACATTGCTCAATTTCTGGCAAAATTTTGGAAATCAAATTCAACGGAAAAGGACAAATGACCCCATTTTCGGAATCAGCGCGTCAAAATACGTAAGAATCACTATATATTAAAGTCGAAAAACCGATTTTTGAATTTTCCGATCGGTTTTTCGCGATTTTCTCAGCTTCCTGAAGCTCTACGAGTTCAAATAACACCATTTTCGGAATCAGCGCGTCAAAATACGTAAGAATCACTATATATTAAAGTCGAAAAACCGATTTTTGAATTTTCCGATCGGTTTTTCGCGATTTTCCCAGCTTCCTGAAGCTCTACGAGTTCAAATAACACCATTTTCGGAATCAGCGCGTCAAGATACGTAAGAATCACTATATATTAAAGTCGAAAAACCGATTTTTGAATTTTCCGATCGGTTTTTCGCGATTTTCTCAGCTTCCTGAAGCTCTACGAGTTCAAATAACACCATTTTCGGAATCAGCGCGTCAAAATACGTAAGAATCACTATATATTAAAGTCGAAAAACCGATTTTTGAATTTTCCGATCGGTTTTTCGCGATTTTCTCAGCTTCCTGAAGCTCTACGAGTTCAAATAACACCATTTTCGGAATCAGCGCGTCAAAATACGTAAGAATCACTATATATTAAAGTCGAAAAACCGATTTTTGAATTTTCCGATCGGTTTTTCGCGATTTTCTCAGCTTCCTGAAGCTCTACGAGTTCAAATAACACCATTTTCGGAATCAGCGCGTCAAAATACGTAAGAATCACTATATATTAAAGTCGAAAAACCGATTTTTGAATTTTCCGATCGGTTTTTCGCGATTTTCCCAGCTTCCTGAAGCTCTACGAGTTCAAATAACACCATTTTCGGAATCAGCGCGTCAAAATACGTAAGAATCACTATATATTAAAGTCGAAAAACCGATTTTTGAATTTTCCGATCGGTTTTTCGCGATTTTCTCAGCTTCCTGAAGCTCTACGAGTTCAAATAACACCATTTTCGGAATCAGCGCGTCAAAATACGTAAGAATCACTATATATTAAAGTCGAAAAACCGATTTTTGAATTTTCCGATCGGTTTTTCGCGATTTTCTCAGCTTCCTGAAGCTCTACGAGTTCAAATAACACCATTTTCGGAATCAGCGCGTCAAAATACGTAAGAATCACTATATATTAAAGTCGAAAAACCGATTTTTGAATTTTCCGATCGGTTTTTCGCGATTTTCTCAGCTTCCTGAAGCTCTACGAGTTCAAATAACACCATTTTCGGAATCAGCGCGTCAAGATACGTAAGAATCACTATATATTAAAGTCGAAAAACCGATTTTTGAATTTTCCGATCGGTTTTTCGCGATTTTCTCAGCTTCCTGAAGCTCTACGAGTTCAAATAACACCATTTTCGGAATCAGCGCGTCAAAATACATAAGAATCACTATATCCTGAAGTCAAAAAATGAACATTGAAATCTTCGAAAAAATCGAAAGGGGGTACCCTTTGCTCAATTTCTGGCAAAATTTTGAAAATCAAATTCAACGGAAAAGGACAAATGACCCCATTTTCGGAATCAGCGCGTCAAAATACGTAAGAATCACTATATATTAAAGTCGAAAAACCGATTTTTGAATTTTCCGATCGGTTTTTCGCGATTTTCTCAGCTTCCTGAAGCTCTACGAGTTCAAATAACACCATTTTCGGAATCAGCGCGTCAAAATACGTAAGAATCACTATATATTAAAGTCGAAAAACCGATTTTTGAATTTTCCGATCGGTTTTTCGCGATTTTCTAAGCTTCCTGAAGCTCTACGAGTTCAAATAACACCATTTTCGGAATCAGCGCGTCAAAATACATAAGAATCACTATATCCTGAAGTCAAAAAATGAACATTGAAATTTTCGAAAAAATCGAAAGGGGGTACCCTTTGCTCAATTTCTGGCAAAATTTTGAAAATCAAATTCAACGGAAAAGGACAAATGACCCCATTTTCGGAATCAGCGCGTCAAAATACGTGAGAATCACTATATATTAAAGTCGAAAAACCGATTTTTGAATTTTCCGATCGGTTTTTCGCGATTTTCTCAGCTTCCTGAAGCTCTACGAGTTCAAATAACACCATTTTTGGAATCAGCGCGTCAAAATACGTGAGAATCACTATATATTAAAGTCGAAAAACCGATTTTTGAATTTTCCGATCGGTTTTTCGCGATTTTCTCAGCTTCCTGAAGCTCTACGAGTTCAAATAACACCATTTTCGGAATCAGCGCGTCAAAATACATAAGAATCACTATATCCTGAAGTCAAAAAATGAACATTGAAATTTTCGAAAAAATCGAAAGGGGGTACCCTTTGCTCAATTTCTGGCAAAATTTTGAAAATCAAATTCAACGGAAAAGGACAAATGATCCCATTTTCGGAATCAGCGCGTCAAAATACGTAAGAATCACTATATATTAAAGTCGAAAAACCGATTTTTGAATTTTCCGATCGGTTTTTCGCGATTTTCTCAGCTTCCTGAAGCTCTACGAGTTCAAATAACACCATTTTCGGAATCAGCGCGTCAAAATACGTAAGAATCACTATATATTAAAGTCGAAAAACCGATTTTTGAATTTTCCGATCGGTTTTTCGCGATTTTCTCAGCTTCCTGAAGCTCTACGAGTTCAAATAACACCATTTTCGGAATCAGCGCGTCAAAATACGTAAGAATCACTATATATTGAAGTCGAAAAACCGATTTTTGAATTTTCCGATCGGTTTTTCGCGATTTTCTCAGCTTCCTGAAGCTCTACGAGTTCAAATAACACCATTTTCGGAATCAGCGCGTCAAAATACGTAAGAATCACTATATATTAAAGTCGAAAAACCGATTTTTGAATTTTCCGATCGGTTTTTCGCGATTTTCTCAGCTTCCTGAAGCTCTACGAGTTCAAATAACACCATTTTCGGAATCAGCGCGTCAAAATACGTAAGAATCACTATATATTAAAGTCGAAAAACCGATTTTTGAATTTTCCGATCGGTTTTTCGCGATTTTCTCAGCTTCCTGAAGCTCTACGAGTTCGAATAACACCATTTTCGGAATCAGCGCGTCAAAATACGTAAGAATCACTATATATTAAAGTCGAAAAACCGATTTTTGAATTTTCCGATCGGTTTTTCGCGATTTTCTCAGCTTCCTGAAGCTCTACGAGTTCAAATAACACCATTTTCGGAATCAGCGCGTCAAAATACGTAAGAATCACTATATATTAAAGTCGAAAAACCGATTTTTGAATTTTCCGATCGGTTTTTCGCGATTTTCTCAGCTTCCTGAAGCTCTACGAGTTCAAATAACACCATTTTCGGAATCAGCGCGTCAAAATACGTAGGAATCACTATATATTAAAGTCGAAAAACCGATTTTTGAATTTTCCGATCGGTTTTTCGCGATTTTCTCAGCTTCCTGAAGCTCAACGAGTTCAAATAACACCATTTTCGGAATCAGCGCGTCAAAATACGTAAGAATCACTATATATTAAAGTCCAAAAACCGATTTTTGAATTTTCCGATCGGTTTTTCGCGATTTTCTCAGCTTCCTGAAGCTCTACGAGTTCAAATAACACCATTTTCGGAATCAGCGCGTCAAAGTACGTAAGAATCACTATATATTAAAGTCGAAAAACCGATTTTTGAATTTTCCGATCGGTTTTTCGCGATTTTCTCAGCTTCCTGAAGCTCTACGAGTTCAAATAACACCATTTTCGGAATCAGCGCGTCAAAATACATAAGAATCACTATATCCTGAAGTCAAAAAATGAACATTGAAATTTTCGAAAAAATCGAAAGGGGGTACCCTTTGCTCAATTTCTGGCAAAATTTTGAAAATCAAATTCAACGGAAAAGGACAAATGACCCCATTTTCGGAATCAGCGCGTCAAAATACGTAAGAATCACTATATATTAAAGTCGAAAAACCGATTTTTGAATTTTCCGATCGGTTTTTCGCGATTTTCTCAGCTTCCTGAAGCTCTACGAGTTCAAATAACACCATTTTCGGAATCAGCGCGTCAAAATACGTAAGAATCACTATATATTGAAGTCGAAAAACCGATTTTTGAATTTTCCGATCGGTTTTTCGCGATTTTCTCAGCTTCCTGAAGCTCTACGAGTTCAAATAACACCATTTTCGGAATCAGCGCGTCAAAATACATAAGAATCACTATATCCTGAAGTCAAAAAATGAACATTGAAATTTTCGAAAAAATCGAAAGGGGGTACCCTTTGCTCAATTTCTGGCAAAATTTTGAAAATCAAATTCAACGGAAAAGGACAAATGACCCCATTTTCGGAATCAGCGCGTCAAAATACGTAAGAATCACTATATATTAAAGTCGAAAAACCGATTTTTGAATTTTCCGATCGGTTTTTCGCGATTTTCTCAGCTTCCTGAAGCTCTACGAGTTCAAATAACACCATTTTCGGAATCAGCGCGTCAAAATACGTAAGAATCACTATATATTAAAGTCGAAAAACCGATTTTTGGATTTTCCGATCGGTTTTTCGCGATTTTCTCAGCTTCCTGAAGCTCTACGAGTTCAAATAACACCATTTTCGGAATCAGCGCGTCAAAATACGTAAGAATCACTATATATTAAAGTCGAAAAACCGATTTTTGAATTTTCCGATCGGTTTTTCGCGATTTTCTCAGCTTCCTGAAGCTCTACGAGTTCAAATAACACCATTTTCGGAATCAGCGCGTCAAAATACGTAAGAATCACTATATATTAAAGTCGAAAAACCGATTTTTGAATTTTCCGATCGGTTTTTCGCGATTTTCTCAGCTTCCTGAAGCTCTACGAATTCAAATAACACCATTTTCGGAATCAGCGCGTCAAAATACATAAGAATCACTATATCCTGAAGTAAAAAAATGAACATTGAAATTTTCGAAAAAATCGAAAGGGGGTACCCTTTGCTCAATTTCTGGCAAAATTTTGAAAATCAAATTCAACGGAAAAAGGCAAATGACCCCATTTTCGGAATCAGCGCGTCAAAATACGTAAGAATCACTATATATTAAAGTCGAAAAACCGATTTTTGAATTTTCCGATCGGTTTTTCGCGATTTTCTCAGCTTCCTGAAGCTCTACGAGTTCAAATAACACCATTTTCGGAATCAGCGCGTCAAAATACGTAAGAATCACTATATATTAAAGTCGAAAAATCGATTTTTAAATTTTCCGATCGGTTTTTCGCGATTTTCTCAGCTTCCTGAAGCTCTACGAGTTCAAATAACACCATTTTCGGAATCAGCGCGTCAAAATACGTAAGAATCACTATATATTAAAGTCGAAAAACCGATTTTTGAATTTTCCGATCGGTTTTTCGCGATTTTCTCAGCTTCCTGAAGCTCTACGAGTTCAAATAACACCATTTTCGGAATCAGCGCGTCAAAATACGTGAGAATCACTATATATTAAAGTCGAAAAACCGATTTTTTTATTTTCCGATCGGTTTTTCGCGATTTTCTCAGCTTCCTGAAGCTCTACGAGTTCAAATAACACCATTTTCGGAATCAGCGCGTCAAAATACGTAAGAATCACTATACATTAAAGTCGAAAAACCGATTTTTGATTTTTCCGATCGGTTTTTCGCGATTTTCTCAGCTTCCTGAAGCTCTACGAGTTCAAATAACACCATTTTCGGAATCAGCGCGTCAAAATACATAAGAATCACTATATCCTGAAGTCAAAAAATGAACATTGAAATTTTCGAAAAAATCGAAAGGGGGTACCCTTTGCTCAATTTCTGGCAAAATTTTGAAAATCAAATTCAACGGAAAAGGACAAATGACCCCATTTTCGGAATCAGCGCGTCAAAATACGTAAGAATCACTATATATTAAAGTCGAAAAACCGATTTTTGAATTTTCCGATCGGTTTTTCGCGATTTTCTCAGCTTCCTGAAGCTCTACGAGTTCAAATAACACCATTTTCGGAATCAGCGCGTCAAAATACGTAAGAATCACTATATATTAAAGTCGAAAAACCGATTTTTGAATTTTCCCATCGGTTTTTCGCGATTTTCTCAGCTTCCTAAAGCTCTACGAGTTCAAATAACACCATTTTCGGAATCAGCGCGTCAAAATACGTAAGAATCACTATATATTGAAGTCGAAAAACCGATTTTTGAATTTTCCGATCGGTTTTTCGCGATTTTCTCAGCTTCCTGAAGCTCTACGAGTTCAAATAACACCATTTTCGGAATCAGCGCGTCAAAATACATAAGAATCACTATATCCTGAAGTCAAAAAATGAACATTGAAATTTTCGAAAAAATCGAAAGGGGGTACCCTTTGCTCAATTTCTGGCAAAATTTTGAGAATCAAATTCAACGGAAAAGGACAAATGACCCCATTTTCGGAATCAGCGCGTCAAAATACGTAAGAATCACTATATATTAAAGTCGAAAAACCGATTTTTGAATTTTCCGATCGGTTTTTCGCGACTTTCTCAGCTTCCTGAAGCTCTACGAGTTCAAATAACACCATTTTCGGAATCAGCGCGTCAAAATACGTAAGAATCACTATATATTAAAGTCGAAAAACCGATTTTTGAAATTTCCGATCGGTTTTTCGCGATTTTCTCAGCTTCCTGAAGCTCTACGAGTTCAAATAACACCATTTTCGGAATCAGCGCGTCAAAATACGTAAGAATCACTATATATTAAAGTCGAAAAACCGATTTTTGAATTTTCCGATCGGTTTTTCGCGATTTTCTCAGCTTCCTGAAGCTCTACGAGTTCAAATAACACCATTTTCGGAATCAGCGCGTCAAAATACATAAGAATCACTATATCCTGAAGTCAAAAAATGAACATTGAAATTTTCGAAAAAATCGAAAGGGGGTACCCTTTGCTCAATTTCTGGCAAAATTTTGAGAATCAAATTCAACGGAAAAGGACAAATGACCCCATTTTCGGAATCAGCGCGTCAAAATACGTAAGAATCACTATATATTAAAGTCGAAAAACCGATTTTTGAATTTTCCGATCGGTATTTCGCGATTTTCTCAGCTTCCTGAAGCTCTACGAGTTCAAATAACACCATTTTCGGAATCAGCGCGTCAAAATACGTAAGAATCACTATATATTGAAGTCGAAAAACCGATTTTTGAATTTTCCGATCGGTTTTTCGCGATTTTCTCAGCTTCCTGAAGCTCTACGAGTTCAAATAACACCATTTTCGGAATCAGCGCGTCAAAATACGTAAGAATCACTATATATTAAAGTCGAAAAACCGATTTTTAAATTTTCCGATCGGTTTTTCGCGATTTTCTCAGCTTCCTGAAGCTCTACGAATTCAAATAACACCATTTTCGGAATCAGCGCGTCAAAATACATAAGAATCACTATATCCTGAAGTCAAAAAATGAACATTGAAATTTTCGAAAAAATCGAAAGGGGGTACCCTTTGCTCAATTTCTGGCAAAATTTTGAAAATCAAATTCAACGGAAAAGGACAAATGACCCCATTTTCGGAATCAGCGCGTCAAAATACGAAAGAATCACTATATATTTAAGTCGAAAAACCGATTTTGAAATTTTCCGATCGGTTTTTCACGATTTTCTCAGCTTCCTGAAGCTCTACGAGTTCAAATAACACCATTTTTGGAATCAGCGCGTCAAAATACGTAAGAATCACTATATATTAAAGTCGAAAAACCGATTTTTAAATTTTCCGATCGGTTTTTTGCGATCTCCTCAGCTTCCTGAAGCTCTACGAGTTCAAATAACACCATTTTCGGAATCAGCGCGTCAAAATACGTTAGAATCACTATATATTAAAGTCGAAAAACCGATTTTTGAATTTTCCGATCGGTTTTTCGCGATTTTCTCAGCTTCCTGAAGCTCTACGAGTTCAAATAACACCATTTTCGGAATCAGCGCGTCAAAATACGTAAGAATCACTATATATTAAAGTCGAAAAACCGATTTTTGAATTTTCCGATCGGTTTTTCGCGATTTTCTCAGCTTCCTGAAGCTCTACGAGTTCAAATAACACCATTTTCGGAATCAGCGCGTCAAAATACGTAAGAATCACTATATATTAAAGTCGAAAAACCGATTTTTGAATTTTCCGATCGGTTTTTCGCGATTTTCTCAGCTTCCTGAAGCTCTACGAGTTCAAATAACACCATTTTCGGAATCAGCGCGTCAAAATACGTGAGAATCACTATATATTAAAGTCGAAAAACCGATTTTTGAATTTTCCGATCGGTTTTTCGCGATTTTCTCAGCTTCCTGAAGCTCTACGAGTTCAAATAACACCATTTTCGGAATCAGCGCGTCAAAATACGTAAGAATCACTATATATTAAAGTCGAAAAACCGATTTTTGAATTTTCCGATCGGTTTTTCGCAATTTCGAGTTACGAGTTCAAATAACACCATTTTCGGAATCAGCGCGTCAAAATACATAAGAATCACTATATCCTGAAGTCAAAAAATGAACATTGAAATTTTCGAAAAAATCAAAAGGGGGTACCCTTTGCTCAATTTCTGGCAAAATTTTGAAAATCAAATTCAACGGAAAAGGACAAATGACCCCATTTTCGGAATCAGCGCGTCAAAATACGTAAGAATCACTATATATTAAAGTCGAAAAACCGATTTTTGAATTTTCCGATCGGTATTTCGCGATTTTCTCAGCTTCCTGAAGCTCTACGAGTTCAAATAACACCATTTTCGGAATCAGCGCGTCAAAATACGTAAGAATCACTATATATTGAAGTCGAAAAACCGATTTTTGAATTTTCCGATCGGTTTTTCGCGATTTTCTCAGCTTCCTGAAGCTCTACGAGTTCAAATAACACCATTTTCGGAATCAGCGCGTCAAAATACGTAAGAATCACTATATATTAAAGTCGAAAAACCGATTTTTAAATTTTCCGATCGGTTTTTCGCGATTTTCTCAGCTTCCTGAAGCTCTACGAATTCAAATAACACCATTTTCGGAATCAGCGCGTCAAAATACATAAGAATCACTATATCCTGAAGTCAAAAAATGAACATTGAAATTTTCGAAAAAATCGAAAGGGGGTACCCTTTGCTCAATTTCTGGCAAAATTTTGAAAATCAAATTCAACGGAAAAGGACAAATGACCCCATTTTCGGAATCAGCGCGTCAAAATACGAAAGAATCACTATATATTTAAGTCGAAAAACCGATTTTGAAATTTTCCGATCGGTTTTTCACGATTTTCTCAGCTTCCTGAAGCTCTACGAGTTCAAATAACACCATTTTTGGAATCAGCGCGTCAAAATACGTAAGAATCACTATATATTAAAGTCGAAAAACCGATTTTTGAATTTTCCGATCGGTTTTTCGCGATTTTCTCAGCTTCCTGAAGCTCTACGAGTTCAAATAACACCATTTTCGGAATCAGCGCGTCAAAATACGTTAGAATCACTATATATTAAAGTCGAAAAACCGATTTTTGAATTTTCCGATCGGTTTTTCGCGATTTTCTCAGCTTCCTGAAGCTCTACGAGTTCAAATAACACCATTTTCGGAATCAGCGCGTCAAAATACGTAAGAATCACTATATATTAAAGTCGAAAAACCGATTTTTGAATTTTCCGATCGGTTTTTCGCGATTTTCTCAGCTTCCTGAAGCTCTACGAGTTCAAATAACACCATTTTCGGAATCAGCGCGTCAAAATACGTAAGAATCACTATATATTGAAGTCGAAAAACCGATTTTTGAATTTTCCGATCGGTTTTTCGCGATTTTCTCAGCTTCCTGAAGCTCTACGAGTTCAAATAACACCATTTTCGGAATCAGCGCGTCAAAATACATAAGAATCACTATATCCTGAAGTCAAAAAATGAACATTGAAATTTTCGAAAAAATCGAAAGGGGGTACCCTTTGCTCAATTTCTGGCAAAATTTTGAAAATCAAATTCAACGGAAAAGGACAAATGACCCCATTTTCGGAATCAGCGCGTCAAAATACGTAAGAATCACTATATATTAAAGTCGAAAAACCGATTTTTGAATTTTCCGATCGGTTTTTCGCGATTTTCTCAGCTTCCTGAAGCTCTACGAGTTCAAATAACACCATTTTCGGAATCAGCGCGTCAAAATACGTAAGAATCACTATATATTAAAGTCGAAAAACCGATTTTTGAATTTTCCGATCGGTTTTTCGCGATTTTCTCAGCTTCCTGAAGCTCTACTAGTTCAAATAACACCATTTTCGGAATCAGCGCGTCAAAATACGTAAGAATCACTATATATTGAAGTCGAAAAACCAATTTTTGAATTTTCCGATCGGTTTTTCGCGATTTTCTCAGCTTCCTGAAGCTCTACGAGTTCAAATAACACCATTTTCGGAATCAGCGCGTCAAAATACGTAAGAATCACTATATATTAAAGTCGAAAAACCGATTTTTAAATTTTCCGATCGGTTTTTCGCGATTTTCTCAGCTTCCTGAAGCTCTACGAATTCAAATAACACCATTTTCGGAATCAGCGCGTCAAAATACATAAGAATCACTATATCCTGAAGTCAAAAAATGAACATTGAAATTTTCGAAAAAATCGAAAGGGGGTACCCTTTGCTCAATTTCTGGCAAAATTTTGAAAATCAAATTCAACGGAAAAGGACAAATGACCCCATTTTCGGAATCAGCGCGTCAAAATACGAAAGAATCACTATATATTTAAGTCGAAAAACCGATTTTGAAATTTTCCGATCGGTTTTTCACGATTTTCTCAGCTTCCTGAAGCTCTACGAGTTCAAATAACACCATTTTTGGAATCAGCGCGTCAAAATACGTAAGAATCACTATATATTAAAGTCGAAAAACCGATTTTTGAATTTTCCGATCGGTTTTTCGCGATTTTCTCAGCTTCCTGAAGCTCTACGAGTTCAAATAACACCATTTTCGGAATCAGCGCGTCAAAATACGTTAGAATCACTATATATTAAAGTCGAAAAACCGATTTTTGAATTTTCCGATCGGTTTTTCGCGATTTTCTCAGCTTCCTGAAGCTCTACGAGTTCAAATAACACCATTTTCGGAATCAGCGCGTCAAAATACGTAAGAATCACTATATATTAAAGTCGAAAAACCGATTTTTGAATTTTCCGATCGGTTTTTCGCGATTTTCTCAGCTTCCTGAAGCTCTACGAGTTCAAATAACACCATTTTCGGAATCAGCGCGTCAAAATACGTAAGAATCACTATATATTGAAGTCGAAAAACCGATTTTTGAATTTTCCGATCGGTTTTTCGCGATTTTCTCAGCTTCCTGAAGCTCTACGAGTTCAAATAACACCATTTTCGGAATCAGCGCGTCAAAATACATAAGAATCACTATATCCTGAAGTCAAAAAATGAACATTGAAATTTTCGAAAAAATCGAAAGGGGGTACCCTTTGCTCAATTTCTGGCAAAATTTTGAAAATCAAATTCAACGGAAAAGGACAAATGACCCCATTTTCGGAATCAGCGCGTCAAAATACGTAAGAATCACTATATATTAAAGTCGAAAAACCGATTTTTGAATTTTCCGATCGGTTTTTCGCGATTTTCTCAGCTTCCTGAAGCTCTACGAGTTCAAATAACACCATTTTCGGAATCAGCGCGTCAAAATACGTAAGAATCACTATATATTAAAGTCGAAAAACCGATTTTTGAATTTTCCGATCGGTTTTTCGCGATTTTCTCAGCTTCCTGAAGCTCTACTAGTTCAAATAACACCATTTTCGGAATCAGCGCGTCAAAATACGTAAGAATCACTATATATTGAAGTCGAAAAACCGATTTTTGAATTTTCCGATCGGTTTTTCGCGATTTTCTCAGCTTCCTGAAGCTCTACGAGTTCAAATAACACCATTTTCGGAATCAGCGCGTCAAAATACATAAAAATCACTATATCCTGAAGTCAAAAAATGAACATTGAAATTTTCGAAAAAATCGAAAGGGGGTACCCTTTGCTCAATTTCTGGCAAAATTTTGAAAATCAAATTCAACGGAAAAGGACAAATGACCCCATTTTCGGAATCAGCGCGTCAAAATACGTAAGAATCACTATATATTAAAGTCGAAAAACCGATTTTTGAATTTTCCGATCGGTTTTTCGCGATTTTCTCAGCTTCCTGAAGCTCTACGAGTTCAAATAACACCATTTTCGGAATCAGCGCGTCAAAATACGTAAGAATCACTATATATTAAAGTCGAAAAACCGATTTTTGAATTTTCCGATCGGTTTTTCGCGATTTTCTCAGCTTCCTGAAGCTCTACGAGTTCAAATAACACCATTTTCGGAATCAGCGCGTCAAAATACGTAAGAATCACTATATATTAAAGTCGAAAAACCGATTTTTGAATTTTCCGATCGGTTTTTCGCGATTTTCTCAGCTTCCTGAAGCTCTACTAGTTCAAATAACACCATTTTCGGAATCAGCGCGTCAAAATACGTAAGAATCACTATATATTGAAGTCGAAAAACCGATTTTTGAATTTTCCGATCGGTTTTTCGCGATTTTCTCAGCTTCCTGAAGCTCTACGAGTTCAAATAACACCATTTTCGGAATCAGCGCGTCAAAATACATAAAAATCACTATATCCTGAAGTCAAAAAATGAACATTGAAATTTTCGAAAAAATCGAAAGGGGGTACCCTTTGCTCAATTTCTGGCAAAATTTTGAAAAACAAATTCAACGGAAAAGGACAAATGACCCCATTTTCGGAATCAGCGCGTCAAAATACGTAAGAATCACTATATATTAAAGTCGAAAAACCGATTTTTGAATTTTCCGATCGGTTTTTCGCGATTTTCTCAGCTTCCTGAAGCTCTACGAGTTCAAATAACACCATTTTCGGAATCAGCGCGTCAAAATACGTAAGAATCACTATATATTAAAGTCGAAAAACCGATTTTTGAATTTTCCGATCGGTTTTTCGCGATTTTCTCAGCTTCCTGAAGCTCTACGAGTTCAAATAACACCATTTTCGGAATCAGCGCGTCAAAATACGTAAGAATCACTATATATTAAAGTCGAAAAACCGATTTTTGAATTTTCCGATCGGTTTTTCGCGATTTTCTCAGCTTCCTGAAGCTCTACGAGTTCAAATAACACCATTTTCGGAATCAGCGCGTCAAAATACGTAAGAATCACTATATATTAAAGTCGAAAAACCGATTTTTGAATTTTCCGATCGGTTTTTCGCGATTTTCTCAGCTTCCTGAAGCTCTACGAGTTCAAATAACACCATTTTCGGAATCAGCGCGTCAAAATACATAAGAATCACTATATCCTGAAGTCAAAAATTGAACATTGAAATTTTCGAAAAAATCGAAAGGGGGTACCCTTTGCTCAATTTCTGGCAAAATTTTGAAAATCAAATTCAACGGAAAAGGACAAATGACCCCATTTTCGGAATCAGCGCGTCAAAATACGTAAGAATCACTATATATTAAAGTCGAAAAACCGATTTTTGAATTTTCCGATCGGTTTTTCGCGATTTTCTCAGCTTCCTGAAGCTCTACGAGTTCAAATAACACCATTTTCGGAATCAGCGCGTCAAAATACGTAAGAATCACTATATATTAAAGTCGAAAAACCGATTTTTGAATTTTCCGATCGGTTTTTCGCGATTTTCTCAGCTTCCTGAAGCTCTACGAGTTCGAATAACACCATTTTCGGAATCAGCGCGTCAAAATACGTAAGAATCACTATATATTGAAGTCGAAAAACCGATTTTTGAATTTTCCGATCGGTTTTTCGCGATTTTCTCAGCTTCCTGAAGCTCTACGAGTTCAAATAACACCATTTTCGGAATCAGCGCGTCAAAATACATAAGAATCACTATATCCTGAAGTCAAAAAATGAACATTGAAATTTTCGAAAAAATCGAAAGGGGGTACCCTTTGCTCAATTTCTGGCAAAATTTTGAGAATCAAATTCAACGGAAAAGGACAAATGACCCCATTTTCGGAATCAGCGCGTCAAAATACGTAAGAATCACTATATATTAAAGTCGAAAAACCGATTTTTGAATTTTCCGATCGGTTTTTCGCGATTTTCTCAGCTTCCTGAAGCTCTACGAGTTCAAATAACACCATTTTCGGAATCAGCGCGTCAAAATACGTAAGAATCACTATATATTAAAGTCGAAAAACCGATTTTTGAATTTTCCGATCGGTTTTTCGCGATTTTCTCAGCTTCCTGAAGCTCTACGAGTTCAAATAACACCATTTTCGGAATCAGCGCGTCAAAATACGTAAGAATCACTATATATTAAAGTCGAAAAACCGATTTTTGAATTTTCCGATCGGTTTTTCGCGATTTTCTCAGCTTCCTGAAGCTCTACGAGATCAAATAACACCATTTTCGGAATCAGCGCGTCAAAATACATAAGAGTCACTATATCCTGAAGTCAAAAAATGAACATTGAAATTTTCGAAAAAATCGAAAAGGGGTACCCTTTGCTCAATTTCTGGCAAAATTTTGAAAATCAAATTCAACGGAAAAGGACAAATGACCCCATTTTCGGAATCAGCGCGTCAAAATTCGTAAGAATCACTATATATTAAAGTCGAAAAACCGATTTTTGAATTTTCCGATCGGTTTTTCGCGATTTTCTCAGCTTCCTGAAGCTCTACGAGTTCAAATAACACCATTTTCGGAATCAGCGCGTCAAAATACGTAAGAATCACTATATATTAAAGTCGAAAAACCGATTTTTTAATTTTCCGATCGGTTTTTTGCGATTTTCTCAGCTTCCTGAAGCTCTACGAGTTCAAATAACACCATTTTCGGAATCAGCGCGTCAAAATACGTAAGAATCACTATATATTAAAGTCGAAAAACCGATTTTTGAATTTTCCGATCGGTTTTTCGCAATTTCGAGTTACGAGTTCAAATAACACCATTTTCGGAATCAGCGCGTCAAAATACATAAGAATCACTATATCCTGAAGTCAAAAAATGAACATTGAAATTTTCGAAAAAATCAAAAGGGGGTACCCTTTGCTCAATTTCTGGCAAAATTTTGAAAATCAAATTCAACGAAAAAGGACAAATGACCCCATTTTCGGAATCAGCGCGTCAAAATACGTAAGAATCACTATATATTAAAGTCGAAAAACCGATTTTTGAATTTTCCGATCGGTATTTCGCGATTTTCTCAGCTTCCTGAAGCTCTACGAGTTCAAATAACACCATTTTCGGAATCAGCGCGTCAAAATACGTAAGAATCACTATATATTGAAGTCGAAAAACCGATTTTTGAATTTTCCGATCGGTTTTTCGCGATTTTCTCAGCTTCCTGAAGCTCTACGAGTTCAAATAACACCATTTTCGGAATCAGCGCGTCAAAATACGTAAGAATCACTATATATTAAAGTCGAAAAACCGATTTTTAAATTTTCCGATCGGTTTTTCGCGATTTTCTCAGCTTCCTGAAGCTCTACGAATTCAAATAACACCATTTTCGGAATCAGCGCGTCAAAATACATAAGAATCACTATATCCTGAAGTCAAAAAATGAACATTGAAATTTTCGAAAAAATCGAAAGGGGGTACCCTTTGCTCAATTTCTGGCAAAATTTTGAAAATCAAATTCAACGGAAAAGGACAAATGACCCCATTTTCGGAATCAGCGCGTCAAAATACGAAAGAATCACTATATATTTAAGTCGAAAAACCGATTTTGAAATTTTCCGATCGGTTTTTCACGATTTTCTCAGCTTCCTGAAGCTCTACGAGTTCAAATAACACCATTTTTGGAATCAGCGCGTCAAAATACGTAAGAATCACTATATATTAAAGTCGAAAAACCGATTTTTAAATTTTCCGATCGGTTTTTCGCGATCTCCTCAGCTTCCTGAAGCTCTACGAGTTCAAATAACACCATTTTCAGAATCAGCGCGTCAAAATACGTTAGAATCACTATATATTAAAGTCGAAAAACCGATTTTCGAATTTTCCGATCGGTTTTTCGCGATTTTCTCAGCTTCCTGAAGCTCTACGAGTTCAAATAACACCATTTTCGGAATCAGCGCGTCAAAATACGTAAGAATCACTATATATTAAAGTCGAAAAACCGATTTTTGAATTTTCCGATCGGTTTTTCGCGATTTTCTCAGCTTCCTGAAGCTCTACTAGTTCAAATAACACCATTTTCGGAATCAGCGCGTCAAAATACGTAAGAATCACTATATATTGAAGTCGAAAAACCGATTTTTGAATTTTCCGATCGGTTTTTCGCGATTTTCTCAGCTTCCTGAAGCTCTACGAGTTCAAATAACACCATTTTCGGAATCAGCGCGTCAAAATACATAAGAATCACTATATCCTGAAGTCAAAAAATGAACATTGAAATTTTCGAAAAAATCGAAAGGGGGTACCCTTTGCTCAATTTCTGGCAAAATTTTGAAAATCAAATTCAACGAAAAAGGACAAATGACCCCATTTTCGGAATCAGCGCGTCAAAATACGTAAGAATCACTATATATTAAAGTCGAAAAACCGATTTTTGAATTTTCCGATCGGTATTTCGCGATTTTCTCAGCTTCCTGAAGCTCTACGAGTTCAAATAACACCATTTTCGGAATCAGCGCGTCAAAATACGTAAGAATCACTATATATTGAAGTCGAAAAACCGATTTTTGAATTTTCCGATCGGTTTTTCGCGATTTTCTCAGCTTCCTGAAGCTCTACGAGTTCAAATAACACCATTTTCGGAATCAGCGCGTCAAAATACGTAAGAATCACTATATATTAAAGTCGAAAAACCGATTTTTAAATTTTCCGATCGGTTTTTCGCGATTTTCTCAGCTTCCTGAAGCTCTACGAATTCAAATAACACCATTTTCGGAATCAGCGCGTCAAAATACATAAGAATCACTATATCCTGAAGTCAAAAAATGAACATTGAAATTTTCGAAAAAATCGAAAGGGGGTACCCTTTGCTCAATTTCTGGCAAAATTTTGAAAATCAAATTCAACGGAAAAGGACAAATGACCCCATTTTCGGAATCAGCGCGTCAAAATACGAAAGAATCACTATATATTTAAGTCGAAAAACCGATTTTGAAATTTTCCGATCGGTTTTTCACGATTTTCTCAGCTTCCTGAAGCTCTACGAGTTCAAATAACACCATTTTTGGAATCAGCGCGTCAAAATACGTAAGAATCACTATATATTAAAGTCGAAAAACCGATTTTTAAATTTTCCGATCGGTTTTTCGCGATCTCCTCAGCTTCCTGAAGCTCTACGAGTTCAAATAACACCATTTTCAGAATCAGCGCGTCAAAATACGTTAGAATCACTATATATTAAAGTCGAAAAACCGATTTTCGAATTTTCCGATCGGTTTTTCGCGATTTTCTCAGCTTCCTGAAGCTCTACGAGTTCAAATAACACCATTTTCGGAATCAGCGCGTCAAAATACGTAAGAATCACTATATATTAAAGTCGAAAAACCGATTTTTGAATTTTCCGATCGGTTTTTCGCGATTTTCTCAGCTTCCTGAAGCTCTACTAGTTCAAATAACACCATTTTCGGAATCAGCGCGTCAAAATACGTAAGAATCACTATATATTGAAGTCGAAAAACCGATTTTTGAATTTTCCGATCGGTTTTTCGCGATTTTCTCAGCTTCCTGAAGCTCTACGAGTTCAAATAACACCATTTTCGGAATCAGCGCGTCAAAATACATAAGAATCACTATATCCTGAAGTCAAAAAATGAACATTGAAATTTTCGAAAAAATCGAAAGGGGGTACCCTTTGCTCAATTTCTGGCAAAATTTTGAAAATCAAATTCAACGAAAAAGGACAAATGACCCCATTTTCGGAATCAGCGCGTCAAAATACGTAAGAATCACTATATATTAAAGTCGAAAAACCGATTTTTGAATTTTCCGATCGGTTTTTCGCGATTTTCTCAGCTTCCTGAAGCTCTACGAGTTCAAATAACACCATTTTCGGAATCAGCGCGTCAAAATACGTAAGAATCACTATATATTAAAGTCGAAAAACCGATTTTTGAATTTTCCGATCGGTTTTTCGCAATTTCGAGTTACGAGTTCAAATAACACCATTTTCGGAATCAGCGCGTCAAAATACATAAGAATCACTATATCCTGAAGTCAAGAAATGAACATTGAAATTTTCGAAAAAATCAAAAGGGGGTACCCTTTGCTCAATTTCTGGCAAAATTTTGAAAATCAAATTCAACGGAAAAGGACAAATGACCCCATTTTCGGAATCAGCGCGTCAAAATACGTAAGAATCACTATATATTAAAGTCGAAAAACCGATTTTTGAATTTTCCGATCGGTATTTCGCGATTTTCTCAGCTTCCTGAAGCTCTACGAGTTCAAATAACACCATTTTCCGAATCAGCGCGTCAAAATACGTAAGAATCACTATATATTGAAGTCGAAAAACCGATTTTTGAATTTTCCGATCGGTTTTTCGCGATTTTCTCAGCTTCCTGAAGCTCTACGAGTTCAAATAACACCATTTTCGGAATCAGCGCGTCAAAATACGTGAGAATCACTATATATTAAAGTCGAAAAACCGATTTTTAAATTTTCCGATCGGTTTTTCGCGATTTTCTCAGCTTCCTGAAGCTCTACGAATTCAAATAACACCATTTTCGGAATCAGCGCGTCAAAATACATAAGAATCACTATATCCTGAAGTCAAAAAATGAACATTGAAATTTTCGAAAAAATCGAAAGGGGGTACCCTTTGCTCAATTTCTGGCAAAATTTTGAAAATCAAATTCAACGGAAAAGGACAAATGACCCCATTTTCGGAATCAGCGCGTCAAAATACGTAAGAATCACTATATATTAGAGTCGAAAAACCGATTTTTGAATTTTCCGATCGGTTTTTCGCGATTTTCTCAGCTTCCTGAAGCTCTACGAGTTCAAATAACACCATTTTCGGAATCAGCGCGTCAAAATACGTAAGAATCACTATATATTAAAGTCGAAAAACCGATTTTTGAATTTTCCGATCGGTTTTTCGCGATTTTCTCAGCTTCCTGAAGCTCTACGAGTTCAAATAACACCATTTTCGGAATCAGCGCGTCAAAATACGTAAGAATCACTATATATTTAGGTCGAAAAACCGATTTTTGAATTTTCCGATCGGTTTTTTGCGATTTTCTCAGCTTCCTGAAGCTCTACGAGTTCAAATAACACCATTTTCGGAATCAGCGCGTCAAAATACGTAAGAATCACTATATATTAAAGTCGAAAAACCGATTTTTGAATTTTCCGATCGGTTTTTCGCAATTTCGAGTTACGAGTTCAAATAACACCATTTTCGGAATCAGCGCGTCAAAATACATAAGAATCACTAAATCCTGAAGTCAAAAAATGAACATTGAAATTTTCGAAAAAATCAAAAGGGGGTACCCTTTGCTCAATTTCTGGCAAAATTTTGAAAATCAAATTCAACGGAAAAGGACAAATGACCCCATTTTCGGAATCAGCGCGTCAAAATACGTAAGAATCACTATATATTAAAGTCGAAAAACCGATTTTTGAATTTTCCGATCGGTATTTCGCGATTTTCTCAGCTTCCTGAAGCTCTACGAGTTCAAATAACACCATTTTCGGAATCAGCGCGTCAAAATACGTAAGAATCACTATATATTGAAGTCGAAAAACCGATTTTTGAATTTTCCGATCGGTTTTTCGCGATTTTCTCAGCTTCCTGAAGCTCTACGAGTTCAAATAACACCATTTTCGGAATCAGCGCGTCAAAATACGTAAGAATCACTATATATTAAAGTCGAAAAACCGATTTTTAAATTTTCCGATCGGTTTTTCGCGATCTCCTCAGCTTCCTGAAGCTCTACGAGTTCAAATAACACCATTTTCGGAATCAGCGCGTCAAAATACGTTAGAATCACTATATATTAAAGTCGAAAAACCGATTTTTGAATTTTCCGATCGGTTTTTCGCGATTTTCTCAGCTTCCTGAAGCTCTACGAGTTCAAATAACACCATTTTCGGAATCAGCGCGTCAAAATACGTAAGAATCACTATATATTGAAGTCGAAAAACCGATTTTTGAATTTTCCGATCGGTTTTTCGCGATTTTCTCAGCTTCCTGAAGCTCTACGAGTTCAAATAAGACCATTTTCGGAATCAGCGCGTCAAAATACATAAGAATCACTATATCCTGAAGTCAAAAAATGAACATTGAAATTTTCGAAAAAATCGAAAGGGGGTACCCTTTGCTCAATTTCTGGCAAAATTTTGAAAATCAAATTCAACGGAAAAGGACAAATGACCCCATTTTCGGAATCAGCGCGTCAAAATACGTAAGAATCACTATATATTAAAGTCGAAAAACCGATTTTTGAATTTTCCGATCGGTTTTTCGCGATTTTCTCAGCTTCCTGAAGCTCTACGAGTTCAAATAACACCATTTTCGGAATCAGCGCGTCAAAATACGTAAGAATCACTATATATTAAAGTCGAAAAACCGATTTTTGAATTTTCCGATCGGTTTTTCGCGATTTTCTCAGCTTCCTGAAGCTCTACTAGTTCAAATAACACCATTTTCGGAATCAGCGCGTCAAAATACTTAAGAATCACTATATATTGAAGTCGAAAAACCGATTTTTGAATTTTCCGATCGGTTTTTCGCGATTTTCTCAGCTTCCTGAAGCTCTACGAGTTCAAATAACACCATTTTCGGAATCAGCGCGTCAAAATACATAAGAATCACTATATCCTGAAGTCAAAAAATGAACATTGAAATTTTCGAAAAAATCGAAAGGGGGTACCCTTTGCTCAATTTCTGGCAAAATTTTGAAAATCAAATTCAACGGAAAAGGACAAATGACCCCATTTTCGGAATCAGCGCGTCAAAATACGTAAGAATCACTATATATTAAAGTCGAAAAACCGATTTTTGAATTTTCCGATCGGTTTTTCGCGATTTTCTCAGCTTCCTGAAGCTCTACGAGTTCAAATAACACCATTTTCGGAATCAGCGCGTCAAAATACGTAAGAATCACTATATATTAAAGTCGAAAAACCGATTTTTGAATTTTCCGATCGGTTTTTCGCGATTTTCTCAGCTTCCTGAAGCTCTACTAGTTCAAATAACACCATTTTCGGAATCAGCGCGTCAAAATACTTAAGAATCACTATATATTGAAGTCGAAAAACCGATTTTTGAATTTTCCGATCGGTTTTTCGCGATTTTCTCAGCTTCCTGAAGCTCTACGAGTTCAAATAACACCATTTTCGGAATCAGCGCGTCAAAATACATAAGAATCACTATATCCTGAAGTCAAAAAATGAACATTGAAATTTTCGAAAAAATCGAAAGGGGGTACCCTTTGCTCAATTTCTGGCAAAATTTTGAAAATCAAATTCAACGGAAAAGGACAAATGACCCCATTTTCGGAATCAGCGCGTCAAAATACGTAAGAATCACTATATATTAAAGTCGAAAAACCGATTTTTGAATTTTCCGATCGGTTTTTCGCGATTTTCTCAGCTTCCTGAAGCTCTACGAGTTCAAATAACACCATTTTCGGAATCAGCGCGTCAAAATACGTAAGAATCACTATATATTAAAGTCGAAAAACCGATTTTTGAATTTTCCGATCGGTTTTTCGCGATTTTCTCAGCTTCCTGAAGCTCTACGAGTTCAAATAACACCATTTTCGAAATCAGCGCGTCAAAATACATAAGAATCACTATATCCTGAAGTCAGAAAATGAACATTGAAATTTTCGAAAAAATCGAAAGGGGGTACCCTTTGCTCAATTTCTGGCAAAATTTTGAAAATCAAATTCAACGGAAAAGTACAAATGACCCCATTTTCGGAATCAGCGCGTCAAAATACGAAAGAATCACTATATATTTAAGTCGAAAAACCGATTTTGAAATTTTCCGATCGGTTTTTCACGATTTTCTCAGCTTCCTGAAGCTCTACGAGTTCAAATAACACCATTTTTGGAATCAGCGCGTCAAAATACGTAAGAATCACTATATATTAAAGTCGAAAAACCGATTTTAAATTTTCCGATCGGTTTTTCGCGATCTCCTCAGCTCCCTGAAGCTCTACGAGTTCAAATAACACCATTTTCGGAATCAGCGCGTCAAAATACGTGAGAATCACTATATATTAAAGTCGAAAAACCGATTTTTGAATTTTCCGATCGGTTTTTCGCGATTTTCTCAGCTTCCTGAAGCTCTACGAGTTCAAATAACACCATTTTCGGAATCAGCGCGTCAAAATACGTAAGAATCACTATATATTGAAGTCGAAAAACCGATTTTTGAATTTTCCGATCGGTTTTTCGCGATTTTCTCAGCTTCCTGAAGCTCTACGAGTTCAAATAACACCATTTTCGGAATCAGCGCGTCAAAATACGTAAGAATCACTATATATTGAAGTCGAAAAACCGATTTTTGAATTTTCCGATCGGTTTTTCGCGATTTTCTCAGCTTCCTGAAGCTCTACGAGTTCAAATAACACCATTTTCGGAATCAGCGCGTCAAAATACGAAAGAATCACTATATATTAAAGTCGAAAAACCGATTTTTGAATTTTCCGATCGGTTTTTCGCGATTTTTTCAGCTTCCTGAAGCTCTACGAGTTCAAATAACACCATTTTCGGAATCAGCGCGTCAAAATACGTAAGAATCACTATATATTGAAGTCGAAAAACCGATTTTTGAATTTTCCGATCGGTTTTTTGCGATTTTCTCAGCTTCCTGAAGCTCTACGAGTTCAAATAACACCATTTTCGGAATCAGCGCGTCAAAATACATAAGAATCACTATATCCTGAAGTCAAAAAATGAACATTGAAATTTTCGAAAAAATCGAAAGGGGGTACCCTTTGCTCAATTTCTGGCAAAATTTTGAAAATCAATTTCAACGGAAAAGGACAAATGACCCCATTTTCGGAATCAGCGCGTCAAAATACGTAAGAATCACTATATATTAAAGTCGAAAAACCGATTTTTGAATTTTCCGATCGGTTTTTCGCGATTTTCTCAGCTTCCTGAAGCTCTACTAGTTCAAATAACACCATTTTCGGAATCAGCGCGTCAAAATACGTAAGAATCACTATATATTGAAGTCGAAAAACCGATTTTTGAATTTTCCGATCGGTTTTTCGCGATTTTCTCAGCTTCCTGAAGCTCTACGAGTTCAAATAACACCATTTTCGGAATCAGCGCGTCAAAATACATAAAAATCACTATATCCTGAAGTCAAAAAATGAACATTGAAATTTTCGAAAAAATCGAAAGGGGGTACCCTTTGCTCAATTTCTGGCAAAATTTTGAAAATCAAATTCAACGGAAAAGGACAAATGACCCCATTTTCGGAATCAGCGCGTCAAAATACGTAAGAATCACTATATATTAAAGTCGAAAAACCGATTTTTGAATTTTCCGATCGGTTTTTGCGATTTTCTCAGCTTCCTGAAGCTCTACGAGTTCAAATAACACCATTTTCGGAATCAGCGCGTCAAAATACGTAAGAATCACTATATATTAAAGTCGAAAAACCGATTTTTGAATTTTCCGATCGGTTTTTCGCGATTTTCTCAGCTTCCTGAAGCTCTACGAGTTCAAATAACACCATTTTCGGAATCAGCGCGTCAAAATACATAAGAATCACTATATCCTGAAGTCAGAAAATGAACATTGAAATTTTCGAAAAAATCGAAAGGGGGTACCCTTTGCTCAATTTCTGGCAAAATTTTGAAAATCAAATTCAACGGAAAAGTACAAATGACCCCATTTTCGGAATCAGCGCGTCAAAATACGAAAGAATCACTATATATTTAAGTCGAAAAACCGATTTTGAAATTTTCCGATCGGTTTTTCACGATTTTCTCAGCTTCCTGAAGCTCTACGAGTTCAAATAACACCATTTTTGGAATCAGCGCGTCAAAATACGTAAGAATCACTATATATTAAAGTCGAAAAACCGATTTTTAAATTTTCCGATCGGTTTTTCGCGATCTCCTCAGCTCCCTGAAGCTCTACGAGTTCAAATAACACCATTTTCGGAATCAGCGCGTCAAAATACGTAAGAATCACTATATATTAAAGTCGAAAAACCGATTTTTGAATTTTCCGATCGGTTTTTCGCGATTTTCTCAGCTTCCTGGAGCTCTACGAGTTCAAATAACACCATTTTCGGAATCAGCGCGTCAAAATACGTAAGAATCACTATATATTAAAGTCGAAAAACCGATTTTTGAATTTTCCGATCGGTTTTTCGCGATTTTCTCAGCTTCCTGAAGCTCTACGAATTCAAATAACACCATTTTCGGAATCAGCGCGTCAAAATACATAAGAATCACTATATCCTGAAGTAAAAAAATGAACATCGAAATTTTCGAAAAAATCGAAAGGGGGTACCCTTTGCTCAATTTCTGGCAAAATTTTGAAAATCAAATTCAACGGAAAAGGACAAATGACCCCATTTTCGGAATCAGCGCGTCAAAATACGTAAGAATCACTATATATTAAAGTCGAAAAACCGATTTTTGAATTTTCCGATCGGTTTTTCGCGATTTTCTCAGCTTCCTGAAGCTCTACGAGTTCAAATAACACCATTTTCGGAATCAGCGCGTCAAAATACGTAAGAATCACTATATATTAAAGTCGAAAAACTGATTTTTGAATTTTCCGATCGGTTTTTCGCGATTTTCTCAGCTTCCTGAAGCTCTACGAGTTCAAATAACACCATTTTCGGAATCAGCGCGTCAAAATACGTAAGAATCACTATATATTAAAGTCGAAAAACCGATTTTTGAATTTTCCGATCGGTTTTTCGCGATTTTCTCAGCTTCCTGGAGCTCTACGAGTTCAAATAACACCATTTTCGGAATCAGCGCGTCAAAATACGTAAGAATCACTATATATTGAAGTCGAAAAACCGATTTTTGAATTTTCCGATCGGTTTTTCGCGATTTTCTCAGCTTCCTGGAGCTCTACGAGTTCAAATAACACCATTTTCGGAATCAGCGCGTCAAAATACATAAGAATCACTATATCCTGAAGTCAAAAAATGAACATTGAAATTTTCGAAAAAATCGAAAGGGGGTACCCTTTGCTCAATTTCTGGCAAAATTTTGAAAATCAAATTCAACGGAAAAGGACAAATGACCCCATTTTCGGAATCAGCGCGTCAAAATACGTAAGAATCACTATATATTAAAGTCGAAAAACCGATTTTTGAATTTTCCGATCGGTTTTTCGCGATTTTCTCAGCTTCCTGAAGCTCTACGAGTTCAAATAACACCATTTTCGGAATCAGCGCGTCAAAATACGTAAGAATCACTATATATTAAAGTCGAAAAACCGATTTTTGAATTTTCCGATCGGTTTTTCGCGATTTTCTCAGCTTCCTGAAGCTCTACGAGTTCAAATAACACCATTTTCGGAATCAGCGCGTCAAAATACATAAGAATCACTATATCCTGAAGTCAGAAAATGAACATTGAAATTTTCGAAAAAATCGAAAGGGGGTACCCTTTGCTCAATTTCTGGCAAAATTTTGAAAATCAAATTCAACGGAAAAGTACAAATGACCCCATTTTCGGAATCAGCGCGTCAAAATACGAAAGAATCACTATATATTTAAGTCGAAAAACCGATTTTGAAATTTTCCGATCGGTTTTTCACGATTTTCTCAGCTTCCTGAAGCTCTACGAGTTCAAATAACACCATTTTTGGAATCAGCGCGTCAAAATACGTAAGAATCACTATATATTAAAGTCGAAGAACCGATTTTTAAATTTTCCGATCGGTTTTTCGCGATCTCTTCAGCTCCCTGAAGCTCTACGAGTTCAAATAATACCATTTTCGGAATCAGCGCGTCAAAATACGTAAGAATCACTATATATTAAAGTCGAAAAACCGATTTTTGAATTTTCCGATCGGTTTTTCGCGATTTTCTCAGCTTCCTGAAGCTCTACGAGTTCAAATAACACCATTTTCGGAATCAGCGCGTCAAAATACGTAAGAATCACTATATATTGAAGTCGAAAAACCGATTTTTGAATTTTATGATCGGTTTTTCGCGATTTTCTCAGCTTCCTGAAGCTCTACGAGTTCAAATAACACCATTTTCGGAATCAGCGCGTCAAAATACGTAAGAATCACTATATATTGAAGTCGAAAAACCGATTTTTGAATTTTCCGATCGGTTTTTCGCGATTTTCTCAGCTTCCTGAAGCTCTACGAGTTCAAATAACACCATTTTCGGAATCAGCGCGTCAAAATACGAAAGAATCACTATATATTAAAGTCGAAAAACCGATTTTTGAATTTTCCGATCGGTTTTTCGCGATTTTCTCAGCTTCCTGAAGCTCTACGAGTTCAAATAACACCATTTTCGGAATCAGCGCGTCAAAATACGTAAGAATCACTATATATTGAAGTCGAAAAACCGATTTTTGAATTTTCCGATCGGTTTTTTGCGATTTTCTCAGCTTCCTGAAGCTCTACGAGTTCAAATAACACCATTTTCGGAATCAGCGCGTCAAAATACATAAGAATCACTATATCCTGAAGTCAAAAAATGAACATTGAAATTTTCGAAAAAATCGAAAGGGGGTACCCTTTGCTCAATTTCTGGCAAAATTTCGAAAATCAATTTCAACGGAAAAGGACAAATGACCCCATTTTCGGAATCAGCGCGTCAAAATACGTAAGAATCACTATATATTAAAGTCGAAAAACCGATTTTTGAATTTTCCGATCGGTTTTTCGCGATTTTCTCAGCTTCCTGAAGCTCTACTAGTTCAAATAACACCATTTTCGGAATCAGCGCGTCAAAATACGTAAGAATCACTATATATTGAAGTCGAAAAACCGATTTTTGAATTTTCCGATCGGTTTTTCGCGATTTTCTCAGCTTCCTGAAGCTCTACGAGTTCAAATAACACCATTTTCGGAATCAGCGCGTCAAAATACATAAAAATCACTATATCCTGAAGTCAAAAAATGAACATTGAAATTTTCGAAAAAATCGAAAGGGGGTACCCTTTGCTCAATTTCTGGCAAAATTTTGAAAATCAAATTCAACGGAAAAGTACAAATGACCCCATTTTCGGAATCAGCGCGTCAAAATACGAAAGAATCACTATATATTTAAGTCGAAAAACCGATTTTGAAATTTTCCGATCGGTTTTTCACGATTTTCTCAGCTTCCTGAAGCTCTACGAGTTCAAATGACCCCATTTTCGGAATCAGCGCGTCAAAATACGTAAGAATCACTATATACTGAAGTCGAAAAACCGATTTTGAAATTTTCCGATCGGTTTTTTGCGATTTTCTCAGCTTCCTGAAGCTCTACGAGTTCAAATTACCCCATTTTCGGAATCAGCGCGTCAAAATACGTACGAATCACTATATACTGAAGTCGAAAAACCGATTTTGAAATTTTCCGATCGGTTTTTCGCGATTTTCTCACTATCCCTTTGGGACCTATGGGACCTAAGGGGCCTTTGGGACCTTTGGGACCTATAGGGCCTTTGGGACAAATGGGGCCTTTGGGACCTATGGGGCCTTTGGGACCTTTGGGACCTTGGGACCTTTGAGGCTCTTGGGACCTATGGGGATTTTGGGACCCAAGGGGCCTTTGGGACCTTCGGGGCCTTTGGGACCTATAGGTCCTTTGGGACCTTTGGGGCCCTTAGGACCTTTGGGGCCTTTGGGACCTATAGGGCCCTTGGGACCTTTGGGGCCTTTGGGACCTATGGGGCCTTTGGGACCTATGGGGCCTTTGGGGCCTTTGGGACCTATAGGGCCCTTGGGACCTATGGGACCTTTAGGGCCTTTGGGACCTTTAGGGCCTTTGGGACCTTTAGGGCCTTTGGGACCTTCTGGGCCTTTGGGACCTATGGGGCCTTTGAGACCTTTAGGGCCTTTGGGGACCTTGGGACCTTTGGAACCCCATTTTCGGAATCAGCGCGTCAAAATACATAAGAATCACTATATATTAAAGTCGAAAAACCGATTTTCAAATTTTCTGATCGGTTTTTCGCGATTTCCTCAGCTTCCTGAAGCTCTACGAGTTCAAATGACCCCATTTTCGGAATCAGCGCGTCAAAATACGTAAGAATCACTATATACTTAAGTCGAAAAACCGATTTTGAAATTTTCCGATCGGTTTTTTGCGATTTTCTCAGCTTCCTGAAGCTCTACGAGTTCAAATGACCCCATTTTCGGAATCAGCGCGTCAAAATACGTAAGAATCACTATATATTAAAGTCGAAAATCCGATTTTTAAATTTTCCGATCGGTTTTTCGCGATTTTCTCAGCTTCCTGAAGCTCTACGAGTTCAAATAACACCATTTTCGGAATCAGCGCGTCAAAATACGTAAGAATCACTATATATTAAAGTCGAAAAACCGATTTTTAAATTTTCCGATCGGTTTTTCGCGATTTTCTCAGCTTCCTGAAGCTCTACGAGTTCAAATAACACCATTTTCGTAATCAGCGCGTCAAAATACGTAAGAATCACTATATATTAAAGTCGAAAAACCGGTTTTGAAATTTTCCGATCGGTTTTTCGCGATTTTCTCAGCTTCCTGAAGCTCTACGAGTTCGAATGACACCATTTTCGGAATCAGCGCTTCAAGATACGCCAGAATCATTATAAACTAAAGACGAAAAACCGGTTTCGAAATTTTCCGATCGGTTTTTCGCGATTTTCTCAGCTTCCTGAAGCTCTACGAAGTCAAATGACCCCATTTTCGGAATCAGCGTGTCAAAATACGCCAGAATCACTATATACTAAAGTCGAAAAACCGGTTTTGAAATTTTCCGATCGGTTTTTCGCGATTTTCTCAGCTTCCTGAAGCTCTACGAAGTCAAATGACACCATTTTCGGAATCAGCGCGTCAAAATACGTAAGAATCACTATATACTGAAGTCGAAAAACCGGTTTCGAAATTTTCCGATCGGTTTTTCGCAATTTTCTCAGCTTCCTGAAGCTCTACGAAGTCAAATGACACCATTTTCGGAATCAGCGCGTCAAAATACGTAAGAATCACTATATACTGAAGTCGAAAAACCGGTTTCGAAATTTTCCGATCGGTTTTTCGCAATTTTCTCAGCTTCCTGAAGCTCTACGAAGTCAAATGACCCCATTTTCGGAATCAGCGCGTCAGAATACGTAAGAATCATTATATACTGAAGTCGAAAAACCGATTTTAACATTTTCCGATCGGTTTTTTGCGATTTTCTCAGCTTCCTGAAGCTCTACGAATTCAAATGACCCCATTTTCGGAATCAGCGCGTCAAAATACGTAAGAATCACTATATACTGAGGTCGAAAAACCGATTTGGGAATTTTCCGATCGGTTTTTCGCGATTTTCTCAGCTTCCTGAAACTCTACGAGTTCAAATGACCCCATTTTCGGAATCAGCGCGTCAAAATACGTAAGAATCACTATATACTGAGGTCGAAAAACCGATTTTGAAATTTTCCGATCGGTTTTTTGCGATTTTCTCAGCTTCCTGAAGCTCTACGAGTTCAAATGACCCCATTTTCGGAATCAGCGCGTCAAAATACGTAAGAATCACTATATATTAAAGTCGAAAATCCGATTTTTAAATTTTCCGATCGGTTTTTCGCGATTTTCTCAGCTTCCTGAAGCTCTACGAGTTCAAATAACACCATTTTCGGAATCAGCGCGTCAAAATACGTAAGAATCACTATATATTAAAGTCGAAAAACCGATTTTTAAATTTTCCGATCGGTTTTTCGCGATTTTCTCAGCTTCCTGAAGCTCTACGAGTTCAAATAACACCATTTTCGGAATCAGCGCGTCAAAATACGTAAGAATCACTATATATTAAAGTCGAAAAACCGGTTTTGAAATTTTCCGATCGGTTTTTCGCGATTTTCTCAGCTTCCTGAAGCTCTACGAGTTCGAATGACACCATTTTCGGAATCAGCGCTTCAAGATACGCCAGAATCATTATAAACTAAAGACGAAAAACCGGTTTCGAAATTTTCCGATCGGTTTTTCGCGATTTTCTCAGCTTCCTGAAGCTCTACGAAGTCAAATGACCCCATTTTCGGAATCAGCGTGTCAAAATACGCCAGAATCACTATATACTAAAGTCGAAAAACCGGTTTTGAAATTTTCCGATCGGTTTTTCGCGATTTTCTCAGCTTCCTGAAGCTCTACGAAGTCAAATGACACCATTTTCGGAATCAGCGCGTCAAAATACGTAAGAATCACTATATACTGAAGTCGAAAAACCGGTTTCGAAATTTTCCGATCGGTTTTTCGCGATTTTCTCACTATCCCTTTGGGACCTATGGGACCTTTGGGACCTATAGGGCCTTTGGGACCCATGGGGCCTTTGGGACCTATGGGGCCTTTGGGACCTTTGGGACCTTGGGACCTTTGAGGCTCTTGGGACCTATGGGGCCTTTGGGACCCAAGGGGCCTTTGGGACCTTCGGGGCCTTTGGGACCTATAGGTCCTTTGGGACCTTTGGGGCCCTTGGGACCTTTGGGGCCTTTGGGACCTATGGGGCCTTTGGGACCTATTGGGCCTTTGGGACCTTTGGGGCCTTTGGGACCTATAGGGCCCTTGGGACCTATGGGACCTTCAGGGCCTTTGGGACCTTTGGGGCCTTTGGGACCTATGGAGCCTTTGGGACCTATGGGACCTTTAGGACCTATGGGGCCTTTAGGACCTTTGGGG
Source organism: Plagiodera versicolora (assembly GCA_037013635.1). NCBI lineage: Eukaryota > Metazoa > Arthropoda > Insecta > Coleoptera > Chrysomelidae > Plagiodera > Plagiodera versicolora. Next base: position 152,021 of record CM072992.1, read on the forward strand.
CCCTTGGGACCTATGGGGCCTCTGAGACCTATGGGGCCTTTGGGACCTATGGGGCCTTTGGGGCCTTTGGGACCTATAGGGCCCTTGGGACCTATGGGACCTTTAGGGCCTTTGGGACCTTTAGGGCCTTTGGGACCTTTAGGGCCTTTGGGACCTTCAGGGCCTTTGGGACCTATGGGGCCTTTGGGACCTTTAGGGCCTTTGGGGACCTTGGGACCTTTGGAACCCCATTTTCGGAATCAGCGCGTCAAAATACATAAGAATCACTATATATTAAAGTCGAAAAACCGATTTTCAAATTTTCCGATCGGTTTTTCGCGATTTCCTCAGCTTCCTGAAGCTCTACGAGTTCAAATGACCCCATTTTCGGAATCAGCGCGTCAAAATACGTAAGAATCACTATATACTTAAGTCGAAAAACCGATTTTGAAATTTTCCGATCGGTTTTTTGCGATTTTCTCAGCTTCCTGAAGCTCTACGAGTTCGAATGACACCATTTTCGGAATCAGCGCTTCAAGATACGCCAGAATCATTATAAACTAAAGACGAAAAACCGGTTTCGAAATTTTCCGATCGGTTTTTCGCGATTTTCTCAGCTTCCTGAAGCTCTACGAAGTCAAATGACCCCATTTTCGGAATCAGCGTGTCAAAATACGCCAGAATCACTATATACTAAAGTCGAAAAACCGGTTTTGAAATTTTCCGATCGGTTTTTCGCGATTTTCTCAGCTTCCTGAAGCTCTACGAAGTCAAATGACACCATTTTCGGAATCAGCGCGTCAAAATACGTAAGAATCACTATATACTGAAGTCGAAAAACCGGTTTCGAAATTTTCCGATCGGTTTTTCGCAATTTTCTCAGCTTCCTGAAGCTCTACGAAGTCAAATGACACCATTTTCGGAATCAGCGCGTCAAAATACGTAAGAATCACTATATACTGAAGTCGAAAAACCGGTTTCGAAATTTTCCGATCGGTTTTTCGCAATTTTCTCAGCTTCCTGAAGCTCTACGAAGTCAAATGACCCCATTTTCGGAATCAGCGCGTCAGAATACGTAAGAATCATTATATACTGAAGTCGAAAAACCGATTTTAACATTTTCCGATCGGTTTTTTGCGATTTTCTCAGCTTCCTGAAGCTCTACGAATTCAAATGACCCCATTTTCGGAATCAGCGCGTCAAAATACGTAAGAATCACTATATACTGAGGTCGAAAAACCGATTTGGGAATTTTCCGATCGGTTTTTCGCGATTTTCTCAGCTTCCTGAAACTCTACGAGTTCAAATGACCCCATTTTCGGAATCAGCGCGTCAAAATACGTAAGAATCACTATATACTGAGGTCGAAAAACCGATTTTGAAATTTTCCGATCGGTTTTTTGCGATTTTCTCAGCTTCCTGAAGCTCTACGAGTTCAAATGACCCCATTTTCGGAATCAGCGCGTCAAAATACGTAAGAATCACTATATATTAAAGTCGAAAATCCGATTTTTAAATTTTCCGATCGGTTTTTCGCGATTTTCTCAGCTTCCTGAAGCTCTACGAGTTCAAATAACACCATTTTCGGAATCAGCGCGTCAAAATACGTAAGAATCACTATATATTAAAGTCGAAAAACCGATTTTTAAATTTTCCGATCGGTTTTTCGCGATTTTCTCAGCTTCCTGAAGCTCTACGAGTTCAAATAACACCATTTTCGGAATCAGCGCGTCAAAATACGTAAGAATCACTATATATTAAAGTCGAAAAACCGGTTTTGAAATTTTCCGATCGGTTTTTCGCGATTTTCTCAGCTTCCTGAAGCTCTACGAGTTCGAATGACACCATTTTCGGAATCAGCGCTTCAAGATACGCCAGAATCATTATAAACTAAAGACGAAAAACCGGTTTCGAAATTTTCCGATCGGTTTTTCGCGATTTTCTCAGCTTCCTGAAGCTCTACGAAGTCAAATGACCCCATTTTCGGAATCAGCGTGTCAAAATACGCCAGAATCACTATATACTAAAGTCGAAAAACCGGTTTTGAAATTTTCCGATCGGTTTTTCGCGATTTTCTCAGCTTCCTGAAGCTCTACGAAGTCAAATGACACCATTTTCGGAATCAGCGCGTCAAAATACGTAAGAATCACTATATACTGAAGTCGAAAAACCGGTTTCGAAATTTTCCGATCGGTTTTTCGCGATTTTCTCACTATCCCTTTGGGACCTATGGGACCTTTGGGACCTATAGGGCCTTTGGGACCCATGGGGCCTTTGGGACCTATGGGGCCTTTGGGACCTTTGGGACCTTGGGACCTTTGAGGCTCTTGGGACCTATGGGGCCTTTGGGACCCAAGGGGCCTTTGGGACCTTCGGGGCCTTTGGGACCTATAGGTCCTTTGGGACCTTTGGGGCCCTTGGGACCTTTGGGGCCTTTGGGACCTATGGGGCCTTTGGGACCTATTGGGCCTTTGGGACCTTTGGGGCCTTTGGGACCTATAGGGCCCTTGGGACCTATGGGACCTTCAGGGCCTTTGGGACCTTTGGGGCCTTTGGGACCTATGGAGCCTTTGGGACCTATGGGACCTTTAGGACCTATGGGGCCTTTAGGACCTTTGGGGCCCTTGGGACCTATGGGGCCTCTGAGACCTATGGGGCCTTTGGGACCTATGGGGCCTTTGGGGCCTTTGGGACCTATAGGGCCCTTGGGACCTATGGGACCTTTAGGGCCTTTGGGACCTTTAGGGCCTTTGGGACCTTTAGGGCCTTTGGGACCTTCAGGGCCTTTGGGACCTATGGGGCCTTTGGGACCTTTAGGGCCTTTGGGGACCTTGGGACCTTTGGAACCCCATTTTCGGAATCAGCGCGTCAAAATACATAAGAATCACTATATATTAAAGTCGAAAAACCGATTTTCAAATTTTCCGATCGGTTTTTCGCGATTTCCTCAGCTTCCTGAAGCTCTACGAGTTCAAATGACCCCATTTTCGGAATCAGCGCGTCAAAATACGTAAGAATCACTATATACTTAAGTCGAAAAACCGATTTTGAAATTTTCCGATCGGTTTTTTGCGATTTTCTCAGCTTCCTGAAGCTCTACGAGTTCAAATGACCCCATTTTCGGAATCAGCGCGTCAAAATACGTAAGAATCACTATATACTTAAGTCGAAAAACCGATTTTGAAATTTTTCGATCGGTTTTTTGCGATTTTCTCAGCTTCCTGAAGCTCTACGAGTTCAAATTACCCCATTTTCGGAATCAGCGCGTCAAAATACGTACGAATCACTATATACTGAAGTCGAAAAACCGATTTTTAAATTTTCCGATCGGTTTTTCGCGATTTTCTCACTATCCCTTTGGGACCTATGGGACCTAAGGGGCCTTTGGGACCTTTGGGACCTATAGGGCCTTTGGGACCTATGGGGCCTTTGGGACCTATGGGGCCTTTGGGACCTTTGGGACCTTGGGACCTTTGAGGCTCTTGGGACCTATGGGGCCTTTGGGACCCAAGGGGCCTTTGGGACCTTCGGGGCCTTTGGGACCTATAGGGCCCTTGGGACCTATGGGACCTTCAGGGCCTTTGGGACCTTTGGGCCTTTGGGACCTATGGAGCCTTTGGGACCTATGGAGCCTTTGGGACCTATGGGGCCTTCAGGACCTTTGGGGCCCTTGGGACCTATAGGGCCTTTGAGACCTATGGGGCCTTTGGGACCTATGGGGCCTTTGGGACCTATAGGGCCCTTGGGACCTATGGGACCTTCAGGGCCTTTGGGACCTTTGGGCCTTTGGGACCTATGGAGCCTTTGGGACCTATGGAGCCTTTGGGACCTATGGGGCCTTCAGGACCTTTGGGGCCCTTGGGACCTATAGGGCCTTTGAGACCTATGGGGCCTTTGGGACCTATGGGGCCTTTGGGACCCATAGGGCCCTTGGGACCTATGGGACCTTTAGGGCCTTTGGGACCTTTGGGGCCTCTGGGACCTATGGGGCCTTTGGGACCTTTGGGGCCTTTGGGGACCTTGGGACCTTTGGAACCCCATTTTCGGAATCAGCGCATCAAAATACGTAAGAATCACTATATACTGAGGTCGAAAAACCGATTTTGAAATTTTTCGATCGGTTTTTCGCGATTTTCTCAGCTTCCTGAAACTCTACGAGTTCAAATGACCCCATTTTCGGAATCAGCGCGTCAAAATACGTAAGAATCACTATATACTGAGGTCGAAAAACCGATTTTGAAATTTTCCGATCGGTTTTTTGCGATTTTCTCAGCTTCCTGAAGCTCTACGAGTTCAAATGACCCCATTTTCGGAATCAGCGCGTCAAAATACGTAAGAATCACTATATACTGAAGTCGAAAAACCGATTTTGAAATTTTCCGATCGGTTTTTCGCGATTTTCTCAGCTTCCTGAAGCTCTACGAGTTCAAATGACCCCATTTTCTTAATCAGCGCGTCAAAATACGTAAGAATCACTATATACTGAGGTCGAAAAACCGATTTTGAACTTTTCCTATGGGGCCTTTGGGACCTATGGGGCCTAAGGGGCCCTTGGGACCTATTGGGCCTTTGAGACCTATGGGGCCTTTGGGACCTATGAGGCCTTTGGGACCTTTGGGACCTTGGGAACTCTGAGGCTCTTGGGACCTATAGGACCTATGTGGCCTTTGGGACCTAAGGGGCCTTTGGGACCTTTGGGGCCTTCGGGACCTATAGGTCCTTTGGGACCTTTGGGGCCCTTAGGACCTTTGGGGCCTTTGGGACCTATAGGGCCCTTGGGACCTTTGGGGCCTTTGGGACCTATGGGGCCTTTGGGACCTATTGGGCCTTTGGGACCTTTGGGGCCTTTGGGACCTATAGGGCCCTTGGGACCTATGGGACCTTCAGGGCCTTTGGGACCTTTGGGACCTATGGAGCCTTTGGGACCTTTGGGGCCTTTGGGACCTATGGGGCCTTTGGGACCTATTGGGCCTTTGGGACCTTTGGGGCCTTTGGGACCTATAGGGCCCTTGGGACCTATGGGACCTTCAGGGCCTTTGGGACCTTTGGGACCTATGGAGCCTTTGGGACCTATGGGACCTTTAGGACCTATTGGGCCTTTAGGACCTTTGGGGCCCTTGGGACCTATGGGGCCTCTGAGACCTATGGGGCCTTTGGGACCTATGGGGCCTTTGGGGCCTTTGGGACCTATTGGGCCCTTGGGACCTATGGGACCTTTAGGGCCTTCGGGACCTTTAGGGCCTTTGGGACCTTTAGGGCCTTTGGGACCTTCAGGGCCTTTGGGACCTATGGGGCCTTTGGGACCTTTAGGGCCTTTGGGGACCTTGGGACCTTTGGAACCCCATTTTCGGAATCAGCGCGTCAAAATACATAAGAATCACTATATATTAAAGTCGAAAAACCGATTTTCAAATTTTCCGATCGGTTTTTCGCGATTTCCTCAGCTTCCTGAAGCTCTACGAGTTCAAATAACACCATTTTCGGAATCAGCGCGTCAAAATACGTAAGAATCACTATATATTAAAGTCCCTTTAGGGCCCTTGGGACCTTTGGGGCGCTTTGGACCTATGGAGCCCGTGGGAACTATAGGGCCCTTGTGACCTACAGGGCCCTTTGGACCTTGGGACCAATGGGACCTTTGGGACCTATTGGGCTCTTGGGACCTATGGGGCCCTTGGGACCTTGGGACCAATGGGACCTTTGGGGCTCTTGGGACCTAAGGGGGTCTCAGGAACTATGGGGCCCTTGGGATCTTTGGTACATTTGGGACCTTCGGGCCATTGGGACCCTAGGGACCTTTGGGCCCCTGGGACCTTTTGGACCTATGGGACCTTGAGACTTTGGGGCCGCTGGTACCTTTGGGCCTTTGGGACCTTTGGGGACCTTGGGAACCATACAGCCTTTGGGGCCCTTGGGACCTTGGGGGCCTTTGGGACCTTTGGGGCTTTTGAGGACCTTGGGGTAATGAAATTTAGAAGATCAAATTCGCCGGAAAAGTTCAAATAACACCATTTTCGGAATCAGCGCGTCAAAATACGTAAGAATCACGATATATTAAAGTCGAAAAATCGATTTTCAAATTTTCCGATCGGTTTTTCGCGATTTTCTCAGCTTCCTGAAGGTCTACGAGTTCAAATAACACCATTTTTGGAATCAGCGCGTCAAAATACGTAAGAATCACTATATATTAAAGTCGAAAAATCGATTTTCAAATTTTCCGATCGGTTTTTCGCGATTTCCTCAGCTTCCTGAAGGTCTACGAGTTCAAATAACACCATTTTCGGAATCAGCGCGTCAAAATACGCAAGAATCACTATATATTAAAGTCGAAAAACCGATTTTCAAATTTTCCGATAGGTTTTTCGCGATTTTCTCAGCTTCCTGAAGCTCTACGAGTTCAAATGACCCCATTTTCGGGATCAGCGCGTCAAAACACGCAAAGTGGAAATGAAAAATAGAATTACATTGAAATGTATTTGTTCGATGGTGAGTGATGGAGATAACATAGATTGGCCAAGTCTTGGACGATTTTCTTTATTATCGACCTTATTGAATAATAAATATTAAGGAGATTTCACGATGTATTGAAAATATTCTCATTCCGGCACTTCCTCGTCAGTGGAATCTTCCGTCTCTGGCATCGGTTATCGCCCCCCAAATCTCAATGATGAGATCGTCGGTGAATTGAAATGCCGCCAAATCGGAATCGTCTATCGCCTCTGCGAAATCCATGGAATTCTGCTTGCCCACTGATATATCCCAGATTTGTGTGGCCAATTCAGAATCGTTGATGCCCATGAACGACTCCAAAATGTTGTTGATCTTCTCTATGCCCACGTCTAAAGCGTCGTCCTGAAAAAACGTCCATAAAACGTCGAATAGTCATCGGTCCGGTGGAATTGTTTCTCAGTTCTGTTCCTCCGTACCTGATCGGCGATTTCTGCGGTCCCGCCAGCTTTGAATCTCAGAGTTTCTTTGCCGCTACCGAAGGCCTTCTTTCCGGTTTTTCCCGTCTTGGGTGCGATGCTCGTGAAGCCGCTCTTCATCGGTTCCACTAGACGTACCGTGAAGGTGGTCCCTTTCGGGATGTCTTTGAGGGCTTTGGCTACTTCGAAATGCCGTTTTCCCACCATGTTCTCGCCGTCCAGCTTCTCTATGTGATCTCCCACCTACACGAATCGGCTGGGATGAGAAAGAACCACGACATGACACGACCGTTTCTCTCACCTGTATGTGCGGTATGCCGGAGATGATGGAACCTTCTTTGATGCGTTTGATGAACGCATACCCGGCTCCGTTGTCTGTGATTGTGAGACCTAACGCTTCTTCTGATTTCTCTAATTCTACCTCTTTCGGTCTGCCTGTGAAAAACGAGCATTCGAGAGAATTATTAATTCTGCTGTTGTGCAACAGTTCGCCGCCATATTCTTCTTCTCACCTTTTCTGTGTGCGAATATGAAATCTTCCAGCCCTATTTGACCTCCAAGTAACTTTTTCATGTCAGGTTTGTATGTGTTTAATGTGCAGAATAATATCTGAAACAGAAAAAAAAATTATGGAACTGAAACGATGAAAAGGGTCGTTTTGTAACGAAAAAGTGAAACAAAGCAGAAGAAAAATTACGAATTGATTGATTCAAATCAAATTCGCCGGAAAACTTCAAATAACCCCATATTCGGAATCAGGGCGTCAAAATACGTAAGAATCACTATATACTAAAGTCGAAAAACCGATTTTGAAATTTTCCGATTGTTTTTTTGCGATTTTCTCAGCTTCCTGAAGCTCTACGAGTTCAAATGACCCCATTTTCGGAATCAGCGCGTCAAAATACGTAAGAATCACTATATACTTAAGTCGAAAAACCGATTTTGAAATTTTCCGATTGTTTTTTTGCGATTTTCTCAGCTTCCTGAAGCTCTACGAGTTCAAATGACCCCATTTTCGGAATTAGCGCGTCAAAATACGTAAGAATCACTATATACTTAAGTCGAAAAACCGATTTTGAAATTTTCCGATTGGTTTTTTGCGATTTTCTCAGCTTCCTGAAGCTCTACGAGTTCAAATAACACCATTTTCGGAATCAGCGCGTCAAAATACATAAGAATCACTATATATTAAAGTCGAAAAACCGATTTTGAAATTTTCCGATTGGTTTTTCCCGATTTTCTCAGCTTCCTGTAGCTCTACGAATTGATTCATTCCACGAATGAAACGAATGAATACCTACCTGAATAATTTTATAGACACCCTAATTCAAAACGTATCTACAATTTTCCTATAGTCTCACACCGGAAACGAAACAATATATGGGTTTCCGGATATACATATCAGAGCGACAAAAGTCGTTCGGTAGGGGTCAAACTGCGAGCAATGGATACAAAGTGTTGAGACAAACAATACAAACAAATCGCACCGAAACACTAATTTCATAATTCAGGTAGTTACAGCAAACGAATATATTCTCTCTTTACATACGATGAATTAATTTCTCATTATAAAGTTCAAAATTTCATCTATCTATTGATCGTTTCAAGATTCCAAACAGAATTGTCAACATTTAAAAATAAAAAATTCGATTGTGACATGATAACAGTATCGATGATATCACCATTCTCGTTATTTTCATAGAGGAAAGCAATTCCTAGTGTAACTTCAAGCAAAATGAGATTCTGGTTTTTGTTTAAGGTATCAGAACAAAATCACAATTTCATGGTTCGTAGTCTCATATTCTGTCACGAACATTTCTCTACAAATCTTTCTTGAGATCCTCAAAGTGTAGTCGAAACAAAGTATGGTTTTTATTCGAACATTCTAGAGGAAAGATTATCCGATAAGTATAAGACTACAACTGTTATCTATTGTCTCATATCTATCCTGAACATACGCATATGTTTGAGTTGATTTGGTACAGAGTACAACAAACAACATCATTTGATAGCTGTGTTGCATACTCACGGTTAATATTCTACGAATTCCAAATACACATTTCCAAAGAGGACAATCCTCTGGACTCGATCATTCTGGATGACTACTCTTTCAAATACATTTCGTAAATTCTAGGCCGTTTCTGGTCAAAATATAATTATTTTATTGTAATCTCATTATATCGTTTCAAGTACTTGGTGATGAGTTCATAAAGTTCCAATGAATTGGGATGATTTAATTCACTCATTCTCACTATTTGATGAACAAACATTTCACTGTTATGTTATTCCTTTTCAGATTGGAAGTCGGAATAGCAAATATAACTACAGAGTTCAATGAGGCCAATAACCAAATTGGTCGATCTTATTCGGAATCGCCTTGGATATGATGTTTCGTTATGTTCTGTTACAAATATACCAAAAAATAAACGTCGAAAATTGTTGGAAACTCGAAATATCCGACGACCCAGGAAGTAAAGTATCGTCGCGTATTTTCTCAGTCTCACCTCCGAAGACGGAATGTCGAAACATTCCGCGATCTTCTCGTACAACTCCTTGACGTTGGCGAATCCCGACACGAAGACGGTGGGACTGCCGTGCGCCAGCTGGCAATAAAACTGCAGACTGTTTTTGGTGACGGGCGATACCGGAGACAAAGGCGTCGTCGTCTTTTGGTTGTCGTTGTTCTCCTGGTGACGGTCCCCCCCGCCGCCGTTGGTCGTCGGAACGGATTTCGGGCGGTGTTTTTTGAACATGACGCAACCAACGAAGACACTCACACACACACAAACAGGAAAAAAGTAAAGTGAAACACTAGCACCACCGACACCTTCACGGTCGCCACATATCCGTCCTCCAGGTCGTTATCTGCCGAGCGATAGATAGATAGTAGAGCTGATTTGAATCGTTATCTCGATGACGAGAAGCGAGAGAGAGAAAGTCGTCGTTCGCTCGTCCTCGTGTCCACGGTAAACACTGCGAAGTGCCGATGGCGGATGGTGGGCATGGGATTGTGTGTGGGGGGACGGGGGGGTCCGTGTGCGAATGCACGGTGCATCTGACGCGGCGGGTACCACCGAAAGCGACCAACTAAGCACCAGTCGTTCGGTACCGTTATGGATTTCTCGTTTCGATCGCACGCACGCACCGCTCATCTATGACTCGCCCTGTACATCACGATGAACCGGGGGCCTGACAGCACTGGCGAACGTTTTGAGGATGAGATAATTCAGCTAACCGCGTCCACAAACATCTTTTTTTTTTTTTATTGGTGCCCCATTTTCCCCCTTTCAAGCACGCCCGAGCGTGTTTAAATCGAACTTAAAAACACGCGCGTTTTTCAAAGTTACCATGGCAATTTCAACGAAGGAACGAGAAACGTGAAGTCTAAATGACAAATTTTCAATTATTGGTCTGACAGGAGTACCTTGTAAACGTCAAATAAACTATAACTGACAAACGCAAAACTTTATTCAAACGTAAAATGTGGCACCAATAAAAAAATTGCGTAAAGTATTCGTGGATCTGGTCTTTAAAACACTCGCTCTATTTCGCGCGCGTGTTTTAAAGACATTTTTATCCACTTATACTTTAATATACCATACCATCACCTTTCCCAATAAACGTCATCGATAGTGAAATGTCAAAAATTGATTGTGGTTGTAAACATACGTACAAACATTTCCAAATTGCGAGTATAGAAACACGTATTCCATTATAAAGACGCCAACATGTCGAAGGTACAACGTTATTCGAGACAGATAGAGAAATTTCCATAAAATGAAAAAACAAAAATGTTTACAGGGATTCATCACGAATTTGTGCAGTAAAGGGCCGCCGCATTCGGACCAATCGATTTCGGTGCAAGAGTCTGTGCAAAGTACCATTTGTTGTTCTCGTCCCGTGTCCATGCAATCCGCAAACAGGATCCCTTGTTCCAAGCATCAAATGATCCACGTTTATCACGTACCCAGTACGCAGAAAAAGTCCCTTTCGAGGTACGTTCGCCGTTGCTTCATCGGCAAGTCGATTCCCTTGGTGTATTTTGTAGCGTCAAAACGAGAACCAGAAGTAAGAGTCCGTCAAGCAGTTCACAGAGGAACAGAAAGTCGGTGACGTTTCCTGACCAGAATTGGGCCACGGTCTTTCGGACAAACTCGATTTTCCACAATTGCAGTGATATGGGTGAGAAACGAAACGAAAACAAAACACGACGGTGCCAAATTCATTTTATTTTTATCGTCGAAAAGACGAGCAATATCTGACGAGTTGTCACATCTATCTCACTCAAATAAATAAATAGGAAGAGTATAGTTACGAATTTATGCCACATTCGCTTATCAACAATACCACTGAGATCTAATATGCGATAAACTTTTATTTCTGTTTGATGTAGATAATGTAATTTATTGGTGATTCGTTTTTCGTTCAACGACTAATTAGATATTCCTCGATCTTCGTGGTAATAGACCACATTAGTGTGACGTCAAAATGTATGCAACCAACAGTGCATTGAGTCACAACGAAATATTTCTGAACGAAGATGCGCCAATATGAACCTTAAGTAACCATTATCTAAGGTTCAGAATCTGTGGTTGGAATTATGATGTTATTTATTGAATTATTTCGTTGTTATAAGCAACATTTCAGAAATGTATCTGTTTGAATTCGATAGAAAAAGAATGAATACGTCGTATGGAATGGGTAACGTAAAGAATGTTTTCTCAAACACTTCTGAATAAATTCCAGAGAATCGTTTTACGAAAATATCGCCACTTCCATCCTACATATCCAAGGTCCCTCAGATGCAATTCCTTAAATATCAACTCGTTTCATGGGAGAGCATAAAACAAAAGGGCCTGTTACGCAGGACTCAGTGTAATGTTGGTTGCATATTTGTGATGTCATCACTAATGCGGTCTATTTTGGTCGGTTATTCAATATATTTTGGCTCATAAAACACGATTTCGACTCACCGAGAAGTTCCTTCGTAATGGCAAAATTCAGTCGATTGCGTTCATCGTGAAAACTGTCGATCCATCAGGAGACAACCAGCAGATAGTGGACATCAGCTACACCGAACCGAAAAAGACCTGCTCCTGCGTTTCTTCGCCCGGACCACCGCCGGATCGCGGCTGTTCCATAAAATCCCGGAGCAGACTGCAAGTCTCCAATTCCTCCCCAGCCCATCACGTGAAAAGCCCATTTCCCCAGCTCCCCATCGTCTCGTCACCACCACGTTTCTTGTAGGTCGTCCAACGCTCGTGTTACGCCCCCGAAGAATTGACTGACCTCAAGAACGACATCGAAAGCGTGAAGAATCAGTTGGAGCAGATCAAGAAACCGGCATCGGCGGCGCCCGAACTGATGACGCAATTGAAGTTGGAGAACAAACACTTGAAGCGCGAACTGGAGCTGAAGAAAAAGTTGTATTCGGCCACCGTACAGGACGTGGAAAGGGCCAAAGACATTTTGAGCGACTACGAGAAGAAGGTGGTTTTGTTGCACGAGCAAGCGATGAAGTCTTCCAAGATCATGAAGCAGAGCAAGGAGAAGTTTTGCAAGTGCGTGAAACAGAAGGAAGGGATGATCAGGGAGCTGAAGGAGAGCAACGCGAATTTGCTGCATTCCATCAGGGAAAAGGAAATCCAATACGTGGAACTGAACAAGACCTTTGAGAGTTTGCAGAATGCGTTGCAGGAGAACAGCGAGCATCACGCCAACAACAATCACAATTTCGAGGAGGCCATCAAGACGCTCCAGAAACAGCTCGAGATGTCGCAGAACGAGTCCAGACACTACAAGGACGAAATGAGGAAATTGGAAGAAGTAGGAAACGCCACTTGAAATTATTCGATTTCCCCCCCTTTCGATTCGTTACAGCAATCCATCAATTTCAAGTGCAAAGTCTGCGACAAGTTGGAAGCCAAAGTGAAGAAACAAAAAGAGAAACTCGAGTCACGGATGAGAGAACAAGAGCAAAAAGAGCATTTGTTGAATTCGAGAATATCCGAACTGTCCGCACAAGTTGAAGTGGCAAACGAACAAAAAGTGTCATTCGAACAATTGCAAAACAAGTACGACGAATTACAAGTTGAAATCGAAACCGGAAATCTCCGGAAACTTCCAATTGATTTCAGGTACAATTTTCTCGAAGAAAAATATCAACAGCAGTGCTACTTGGCGGTGGAGAAAGAACGAGACTACGAGCGAGATCGAGACGAACTGAAAAAACTCGTCGACGAACTCACCGACGTTGTCAAACAAAACAAAGTGACACTTTTGCAATTGTCCGACATAAATAAGCAACAGGAGGCGCTGATTGCATCTCAAAGCGCCATTCTGATCGATAAAGTATGACGGCGCTGTCATCTTTCTCTCTCTCTCTCTCTCTCTGTCTCTGACGTGCTCTTGCTGATGTTTTCAGGACGAAAAAATCAAAATGGCTCAAAGCGAAATCGACATGTTGAGGGCGAAAAGCAGCCAGCTCGAGGAAGAAATTGAGGACCTGCGGAGAGCATTGGATGGTCCTTGTTCGAAAAACGCCTGCCTCTCATTGTCACGAGAACTGGAAGAAATGAGGTAAGACCCCCTTTTCGGTCAACGCAACGCATCGACCCACCTCTGAATGCTTTTCTTTTCTCTCTCGAGAATCGCGCTGAACATCGAACGAGACGATAAACTGGTGAAAGAGAAGATAATCGAAGACCAATCGCGGACGATTTCGGACCTGCAAATTCAGATGAAAGATAAATTGAGGGAGTTGAGCGCCGCGCGGGAAGAGAACGACGTTGCGGAAAAGGAAATTCTGAAAATCAACGACGACTTGATCTCGAAGCATAGAGAACTCGAGAGGGAATTGCGGGAAAAGGAGCATCTCATGTCGAAACTGAAGGTGAAATTCCCGCGCTGAGATAATGAACTTTCTGTACTCATCTCTCGATTCACAAGAGTTTGGAACAGCAAAAGTCGGAGCTGAGCAAGGAAATGAGCGACCTCGAAATACTCTTGCAAGATTACTGCAACGAGGACAGCTCGGATTGGGACGAAAACCAACGGAGAGCTATTTCGGAGATTAAACGTGAAGTGGCAGAGCAAAGACTCGAATGGGAAACGCAGAAAGTGTTGTTATCCGACGAAAAAGAGCGAGCCATCAACGCCGCCAAGTTCGCTACGCAGAAGCTGTTGGATACCGTTTCGGATTTTCAAAAACAAGTCGACGCTCAGAAAAAAGTGCAGGTGATGCTGACGAAAATGCTGCACGACAAAGAGACGGAATTGAAATTGGTACGACTCAAGGTGATACATCACGAGCGGTATCGACTAATGCCGTCACGTCCTAGATTTCGTTTCGTTTCAGATGTCCTCCATAAATTCGATAGCCACCGATAAGGAAACGAACTATCCACTCAACGAAATTTACAAGAGAAACAGAAGTTTCGATCTGTCCAATCCCACCACTACGACCTCGTTTTATTCTTCCAATTCCAACAGTTCCAAATGTAAATCAACTTGTCCGAACACTGACCTAGTGCAACTTTTTCAAATGCTCACCAAAACCGAATTACCAATGAAAGATGCTTAGCCATTTTTGTTTTGTTCACCGTTATTGTATAATTGAAAGTTCAAACACAATGTTGAGACGTGAATTGGGTCGTTATTTTTATTATTTAATCACTGTTAACACATCAGCTGGACGCAGACATTAAATAATCTCCGTTTATCATAAAATCACAAATATGCAACCAACATTACACCGAGTCCTGAATCGTTTGGCGCGAAATGACATGTTTTATACTCGACCTCAAGTACGGATGACATAAGAAACGATTTTCTGGAATTTATTCAGAAGTGTTTGAGAAAACTTTCTTTACGTTACCCATTCCATACGACGTATTCATTCTTTTTCTATCGAATTCAAACAGATACATTTCTCAAATATTGCTTATAACAGCGAAATAATTCAATAAATAACATCATAATTCCAACCACAGATTCTGAACCTTAGATAATGGTTACTTAAGGTTCATATTAGCGCATCTTCGTTCAGAAATATTTCGTGGTGACTCGATGCACTGTTGGTTGCATACATTTTGACGTCACAATAATGTGGTCTATTATGTACCTCAACGATACATACAGCGCTACCTAGTGATTAGGTAGTGCCAACACTCGACACGCTGGCAGGTAGAATTCTTTTTAAGTTCACTCATTTCCAGTTGACGGCTCGTAGTCTCAATTTGAAAAATTTTATTTCAACGTTACATAAAATACGGATCAAGTAAGTTTGCAGACGAATCTTAGCAACCAATAATTTTGTTAAATAAACACATTCGACGAGTCAGA
The DNA here is from genome assembly GCA_037013635.1 of Plagiodera versicolora. Classification (NCBI taxonomy): domain Eukaryota; kingdom Metazoa; phylum Arthropoda; class Insecta; order Coleoptera; family Chrysomelidae; genus Plagiodera; species Plagiodera versicolora. The sequence continues at coordinate 167,269 of CM072992.1, forward strand.
AAATCACAAGAAATATGGCAGACGAAATCAGAAATTCTTGTGTTAAATGCGATGAACATATCGGAGATACTGCCCAGGCCAAAATATTGAAATGCAATGGCAAATGCAATAAAGGTATTCATCAGACGTGCAGTAGTTATAATGCTTTAGAATGGCAGTTTTTGGAGACCAACAAGAACAACATTAAATGGTTTTGTGATGGCTGCTCTCACGATACTACAGTTGTAAGTGGACATCAATTATAATGTATAGAATTTCAATTGATTGGACATTCTATTACGAAAGGAATATCATACATATTATATGTAATCTCTTCGACAAATTGATCATTGATCAACCATATAATACGTGAATATAATTTGCATGGATATTTTTCAGCAAGTGTCCCAATAATGAATGCAAAAATCTGTTAGAGCACCAGAAAACATGTCAGAATTTTTATGAAGACCAGTTTTATTTTGATACGGTTCAGTTTCAATCTTGTTGTTATTTATTTTCGAAATAAATCCTCTTTTTGAGAAAAACTTGATTATTGTGTTTTATTACTAATTCATAACACTATGGTTGTGTAAAGGAGAATTTTAAATTCATGACATCATTCTTTTATCAGTAGGAATATTAGAGAATGAAACAAGTGATACTATACTGTATTATTATTATTTATCTTACTGTACAAAGTATTGTTATAACATGTGCTATGATATCTTACTGGCCAACAATCCTATGTTTCTTTCTATACTAACTTTGAAAGCCAACACTAAGATTGTCAGGTTTTTTCTATACCATTCTCTATTATAATTTATGTGGGTGATCCAATTCTCATCTAGGAAATGTTTGTAGAATCCACTCATTTCATCAGCTGTCAGTTGTGCTGAATTTTCGTTTTGTCCTTTCACTTGATGTGTATTGATGAACTCTTGACGTTGCTTAAGATATAAATACCAATCAATCAAAAACTGATTTCACCAAAAGTACACTGATTATCTTACTTTGAAGAACTTTTGGTTGTGTTCTGTCCAAAACCGTTGATTCCATTCATGTGTGGCATCCTGCATTTCCCTCAATGATTTTTCCAGTGGAGTTTCATTTGCAGAACACCTCCTTATAATGGGTCTGAGATTTGAAATTGGATCTGGAGGCCCGATTACATCGATATTATCCTGTTCACGTATGACTATAACAGGTTCTTCTAAGGTATTTTCTATGATTACTGCTTGAGGTCTACTTATCGAAGCATATCCTCTTACACGAACCTGAATGAAAGCATAAGTATACGTGAAGGAATTCAGAGGTGAAATTATATAATTACTTTGAGTTTGGGAGTAATACTTGCACGTGTGGATTGCAAACAGAATTTACACCAGCTCAAAGTATGCACCATCGTATCGACTTTTAATTGAATAAGTTTATTCATATGATCATTTTAATTCATATTATCTCATCGGAGGTACATGGCAGTACATGGTACACTCATAGTTGTCAGAATTCAGATAGGTGAGTCATGACTGATTACCAGATCCCCGTGCTACACAATGCGATCTCGTCAAATGACGTCACGTGTTAAACCAAGGTCTAGAGTCTACACATACAAATATAAAATGAGAAGATCGCAGGAAGATCGTTTGTTAGGTTATGACGGGTGTTATTTTTCCCGCACTTTCTCTTACTAAGATTAATGCCAATAAAATATGAATGCCTGAATTATTATGAATCTCGGCGATTTATATCAATATGGATCCCGATGAAGTGGAGTTTTTGGGCGAAAAACAATACATTTCCATAATCCCCACTTTCAACAGCGGTGTAGTTCACCTCATATCAGGCGATGTGGGTCCGTTCAGAGCAAGTTTACCAGTACGGGTGCCGTTATGGATGGCTATCAGTTTGAAACAACAACAAAAATGTAAAATACAGCATCCCGATTGGATGAACGTCGCTAAGCTAGAGCAAATCAAAGAAGATGAAAAGAATGATAGGTAGATGATGAATGTTTAGTTTCGTACAAGGAATTTCTTGAAAGTCGTATACAGGTTTTTCACGCCGATGCCCAGCGAGCACTACATGATTGAAGCAAAACTATTGTTGGGTTGTGCCTCAGATGACGTGCCCAAGGCTGACGATATCAGAACAATGATAAAAGATATATGGGATATCCGAATGTCAAAGCTTAGATCTGCAGTGAATAATGTGATAAAGAATGCTGAATCGTATGCGGAACTCAAGAATCTGACGGTAATGGAAATCAACTCTATAAGACCAATCCTACCCCATGCTTTAGATCAGATATACAGAATGAAGGCTGTAAGTTTTCATTGTTGTTGAGGTGTAAATGTTGCATTGATGATTATTGTTTTTATGTTTTAGAGTCGGGTACAGCCTGGTGGCTCAAGTACAACTTTATCAACTCCATTTCGTCCATCTACTTCATTTTCTAACACAAGTTGACCCAAAAACTTGTTGAATGTTTGTGTTATTCAAAAACTTACAAATTGTTTGGTGAAATTTCAAATAAATAGTGAAGAATCAGTTTTTCAACCTTGTTTTATTAACTGTGAGTCAATATCTCAGGAGATTGAATTGAAACACTGACACAACCAATATATTTCATAACATCTATACAAAAAAAAGGTTGTTCAAGAAACAGGTTGATTATCTTCTTTAGAACCAGTCTGTGAAAGATGTTTAACAATGTCAACCCAATTCCAGCCTCTGGGTTTTTCACCTTTGTCATCTAATCTATTCCACTGCCTTCTTTTCTGAGCTTTTGTTAGTTGTTCTTTCTTTTCTTTCTTTGTGTTATCCTGTAAACAGTTATCGATAAGAATGAATAATTACCAAACCATGACAAGTAATACTTGTGTTTCCTGCTCTGAAATGCATAATTTCTCGACTTCTATTCTTTCCGGCTCATCCGGTTGTTCAACTATCAACTCATCGAATTTTTCTTTGACATATTCAAACAAAGAATAAGTCATTGACATTCCCAAGTATTGGGTAGCTTCTTCGGTTACCAGATCAATAATTTTGGTTTTCAGTAGAGAAACACTGAAACATCGACAACTATCGCATCTAATGATTAAATATTGGATCGATATTTACATGTGTTTATTGTAAAAAGTGTCCATGTTGATGATGGGTAGTTCATTAGGGTATTTCTGACCCCATTTGAGTTCCAAAAGGAAAGATTTCATTGTATCATTTTCTCCATACTAAAATTGAGTTGTGATGAACTAATTAAGAGCTGTTGAATAACAATAATTTTATATCAACCTTGTATTGATAAGTGTTTTGATCAATTTGTTTGAAATTTTGATCACCGTCGTAAATAGAAGAAAGTACTTCTCTCTCTTCTTCTTGCACTTCACTCTCGGACATTTTCACTGTATTTACATTACTTTAACTAAAAAACAAGCATGCTTATGTGGAAAGATGGAGAGAGCCTAAATATTTTCCAAAAATCACCCAAAAATATTAGGCAATCCAAACCACGTGACATTCAATGTGGCGGCTTGGGGCACACAATGCGATACATTGGCTAGTAAACAGTGAATTTTATTTATTTTCGGAGTTTTTTGGTGTTTCGAAACGGTATTCAGATGGAGAGTGAATATTTGAAGACATTGATGTTGAATAGCAGAGACGTTGGTGAAAAGTATGCTTGGAACTATTCATTCAGTTCATTCTTGCAGAGATAAGCTATAACTTATTGTAACTTATCTCTGATTCTTGTCACAGCATTCGTTTTCGATATTAAATTAAGTTGGGATTAATTAATAATCTAGATCCTTTCACATTGTATACTGATGCTGATTTAGATTATTCAATTGATGTTGTTCTTTTTGTAATATTCTGGTCAAAAAAAATGTCTACTGCAGACTCTCTGATACATCAGTTTGGAATCAGTGAGATCATATCTCTTGATCGCAGCTAACCATAGGGCCCTTCGCTTCCTAGTTAAATCGTTCTTACTCTATAACTGCTCTATAAGAACCTGTGATTAGTAACCGTAGAAACCGATTACATGCCGACTTTATTTCGGTTAGTACGAGATCTACAGCCAACCACAATGCATGTGATAGGCCTTTTCTTCAGTAAAAGAGTAAATAATTAGCCACAATTAAAAAAACACATAAAAAACGCACTAGAGATAACTAAATGTAACAGTTTTCAACTAGTCACATATGTAAACACCAAGTGTGTGCCCCAAGCCGCCACATTGGTTTTTCGCTTTGACAGATCGCTGGATTGCCTAATAGCTTCTTACATTTAGGTTATTATGATTCATCTTCCGAATTTCAATGTACATGTGTCATCATCCGCCACAATTCAAATATACTTGTTTGGTAATATGCGATCGAGAAACCGGAAAATAGCCTACACTCGTTGATGCAAAATTTAAAAACTGTAAATACGCTCTTTAAACTTTGTGTATGAAAAATGCATCGAAGAGTTGTTGTCACTGGTATCGGGGTTGTATCACCATTAGGATTCGGATTGAACGAGTCGTGGAAAAATATAATTGCAGGAAAGTCAGGCATAACTAAATTAGAGAGCAAAGAATATGAAACGTTACCGTGTAGAGTAGCTGGATTCGTTAAAAAAGATGGTGTCAAGCTGGACTTGATCAATCATTTTAGTAAATCTGAATTGAAAAGTATGGCACCAGCAACTAGCTACGCCCTTTTGGCTGTGAAAGAGGCCTTATCAGATGCAATGTTGGATAATATGAGTGAGGAGATGAAATTGAATGCTGGAGTAGCAGTAGGAATGGGTATGGTGGATTTGGAGGATATTTGCAGTACGTACGAGTCTTTGAAGAAAGGCTATCATCACGTGAGTCCTTTTTTCGTGCCTAGAATTCTTCCCAACATGGCCGCCGGTCAGATTAGTATAAAATACGGTTTAAGAGGTCCGAATCATTCAGTTTCAACAGCTTGCGCCACCGGCGCTCATGCTATCGGTGATTCCTTTCGTTTCATAAGAAACGGTGATGCTGACATCATGGTATGTGGAGGTACGGAGGCTTGCATTTCCCCCATGTCCATAGCCGGATTCTGCCGACTCAGAGCTCTGAGTACATCCTTCAATGACCAACCCGAGAAAGCCTCGAGACCATTCGACAAAGCCAGAGACGGCTTCGTGATGGGCGAAGGAAGTGCTTTGTTGATACTGGAAGAACTAGAGCACGCGCTAGCTAGACGAGCTCACATTTACGCAGAGGTCTTGGGGTACGGTCTATCAGGCGACGCCTCGCACCTAACAGCCCCGAGGTCGGACGGTGCTGGCGCCTTATTGGCCATGCAGCGAGCTCTGAGAGACGCGAAAGTGAGCGCGAATGAAGTGAGTTACGTGAACGCGCATGCAACGTCCACGCCTTTGGGAGACGCGATCGAAATGCGGGCGATAAAAAGCCTGTTTGGTGGGGAGTGCAGTGGAGTGGCAGTGTCTTCGACGAAAGGCGCCCACGGACACTTGTTGGGGGCCGCGGGCAACTTGGAAACGGCCTTTGCTGTGAAAGCCATCCAAGAGGGAATTTTGCCACCGACAGTGAACTTGGAGAATTCCGAGGATGGGGATATTAATTTCGTAGCAGGAAATAGTCAGGAGTGGGGGAGGTGTGAGAGGAGGATACTGTTGAAAAACGCGTTCGGTTTCGGCGGTACTAACGCTTGTTTGTGTTTGGCTCAGGTCGCGATTTGAACTCCTCGAAATGGGTTGAAACTTGTTAGTCTTTTATGAATCATCAAACGAACAACCAATACGAATTAAGCAAACAGAAATGTTTGTCGCGCCGCAAATGCTTTACTAAATAAACTAAAGAATAAAAATTAGATGGACGATTTATTCGATGTAATAAAAACAGCATTGGAGTTGTTTATTAGATTTTATTATGACTTACATAAAGGGTGTGTGGCACGATATACGAGCGCCAGCAAACAGCCTTATACAAAACAATCTATTATGTAGTTCTTTCAACAATAACCCATTATGGAATGCAACAAATAATTCAGTAAATGTTTCCGTATCTGTGTAAAGAAAGAGCGAGAGAGCGAGAAAGAGGTTTGAATGATGATCAATTTTGAAGTTTGTGCAAAGTGAGAAAGGAAAAAAAAAAGGAGAAACGAACGAAAAACCAACTGATTGTGTATAATTTAAAACTGAACAATGTAAAAATTATGGAAAATCATTAGAATGTAGTAATGATAATAATAATAATAATAATAAAGGTATTATTCAATTTGAAGCATATTTGGATTGGAAGAATATCCCCGTACGCCAGGACTCTTCGAGACAAAACTGAGCAAACCTCTTTTTCAGCACTTCCCTCAACGCCTGACGTTTCTCGAGCACCTGCCTGTTGTTGCTCTTGAACTCTCTCACCTCCTCCGCACTTATGAAACACTCCTCGTTGTCGTCGTCGTCGCTGTGCACCTTCGAATAGAAAGAAAAACAAACAAACAATAAACAAACCGACGTCGAATCGCCGCCGAACATCCCCGACAATCCCCTCACCTCCTCCAACATCTCCTGCAAACTGAGTGGTTTGCCGTTGCCGCCCCCGAACGACGACAGCCGACACTGCGTCGCCGTCGTCGCGGCGTATTCGGCGTCGTGTTGGCAGCACGTGTCCGAGCACGCCACCTCCGACCCCTCCGGACTGCTCGACATGCTCGACGTCGACGAGCCCGTCTCGCAACAGCCGTTGTTGTTCTCGGACGAGTAGCCGCAATCGTGGTAGTGGTCGCTGCCGTTCGAGCCGTTCGTCTCCTTTTTCGCGTGAAAGTCCACCAAGTATCCCAGCGGTCTAGGGGGATGGATGGAAATATTGATGGCAGAATTGCTGAATGTTCATTTTTGAAAATGCTACAATTGTTCTTACAACAAAACAAAAAACTGGTGTTTCGAAAAATCCTCAAAACAGTAGGGTTCTAGATCTGCAAGTATATCTTTGATACTTTTTTTGTTAATTTATTGCTACCAGCAGAGAGTCTTACCGTTTTCGAGATCTTTTTCAGTAGAATATTGCTGAAGAATGATTTCAACGTTTACATTGAAAACATTCTCCGAACATTTTGAAGGGGGGCTGTCAGAAATATTTTTATTGGAAATTTCGGTAGTGGATTCTTTTGTTCATGAAGTTTAGTCAATCGTAGTGGAACCAAAATGTACTGAGCTCCTGCTGCACATTACACCAATAAATTGTCTATTTTATGGTGATTTCTCACAGCCCCCCCCCCCCCTTCAAAATGTTCGGAGAATATTTCGAATATAAGCGTTAAAATCATTCTTCAGCAATATTTTAGTGAGAAAATCAACCGAAAAGGTGTAAAATTGTACCAACCGTGAAGACAAAACTATTGAAAGGGACGTGGTCTTTACGAGACACCCTGTATAATAGGGAGATTGTTCAGAAGAAGTGAGGTCGCGCCTCCTAGTGTTTATTGGTGTTCCGTGGCATTTAGATTTGAAAAGTTCTGAAGAAAGAAAGGAAGAAAAACAACTCACCTAGTATCGCATTTGCAAGTGAAAAACGTCGCCTTTTTCTCCTCCTCCTCCTCGACCTCGACCGCCTCCTTGTCGCACTTGCACTCCTCCTCCGTCCACAACTCCGAACACGACGAGGACGACGACTTTTCCTTCGGCAGACGATCCTCCTCACCGTCCTCCTCTCCGCAGCGGCGGCGGCGATCGATGTCCTCGCCGCCCGCGCATTTCCTACCCGCCGCCACGTCCATTTCGTGGCCGCCGCCTTCCCTCTCCGTCGCCTGCTGCTGCTGCTGCACGACGTCCAGCTGCTCGCACTCGTAGCAAGTCAACGAGCCGCCCGACGACGAACGACAACACTCTTTCTCCTCGTCCTCTTTGTCCTCGTCGCAATCGCCCACGAGGTCGGCGGCCGGTTTTCCTGCACGCGCAAACGAAAAGGACGACTAGAGATGTAAAGCAGCTCGAAATGCCGCGTTTTATACAGAATACCACTGACATGTGACAGCCGTCTGAAGGTTTCGTGGTAATTTCGCCCCACGGTGATCGACTTGTCATTTGTCATCAGTTTCGTTTACGAGTCCAAACCGACGAATTCATGTTTGCTTTCGTTACGCAACGTCGTGGAGGTCGAGAAAAATATACTTTTCGTTCTCAATCGTAAAGGAATATTTAAACAGTTTATTCAAATGATTGATTTTTTTTTGCCTGTCCCGTGATATTCCGTCATTCACGGAACTCTTAAGATCCGTCAAATGTCTAATGAGACAAAAATCAAGAGTCGAGTTTCCGAGACTTTCGAGAACGTAGACAGCTATCAAAGAGAGTAAAAAGCTAGAAGAAAAAATAAACCGCTCACCCTTTTTCCTCTTCCTCTTGATTTTCTTCTGTTCCCGCCTGATTTGCTTCTGCTGTTCCTCGCGCGCGAACTCGGCGTAGAGCAGCTCGAGCTGCGACACTCCTCTGATCCGTTCGACAGCCGTTTCGAAGCTGCGGCTGAGCGTGTGCACGGCGACGGCGGCGAACACGCGACACGTGCACTCCTCCTCGCGCATCCTCATGTAGACGCGGTGCAGGCGTTCGTACATGCAAATGCCGAGGCACGTCAGCACTTCCTCTTGCGCGATTTCCAGCGTCTTCGCGTGCCTCTCGCGTCGACTACAACAAGAGCAAGCGTCGAGGTGTTCGTTGTTCGATATTTTTTTCTAGAATGGCGAATTATTCAACCCCATTTCGAGTACTGTCCAAATTTGGTGTATTCAATGAACAGAAATGGGATTTCTTTTAAGATGCAATCGTTACACTTCCATCGATCACATGTTGAATATGCTGCAGTGGCTGTCAATTTCAGATCCATTATTCTTTTCAACAATGGTTTTTGTATTCAAAATAACCAAAGGTCTTCTTTTAATAACCAAATACATGATCGAATTCTTATTTTCAATAAAGGTATACACTCTGTATGGCATGAAACTGTGATAAAGATCGAAGATTACCCACTTACTTTGAGTTTATTATCGAGCGAATTAAATAAAAAGAGAGTAAAAAATGGCAATATCAATAAAATCAGAAAAATTCGTCCAATCGAAATGTTACTTTCCACTCACCTTCCCAACAACTCCGGCTCAGCACGACTAATCAACTTTGTAATATAATCAGTCTTGGTTTGCAAATGAATGTGCTTATCGGGCAGACACCTCTTTATACCGGAATACAAAGAAGAAACGTAGCCTTTCTCTTTAGTAGGCTCGGGTTCCTCCACCAGCAGAGTATAAGCTGGAAAAAAACACCAAAAACCGATATAGAGAGCGAGATAAACGCCGACCTCGCCAACTTCAATACCTTTCAGAACTTTTGTTCTGCACTCCCCGCAAAACCTGTGCTTGCGCAGGTAAGTCTCGAGGGTGCTGTGCAGACTGGACGCCTCTATAATGCAAACGTCTTTCTTGCACTCGGGTTTCATGCACTCCCACACGTCCCTCCAAACGGGAGTCAACGGTCTGGTGCGCTGAGAGTCCAGAGAGTGCAAGAGACATCTGACGCTTTTTTTGTTCCTTTTCGGTTGGTTTTCAATGAGCTTGGCCAGGCGAACACTAACGGAAATCAACGGGTACAGGGTTTTAGTACAACAGAGCTTTACTAACTTACGAATGATCGTGGAAAATGGACCCGAGGATGGGATACGCTTGTTTGTCCTCTTTTATAGTGATTGTCCCGTCCGACTTCACTACAAGAGGGTCCAGAGTGGGATGCCCGAATTTAAACAACTGATAATACAGTCTATCCACACTACAGAAAAACAACTTTGATGAACCCTATGTGATCCTGAGACAATCTACTAACCTTCTCCTGCACCCAACACATGGAACATTTTGATTCAGAACATGCATTAATTCTGATTTGGTGATCTGCAGAGCATTCTGCAATTCAGGCGGGGACAAAACTCCCCATTTGTAAGCGAATTCCTCGAGGTCCTTACCTCGCAGAATCTGATTATCACAAATTATACCTGAATTCTTCACGTCCATGACGAGCTTGAATAAATATTTATTAGGTCAAACGACTTATAAACAATGAAACTAGCTGTGGAATGAATGGAACTGTATCTGACATTGAGTAACATTATTTCATCTACAAATGTGCGATATACTATTGGATATTGTTATTACCGTTAAATTTTCATCTACAACTAATGGTAGTTGCCTCCTACCAACAGGGTTCGACGGACGATACACATCGACGAGCTTTGGTAATTTATCTTTATTACTCATAGCAATATTCTTGTGATAGATTTCCGATCAGTTAATCTGAATTTTTATTTAGATTATTGCTATTGACCGAATTTCATAAATAACGTAACACCTCTATTCAGAATAACATTACATTTACTACCATTTGCAATTTGACTGACTGACAACGTCAATTTGTCATAAACGACGTCAATTCCATCAACAACAAAATGTAATATTTATTTCTATAACGAGTCAAACGAGTCTTTTGACTTGATTGATTCAATGACTTCTTGAATTCATCAATTTCAAGTTTGAGCAAAGGTTCAGGTAATGAGAGTTTTATGATATAGTAGGTCGAAGTCGAAGCAGTAAACTTACTTCACAAATTTTGAAAGATGACAGCGTAGCGTGTTGACGTGATCAGATTCCTTCTGTTCTGTACGTTCTGTAGTGATTCCTTCCTTACCGACATTGGAAACGCTACGAAAGTCAAAAACTTTGGTTTGCTTTTGTTATTATCATTATCAATTGTTTTTTTCTTTATGATGTTTCCCAATTGTAGAGAAAAAAATTAAAATCATGGGAGAACCTTCATCAAGTCGTTTCGAGAAATCTTTAGGTTTGTTGACGACAAAATTTGTTGCTTTATTACAAGGCTCAACTGGTGGTGTACTCGATCTCAAAGTTGTAAGTATCGTGGAAAGGATAATTTGAGAATATTAAAATTTTGGTGTTACATAGGCTGCAGATATTTTGGCTGTGAGGCAAAAACGTCGAATCTACGATATCACCAATGTATTGGAGGGCATTGGTCTGATAGAGAAGAAAAGCAAGAACAGTATTCAGTGGAAGTGAGTGTTTCTTTTTCGTTTTTAAGAATCGTTTAGATAGGTATATGACCGATAATTTCAGGCCGTATGCATGCAAATGTTTGCCAGGAACAAACTCTCAAGAATTTTCTGTAAAAGTTTCACAACTCAAAAAGGAATTGTCCAAATTGAGTGATTACGAAAAGCAACTAGACTTGCACAGGTTATGGATAGAACAAAGCATTCGAAATACAACGGAAGATTTGGAAACAAAAAAGTTTTTATATGTGGAAGATGAAGACTTTGCCAATAAATACAATAGTGATGAAACAGTTTTGATTGTCAATGCGCCAGTGAATAAATGCAGTATTAAATTCCAGGTGTGTTTCAATTGTGAGTTAGATTGTGGAGTGTTACAACTTTGATTTTTCAGCCTACAAACGATGTGTTTCGTTTGAAAGTCACCTCCTCCACCACACCTATCGCTACTAATCTATTGTGTGATTCAGTGAAGCAAAGCAAGACAGGAGAATCCAGAAAACGACCGATCGTGGTGAGTTTGAACCTTTATTGGGTGGAAAATTCGATTTGTTGAGTGCCTCTTGCAGAAGAAGGAAGAAGCTGACGACGAACCTGCCCCTAAAAAGATGCATTGTAGCCAAACGAATAGTGACGAGGATGATCCGGATCTCGTAACAGCTGAAATATTGTTCAAGAAACACAACAGTAAAGTAAACGAACCTCATCCGAATTACGCGAGCGGCAAATGTGAGTGCGAAATCCACAAAAGACATTTTTCGATAATGCGTCGTTTGCTTTCAGACTCTTTTATTCGCCTCAGCCCGTTGACGATCAACCAAGATTACAATTTCGGCCTGGACGAGACTGAAGGGGCGAACGAATTGTTCGACATAAACTCGACTTACAGCACTGTCGATCTCAATTTGTAAATAAATACGTTGGGAGTTGTTGTTTTTTCCATTTGAATGTTTCCTTTATTTCATACTATAGAAATTGTTATAAGTTTATAGAAAAATGTGAATCAATAAATGATGCTGTTGAAAACACAATCGTTTTCATTGAAAAATAAAGTCATGTTTGGCAACTGAGAATCCCCTTTTATTACATGCTTGAGTTGAATATCCGCGAGTGACGCCATTTTCTGAACGAATTGAAGTTTCCCACCCAATGACATTGGTGAAAGTGACTCACCCTGGTCTAACCCCCTGATTACCGTCGTTTCAAACGTGACGTCACTCGTTACTTAACTGAGACTGGCCCAATCGTACCGTACAATGATCTCATCAGTGACGTGCAAGTGGTCATGACGAAGGTTGTTTACATACAAATTGTTTTTAGTGGTTAGGAATTGAGGAAACATTAACGATTTATTGTTATTTAAATTCGGCTGATTGCACAAGTCCGAATGGAATGAATAAACCTTGTTTTGTGTTTATTTATGTGTCGATAAAAGAAAAGTCCCCTTTTCCGGAACTTTACGATCACGATGAATGTATAAAAGAAACCCCAAACTGAATCATCAATAGTAACAATTCATTGTTAGTTCTCGTAATACCTACCTATATTATTAATTCTCGAAAATGATGAGATTTACAATAATTTTATTTACCGTTAGTTGCTATTTCGTGGTGAATAATTGTAGTGATGCATCAGTTAGTACGACGACCATTAGTACGACGACTCAATGTCCAACTCCTGCCGTATGCAAACTTATTCAATGTAATATTCCGCTTTGTACCGAAAACCAGGTACTGAGGAGAACACCCTGTTGGTGTTGTTTCGGCTGTTACACCGAAAAAAGTAAGTGAATTTGTTGTTTTTCGTTGTAAATATTTATCCCATGGATTTTGGATGGATTGAATTTTTTTAGGCTGTATAGGTACGTAATGTTTAACCTCCACGCAACAACGAGTTGTCAGCTTTATTATTCGATAACCGATAACTTCGCATATAAAAATATCCGCATAGATTATATTGTTTATTAACCAAAACATACTCAGTCGAAATGAAGTTCATATTATTGCTTCTCATTTATTTCTTTACGCAAATGTACAGCATGCAAAGTTACAAAGTATGCAGAGAACATTGTCCTGGAGATTATCCAGCTAATTGTGCCTTAGTTTTATGTGAGGCACCGGAATGTGGAACTCATAAACCCGTTACACCACCATGTCAATGTTGTCCAACATGTCCAAGTCGTAAGTAGAAACAGAGAAATAAAAAGATATACGAGAAAAATGTATACAATAAATCGAAAAAATAGTTCAAACCCGAATACAGCTCTGAACTTTCCATATCAACACTGATGGTTTTAAGTTCATGGGATTAAAAGAACATTAGATATAGATAAGAAACTACATAATATACAAGTTTCAAAATTAAAAACAGTCAGCATATGATATGAATAATTAATAGAAATGTTAGTAAACATGACGAATTATTGATAATAAATCTAATCATCCGAATATAATCGAGAGTGAACATTCTCAGAATCAAATAATTGAAGAAAAACACTTTTGCGATATCGAATCTAATATATCTTCAGCCATTCCACGCCTCAAAACGAATCCACTCTGTACAGCTATTAAAACAGCATAAAATAAATTCAAGAACAAAACATCCATTATCGATAATTAATGGATATCCACCAGACTATTGAATATAAACCGGAATCTGTTGCTCTTCATCGTCAGATTTTCTCAAAGTTGTTCACGATGCAACCACTCACAGCAACATTTTCTCTTATTGCTATTCTCCTGATTTTCGTCGCCGCAATCACAAAAGGCGATGAAAATTGCTCACCGAATTGTGCGAACATCGCATGCGGCGTACCGAAATGTCCCGATGGAACAGTTTTGAGACAAGCCCAATGTCAATGTTGTCCTGGTTGTTACACAGAAATAAGTAAGTTGACTCAGGAGACCATAATATTTGTTAATTTCATACGATTTATTCCATCGCATTGTATAGGAAGTGTTTTGACTGGTGATTGTTTTCTTGAAAGCTTCGTTTACGACCGCTTTTATTTGTTGATTGTTTAAACAATTAGCTTTTGTACAAATGTTGTTGTTAATATTTCGCATTGAATGTTTAAGGTTCTTATTTTCGTGCTGACAACATATTTTCGTCTGCTTCTGTGTTTGTTGTGTTCTCAAGCAGGAATTTTCAACTCAATACTAATCGGCGACTCCACCAAAATTTTAATTTAGATGTATACGCCTCCAAAATTTCGATTCGACGTATTATTAATCACGATCATGAACTATGAAATTGATTTTTCCCACTCTATGTACACACCGCGTATAACCTCTCTGCGTAATTATTAAAAATAATGGTATTCCCCGTATTAATTTCCATCACATCCGTAAATATAAAGAAGAATCGTCATCGATAAACAAGTTATAACATTCGAAATGAAGAAGGTCGTTGTGTGTTTACTGTCTATTGTTCTTTTCACGGCCAACTATGCGTCCGGAGATTGTCCACTTGACGTTTGTGCTCGTTCGGACATTGAATGTGACGATTTGGAGTGCCGACCCGGCCAAATAATTTTGAAAAGAGGTGGAGGCTTCTGCGGCTGTTGCCCAATTTGCGAATACAAGGGGTGAGATTGGAGAAAATATGCAGTGAGCAACAAGTGGAATATATCACGTATTTGCCAATTGTTTTTTATCAGACAAATGATATTTTTTGCACGTTTTCAATGGCTTCATTTATTGATCGTATATTTGCCGAGAAAAATCGTTACCACACGTATTCTCACTTATATTATCTTGAGAAAAAAATACGGCTTCCCCTTCTACTTGAATGGATCCGTTGCTATTCCGAAAAATACTATAAATTCACACTCCAGTATATTTACAGCAGTATCGTTTCAATTTGTGAAGCGAAAATGTTGTCGAGAACTCTTTTAGCTCACATCGCATGTTTCGTGATTTTGATTTCGGTTTTTCGAGTACATGGAAGTTGTAGTTCTGACAGCTGCTCATCCGATTATTGCGATAATAAAAAATTCGCATGTCCACTAGCAGTGGAATGTAAATCTAATCAGATCCAGAAAACCGTTCCAGAATGGTGTCGTTGTTGCCCGCAATGTTACCACGAAGCTCGTGAGTTTCATCTCAAAAATAACAAAAACTTACACAGTCCATTTGTACATTCTCGATTTGATGCAAAATTCCTAAAATTCCCCCCTCGATTTTTTTTTGGATCTGAACAGTGTAAAGCTGTGTATTCGACCATATTGTTATTTTTCATCTGTTGGAAATACGTCTCCCAAAAATAACTTTCGACATAGTTAACGACATCACGTATTTATTTATTGTTGTTTATCAGTTGTGACAGTAGAGTGAAAAAACTTAGTTTCCGTACTTTTTAATTGCTCAATTTATTAACGGAGAAGAATCGTAACCACACTTATTCCCACTTATATTATCTCTAGAAAAAACTACCTTTTCCCCCACTTTGTCATTCAGAAAAATTCTTATATAAATCAAGACTTGGGTATATTTACAGCAGTATCGTTTTAATTTGTGAAGTGAAAATGTTGTCGAGAACTCTCTTAGCTCACATCGCTTTTTTTGTGATTTTGATTTCGGTTTTTCGAGTACATGGAAGTTGTAGTTCTAACAGCTGCTCATCCGATTATTGCGATAATAAGAGGTTCAAATGTGTAGCAGTAGAATGTAAATATAATGAAATCGAGAAAGTTGTTCCAGAATGGTGTCGTTGTTGCCCGCAGTTACTACGAAGCTCGTGAGTTTTACCTGAAAAATTACACAAACAGGCCACTTGTACATTTTTCACTCGATGCACGACTGAAATACCCCCCCCCCCCTACGTAAATCAGAGCTTACGACATTTCAGATAAAAATATGATTGTCGTACATTGTTCGAGCCGAGTTCAAGCGAAGCACTTCAAAGTTACTCAACATGTTTTCGAAAATGTTATTCATTTATCTTGCGATTTTCCCAATTTTCTGCGATATTCCCGAAACCACATCCTATAGAGTGTGTCCGGAGAATTATTGCGAAATCATAAAAGTCATGAGTTGCTTAGAAGTTCAATGTCAAATCAACCAAGTTGAAACAATTGTTCCAGAATGGTGCAATTGTTGCCCAGTGTGCTGTTTTGAAGCACGTAAGTCTGTTTGGGTCAGGTTGATGGCTACATAAGCAACAGGTGCGATGTTGCCGGATCATAAGCGAATCATCGAAGAATCGACAATCCTGTTTTGATTTCGAATGCAACATCGATTCCTTATCATTTTCCGAATGTTTGTGGAATTCTGACGATGAATTTTTGTTCCAGATAAGGGCGAGGAATGTGGACGAGAGAGCAACACCATCTGCGCTGAAGGGCTCAAATGTGTTGACCATAAATGCACTTGAATCTGATACTTATTCTGTCAACTTGTCTGCTATACATTTTGAGTTTTGTCTAAGCACATATTGTTTGCTGAAATAAATAATTATGAAAAGAGATTGTTATTTATTTTCCTCGTTTAAGGGATCCCAAAAGTCCAAAATGTTGATGAATTATGCTACTTTGTCGATGAAATCAAATTCATTTCCATACCTCATGACGATTGCTTTCGACTTATTTTTATCGGAACTATGAAAATGTTAGTAATAATTGTAAATACGTATGAAAATGAACGAAGAAAATCAACTAATAATTGTGTAGTTTGTGGATAACAATAATCAATTCGAAAGCTCGAAGATAACTACGAGTGACATTGAGAATTAATTAGTTGTTTGTCATAATATAAATGACTACCTCAAGAAATGTTATTGTGTCTTGATATTTTCGTGTTTTGAAACAAGATAGAAATGAAAAATATAAAATATCTAAACGAAACATTGTACATGAATGAGTTCCTAATTGAACTCGATTTCGGAGCCGACCCTGTCCATGCTTTTATCAGAATATATAAGTAGTCAACAGCAGAGCTGGTCATCATATTATAATTGCCAAAGTATTTAGTAGGTGTACGATCGAAAGTGAACAACATGAAAATCACAGCAATCATCGTTGTGAGTGTGGTCTTTTTGATAACTTATTCGAACGCTTTCGTATGCACTGAAAACTTTTGTGATGGCGTAAAATGCGGAGTTGCATTGTGTGATAGTGAAACCCAATTTTTTGTGAAAAAAGGGAGCACTTGTGGATGCTGCGATGCTTGTTACAGAAAGCTAAGTAAGTATTTGCTATAAAACATCTTAAACTTCTTGAAAAATCGATGTAGAATTCGATTTCGATCTCGTTAAATTAATATAATTAATATTTGATGTTTCCAGAGGAAGGAGAGACGTGCCGTTCCGTGTTATTCGTCGGAGGCGGTGCCGTTTTAGAAAGATGCGATGAAGGGTTGATTTGTGGACCAAGTGAAGTTTGTGTAGAAGCTTAGCCTTCTTCAAAATTAGCGAATTGTAACGAACAAAATAGACAAAACCGTTGAATTCGTAAAATAAATTACAATGCATAGAATCAAATATTGGTTGGATTAAATCATACATAATTACATACTTGGTGTTTTATGCAATAAAATGACGTGAAATGTAATTTGTGTTGTTCATTTCCTCGACTGATTTTGAGAGAATCGCTTTATTATACTCATCGATTTAATTTTTATTATATTACGAACAAGAAATCTCTAGATTTGCGACCAATTAGCAATCGTTAATTGACTATGGCAATAGAGTCATTAATTTTGCCGGTATATTCCATTTAAAGAGTACCGATAAGCAAATAGTGAAAATAAAAAATAATTATGCATGCAACAATTTATTATCACAATATTTATTCAACAAGGAAAAAGTATGTCTGTTGTAAATATCAAAAAGAACAATATTGTATTTTCGAAATTATTATTTTGAGAGAAAAGATCAGTGAAATTTATTCTCCGTCTGCCTGCCATAGGCGTCAGTACGTGAAATTGTCTAGGGAGCACAAGATTTTGGAACCACCAGATATTGAAACGATGCATCCACCATTTATTCGTTTCAATGTGAATTATTTTAGTTCTTTTATGGAACAAAAGACATTTCTAGTTTCTGTCAATGCTAGGTGGGATATTGACATTTTCACATGGAAATTCAGTTACGCACGCCACTGTACATTTTAATCAGCATTTTTCAGGACACCTATATATAATATGTAGCCAGTTGAAACGTTCATTATCATTCAGTATTTCCGAGTGACTTTACAACTAGAAATTCTGCGCATTCACGTATTTACAAAATGAAGATTATTGCAATTGCCTTTGTCAGTGTCACTTTCTTATTAGCTTTCACTGATGGTCTAGTATGTCCGAATGATTATTGCCATCAAGTGAAATGCGGAAAACCCGAATGTACTGATACAGAAATTTTGGTTCCTCGTGGCAGCTTTTGTGGATGTTGTAGTGCTTGTTACAAAAAACTACGTGAGTACAACGTCAAGTTAGAGATATGGGAAGGCTGTTTGAGGAACAATTTTACCTTTTTCCACTTGACTGACAGATCGACTAATTCAGAAATTATTCAAATGAATGACATAACGTTGGTAGTTCAATTGGAAATCACAATATAACGCAATGATGATGTACTTATTTCGAATATTGTCTTTGAAACGTACAAACGGAACCTTATTTTAGGACGATCTTAGGGCGATCTTATTTGTCCGAGGCAACGCATAATAAATGTCACATAGACAGTAGATAGTATCTTCGAAATATTTTTCTCTTGTACAGAAACCTTCGATTCGACATTGTGTATTTGATTAGCCAAATTTCAACCGTTGCGATCGAGAGGAATGAGATCTGGGAATATAGGTGTCCGTTGAATAGTTACATTTATAGAGAAAACCTTCGTTTTAATAATCTCGCACTGTATAAATAAACGTACGATGTAGTGAACTGACGAGTGGCAGCTGCCTTATTGAAATTTTGGAACCGAAAACGTCTGTATTGATGCACTATACTCGAATAATATCCTCATGATAATAATCCATTTGAATTTTTGCGAATATTTGCAGATGAAGGCGAAAGGTGTCAACCATTATTCGTAGGAGGGGCTCCTTTCCAAGCGAAATGTGATTGTGGTCTAACTTGTGGTCCTACTGGACTTTGTGTGCGATCTTGAAATCTTCGAATCACTTGGAATATCTATATTTATCAGTGTACTTTATTGGAAATTCATCTATTTGTTTGTTGTTATCAACGCTTTTGTAAAGTAATATAAACCATTTGTCTCCGGAGTGTTTTTTCATTGAATTCCGAGGAACGGGTACATTTTTTGAAAATTACAATATGGCCTCAGAATTATGCGTGAATTGGCGAACAATCTCAAGTTGTGAGACATTTGTACTACCGAAAATGTTGACATTTGGTTTATTCCCTTTTCAGATGACGAGTATGGGGTCAGTGCCATATTTGAGAATCATATTAGTGTTGGTAACGGCGCTATGTGTCCGTTTAGAAACACAAAATTTTCGTTTATCGCCGATTTACAAACCGCAGTTGTACCAAATCGATTTGACAGTACCTCAAAGTGCTTTCTCATCCACCAATCACACTTATAGTGGCACAGTCGAGATACAGTTCGGCGTCATCATCCATAGCGCTGTAATCGAATTGCACGCCGATCAAGAGTTTTTGGAAATTCAATCGGTTTTCCTGGGAAACGACGATGTCGCTGGTCATTTCGAAATAAACAATGTGACCAACATCATGACTATTAATCGAAGTGAGTCATTCGACACTGCATTTTCGTGCCATGTTACCAAATTTGTTTCCAGATGTCGTTATTGGAGTTGATTACAAATTGAAAATCGCATTCCAAGGTCTTCTGAGCACCACCGATATGAACGGTTTTTACAAAAGCACTTACACAGACAGTGACGGTACTACAAGATATCTTGCAACCACTCAATTTGAGCCGATGAGTGCTCGAAGAGCGTTCCCTTGTTTTGACGAGCCTGCCATGAAGGCACAATTCGAAATCACCATCAAATTTCCCAAAGGCATGTTAGCTCTGTCGAACACTCTAATGAACGGCACGTTGACTGAGGCTACGAACGAGTAAGTAGTTTTCAGTACGAGGCTGACAGTTTTCCAACCTGCTGCTTCGTTCCTCTTCAGCCTCCAGGAGATAAAATTCGCGAGAACGCCCCAGATGTCCACCTACTTGGTTGCGTTCGTTATTTCGGATTTCAACTGCTCCGAACCGGGTACCATGGTGGACAATATCCGACACAGGATATGCTCGAGAAAGGAGACAATTTCGTCTCGAAGTTGGGCCGAAGAAATCGGCCCCAAAGTGTTGGCCAGTCTCAACAACTACACTCAAATAAATTACAGCGAGGATATCGGCAAGTTGGATCTGATTGCCATTCCGGATTTCTCGGCCGGAGCCATGGAGAACTGGGGATTGGTCACCTACAGGTAGCTTTTCCATAGTTTCGTGTTTCGTCACAGGAAATCACGCGTCGTCGATAATCCTCCCCAGGGAAAAATATCTGCTGTGGGACCCGGAAGAATCCTCGAGCCGTTACAAGCAATACGTGGCGACCATCGTAGCCCACGAGCTAGCCCATCAGTGGTTCGGCGACCTGGTGACTTTACAGTGGTGGTCCGAGCTATTTTTGAATGAAGGTTTCGCTGAATACTTCTCATACTTCGCTGTCAAAGATGTGAGAGTGAAAAACGCGGAGAAAGAATCAAACTCACTCGTACTTTTGGTTCTCTATGCAGATTTTACCGGAGTGGGAACTGGAAAAACAATTTGTTATAGAGAGTTTTCAGACGGCGTTGGATTTCGACGTTCTAGAAGGTGTCAATGCTTTGCAGTCGAACGTTACGAAAGAAATAGAAGCAGTCGATAAGTTTGATACGATATCCTATAACAAAGGTATTATTTTTATCTAATATACGTGCTATTTTGTAATTATTTCTAAGGAATTAAGCTGTGTACGAATGATCAAGTTATGTGCGCTATTATTTCGACATTTTGTTGTTGAATAAAAGATACATTTTTGACGATAAAGTTTTCCTGTAGGCGGCAGCATTCTCAGAATGATCGAACACATTTTGGGCACTGCTAATTTCAGAGCAGGTCTGCAACAGTATCTCAAGACCTAGTAAGTTGAATAATTGATTTTGATACAATAGTTTGATTGGCAAGATTTTTAGTCGATTCAAGAATACGGTACCGGAAAATCTGTGGATGAAATTGGGTAGCAATATGAACTTTACGTATTCCAATTTGAACGTATCCGAAACTCTGGATGTTGTGATTGATGAGTGGATTAAAAAATCTGGTTTTCCACTTGTGAAAGCAACACTCAGAGGGAATACAGTTACTTTGTCTCAAGTGAGTATTTTGCAAAATTAGTTGGAGACTCAATTGAAACTATTGTTTGCTTTTTGAAATCATGAAACGTTCACGGTGGAAAAAGAGGTTTTTTGATTCCCCCTAGACTAGATTCCTGCTTTCTGGAAACGGAACCAGCTCGGAATGGTACATCCCGATAAGTTATACGACGTCTGCGGACCAAAATAAGTTCGCTTCAACTTCTCCGAGGGCGTGGCTCAAACCCAACGCCAACGTGACTATAACTCTTCCAACGAATAGAGCTTGGATAATCCTCAACAACCAATTGACGGGCACGTTCTCTCCACACATCGACCAAATCACGTGACGATAATTCCCTGTCGTTTCCAGGATATTATCGCGTCAATTACGACGACACCCTGTGGAACAGAATCGGGATCGCTCTGCGATCGGAAAACTTCGGGGGCATCCACGAGGTGAACAGAGCCCAAATAGTCGACGACCTCTTCAATTTGGCGAGAACGGGCCAAGTGCGGTACTCGGAAGTTTTCCGATTGATCGAGTTTTTGGCGAAGGACACCTCCTATTTCAGTTGGACTCCAGCTTTCAGCGGTTTCAAGTTCTTGTTTAGCAGAGTGGGGCGGGGAAGCGTCCTGGACCAAAGAATTTCCGTGCGACATCGTTCTTCAATCTCCTCGTTCTTTTCCGTAATTGGTTGTGGATATTTCAGAGTCACCTGTTATTTTTGATGGCGGACTTGTATGAATCGACGCCGATTTGGTATTTGAACGAGACCGATCAGATTTACACTCTGAAGCAAGTTTTAGCCCAAACGTGGGCTTGCATGTTAGACCATCCGAACTGTACGCAGCAGTTTGTGAATTTTTTTTCCAACTACAAACTGTATGGACACCGGTAAGAGTGAACGTTGCGATCGAAAGTCGTATTCCTCGTGGGTGGATTCAATAAAATACTCCCGTAATGTTTCTCTAGGCCCAATAAAAATTTGAGAGACACGGTCTACTGCACGGCCCTGAAACACAGTAGCGACAGCAGCGACTGGGAATTTTTGTGGAACAAATACTTGAACGCAACATTGGCCGATGAAAAATCCACCATAATGATTTCGTTGGGA
Organism: Plagiodera versicolora; assembly: GCA_037013635.1. Taxonomy (NCBI): domain Eukaryota; kingdom Metazoa; phylum Arthropoda; class Insecta; order Coleoptera; family Chrysomelidae; genus Plagiodera; species Plagiodera versicolora. Next base: position 189,765 of record CM072992.1, read on the forward strand.
TGCACCAATAACGTGACATTATTAGAAAGGTGGGGAAATCGGGAGACTCGAATCGCACTCCACCATCGATCATTCATTTCAGGTACCTCGCCATGACTTTGAATAATGCTTCGGGAATCCGACCTCAAGACCGCTACAGCGTTTTCATCTCCGTTCTCAACTACAACAAAATGGGAACTGATGTGGCGACGAAATTCTTCATGGATAATTACAAAGAGATTGCCGAAAAGTTAGCAAATTCAAGAGCCCTGAATCGTGCACATTGACCGCCATTGTTTTTCAGATATCGAACCATGAATTCCATATCAATGGTAGTGACGAGTCTGGCGAATAAGTTCACTAAACGAGAACAGATTGAATTGGTAGTTCTTGTTCCACGTTACCTTATCTCTTAGATTGCCACTGCTTCACTTTTATGACATGCGTCGATATATTTAATTCAATTCGTTTCGAATATTTCAGTTGAAAAATTTCACGGAGCATTCTGAATTGAAAGATGAATTATCTGCAGAAGTGGATACGGCCATTTTGAAGGCAGAGGCTAATTTGAAATGGATTCAAGAGTTCAAAGACGACCTGGACACTTTTTACGATGGTTATCGCTTGTTTTCACCAAAGACAAGAAAAGGCAACGGAGGATACGCAACTACAGCACCAAGAAATATTGTTGTTTTACTAACGGTGATGTCACTGTGCAGTCGGTACACTCAACAGTAACGGAAACATGAATACAATTCGTTAATGAATCAGAAGAAATTCGAGTGACGCCTGGAAAATTGAATAAACGTTCATTGATCTTCATTGTTTCTTGTTCATATTCGTATAGGCACATTTACAACTATGAGTGCACGCCCGTGTATCCACAGTTGCATATACCTCAGTTGTGAAGGACGACTGGTTAATGCTAACCTCCGTCTTTGGGGTGTATTTCGTGTCTTGTCACCCATGTTACCAAGAAGAGAAGTGGAAAAAAACTAACCTCACTTCTGAATTTCAAATTTCGATAACCGAAAATCGCGAAACTATTCGAAAATGAATAAAGTGCAACACGTAACGCTCTTGAATCATTGCAAAAAGGGCGAGTTTCAATCAGCCCTCGAATTGATTCATCTGCATCTGGAGAACGATATAGGAATTAAATTACTTGTGAATTGTTGTCATTCGTGTCTAGATAAAAACAAAAACATTTGTACTGAAACACTGTACAAGCTTCTGAAATGTATCGTACCTACTATACGAAAACCAAATGAAGTGGAATTAGTTAATTACATCCAGTCTGTCTACCACATCCTCAATTCATTCATAAAAAAGGTATACGACTGTTGTTATGCTTAGTTCTTGATATCTAATTTCAATTTGTATTTCAGGATTCATTGAATTACATTCCCCAGATGGAAGATATATTGCTACCCAAGTTCCTACCAATGAAATTAACGAAAAAACAAAGAGACACATTAAACAGTGTGATAGTAATTTTACACAACACAATTGCTGGATATGCCATAGAAAAGAACGGATCAAAAAATGAGATTCTATTTAAAATGGGCTTACTGATTTCCAAGATTTCCAACAGAATTTTAGAGCCCCTTGATGCCCTTAACCGTTCCTACAAATGTTTTGCCAATTTGATTTGTTTGAAAATCACAATCGTTGAACAAATTGAATATTACAAGGAAGTTTTAATGCTGAGCATTGGAAGTTATGATGGGAACAATAAAAACGAGTATTTCAAAGTGATTTTGACTTTTACTAGCATCATTCTGAACAATATTGTGAAAATATTTGATTTTCAAACGGCTTGGGAGTTTTTCCAAACAATTTCAGACTTGATTGAGGAAAAGTCTGTGCAGCCCGAGTTTGTGTGTTTGCATCAAGTTCTCAAGTCATGCTGCATAGTGTCTCCTTTAAAATTAGGAAGTGAAAGTGTTAAAGAGTTGCTAAAGTGTACGAAAAGTTTGAAAAGTCTTGATAAAATGATGGGGCAGTCTGATATCCAACAAAAACTGAGAGAAAAATTATTAATCATGCTCAAACACATAACGTATTATTACCAGACTGTGCAGAGGGGTGATTGGGCAGGGAAACCTGAAAAAACACAGTTGGATGTTATGAGGTTTATCGCTAGTGTTACTGATGCTGAATGTTATTTCAATCAGAGCCCTGTATCGCTACAAATAATATTGCACCTGATTGAAATTCAAACCAAAGTGAAACCCGATTCGTCGGTTAACTACCACAAAGGGTGTTTGGAGGTTTTAGAATTGTTTACGAACCAAATGTTGTGCATGAAGGAACAAAACAACGAAGGCTGGAAACCCATTTGGAATGTCTTGGAGGTGAGAGCATACAACATCGGGATAACTCTTTGGAAAGCCTCCAACACCGACCCAGCTGCGCCTCTCTACATGAACCTCCTCCTGAAAACGCACCTCCAACTCGGCGTTCCAACCGCTCGCACACCAACCAAACAAAACATCCTCTCGAACTGCGTGAAAGTGTTGTGCGAGATGAACTCGGCGGACCCAAACTCCCACCTGGAGCACCTCGCTGCGGCCGTCTTTCTGTGCCCGACCAGCAGGGAATCCCTCATGAGCGACTGGATCAAGTGCAAATACTCGGCGCGCGACAAAAAAGCCCCCGGTTTCGAGGAAGTGCAAAGCGTCACGCTCGCAGCGGCTTTGCGGCGGTTCCAACAAGGCAACCCCGAGCTGAAGGATTTCGACGCCTTGGAGCTCCTCCAGTTGGAGCTGCAGCAGTACAAGAAGCGGTGGAAGAGCAAGGTGCCTGTCATGGCTGCGCTGAAGGAGCTGCGCCAACTCGTAGCGCAGCTCGAAAGGGTCGTGGAGGTGATTGTGGAGGTTTTCGCGGATTGCGAGCTGCCCCTCCCCGAGGAGGGCGTGCGGATCCTAGTGGATATCTTGGGGAAATACGAAAAGTGTAAGTCTAGGGCGCAGCTCCGTTTGGGCGCCCTCAACTACATCGCGTACAAGTACTCGGTGCTGCAGACGATCTCCAAGAACGCCGAGGACATGCTGAGAGCCTCCGCCGTGCTGGTCGAGCCGGACCCAGCAGCCGAGCTGGACCCCCACGAGAACTGCGATGTGGTGACGGCGTACGAGAGCTCGGCGCTGGAAAAGTACCTGAAGAAGCTGAGCTACTTGGACGAGGCTCTCGCCGTTCTCGCCGCCGTCGTGCCGGAAGAGAACGCGGGGGGGGCCCAACTGTACAACCTCTTGCTGAAAATCTCGTACGAGTACAGACTGTTCAAGCACAAGCTCAAGTGTTTGCAAGCCTCTCAGGCCGCCCTGCGACTCGCCACCCTCCTGGACGACCCCGTGGCCGTCGTGCAAATGTCCGGCTTCGTAATGGAGTTGGCGGATCCGGAATCGAACCAGCTGCGAGGCGTTATGGAGGAGGCGGACGCTCTGCTCGCCACCATCGATCTCTCCGTGGCCGAAAACGCCAAAGTCGTCATGATTTACTACGCGTGCAAGAGCAAGGCGTTGTTCGGCCGCGACTTGGCGGAGGCGCACCAGGCGTTTCGGTCCTGTCGGGAGTTGTTCGAGAGCAGGAGGGGCGACGGCGAGGAGGGCCTGGTGACGGTGGAGAGTCAGCTGTACCTGCTGAATTTCAAGTTCACGACGTTGCCGTGCGATTTGGGCATCGAGAATCACCAGAAGAACACCCTGACGGACGTGCATTCGGCGGCGGAAGTCGTCTTCAAGGAATACGGTCGAGAGAATTCCGGTGAGTTGGATGGCTGGAGTATCGTGAACCGAAAATAAGCAACGGAGGCGATGTTGCCGGATCGTAAAGTAATCATTGAACTGCGAGAAATAAGTCTGGAATTAAAAAAAAACGATGAATACGATATTGTGAGATTCCAAATTGATCATTGAACTTCTATTGTTATTGTTATGAAATGAAATATGTGCAACAGGTACGATGTTGCCAGATTAATAATTTATCATTGAACTTCAAGAAATAATCGTGAAATGGAAAAAAAACAAGAAATGCGATGTTGCCATATCAGTAAATGAACATAGAATTTCGATAAATAAGTTTGAAATAGAAGAAAATAAGAAATGCGGTGTTGCCAGATTAAAAATAAGTTATCGAACTTGAAGAAATAATTAATAATTGTTGAATAATTTCCCGGGCGTTTTCCCTCTCCGTTCCAGACAGCGCGTACGAGCTTTCGATACTCCTGGAAGCGAACGAGGAACTGCTAAAACTCTACTACCTGATGCGGTGTCCGCGCGAAGTGTACACCTTCGGCAGGGACGTCCTGCTGCTCTCCCAGAAACTGGTCTCGCCCCTCCGCTGCGCCACCTTCCTCGTCCTCTTGGCGCACGCCGACCTCCGCACCAACGCGCTCGCCGACTGCCGCGTCAAACTCGACGGCCTGGCCGACATTTTGAACACGAGCAGCGCCGTCGAGACGTTCCGCGAGCTGCGGCCCTCCTCGCCCAAGGTGGCGGAGGAGGGGTTCGCGCCGCCCGCCGTCGCGGCGCACCGCCTCCATTGCCGTTGCTTCTACTGCGGCTGCTTCGAGTACCAGGTATGTACAGGGTGATGCGACCAACTGATTTATTACAGGATCCTTGATGGAGGAGTTGAGAACAGAGATATCGGCTCGAAATTTGGGTGGCAGCTACAACTCGACGTGATCTATTTCTCTAACATATTTTCAATACGCTGCTGCTTCCGGTTAAACCGGAAGTGATGTCAACTCTGTTTTTCCAAATAGAACACCCTGTTTATTTATGCATTTTCGGATTCAACGCGGAATTCTGGATCGGTTGCATTTTGAATCGCTCGTCTATCGTTATTTGTTTTCGAGATATTCCATTTTTTCGAAAACTTTTGACAGATGGACTGACGTACTAAAATGCCTGTATTTTCTTAAATTTTTTAGATTCAAGGTTCAATCTCCGTATACACATCAATGAAAGAGTGTCCTATCATGTGTCTTCAACAGTTTTACGAAATATTCAACAGGGTGTTCGATATTTCAGTCCACTTTTTGGTAATTTCATATCCCAATAACTTCCTTATTTCAAGTGGAACACCCTGTTTATTTATACATTTTCAGATTCTATGCAAAATTCTGGATCGGTTACATTTTGAATCGCTCCTCTATCGTTATTTGTTTTCGAGATATTCCATTTTTTTGAAAAAGTTTGACAGATGCACTGACGTACTAAAATGTCTACATTATCTACAATTTTCATGATAGAAAGTTTAAACTCCGTATACACATTAACGAAAGAGTGTCCTATCAGGTATCCTTCAAAGTGTTCCAAAATATTCAACAGGGTGTTTGATATTTCAGTTTACTTTTTGGAAACTTCAAATGCCGATAACTTCCTTATTTTAAATAGAATGACCATGAAATTTTCACACTATTCGGCGCAAAATTTCATTTCCTATCGATTTGTACTAGCATACCATATTATCAGCGGAGTTACAGGGTGATTGATACGAAGTGCCAAGAAATCGTGGATTCGGCGAGCTCAATTTTGCATTCAACAAAACTGAGGCCACTTTAAAAAATTCCTCTCTCAAACATTCGTTAATAAATTTCTTTGCTTTCTCGTTGCTTTAATAAATATCGAATATCAAAATTGTATAAACATATCAGAGTACGTAACTTTGCGCCAATTTACAAATTAATTGATTGCTGAGGAAACTGAACGGAATTCGATAAAAAGTCAAGAGGAACAAAACTTAGCTAATAGGTTGAAGAACTTGAAAAAAATATTAAAATTCCCCAGTGGCGTACGAGCAAGTTTTTCTCGAGGCTTTTATAGATTGTGACCTCGGAAAATGCAACACCCTGTATGGTATTCGGAGAACATTCATTTTCATATCAAGCAGCACCTATTGCTCGATACTCATACAAAATTTGAAAGCTCTATCTGCAGTAGATCGAGCACAATAAAATAAAAACCAATTTTTTTCCAAACTTTCAACACCCTGTAACTCCGCTACTAATCGAGATAGGATACACGTTCATAGGAACTTTTTTCTTTATTTCGTACCAGAGAACACGTACCTGTCAAATATTGCCGTGCAATTCCGAAACACCCTGTATACCTATTTGAAAAATATTTCAACACGTAACATGCAAATTTATTGTGGATTTTCTGATTTTTATAGTCTGTAATTGATGTCATAACCCATTTATTTCATGTGCTGTATTGTGTTCTTGACGTTATTGACGTGTTTTTATACAGCAGTACCAAAAAAACAGATTTTATTTTGATTCGAGGTGCTGGTGGTGGAACAGACGCGACTGAGCGCCTTGCTGAGCGTCAAAGAGAAACGTGGGGGGGCGATAGCCGGGGCGTACTTCGAGGGGGCGCTCGACCTCTGCCGCCGTTTCGCGAGCAAAACCGGCGGCGGGGGCGGGCTCGAGCCTAGTCGCGACTTCCTAACCGCCCACGCCTCCGTTTTGCTGGACTTTTCGAGTCACCTGAACCGGCTCGGCAGGCACGACGACGCCCTCGAAACCAACGAGAAACTGCTGGGCCTCCTCGGCCCGCACAAAACCGAGCTGGTGCACCTCTTCAACGAGGCTCTCGTGCAGAAATGCATCTTCCTCACGCAATCCCTGTGCCCCCCCGAGCCCCTGCCCGACTTGGAGGCCGACATGGAGGGGCTGGCGCTGAACGACGGCCCCCTCGAGGGGTCCAAAACCCCCGAGGTGAAGTTCACCAAAATCTCGTTCCCGGTCAAGTGCAAAACCCCCGAGATGTCGCCGCCGTCGCGCAGGATCAACAAGCGGCTGGTGTTCACGCTGTCGCCGGCGACGACGGCGAAGAGGCGCGCGCCCAAAACGCCCCTGCCCAAGATCAAGATCTACGAGGAGGGCTCGGGGCGGGGGAATACGAGCAAAAAGTCGCGCGCGCCCTCGACGAGCGGGCGAAAGGCGGGGGGGGAGGGGGCCAAGAAGAATTTGATGCAGGAGTTGATGGCCGAGGCGAACGAAAATCCGCCGCCGCCGAGCGGGGCCGTCAGGAAGTCGACTAGAAATAAGAAATAATTATTGTTGTTGGAGGATTTTGTACATTTTTTTTTCTCAATTTTGAGCTGCTGATGTGCGAATAAATTCGAATTCAACTCGCCTCGTTTTATTTCACTCCAATCCAAGTTATTCGAATCGCAAATCCAAAGGAATCCAAAATATTCCAGTGTAATTTCGAAATTATCGCCAAGTTGTTGGGTGCTTTGTATAGTTCTTCCATTATCAATTGCAGAATATAAAAACTCCTTCCGAACCCTTACCGACAATTTCGTTCGATCTGCCATAGGCGGGGATGCCTTATTTTATGAATTTACTATTTTCATAAATACGTTTAACATCATACGCGAGAAAGTTTTACTAAAAAGGCAATCGAATCATTATTACGGCGTTGTTTAGCACTCGATTATTTTCATTCGCCCACGGTCTCCAAACCACCATATTTCGATTTATTTAATAAAATTTCTAAATTCAACACCCCTTACTACGCCACTGATATCCAGACAATCCAATCTGTTGAGTAAAAAAGATGATTTACAGCTTCCCAGCGTCCTTAACCCTACGGCCAATAAAATGCCAATACATTGCCTAATTCACTGTTTTCATTGGTCGAAAGGGATGTTGACACATACAACTCGAATCCACGTTGACCCTGGCGGCTTCTCTGACTTCGTACGAGTACTAATCATAATTTTTGTTTCTCAATTTGGCGTGAGTGCCATGCGTTTATACAGGGCGTATATTAAATACTGATTACTCCTCGCATAACTGTGTTCTGCAATTGATAAAGGAAGAACTATACACACTGTATAAGCAGGGGAGGCTTGCTACGTCTTGTACGGTGTGTAATAAAAATTCCTTTTTATCGTCTATCGAGTATAATAGATATAATCCAGCTTTTCTAGAAACGAATTTGGAATGTTTCAACGAAATCTATTAATAAAAGTTACAACGCGATATTATGGCTTCAGATACCATAAATTTATCATTATTTCATGGATTACGATATATTTATTATCCCCTTTATTTGATATACTTATTAGAGATATCTGAACGTAATTGACTCATTTCGTGCTCGTCCTAATTCTGGTTGGCTTCAAATATAAAGGTAAGTGTACTATTCTCTATTCGGCTCTTCAGTAGTTTTTTTCATTCTCAACTGAAAATGAAGCCTTCAATTTCAATCAATTCAACGTACGATATTCTCACAACCAACGAAGAAAAACAAATGCAACTCCAATGAATATAATGATGAAAAACAGAATTTTAATGGTCAGCTTTGATAAAATAATCCACAGACGGTCTTATTTTGGGAAAACAAAACAAAACTTATCGAAGAAAGTTACTTTCTGTAATTACCTTTTTCTTCACATCACATTTCTGCAACATCATGTGATGATCTCCTGAGATGTTAGACGCAATTTTTACGATCTATCAATCATCAGAAAAGATTTTATTCGCTGAGTTTCACTTGAATTAAAGTCATTACATAAGTATCAGATACAATTACAATGGAATTGAATCTACTACGTGGTGCTTTTTTGGCAAGTAAGCCAAATACATCAAATAAAGCTGTTGAGATCCTCGATTCGATCCCGATTTTAATCCATCTGATCTTCAGTATAAAATCCGGATGATGTGAGGGCCAGATAAAACGTCGTCTGTTTATTTTCCACGTAAATTCCTTATCTAAGCATAGCTTGTTAGGGTGTGAGTAACTTCGCATTCAAGCTGATAAAATTATCCGCTAATCTCTTGGTATCAACAGCTATATTAAACAAGATTATATCAGTATAAAAATATGACGGTTTTATTAATATCGACAAATTAATGACTGAGTCTGACCTCGCAAGGTCGCACGGTGAGTCACAGCTGCATTTCGAATTGTCCTTCAACTCTCCTTGTTTTCAGGTGATAAATATGGCGCTGCTGCCGTATTCAAGTATCGTTTTACTGTTGATAGCAAGCACGTTCGTCCATTCGCAAACGCAGAATTATCGTTTGCCAGCAATTTACACACCACACTTGTACAAAATCGATTTGACAGTACCTCAAAGTGCTTTCTCAGCCACCAATCACAATTATAGTGGCGCAGTCGAGATAACATTCGGTGTTACACAAAATGCTGCTACCATCCAATTGCATGCGAGTCACTTTTTGAATATTCAATCAGTGTATTTAGAAACCCAGCTTCCGACTAGCGCTTATACAGTCGACCCTGTAACGGATATTTTGACGATAACATACGGTGAGTTGGTTTAATTTTCATGGAAAATTGAGGAGCAGCTGGATTCGATTCGAATGGTCGTCCAATTCTACAGATATATTTTGCATACACGAAGATGTTTCTTTTAGAGGTTGTTGTTGGACGTAATTACACATTGAATATCACATTTGATGGTACTCTTAGTCCTACTGAGATGGAAGGGTTTTACAAGAGCAGTTATACACACAGTGACGGTACTACAAGATATCTTGCAACCACTCAATTTCAACCGGTGAGTGCGCGAAGAGCGTTCCCTTGTTTCGACGAGCCCGCCATGAAGGCACAATTCGAAATCACCATCAAATTTCCCAAAGGCATGTTAGCTCTGTCGAACACTCTAATGAACGGCACGTTGACTGAGGCTACGAACGAGTAAGTAGTTTTCAGTACGAGGCTGACAGTTTTCCAACCTGCTGCTTCGTTCCTCTCCAGCCTCCAGGAGATAAGATTCGCGAGAACGCCCCAGATGTCCACCTACTTGGTTGCGTTCGTTATTTCGGATTTCAACTGCTCCGAACCGGGTACGATGGTGGACAACATTCGACACAGGATATGCTCGAGGAACGAGACAGTTTCGTCTCGAAGTTGGGCCGAAGAAATCGGCCCCAAAGTCTTGGCCAGTCTCAACAACTACACTCAAATAAATTACAACGAGGATATGGACAAGTTGGATCAAATTGCCATTCCGGATTTCTCTGCCGGAGCCATGGAGAACTGGGGATTGGTCACCTACAGGTAGGTTTTCTATAGGTTCGTGTTTCGTCACAGGAAATCACGCGTCGTCGATAATCCTCCCCAGGGAAATATATCTGCTGTGGGACCCGGAGGAATCCTCGAACCGTTACAAGCAATACGTGGCGACCATCATAGCCCACGAGCTAGCCCATCAGTGGTTCGGCAATCTGGTGACCATGGAATGGTGGTCCGAATTGTTCCTGAACGAAGGTTTCGCCACCTTCTTCGAATATTTCACTGTCCACGATGTAAGTTGGGGAGGAATTCCCATCGCCATCGATCGTTTCAAATGCACTGAATTTCTCTGCAGGTCTTACCGGAGTGGGAACTTGAAAAACAATATGCAATCGATGTGGTACAGAATGCTTTACTTTTCGATTCGTTGGAGGGGATCCAACCTTTACAGTCGAATGTTAGCACTCAAACTGAGATTCTTTCTAAATTCAACACCATTTCGTATCATAAAGGTAGGTAATAGCGAGTGTTTTCATTTCAAGTGTATTTAGAACGTCTTGTTAGTCATTTTGGGAATCAATAACTTGATAGCTTCGTCTTGAAACGATACATTTTTGACAATAATGTTTTCCTGTAGGTGGCAGCATTCTCAGAATGATTGAACACATTTTGGGCGCTGCAAATTTCAGAGCAGGTCTGCAACAGTATCTCCAGACCTAGTAAGTCATCTTGTTGAATAGTTCGATTGATTTTATACCTCGATACAATTTTTTCAATGGGAAAACTTCTAGTCGCTACGATAATACGGTGCCAGAAAATTTGTGGACGACGTTGAATAACAGCACGAACTTTACGTATTCCAATTTGAACGTATCCGAAACTCTGGATGTTGTGATTGATGAGTGGATTAAAAAATCTGGTTTTCCACTTGTGAAAGCAACACTCAGAGGGAATACAGTTACTTTGTCTCAAGTGAGTGATTTTTGAAATCATGAAACGTTCACAAGGAGGTATTTTTCATTCCCCCAGACTAGATTCCTGCTTTCTGGAAACGGAACCAGATCGGAATGGTACATCCCGATAAGTTATACGACGTCTGCGGACCAAAATAAGTTCGCTTCAACTTCTCCGAGGGCGTGGCTCAAACCCAACGCCAACGAGACTCTAACACTTCCTTCACAAGACGCGTGGATAATCCTCAACAACCAATTGACGGGCACGTTCTCTCCACATCTCGACCAAATCACGTGACGATAATCCTCTGTCGTTTCCAGGATATTATCGCGTCAATTACGACGACACCCTGTGGAACAGAATCGGGATCGCTCTGCGATCGGAAAACTTCGGGGGCATCCACGAGGTGAACAGAGCCCAAATAGTCGACGACCTCTTCAATTTGGCGAGAACGGGCCAAGTGCGGTACTCGGAAGTTTTCCGATCGATCGAGTTTTTGGCGAAGGACACCTCCTATTTCAGTTGGACTCCAGCTTTCAGCGGTTTCAGTTTCTTGTTCGATAGAATAGCGTGGGGGAGCGTTTTGGAGCAGAGAATTTCAGTGAGAAAGCGTTTTTCACTCGGTTCATTCTCGTCTCTAATTGCGCGTGGATGTTTCAGAGTCACCTGCTGACTTTGATGACGGATTTGTACGATTCAACGCCAATCAGGAGTTTGAACGAGACCGATCAGATTTACAGTTTGAAGCAAGTTTTAGCCCAAACGTGGGCTTGCTCGTTGGACCATCCAAACTGTACGCAGCAGCAATATGGATTGTTTTCGAGTTACAAAATCAATGGAACTCGGTAGGATATACAAGGTGTTATGCAATACATTCGTCTGCAGTTGATGCTTTGATAATGTTTGATTTGATTGGGAATTGTTTCTTTAGGCCTAATAAAAACTTGAGAGGCACAGTTTACTGCACGGCCCTGAGACACAGTAGCGACAGCAGCGACTGGGACTTTTTGTGGAACAAATACTTGAACGCAACATTGGCCGATGAAAAATCCACCATAATGATTTCGTTGGGGTGCACCAATAACGTGACACTATTAGAAAGGTGGGGAAATCGGGAGACTCGAATCGCACTCGACCATCGATCATTCATTTCAGGTACCTCGCCATGACTCTGAATAATGCTTCGGGAATTAGACCTCAAGACCGCTACAGCGTTTTCATCTCCGTTCTCAACAGGAGCAAAGTGGGAGTCAATGTGACTGCGCGATTTTTGAGGGATAATTATCAGGAAATTGCCGAAAAGTAGGCAAATCCAAGAACCCGGAATGGTGCACTTTGAACTTAATGACCGCCATTGTTTTTCAGATATCAGAGCATGAACGCTGTACCGAATTTATTGAGGAGTCTGGCGAGCAAGCTCACCACACAAGCGCAGATAAACGAGGTGAGTTTTTTTCAGGGCGTCTTGGCAAAGTTCTCTTTGTTGTGGTTTTTCAGTTGCGAAATTTCACGGAAGCGAATAATTCGAACGATGCATTAGTGACGGCAGTGAATTCGGCTATCGTCGTTGCTGAATCGAATTTGCGATGGATTCAGGAGTATCAGGACGATCTCGAAGTGTACTTTGGAGTTTCTGATGAGAAAGATGGGGGAGAAATGAACACATCGAAAACAATTATTCTTGCTTTATTAGTGGCTATTTCTCTGTTCCGTTGGTACTGAGTGTTATTTTTATTCCAATTGTATCATAATATTTAAATTGATAGTTGAAAATAAACTTGTTTTATTGACTTGTGATTTCTTTTCCATTCTTTACCAATCTACGAGAGATATCGAAATACTTACGAAAGGATAAAGTCGGAATTTTATCGATAAATTCCATAAACTTTTTTAATAATTGACGTAAAATTTGGAGTTCATTGTTCAAGTTCAAGAATCGCCGACAATTGAGTTTGGATATCAATAAAACAAAATAATAATATGGAAGTTTATTCACAAATAGTCATGTCTTTTTCAATGGATTAGATTTGATTACAAAAAAGTTGGCGATTGTACAGTTCCTAAAAAAACGACAAGTTATTCTATAGGAATCTCAACTAAACGAATGCCTCTTGCTCGTTAAAATGACGTAAGTAGATACGTATCCCTCATCAACTCAACTACCTTGCGGATCTGTAGTGAAATGCTTCCAATTCTGTATTTCCCTGTACAGAAAAATCCCCGGACTCGCTGTGGCGCTCACTTGTCGACCTCCGAATAGTTTGTAACTCCTATCCAACTCCCCCAACTCCACTGCGCATTCCAGAAACTTTTTCGCTGCTTCAACCTGCACGCGAACCGGACTCTTGTCTACAAAAAATCAAATGACATCAATCGTCGTCGTTCCGTCGGCGCGCGCGCGCTTACTGGTGAAATCCCCGACGAAAGCGAGTCCGAGGGATCGACTGTTGTAGCCACGCGTGTGCGCCCCGACTTTATGCCATCCAGCACCTTCGTAGACTTTACCATCACCCCCCACTACGAAGCTGAAAACGCACAGGTTAGAAATCAGGAGAAGCTGCTACTTTTGCTGTGGAAGCGGCAACGCTGCAGCCCCCTTACTTGTATCCGATATCGTGGAACTCCATCGTGTCTATGTGGAAATTCTGGATGCTCTTCATGGTGTCGGAGCAGGAGGCTTCGGTGGTGCATTCCGGAGTTACCGTGTGATGGACGATGACGTATTTCAGTGGGAAAATCGCGTAATCCACAGCGACGGCGTTCCTTCCGCCCCATCTTTGTTTCCATATGATGTCGGGGCATATTCTCGGCCAATCTGAAATGAATCATTCCTTGTAGAAACACCCAGTATGTAACGGGATTCCGGACAATCGAAGATGTCACTCACCAGGTGATAATGTCAAGACTTCTTGTAGCGAAACTAGGAAACAACATGTTAAAAGTCGCGCATTGTTCATTGTTGTTTTAATGTCGCGGTTTCGCTCGAAATGATCTTTGTATTTTGAACTGGATAACTACTTATGTTTATACGTGATCTGAGAACATTGAATGCAACATTTGTTTTGGTTTAAAATGCTGATATGAATTTGACCTCGAAACTGACCATTTCTCATTGTAAATATCATTAGATTGGTATAGTTCTTCCATTATCAATTGCAGGATATAAAAACTCATTCCGAACCCTTACCGAGCATTTTGTTTGATCTGTCATAGGCGGGGATACCTTATTTTATGAATTTACTATTCTCATAAATACGTTTAACATCATACGCGAGAAAGTTTTACTAAAAAGGCGAATCATTATTATGCCGTTGTTTAGCACTCAATTATATTCATTCGCCCACGGTCTCCAAAACGCCATATTTCGATTTATTTAATAAAATTTCTTAATTCAACACACCACACTACATCACTGATATCCAGACAATCCAATCTGTTGAGTAAAAAAGATGATTTACAGCTTCCGAGCGTCCTTAACCCTTCGGCCAATAAAATGCCAATACATTGCCTGATTCACTGTTGTCATTGGTCGAAAGGGATGTTGACACATATAACTCGAATCCACGTTGACCCTGGCGGCCTCTCTGACTTCGTACGAGTACTAATCATAATTTTTGTTTCTCAATTTGGCGTGAGTGCCATAACTGTGTTCTGCAATTGATAATGGAAGAACTATACCATTATTAATTGTAATGTCACGATAAGAAATCAACGAGTATGTCGAATTTCTCGACGTTCCACTTTGCAGTAGAATATCCTAGTTATAAACATGACGTGAGGATCAATCCCATCAGCAATAGTTTTGAAAATAAAAAAAAAGTGACTGAGGTAGATCCAACTGTGATAAGGTTGTCTACCTAGCCGTAGGTATAATTTTAACAAGATTTCGTTCTTCTGAAGATATGAACTCATAACAGATGGGTTTATACGGTAGATTGAGTAAAGCGCCTTGTCGTTAAATCCACCGACAGAAGTTTTACACGTACGTACGTACGTATTTATAAAGTGAATGGTTCACACGGCCAAATTGCTTTCATTGTTCGATCATTTTCTTGGCATTTCTACAATAGATAGATATGTCCGTGAGTTTCCAGTTGAGAAATAATAAATATGCATGTGGGGTGGTGTGGATATTCCTACGTACCTACTGAATAACATGTCGTTTCTCGATTCACAACTGAAAACGATTATCATTTGGCGTGTAATCCGTTAAGGACAGTAGCGGCGGCGGCAGCAATATTTTATTTCACACACAATCAGAATAAAAAAAAAATGAAACCCAATCAACTCCGTTTCGTAATAATAAACATTACAATATGCACACATTTAAGGTAGATAAAGCAATATTAAACAAAATAATCGTCAAGTATCCTATATGTAATGGGTCGATTTAAAAATCATACCCCAAGTAATCTGCTATGTTATATGGTTCAATATCTAACATCATTTTGAATACAGTTTTTTCGTACAGTTTGAGATTTTCAATTATTTTTATTTCTCTATTGTAGAATTTCAGACAATTATAGAATCCTCCTTTTTCTGTCATGGTTAATTTATGTCTGGGGTACTTATAATCAATATTTCTTGTTATATATTCATTTTGAGGTTTGAAATCATCAAACAAATATTCATTCTTGAAGAAAAAAAGCAAACTTTCTTGGATATAGACCCCAAATACAGTAAGAATTTTATTTTTTCTGAACAATCCTTTGCATGATTCTGTGCTCTTTAGTTTACATAAAATTCTCAGCTACTAATCAAGCAAATCTCTATTCCATTTATTTTATTAATTACAGTACAGGGCAATTCGAAAATATGGTGGATTCGAAACACGTTTTTATTCTTATTATCAGTTTTATCATTTTGAATGATTTGTCTCACATTTTTTCATGAAATTTCAAGAGATATAACAATTTATCAACATGAACAATAATGCAATTCTTATAAAAATGGCAGATACAAACAATTTACAATTTCTTATTAATCTTTTGTATTGAATTTTCTTCTTTCAATTCATCATTCTTTGGGAGATTTTGGCAAATATTTAAAAATTATACCGGGCATCGATACATCATCTACTAAACAGAAATCTAACTATACAGGGTGTTCCTGAATATAACGTAAAATGCAAGCAGAAAATGACTAGTTCCTGTAAGCAAATTCAGCTTCACTTGTCAAAAATGTTGATGGCATATACAAAAAAAGAACTACGAGTGAATGAAAAGATTCTAATTGACACTAGGAACTGATTTTTATCGAAGAATCGTATTGTATACGGAATTCGAGTGGGAAAGACTTGTAATTTCGACCTCCTTTTAGAAAAAAAAACTTCTTCTAGCCCCGCTTGAAGGTACGCTACTGTGTTCGACCTAAATCACAACTGTCAATCGCAGCGCATGATCTTTTCGGAAAACTTTAATCCACATTGTGGATGGAGGTGGATAAGTTTCAACCCCACCGTATAATCTCCAGCTCGACCCCACATCTGGTTCGTACCATATACGTCTCTATTTCGACACAAAGCTCATGTTTTGGTCAAAACCAGATTAGCAACAACATCGCACGGTAGGTAGACGGAGAGATTCCACACAAAAAACGAACACGCTGTAAGTAGTAGGTAGGGATAATTGGTTCGTATTATTATGGGGTAGGATAGACGTCAACTTTCGATGTGACGTTGGATTTATCGGTTTCGTTCCACAGAATCAGATAGGAAAGGCACCAGGAAAAGAGCAAGGAGGACCGTTTTCGTCGCATTCGTGACAATGCTGTGGTGGTATTAAATCTGTAAATAACATGCGGCGATTGTACATCAGATTTAGGTATCTGGATTTAGATGAGAATCTACGTCATTACTTTTGTACGTATTTCGACCCAAAATCATGAATTATTTGTGGGTATTGTCGGGGAAAAATCGATACTCTTCGAAATATTTCACTCTAAAGTACGAAATTTCTTCGTAGTTTCCGGTTACAATGGGGAAGACCACTATGTGATGAAATCCTTCCAAACCACTCTTAATCGATGAAGAATGATATTGGTTAAGTGTATATCCAATATCAAGGATCAAAATCAAAGCAAATTGATTCTACAGCGTTTTGAAATCAGCATTTTCATTCAAAATTTAAAAACGCCAGAAATAAGTGGGCGGTGCTATGAGCGTATGACGTGCTACAACCTAAGTCCATCTTTGTCTGTTTCCGTATATCATTTGCTCACACTATGTGTAATGTTGCCAAGTTTACTTGTGGATGACTCCTTATGCCTTCGATATATTTTCCCAAAAACGTATCGACAAGTGATAATTATATCATTACTTGATAATTTGTGGAAAAAATATCATTTATATTGTATTCTTTTACATCTTTTATTCCGAGAATAAGTTGTGATATTTTGGTGCGGCAACCCAGCAAGATTTCCATGGAACAGTTATCTATGAATGGTCAGCTCAAGGTCGATGAGCTTGTAGGGCTAGCACGTCACACTGCGTTACACCAATGAGAGCAACCTTTGAAAATGGCGAATGAAATTGTATGTTTGAAATCAATTCCGTTTATTTTATTATTTTATTCATGATATAGACGGAATAAAAAATGAAAAAATAATAATGAATGGTAGTTTTTGGACATACAGAACACGATTATGCTGTTTTGAAAAATTAGTGGTCTCCCCCATTGTATTCAGCTTCTTGGCCAATTTCTCCGATAACGTTACACACTGTATATCAAGAAACGGTTAATCCAGGAAAAACGTTTAAAATGCAATATTGACACAATTGCGTTTATAATTCGAGAGAAATTGCATCTCTCACGTTCATCTGAAAAGAAAATATGGTAAATCTTTTTCTAATATTGTTATTACAAAATGGGGAATCTGTGAAGTCTAAAAATGTCTGAAATCATCAATTTGCCAATTGAATAGAACAAAAGAATTACATTTTATTTAGAACGAAATAATAACAAGACATTTTCAAAGTTGAAAATTCGTTCTGATAGAACCGAAATTGTGAATAGAATCTCAATGAGTAAGTGGCCAGTTAGATTTGTGGATTCGATGCCACTAGATTATTTATTTATAAGTATAAATCATTTTGAGCACCGACTGTTCGTGAATGGGAAAAATCTAAACGTTTTGTGTTTCATTTCAATCGACCGAATTAAAATAAATCTGCGCGTCGTGCTGTTGTTGGAACAGTGTAGACGTACGTCATAATAGGGGCACATTATATCGGCAAAGATATTCGATTTGAATAGGACCGACCGGGGATTATCCGGCCCTCCCCTCCGCCCCTCCCCTCCCCCCCGAAACACGCATATCGGATTTGGCACGGTGACATCTCCATTCGCACCGTTCAGTGCCCATTGGCCGCCGCCGACCAATCGCGAGTGCGCGGGGCGTGGCCGGCCTCGGCGCGGCCTGATCGGTCGCCCGTTCGTTCCCCGCACTCGTTTCTCGATTCGCGTGTCGCCCGTTTCACGCTCGTTTTCACGCTGGCTGCTTCGTCGGACGACTGGGACGATTTCGTCGAAGAGGACATCAAGATGGTGGAGACGTCGCGACGGTATTGCCAGCACGGGGCGGCGGCGACGACGTCGTCGTCCTCCTCGCTTTTCACCATCGAGAGTATTTTGGCGCCGCGGCCGAGGCAGATGGGCGGCAGGGCGGCGATGCCGCATCCGACGCTGCATTTGAATCATTTGGCGGCGGCGGCGGCGGCCGCCACCGCCGGCGGGTTCGTGGGGGCGGCGCCGGCTGATTTTCTAGGTCAGTATGAGCTTTCTCAATTTTCCTGTTGTCGAGTTTCGATCGTCGGATTGTCAACAGAAATTAAAAGAAGCAAATAGCAATTTATTTGCAACAAATTGTCTTCACCCTTCAACAAACTCTCGATGAAATTGGTGCCTTTTTTCTCGAAAATTTGGGTTTTCTTGCAAAAGAACAAATGAGGAAGTTTCCTATATTGAGATTTTATTTTTTCCATAAAATATATGGAAAATTATTACACCCGTATTTTTTCTGTTCTTTGTGCGATCGAATTTGACTCCAGAATTTCGTTTTGAAAAACTACTTCTGGCTCCTCCACCATTCTGATGACGTACCAAGTGAAAAACCGGGTTCACACAGGAACAAATTGAGATTTTGCGTGCGGAAGTACAGTGTTGCCCCCTGCTTCTAATTTATTCTAAATATTCGGAAAAACTGACCAGAATATCTTGGTAGTAAAATATGTCGTGGATTTTGCAATACCAAATCATGGATTGTTTACCTTTCGTGATATGTTATCATATATTATGTCTTATGAAATATAACTAGCACATAACATGCGAAAATAGTTGTTCTTGAAGTGAATTATTTCAATATAATTTTGTGTTTGAATTTTCGGAACAGCTTTCAATTTATTTTCATGGAAATAGAAAGATAGATCTGGCAATTGCGCAAATGCATTCGTAGATTTCGTCCGTGATCATCCGGATTACACCATAACATAACTTACGATAGCTATATTCACTCTAAACTCACCAAGTACGTCACAGTTTTCCGCCTCAAAATTTATAAATTGGTTCATTTTGAAAATAGAATGGAGTTGAATGATTTGTATTGTCGTTCTAGAAAGTAGAGATATCAAACTAAATAGTTGAGTACTTATTTGATGAGAATTCGTCATAAGGAAACTTCCTCATTGTCTACAAGTCGAAAAATATTCTAGCAAGCAAGTATCAAACGATTTTGGAATCCTTATCGAGTTAAAGTTAAGATTTGAAGCAACAAGAATACATATTTTCTCTATTTTTATTTTCAAAATACGCATCTAAGATTTTCCTAACTATTATTACAACTCGACGTCAACACCCTGTACATAGATTTTCAATTTCTTGCTAATTCGAAAGTGGAACGATAGTCAGATAAACGGTAATCCAATACCGGGTGTTGCAAAACTCTTAGGCCAGCAAATACATATTTTAATTATTAGTCGGATTTTTTGATTCCAAAACATAGAAATTATAATTTCAATCATCGTTTTACATCAGTTCCGACGCAAATTGACACTGAAATATTATGGAATTGCAAATTTTTCTGACAATGGTGCATAAAATACATTAAAAATACTCAATATTGACGTTGATATTTTGCATTTTGTCTGGACTACATATTATTTCGCGAGATCAAGCTATTTCTTGATGGAATGCTAGCTTAAAATGTTCTTTGGACATGTTTTTTTCGCGAATTTCCTTTCTTCACCTTACACAAAATATTTCTGTTCCACATTTTCAGTCGAGGTGAATTCACTTTGCAATTTAGACTTAATTGTTAATTGTTTATGAATCGAATCAGCAGCAAACTCAGTTTTGAGCAGAGAAAATCGTAATCTGATTCGATTTTAAATCGATACGTTGCCGACCCTACGGATATTCGAATCGTTTAAATAATAATTCATATTTTCATCGCGAAAAAATCCCGAGGCTACTCCACCTCGTGCCCTTTTTTGCATCGTTACGCATGCACGAACGGTCCGAGAGAAAGTACCGAACTTAAAAACTGCGGGCTTTTTTATTATTAAGGAGATTTCGATCTGTTGGGAATTGCGTTTAAAAGCTTATTTTACAATTCGGAAACTTTTGCGCGCCTACTTATACCTACCCCTTGTATTTTCAGACTTTCTTCATTTCTTTTTCTCCGCCGAAATGTATGAGGAGCAATAATAAGGAAGGGGGGGGGGGAGTTTATCGGTGGTTAACGAAAAATCTCCAAAACTGAATTATTAAATCATCATTTGCATTGGGAATCACGGGTTTTCACCAAAACAGTCACGGAAATGATTTGAAATATACCTTTTCCACGACGGCATATCGATTTCATTGATAAGGGAGAGAAATAAATACATTTTTTAGGTAATTAACGCAGCAGAACGCATTGTCAAGACTTTATCAGCTTCGCACGACCTCTTGCGGGCTAATAAAACACAGTTACAACACAGAACAAGCGAAAAATCTCCTGAAAACCTGAAAAACAACTTATTGTGAGTTGACGAAATTCCCAATGCCGCGAGTACGTACTTATTTCCATTCCGTCTCACGTGAATTCCGGGGGAATCGTTAAGTGTTGCGCTTAAATCCGGTAAGAATATGGAGATTCTAAAGAAATGTGACACGGATTGGCGGCCGATCAAGCGTGAATTCACGCCTTCTTACACCCGTGCATGCATGCATACTGTTCGAATCCACGGAATGTATACAGTGTGTTCGGTTTAATAGAAAATACTGATTTGTTTTCAGCGATGGCGTACCCGGGGCTCTACCCAGGCTACGTCCACGCTCTGGCCGCCGCCTCCTTGACGGCGGCCGGGGGTGGTCCCCCCTCTTCCCACCCCCACCACCAAATGCACCACCCCCACCACCAGATGCACCATCCCCACCACCAGCACCAGCCGCCGAAGAGGAAGCGGCGCCATCGCACCATCTTCAGCGAGGAGCAGCTCGAGCAGCTGGAGCAGACTTTCGAGCAGACTCACTACCCGGACGTGGTGCTCAGGGAGCAGCTGGCGCTCAAGGTGGACCTCAAGGAGGAGAGGGTCGAGGTGAGCTATGCGGTTTATGTCCATCTACAAACGGTGGAGATGGTTTTTAGGCCTCCAGGCCTTCTTCGAGTCGGTTTCCATCGCCACGATCGTGTGATTTTGGTTTTTTGTGTTGGCTGAATGGCCAGAAGTCGCACGGGGTCAAATCGGGTGATTACGGTGGCTGCGGAAGAATACGAGACTAGTTTTTGGCCCAGAACATGCCTCAAAATGGTTTGGGGTGATCCGAATGATATTCCAGCACTACCAGCGAGGTTTTTAGTTGTTAATTCCCGATTCTGAAGCACCAAATCTTTGACTTCTTGGACGTGGTTCTCGTTCTTAGACGTCATTGGCCTTTCTAAGCGTGTCTTTGAATTCGTAGTACCACTTGTCAACGTTTTTTGTGATAATTTTTTATCAACGAAGGTCTTCCGCGACATTTTCAAACGTTAAATCCCAAAAAATTCGTTCGTGCTTTTGTGAGCTGAATAAAAGAACCGAATAAGTATCTACAAGAAGACTTGAATAGGTTCATTGAATGGTGTGACAAAAATAAACCAAGTAGATACATCTAAACATTGAAAAATGTTCTTATACACTGTGTTCAAGATTAGGATGTCTATCAAGGGGATCTCGGAATCCATGAGAGATACGGAGATGGTTAAATAAGAGAAGAGTTGCGCATTTCCAAGTCTATCATTCAAACGTTCGATCTTTAATAAAAACCATTTTTTCCGTTTCAATAAACGCAGAATCATATCGTGTCATACATCGTTGTATCAGTAATAGAATATACTATTCAATACAGGGTATTGTTTTCCACGGGCCATATAAAAAAATAAAGTTGATGGTGGTTTCTACGAAACGAAACGTCGTACGGATAATCTCTCAACGCTGTTTTGTAGAGATTCAAAAATGGCAATGAGAAAGTGTCTTTTGTTTTCTTGTACCTCTCCAAATAATGTCAGAAAAAAAATGAAACGAAATCGGCGAATTTCGTTTTATCAGGCATATCTCCGAAACTAATTGGAATTTCGAAACTTTCTGAACGGCACATTGTTAGACTTGGAAACGCGCAACCTTTTTCTGATTCAACCATCTCCGTATCTCTCATGGTTTCCGAGATCCCCATGATGGACATCCTCATCTTCGACACACTGTATAAGCTTCTATGAAATGAAAAGAAGAAAGTGGATTCACCTAAATGGCAGAGAATTATCACCTGTATATCTGTTTCAAAACACTTGTCAGATCTTCGTTTTAATAGTTTTTTGTACATTTTCGCACATGTATTGAATTCTTGTTATTGGTTTCAAGCACTTTCACTATTAATAACATGTATCTACGTCAATTTTTGTGTACTTGGGCATTCCCGTAAATAAATGAATAAACATAAATGGCAACGAACTTTCGAAAACACCCTGTAGAGGAGGAAGAGCATCGTGTATGTACGTATACCGTTCGTCGCTTATTAAGTATATCTTCCCTACCTCTGTGTGTATTTAAATATACGAGAAATGGCGGAGGCGGTATCGAAATCGTCCCCGTAATATAAATAAGAGGCAAAGCAGTTTAGTTAGTTTAGCAAATGGAGCGAATGTTTTGACAGCGTTCCTTCGGCTGTGCAGCTAAGGATAGGAGAGTCTCGATTACAGCCGCATAATAAAATATCATCTCGATTCGAATAAATACAAAAATCACATCGACGATGTTTATTCAGAACACTGAGGGAGGAGGAGGAGGAGGAGGAGGAGGAGCTGCTTCTCTTTTCGTCTTTCTCGTTTCTCTCGTTTCATGCCGGACAATCAATCGCACGAATCGAATTCTTCTACTTGATATTTATTTTCTGATGTCTGAGAGAAACAGTTTCTTTACATCTGAAATAATTCATGGTTTGTATTCCTGATTATCCATCCATCTGACCCAGAAAAAGGAGAGAAATGCATGCGGTATATTCGTTCAGTTGCCTGTAAACTCGTATACAAGGTGTTTGACATGCGTTGAACACGGCACTGAATTTTTTTTTCGATGTCCACAATAATTTTCGAGAAATTCGTCATTTTTTATCATCGAATATACCAAGAAGGTTATAAAACATTAAGATATATTCGAATAATCACCTAGTTCAACAAAAAACTATTAAAAAACGTCTTAGTCAACCTTTGGAAGCATAATTGAATGAATTGGAATGAGAATGAAATGGAATAAACTGAAACGTACAGTAGGATATTTTCCTCGCAAATCCAGCAGTTCCGGACGATTGAAATCTCCCAAAAAAAAGTCAGCGAGGCATAAAAACCAACACCTGATGCTACATCGCTAATTCATAAGCCTCCCGAAATCTTCAAACCTCCAACCACTTATATAATACCTTCTCGTTTTGTCCATCGCATTCAAAGAAAATTGGTAAATTGTTCAAGACGCCGGCCAACTTATCGGAATTGCCTACTTCGAAATGCATTGTGTGTGTGTGTGAGCGGCTTCGAAAAGCACTTGGTGAGTCGTACAGCGTTGCCACACACGCTCGTCCCTTCGATTCGAAAGAAATCGGAAAAGCAATCACGGATGAATTCGAAAGATTGTTAATCCACTTAAGGGACTCCCAAGACGGATGTGATGGGTAGTTAATGGAATTCTCAAAGTGGGAGATTTAGAAAGCTTCTTTTGTTTCTTCTTCACCGTCCACAGCTTTGCGGAAAAACTCCCCATGTGAAAGAAATATTTCATTCAATTCCATTCCAGTTCAAGTTTCAATGTTTTAACTAGATTTTTCTATGAGATTCGCGGTCTTTTCGAACGCAATCTGTACACTTTTTTCGATGAGAAAAAAGGACTTACTGTGCGTGCAAAAATATTCATCAGATTCCACAACATACAAGGTGATTCTCAAGGGTGGTTCAAGCTCGCAACATTTTTATTATCGGAGATAGAAAAACGAAGTTTGTTGAAGGCTGTGCATAGTAAGTAGTTCGATTCACATTTATCGACTTATTTACTCGCTTTGCTGTACTTCCGGTTCAATCGGAAATCACCCCTACTTTCATATTTCTGAATTAAAACAACTGTGGGTCACCCTGTATATGTTCTGTTTAATTTCTTACAAGTGCTAGAGTCGGGAGCTGAAATGAGCTGGCGAAGTTTACAATTTTAAGTTATTAAATTTCTGTTTAGCAAAATATTCGCGAAGAAAGAGAGAGAGAGAGAGAGAGGGAGGGGGTGAAGTCTGGAATTGCTGTAATTAAGGACGTAATAAAATATCGTAAGAAAGGGCTACATCAATATATAAGTTTCTACTTGGCATCAGATCTGAATTTGTAATTAACTAACCGTTTGGAAAATATAATCAAAGTTGAGCGAGAGTTAATGAGGCGAAAGTTGAAGCAGAGAAACATGCAAATCGCGAAACAACTTCATTAATATTCTTTCTTCGACTCGTTCCATGCAGCACTCGCGAAAAACGAAACGAATCGGGAAATTACCGCATTAAAAGATACACTTTTTCTGGTGGATCTGCCCGAAAAACAATCAGCGGGTATCCGAAAGTTGAATTGAGGCAATACAGAACGAAATAAGGTGCGTCTCACGAAACAATATGAAGCAGCGAAAGAGCAGCTCAAATTGAAATCATCTCGAGAGATATTTGATGTAGAAAGTAGGAATCCATAGCCGAGAGGCTTTGCCACGTTCACAGTCTTTTTCTTTGTCAGGAATCTGCGAGACGTGCCTTCATTTGATTATTCCATACGTTGGGGACCGTATCTCTCTCGCATTTTCTCGCAATTTCCCACATTCCTCACGAGCCGTTCGAAAGCAATCAGCGATGCTGCTGCTGCTGCTGCTTATCCCCAAAACACGCCGTATAGTGTCGAAAAAGGTGCAGTCTCGACTGGTCGAGAGCTGGTTGTGTCAACAAAAAAGGCGCTGGCACGTCATGCCCGAGCCACCCAGGAAGTTTCTAGCTAGCTAAGCACTTGAAAAGATTGAGAGTCGTAAAAGGATCGAGCTGAATCGTGTCTGCACTAATCTCGGTAATTGTTTGTTTGTCGACAAATACCGAGGAGTTGAGAATTTCAATTGCTTTTCAAACATGTTCAGTAGCCTGACTTGGGCATTCATATGTTTGCTCGCACAGTGTCAATTGCAGGTTGGGTATAGGAATTGATGGCAAAGTACTACGGAGAAAATATCGGAAATATTACTTGCATTCGATCAACGTGGAAAAACAATTCAAACTTCATCTCATTTCGAATATATCCGCACAGAAAAAAATATACGATACAAGCAAGTCTCGACTGGAAGCTAAATTTGACAAGTATTCTTAATTCAAAGTGCATAATAATCTTATACAGGGTGATTTATTGGGAAATGGGCATACTGTAAGGCTTGAATAATAGAGTGTTTTATAAAATTGAATAAAATAGGAGATAAGGAGTAAAAATAGTTTAATTTCATATGAAAAAATCTCTCAACTCAATTCTAATATAAACACGCTGTCTCCAAGAATAATATTTCAAGACTATATCTCCATTCTTGAATATAAATCAGATTTTTTCTATTGCTATCATTCTGAAGAATGAACCTTTAACATTTTCTTCAACTCATGCTCCAACTTAGCCCCATCAGATATACTGAGTGATTTTCAGTTTCTTCAAAAATCGTTTTTTCAGATGAGGATGAATTTCCCTATAATTTTTTCATTATCGAAGATAGAAAACGAAAATTTGGGAGTTGTGTTTTACAGTTCAATCTACGTTTTTTTGGCATATTTGGTTGATTTGCCGTACTTTTGTTTCGACTTTAATACAATACAATACAATACAAATCTTTATTTCCATAGACACACAGTATTGGATAATGCCAAGAATAAGTTTAGGAAACTCAAAAAAAAAAAGTTCACAGTAAATATAAACACAAATAATTAGTAAAATACAAATGAAACAAAAAAGTTTTACAACCAAACAAAAAATACATCACAACAAAGTAATAAACGCGAGGTCAGAGACGTAAAAAAAATCATTGATAGAATAAAATGAATTTTTAATTAAAATAACCTTTAGAGTATCCCTAAATTTAGCATTATTCGATATCTTCTTCAAGTCAATTGGCAGTTTGTTGACTAGAAATGACGACAACTCAATTTTAAAATTTTATAAATATGAATTTGTGAATATTTGACGTACAAAATCATATTAATTCCAATATTATTCGGCAGTATTTCAATAAAGCATACATTATCACTCTATTTCAAATGTTTCTGAAACTTTATCGCACGAAGTAGTTCAAGAAAGGAACGATGCTCCCAAGCAAACAATAAAATTCGTTTTGATTCCCGGGGAATGGGTGCATTTGATGAAAAAGACGTCCTCCATTGGTTACGCTCGGAAAACAAACGAACAACGAGGCATCCCCGAGCGCAGTTATAACAATGAAAACGGGTCCATCATCCGTCTAAACGATTGGGCACACGAGGATTACACCATTGTGCCTCGTCATGATACCTCCCAGAGGTAGCAAAGGAGACAGAGAGAAAAAAAGAGCATCCCAAATTTCAAAATCGGTTTTTCGACTTTAATATATAGTGATTCTTACGTATTTTGAAGCGCTGATTCCGAAAATGGGGTCATTTGAACTCGTAGAGCTTCAGGAAGCTGAGAAAATCGCGAAAAACCGATCGGAAAATTTCAAAATCGGTTTTTCGACTTTAGTATATAGTGATTCTTACGTATTTTGACGCGCTGATTCCAAAAATATGGTTATTTGAACTCGTAGAGCTTCAGGAAGCTGGGAAAATCGCGAAAAACCAATCGGAAAATCTCAAAATCGGTTTTTCGACCTTAATTCATAGTGATTCTTACGTATTTTGACGCGCTGATTCCAAAAATATGGTTATTTGAACTCGTAGAGCTTCAGGAAGCTGGGAAAATCGCGAAAAACCAATCGGAAAATCTCAAAATCGGTTTTTCGACCTTAATTCATAGTGATTCTTACGTATTTTGACGCGCTGATTCCAAAAATATGGTTATTTGAACTCGTAGAGCTTCAGAAAGCTGAGAAAATCGCGAAAAACCGATCGGAAAATTTCAAAATCGGTTTTTCGACCTCAGCATATAGTGATTCTTACGTATTTTGTCGCGCTGATTCCGAAAATGGGGTCATTTGAACTCGTAGAGCTTCAGAAAGCTGAGAAAATCGCGAAAAACCGATCGGAAAATTTCAAAATCGGTTTTTCGACCTCAGCATATAGTGATTCTTACGTATTTTGTCGCGCTGATTCCGAAAATGGGGTCATTTGAACTCGTAGAGCTTCAGGAGGCTGAGAAAATCGCGAAAAACCAATCGGAAAATTTCAATATCGGTTTTTCGACCTTAATTCATAGTGATTCTTACGTATTTTGTCGCGCTGATTCCGAAAATGGGGTCATTTGAACTCGTAGAGCTTCAGGAGGCTGAGAAAATCGCAAAAAACCAATCGGAAAATTTCAATATCGGTTTTTCGACCTTAATTCATAGTGATTCTTACGTATTTTGTCGCGCTGATTCCGAAAATGGGGTCATTTGAACTCGTAGAGCTTCAGGAGGCTGAGAAAATCGCAAAAAACCAATCGGAAAATTTCAATATCGGTTTTTCGACCTTAATTCATAGTGATTCTTACGTATTTTGTCGCGCTGATTCCGAAAATGGGGTCATTTGAACTCGTAGAGCTTCAGGAGGCTGAGAAAATCGCAAAAAACCAATCGGAAAATTTCAATATCGGTTTTTCGACCTTAATTCATAGTGATTCTTACGTATTTTGTCGCGCTGATTCCGAAAATGGGGTCATTTGAACTCGTAGAGCTTCAGGAGGCTGAGAAAATCGCAAAAAACCAATCGGAAAATTTCAATATCGGTTTTTCGACCTTAATTCATAGTGATTCTTACGTATTTTGTCGCGCTGATTCCGAAAATGGGGTCATTTGAACTCGTAGAGCTTCAGGAGGCTGAGAAAATCGCAAAAAACCAATCGGAAAATTTCAAGAGAGCAAAAAAAAGAGCATCCCAGAGGAGAAAAATCTCGCACAGTCGTTAATTAACTGTTAGGCTGTGTAGCGCCTAATAAATAACACCAATTATGCCGCTTATTAGGACGTCAAAGTCATATTAAAGTCAGTTTTGTACACAATAATAAGCTCGCGTTGTCTACTTTGCTCTCGTCACCTATCCTTTGATCTCGGCTCGCGAACCGTGCGAACACTCCGTCTAGAACTAATTCCAATTTATCTCCAATTCTCGTTATATCGTGATGGCGGGCGCCCCGCGTGCGAGCGTCTCGACGTCGACGTCGGTACCTGCAAACAGGTGAACGTGTTGTTACCTTTGACGTGCCTACAAAGCTGTGATGGCGGCAGCTCGACCGGAAATTCATCGATAAAATTATGGGCCGACAGACAACGAGAACGAACTCGCGAATGAACGGACGGACGCCATATTCTGGTTTAATCAAATTAATTTAGGATGGAGGAGGTGCGACGATGCGTTGTTTGTGGATAATGACCCTAAATGACTGGAAACTCACCTTTTTTTTTTGGTTTCGGTGAATAATTGTTACCGTCGTTTGATTGGGCAAAGCGTAGTGTACAGAGTGATTCAACTAGCTGATTCGTTGAGGGTTTATTAATGGAGAACTAACAGAGATGCCAACTTGTGATATCAACTTCGGTTTTCCAAATAGAACACCCTGTTTATACATGCATTTTAGAATTCTACGCGAAATTCTGGATCGTTTGCATTTTGAATCGCTCCTCTATCGTTATTTGTTTTCGAGATATTCCATTTTCTCGAAAAATTTTGACAGATGGACTGACCAACTAAAATGCCTGTATTTTCTACAATTTTCATGATAGAAAGTTCAAACTTTGTATACACATCAATGAAAGAGTGTCCTATCATATGTCTTTAACAGTTTTACGAAATATTCAACAGGGTGTTTGATATTTCAGTTTACTTTTTGGAAACTTCAAATGCCGAACTTCCTTATTTCGAATGCAATGATCATGGAATTTTCACACTATTCGACGCAAAATTCCATTTCCTATTGATTTCTTTCAATATACAATAATACTCGAATGAATATTTACAGTGATATCAAAAAAATGTGGAAATACGTGTATATTTTATGGAAAAGTGCACTTTCGTGAGTTCTGTGCATATAAAATATAAAATAACGGAGAAATGTGGAAGGGGAATTGACGTCATTAATATTGGTGGTGAAAACAAGGCTTTAATTGCGAACTCGTAACCTCCCCTCTACTCCATTCTACTCTGTTCCACTCCACTCTAGTCGTTAACATGTAAAACAAACATCGGAATTATTTGAGAGAAACGATTGTATTTATTAATGCGATGATATGAGGTATTGAATGTGGATTTAGCAGGCATTTGTTCTCCAACAATGGATGGATTATTAACTATGTTATTGTTAGGTGGGAACGAAGTCTCCCTTATAACCGACGCCGTCGCTAAAACTTCCCTCGAAGTGTTATTCCTCCCTACTCCCACTTTATTTATTTATTTATTTTTCCAAATAATGCCTCTCGAGTGCGTGGGTATATACTTACTTATCCACTCTCGTCTGCTCACTTTTACTGTACTGGGTGTTTCAAATCATCCTACCGCCTCTTAGACGATTCTAATGTCCTATTTGTGTGTGTGTCTCAATCGCACGAGGTATTTTATTGTATAAAAGCAAAGGAATAATAAATAAAATACAGGGTCGCTGATATGTATGGAAACGGTCGATTATTTCCTAAAGTAAGATAGCTAGCGAAAAATGTTAGGATACAAAAGTTGTAGGGTTTTTCAAAATCCATTAAACTAATGAAAAATTAAGTATACAGGATGAGTCAAAAGTCAGGACGAAACAAAGTTGCTTTTCCTCTAATGGGACGCCCTGTATATTATTCCACATTTCAATTCTGCTCGAAATTCTGAACAAAATTGATGGAGCGCTTCATTTCCTGAATTCAACCGATTTCGAGATATCGAATTTTGAAAATAACTTTTTACTACTCTCAAATTTATTAAAGAAAAAGCACGAAATGCTGCATATTTATTATGAAAGTCACAAAAGGTGGAGTATGTGGATATTATGATTACAATTTAATTATAATTTTTTTACAGAAAATAAAAAAGCATAATTGTTCAGGGTTGATTAAAATGCAATTAAAACAATAAAATGTATTTATTAATGAATGTCCAGGATATTTAAAATTTTATGAAAACAATAGTTAAGACAGGAGGTAAAGAGAGAAAACAAGTTTTGATAAACAACAAATTTTTCTTTGAAATTCTATTTAATAAGGTGCTCAAAGTGTTTACCATTTACCTCCTGACAGTAATGAACTCGCTGAACAAAATTTTGTAGTGAATCTAAAATCATGTGAGGAGGAATGGTAGAAATTTCATGCCTTATTCTTCCTTGCAACTCTTCGATATTTGGCGGCCTATTTTTGTAGACTATATTTTTTATGTGATCCCATAGAAAAAAGTAAAGTGGGGTCATATCGGAATTTCAAAATTCGATATCTCGAAATCGGTTGAATTTAGGAAATGAAGCGCTTCATCAATTTTGTTCAGAATTTCGAGCAGAATTGAAATGTGGAATAATATACAGGGCGTCCTATTAGAGAAAAAGCAACTTTGTTTCGTCCTGACTTTATGACTCATTCTGTATACTTAATTTTTCATTAGCTTAATGGATTTTGAAAAACCCTACAACTTTTCGCTAGCTATCTTACTTTAGGAAATAATCGACCGTTTCCATACATATCAGCGACCCTGTATAAGCAATCGCACGCAAGCTCTTTTTCCTTCATTCAAGCACGAAATTCATCCGCAGAAATGAACGAACAATGCGTTAATTATACGAAGCCGCGAACGTCAAGTGCTAGATGTCATTTCCAGTCTATTATCAGTCATGGGGCTCGCTCGTGGCGCACAAATAAGGGGAAAGGGGGGGCGGGGGGGCTGTACTAACGACGTTCTCATCTATATAAACGTTTATTATAAGTTTATATTGCTTTCTGCCAACACAATCGTCGCGAATTTGCATCAGAATGCCTGGTGCCGGAACAATCGGCAATGATAAAAGGTTTTCCGGGCAGATTGGGTTGAATTACGCTGGCTTTTCCACGGATATTTCTTTCGACAGTCAGCTCGCCCAATCCCATTGCGAAGATGGCGCCTGACTGAAATATTACCATTCTTTCAGTACTATTTTATTTATTTTTTCGTTAAACTGACATCGAAATTTGTCCACCCTGTACTCAAACAATAATTCGCCAAAAACAGTCTTGGTATTTTTTAATAAAAATTTTTGTATTCGATTGATTTCGATTGAAAATACTTGGACGATAATTTTGGTGTTTTTTTAAGAGAACAAATTTAGTTTCTCGTTGATTTGGCTTGAATTTTGTCGAACACTTTGCTTGGAGTTGATTCCTAGGCCTCAAAATCGAATTTGGGGTCACGAAAGTAGAAAAAAAAAATTCGATTCGCTTGAAATAAGCCCCAAATCAGGATGCGTCGTTTCCATATTTAATAAATCTCCGACCACAATTCAATTAACTCGTTCCTCGATTCGTTGTTTGGGTAACGGGCGGCGGAAACGGCGGCCCGCCCCCCGTCCTCCTTCCTCCCTTGCGGCCCGCCGCCAGATTATTCTATTACCGCGTATCAACATCGGGGAGGGCTAATTTTGTTTAGTCTCAAAACATTCCATTGTTTCGAATGGATCAAAAATTCAGCGGAAGGCCAGCTAATTACGGTTACGGCGGCGGCAGAGGATGAGGAGGCGGGGGAATGGATCCGAAGCCGCCCCCCCGGACTTTTTTCCGCCGGGGGCTGTCTCGTTGGAACGAAGAAATTGACAATTCTTCACGTACTGGAAATACCCTCTTAGTTTTAGCACCCAGTATGATGGAGGCATAAAAAGCGTTGTGACTTCTTTGAACTCGAAAATACAGAAAAATGTTTATTGTAGACAAAGTATTTTTGAAGAACACATCAATATAATTGATTGACCTTTGGATTTTTCCGAAAATTTCAAAGTCGGTTATTCGACCTCAATTCATATAGTGATTCCTACGTATTTTGACGCGCTGATTCCGAAAATGGTGTTATTTGAACTCGTAGAGCTTCAGGAAGCTGAGAAAATCGCAAAAAACCAATCGGAAAATTTCAAAATAGGTTTTTCGACTTTAATATATAGTAATTATTACGTATTTTGACGCGCTGATTCCGAAAATGGTGTTATTTGAATTCGTAGAGTTTCAGGAAGCTGAGAAAATCGCGAAAAACCAATCGGAAAATTTCAAAATAGGTTTTTCAACTTTAATATATAGTAATTATTACGTATTTTGACGCGCTGATTCCGAAAATGGTGTTATTTGAACTCGTAGAGCTTCAGGAAGCTGAGAAAATCGCTAAAAACCAATCGGAAAATTTCAAAATCGGTTTTTCGAGTTTAATATATAGTGATTCTCACGTATTTTGCCGCGCTGATTCCGAAAATGGGGTCATTTGTACTCGTAGAGCTTCAGGAAGCTGAGAAAATCGCGAAAAACCAATGGTAAAATTTCAAAATCGGTTTTTCGACTTTAATATATAGTGATTCTTACGTATTTTGACGCGCTGATTCCAAAAATATGGTTACTTGAACTTTTCCGGCGAATTTGATTTTCAATTTTGTTAATAAATTTTTTCGTAGGATCTTATCGTAATATTATTTCATAGTCGTCCTTTTTGAATCAGCGAGTTTCCCCACATTATCTAGGACACGCTGTGAACGTTCCAATTTTTTTATTTAAAAATGAGAATTTCCTGCCGAATGTTGCTGTTGAAATCCTTCACCCTGTACATTAACCAACAACGCATAGCATGTACATATTTATTATTGAGGGGGCCGATTCCGATACCATAAAAGTAAATCGCTTTATTTGCATAAGGCAAAGAAAGCCTTCGCGGCTGATATAAAATCTCGCCGCAAAAACCGCCCCCTCCCCCGCCTCCCCGCTCCCCCTGCCTGTTTTCTCGCTTTTTGTACGCCGGGGCTACAATATGGAAGCCTCTCGCGTTTTCTGCGAACGAGTAAACAGTTATTTTCGCTTTAATATCGGCGAAATCTAATTATCTTGATAGTCGGCGAACGTTTGCATTTCAAATGGGGGATGATGTGCATGAGTCGCACCCCCTCCTCGGGGGGTCGTTTCGTCTACGGAGAAGCCGTCGAAAAGTTGGTCCTCTTTCGCCACCACTCAATCCCAAAAATCAAATGTATATACAGGGTGGGGCACCACATACGACACGGTCTCTGTAAACCGAACCATCGAAGATTTCTTCTTCTTATTATTTGTATATTCATCGAGGCTACAAAAGGAAATTATTTTGGAGTATAAAGTGAAATATAATATTTGTCAATGAGAATTCTGTTACCAAATCAAATAAATATCGTTTCACAGCTCTCTCAATTCGAAGAATGCATTGAAATGATATCTACTATTTGAAATGCCAATATCTTGGAAACTATTCAAGCTAGGTATAGGGAAACCTAATATAAAATGAAAGATAATCGAATTTTGTATTGTTCAGATTGAAAAAATACAGGGTGTTCTATTTAAAATAACAAAGTTATCTCCGTTTGAAAGTATAAAAAAGTGACAATGCATTTTGAACGTCCTGTATAATATTGGAAAACGGGTTCTATCGGAATCAACAGCCTGAAACCTCTTTAATGCTTGGTCAGGATTGGAAGGGATGCTTTCTATACATTCCGATGTTATTCAGTCTCCAATTGTACCCTGCATTTTCAAAAAGAAAACAATAACTCGAAAACGGTTATAGTTAGGTACATGGTACCTCCTGTGAAATCGTATTATTTTTCCCTGAACTATCCAAAACTGCAACAAAATACCGGGTGTTCCATTAAAAAAAAACACAACTTTGATGTGTGACACTTTTTTGAGCCACCCTGTATACTCCAAAATAATTTCCTTTTGCAGCCACAATGAATATACAGACAATGAAAAGAGGAAGTTCCCGAAATATCCAATGGTTTGGTTTACAAAGACCGTGTCGTGCCACACCCTGTACAGTGTTTTTAATGATTTCGAAAAATCACCACGATTATTCTAACAATTCGATTGTTACTCAATACCGAATGTTTTTCCAGGTGTGGTTCAAGAATAGAAGAGCGAAATGGAGAAAACAGAAGAGGGAGGAGCAAGAGAGGCTGAGGAAAATTCAAGAAGAGGAGGACGTTTTAGGCATTGAGCAGGCGTCTCTTCATCGAACCTTCACAGACGAAGACTCTTCCGATTTGGAAGTGGCCTAATAGTCTTTCTCTCTTTTTTTTTTTCTAATTTTTGAGTACTCGTTGCTTGCTTTCGTTGAATTTTAGATTAGCGACACATCTAGTCACACGGAAATAACTCTTAATTAGTTTGGCGTCTAGTATAGAAGACGCTGAAGAGGCGGGTGATACTGAAAAAATTTACAAGGTGAACATTCAGATGAAACGATATTTTGCTCGATTTCGTCCTACTTTTAGGCGTTGTAATAGTCCTACACGTTGAAGACGGTTTCCAGGATACAAAAAGAAGCAGAATAAACAAGTGAAGATTGACGTTCCTTTGAATTTTTGATTTTTTTTTGTAGACAATCGCGAAAAATAAAAGTTGAAATGAGATAACGTTTAGACATCTACGAAATAAACTTACGTTTTTATTTCCAATTCAAAGCTATGTAGAGACAAGCGAAGAATTAGGAAAGATATTTAGATAGTGAGAAAAAGGCATCGCATGTTTTATTTATTCCTCGCTATAAGTATGAATTTTTGTACTATATGTTACTGTACTATAAGATAATGATTTGTAAATAGTAGTTGAACCTTAATTGTTTTTATTCGAATAAGTATCTATTCTTATTGATGGCCAAAAATATTGAAAAAAAATACACAAGAATGTCGTTAATTTCACCAGTTGTATGAAATCATACGGTATATAATATCATGTAAACTATTGTATATGTAAATAAACTACAATGACATTGAACAGTAGTGTTTTCTTACTCATCATTTGCATTTAGGGGCGTAAAAAGCGTTTCAAAAATATTCCAACTCAAACCTATCGATAAAACGTCAACAGTTGAACATTTTTTGTTTACAAATTTCACTTCCTATCCTTATCCCTTCATTTTATACTCAATACTGAAGTAGACTGAGTTTTTTTAACACTTGAAAAACATTGTTTTATTATGTCATGAATTTGAGCCGTTTGTATGTAAATTCGAAATTAAATTCTCGACCAATCCATCATAAAACATTATTTTACAGTTCATCGAATGCAGCGTTGTTGAAATCTGTTAATTAAAACCTTGTTATTCCAAATCCACGGGCGAGGGTGTGTGAAAATAATAGTAATAATAATGTTAAAGTTGTGGAGATTCACTACGCACAGTTCAAATTTCCTGTTGCTTCAATAAAGTTTCATTCTGTATATGAAACGCCCCCCTCGCATCCACGTCATCACCTCGCACAAAGAAGCTCTACCTACTAAGTACTAATTCATTAAATTCAAGAGCAAAGAGGGTCGGCAGCGGATAAAGAAACAGACAGACAGATAACGACAATAATAATAATGCATCAGGTTGTTAGCACGACACGAAAGATGCAGATCCTTCATCAGAGAAAGGAGGAAGTTGCTAGGATGAACGTCGAAAATCCGAATTTCCCGCGGCCAATTTTCATTAAGTCACATTTAATCGCCGCACGGTGCAGCGAAAATACCAAATTAAAATCAGTTTTCATGTCATTATCCACACTTTGCAAATTGTTCTCTCTTTCGGGTGTTGCGGATTAGTCGGAGATTTCGTTTGTTGTTTCCTTCCATTTTTCACTTTGCACTCTTGCGGATTACGAATTGAAAATTTCATAAACTACACTGTTGAGAATAATTCGGGGGGTTTTCCAATCAGCACAATCCACTTCGACACAAAGTTGACACTGTACTATCATGCAATTGCTGTCAAATCTACGATTGGGATAAAAAAATGTTCGAAACAGGTCAGAACAGTACAAGGATGATGGACTGAACAAGATGATTATTTTCCATAAGGACGAATTATGTAAACCTAATCAGTTAGGTAAGGTTATGTGAACGATAAATTAGGATGACCTTCAGAAATCAGCGAATAAAAGAAGAAATCTGGAATAGCAAAAGAATAAGAAAGTCTAGTGGTCACTAACTAAAAAAAAAACGAAGAAAATAATTTGTTCGTTTATTTCATATTCGTAGGAATAAAGTGAAAACAACATTTCATTTACATCATTTTCGATATTTTGAAATATAAATAGACACTTTCGAATTTTGACACATATTTTAACTGGGTGATATTTTTTTTCCGCTTGAAATAGCCACCTAAATACTGATGAGTTTTGTTCGATATTCATTGTATGACTGTATAAAAATTGTGAAACTTCTGAGGACGAAAAAAATTGATACACAGAACTTTTTTTACAAAAACGAGTAATATTAAAGTCACACACTAATTAAATATAATAATTACGAAACGTACTGTATAGTAATATAATTGTTGATACCCATTTAATGATTTCCGATGCATACTCAAAGCTAGACAGATTCAACAAGTTTGATTTCAGGTCCGTTGATGACGTAATTCGTGCCATTGGAAGCCACGCCTTTTCGCCGATAAAATAACCTTTTTGAATCATCCTGTTCAGAGTTTATTTTTTGACAGTTTCAAGACAGTGTGTAATACATAAACATGACTTCTATTGAATGTCCATTATTTTCCACCAAAAAATAACCACTTGAAATGACCACAAAAACCACAAAATGATGCAGAAAATGGTGAAAGTCCTTCCACTCTCTAAAACTCAGCTAAGAATGCGAAATGTGCATGAGAAACGTTGACGTATGGACAATTGCAAAGGAAGAAAAAGCTCCGCTCCCGAGGAATTACCCTATTACACGAGGAAATCCCTTAAAAAAAGCATTCGGCTTAGTCCGAGAGATCGATCCCGGGTGGCCGTGATTTAAATGAAGTTGACGAAGCGTGCTCTGGCAGGGGATTAAAAATTTTTCGCAGCGTTGGAGCCATTCTTAGCTTTTTGAATAGCTTTCGAACGGATCGGAAAGTTGAGGGACCGCATCTAACACGAACTACAAATAGACGCGATTTCGACGATCATATACAATGTTTATTCCTCCATTTAGAATGACTATTTAGTCGAATGAAAGTTGAATGTTGCGTTGCGTGCGTATTATTGCTCAACGTCCTCGTTTTCATATGGGGGCTTTCATCGTATACTTACCTCCGAGGTATGCGCTTCAAGATGTTTCTTTGATGATTCAATTCGCTTGAAAATGCTAATTCCAAATCCACACACACACACACGTGTATTTCTGGAAATTTTTGGACCGATACACTGTCAAAAATCTCAACGGCCTATGCACCAGATTATTTTCCACAGTGTAGGAATTCTTAGCGTCAAATAAAAGTGGCAAAAAATTCTCTTGGTTTAAGCATGGTCTTGAGTTATTTGTTTTCTATTCATCGAAAAAAATGATATTTATCGATAAATTTCTCTACAGAGTACGTTCATGTCCGTACGTAAAACCAATCAATTATTTGGAATGAGAATATGGAATTGTTTAATTCAAAACAATCGTAATTTCAAGGTGCAAATCGATTTTGTTCATTCACTTTTATTATTTTCTTTATTCGATTTAATGGATTGATCAAGATGACGAAATGAATCAAGTCATTTTGAGAAAATAGTCAGGATAAATCTAATAACACCGATTCTTCAATTTATTTGTATTGATAAAATTTGAATACGAAGATTAGAAAACCAAAATGGTGAAGGATTAAAATGCTTTTTAAATAATTATCATTATCACGATAAAATGAATTGTTGTTTCACATTTCAATTGACTGAATCGTTATTCACAATATGAAACAATTATATTTGTTATTAAATAATAATAGACTTGAACTCTGAACCAATATTTCGATCTATAATCAACTCACTTTGAGAATAATCGTTTTATTGACTCGAAACAGCTCGAAAATTAAATGAGCCTAAAAAAACGACACTTAGTATCGACTGAATGGCACGATGAACAATGAAGAAGAAGAATGAGGGAGGAAATTCAAGTCGCGAAACTCCAAAACCAACCGCTTTATCGAAAGTGTTCTGAGAAGAGCAGAAGCATAAAGGACCCACGAAAGAGGTAACCCGATACTATTATAGGGTGAAGAGACACTCGAAATTTTCACGCAACTTGATTCTAATTGGATGTCAATCGGGGCTATTGGGTAAACACTCGAAAAAAGAACTTTAGACAGCTGCTGACTGACTGACTGACTGACTACCCTCCTTCGTTTCCTTCGCTTTGCTTTGCTTTAAAAGCACATTGACATTTTGTCAACACGACAAATTACTATTGCTCCTGGTATTTAAAGAATTAGTTGGTCAATATTTGCCAATAGGGCTGATGCAGGGCACGGATCGACTGTTGCAATTTTACGGTCGACATTCTTATTTGTTCGATGAAAAGTATCATCAGCTTATTGTCCTTATTCGAAGATTCGATCCTCTATTTCCGACTCACCCTGTACATCAAACGATTGCTCATGTAAATCAACCTGGTACGTAGAATTGACAGCACGAATAACGCGGTCACAATATACTGGGTGTTTCATTGAGGGCGTTTGAATGAAAGCCTACAAAAAATAATCATTTCGATTAGGGAAATTGCACCACGTTGCATCGAGTAGGAATCGTGCAGTCAACAAGCGTTTATATTAACCGATGTCGACATGACAAATGGCAGGAAAAAAAAAGGAAATTTCTATGGGGAACAGCCTGCTGCAAATACAAAACGTGTTTGTACAACTTACATCGTATAACTGAGTCAATTTAAAAATTCAATTTGTCTGTTACCAGTTATTTTTCATGCTTTCCTCGTGAAAACGTTATTTATCACTTGTTTATTTTGAGTGCGGTTGTTCAATTCGATTGGAATATTGCTCGATTTTTATGACAATTCGCGGAAATGGAAGTATCGCATTTCTATTCCATTTTTAATTGCCAAAAAAAAAGAGTCTAAAACTCAAATATCGTCAATAAAAAATCCTTGCAGACATCTAAACTGATGATAATTACGTCAATTGTCATTATCTTTATCACTTCAATAGCCCACATAATAGAAAGAGATGACTGTTTTAATTAATACTGCATATAACTAACGATAAAATCAAACCTAACCCCAAAACACTCACTAATATCAATAGTAATTAAAATCACGCCAATTATCTCCATCAAAATCTTTCATAATCGGATTTAATTATAATATAAGACTAGTGTCGCCATCTATCGGCGTGCATTCCAACGAACATTCAATAGAAATCGGAAATCCTTTACAATAACCTACATTTCAAATCTGGACAAATCAATCGAGCTATATACTTGCCTCTAAATATCCTTTCTATTACTCGTATTATATGTGAACTCAATTATCTAGAATAAGAGAGGGCTTCGAATGTGTAGCCTATCTACCTAATAGCTGTATCTATCTATTTGAGAAGGTTGGTTTGTGTTTGCTCTATGCAAATCCATTAACGCATTCGCCTAACTGAGCGGATGTA
Source organism: Plagiodera versicolora (assembly GCA_037013635.1). Taxonomy (NCBI): domain Eukaryota; kingdom Metazoa; phylum Arthropoda; class Insecta; order Coleoptera; family Chrysomelidae; genus Plagiodera; species Plagiodera versicolora. Next base: position 229,966 of record CM072992.1, read on the forward strand.
TGACATACGATCCAATTCGGCACACATGCATTAAAATCAAATTAACCATGGGGAGGATCGAGATTTGATGTCACCCTTTAAATTGTGCCCAGACAATATTCCCACTGATTTTCTTTTGAGATTATCAGCTACACACACTTGATGTATTAGCGAAGTTACTGAGCTGAATGTGAGCTATGTTTTAAGGTTATTTTATGTGTGAATGAGTATGAGATTTCAATTGTTTTCATTTCGTTTATTGGGATGAATTGAATAATTTCGAATTAGCAAGTTGATTCAACTTAACAGAGAAGAGTTCTGTCAATGTATAAAAACAAAATAAGAAGAAGAATTCCTCGCGCATGTGACAGCAAATGACATAATAACCTCACATTTCTCAATGTCTACATAACAAGAAGTTATGAATTTATCGCTTCAATATCGTCTTAGAGTGAGTGAATATTAAAATTATCTGAATCATGTGACAATAACCATTCGGACTATGTACAAAATAATACATTCTCACGGAAAGTTATGTAAAACGTCGAGTTTTTGGGTGACCAATCTACTATCGCAGGTATGTAATAAATAACACTTTACAGTTGAAATAACCTTATCAGCACTTCGATTCCAGAAACCTCCAACGTTTAGTGCGTCTCTGAAATATGTCACCCAGAGCAATGCTAAATCTTCATTACCAATCACAACAGAGATATTGGAGACCAATGCTTTGCCTTCACAACCACATAAGCCAAAAAATGAACCAGCCTGGCGCCCCACACCTTCCACGGATAGATCGAACCTCCTCCAACATTACATGAAACTGTCAAAAATACGACTCACAAGTGAGTACCTAACAGTGATGAGTGTTTGTTGTGATTAGACCGAGTGTTTCCCTCAGCGATGGTCGTCATCACCTCGATGGCAGGTTACGCGGTAGCCCCAGCTCCGTTCGACCTGACTACCTTCGCCTTGTGCTCCGCTGGCACTGGTCTTTTGTCTGCTGCTGCCAACTCGGTCAACCAATTTCACGAGGTTCCGTTTGATGCTCAAATGTCTCGAACGAAGAATAGGATTATAGTTTGCGGAAGGCTCACGTGAGGATATATCGACAAGGGAATGGAAGAGTGGTGTTTGAATAATGCGTTTTCAGGCCGTTGCAGTCGATGATGTTCGCGAGTGCGACGAGTTTGAGTGGCTTGGGGCTTCTTTATTTCGGAGTTAACGGACTCACAGCTGGTTTGGGGCTGGCCAATTTGGTGTTGTACACTTCCATTTATACTCCTATGAAGAGAATGAGTATTTTGAACACTTGGGTTGGGTCGTTGGGTAGGTTTGAATGTTGTTGGGTTATAAAAAGGTGTGATTTTTCATGATTTTTTGATTTTTTTTGCAATTTTTTCAGGTTTTTCAAGGTTTATTATGGTTTCTCACAATTTGTTGCAGTTTTTTCACGATTTTCAACATTAACAATTTAAAATTTTTCAGTTTTTCACGATTTTCTCGCAATTTTTGCAATTATTTTACGATCTTCTCGCAATTTTTCACCATTTCTTTCGTTTCTCAGGGTTTCTCACAATTTCTAGCAGTTTTTTCACGATTTTCCACATCTAACAATTCAAAATTTTTCAGTTTTTCACGATTTTCTCGCAATTTTTGCAATTATTTCACGATTTTCTCGCAATTTTTGCAATTATTTCACGATTTTCTCGCAATTTTTCACCATTTCTTCCGTTTCTCACAGTTTCTAGCAGTTTTTTCACGATTTTCCACATCTAACAATTTAAAATTTTTCAGTTTTTCGAAAATTTCCTCAAGTTTTTACAACCATTTCACGATTTTTCACATTTTTGTTGCAATTCTCCACGATTCTCACTACAATAAGTCTCGAATCCATTTCATAATCAACACTAATTAATAAAAATCAAAGTGACAGCTGACAGTTACGTAAACCACACGCCTATTCCTGATTTTCGTTGCTCAATCACGCATTTTAATACGCAGTGGGCGCCCTGCCGCCCCTCATGGGCTGGGCGGCGTGCACGGGCAGCATATCCGCCCCGGGCGCTTGGCTACTGGCCGCCCTGCTCTACAGCTGGCAGTTTCCCCACTTCAACGCCCTCTCGTGGAACTTGCGAGCGGATTACTCGCGCGCCGGCTACCGAATGATGGCCGTCACGGCGCCCGCGCTGTGTCGACGGGTCGCCCTCAGACACGCCGTCGCCCTGCAGGGCATGGCGACGGCCGCCCCCCTGCTCGACACGACCACTTGGTGGTTTTTGCTCGGGGCGACGCCCGTCAACTCGTACTTTATTTATTTAGGTAAGAGGTGGCGGAGAAAGTTTTGCCGGACAGCCTAAGTGTAGACTGTTCGTGTCGTAAGAAGAAGAGTGAAGTTGTGATTTTCTTTGGTTATGTTGTTCATACGTCAAGTGAAATAATTTTGCTCTGGCCGCACAGCCGTAACAGCTCAAGGCCGTAAAATAGAACAGAAGAAGAAATAATTTTGCCGGATAGCCATTTCCGTCGTCGATCTTTGACAGCATAATAAAAGAAGAAGCGTAAAGTCCTGGTTTTCTTTGGTTATGTTGTGTAGTTTGTTTTGAGTTGTTTGAAACTTGTGCTATTAGAATGAAAGTGTTTTTTTGTTTCAGCCTATCAGTTTTACAAAGATTCGTCCAGTACATCGTCGAGAAAATTGTTCAGGTTTTCGTTGATTCATTTGCCTTTGATAATGATCTTGTTCCTAGTGACTAAAAAGAAGTGGTTCATCTTTGAGGAGGAAAATGGTGAGAAGGATCAGACAAAACACGAAGATAGTGACGAGTTTATAGCAAAATGATGTACAGTGAATGAAATCGTTTGAAGAAAGTTCGTTTTAATGACAGTCTAGTATGTACAAAGTTGAGTTGTATTTAAATGTTATTTAAATAATGCTTTGAATAATGAATTGTACTTCATCTAGTTTAATTTATTGATGAAAATAAACAACGAAAATGACAATTTCTATTGTTAGTGGTTCTGAATCGATCGTTAGAAAAAACGAGATAATCAAATTATCATCCTTGGTTTCATAATGATGAAAACTTACACAAGCCAAACTATGGCGAATAGTAATGAAACTTCCGGAACTGAAAAGTACTAAGGCAGCACTGGAGATACTTGCAGACGAAAATCACATAGTAGAAACAACGCTGAAAACATTAATGCAGAAACAATTTTCATCTAGTATTTTCACCAGAAATCGAAAGAGTCACACTAGCGACATCTTGTGGTCTAGAATTTATAAACATGATGAAAACTGCAAACAATGGGATAGTATAGAAATCTGTAGTAGAATGAACAATAAATAGGTATAGTTTCTAGCTTGGTCAGTAGAGGGTAGTACTTGAGTAATTCAAATTTCAAACGAAATCAAAAATAAGTTATCGTCTTTTGTTGAATTTGAAGTTGAATTTTTCGACTTTCATACGTTTTCAATAGAAAGATAATACTTAACAACGTTCGTATTCAAACCTAACCTCTACCAATCGAAAATCCGAGACCTGTCAAAATGACAGTCTCGCCTGAACTCGTCCGTGAGATGACAAGCAAAAAGCACCAGCCGGAGAAGTGTTCCGGCTCAGAAAGCGTGCTGCACCACGCCGTTCTGATGACGCAAATCGGCGTGGAGCTCAGAGAGCAATACGAGGCGGTCGAGAAATACGTCGGGTGTCTGAGAGGTGTTTTGAATGCGGCTGGCAATTCCATGGCGACGATGAATAGTGTGGCGAAAAATGCGCTGCGACAGGCTCAGAAGACGCTGAACGAACTCGGCGATGCTGAGACTTCCGAGGTGGCTGTGAGGCAAGAGTGCGACAGGCTGCTGAGCGTGATTGGTAAATAGTTTGATCCGTACAGCCTCAAGATTCTGGGAAAATTGTAAAAAATTATCGAAAAATCGATTTTTTTCAAGTTTAAATCGAATTCTGGACCTCCATTACAGTTGATTCTTATGTAATTTGACTCGCTGATTCCGAATCTGGTGTTACTTGAACTCGTGCAGCCTCAGAAAGCTGAGAAAATCGCAAAAAACCCTCAAAATTACCAAAAAATCGATATTTTCCAACTCAAAATCGAATTTCAGACCTCCATTACAGTTGATTCTTATGTAATTTGACTCGCTGATTCCGAATCTGGTGTTACTTGAACTCGTGCAGCCTCAGAAAGCTGAGAAAATTGCAAAAAACCCTCAAAATTACCGAAAAATCGATATTTTTCAACTTAAAATCGAATTTTAGACCTCCATTACAGTTGATTCATATGTAATTTGACTCGCTGATTCCGAATCCGGTGTTACTTGAACTCGTGCAGCCTCAGAAAGCTGAGAAAATCGCAAAAAACCGTCAAAATTACCAAAAAATCGATATTTTTCAACTCAAAATCGAATTTCAGACTTCCATTACAGTTGATTCATATGTAATTTGATTCGCTGATTCCGAATCTGGTGTTACTTGAACTCGTGCAGCCTCAGAAAGCTGAGAAAATCGCAAAAAACCGTCAAAATTACCAAAAAATCGATATTTTTCAACTCAAAATCGAATTTCAGACTTCCATTACAGTTGATTCATATGTAATTTGACTCGGTGATTTCGAATCTGGTATTACTTGAACTCGTACAGCCTCAGAAAGCTGAGAAAATCGCAAAAAACCGTCAAAATTACCAAAAAATCGATATTTTTCAACTCAAAATCGAATTTCAGACTTCCATTACAGTTGATTCATATGTAATTTGACTCGGTGATTTCGAATCTGGTATTACTTGAACTCGTACAGCCTCAGAAAGCTGAGAAAATCGCAAAAAACCGTCAAAATTACCAAAAAATCGATATTTTTCAACTCAAAATCGAATTTCAGACTTCCATTACAGTTGATTCATATGTAATTTGATTCGCTGATTCCGAATCTGGTGTTACTTGAACTCGTGCAGCCTCAGAAAGCTGAGAAAATTGCAAAAAACCCTCAAAATTACCGAAAAACCGATATTTTCCAACCTAAAATCGAATTTTAGACCTCCATTACAGTTGATGCATATTTAATTTGACTCGCTGATTCCGAATCTGGTATTATTTGAACTCGTGCAGCCTCAGAAAGCTGAGGAAACCGATGAAAATCACCGAGAAAGTTCATTGCAGATCGCCAATTGAACGATTTAGAATTGAAACGGTCGGAAAGTAACAGTCAGCACAGCCCGGAACTGCGTGAAATCAGCGAAAAAATCCGCCAGTTAGAAAACAGACAGAAAACGAGCAACGAAAACAACTCCACGACCCCGAATTCCAGCAGCAGGAATCTCAAAACCGACGAAAGATACCCGGAAAACTTGTCCAGGGAATCCCTCATCGACATGAACGCGATACCCAACTTGCCTCCGGTCCCGGAAGATATCTTCACCAGGTACAATTCCCACACCTACGTTTGGCACACCCTGTATACGCATTTTCCTAGTTTTTCTTGTCGACCATCGCGATCTTCCAGTCTGAGTTCTCTGAAGAGCATGAGGAAGATCAAAATGTATTTGCAGAGAGCGGAAAGCTCGGACGACGATGATAGCTCCGATGCAGAGGATCACGAATACTCCAAACTCATTTACGTGAGTGGAATTTTCGTTTCTGTGTGAAAAATAACCGATAGGGTATTTTTCCAGGGTGATATCAGCGAAGATCAGAAAATGCTGCTGCCTCATAGCCCCACGAATAAAAAGGTGTTGGGGAATATTACAGAAGAGGCTCACGATCAATGAAATGCGTTTATTCTTCTTTGAAAGTATTCTGTATTATTAAATAGACCGCATTAGTGATGACATCACAACTATGCAACCAACATTACACACAGAGCTCTGAATCGTTTGGCGCGAAATGATGTAATTCGATAAATAACATCATAATTCCTACCACAGATTCTGAATCTTAGATAATGGTTACTTGAGGTTCATATTAGCGCATCTTCGTTCAGAAATGTTTCGTTGTGACTCAATGCACTGCTGGTTGCATACATTTTGACGTCACACTAATGTGGTCTATTATATTTATTTATCGAAACCAACATACGAACACTGTAAAGAAGCTAGCATTATTCAAAACTACCTGACTTTCATTTCCTAGCTGCGAGAATGAATAAAAACAATTTAAAAAACGTGTTTTACAAGAATTCTTTATTATGAATACATTGAAAAATGTTATTGTAAAAAACAATCCATAAAAAAACTGTTCAATTGGATTTGAATTCGATAGTCTTTCAAGTGAGAATTGACACACTGTATATCGAATAATGTGAGAACGAAAAAGTCGGTGACATTTTGACAGGGACAGAAGAGAAAAATTGTCATTTATACACGTTAACTTCAACTTAAAAAAAAAAAATCACACTTCTGCATTTTTTTGTAACATCGATTCTTTCTAGTTGATTTTCCTAGAATGGAAATCACTGAGAATATTGTAGAAAGAGAATCGTTTATTTACCTTGGAAATATTTAGTAAAATTCAAAATTGGTTAATAAAAAAAACAACAATAACACAATTTTCTAATATAAATGAAATTTCAAAGAATTCGAATTTAATTCGATTGTTTCCAATGAAATTGAGATTTTTCTCTATGGAAAAACACAATACACAATAAAAAATATACAGTTCGAACAAAAATACTTGCAGAGATCTATAAAAATTGAAATTTATGAACTGGTAAAAAAAATCCCTTTTCAATATACGAGAACAATCTAGAATATACATTTTTTGTGGTGATAATTTTAATTTTTGAGGGTAAAAGTCAACAAAAAAAACACAAAAAATTATAATCTTCTCCGAAAAATTTGCTATTCAAGAAAGAATGTCTTTCAAAGACGATACACAGAATTCACATTTTTTTTCTTGTGGTTTTATTTTTTTAGTAATTCTTCAGGATATAATTAACTATGAATATTCAATAAAATCACGCGAAATTCACGCGTACTGTCAATTTTAGCCGCGCAAATGTCGAAAATGAACTGAAAAGTGACAGCTGTCAAATTAAATGCGGTTTTTTTTCAGGGTAAATAAAAAAAAAACACGATGAATTAAACACGTTTATTTTGCATAAAAAAATACTCAGTACAATTCAATCCTTAACTGATCCTTAAAAAAAACGAACCCCCCTCCCCCCCCCTCGTGTCCCCTCAGAACGAATCGTCGAAAGTGATGTTCCCGAAACCGTCGATCGGATAGCCGTGCCGCACCGCCCCCTCCCGCCGCCCAGCCGCCCTCGCCATCTTGTAGCCCACGAACAAGCCCAGCAGCAGCACCAAGTACGCCTCGGGGCGGCATCCGCACGCCCACGCCGCCGCCGCGCCCGCCCCCACGTACGCCAGGAGGCGGTAGGCGGCGAGGGGGCGCAGCGTGAGGCGGGGCGGCAGGCGGCTGCCCACCCGGGGCGACCCCGCCGACGTTTTGTCGAACTTGTAGACGGTTTTCGGGGGCTGGAGGAGCTCCCGCGCGAAGCCGCCCCAGAAGGTGGGGCTGTGGTAGAGGCGGTAGAACGTCGGGGCGTACTGGAAACGACGCCCAATCGGTCATTCACGCCAAAATCGAATAAAATGGCGGGAAAGTATTTTTTTTTCACTAAATATATTGTATATTGACGTTTTTTATCAAGGTTTTTATATAAAAAAAAAGAAATTAATTTATAAATAAATATAAATGTGGAGAGAAAAAAATATTTCATTATAAAAAATTCCGAAAAAGGTTCCGAAAGCTCAAAAATTTCTAGTAATATAAAGAATTTGAAAAAAAATATGGAGAAAACTTCAAAAGTATGTTATTTATTTTTTTGTACACGATAATGGTAGAAAATTTGCAATTTTAGTGGTAAAAATTCAATTGTTTACAAAAAAAAATATTATAAAAAATTCATTACATTTTTTAAAAAAGTTCTTTAATAATTTCGCTCTAATTCATAGGACGAAGTAAATTATAAAGAATTTTATTTTAAATTGGATTGTTTTAGATGAAATTTTGATTTTTTTTTCCATGGAAAAACACAATACACAATAAGAAATATACAGTTCAAATGAAAATACTCGCAGAAATCTATAAAAATTAAAATTAATGAACTCTAAAAAAATTTCCTTTTCAATATGCGAAAAAAATCGAAAATGTGCAGTTTCGTGGAGATAATTTCAATTTATGGCGGCAAAATTCAAAAAAACACTTGAAAAAATTGCTATTTAAAAAAAACTGTCTTCGCCTAAAACTTAAATGTACGTTCCAAATAAAAAAAAATCTATGGAATGATCGAATATTTTCGATAAAAATCCAAAAGTTTGAGAGAAAAATCTGAAAATTCGCATTTTTGTGGAGATAATTTAAATTTTTGGTGGCAAAATTCAAAAAACCACTTTTGAAAAAATTGCTATTTAGGAAAAACTGTCTTCGCCTCAAACTTATATTTCGGAAATAAAATTCCAAAAACGATGAAAAAATTTTGCTTTTTTTATAAAATAATTTTCGAAAAACTTAGGAACTTTTATTGATGGAAAAAAATAAACAAAAAAATGTACGGTCCAAATGAAAAAAAGAAAATTCTATGGAATGAAAATTTATGCATTTTAAAAATATACACATCGAATATTTTCGATAAAAATCCAAAAGTTTGAGATGAAAATCAGAAAATTCGCATTTTCTTGTGGGGAAAATATATTTTGGGGGCATTTCCTCTGGTCCAACTATAAAAAAGCAGGTGCAACACTAATCCGTACAAAAAATCGTGAAAAATAAGACCTAAACAAAAAAATCAAACTCCCCACTCACCATTTCGTTGATTTTTTGGGCCACCTGGTAGAGAGTCCGAACCAAAAAGGCGTTCTCCGTGCTCCTGATGGGATGCAAATCCGGATCCCCCTCGTACTTGATACTTTTAACCCTCGACCGCACCCGCTCGGACGTCAAAAATTTCATGTCGTCAGACATGTCGAAAGCGCTGTTGCCAAGCGACATGCTCGGCTCGGGCTGCGGCTCTCCATCGGGAATCTAACGAAACCACAAAAAAATATACAGGGAGTTGTCCGAGAAGGGGTTAATGGAGAAGTTTCCTTATGACGAATTCTCATCAAATAAGTACTCAACTATTTAGTTTGATATCTCTACTTGCTAGAATGACGATACAAATCATTCGACTCCATTCTATTATCGAAATGAACCAATTCATAAATTTTGAGGCGGAAAACTGTGACGTACTTGGTGAGTTTAGAGTGAATATAGCTATCGTAAGTTATGTTATGGTGTAATCCGGATGATCGCGGACGAAATCTATGAATGCATTTGCGCAATTGCCAGATCTACCTTTCTATTTCCATGAAAATAAATTGAAAGCTGTTCCGAAAATTCAAACACAAAATTATATTGAAATAATTCACTTCGAAAACAAATTCGATTCATTCATTTATTTTCTATTCAGCCATAGCCCTCGATTATATCATCGCATTCATATATTTTCGCATGTTATGTGCTAGTTATATTCCATAAGACATAATATATGATAACATATATCACGAAAGGTAAACAATCCATGATTTGATATTGCAAAATCCACGACATATTTTACTACCAAGATGTTCTGGTCAGTTTTTCCGAATATTTAGGATAAATTAGAAGCAGGGCAACACTGTAATTCCGCACGCAAAATCTAAATTTGTTCCTGTGTGAACCCGGTTTTTCACTTGGTACGTCATCAGAAAGGTGGAGGAGCCAAAACTAGTTTTTCAAAACGAAATTCCGGAGTCAAATTCGATCGCACAAAAAAAAGAAAAAACACGGGTGTAATAATTTCTCATATATTCTATGGAAAAAATAAAATCTCAATATTGGAAACTTCCTCATTACCTCTGAGGTGACGCGGAACATGTCGGTGAGGTTTTGCAGGGCGACTTGCAGGTACATCGGCACCTTTTGGCGGTCTCTCAAAGTGAACTCGTCGTCGGGAGTGTCGTTCTGGAAGAGGTGCTTCAAGCCGCCCCAGAAGCCCGAGTACAGCTCTTTGTCTTCGCGTTCCTTGGAGCGCACCAGCTCCTCGGAGATTCGAATGGATCGTTGGATTTGCACGATGAGTTCGAAAACCTGCGCCGAAATTCGCTCGGCTAAAGTCGGGTTCGTGCGACATGGGGATGAGGGTTCATGCAACATCGAGGCGTCGAGGAGGGTTTCGGGAATTTTTTGTGGCCTTACGGTTGGGATTTCTGCGTTGGATTTGAGGGGGTGTTGAAGGAGGATACTCGAAGAATATGGTGTGGAATTTTCACGGGGAAATGTTGGGAAATGTGGCAATGGCAGCAAGTATTCGGGAATGGCAGCTTATAACTTGAAGCTAGATCGCTCAAAATCGAAAAACCAAAGTTTATTCGTTAGATAATGGTTATTTCCATGTCAATACACGAAAAGAAATGTTTTTGGTGGCAAAATTCAACAGAACACTTTGAAATATACATATTTTTTTCCAAAAAATTTGCTATTAAAAAAAATGCTTCGTCTCAAACTTATATTTCGGAAATAAAATTCCAAAAACTATGAAAATATGCATTTTTCCATGAAATAATTTTAGAAAAATTTAGGAATAATGGAAAAAATAATAAATGAAAAATGTAGATAATTGTTTTTACACGTGAGGCTGAAAGAAAAGTAATATAAATTCATTTTTTATAAACGATAACGGTCGAAAATTTGCAATTTTTGTAGTAAAAATTCAATTGTTTTCAATAGAATTAGGATTTTTTTATGAAAAAACACAATACACAATAAAAAATGTACGGTTCAAATAAAAATACTTGCAGAGATCTATATAAAAATTGAAATTTATGAACTGGCCAAAAATGTCCCTTTTAAATATGCGAAAAAAATTGCTATTTAAAAAAATCTTCGTTTCAAAGTTATATTTCGGAAATAAAATTCCAAAAACTATGAAAATATGCATTTTTCCATGAAATAATTTTAGAAAAATTTAGGAATAATGGAAAAAATAATAAATAAATAATGTTGATAATTGTTTTCACACGTGAGGCTGAAAAAAAAGTAAAAAATTTTGCGAAAAAAATTGCTATTTAAAAAAAATTCATCGTCTCAAACTTACATTTCGGAAATAAAATTCCAAAAACGATGAAAATATGCATTTTTTCCATGAAATAATCTAGGAATAATGTAAAAACTAATAAATAAATAATTTAGATGATTGTTTTTTTCACGTGAGGCTAAAAGGTTTTTTTTAATTCGATTTTATACTTGTTGAATGTAAAGTCAGGTTCATGTAACGTCCACTAAAGTGATAAGGGTTCATGCAACATCGAGTCATCACGAATCGTTTATTCAATTTCGACAAAAAAGGCCTGTTTCGTGAATTTTTCGAGACGATACGGTTGAAAAAATAAGGAAAACATTCGAAACAAAGTATTTTTCACGAATTTCTTCACTTTCGACAAGGAATGACTCCCTGAAAAGTCACTGGACAACCTGAAAATGGTACAAAAAGCAGCAAGCAACAAAAAATCGGGAACCTCGCCTGAACCAACCGAATTTTCCACATCAAAAAAAACGAAAACCTCTCACCGACTCACCTCCGGGGCTGGCGGATTGGAAAAGAGTGGCGAATAATAGAAATTTGGGCCTTCCAGTTCGAAAATCCTCTGGCGCACGACGGCCGACCACTTCCTGTCGGCCGTCAGCAACGTCCGCCCGGCGTCGCGACGCGCCGTGTTGGTCGACCACGAGGCCGTGGGGTTGAGGGGCGGCAGGTGGTTCTTCCACGCCTCCCCGTTGAATTTGTGCGTGGGGGAGCTGTTGTTCTCCACGCAACGCTCCACTTCGCGGATGAAATCCGACAAATTCGGCTGGTCGAACACCTACGAGGCATTTTTTTTTCTTTTTCGTCATCGACAGTTCATGTCAATTATGTTGTCGTTATTGGTTTTTGTGGAGGATCAAAAATAAAACAACTTTCAGATATACTGGGCGGTTTTCAGTTCCACAAAAATCGCTTTTTTCGAAGTTAGAAAAATCTTCGAGAAAAAGTGCAAAAAATTCTTGAAAATGGTAAAAAAACAAAAAACCTTATAGAATAATGAATTGTAGAACAAAACTCGTAAAACACTGTAAAAAAATTGGAGAGAATTGCAAAAAAACTGAAAATTTGTGAAAAATAATAACATCAAAAATGGTTAAAAACTGCAAAAAATTGTGGAAAATTTTGGAGAAGTGCAAAAAAAAACTGAAAATTTACGAAATAAAATTGAGAATTGTGAGAAACTGCAAAAAAAAATGTGGAAAATTGGGAAGAAATGCAAAAAAACTGAAAATTTGTGAAAAATGATAACATCGAAAATCATGAGAAACTGCAAATAATTGTGAAAATTTTTGGAGAAGTGCAAAAAAAACTGAAAATTTACGAAATAAAATTGAAAATCGTGAGAAACTGCAAAGAAAATTTGGAAAATAGGAGAGAAGTGCAAAAAAACTGAAAATTCGTGGAAAATGATAACATCGGAAATGGTGATAAAGTGCAAAAAATTGTGGAAAATGGGGGGAAGTGCAAAAAAAAATGAAAATTCAGGAAATAAAATTGAAAATCGTAAGAAACTGCAAAAAAATTGTGGAAAATTGGGAAGAAATGCAAAAAAACTGAAAATTTGCTAAAAACGATAACATCAAAAATGGTTAAAAACTGCAAAAAATTGTAAAAAATTTTGGAGAAGTGCAAAAAAACTGAAAATTTACGAAATAAAATTGAAAATCGTGAGAAACTGCAAAAAAATTGTGGAAAATTGGGGAGAAGTGCAAAAAAACTGAAAATTCGTGAAAGATGATAACATCGAAAATGGTGATAAAGTGCAAAACATTGTGAAAAATTTGTGAAATGACATCGAAAATCGTGGGAAACTGCAAAAAAATTGTGGAAAATTGGGGAGAATTGCAAAAAAAAACTGTAAATGTTTTAAGGGTTACAAAAATTTTACAATTTTTATAAAAGTTCACTATTTTTTTCAATTAAAATGGTTAAAATATGAATCGATTCTACATATTCACTCAATTATAAAAAAATAAACTCACTTTGGATATTCTGTAGAGCATCAGCGACATTTTTGGACTGGCTAAATCGACTCTAACGAATCTCGGTAAGAGCTGTTGAAAAATGACGACGAAAGCCAAGAGATTTTCGGCTATGAATGGTAAATAGTCTCTTTCAACTCCATTTTGGAGCCCCACATTTATGTCTTCAGCGTCAGGATTCACGTCTTTTCTATTACTGAAAATATCCCGACAAAAATTAATATTTGATACAATATTGTGAGATCTGGAATGAGAAAAGCCGTGAGAAACTTTTGAAATAGTGATAAACTGCAAAAAATTGTGAAAAATTGTCTAAAAAAAACTAAAAATATTCGAAAAATGATGAATAACTATGAATAAATGCAAAATATCGTTAAAAAATCGTGGAGTATTACAAAAAATCATGAGATACTACAAAAAATTGTGGACAATTGCAAACCAAATTCTACAATTAAGAATGTCGCATTAAAAGTGCAACCTAACCTCAAAAATGAACACTCACTCACTTGATCTTGACCAAATTGTTCGGAGGATACCTCCAGGGCTGAATGAAGCTGAGCCACAGCTCCAGGACGAGCCTGAACGACCCGTCCAACGGCCAGCGATGTATCAAATTCCTCAAGAAAACATAAAACTTCCCCTGTACCATCTGCAGCGACACTTTTTTCAGCTCCCCCATGTAAGTGTCGTCGGCCTTGGCGCTGGCATGGAACGCGTGCAAATGTTTTATCACAACCCGGATTATTCTCATGTACTCGCCGGTGGGCAGCTCGTTGTGTTGGAACGGCGGCTGAAAAAGTCCCTTTTTTCAACGGGCCCACGTGCGAGGCTCGAGAATTTTAATCACTCACCAGCGTTCGAGAGGAGTTGAAAGAAACGTTCAGGGTGGAATCGGAATCGCTAACTTGGTTGTTATGCAGCCACATATCTGTACGAAAATATTTCATTTTAATTTTATTCTCAAGTATTTTGCTACGAAAATCGCCATTTTGGTGAAATTATCGTGGGGAAATTGATACTTTTCGAGATATTCCACTTCAAAGTTGAAATTTCACCTTCTTTTATTGAACGTTTTTGTACAACTTTTCGGTTGATTTCTTCGTCAACGAGACACCTTGTATATTGAAAAAGGATTTATGAACGTTAAAAATGCAGTAGTTTTCGTATAACAAACGTCAAATCCATCTGACATTTACTGTTGTTTGGCAGTTGACGTAATTATTAGGCTGACGAGCTGTCAAATCTGAATATTCGAAAAATACTGCACATTTTCAATGTTTTCCCAGGTTGAATACACGATGAAACCTTCCTCAATATACAGTGTGTCATGTAATTGAAGAAAATAACCGAAAAGCTGTGAAAATATCTCGAAAAGAATTAATTTCCCTACGATAATGTTGCCAAATTCGTGCTTTCAGAAGAAAATCGTCAAATGTTAGATCGTTTATTATGTAAACTTTTACCACAACTTCAAATAAACTACCTGTGAAAATGGTCAAAACACTCTCACTCCGCCAAATGTCATTCCTAGGATGATGAACATCCAGATTATTTTGAAACGATTCCTCCTTGGTGTTGGCCAAGCTTTTAGTATTAATTAAACCCGAACTTTTCGGTTGTTGCTCACTATAAAACAAAAAAAAACAGTTAATTTCATTGAAGTGGTGCTCAGGACTCGTAGGAACTCACAAGAGATTCCTGTTGACAGCTTGTAGAGGATTCTTGCCATTGTAATAAATGTGCGGCTGCACAGCAGCCCCCGGCTCGGTAGGCAGAAAATGAATGACATAATCACAACACAAAACATAGTAAACTGTGTTCCACGAGGTCACAGCAGACCCTGCTCTTTGCTGCCATGGATTGATCAAGTGATAAGCGAAATGGAACATGTAATAGTCGAAGGGGTCTGAAAACCAATCACCAAAATACTTGACGTTCACAGGAAAAGCAGCTACTCACTCAACAGCAGAGACACGACTTGTTTGGACTGGGGATTCACGTGGCACAACTCCGAATAAAACGGGTGCCCCGAGGAGTGTTCAAGAAACTGTCTGATTTTCCCTGGTAAAAAGCTCAATGAAAACTCATATTTGATGTTGGGATCTTTGAGCAAGGTGTAAATGAGCTTGAAGAGGGGCCCACAGGGTGATAGAAAATGTTGTAGCTGCCGGAAATCTTCGCATTGCGTTTCGGTGGTGCTTCTGAGGCCCCAACAAAGTGTGCCTTGTGGCCCGAATATGTTGTCTATCAAGACCGGAAAGAAATTGTGTTGTTGCGGTAAGCTAGCACGGTCTAAGAGCACTGTTAATTCTGCACACCTTGCGCGAATAGGTAGACTCAAGGCATGTTGAATTCGCGTCTGTAAATATAGTTCGCATCATTCATCGCGTTCGCGGGCAATTTTCATAGTACAGTAATACGTATTTGAGTTTGGCATATACTCACCAGGAAATTATCTTGTTCTTTGATATGCATTTTTCGGCCACAGAAAATAAACAAATTCGAATATCATCGATAATATAATTTCAAATATTTTTATCGTTCATAACCTAAAATAGTCTGACCTGTGTGAAAGTAGCCGTTTGAGCTAGCTGTGGGAGTTGCCGAACATACCCGATCGCTCAGTGGCGTACCCTTGAATATTTTTTTGGGAAACGAATTAAATTTTGTGATTCTGGTAGTACATTTTCGTCATGTAAGGCAGTTGCATAACTCATCAATCGATCGAATGTCAATCTTTATCAATGATTCATCCGTTTTATTCAACAGGAATACTCGATTTTCATTATAGTTGTTTCCTAAAAAAATAAATGAAGCGCCACACAGTGCGATCGGGTATGTTCGGAAATTCACGCAGCCAGCTCAGACAGCCATATTCACACGACAATAATCTTCTGTGTTCGTTATCTAATCATATTAAAACGCTAAAGCCCTTGGGCATTATTCACAGAGTATATGTCATAGAGTAAACTGAGGTTACAATTATATTTACATTCGGAGTCAAAGTTGGAGATTGAATATTGTTTCAACATTGTTAAAAAGTAATCGATTCGAGATAATAAGTATGAGTGAAATGTCGGAGGATGGTGACAAAACGAGACCAAACATTCGGATAGAAATACAAAACGAGAAAATGGAAGTAGATGAAGGTGAAGAGGGGGAGATTCTGGACGAAGATTTCGACACTGCCATTAATGTATCACTCGAAAATAATGGAAATGTAAGTGTTACGTGATTGCTATCATTCATTCACGATAAATCGTCTGATATTCAAGGTGATTTCAACAAACAGAAGTGTGTTTACGACTGGCATAAACATTTTCGACGAAAACGAACAACAAAAACGCCAAGAACGAGCGAAACGATTCGCTCTGAAACCCGAAGAAATACACAACTTTGGCGAAGCCGACGTGGAAAAGCTGTACGAAAGCCTAGGAATAACCAACGAAACTGACTCTAACATAAGATTCGACGCTGTGCATCTCCGCAGCACGGTAGAACTAACGGCAGAGATTGTGCTCGAATACTTCGCCAAATACGCCCCGACAAGCATCGAATGGATCGACGAGGATTGTTGCAATGTTTTGTGGTTGGACAACGTGACAGCGGCCAGGGCTATTTACTACACTTCCAAAGCTGTCAGGGGCATGCCGGCTCGCGAACAAGTCAGTACTTTTGCCAAAGATTTCTTGGAAGATGACGCGGAGGAGGAGGAGGAGGAGGCGGGAAGGAGCATTTTGTTGAAAAACAGACAAGTAATGTCACGAGTTTTGCGTTTTATCGTAATTATACCGCGCTTTTTTGGACAGGTGGAGCTGAAGCACGACGAAATTGCACAGTCTAGTAGCAAAATCGATGCTAAAAACTCCGTGGATATATCAGAAATCACGATTCCGATACCTCCAGGCTACTGGAGACTCGGCAGCAAAGCGCTCAAAACGAAATGCGTTTTGCTGAGATTCGCTCTGAGAACTGATAAAAAACCCTACAGAATCGAGACGCTCTCGAAATACTACAAAACTCTGTCAAACACCAAAGGCATCATCGACGAAGGAAAGAAGAATGAATTACGTGGTATGTACGACAAATTACCGATGCGGCAACACCGCAGTCACAGTTTTTACCTAGTTTTACTGACAAAAAAGTACAACCGGCAACACCGCAGTCCGAGTTTTTACCTAGTTTTACTGAAAGAAAAGTACAAGCGGCAACACAGCAGTCCGAGTTTTTACCTAGTTTTACTGAAAAAAAAGTACAACCCGCAACACCACAGTCACAGTTTTTACCTAGTTTTACTGACAAAAAAGTACAACCGGCAACACCGCAGTCCGAGTTTTTACCTAGTTCCACTGAAAAAAAGTACAAGTGGCAACATCGCAGTCAGTGTTTTTACCTAGTTTTACTGAAAAAAAAGTACAAGTGGCAACATCGCAGTCAGTGTTTTTACCTAGTTTTACCGAAAAAAAAAGTACAACCGGCAACACCGCAGTCCGAGTTTTTACCTAGTTTTACTGGAAAAAAAAGTACAACCGGCAACACCGCAGTCCGAGTTTTTACCTAGTTTTACCGAAAAAAAAAGTAGAAGTGGCAACATCGCAGTCCGAGTTTTCACCTAGTTCCACTGAAAAAAATACAACCGGCAACACCGCAGTCCGAGTTTTCACCTAGTTTTACTGAAAAAAAATTACAACCGGCAACACTGCAGTCCGAGTTTTTACCTAGTTTTACTGAAAGAAAAGTACAAGCGGCAACACAGTAGTCCGAGTTTTTACCTAGTTTTACTGAAAAAAAAGTACAACCGGCAACACCGCAGTCACAGTTTTTTACCTAGTTTTACTGACAAAAAAGTACAACCGGCAACACCGCAGTCCGAGTTTTTACCTAGTTCCACTGAAAAAAAAGTACAAGTGGCAACATCGCAGTCAGTGTTTTTACCTAGTTTTACTGAAAAAAAAGTACAAGTGGCAACATCGCAGTCAGTGTTTTTACCTTGTTTTACCGAAAAAAAAGTACAACCGGCAACACCGCAGTCCGAGTTTTTACCTAGTTTTACTGGAAAAAAAAGTACAACCGGCAACACCGCAGTCCGAGTTTTTACCTAGTTTTACTGAAAAAAAAGTACAAGTGGCAACATCGCAGTCAGTGTTTTTACCTAGTTTTACCGAAAAAAAAAGTAGAAGTGGCAACATCGCAGTCCGAGTTTTCACCTAGTTCCACTGAAAAAAATACAACCGGCAACACCGCAGTCCGAGTTTTCACCTAGTTTTACTGAAAAAAAATTACAACCGGCAACACTGCAGTCCGAGTTTTTACCTAGTTTTACCGAAAAAAAATACTACCGGCAACACCGCAGTCCGAGTTTTTACCTATTTCCACCGAAAAAAGAGTACGAGCGGCAACAGCGCGTGTTCTGACAAGACAGCGACTGTCACGAGTCGCTCTTCTTCTTTTTTCAACGGCGAGTGCGTACAGAGCGTTCACCGCGAAACTTAATCGACAGGTATCTTCGAGAGAAACAGGGAGTTGAACGGGAAGAACCCGTGGGGCTCGCTGGCGCGCGACTGGGACCACGACGCCAAGTTCCGCGAGCAAATCCCCCACCACCACCACCTTCCCGACGAGCCGCCGGTGGAGGTGCGCAACCCCAGCCTGCTGGGGCGCCTGGGCAGGAAAACAGCCGAGGCGGCGCCGGCCGACGACGAAACGGCGGAGGAGGAGAAATCGCCGAGCCGGTCGAAAACCTTCCCCAGGATGCGCATGTACGCCGACGAGGAGGAGGAGAAGATGAGGCGGCGGCGGCTGCTGCAGACCATCCAGAAGCAGAGCGACAAATTGGCGGGGCAGGACGCGAGGCCGCGCGATCTGCGCAGCGTCCTGTCCGTCCCCAACCACGCGGCGCCGCCGGCGGTGGCCGACTCGGCGCTCGGAGAAGACCTCGGCAGGAGACTGAAGAACCGCTCCAAGCACATGGTGTACGCCGTCGAGGGCGAGCCCTGCGAGCGGAAAGAGAACCTGCGCCGGGCGGACATCCGAGCGGTGATCGAGCGGAGGAGGGCGCGGTCCCCCGACCACGAACGCCAGAGGTGCGAAAACGAAGAAGAACGCGTTCGGACCACCTGTTGAACGTTTGTTGTAGGTTAGAGTCGAGGCAGCGGTCGAGGAGTCCGCAGAGAAGAAGATCGGCCTCGCCTAGAGAGAGAAGACGCCGCCACCACAAGGAGCATACTTCACATCGAACCCTGCACAGCGATAGGATGGGCGCGAGACAGAGAAAGCGCGACTCCGACGATTACTCCGACGACGAGTCTTTCGATCAAAAACCGAGGAGTAAAGTAAGTTACATTGTTACGTCATAGGGGTGAGATCACGTTACAACACCGGAATCGAGCCAGGTAAACAACGTGACAGGATCACATTGCAGCATAGTAATTGGGCTAGCCGGTCAAGCACACATTGTGACGTCATTCAAACAGGATCACATTACAGCATAGTTATTGGGCTGACCGGTCAGGCACACATTGTTACGTCATTCTGAGAGAATCACATTACAGTATACTCGTCGAGCTTAATTCTTAATTCACTCCACAGGTGGCTGTCGTGATAAAAACGCAGAAGAAACCGGCCGTCGCGTCGACGATTTGGTCGCGGGTGCAAAAACGCGAAGCAGATTCGGACGACGAGAGCGATTCGTCGAGCGACAGCGAATCCGCCTCCGAGAAGAGTAAAAGCGGCAGCAGCTCGAGTGAGAGCCGATCGGAATCCGAAAGCGATTCGTCGTCGGCTACTGTCGAGGAACGGCCGAGGAGGGTCGAACGACCGGGTTTCCGGAACGGCGGTGAGAGAATCGGAAGAAACGCTCACTTGAAGATTTCGTCGTCGAATGACCGGTACAGGCGGTAGGGGGCGCTGCACTCGGACGTTCATCGATTTTTTCTAGGATTTTGGTGTGATTTATTTGAAAACGTTTTTGATAGAACTGTACCGATTACTTTAATAAAGTTTTATAATTATTTGATTGTTTGCATTCTTTCATAAAGTACGACATGCGTTTATTTGGAAAACTTCTCTCCAAATTGTCGTATTCATTTATTTTCTGCTCCAAACAATATTGATAAGTACGCCACTGATTCTTGCTGTCATAACTTGTCAACTGTCTTGAAAGCCGCGTTCACATCAGCACACTGTCATGAATATTGATCGAGCTCTACGGTTTTGTTGTCCTAAGTTTGACGTTTAAATAATGCAAACTTCAATGAGTTGAATCTCGAAGATCTAATTCGAAGGTATAGAAACTTGAAATAACACCGTTTCTAATTATTTCGATTACTCTAAAATCGACGAACCAGAGGACGGTTTCTTCATTTATAACTCGTGAAATAGGGTGATAAGTACGCGTATTCGTCTTCAACAAAAAGGTCAACGACTGCCTAGTATAAATAACATCACCCGCTGCCCAGACACACCTACATTTAATTTTTCCAGTAAGTGACAAACCAAAAAATGGCTAAAAAGCCTACAGTGCAGCCAGCTTTACACAAAGTGATTATGGTAGGCAGTGGTGGAGTGGGTAAATCAGCGCTGACCCTACAATTCATGTACGACGAATTCGTCGAAGATTACGAACCAACAAAAGCCGATTCGTACAGAAAAAAAATCCTGCTAGACGGCGAGGACGTTCAAATCGATATACTCGATACAGCAGGCCAAGAAGACTATGCTGCAATCAGGGACAACTACTTCAGAAGCGGTGAAGGCTTTCTGTGCATATTTTCCATCACAGAAGATGAGAGTTTTCAGGCTACACAAGAGTTTCGGTAAAAACAGTGCTTTGACAGCGAAAAACCACACAGCTCATGATGTTTTTTTGATTCAGGGAGCAAATACTCAGAGTGAAAAATGACGAGAATATTCCATTTCTCTTGGTGGGTAATAAAAGTGATTTGGATGAAAGAAGGAAGGTGTCTTTGCAGGAGGCTCAAGATAGAGCCAAAGAGTGGGGAGTGCCCTATGTAGAGACATCTGCTAAAACTAGGGAACATGTAGATAAGGTAGGAAATGCTTGTTTGTTCTCATCTAATCATCATTTTACTGATAATGTGTGGGTATTTATATTGAGTGAGTCATTGAAGTAGATAAGTCGTGATTCATTCATTTAATTGATGTGGAAAGCTAGGCCATTCCAAGAATTATATCACCTTGTTTGAGGTTACTATAACTGTGAAAATTATTCGTAATTATGCACTAATTATGTAGATACCAATTTCGTGGAATTTTTATTTGACATTACCTATTTTGATCGTGTAAAATCACGAAAAAATTCTTGAGAATTGACAAAATGGCAGATGTCAAACTGTCATACTATTTACGCAAATGTCAGATGTCATGTAATTGTTTCAAACTTGCAAAGAATTAAGGAAAATCGTTGAAAAATGTAGTGAACAAAATTCTCAATATGTTGAATGTATCAATATTGAAACAATCAATGTTCAATTGCAGGTATTTTACGATCTAATGCGAGAAATCCGGGCAAGAAAAATGGAGGAAAACAAAACGAACAATGGCAGAAGCAAGGATAAAAACAAGATCAAAAAACGTTTATGTAAAATATTGTAATTGGTATAAGTGTGAATGTGTCCAAGCTTGTTATATCGCTTTTCATGTGTCAGTTTTTCAAAATCAATCTGGGGGAGTGAATGTTGAACAAGCACGAAAAGAATATTGTATTTGTGGCACCACTGTAATAATTATATTATTATTTTTCGTAAGATGTTGAGTTGTGGTACAGTTTTATTATTATTATTATGTATAGGTCATATATCTACTCATTCTCGTTCGATGCTTCATTTGATCAAATATACACTCGAAAGCGAATCTCAAATCAAAACTCACCAAAATAAAAACATCATCATTCATTATCCATAATGACAAAAAAAAACATTAATATCAATCATTCCTTCATTTTTAGCATACGTTTTTAGTTGCCAGTACTCCGATTATTCATAATTACATAAAATTTAAAGAAAAGTATTCCATTATCGCACTTAAAGTCGGGTTCATGCCTCGATATTCAGTTCAAATTGCAAAAACTGACTTCAGTGCTTCAATATATTTCAAATAAGAATCCAATGAGTTCAATTCATACAGGGTGGTCTGGTTTCCTGAATTCCATAACTTTTCATCGCCATATACTTGTAATAAAGTAATAGAAAGTTTTTAGTGCAAATATCGCACTTAAAGTCGGGTTCACGCCTCAATATTAAGTTCAAGTTGCAAAAACTGAATTCCATAACTTTTTATAACCGTATACTTGTAATAAAGAGTACACATTAAGGGTTCATTGTTTTTTGGCATTTGTTTGTGTTTCGTAAGTGTTCAATTTTGCTTTCGATGACACCAAAATTTGGGAAATATTTTTAGGTTGCTGTTTCCCCAGAACATCGAAGTGTTGATGGGGCGTTGAACAAACTTAAATTAGGCGATTCCAGGTCAGTCAGTCCCCTAGCAGGTGGTTTTATTGTAAAAAAAAATCACTTTCGTAATACAACTGCGTTATTATTTGGTACAAAAATGTAGTTTGCGTTTCGTTTTTCATCCCCCCGGGGGGCTGAGGAGGAAAAACAGGGGTAAAAAAAAATAATCGATCACAGTATCCTTAACCTACAAAAAAAACTTCCCCCCCCCCGTCATTTCATCCCGGTTTGCGCCGCCACTGCGTCAATAGCGAAACACCTGCACTTACACCCGCTCACCGGGCACTCCTGGTGCTCCCTGCAACAGAGAAAACCCCACGTCAAAGCCGTCACCTGTCACCCGAAAAACTGAAAAAAAAAAAACACTCGAGCACCCACTTGAACCACTCGCAAATATGGCCGGCATGCCCGCCGTGCCTGCACGTCTGACACCACGAGAACCACTCCTCGAAGGGCGTCAATTTGGCGCCCGTTTCCGCCCCCGTCACCGTGCCCATGTGCTGCAGGCAAACGGCGCATCGCGGCAACGGCTTGCGACAGTTCGGACACGACGACAGCTGAAAGAGTCGAACGTCAAGACAGTGGCGTACGCGGGAGAGGGAGGGGGGATTTTTACTTTGATTTTGCCGATGGGGGTTTTGCAATGGAGTTGTTGTTGTTGCCTGGTACGGTCCTGGTGGCCCGACAAGAAGGCCGAAATGCTTTTGCCGCAAAAGTTGCACGAAACGAAGACCTGCTGCGGCGGTTTTTCCGCGTTTTTCAACGAGGCCAGTAGAATGTCGAAGTCGGCGCGCTCGTGGAACATGCGCCAAATGTTTAGCAGCTCTCTGTAGCTGGAAACGGCGCGGTGAGAAACAAACAATTGTCAAACCTTTTTTTTTGTCGTGAAAAACTGTCACGAAAAACACTCAAATTTAGTTACTTTTGCGTTTTCAAGATTGGACACCAACTTGAAGCTGTCAAATCTAACAGATTGACATTGAAGACTCGGTGAAAACGGTGGTGAAATCTGTTTTTTGATATCTGGTATAGTTTTCGAGATATTTCATGTTGAAAATTTGAAAAAAATAAACAAAAAAGTCGTTAAAACTCACGAAAAATCCCAAAAAACACTTTTTTCAACGTAAAAACCTATAATTAGTCCAGATTGATACTCTGAAAGCATTTATAGGAACACAAAACCTTGGCACATTAATATTTTGACAGCTCCAAAATGGTGTCTTTCTTACATCAAAACATAAAAATCACTAATTATGACAGCTCCTGAATATTCATTCACTTTCACCAAAAAAACAATGAAAGAACCAAAAAAATCGATCTGTCTAGAAATCACAAAAATAATGCTGAAAAAAAAGAGTTTTCCACTAAAGAATTATTCGACAATGACAAAGACTTTCCGAACATGACACAACAACACAAAAACTCCACTAACTTGCTTATCCAGTTCTTCACAAGTTGCGTCCCGAGATATTCATGGAACGCTCTAACAGCTATCAGAGTCGTTGATTGTATATCCGCAGTGTTATCCAAATATTTCTGCAACAGCTTCAATCCTTCGGCGCTGTTACCTGGAAATCGCCGAATTTTCGAACGACACATCGAGAAAATGTACCGAACTATGTTCACCTGTGACCAGCAGCCCGTCTAAATTACCCTCGACGCAAAGCTCGTCCATCAACGTCTTCAAATAGTCTGGTAATTTGTCATCGGAAAGGTACAAGGAGGCTATGGCTACCCTGTCGTCCACGGCTATGCCTCGTTCGTTCTACAGGAGGAAATACACCATTTTGTTGGTCAACATTCGAAGGAGACATGAGAAAATGTAAAATTTGTGTATCAAACATTTGAAAAATTGACAATTCTAACCAAAATGGCCGGAATATGAATCGTTTCTCATGTCACGTGACCATAAAGATTGGCAGCAATCAAAATCAATTGTCCGGATAGCCCTCATGCATCAATCTCATGCAGACAACTGTGGAAAAATGTCCGGATAGCCCTCCTTACAAGAGCCAAAGTCGCGTCCGGATAGCCCTAATTCACACAACCAAAGTGTCATCCGGACAGCCTCTATAGCAGCAAACAACTTGACATCGTAACAACAACAGTGAAATTAACGATTCGACGATAACCAAACTTACCAAAGCATCGTGATAATCAAAGTCAGCGGCAGTGAGAAAGCTGAACATCGCTTTCAAGTACGGATCGCTCAATTTGGCGATGCAAGCGAGACAATTCTGCCGCCAAACGCTGTTGGGTTCGTCCGAGAAGCCGGACAAAGCCATGGCGACGACGTTGAGGTTGGCACCGTATTCCGAATCGGCGGGCGCCCTGCTCAGAATCTCGATGGCCAGCTGGACCTACGCGGTGGAAAAAACAAGGGAAATTGGCACGCAAGGGGAGTGAGATGGGAACGCACTTTGAGATTGAAGACTGCTATGGCGGCCGCTCTGGTGTACGCCCCCGCCTTTTCGAGGTGTTCGATGAACTCGGCCAGGTATTTGGCGTCTCGGTCGAGCGGCCAGCTGCACAGCTGCAAGGCTCTGTCTCGGTCTTCGTGTCTGCGAGGGAGGAAGGCAGAAAAGTGTGAAGTGAAAGTGAAGTGTCTAAAAGTTCAACTTCGAGCCAGATTTCAAGAAATGAAAACTCGTATACAGGGTGTTGGAAGTGGCAGGGAATCCGTTTAATGCAAAATGTTTGTTATTCACAGCTCGTACCTGTAATATTTGGCAGAACTGTGACAGTTCGGGTATCCCAAGTCGCTCCAGGACACGGTCCGAACCTCCGATTTTTTCACGTTGTTCCCGTCGATATGGAACAAAACGGAAATGACGCCCGGATGCCTCATCTCGCTCTCTTTTATTATATTCTCCTCCACCAATTTCTCCGTCAAACTCAACCAGCTCCAAACGTTCGCCAAAGGAAGGTTGGTTTTCACCATTTCCGCGTTTTTCGCGAAACCCTCCTAAACAATTGCACCAATTTTGAGGTTAGGAAAATTAAATTGGCGTTTAAATTCAATGGAACTCGGCGAGACAGCTCGAATTTTTTACGTTATAGGTCTGACAGATTTGTTTTTTTTATAGAATCAGAATGTCATTTTCGATCAAAATGAGTAAAAATATACAGGATGTCTCATTTAAAAATCAAGCAATATATCAAAAAATGTAAATTGAATTATAATACAAAACCACCCAATTTCGTTTTTTTATCTCCAACAATAAAAAAGGTACGGGGATGAGCCAGCTCGGAGAATCACTCAGTATATTTCATAAATCGAAAACACTTTTCATAACAATTCGAATCATAAACTCAACCTAACTGTCTTTTTCGGAGAATCACTGAAATAAAAGACAAGCGGCAACACCGCACTTTCTGGCAATTACCTGCTTAGTGATTCCTACTATACAGAGTGTCACGTTATCGAAGAAATTCGCCAGGAAGCTGTGAAATTAGGTTCGAAAATATTCAAGAAAAAAAAAGTGAAATTTCGGAATTTGCAGTTGTATATCTCGAAAAGTATTAATTTCCACAGGACAAAGTCATCAATTTGGCGGTTTTTTGGGTCCAAATCCAGATCGCAGAAGTGCAAAAATACCAAAAACTCAAAGAAAAAACACGTAATTGCAAACCTCCACCGCTCGACAAAAAAAACAATTGACACTCTACCTGCAACCCGTACCGAGCCTGAGCCCTCTCCTTCATCTCATGCGCCACATCCCCCACGACCGACTCCTCCATATACCTAAGACTTTTGCGACCTTGGGACCACACCAGCCCCGTAGTGGCCGCCCCATTCACGGTTATCCGATCGAACACCGTGTAATCCCTGATCGCCCCTGAAACATCACCCGCTCAAATCCACTCCGAACCGAGTCGAATCGGCGCACGCTTTACCTGACACGGCAATCGTTAAAAGTCGGTTCTCATCGGCGGAATGCCAGCCGAACGACGTGATGTTGTGCGGTGAACCGGGCGTGATGATGCGTTCCATCACGTTCGGTTCTAGTTCTTCGTTGTTTACGATCGTTTGTTTGATGTCGTACAAGGTTATGATTGAGCTGTCTTTTTGTAAGGCTGCCAAAGAGCTGTACCTGCAAGGGGGCGAATTCGAAAAGAAACCACGAAGTTTGTAGGCAATAAAAAAACTAAGGAATTGAAAAAATTTTAAGTAACGACTGGGATTTGTATCGATATTAATTTGGTATTCATTCGATTGTGCTTATATTGTTTGCATTACTATACAGGGTGAGTCAGAATAAGGCGAATTTCGAGTGCACTGAGATACAGGGTGTTGAAACTGCGAAACAAAAAATGTTTTTCTTGAAAACGCTTGAAAAAAGGCGATATATCCTCAGAAAAAGGCGAAATTATCGATTTCCCACGCTAATCGGTAATTTTTGGATTAAAATACGAACGTATCCACTGAATTTTCAATGAAAAGTTATTTCTAAATTCAATAAGACATAAATTTTCAATTATACTTTGTTTGGGGCCTTAAAATCGCTGTCGAAATCGAATGTCAATATTTTCTCGTCACGTCACCACTTTATGAGAAGGAATATGTGATTACATAGTTGCAAAATGTAAAAATTCGTCTGCAAACACCCGAAAAACCGATAAATCACAAAACACCAAAAATAATGAATTTAAAGCTACTTACTTTGTGGGGCACCACCCAATCTTAACCAAAGGCTTATTCTGATGCAAAATCACCGCAGGCTTCTCAAAATTCCTCATATCCCACAAACAAACCTGATTCTCGTAAAAAGACGCGAGATACTTATCATCATTGGGGTTGGTGCACACCCCGTACACTGCCTTGGTTACCGTCGAATTCACCACTTTATTAGGATCTGCAACCAGAAAAAACACACTAGCACCGCGTCACGTCACTAAACCGAACACTCCCGAACCTCTCAAATCGAAAATCTTGACATTCTTCACGTTCATGCCAGCTGCGAGCAGCCTGCTGGAGCCGTGGAACCAGGCCACCCCGTAGGTAGCCTCGGAGGTGCCGAACTCGACCACAGGCTTCACCAGCTCCACGGCTGGGGCCATCGTGTTGACTGCCAGCCTTCCGTTGCTGCTGTCCCCGTTCGAACTGAACTTGTCAATGTCCCAAATGAGGATGGAGCTGTCCGATCTGTACTTCTCCAACCCAGCTGCGATCAAGTTGTGATCGACTGGGTTGAAGAGCACCGTGTTGCAATGTCTGCTATGTCTAGGCACTGAAATCAAGCAAAACACGTGAGTTTTGTAGGGGAATCGAGGCAGGGGCGAGTTCTTGCCTAGTTCTTTGCCTGGGAAGCCGTGAACGTCGTGCTCGGAGGGGCCGAAGGTCGTCAAAGACACTCTGCCGTTGGATAGCCCGATAGCAAGTAGCAAGTTATCTTTACATTTCGGATAAATATCGATGCTTCTGACGTAATGGTGGTTGGTGTTTGTGGTCAAGAGTTGGGCACAATGCGTGTCGGAAACTCTGGAAACTGAATGAAACGAATTCAGAGCTCGGGCTCCGTTTTCGAAAAACTCACCTGATGACGAGCTGTCGTTGGTAGCTGGTTGTATCTCGTATAGGCAAATCTCGGTGCCCCATGTTATGAATTTATTCGATATCGGCGACCACTGTATTTCTAATTTCCCAGACATCCTGGAACAGTACACACGCCTCTTTGTTTATTTACTGATCACTATTTACATTCGATATCTAGGTTAGGAACAATGAAAACAGTCGATGCGCTAATGGTGCATGATCTTAGTCGATATTTCATAAAGTATCGATACTTGTATGCGATAAGTCGCTACCACTCATTCCTTTATTTATGGTTGGCAACATTAATAAAAATAACGAATCGCAAAAACACCGAATAATGTATTTTATCGAATATTAAATTCAACAAACTGGTTAATTATAGCCACAGATACCAAATTATAAGAAATAAGACGAACTTTTATCTCTGATATACGAAGCAATATCGATAAAATATCTACATGAACATCTCTACCTTGCGCTGTCATTGTTTGACATCTTGACAAGTTTTAGGGTTGACAGATGGAATAGACCAATTAGGCATGACGTCTAATCATTTTCAATTGCGAATTGACAGTAGTAAAAACTAGACTCATCCATTTTTTGCATCAAAAACTCAGTAGACTTTTTACAAAATGATATAAACAACGAAACAATTCCACATATCTTCACACTTCGTGTTCACCAAGGCCATTCAGCAATCAAGATGAATACAGATAATATACAAGCCCCACAAACTTCAGAGGAATCTGAACAAAAATACAACACAGTACCAGTACAGACCAAGGATTCCTCGCGATATTGCTGGGTGTGTTTCGCAACGGACGAGGAAGACAGGGAAGCGGCCTGGGTGCAGCCTTGCAAGTGCAGAGGCACTACAAAATGGGTAAGTAGGTGTAAAACTATAGAGATGTGTGTTGCTTTGAAACGGTTCATTGAAGGTCCATCAAAACTGTCTGCAAAGATGGGTGGACGAGAAACAGAAAGGCGGGAATATAGGGAAAGTCACTTGCCCCCAATGCCAGTCAGAGTATATAATTGTGTTTCCGAACATGGGGGTGTTAGTGCTGGTTATGGACACAGTGGACAGCCTTGTTTATAGAGGGTGTCCGTTTCTAGCTGCAGGGATAGTTGTGGGTGCTATTTATTGGTGTGCAGTTACTTATGGGGCAATTACAATTATGCAGGTAAAGTGCCTTTGGGGTAATGATTTCATAACAAGATCCTTCAACTCCATTGTAAAGTTCTTCAATAACATGACTCACTGTATATTGAGCAAGAATTTGCCATGCATTCATTCTCTGATAAACATTAGAAATACAATATTTTTCGAAATATAAACATGCAAGTTGCGTAAAAAATTGACATTTGACACTCGTCAGTATTACAATTTTCACATTTTTTTTTGTATTTTTCCGCGATTTTCAGGTATCTCCTAAATTTTTACGGTTTGTCACAGTTTTTTGCGGTTTTTCAACTTTTTGTTGTAACCGCAATTTTTACGATTGTTCACGATTTCCCACTACGTTTTTTTTGCAATTTTTCGCAAATACTTTTGCCAGCTGAAAAAAATGTCGGTTATTTTAGGTCGTGGGTCAGAAAGAAGGCCTTGTACTAATGGAACAAGCAGACCCCTTGGTGCTGCTCATAGGGCTTCCAGCCATACCTGTAGCTCTAGTTTTAGGGAAAATGATTCGCTGGGAAGACGCCGTGCTGAACTACATGAGAAAAAACTTCACGAAAATCCCCGGCTTGAGAACCGTTTTACCACCTTACAGCGCCGACGTCAGCACGTCCTCGGATTCCTCGGGCAGTACCTCGAACGACAACGACCTGCCACCTACCGCGAATCCAATTTCGGCCACGAGGATTCTTTGCGGAGCCCTACTGATGCCCACCATAGCGAACATGTTCGGGAAATTTTTTTACGATTCCGTGAAATCGAATTTCCACAGGACGGTTTTGGGGGGGTTGACTTTTATCGCTGTCAAGGGGTGTTTGAGGATCTACCACAAGCAGCAGCAGTATGTGAGGCAGTGCCAGAGGAAAATTCTCGACTACACAGAATCTAATATTTCCACTTATTTACGCAACAGGCAAAATTGATTTTTCTGGTTATTGAATAAAGTATGACTAAAGTTTATCCGTTGAAAACTGCATTTGTATATTGTTGTACAGTTATGGAATATTGTTGATGATTAAACTTATTCGCAATTTTATTTTCGCCCAATTCTCAATTTTCCCGCAAAAAGGCATTTTTCGAAGAGGAAAGAGCGATTATTGCGAAAAATCAGCCTATTTCTCATCAAAGAATCAAATATTTCAACAAAGTCAGAAGTTATCGTAGAATTAACGTGTCAAAAACGCGTCGAATGTAAAGTCAGTTTCATGCAACATCCACGTAAGTGATAAGGATTCATGCAACGGCGAGTAATCAAACGTGATTCATTCAAATTGTGGGTTGAAATCATGGAAACATTTTAATAAATAACCATGTTTTATTTAAATTTCTCAACAATCGCCATTGTTTCTTAGGAATATGTACACTTCAAAGAATCAGGAATGTTACAGCAATGACAACTCTCACAGAAATCAACAGTAACTGCATTAATTTCCATCCTGACCAATACACAAAACAAACATTGCTAAATTCAGCTCAAACACATTAAAAATGCAGCTCAGGCCCTGTGTAGGGATACGAATCAGTCCAATACCACGAAGGAGACCTGATCTCCTGCAACCTGAACACATTAGGCATGACATTACTCAACACGGCATAATAAGAACACAACCTAGGCCCCCCATTGGGAATGTCTGTGTTGTATGGAGGTGCTAGTATGTCTAGAAAAGCAGCAGGCCCATCAACACTCTGTATTTCGTGTATATTCCTATTCCTCGGGTCCAGCAAGCAGGGTTTACTCTCAGAGTCCACAATCTCGCTCGAAATCAGCTCGGCAGTTATTATTTTTCTACGCCTGAAGTCAATTGGTGGCATTATCGCATCTTTGAAGCTCTTCCTATCCAATTCCAAGGTCTTGGCTGTGTTGAGCGAGTAGCTGGTGATTTTAATCTTACCGGAAATCACTTTAATGAGCCCGTACATTTCGGGGTGGTTGTGTAGAGGTAACTGTCCGCCAGGTTTCAGGATGAAAATGTTTATAGTCACGTTGCGATCTTCGTAAATATCGATGAAAGTGACAGGGGCCCGCTCCGGGTTGTCCCATTCCGTTTTCTTTGTGAATCGTGGATCGAAATTGACGTCTTCTTTCGTAGTTTTGTCCAATATTGAAGTTAAATTACCTAAATTCGCGTCGAAAAGTTCGGGTCTGCAGGTAAAAGTGGCTATTGCCTGTTTCAGAACTTTCTGTATCTGACTAGTCATGTTTATATTTGAACTAAACAAATTTTCATTACAAGATATCAATAAATAGTGAATAAATTATGACTGCTAGAAACATCCATTCAAATTAGATTTGACATTTCCAAGGAACTGCGCCTTTGTTAGGTTAAGTTATGAATCTTCTATTTTTTACCACAGTACGCAACTGCTGCTGCGTCATTCTCATTCGTTGACTAACCAACGATGACCATGAACCTGGCCAAAAGAAGAGACGTTTTATTCAAATATTGAAACTCGTATTGTCGTAATGCTACAAAGTAAATGTTTTTCTGTACCGAAGTACCTTCACAAGCGGAAAATAGAAATTATTCGCTGGAAAATAATACGGCGAAAATACGCTCATCTGTTCTACAGAAAAACAATTTCCCAATTTTTGCCTTCTCAACTGACGCAATTTTATCACTGCAGTCTGAAGCGAAATCTGCTCAGAAGATGGGTGTCTTACTGGTATGAGGAGAGAGTGGAGTGGAAATTAAATATAAGAGCTGAAATTCATTACAATTTGACATTAACACAGAATAGCTTGAGAAGAATGGCTTATTATGCTGTGCTGAAAAGAAGAGCAAGACTTAAAATCCTTCTAGCTGATGCTCACTTTCGCAAGAACCACAACAAGCAGCTTCTTCATTTAATTTTAAGCAAGTGGAAGTGGTACGTACAATACAGGGTGTTTAGGAAATGTAGGAGTGTCCAAGCTATAGAATTTTTCAAAGCAAAACACGGTCTAAAGCTGTTAGAAACTTTTGTGAATAAATGGAGAATTTTCACGCGAATCTACAAAAGGAAAAGTCAGCAAATGCAAGCTGCACGTGACATTTATAACCTCAAATTATTGTTGAAAACATTCAGTGAGTTGAAACTATACACGAAGGAGAGAAAATACAAACACATCATTATTGAAAGAGTACAAAAGCATTATCAGAAAAAATTGTTGCAAAGGCTCATCAGTCGTTGGAAAAAATGGACTGAGGATGTATTGAATGAAAAACATTTCACAGTTTTGGCAGATGAGCAATATGCTTTAAAATTGAAGAGAAAAACGTGGCGACAAATTCTTCACAACAAAATGAAAAGTCAAGAAATGAAAGCCAAAATTTCCAATCTCAAAAGCAGATTTGATAAGAGACTAAAGCGATACTATTTCAATTTGTTTTGGATCCACTATATAGAGAAAAAAAAGCAATTGTGCAATATACTGCTAGCCCAAAAACATGCAAAAAATAAATTGAAATTGTTGATAATGAATCATTGGAAAGCACATCACCAACATTGCCTTGATGAAAAAATTAAACTAGCAAACAAACTGAGAGAATTTCAGAGCGAAACGATGCGCAAAAAAAAAGAAAAATATCTTAGAAATTTGGCATACATTCACTAGGCACAAGAAAAGCAAAAAACATAACCTTGTTTTAGCCGAGTCTTTTTCAAGAACGATCCTTTTGCGCAACTCTTTCAAAAACTGGCAACAACTCCACAACCACAAGCAACTCAAGAAACGTAAATTAAAAAATGCACAACACTTCTACATTTCCAAATACTTGAAAAAATGGCGGCTCTTCACCCAACGAGAACTGAAATTCAGCGAAAACTTAGGCAAAGCAGAAGAATTTCATAAGCACAATTTGGTTAGAGAAGGGTTAATTATGATTTCTAGATCTGGTACTGCTGTGATCGAAAAGACATTTCAGAACTCCTTAGCTAAACTTACACATGAGTTATTCTTGGCACATAAATATTTAAGAAAGTGGAGACAGTGTGTTGTTTTCAAATTAATGACAGCTTCAACAAAAATAAGTGTCAGTATGGAGTTTTCACGTAGTGACATTGAGGACATACCACAGCTTGCCAAAATGTATCCGATTTGCTTTATAGCTCCAATAGTTTTTGAAAACAACTAATAAAGTTTGTTCTCTTGTGTGAATCATACTATTTTACATTAATTTGTTTGATTACTCACTCATTATTCAATATGTTACATGAAGACATTAAACGATCGGCTATGTTCGGCTTACGTTCGGCTAGATAGGCAGCTGCCTTCACGCAGGTGAAGCAACTAGCAGGGCTATCCGCTCAAACCTAATTTTGACACTTCGCGGAAAACGAAATTATATTCAAGGTCACTTTCATCTCCATAATATTGTATTGTTATTATTAGTGAACAAGTGCATATTCCCGAAGTTCATATGTATTCTCTCACATGGTTCTTACGATGATAAGGTGAGTTTGAATCACAATACCCATGAATCATAATCTCGTTTTTACAATTAAACACCCACTTACAAACATCCTGCATGAGACATGGATAAAAATAGATATTTATTACAGGATAAGCAGCGTAATTGCAATCAATCAGCTGTTTTCCTTCCTAAACCCCCGTTTTTACCCATCGACCATCTAAAACACGAAGCAAAATAGGTACAAGAAGCAAGAGACACAACCCCCGACGAACGATGACGAAACCACCGAGCGAGAACCTACCCACAGTGAAATTAGTGGTGGTTGGTGACGGTGGCGTGGGGAAAAGCGCCATCACCATCCAGTTCTTTCAGAAATTATTCGTCACCGACTACGACCCCACGATAGAAGACAGCTACATGCAGCACGTCGAAGTGGACGGCCAGTGGTGCATGCTAGACGGTAGGTTCAAAGTGAAGGGAAGACGATAGCTGAAAGTGTGTTTTCAAGTGTTGGACACTGCCGGCCAAGAGGAGTTCAGCGCCATGCGGGAGCAGTACATGCGGAAAGGAGACGGTTTCCTACTGGTGTATTCCGTTACGGACACCAACAGCTATGCCAACATCACGCATTTCCACACGCAGATTCTCAGAGTGAAGGACAGAGACACGTACCCCATGCTCTTGGTGGCCAACAAAGTGGATTTGGTGCATTTGAGGAAGATAACGGAGGAGCAAGGAAGGGAGCTGGCTCACAAGCTGGGGATTCCTTACATCGAAACGAGCGCCAAAGATCCACCGCTCAACATCGACGCGACTTTTCACGAGGTTAGTTTAGGGTGGGGGAATTGATGATTTTTTCAGTGGGTCGTGGGTTTTTTAGGTGGTGAGGATTATAAGGAATCAGCCACAAAGTGAAAATGAGAAACGGAAAAAGAAGAAACTGCATAAGCTGGGCAAGTGTATCCTTTTATGAATTCACTTGGAGGCATTTTGTAGCCTACATTCAGCCTACATGGTTCCAAAGTGTTCAATGTTTGTTGTTTTATGTGTCAGTATTCGTGAGTTGTTGACTATTTTTCTCGGCATAGGTGAATTTTTTCAACTTACAATGAGAAACAAGTTTTTTGAAGCCCAAAGACTCGAACACCCTGTGTTTTACTTAGCCTAATTATAATTGTGAAACTCTGAAACCCCCATTTTCTAGCTGTCACGATAAGCGCTGTTGCCGCTTGTCCTTTTTTTCAGTGATATTCAGAAAAAATTTATTGAAATTGAATAAAAATCCTAAAATTTGCCAACTTTGTATTGACATTTCAACGAACTTGGCCTAAAAATCAGTAATGAAACTCTCACTCTTTGTTTGTTATGAACGATTTCGTATGTACCGAAACGAAATTGATAATTTTAAAAGTAGATCGATGTGCTGATCAAGAATTTTCGAATGTAAAGGATTTGACAAAAACTGTGATCCGTAATTTAGTTGAAAGAGGAACGTTTCTCAACTGTTTCCTCGATTTGAGCAACTTGATTTAGCATCTAGACAAGTGAATAAAGTTTTCATTTGCTTATTGACGTATCCAAAGTGTAATATTTATATATTATTTTGCAATAATTAGCGTTGCAATATTTTTATTGTTATTTTTTTAAGTGAATGTAATTTTATTAATAAATGATATAAACAGCCACTCGGAATATTTTCTTTCAGAGACACAGACAGCTGTCAAAATACGCGCTGTTGCCGCACTCCTTATTTTCAGTGAAACTAAGAAAAAAATAATTACGCGTAATTCAGATTGATGACAATTTGGAAAATTTGGAACTGTTATAGACGCCGCAAATATGTCATAGAGAACGTTGAAATTGAAAAAAAAGTTATATTTCAGTTAAAAAAGAATACAAGATCCTGAATTTTTGAGTAAAAGCACCATTTACTGCAGTGACACTCTATATATTACTGGATCAACATTAACGACCGTACATCATTGAAATATTCGTTAAAAACGCACATATCATTAATTTGACCCCCCCTACGTGGGGTCAGGGCCGATTCCAAGCAGTTTCACCACTTCGATGAAAATCTGCTTAAAAACTTCAAGAAACAAGAATCAATACTTTTTTCATGATTGTTTTCGAATTATTTCGTCGTCAACTCGGAAATACACAGCAGGTGCCTTCAAAGAAAAATTTTACTGAACAGTAAGAGCCGGTCCTGTACACGCATGCGCCTGGCTTCAACGCGGTTCCCGCTGCCAGGAAAATTTCTGATCAATATCCTGATTCTGAAGGGCAGGATGACGAGTGCGAGAGGCCATGCGTTTTGAATTGTGTACGATTTCGCGGTGCATTTTCGACGGCATCTTTCGTGTGAGATTTTCGAGAGTTTCGGATATTGTTTGGACGCAATGCGTGTAGTTGCTAAGGTGTTTTCGTTTGTTTTTGTGTAGTGGGGTTATGTGAAGAAGAGGAGGTCTTTTGTTCGGTGAGTTTCAGTTGTTTTCATGATGATAACAATATATTTGTAATGACTTGTAGAAAGGTATATATTTATAAAGTTAATGGTATTTGTTTATCTATGAGAAAGGCAATTGTTTTGAAAAATTATTATTCCACAGGTACCTGATAGTCTGTCAACATTCTGAAATGTGTTTTGAATTTATTCAGAAACACGTTTTCCAATTCTGAATAATATATATCTTTAGTGTTGAATTATTATTATAGTTTACGTTCTTTTGTCTATTAGGTTTCATGTAGGTCATATTTGGGCTTATTAATGACTGGATATTGAAGTAAATTACATTAATGATACAGGGTGGTTCATCGAAAACAAATGGCAAGGCATTATAATAGTAGGCAATTAAAAAACATGGCTAAGTAATATATAGACGTTCTATTTTTATATCAATACAAATCACGAATACCCTTTTTCCAAAGTGATTGATATGAAAAAGGTTGTTTTATATCATGACGTTTTGTCAACACGTCATGTAGGCATTTAGACACAGCCATAGCATAAATAATGTAATTCAGGGGGTTGTATTGGAATCTCTTGGGGGCGGTTAGATTATCTCCGCTCTCTGCCCGTCGAATAAGGCGAGAAAAACTCATGTTACGTGTATTCGATCTAATTTATTCTTCCCTGTAGGATTTTTCGAAAGTCAATCGTTTATGTTTAGGGGAGTTAGGTGCAAAAATCGTGTTAGATAATCTACTCGCATTTGAAAATCACGCACTTGTTCGTGTTTTGGATATATTTATATACTAGGTGGTGATTTTTTCAGCATTCATACAGCACTAATCTATTGCAGACTTCTAATGTTTTTTATTTCGGATATTATTGTCATAGCAACCTTGTGAACTTATCAAAACATATTTTGACGATTTAACTTTTGAACAAGGCACTATTAGTTTTAGCATAGAAAATCAACTCATATCATGAATAAGCCAAAAGAAATATCCAAATACACTTACCCTGTGTATTGGTAGCGGCGTTTATTTGAATCCACATATTTCATCCAAATTGAGTATTGTCCACCAAATACGAATGTTTTCATATACTGTTCAGTCTAACAACTGAGATCAATGTTATAATTGAATTGAAACTGTGTTTTTTGCCATTCTCCTGATTAATTTCCATTACAAGTTAAAAAAATACTGAATTTATTTTTCTACTGACATATTTTGTTACGACCAATCAAAACGCTCGAAAGTGGCCTGTCAAAACTCAACGGCAATTACAGGTTCCTAACAAATTTAGCATCAAATACACTTACGGTACAGGTATTTACACATTCAACTTCTACGTTATACCTCAAGATGACGCTAGTATGTGCAGGTTGTTGCGAGGACAAATCATCTTGCAGGTACTCATTCTCCTCAAACACTTTTCCAAAAATTCTGCTGATGACGTGCTGATCTGAAAATGATAATTAAGCGCCTGCGAAATAAAATAAGTACATTTGAACTCGTTTCCGTCATTACCCAAGAGGTAGAGTTCTCAATGCGTTGCTTTTTTTAATGGAAGCATCCCCAGTAGGCCTAAAAACCATGTTTTTAAAAAATATTCACATATTTACCCCTTCCAGAAATTGAAATCAATTCCTGAAATTCGTTTATTGGCATTTTGTACGAAATCGCAAAATGCACTTTATATATTGTTTCAGATTACGTCTCTGAAACGTCTACGCGGCACTTTTTTCACTTATTTCACTGCATTTACCCCTTCCAGAAATAAAATAATTCCTGAAATTCGTTTTGATTGGCATTTGTACAAAATAGCAAAATGCACTTCATATTGTCTCAGATTATGGGTCCGAAAAGTATAAACCGCGCTTATTTCATTTGTTTTCACTTATTTCACTGAGAATGGTTCATCTGAATGAAATCACCAGATGATACCTACTCGAACTGCCTTTACCCCTTCCAGAAATTAAAATTAATTCCTGGAATTCGTTTTGATTGGCATTTTCACAAAATTGCAAAATGCACTTCATATTGTTTCAGATTATGTGTGTGTCTGAAAATCCACGAAGAACCATTAATAAAAAAATATTCAAGCACAAAATAACACGAATTCGTTTCATTTTTCAAATCTTTAATGTAAATCTCAAGAATAAATATCTGAATTCGGAAAATCATAATGGGCCATTTGAAAAGAACGAAGAACTGATCATCTGAATGAATTCACCAGATGATACTTTCTCGAAAACCATCAACTCTTGTCTGAACAAAACATTCCTGAAAAAAAATATTTCCTGAAAAAGAATATTTCCTGAAATGAAATAATTCCTGAAAATGAATAATTCCTGTAAGAAAAAATAATTCCTGAAAAAAAATCCTGAAATAAAATAATTCCTGAAAAAGAATAATTCCTGACATAAAATAATTCCTGAAATGAAATAATTCCTGAAAAAGAATAATTCCTGAAATAAGATAATTCCTGAAAAAGAATAATTCCTGAAAAAGAATGATTCCTGAAATAATTTTTTTGTTGAAATGAATTAATACCTGAAATAAATTCAATTCCTGAAATTCGTTCATTGGCATTTTCACAAAATTGCAAAATGTACTTCATTTGGAAAATTGTCATCGTAATCGTCAGACAAACCTTCTTTTTCATGAAAAAGTGTTTCGAGTAACAAGTCATTTAACATGCAGTACATCAGAATACTGAATAGAATGTTCATTTTCGAGTTGAAATCCTCAACATCGCAGTAGCAAAAGTAATAGTCGTCTACAGTGCGTTGGTACAAATCAAATCTACAATCTAAAATGCGCTTGAAGAAATCAAGTACGTCGTCAAGTGATTCACAGTCAAAAGATCCATCGAAATTCAAATGCGGTGGGCCGGAAAGCGAATTTTTACCTACATCAAGAACTAGGAAGACTCCCACGACCACGAAAAACACTGTTCATACCGACTTCTTAAGGTGACAGCCTCCTTTGCAAAGAGGAAAACTTACAACCACCAAAAGTCAATACTCTCCCCTCGAAAGGGTACCGGGCGTGCTATCGGGTGAGGTTGTCAACTGTCGTTAATGATCGGGTAGAAAAATCGCTGGAAATAATTTTGGTGCATCTGAACTTGGGACCTTCCGTCTGTAAGTCACTGTTGATGACGTACTCGATTTCTTCAAGCACACTTTTGATTGAAGATTCGATTCGTACCAACGCACTGTAGACGACTGTTACTTTTGCTATTGCGATGCCAAAGAAGTCAATTCGAAAATAAATATTCTATTCAATATTTCAATATTCCGATTGTTAAACGACCTGTCACATGAAAACACTTTTTCGTAAAAAAAAGGTGTAGGCCTGTGTAATTTGGAAAAGTGAGGTTGAAATCGAGAAATTGCAATTTGGACATACTGAACGTATATCCCGGCTATAATAAGGATTCTCTGGAATCCTACGAATTCCATAGTTCGTCGGAATATTGTGGGTGCACCCGCTGTAATTCGTGCAAAAAGTCATGCATAACCCAAAAATCACTTACCTTTTTCTAGAAGAACTACTTACTACCTGTAACAACGAAAAAAAAATCATTAAATCTCAAAAATAAATATCGGAATTCAAAAAATCACAATGGACAATTTCAATAATAATAATAATAAAAAAATGTCGTTTATTGAACCAATTTACACTGATCCAATAGGCTATCGACCTAAAAGTCCTTCTGCCCAATGAGATACTCAAATATGTACACAAATTGAAAGAAAAAAAAATAAAACAAATCGATACAAAAAAAATTACATCAGTAAGTTAGAAATAAGTTTTGTGTGGAGCTAAAAGAAGTGGAATGTGAAATATTTGAAAGTGAATTAAATTGAAGTCCTAGATGTTTTCAGAACTGGTTTTCTGAAGACTTTTTGAGTGCAGAGACAATTTCAAAATTGTTCAACTGTGCG
The DNA here is from genome assembly GCA_037013635.1 of Plagiodera versicolora. NCBI lineage: Eukaryota > Metazoa > Arthropoda > Insecta > Coleoptera > Chrysomelidae > Plagiodera > Plagiodera versicolora. The sequence goes on from CM072992.1 coordinate 270,029, forward strand.
AAAAGCTCAATGTGGGGTTGTAAAAGTTACAGGAATCAAAAAATCACTCACCGATTGGTAGTAGTAGTTACACCTTCTATCCTAGTTCTTTGTTTTCCAGACGTCACATGCCATCTATAACAAAATTGAAATTGAATCTATAAAATTGAGTATTTTATTTTATTGCATCTTTTCTTGAATGTTAAGAATGGGTTCATTCATCATGTATTAATCATGAGAAAACATTGAAAACAATTTCACAAAGAAATCAGTAAATTTCAATTATGAAACCGATGTATCATGATGGAAAAAAATCGCTAAGTTATGTGAAGTGACGTGCAAAAAAACTCACCCATTAATTTTTCTCAACATGCCCAATCTCAAACTGTTTTTGAAGCACACACTGGAATTGTACACACACACACATACACTCGAGATCACTGGAAACCCGAAACACTCCCGAAAACTTTCCACCGCACGAGAAAGTCACGCACGTCCGAACCCAACGGAGGTTTAAAATCGACTGAGTAATATGTGCCGTCTTATCAGTCTGCCAATTCCTTTATGCGTGATTAATAGGGTTAAATAATCGAAACTTAGTCATCTCTGCCATACCGAAATGTGTGTACAGGATGATTGAAATATTTTCAACTTAAATTCTGCTGCCTATATAGGAGGTTGTCAGAACTCGGACTCTTCTGACTGATTCAAAGATGCCTCTAGGGCTTCGCTGAATCGATGAAATTACATTCATCATGCGACTAACTTGAATGAAAATGTTTGTTGGTATTTACGTATTTCGGTACTAAAACACGAATTTCAAATTTCCAAAACGAACCTGTGCTATTGTTGTTCACACCTCAATCCGACATTTTGTCATTCGCAGCGCCATCTCGCGGTACGCTGTTTTTGTCGATGCTTGAATAAATGTTAACCTCGATTCATTCACTTAGCCCTGCGTTTGTAATACAGGGAGTTGTCATGAAAACGAAATAAGACTTTGATCAAAATCTCCTCCGAATTTATAAATTTTGCAGCTTCTGAGGTGCGATCGACACTCCCGATGAAATGTGGAGCATCGTGGCGCCTGAAAGCGACGCTGTCAACAAAAAAGGGACGAGCGTCGCGGCGCCGTCCGCTAGAGCCAAACACAGCGCCACCCTCGTGGGGGAGCACGTTTTCATGCTGGGGGGCCGTAACGGCAACGTCCCCACCAGGGATTTTTGGAAATACAATCTGAGTGAGTTTTATTGAATTGAATTTCAGCAGTCGGCGTGCATTTTTCATAACTTTCTGATCTCTGCAGACGAATTTTGACGTTTGGCAACTATGTAATTACAGATTTCTTCTTAGTCATATGCTTTCGACAATTGCATGAAAAGTATGACATTTTGACAGTTGTGACACATCAAGGGTTGACGAAATGTTTGTCTATTTACATTATGAACTTAACCTGAAACCTTACGATTAAGTGAATGCATTAATAAAGTGTTGAAAATGATTAATCGTGTAGTGTGTGTGTACGTTGAAAATCAACAAATTGCGCCTTGTTTCTTGTGTAGTAACTGGGAAGTGGCTCCAACTGAAACCGTCAGGAGACAAACTACCTTGTCTTCAGGAACACACCGCAGTGGCCTACAAAGACTGTCTATACGTCTTCGGCGGAGAAGTCGGATTTTCAGCTGGCACAGAAACACCTCTTTGGGTCTACGACATCAAAGCCAACACTTGGAAAAAGAAACGCACAAAAAAAGGTTCGTACCTCAATCCAGCCTCGATTTCATCAATTCGACGCGCTATTTCTAGGAGTGTCTACTCCGAAAGGTAGAAGAGGGCACACCGCCCTAGTTCACAACGGTTCAATGCTAATTTACGGTGGTTACCAAGACTTGAGAGGCTCCTGCAGCGAGCTATGGGCCTTCCACTTTGGTGAGTTCTATTCTGTATACAGGGTGATACCCTATGTATCGTTCGTGCTGTTCTTGCAGCCACGGAATCTTGGCATCTAGTGTCGACTTGCGCCGCTAGAGGGCAGGATAATTCGCCCCCACCACGTCACAAACACTCCGCTGTCCTACAGGGTGATACCATGTGGGTCTACGGAGGTATGACTGATTTGCAGGAAAGGTCGGATCTTTGGAAATGGGATATTGTTTCAAGGTAATAACCCAGTGCTGAAATTCGATAGAATAGGCAAGATCACAGTTTCGAAAATTTGCCTCGATCCTGCTTCAAGGTCGAATCATAATGATGAAAATAGTGCATATGAAAATTTACTGAGAAATATTATGTCATATACGAAAAATTATCGCTTTATTCGGCTTCTCGTTACGTCAGCTGTACTAATACTTGCCGCCTGGCAGCGTTGCCAGTTGTACTAATTGTGGGGCTTCTGCGGATTTTTCATTTACGAAAATTATCAAGCGAGTATGCACTGAAATGAACCCCATTTTTATGGTTTTTATGGTTACCAGTGGAAAATATACGGGGGGCTTTTAAAATTAATGTACATAATACATACAAAACATTGGTGTCAAATCTGGCGTTCTTGTTGGCCTCTCGATGCACCTGATGTAGAAGCTGTTTTTTTTTCCTGGTAGGACGTGGAGCTGCGTGAAGGGTAAAGTCAGTCCGGGACCTTTGCACAGTCACGCAGCCTGTAGGCTACCGTCTTCCAGTATGTTATTGTTCGGAGGGGAAAAGGGCGGCCAAAACTCCAACGAACTTTGGAAGTTCAGTTTCGGTGAGTTTCAGCGTTTTTTCTCATCGAAATGGGTCGAGTGGGGTCGGGTCCGGTGATCGGGGAGGCCACTCAACAAATTCCTTTCCCGTAGCTCTGGAGACGTGGGAGAAAATACCAGTGGGCAGCACCAAACCCAAACCCCGCTCGGAATGCGCAGTTTTAACCGTGCCAGAGCTCCTCTTGGACGGCTCCTCCGTAGCTAGCTACGACTCCAGGTCGTTCAGGACGCGCGCCACGTCCGCGGACCGATCCCACAGGCATTCCTCGTACCTCCCGAACAACAAAGTCGTGCCGTGCGAGAAAACTTACGTTTTCCACCCGGCTCACCCCTCCCAAGTCGACGGGGCGGACCTGGCGCAGCAGTTCTCCGAGGCGAAGACCTCCGCCAAGAGTTTCCTGCAGGAGATCCAGAAGCTGTCGCAGCTCAACCTGCCTAGGATGAGCAACAAGTGCAGCTACACCGTGCTGACCGGCTGTGCCGGGGACAGTACGGAGAGTTTGCTGCGGCAGCACGCCAACCCGCCGCAGCAGGAGGTGGAGGTCGTCGACACGGAGATCGCCACCCCATCGAGAGGTGGGTGAAAAGTGTGTAGACAAAAAGAAAAAAAAACTAATCAGACAAAAAAAGACAAATCAGACAAAGAAGACAAAAATACAAAAAAGACAAGAAAAAACAAAAAAGACAAATCAGACAAAAAATACAAAAAAGACAAGAAAAAACAAAAAAGACAAATCAGACAAGAATACTAAAAACAAAAAACAAGACAAAAAGACAAATCAGACAGAAAAAAGATCAAAAGACAAAAAATACAACAGACAAAAAAGACAAACTTCACAAAAAAAAACTATAAAAAAGACAAATCAGACAAAAAGACAAATCCGACAAAAAAGACAAATCAGACAAAAAAGACAAACTAAACAAATAAAGACGAAAATACAAAAAAGACAAATCAGACAAAAAAATGCAAAAAGACAAAGAAAATACAAAAGACAAAAAATATCATGAACAAAAAAGACTAAAAAGACAAACTATACATAAAATGGACAAAAAAATACAAAAAATATTGAGAGACAAAGACAGAAACAACAAAAAACCTCAAAACATTCTATTCGAGTATCGATTTCTTTCGATAGAAATTGAGAATCTCTCTGTGTGTCAGGTACGATGGTGAAATCCAAATCGGCTTACGCCATCAAGAAAAAATACCAGCTGGACCAGGTCTCGCCTAGCGCGGAAGTGGGGGAGAACAAACCGCCGACGCACAAGAAACGAGTGGAGTTCGACTGTTCGGCCTTCAAGATGCCCAGGGAGCCCATTTCCGTGCCGAATTTCAGCACCCTGAATCTGGCCACTCCGGTGTTGACTCCGGTCGAAGCTGCCAAGCTCGTTTATTTGGATAGCGAGGAGGAGGAGGAGCTGGCAGAGAAGAAGCGGGATCTGCAGGTGAGTAGATTTACACCGAGTTCATGACGAAAGAAGCAAAGGGTACAAAAAACAGGGAAAAAAAAAAGGGAAAAAAGAGAAAACCAAGATGAAAAAGGGAAAAAAAGAAAAAAAAAACAAAAAGATAAAAAAACAGGTCAGACAACACAAAAACTATCAACAAGATAAAATAATACGAATAAAAATTTAAAAAGACAAGACAAACAGACAAAACAGACAAAAAAGAGACAAAAAAGACCGAAAAGTCAAGAAAACAGAACACAAAAACAAAAAAAGAAACAAGGAGACAAAAAAGACGAATACAAGTTTAAAAAGACATTGAAGACACAAAAGACAAGACAGAAAGATCGAAAAGACAAAAAATACAAAAAAGACCAAAAAAAAAAAACAATAAAACAAAAGAAAAAAAATACAAAAAGACAAAAAAGACAAGAAAAAATTTAAATAGACATTAAAGACACTAAAGTAGAAAAGACCAAAGTGACAAAAAATACGAAAAAGACAAGAAGAACTAAGACCGAAATACAAAAAACAACAAGACAAAGAAATAAAAAAAAGACAAGGCGGGCAAAAGAGACACAATACTGAAAAAGAGTAAGAATAACAAGAAAGATATCAAAACAAAATACAAAAAAATGTCAAAAAGACAAGAAAAACTAAGAGCAAGATTAAAAAAAGATAAAGGAGACTAAAAATGCAAAAAGAACAGCAGCAAGAATAACAAAAAACCGAAATTCCCCCGCTTCCAGGTCCAAGCGAGCGTCGACTCCACCAACGAGAGAAACACGTACGACGACCCCCTTTCCCCCCCGCCCCTCCACAGGGACGACAGCTACAGCTCGCACATCGGCTACGCCGACAACCCCCTCTACCAGGACATGATGATCTCCCTGCTGGAGAAATCCGTCTCGTCGACGTCGGACTACGCCAGCATCGAGACGGTCAACCGGCTGTCGTCCGCCAGCAGCTACAGCGTCAGGAGCGCCGCCAAGAGTGGCGGGCAGGAGGGCCGAGGGCCGTTCGGCTTCTGCAATCCGAATTATCTCGGCCCCGACGCGGAGCTGGACAGGAAGAACGCGGTGAAGGTGTTGGCGGTCGACGAGGACGTCAGGTGAGTGTTGGGCGATGGGGTTTCGTGTGTATATTTTATATTCCGCGAGTGGCGTCCTCCTTACAACGAATTGGAAAGGTTTCCATGATGAAAAAGACAAAGGAGACAAGAAGACCGAAGAGAAAAAACAGACAATAATACAAAAAATACGAAAAAAGACAAAAAAGACGATAAAAAAAATGGGAAAAGACAAAACAGTAAAAAAAGACAGAAAAGACAAAAAAGACACAAGATACAAAAAATACTATTTAAAGACGAAAAAGACAAAACAGTGAAAAAAGACAGTAAAGACAAATAGAGACAAAAAGGCAAAAAATACAAAAATAGACGACACAAAAGGAAAAGAAAAAAGACGAAACAGTTTAAAAAAATACAGATGAAATAGAAAGAGACGAATAGTGACAAAGAGAGACAAAAAAAAGGAAGAAGAAAAAAAAATACGAAAAAAAAAAATACAAAAAAGACAAGAGAAACTGAATAAAATAAAAAACAAGAGGACAAGATAAAAAAGAGACCAAAAGACTAAAAAATAAAAAGACAAAAAAGACAAAACAGTAAAAGAAGACATGAAAGACAAAAGAGACGAAAAGACCAAAAAAATTGAGAAGACAAAAACCAAAAAACACAAGATCAATGGCCAAGAAAAAAAGAAAAGTAAATATAGTTTGTGAAAAGTAAGAAACACGATTCGAAGATGAACTAAGAAGGCAAAAATAATTATGAATATAGAATCAAATTAATTGAGAAAAACACCCTATACTTTTTTACACCAACAACGTTTTTCTTAATTAATTTGATTATATATTTATGATTATTTTTGCCTTCTTATTTCATCTTCAAAGTATGTATCTTAATTTTCACAAACTACATTTATTTTCCCAGGATTTCCGATGATGAGGGTATGCTGGAGCTTCAGGAGTTGAATTCTGTGCCTGGCAGGAGCAGCAAAGTGGTCTTCAGGCGGTCTGGGAGAAGCCAGAAGCCACCGAAGACTCTGAAGCTGGAGAGAAGTCGCTCGAACTTGGAGAAATCCAGGGCGCACAGTACAGGTAATTTTTTTTGCGGGCACTATTTCAGTTGTGGGAGCTCGACTATTGCGGAATTTTTCCAATTTATTCACAGTTGATTGAATATTTTTTTCCCGATTTTAATAATCTTAACATTCCCAACTTTTCCTCTCGTGGTCTGAATTCTGACTTTGAGGTGTTACAGCATCGTTTTGTTTTTCTCTCTACAGGACGAACGGAAAACGGGATAGATTCGACGAAAAAAACGCACACCACGAAAACGGAAAGTAAGTCTGTGGCTATGTACGTGTACGTTTTCGGTGGAAAGGAACACGGTCAAGTGACGGTTTTCCAAAGGCCGATTTCAGTTTGGCGATTGAAATTGTGTTGAATGTGAGCGATTTAAATATTGGGATGATACGTTAATTGTTGCACTGCGCATTTTTTTGTTGATATTTTGACGAAGCCAGTTTCACTGAGGAATCAAAATTTTCGAGTACAAGACTATTTTCGAAATTCAAACTTCGAGATACATTGATACATTCAAATTTTCAATGTATCGATATATTGATGCTTGAAATTTTCAATGTATTGATATATTGATACATTGAAAATTTTAAGCATCGATTTAATGATACATTGATAAATTCGAATATTGATAAATTGATGCATTGAATATTTCAAGCATTGATTTAATGATACATTGAAAAATTCAAACATTGTATATCAATACTTTTATATATCAATATACTGATGGTGATTCTTCCTCGTGGAATCTTTGGGGTACTCTTTATTGGATTAGGAAAACTGAAAATATGGTTATGTGTGGAAGGACAGTGAATCGAAGTAATGAATAGAAATAATCAAAAGTAGAAAACATTTTAATACAATCAGACGACGTGGAGTTTTCTTAGCGTCAATTTGTCGATTGTTTAGTTCGAGAATAAAAAAATGTGCCAATATTTTCTAGTAGCGATAGCGAAATCGAATAACCATAGCTGCTCTCTGAAGGGTATACTGGGTGTTTACAAATCAACGGTGAATCGCACAATAACTATGGTTCGTAGAATTTTGTTGTTTTTTTTTTCTTGTTCGAGTGTTGTTCGTGGGTTCGAAAGATTAGTACAAATTTCTAAAATGTACGGGGTGTTCGGCAATCGGACTAACACATTTTTTCGTCAGGTTAAATCTGTTGGATCTTCAGAGACCTGTAAATTATATTTTCTTGTCAACTCGGTGTGAAAACTAGAAAAATTGGCGGAGTCACATTTCGAATGTGGAAAAATACTCGACTCTGAATTTTTCATGTACCCACGAAAGTCATATTGACCATGTAGTGTACGATTTAGTGTGTAGAGGGTAGTTTTTATACTTTTTTCACTTAGACGTGAGCAGAAAATTCGTCCAAAACTCCGTTCATTAGTCGATAGTCTTTTTTTACTGGATTTACTCCTTCATCAATGATTACAGTGTGTTTTTAGCATTATTAACATTATGGTACATAATGAAGACCCTGTATTTTTGTAACAGCAATTGAGACGTATTTTGTTCATGTAAATATTAATTGTTATGGTTTTAAAGACGTCAATCTAAATGGGGAAACAGTTGAATATTAATTTTCCGAGAATAACTAGACTACTTTTTATTGTGTAAAAACTCGAAATGTGGCTTCAGCAACGCCATCTAGCGTTCATCGGCACACACATCGAGAATGGGCAGAATTTCAATCGACTAAATTTCCGTTTAGATTGACACTAATTGAATTGATTTTATTCGACGTGTTGATTCGTTTGTTTTGTTTGTTTTGTTTCATTTCTGTGATGTATTTTCACCTTGGAACATCAACTGGCTGTCTGTTGATAACTGAAAACATACCTAGTGATTCATTTGGTATCGGAAATTATTTTTGTAACACCCATGTGAGAACTGAATTTTACAGTATTGTTGAAATTAAAGTTTGTAGTGGATTCGACAGTGTTTCGTTTCATTTCATTCGCAATTGGGCTATTTGTATGCCAATCCACATATACAGGATGATTGCTGCATCACAAACAATTATCCCATCCCAAAAAAAAAAACAAACAGGTGGGTGAACTTCAGGTTCAAGAGTAAAACAAAGTGTAATGAAAGATATTTATCATTTATATTCGTAATCACATATAACATTTATAAAATTCGATCAAGAAACTATGAGCGAGTTAGGCATTTTCTTGACAGATGAAATGACATTGACACTTCTTGACAGACGTCGAAATGTGATGTGTTGTATCCCATTGACAAACCTTCACATTTATTTCACGTATTTCACGACAACTTCAAACATCAAGATTAATCACTAAACATTGGACACACTGTATAAGGATAATTGATTCAGTGAAATCGATGCACAATTGTAAATTTCAAAACGACGAAATTATTTCAAGGTCACTTCAAAGTTTGAAGATGCTAATGTTGTTTTTTTCATCGTTAACACGACTTCATTGGAGCACCCTGTACAATATGAGGTAATTTTTTTTAAGCGAGCAACAATGCACAATGAATCATACAGTCACAATAATATTTTTCAGCTTGTTTTTTGTTGTTTTCATTCCAGACATTTTTTGTAAACTTGAAGATATTTGATGATATTTGACAGGAAATTCATGAACCACTGAATTAATTTGTGATTTGTTAAAGATTTGAAATAGAATGCCATTTTATTCAATCGTGCCAACTTCATGAAAACAAAACTAAACTGAATTCAAAGCAAACCCAATGATTAAGAAATTACAAATTAATGTGGTTTGCAATTGACGTACAAACATAATTAGTAATTTGTCTACGAACTTTGCCAATTCATGCCCGTATCGCGATTTCGGTTCGAAACATCAATTTTATTCGTTTCATCGTTCGTTCAGCCCACAGGGTGACGTACAGTGTGTCCAAAACAAGACACAAGGTGTTGGTCATTTGCAGACTTGGATGCATTCGTTTATCTATCGAATTGAACGAAGTCTCAACTGACATTAACCCGAAATATGTCACTTGTTCATGAATTCTTTGGAGATTAACCAATTGGCATTGCAATTTGATCCAAAATAACACGCTTATCAAACATACCGGGTGATTCTTCAAGGTGGCTCGCACCTATATTTTTTTATTATTGGAGATAGAAGAACAAAATTAGGGAGTTGTGTATAATATGTCAATTCGCATTATTTGACGTATTCACTTGCTTTGCAGTACTTCCGGTTTGACCGGAAATGACCTCAACTTTCGATTTTCAAATGGAACACCCTTTATATTTTTACTTATTTCGATCGAGCAGGATGACATTATCCATCCAACAAAACTTTGTTTGTGAATATTTGACGTATGAAATAATTTTTATTTCAATTTAGGTATTGGGCTTCTTGCAATTATTGAGAAAGATAGTGAAAATAAAGTGGAAGTGTGTGGTATCAAATTGTTCGTAAGAAAATGATCTTTCACAAAAACCCGACGAGCCACCCTCTTTCCATTTGAAAAAATCGAGTTAACTGGAAGAAATGATATTTGTGACATTGACAAAATTATTGAAACGACTCTGAAGTCATATGCCTCAAAGTTGTATTTTTCCCATGTCACTTGATCAAAAAGGAAGCGTTTCAATCGATCCATGGCACGCTAGATCGAAATATAAAAATTGAAATAAAAATTCTTTCATACGTCAAATATTCACAAACAAAGTTTTGTTGGATAGATAAGGTCATCCTCGATCGAAATAAGTAAAAATATATAGGGTGTTCCATTTGAATATCGAAAGTTGAGGTCATTTCCGGTCAAACCGGAAGTACTGCAAAGCAAGTGAATACGTCAAATAATGCGAATTATTATATAATACACAACCCCCGAATTTCGTTCTTCTATCTCCAATAATAAAAAAGTTATAGGGGCGAGCCACCTTGAAGAATCACCCGGTATAAAATGCCTAAAACGACACTCGCGCCCACTTTCACCAGACGATCACCGGCACCACCCTGTATAGTCGCTACACGGCGCTTATTTGCGTTTTCTCTTGCGTCCTCTCGTTTCCATTAGCGTGGTGAGATAGTGGGTTGAATCTCAGTAGGTGCTTCAATCGGAAAACCTCCTGGAAAGTCGCTCGGAATTGTCTAGACATGGTGCAGTAGAGTATGAAGTTGATGCCCGAGTTGGTGAGTGCCAGGATGTCCATTACGTCGCCTTGGAAAAAAAAGAGAAGAAGAAGAAGAGATGAGCGTGGGTGGTGGGGGAAGTTATTTGATTATCGCAATGTGACGTCTTTCGAAATGTAAATGTGGTGATGAATTGGTCGAGCGATGGAGGATTGAACATTTTTCGAAAGTGTTGAATTTGTGATTTTTGACGTGTCTCCCGACAATACAAAGTGTATTTGTTGGGATTTTATGGTGAGTTCACTCATAGTGACTCAAAATTACCCAAAAAAAACCGATGCTGACAATATTTTCACTCAGATATTCACTGTTTTTTTTCGTGAAGTACAATTTTCGTTATTTTTCATGATTTTTGATGATTCTCCCGGCTTCAGAAACATTATTAGTGGAAATTTCTCCGTGAATTCACTCATGGTGACTCAAAATTAACCAAAAAATCCAATGCTGACATTATTTTCACTCAGATATCCACCGTTTTTTTCGTAAAGTACAATTTTCGTTATTTTTCATGATTTTTGATGATTCTCCCGGCTTCAGAAACATTATTAGTGGAAATTTCTTCGTGAATTCACTCATGGTGACTTAAAATTAACCAAAAAATCCAATGCTGACATTATTTTCACTCAGATATCCACCGTTTTTTTCGTAAAGTACAATTTTCGTTATTTTTCATGATTTTTGATGATTCTCCCGGCTTCAGAAACATTATTAGTGGAAATTTCTTCGTGAATTCACTCATGGTGACTCAAAATTAACCAAAAAATCCAATGCTGACATTATTTTCACTCAGATATCCACCGTTTTTTTCGTAAAGTACAATTTTCGTTATTTTTCATGATTTTTGATGATTCTCCCGGCTTCAGAAACATTATTAGTGGAAATTTCTTCGTGAATTCACTCATGGTGACTCAAAATTACCCAAAAAAAACCGATGCTGACAATATTTTCACTCAGATATTCACTGTTTTTTTTCGTGAAGTACAATTTTCGTTATTTTTCATGATTTTTGATGATTCTCCCGGCTTCAGAAACATTATTAGTGGAAATTTCTCCGTGAATTCACTCATGGTGACTCAAAATTAACCAAAAAATCCAATGCTGACATTATTTTCACTCAGATATCCACCGTTTTTTTCGTAAAGTACAATTTTCGTTATTTTTCATGATTTTTGATGATTCTCCCGGCTTCAGAAACATTATTAGTGGAAATTTCTTCGTGAATTCACTCATGGTGACTCAAAATTAACCAAAAAATCCAATGCTGACATTATTTTCACTCAGATATCCACCGTTTTTTTCGTAAAGTACAATTTTCGTTATTTTTCATGATTTTTGATGATTCTCCCGGCTTCAGAAACATTATTAGTGGAAATTTCTTCGTGAATTCACTCATGGTGACTCAAAATTACCCAAAAAAAACCGATGCTGACAATATTTTCACTCAGATATTCACTGTTTTTTTTCGTGAAGTACAATTTTCGTTATTTTTCATGATTTTTGATGATTCTCCCGGCTTCAGAAACATTATTAGTGGAAATTTCTCCGTGAATTCACTCATGGTGACTCAAAATTAACCAAAAAATCCAATGCTGACATTATTTTCACTCAGATATCCACCGTTTTTTTCGTAAAGTACAATTTTCGTTATTTTTCATGATTTTTGATGATTCTCCCGGCTTCAGAAACATTATTAGTGGAAATTTCTTCGTGAATTCACTCATGGTGACTCAAAATTAACCAAAAAATCCAATGCTGACATTATTTTCACTCAGATATCCACCGTTTTTTTCGTAAAGTACAATTTTCGTTATTTTTCATGATTTTTGATGATTCTCCCGGCTTCAGAAACATTATTAGTGGAAATTTCTTCGTGAATTCACTCATGGTGACTCAAAATTAACCAAAAAATCCAATGCTGACATTATTTTCACTCAGATATCCACCGTTTTTTTCGTAAAGTACAATTTTCGTTATTTTTCATGATTTTTGATGATTCTCCCGGCTTCAGAGACATTATTAGTGGAAATTTCTTCGTGAATTCACTCATGGTGACTCAAAATCAACCAAAGAAATCGATGCTAATGTTATTTTTATTCAAATTCGAATAATTCCTTCGTGAAGCACATTTTCAAGAAAGTTTCCATCGTATATACTCGAATATTTTCTTTATTATCTCAACAATTCCCTGTTTATCAGAATTCAGCTCGCACATAATACATCCATTGTACTGACTGAAAACTTTAATACTCTCATAAAAAGTAACGAACTGTATAACTCAATTTGTTCTTATCAAAACAGGCCGTTTTAGCGAAAACCCTATAAATATTCATCGTTGGGTGCTCGCCCTGTCTTCACGACTCCATTGTTATTCGCAGCAACATAATATAATCGAAAATACCACATCGTAGTCAATGAAATGGAGTCGTTAACAGAGAATAACTTCTGGAAATAGCTGCTCGTAAAATCCCAATAACAGTTCGGGATTCCGGTCGAATACTTTCCGGACGATCCATCGGATGAAGTTGACAGTTGACACTTTTATCGTTCCATACAAAGTGTCTCGAAATTGGTTGAGGGACGCCACTGGGGAACCTTTGACAAATATTCACTCGGAGACATTTGGAGTTTCTTGTTTTACGAAAGAGTGACGTTGGTTTTATTTGGAATTGAACCATATTTTCGTAAAGAACAATTTTCGTTACACTTTAGATCGCAAAATATCTTCAAGTCACTGTTTTCTTGTTCGTAAGCACGTGGGTAGAAAACTTAAGAAATTAAATTAAGTTGATTGAAGTGCACAGTACGCCTAATAAATATTTCAAACGCAATTTCAGAAGATTGATGATGAAAGTGCAGATGAGAATACATGACAAGAAAACTGCATAAAATTCTTCAATTTATATGAGCTGTCACGCTGTTATTTACATCAACATGATGAGCTACACAACTGAAATTTATGTGATGCGTATTGGATAAAAAAGTGAGGTTATGAACTCTTCTTAGTGCTAATCACGTCACGTATCTTTTCTCTTAAGCTCATCGACCCTTCTAGGATTTGCTTCCCAGCTGCTTTTTCATGCTTTTTTCAGGATTATATCATGATATACGTATTGATGTCAGTGTTTCTGCTAAGGAACAGGCCCGGACTCAAAAAAATACATTATTATATCGTACAATATAATTGTTGATACCCATTTAATGATTTCCGATGCATATTTAAAGCTAGACAGAATCAACAAGTTTGAATTCAGGTCCGTTGCTGACGTAATTCGTGCCATTTGAAGCCACGCCTTTTCGCCGACAAAATAACCTAATTGAACCAACCTGTTTCAGTCTATCATCCTTGTGTAAACGCTTCAATTGTCGATCTCTAGCCATTATTTCGAATATATAAATTCAAAATGAGCTGAGATATAGAAACACAATTTATAAGGACAGACATAAAAAGCTGCATTTTCTGTCTAGACAAAAGCTTTTCGGTATCGATGCTTCGCCGTAAATTGTTCTGAAATCCTTTCAACCCTGAAAGAATCCTCGCGAAATAAATTCGATTGCGAAAAGTACACTTCTTCAGAATGTTTGCTTTGAGGTTAGGTTCACCCTGTATACTGCGCCAACTCATCGTTCATCAATCGGAAAGCCTCATAATTTAGTAGTCTAGCTCATTAGAGTGGCTCAGACTGGCTGAGAACACTGAAATTCCGCTTATTTTTGGTGATAACTCAGGATCAGTAAACTGAGCATCAGGCGCGAATCCGATCCTGCTCTTCATTTTCACTTGATAAATTGCAAGGCGGTCAGTCTGAGACGCGTCTCGGCGGTCTGACACGAAATTAGGATCGTATTGTTTCTCAAGACAACAAATGGGATTCAACTCGACGTCCATGTTATGTTCCGGGGTCACTTTTTTTTTTCTCTGCGTTCTCCGGGTGATGGTATCCGCGATATGTGCTGACTCTCTTTTCCGCAATGGCATCTTGAAGAGGAATTCGAATGAAATGGGTCTGGGGATATGCGGGGGACATGCTTGGAGATGCTGTTTTGTTTATCTCATTAGTCCATTCACATTCTCACAGTTTGAAAGTGAATTTTCTCGATTTTTAACGTCTCTCCCGGCTTCAGAAACATTATTAGTGGAAATTTCTTCGTGAATTCACTCATGGTGACTCAAAATTAACCAAAAAAACCGATGCTCACATTATTTTCACTCAGATATCCACCGTTTTTTTCGTAAAGTGCAATTTTCGTTATTTTTCTCGACTTTTGATGATTTTCCCGGCTATAAAAAAATTGTTAGTGGAAATTTATTCGCGAATTCCCTCATGGTGACTCAAAATTAACCAAAAAAAACCGATGCTGACATTATTTTCACTCAGATATCCACCGTTTTCTCGTGAATTGTAATTTTACCAAATCAATTAGATTCTGATCAACATTTCAGTGTGAATGGTGACTCATAAACTCGAATTTTCCTATAAAAATTTCCAGATTCATCCTGGTAAGTGGAAATGATATACAGGACGTGCCAAACCTCCTGGCCACCCCGTATGTAAGTCTAGAACACGATTTAGTGTGTTATTTTTCTGAAATCGAAGTTGTCGAAGTTTCATGAGTATCGAGCTCAGAAATTGCAGCCGAACGAATAAAGAAGTTTTCATTTTGTTCCTAGAAACTTATAGACATCGCCTTCCTTCATATAGCTATCAACAGATCGCTGAATTGAAAACAAACTTCGAGATCTAGAACGAACATTTTCGAGGTGATTGTCCTGGACTGGAAATTTGATATTCTTTCAACTCAACCCTCATAGGGTGTTTCTTTCGTCAGTACACAGAAATTCTTTTCTCTAAATAAAAATACTAGTTTCACGAAATCGAACACGACCATCACGTACCAATGGGATCGATAAATTAACCACGACCATCTGTTTGGTCGTCACGACAATGGAGAGCTTGGAACAATACAGTTTGACAAATGACATCCCATTGTGATTGCGGTACAGCGGACCTGAGCTATCACAGATAATTCATTCCGAATTCAGTCTGTCCCAGTTTGATGTCCGAAATTAACAGTCCATGAAGATCGGACAACATTGATTTCTCGTCGAACGAACGCTATAGACGTAACTCGAACAAAACTGATCCATCTGTCGACTTCTGAGTGCTTTTTGCTGTTCAATTTTACGGTACACTTTCTCCTCGTTCCTATTGATGGCAAACGCGTGCTCTACAACATGACACTCGGTTTATTTTTCAAACAATTTCGAGTTGCTTACACGAACCCTAAAGATATATAATGTTTCTTTGTGTGTATCACTTTGGGTGTTATTCTCCGGGATCCATCAGTGGTTACTCAACATTTTTCATCGTTTCCAACATATCCAGATGGATCTGTTGGAACAAAGCGAATAAAACAATACAGTCTAGGATTTTTTTAATCGGCCCCCTCCTATAAATGATTCTGGCTACGCCCCTGGACTGAAGCCATGTCATCAGGACGGTCTCAAGGTCAAACATTCAACTATACGAAACTTCAAAGCAACCAGACTTCCAGCCTGGATGTCAAATGACCAAACATCCAGCTGTGTATTGAGAACGACCATACTTCCTTCAGGCATTGAGTAGATTTCCCTTGATAAAGTGTCAAGCCAAGGTAAAGTTTTGAACAATAGTGGGAAACCCTAGGGAGGTCAGTGATTTCGCGATCTCTCCTGCCAGACAGCTTCATTTGAAATTCAGTTCTTTTATTTTTCATTGCAAACTTACTTCGTCGTTTCTTGTTCCATTCAAATTGCTCTGCTTCGTTAATCCCCTTTTTGTTGCATTTTCATCGCTGGGTCTCGTTCAACTAGCCTTGAATAATTCATTCTGTGTAAGTGACTAGTTGACGCCTAATTGAACCCTTTCTGAAGCTCTTAGTGTCTATCCCAAGCACCCTTTTCCCCTTCGTGAGTCGTACCAACCTCATTTCCGAAAACTCGCTTCATTTTTGTTATTCCATGAGCATGTGCAGCTTTCACTTCGTCGGTAATATTTAATTGTTACGCCACTGGTTCACTCGTAACGAGTCGCGGTCGTTCGGCGACAGATGATGTCATTCGTAGACGGGACAGATTTCTGTCAAACAACAGCTTCGCGAATTTTGTATAGAGTGATCGTTTTGTTGATCGGGGCGTCTTTTTGTGAAAAAAAGGATGTGTAGTGATGTGGAGAAATGTGTGGAGCTACTAAGTGTTGTGTAGTTGCCGAATCCACAGAGACGAAACCCGTAACTATATCGTTCGTCTTTTATTATTTCAACATAACCTCTCTAATATTATTTGCTTTGTATTCCCTGCAACGTGTTGTCAACGATAACAAGTTCAGTTTCCATGTTTTATTCAAAAATGCAGGTAGAGTAATGTTTTCTCTGTATCTGTTATATTTCATTCGGCCATAATATGCAGTGACGTAGTCGTGGTGCTCTTCCAGAACAAAATAAATCATCAACTGATTTTCTGTCGATTTGAATTAAAATGAAAAGTATGGTTATTGTATTTTTATTAATGTATTTTTTATCTTTGTTTCGTAACCTATGAGGACTCCAGGCTGTGTTAGTTGCTGTTGCTTGGTCTGGATTTTGTCACTGTGTACAATGTTGATTCTCATGAAGCTCACGTACCCTTATCACTTACGTTACAAAGTTGTTATTCACAGGTGCGTTCCCGTGTTAATGGCATTAAGCCACTCCAAAGTTGATATTATAATTTCAAAGAACTTCCTTTGAACATCAAACGGTCCAACTATGTTGTATACCCTGTATGTAGGTACGTTGGGGCAACGTTATTTCCTCTCGTTTTTGCCTGTTTTCCCGATGGCCATTCCGAAGACTTCTTGTTTTATGACTCGAGAGATGTTTTTCTTTACCGTGTTGGCCTCATTTTATAGGCAATAATTCTTCGTTCGATTTTGTTCGATGGAAAACTTGCAGCAAAAGGAACCATCTTCGATAGTGATACAAATATTTCCGTGGAAAAACCTCTAACTTACTTTTTTTTGGTAATGTTCATGTACACACTGTATATTTCAGTTTCACTCCATCTACTAAGAATGTATTCTTCGTCGTGATTGAAATGTCATTTTTATAACTCGATAAAGTCCCTGGGAATTCTAAACCTATAGTACGGAACATTTGTATAAGATAAAAAAACGAGAGGTATTTTTTTCGGAAGATTAAAAGTGAATCGAATCAGTCCCAAAGTTGTTTGATGTATAGCCGTGAGCTAACTCAAGAAATGTTGGTCTTTGCCTGATATTCCTGAAAATATAAACGACGATAATTCAGTTACACCACGACAACCAAATGGGCTGGAAATATTTCAGTGAGAAATATGAGCGATGGCCAAGCCGATATTTTTTACATCGGAAAATACAGTGAGGAAATAATTTTGTAACCCTGTAACGCCTTGCACTGCGTTCCCCCTGTATATTGAATATAAAAGCTTCATCGTGAAAGCGTGGGTGAACGAATTGAATTCATCTTCGTCCCTGCATATATTTAAACAAAATATTATAATAAATCATTCGTGAGAGTGAGTTATGTCTTCGAAGAGACACGAAAAAAGCGGAAATTGATGGCTTCATAAATTAGTTTTTGTTTCCAGCGAAATAGAAAACAGTATTTGCAGGAAACATCAATGGAAGTATGCCCGAAACCAAAATATTTTCGTTGGCGTCGAATAAGAGTTTTTAATTTATTTATAAGAACTATCAGCGAAATATGACGGATTGAAACAGATTAAAAAACTATGGAAAGTCCCACTGACTGTTCTCTATACTGAAAAATGACGTCACTTGTTACTCAACTGAGACTGGCCCGATCCTATAGCACAATGATCTCATCAGTGACGTAACAAGTGGGCATGACAAACGTTCTATGAATTCACCACAGAGTGTGTTGTTTACATGCGAATTGTTTTTTGGTGTCAAACATGCTTTAACGGTTGAAAATAATCATTCCTAAGAATAAGAATTCCTCTCAAAAAACTCAATTGATCACGATCATAACATTCCGTTAATATTAACTTCGTTAAAGCTGACTGTGTTTGATGTAACACTCGAGCCTGATTTATTTTTACACGTGGGTAGATGAACAAATGTATCAGAACAAATAATAATAAGCACACCATCAATTACGAAGGAAAGTACCTAAACACGAATAACGTATGGGGTACCAATCATCAGGATAGATTAATCAGCATTAGCAACCGTTTCCAGACAAAAAACAGCTGCAAACAATTGCACATAGCTATACTAATGTTTGTCAGGGTTTCACGCAAAAACTACCAAAGAAATCATCACGAAATTTTGTACACATACTCTTATCGAAGGAAATCGAAGAAAAATCCCAAAATTTGGCCTCCAAGATTCCCCGATCTGAATCACATCTCAACGTACGTTCACATCTTATTAATGCTTCATTTTAGAATAAAGGGGACGAGTAATAAAATTAGAAACTTCTCATTTGGCAAGAACTTTCACGTCGAGTTTGGTTTTCGGGTATCAATTGGATTAAAAGTGTTGGAAATTAATTTACATAAAGGATGCTCACTTTCCAGTTTCGCATTAATCAGTATGTTGAACTGTGAAATCGATTGAAGTTCGTACCAAAAACATATCGTGCATGTGTGGTTACTAAAACGCTGATTCTATTGGCGTTCTCAATTGAATTGGTGGAATGGAAACAATTGGGAAGGGTTGAAAGTTTCGCTAGTATACAGTGTGTACGTTTAGACTCGACGTCAACGTCAATTTCTTACGTCGTAGCTGACTAACCAAATCTTTTTGTGTTTTGTGAACATAACCTCACAATTCCAATTCGTTTTGATTTGTGGTCATGATTAAGAATTATTTTCGAATAAAATGTCGATTTTGAAGATACGAATCCAATATTCCTAGATTGAATCGTAACATTAGAACATTAAATCCAGAACTAGGTGTCCTAATCATTATATGTTTTCATTAACACTAACAAATTGATCATTGATCATCGTATATCTGTCATAAAATTACGAATGATGGCCTAGTAAGAATCTTGCGTTTATTGGAAATAATAAAACTTTCTGTCTTTCAGAAACACGCTGTAAATGTAATTATTCTTCTCGACTAATCGCTATTATTAATATATAAACTTCGACTTGGAATTCTAGTCGTAGGCACGCTATAAATTTCTACTTTATCAAGTCTTGGAACTAAATACAAGAATTAATGCGTAAATTGTCGAACATGAATCTATGCAAATTTCGAATAAAGTTTCTTTGGATATGCTTCAACATGAAACGGGTTCACTTCGAAAGGTAACCCTTTTTTATACAGGTGATGAATTTATACGTACTTTGGTGAGAGTGTGGAAAAGTTGCAGAAACAAAAGAGTAAATCAATGTGAACGAATGGCTTCGGAAGAGGACTTACTGCTTGGAAACTCCAACCAAAGTTTCAAGAAAATGTTGTCTCCACCGAAAGTAATGATCGAATGTTCTTCTTTATAATCTGATTTTCAAAATGGCACTGTCAATGTTAGATTGGGGTAATTTTTGCGAATCCTGATAACGGATTTTTTCCATTGCGACATATGTTGGGTATTAATCAAGTTACAACTGTTAATTATGCATGATTCTTATCAAGGCCTTATCAGCTAATAAAAAAAGTGGCTTATTCCATCTTCCTATACAATCCAGAAATATAACCAAATATTCAGCTGCTAATTTAAAATAACTCCAATCTTCTATGACGAAAACAATTTAATATCCTGTATACAAATCGATTTATTTAAAAACCATTACTAGAAGTTTTCAACACTGCACAGTCCGAGATCACTTCAATATAAATACAAGCAATAAATTTTCGAGAATCACGTATAAATAATCTCGAAATAACTTGCAAAAGAACACAAAGGCAGAGAACTTCTAGTATATAAATCATGTCGAGCTAGTTCAAACAAATTTCGAATTGGCATTTCATTTCCGCGAGCATTTACAATCTCTATTTCCAAAAATATCCGAAGATTGACAATTCGTTGTTTTTTCGAAAGTGATACCTTCTAATGAATATTTCGAGTCTTAATTTAACACCTCTATTGCTTGGTGAAATACATTCAGATTGTATACTGGGCTAAAGCTTGGTCCCTGCGGCACCTCATAGACACGAAATTAAAATGTATATCTGTCTTCGCTATCAGTCTCTTATACAGTTGGTAGACAGATGGTTCTCGTTTATTTGAAGCTATAACATTCGAAGTAAACATCGATAATGAGTGAGAAATTTCCTGTTGATGTTGATTTGAATTGTGGATTTCAATATCGGTGTTTAGGAACGTGTTTTCGAAGTTTTGTTCACTAAAACAAAGATTTCGCGATGTGTTTGAAACGTGTAGGAGCGCGTGTTAAACAAATAACCATTCAATATAATTATTATTAGCATTCTAAATCGAACAAATGTTTTCTGTCTCAGAAATGCTACTTCATTTGCTAATGGAATTCAGGTATGACTTTTGATGTGAAGATATAAATATTTGACTTTCAATTCAGATTGGTGTGGGTGATTTCCCAACATACAGGGCGAGAGGTTGCCAAAAGAGTTCTTGACGAGTCGCCTATGGAAAAATTCGAATTTTGAAGGAACGCGTTTTATCGTGGGTAGACAAGGGAAGAAAAAAGTGCCCTTGTCAAATTTTACTCTGGGCTTTCCTTCCGGAAGAAAAAAACTGCCAAAGTGCTCGACAGTTTGGCCGCTGAACTGTCCAGTGATTTTTTTCCGCCGTCACTGATGATTTTTTCGAGATGAAAAAAATCGCCCTACACGTGAAATCGCAGTTTCTAAAATAAAGCACTCCTGACTTAAAAACGAACAACTTGGTAACTGCACCACCCTGTATTCGACGCACAACCCTGGAATGACGAAACATATAAACGCACAAATTTTTCCATGCTAGCTACCGATAAATTTGAAAAATTAGTTCAGACAGGTGACGTATCGTTAATCATCCTTCGATAATGCCGAAACCAATTTCCAATTAAGGTCAACGACTGATGAATTGAACGCATTAAAAGTAGAATCAGCGAGCTGAAGCAACACTTGTTTACTAATTTGCTTGCATCGGTCTCGCCATAATGAAGCAGATACGTGGAATTTATATGACAAATATGATGATTTCGGATATCGATCTGGTTGGCGTTTTTTTGTGGAGTTAAGACTCATTATGTTCTTGAGTTTGCAAGTCCCAAGAAGTCGCGAAAACCACCCCTTCCCTCCCAAAAACCCTTCATGCTAATTAAATATTCCAACTTCATGACAAAATTCCGTAGACCTCCTATAAAAGTACAGCCGGCAACATCGAAATCCGTAGACCTACTTCTACTCAACTACAGCTGGCAACATCGCCGCGCATCTAAATTCGCTCGCGAGAGACTTCATCCGATCAAGTAAAGTTGAACAGAAAGGGGCGTGTCCTCTAAACAAGGCACGCGGTACCTTCTCTCTCTCTATGTTACAATCGAAAAAAAGATTGGTTTGATCGGGAATCGAACCCCTGAACACAGTTTGCAAGACTAGACACATGTAATTTTCGTCTACATCGTAATCACGAAGTTTCTTGCGTATTTAACACTTGAAACAAGTGGTTGAGATTTTTGACTAGTTTCTCGCACTCACCTAAAGGATTGTAGCAATCCCTCTGGAACTGCTTCCCGTTGATGGCTCCCAGTAGCCCCAGAATCCCCTGAGGAAACTCCGTGATCAAGAACAACAGCAACACAGCCACCAGCATGCCCGACGTGCGATCCGCTTGTCTATCCTTCTTCCTCCCGCCACCAGATGTCGCCGTTTTCGCCCCACCGACCCCCTTCAGGAGCAGCTCGTTCTTCCTCTTCTTCGTCTCCAGCAGCTTGAGGATCAGCTTGCACGAGAGGTGGGTGAGTAAGATGCAGGGCACCAGTTTGATCACCACCCCGTATAACCAGAAGCTGACGTCGGCGTAGTATTGGTTGGAGTAGCCGGTGGCGTAGAGGGTGGTTTTTTGGAGCTCGGGGGAGGTCGTGTTGGTGATTATGAGGCCGGTGCTGTCGTGGGTGGAGTTGAAAGCTGTCAGTTCCAGGGAGATGAGGAGGGGGAGGCACACCAAGGGGCATGCTAGGTAGGTGAAGACGATTACGTAGATGGTTTTGGTGACGTCGCCCCAGAACCTGGAGGCGAGAGAAGATTGTGGCACGTGGACGTGGTTTTCGCAGTTTTTCAGCGATTTTTCCTCATTCATTTTGGATATGAAGAGTTGCTGATTCTCAATTAGTTTCATAGCGAGTTCAAATGAACCAGGAGCCCTATAAACTGCCTATTTTTATCGAAAAAACCTATGAAAAGTCATACGGTAGGTACTTTTGTTCAATTTCGAGCAAAATTTTGAAAAAAAATGCCTGAAAACCCGTCTCTAAGGTGTCTTAGAGGCGCTAAAAACGGTAGTGGAATCCGTTTTTCGATATCTAGTATAGTTTTCGAGTTATTTAATATTGAAAATTCAAAAAAATTCCAAAAAATTTGAAAAAAAACTCAAAAAACCCCTATTTTCAACGAAAAAACCTATGTAAACTTTTACGGTGGGTATTTTTGTTCAATTTCGAGCAAAATTTCGGAAAAAAATGCCTGAAAACTTCTCTATAGGGTGTCTAAAAGGTGCTGAACACGATGGCGAAATCCGTCTTTCGATATCTGGTATAGTTTTCGAGATATTTCATGTTGAAAATCCCCAAAAAAACACTAAAAAGTCGAAAAAACGCACGAAAACACCCCAAAACCCCCGATTTTCAACGAAAAAACCCATGAAGAGTCCTTGTAGATGCTCTGGGAGTCTCCATACGAAAATTGGAGATTCTACGACGACTTTGATTTTTGCAAATATCCAAAGGGGGTACCCTTTCGTCGATTTTTCGAAAAATGTCCAAAAATAAATTCGCCTAAAAACAGGGAAAACATTCGTCTACAGGGGGTCTAAGAGGCGCTGAAAACGGTGGTGAAATCCGTTTTTCGATATCTGGTATAGTTTTCGAGATATTTCATGTTGAAAATCCCCAAAAAACACTAAAAAGTCGCAAAAACGCATGAAAACACCCCAAAACCCTCGATTTCCAACGAAAAAACCCATGAAGAGTCCTTGTAGATGCTCTGGGAGTCTCCATACGAAAATTGGAGATTCTACGACGACTTTGATTTTTGCAAATATCCAAAGGGGGTACCCTTTCGTCGATTTTTCGAAAAATGTCCAAAAATAAATTCGCCTAAAAACAGGGAAAACATTCGTCTACAGGGGGTCTAAGAGGCGCTGAAAACGGTGGTGAAATCCGTTTTTCGATATCTGGTATAGTTTTCGAGATATTTCATGTTGAAAATCCCCAAAAAACACTAAAAAGTCGCAAAAACGCATGAAAACACCCCAAAACCCTCGATTTCCAACGAAAAAACCCATGAAGAGTCCTTGTAGATGCTCTGGGAGTCTCCATACGAAAATTGGAGATTCTACGACGACTTTGATTTTTGCAAATATCCAAAGGGGGTACCCTTTCGTCGATTTTTCGAAAAATGTCCAAAAATAAATTCGCCTAAAAACAGGGAAAACATTCGTCTACAGGGGGTCTAAGAGGCGCTGAAAACGGTGGTGAAATCCGTTTTTCGATATCTGGTATAGTTTTCGAGATATTTCATGTTGAAAATCCCCAAAAAACACTAAAAAGTCGCAAAAACGCATGAAAACACCCCAAAACCCTCGATTTCCAACGAAAAAACCCATGAAGAGTCCTTGTAGATGCTCTGGGAGTCTCCATACGAAAATTGGAGATTCTACGACGACTTTGATTTTTGCAAATATCCAAAGGGGGTACCCTTTCGTCGATTTTTCGAAAAATGTCCAAAAATAAATTCGCCTGAAAACAGGGAAAACATTAGTCTACAAGGGGTCTAAGAGGCGCTGAAAACGGTGGTGAAATCCGTTTTTCGATATCTGGTATAGTTTTCGAGATATTTCATGTTGAAAATCCCCAAAAAACACTAAAAAGTCGCAAAAACGCATGAAAACACCCCAAAACCCTCGATTTCCAACGAAAAAACCCATGAAGAGTCCTTGTAGATGCTCTGGGAGTCTCCATACGAAAATTGGAGATTCTACGACGACTTTGATTTTTGCAAATATCCAAAGGGGGTACCCTTTCGTCGATTTTTCGAAAAATGTCCAAAAATAAATTCGCCTGAAAACAGGGAAAACATTCGTCTATAAGACGTCTAAAAGGCGCTGAAAACGGTGGTGAAATCCGTTTTTCGATATCTGGTATAGTTTTCGAGATATTTCATGTTGAAAATCCCCAAAAAACACTAAAAAGTCGAAAAAACGCACGAAAACACCCCAAAACCCCTGATTTTCAACGAAAAAAACCCATGAAGAGTCCTTGTCGATGCTCTGGGAGCCTCCACACGAAAATTGGAGATTCTACGACGACTTTGATTTTTGCAAATATCCAAAGGGGGTACCCTTTCGTCGATTTTTCGAAAAATGTCCAAAAATAAATTCGCCTGAAAACAGGGAAAACATTAGTCTACAAGGGGTCTAAGAGGCGCTGAAAACGGTGGTGAAATCCGTTTTTCGATATCTGGTATAGTTTTCGAGATATTTCATGTTGAAAATCTCCAAAAAACACTAAAAAGTCGCAAAAACGCATGAAAACACCCCAAAACCCTCGATTTCCAACGAAAAAACCCATGAAGAGTCCTTGTAGATGCTCTGGGAGTCTCCATACGAAAATTGGAGATTCTACGACGACTTTGATTTTTGCAAATATCCAAAGGGGGTACCCTTTCGTCAATTTTTCGAAAAATGTCCAAAAATAAATTCGCCTGAAAACAGGGAAAACATTCGTCTATAGGACGTCTAAAAGGCGCTGAAAACGGTGGTGAAATCCGTTTTTCGATATCTGGTATAGTTTTCGAGATATTTCATGTTGAAAATCCCAAAAAATCGCAAAACCCCCCTCAAAAAGCGAGAAATAGAAACTTGTTGATCATTCACATGTCACTTGTATAAAAAATGCCAACAAGTCGAACAGAACAGAACTCATGGAGCTTCAATTCAATTCACAAACAAATGAATTCGAAGCAGTGACGTACCAGTTTGGCACCCCCCCCCCCGCCCGCATTCAACCCCCTCCACATACCTGATGTTATGGGGATTGGTGATGGCCAGATACCTCCACACAGCCAGAATAACGGTCAAGCAAACGGCGATGAAATGAAAGAGTTGACTGAAGAAAGCATGGAACATCATGAAGGCGGCCATCTCGTACGAATAGTACCCGATGAACTTCCTGCCCCCTAAATCGTAATAATTCAGGTAGGAAAAGGGGAGATACTCCAGCATCACCAGCAGATCAGCCACTGCCAACCCCGTGAGGACGAGGTTGGTCGGCCACCGCATCTCCTTGGTGGTCAACACGCAGATGTTGAGGATGTTGGAGATGGAGCCGAAGATGCACACGGAGATGCTGAGAGCGAAGTGGAGCTCCTCGTAGCTCTTCTGGAAGCCGTCGAGGTGGCAGGCACTCGTGGTGGTGTTCATGCTGAGGTATCTTCAGAGGTGTCCCAGAGAAATCATCTTCCAGGAGATGGTTCCAATTTTATTCGCACCCGAATCGAATTGACGCTTCTTGGCACGTTTTCGCGGCGATTCGCATCGAGTACCAACTCGTCGAACGGTTGCCGAGCGTGTGCCAAAGGAAAAATAGGAATTGCGGTAAACGACGCGCTCCGTCGCGACGCTGCACGAACGCAAGCGTGGAAAGCGCACGGTTGATAAATAATTATTAAGTTTTTTATTGCTGATGCGGAATCGTTATGTGGTTGGTTTGAATCGAAGGTGGGAGGTAGTTTTTTTTATTTTTAAGGAAGACTAGTTGATTTTTACCATTTCGAATATTTTTTCGTGATGCTCAGGATTTTTTTTTCGATCGAAATCCGTGAAAATTGTATAGGATTGAGATCAAACGAAAAGAGCAACTTTTTGTGGTGATTTCCAGCGATTTTCAGTGGTTTAATATACATTTGGGGGGTTGAGATATAAATAAATGCCATAAAATGCATAAAAAATCAGTGAATATCATTGATCCAGTACGTTAACTGCAATTTTTAAGGAATTTTCAGCAATTTTCAGTGGTTTAATATACATTTGGGGGGTTGAGATATAAATAAATGCCATAAAATGCATAAAAAATCAGTGAATATCATTGATCCAGTACGTTAACTGCAATTTTCAAGGAATTTTCAGCAATTTCCAGTGGTTTAATATACATTTGGGGGGTTGAGATATAAATAAATGCCATAAAATGCATAAAAAATCAGTGAATATCATTGATCCAGTACGTTAAATGCAATTTTCAAGGAATTTTCAGCAATTTTCAGTGGTTTAATATACATTTGGGGGGTTGAGATATAAATAAATGCCATAAAATGCATAAAAAATCAGTGAATATCATTGATCCAGTACGTTAACTGCAATTTTTAAGGAATTTTCAGCAATTTTCAGTGGTTTTTCAAATTGCAATTCCGAAATTGGGGGGCCGTACAGACAAAAATGCATGATAATTGTGCTTATTATTAATTTATTTTATACTAGGAGAAATTTAGAAATTTTATTCGACGTCAAATTTGAATTCAGCACATCAAAAAACACGAGAATCGTAGAAGACTTAGCTTTGAATTCTTGCTTTTACATCTAACTGCTATTTCTCACGATTTTTCACCAATTTTCACAGATTTTTCGTAATTTAATATTAATTTTGAGGATTTGATAGCTCACATCAATTCCAGCACCTGAAATTGTTTCCCTCTTGACAGTTTTGGCAATTTTTAATGTCTTTTCGTGATAAATTCTGAACTCGAAAGAGTCTCAGTGATAAATCAAAGTCGAATATCGATTCATCACATCAAAATATGCGAGAATCTAACACGATAGAGCAAAAAGACGTTTAAAAACCTCATTTTTATGGTCAGTAATCAAATCGTCGTGTCCCAAGCGAACGGAACGTGACAAATGACAGCTGACACTTTCGGTATTACACGTCAACGCGCTTTGACGTTGACGATCACGTGTGCTAAATCAGAAACTCAACTCGACTAATTTATTTTTGTATCAAGATATCAAGTTCTCAGTTTATATCAAGACTTGAAACTCAATAAGCGCCGCGAATTCATCCGACATCGTGATCCATTATACGAAAGTTTATTAATTAAAGTTTTCTCTCAGTTTACTCAGTTAATATTCATCCAACCGAAACCGTCAGCTAACCACGAAACGTAAACGCATACGAAATCCACACTGGGGGGCATTAAATGAAGCAACACCTTGTATGTGGTTGTACTAATCGTAACCACATGGGCCGTGCTTCAGGATATTTGCTTTCGATGTTTTGTTGACAGACTTTTTTCGTGTTAAAAGCGATAATACCGTGTGATTGTTTCCGACAGGTATTTTAATAAAAGCTGATAAAAGCGTCTGATTTTTCCCGAATGTTGTAGCGATTATCTTGACAATGCAATTATGTGCGTGACGCTTGATTGCATTATCCAAAAATTGTCATCGATTCAACTTTCTAAACTATAAAAGATTACATGAAAACGTTGCGATTGAAATGGCATTTTTCCGATTAATATTCGTGGACAAATTGAATTCGATACGCCCTGTACTTGGACGTCTCCTAACTGTCAAATTCTCAGCTGTCATGAAGTCCAAGCTTCCGGATAATTTCATAAAGGAGCGCTACAAAAAAGACGAACTCTACATTACAGTGTACGATACTTATAGACCGAATTATAAAAGTAAGTTTTTTAAGTAATTTTGCTTTTCGTAATGGTAAATTGTTAACTTCAGAAACTCCTTCGACTGCTAAATTCTATTCGAAGTATGAAGGGCACTTGGACGCCGAGGCTAGTCCGGATATTTTGGAAAATCTGAAAAGAGCCAACGACTATGGTCCTAAAGAAAAGTTAGATTGGCCTGAAACTGAAAATCAGTGGTGAGGAAATTACAGCAAAAACTAGTCCGAAACATTTTTAATTTTTCCTGATTTTTCCGCGATTTTAATGGATTTTTCGTGATCATTTCGAAATTCCAGAAGATTGCCGAGATTTTCGAAACACGTATCATCGTTTCGTCACAAAATATCTTTTTTTTTTTTTTTAATCTCAATTCAGGTACGGATGGTGTAGTGACCCGATAATCGAATTGGAAAAAAGTGATAAAAGACTTTATTTCCCTAGAAATTCAAGCGAGTTGACTAGACATGGCCTGAAACTTCTCCAGACCAAAAAACAACGCAAATAAAAGAAATCCGAGGAGTGAATGCACCATCAGGGTGGTTTTCATTATTATCTAACCTCGAATTTCCTTCACATCGACAAAAATGTTTTATTGGCACTTTTTTATTGAAAATCAAATATCTTTAATAAAGATCAATATTCCGGAGAATATTCCAAATACAAATAATTGAGAAATAAAATAAATTTTCGAGTTCTTCAATGAAAATGTGATTTTTTATAATAAAAATACCAAGACGTGATACATTCCTCCAAAAATCTTATGATACTTTCAAAATATCCACGAACCATTTCGTGTTTCATCGAGAAGAAATACATCTTTCTAGATTTGACTTGTAGACGAAAAGTGACTTACTGTGTTTACGAAAACAGATATAATTCTGAAATATAAATGGTCATTATTCTCAGCTATCTATTAGGATGTGTTCATGTGGAGAGAATAAATATACTTACCAGCAATTGCAAGCATTAATTAACCAGAAAGAATAATAAATCACTGGGAGATAATAAAATTCGATCATTTAATATACTGGCTTTTCAGTTACACACATATAATTTATGGTTTGTCATTCAAACTTATTTATTATACGTATATCTCCGTAAAATCAGTTTTATTCGTACTAAATCATGACGAACAATCCACAGCTAACATTTTCGATTAATTAAATGCATTTGCAACTTGAAATGATTCTTAAATTCAATTGAATCATTACAAAAAGGTGGTGATTTAAATATTTATAATATTTTTTCGGGAAAATAATGATATGTTGTATAGGAAAATATCCAATTAAATAATAGTATTACGTAATTGTTTGTGAAAAATGTTGTTCCCTCAAATGACCACTTTGACATTTGACTTTCTTTTTCGGAGTATTGCTGAAAAATATACAAGCAGCAACACCGCACTTTTTGACTTTGTCTCCAACATCTGGTTGAGTGTTTCAAAATAAATTGAATGAAAATCATTTTGATAGATTTGGAGAATTTTTTTTATTGAATCCTTTGAATTTTTACAATTTTTGTCATTTTCCACTGTTCCTTTTTGCAAATTTTTGATCAATTCTGATAATGAAATAGCTTCGAAATGTAATTTAGTGCTCCAAAATAAATGGAAGTCACATTGAGGATAATTTTTTCTAATTCTGACACTTGGATTTTAGCGATTTTTTTAGCGATTTTCGTGGTTCAATGAAACTTTGGAGGGTTTGAGATATAAATAAATATTATATTTGTAAGAAATGCATAAAAAAACTAGTGAATATCATCGATCCAGTTCGATAACTGCAATTTTTTAGAAATTTTCAGCTATTTTGAACAGTTTTTCAAATTCAAATTCCTAATTTGGGGGGCCGTACAGACAAAAATGCACGAGAATTGTACTTATTTGAATAATAATTCTCTCTTCCTTTGTACAACTGCAATTTCTCAAGTTTTTTTTTAATAAACAGTGGGTTTTCGTTTCCAATTCTCACGATTTAAGCCATTTTCATTATCTTTTTTTGGCAAATTGACGATTTTTCTCAACGTATATCATCTGAAATGGCTTCAAAATTAATGGAAATTACATTCAATAGAGTTGAATTTTTTTTTTACAGTCGATACTTTCGGAAAAAATATTCCAAAACAATTCCAACCTAACCCAAATTTCTTTTTCGGAGTATCGCTGAAAAAAAGGCAAGCGGCAACACTGCACTCCACATCGAGTTGTCATAAATAAAAAACCCATTCTCGTATACATAATTTATTAAATTAAACTATCACACACACACACGAAAGGCGGGGCGGGGGCGGGGGCACTCTCAAACTCGAAACAATCAACCGAAAACCACCGTCTAAGGTTTGTTGGTGTCACTGCGACCTCTGTGCTTCGCCCGCCGGTTTTTCCCGCAGCAAAGGAAAGCGACGCACGCCGCCACGAACGAGATGAAGAAGAAAACGGCCATGGCCAACGGAACGTTGCCGTAGTCGACGGCGAGACGGTCGGATTTCAGGAATCCGTAGGTCCTCAGGTTGTTCGTGCCATTGGGGGGCGGGCACGGTAACTGTACTATTATGTCTTGGTGTTGAATCTGGAAGAGTAGGAGGCGATGTTCAGGTCATCTCGACACAATATCTCGTCATTTTTTTTTTATTCTTGTAGAATGTAGAATAAATTTAATTATAATTGTTTGATTTATACTTTATTTCGACACAATATTTCGTTTTTTTTTATTCTTGAATGTATTGAGAATTAAATGTAGGATAATTTCAAGAAAATAATTAATAATTGAATTAGAATTGTTTTTAGGACGTCCATGAGACTGCGCCAAATTATCGCGTGCGCATTTTAGGAATCAGAAATAAGTTTTGTTGACAATTTTCAACTAAACAATACGATGAATAGGTCATTCTGTGAGAAATTTGTGATGAATCAGAGATAAATACGATAAAAACGCAAATACAGGGGCATTCTTAAAGCATGTAACAAGTGATAAGAACTCTATTTATATTTTTTTCGAAAATAAAAAGGGTCATCAATTTGAGCTCGTCTTGAAACCAACTCAGCCCCCTTCTGATATACTGAGTGATTTTCAGTTTCTTCAAAAATCGCCTTTTTCGAAATTGGAAAAATTCTAAAAGTATTATTTCTCGAAAATTCAGTGAAATTTTGGATGAAAATAGTCGAGGAAATCTTCGTTGAAGCTCATTGGACAATGTGAAGATGAGAAAAATTGAAATTATTCATTTTCAGCATAATTAATAATTCAAATTCTTTCAATTAATTGAGAAAAAATAAACTTTTCTCACCTTAAATTCTTCAATGTGCTTAAACTATAATGTTCTTGAAAAGTTTCATTCAAAATGTTGATTATTTTTCGAAAAATATATATATTTTATTTTGAAAAGGGCGATTTTTCAAGAAACTAAAACTCACTCAGTATATCTGATAGGAACTAAGTTAGTTTCGAGACGAACCTAATTTGATAAGAATTTTTATTTTCTCGAATTTTTTTTTCCATTTTCTACGTAGTTTTGAATGCCCTGTATAACAAAATCAACAAACGTTAAGAATTTGATTTCTGACAAAACAACCATGTGTAATACATCGTTGTAAAGAGAAATGGAAACAATATTTGAGAAAGTTGAAATTCAAGATGGCGTTCAAAGTTGACAGGTGTCTCTCCGCCATTCTGATAATCACTGAAAAGGCGATGCCATACTCGAAAACTCCACCAAAAACCGCCTAAATAAAGTGCAAGTTCAAAATGACCAATACCAATTACTTACCAAAAAAAAAATTGAATAAAAACGAAAATCGAAAAACAAAAACAAGTTTATTCGCGATATTTCTCCGTATATCTTCCTCCCCAGCGGCCCCCCGAAAACGCATAACCTGTAAACTCTAAAAAAAATTTCCCTCTAACCTGTTTATTCCTGCATAACGTGGCAACGGCGCTCTGCAGACTCTGTATCGCCTCGTTGGACAGCTCCCTGTTCAACAAGTACGGCAACAGCCACGCCGTCGGACTGAGATACTTCAGCCACGCGACGTAAGATGGCAGGTCGCTCAAATGGACGGCGTATCCGGCGACGAAGAAGAAGATCGATAGCAAAGTGGAGGCGGTAATGGCGGCGACGCTCGTGGCCGGGATCAGATAGACGAAAGCCGTGAGGAATGTTTGCAAACAGGTGAAGTAGAGAAGCATCACGCCTTGAAAGGATTTTTTTTTCAATTTCTTGCCCGAATTAAATTGCCAAAATGAATGATTCAATTTAATACAGGCGATTCTTCTCGCTCTTATTGAATTCTTAAATGGAGGACCGTTTTTTTCATAGGCTGTATAATTTTTTCCCGATGTGTATATTCTTTTCATAGGCTGTATGGATTTTTTCCGAAGCTGTATATTTTTTTTCCAAGGCTGTATAATTTTTATTCAAGGCTGTCCAATTTTTTCCGAGGCTCTTGACATTTTTTCGCATTCTTCATTATCATTCTTTCCACTTTTATTTCAAGAAAAATTCTTTAAATATTAAAAAACCGAGACTCGAGTTGCGAACTTTTGACGTTTGACAGTGACAAGTGATGGATACTGACCTATGTAGGTGTAGAAACCATCGTAGTTTGTCAAGCTTTGCATGTAGAGGCCACTCATGGAGTAGCTTGGAACTATGTAGATTAGCCAGCAGAACAGAGATGGGAACAAGTTCAGAATCGACTGGAATTGAAAGAGAAAAATGTATTCATTTAATTGTTCATTCTCAAAATTTCACGGGACAATCAAATCATGAAACAGGAGCGAAAAATAAAACGACGGAGAAAAAATATTAACAAAAAAGTTGATAATGATATAGCAAAAACTTTTGATTTATTGAATATTAAAAATAAATTTTTTCTAGTCGATCAAATCCAATTGTCATTCATTTCAAGTTAATTAGATTTAAGAGCGAATTTGCAGAAAAAAACATCGAGAAATGGCTAAAATCGTACAAATAAAATCAATGCAATAAAAAAAAACTTCAACTTTCAACTGATATATCTAAAAACTGTTGAATAGTTAACGAAAAAAATATCAACAATGGTAAAAATCGTAAAAATTCGAGTAACGTTGTTAAAAAATACATATCTCAAGAGAAACACTTTTAATTTTTTTAAAATAGACACTGAAACTTTAAGTTCATCATCACAAAAAGTTCATTGTTGTTTTTTTTTAATTTTTGGTAAAGAAAAACCAGTTGAAGTTCGTCCAGCATCAATAAAAATTCCCCTGGAAAAAAAATCCCAAAAAATCCCTCTCACCTTCGTAACAATATACGTCGTCCTCCCATACAACCCATCCTGTATATCCCTCTCGACTGTCGTCCTGTTTCTTCTGATGTCGGCCAGCGCGAGGTGGAGCAGCAGAGGCCACGCCAGCACGCACGACACGGCGTAGTGGTAGCCCTGCCTGTCGTTGAGCATCAGCTGCGAATCGGAGGTGGGGACGTCCCAGAAGATGGCGCCGGATATCAGCGACAGGCTGGCCGACAACACGACGGTCGTCAGCCAGGCCAGGAAAGTGACGGGTTGGGTGTAGAACATCGATTTGCTGGGTCGGTAATTATTTGAATTAGATAATTCACAGAAAAAAAGTGGAAGTGGCAAGAAATTGCTAAAATTCAAGAAATGCATCGAAAAAAATTGCCTCCAATTCTATCGAATTTTTATTATTTTGTAAGCACTAAATTGGATATTGAATTTATTCAATATTGCATAAAAAAAACGTGAAAAATAGTTGACATAATTGAGAAAAAAAATCTCTAGATTTGATTTCCATTCACTTAATGATATTTACTTAGACTTTGGTGATATTTATACTAATAAAACTGAAAATGTTTTGATAATTTGCAAAAAACAGTGTGAAAAATTGTAGAAATCGCAAATAATAACAATTTGTAACGTTCTTCAGATTTGATTTCAATCTATTTTGAGACTAAAAATTGTTTTTTGAGGAAAAAAAAACATTGCAAACGGCAAAAATCGTAAAAACTCAAATAAGCAATGAAAAAATTCAAATAAAATTCCAAATGTCACTGCATGGTCATCAAGTACAAAATTACCATTTTCTGTAGAACACAAAATCATGAAAAACCGCTGAAACGAAAAAACAAAATCATAATTCAACTTCACTTACGTGAAAAGCACGAAAGCGTGTTTCAAACAATTCGATTTCTTCACCGTCATCGGTAAGGCAGACGGCGGACCCGGATCGCTCATCGGCTCTTGTTTTTGCCTGAAAATTTCAGCCAATTGTTCTATTCGCTGCGATGATTCCAACATGGCTTCAGCGGATAGGTCGTCCAAGGTCACCAAATCAACTGAGAGGCAAGTCATTTTTCTACGTTCATGTAATTTTTAATTTAATCTTCATTTTTGAAATTTTTCATTCGTTTACACATTTATTTTTTATTTGTTTACGTGTTTTATGCACTAATTTTTTATTTTTGTATTCTTATATTTTTGATTTTTTGTAATTTCATGTTTTATCTACCAACTTGAAATAAATAAATTTGAATAGACTCACGGTAATAATCCGAAGGGTTTTTGAAAGACGGACAAGGGTATTCGACTAAAGCAAAATATGGCAACATGTCCCTCCTTCTTCCACTATACATCGTCCTACCGGCAGAAATTAGAAGAATTCTCGACAGCATCGTGAAAATTTCGTAAGTTGGTGGATGCATCGTGAAAATCACTAGAAAGGAGGAAAATAAAATATTCAAAATCAGGAAATTCAACTGAAGCACCTCAAGAATTGTTCAATAATTCACGTAAAAAAAAACAATCGAAATACAAACAACGTTATTCAAAAAAAAGACGACTCACACCTCGTAAAAAATTCGTAAAAATCCCTAAAAACCATAAAAACACTAAATAACATTATTAAGACGAAAAAAAATCAACTGCCCCCTCACCTATCCTGCCCAAAGCGTTCCCTGCTCCCCCATTGGCCCACTGCTTGAGATACTCCACCAGAAAGAACGTGTCGAAAATGTCCATTCCCCTGGTGGGCTGATCGAGAACCACCAGGTCGGTGTCGAGGACGAGGTGACAGGCGACGTTGAGTCGCCGTCGTTCCGACACCGTCATCGAGGACACTTTGGTGTCGCGCACTTGCTCCAAGCCGAGGTCTTCGATCAGCACGTTGATCTGGAAGGTGGTGGATGATTGGTTTTGGGGGGAATCCGAGTGGGGAAACTGGGGAAATCGTGTCCCACTTTGTTGGTGGGTATGATTTTTGTTTATTTTGAAACATTTAATTGAATTTTGTAGCCGTTTTAGCTGATGTACTTAGGGAAAAATCGCCACTTTGCAAAAAAATTGAAAATGGTGAAAATCCTGAAAATACAAAATCTGCAGATGTGGCGAATGTGATTTCTATTTATTTCAAAGCACTGAATCAGATTTTGGAGACATTTCAAGTAAATAACAAAAAAAAAATGATTATGACGGAATTGAACTATTTTTAATAAAACTCGTTGAAAATTTCGAATAATTTGCAAAAGAAAAAACATGTAAAATAGCCGAAATTCGTAATTTTAATTGAAGTAGTGTCATTTAAAGAATTGTGATGAATTTAATAAAGATTTTTTTCCATTAATTTTGAAGTTTTGCGTACTCCTTTTTGAATAATTTGCAAAAAACATGTAAATGAGCAGAAATTCTCAAAAGTTGAAGAAGTACCACTAAAAGAATTATCCAAAATTTCATGAATATGTTTTTAGTCAATTTTGAATAATTTGCAAAAAAAAATATGTAAAATAGCCAAAATTCGTAATGGAGGTGTCATTAAAAATATATCGAAGTCGATTAAATTAAGATTCGGAGCATTTTCAATAAAACTCGATGAAAATTTCTAATGATTCGTGAAAATACGAGCCTATATCAAAAACCCATAAAACTTGCTGAAAAACCAAACTCGGACAAGTTATTCTTGCTCACCCTGTCCATAGCGTCGATCTTAAGATACCCCAACTTATCCGTGGGCCTCTTCAAATCGTAATGAAACCTCAAAGTCTGCACGGCCGTCATGTCTTCGCACATGCGCGAATCGCTCTGCGCGTACGCCACTCTCGACCTCAGATGGCGCTGCCTCACGTTCTGGCCGTTCAACAGAACGCTGCGAAAACCCAAAGTCAATCACCGCCGAACCGGTCGAGGGGGGCTTACCTTCCCAAAACGGGGCCTCGCAGGCCCGCCACCACGTCCAGCACGGCCGTGCCTTCCTCTTCGGCCGTCGCCATCACCGCCATTATCTCCCCACCCCTGATTTCGAAGGATATTTCGTTGAGCAACAGGTGGCGACGTGATCTGAAGCAGGAGGCGGGGGGTTTGGGGAAGACCCCGATGCCGCAGACCTAACAACGTTTTTATTCGTTTGTTTTTTTCATCAACAATACCCCGGAAGAGAAAGTTAGGTTATGTTTATCGTTTCAACCAATAAAGACATTTACGTAATTCAATTTATTTTATTTCCTCTTGTATTACCTGTAAATGAGGATACATGAATGTAGTTACAGGGTCCTCTTCGTGACCGAGGTAATCTGACCTCATCACCGAGGGCGGCCCTTTTCTAGATGGCGCCACTGACAAGTGACTCTCAGCTTTCGACATTGGTCGCCCAATGTGACTCATTCCACTGTAATTATCAAAAAGAAACCGAATAGTATGCAACAAATGGCAATAAAAAAGCTCCATTTGTTTTTTTGGCCATCAAAAATCACCTTTTTCCAGATATATTTCAAAAAACAAGTAGTAAGTTGTATATTTCATGAATCACACTGTATATAAAGCAATAAAGTTGTCTACAAGCAGCAAAACAAATTTTATTCAAAACCTAAATCAACACACATCAAAATAGCATCATGAACAGCACATTTTCAACAAAAAAAAACCACAAAAACACTTTAGACACCTACCTGTGATCTATGACATCATGATGGTGATGATGTTGATGCATGAAATCAGCTACGCTGTTCCTTCTTGGATCTCTGAGGTGCTGATGATGCACCTCCTGATAGGACCTGCCGTAATCGGAATTAAGCAAGTTGGCTTCTGATATGCTTTTGTTCCTGTTCCACTGATTTGAAGGTCGAATGCCTTCTTGATGCATTGCTGCTAAAGGTATACCTGGACTACCCTGTATAAATGGTTGAGTAATGATATTTTGATTGTGTATGTAACTTTCGTGCTTTAATTTTATTGGTATTCGAGCTGTGATCGCTGGATTTTTCATCCTGGTCAGTGTTTTGATGTTATACCGCTTCGATTTTGTTACGATTTTATGATGGACGTGGGCATCAGTAGCCATTTCCATGCTCGTTCTTAGTTTCGAAGACTTTATTGTTTGTATTGCATCAATAAGAAACATAAAAACGGTTCAGTATGCTATTATTCTTTGAGAATCTTCGCTCATTCTAGATATATTCGTTCATTTTTGTTTTTCTTTTCATCATTTGACATGTGAGGTTATGTTGATAGTATTATTCTTCTCATTTTTATGAGACTTTGTCATAGTCACAGAACCAGATTGTTTCATAAGTACTTTTTTCCGTAGCCTACACATGACTTACGTTGACCCTTTGATATTTCTAACAACAATAAAAGCTTGTGAAAGGGCTTGAACGTGTAATTGAGCGTGTAAAAGCCGCTAAAAGCCCGAACTGTCGAAAGGATATCAATAAAATGTGCCCTACCCCATGTTGTTGATACATATTCTGCATCCTGAAATCCGGGTCCGATCGATATTTCCGGTTGCTTTTGTAATGATTCGAAGTCTCATTGTCTGAACTGTCATATCCGCTACTGCAGTCTCTCGGTCCTCTACTACCTGGTTTCAATACCCTAAAAATATTAGGAAATAATAGATTATCAATTCAAAGCAACGAAATAATGATGTGACATAAGTGACAGATGTAAATTGAAGCTCAAATCTTCTTTGTTTTCGGGCAACGATCTAAAAGGCTGGGTGGCAAGGTATTTGACTTTAGCGTTGAAGTTCAGTCTTCTTCTGATAGTTTGTATTATGAACTCATTTTATTTGTTATTTGCTCGTATACATTAAATTACATGTACATTCTTTCCAATTCATGTAAGATTGTTGTACGAATCTAACCATCCATTGTTAACAATTGAATGAAACATAAATATGCGAGATGAAAGCGATAAATTCATAATTCGTTTAATCATATTCATAGATACGAGGGGTATAGAGAAAGCTCGCGAATAATATCAACAGATTATTTTTGTACCTGCTATGCGGTCGGTGCGAAGTTTTCCTTGTGAAATGTTGAGGCGTACCAGAACGTTGCGAACCGTTATGATTTGGTGGGAAAACTCTGGGAAGACCGAATTTCAGATACGTGTACATGTTGGATCCTAAGGCAGACCTGAAAAATATTAATGTTTGTTTCAAAGAAAGTACCACGTCCAGAACGTTGACTTTTTTTTTTGCACTCTTGTAGGCAGCACATAACTCTGTTATTTTTCGATATTTTTGTACAAAAAATAAAACAAAGTATAGCTGAAAATATACCTTATTATGTCCTGAAAATTCCAGAATATTTTATCGAAAACTTTCTTCTGAAAAAAATTGCGAAAATCGTAAAAATGTTTAGGGCTTCAAAAGATGATTTTTTTGTATTATTTATGATTTTTTCGAACCCTTACTTTGGTCCATATCGTGGATGCGATAAAATGGACTGCACTGTAGTATCCCTGAGCTGAAAATTGCCGTAAGGCAACGGACTTTTATCCGTCGATCCCAACGCGCTGTCGGTAAAATCCGAATTTAAATTTTGCCTGAAAAAAGAAAAATTTTAAATTAAACCCTTTGCTGATTTTTTTCGATCCCCCACCTGTATATTGACCAAGCGTGCAGGTCTTCGCTCGTAGTGCCTCCGGAAAAAGCCCTGGAGTCCGGATTGGACGGCACCGAATATTTTCTTTCCATCTCGAAACCCTGGGAGCCACCCCCTTGGGAGGGGGTGCGACTACGTACCATTTTCACGAGCTCACAGGGTCGAGAACTGAAGAAAAAATGTTTGCTTTAATCCACACAACATTCTGATATTTGTTTTATAAAATGTATGTCAACATATACCGGGGGATACTGTCAGGTGGTCACCCCTGTAACTTTTTTATTATTGAGGATAGAAAAACGAAATTTTGGGGTTGTGTATTATATGTCAATTTACTTCTTTTGGCATATTTGTTTGCTCTGTTGTACTTCCGGTTTGACCGGAAACGACCCCAACTTTCGATTTTCAAATGGGACACCCTGTATATTTTTACACATTTCGATCGAGAATGATATTCTGAATCCAACTACACCTCACTCGTTGATATTTGACATATGGAATCATTTTAATTTCAATTTTCATTATTCGATCTAGAATGCCACGGATCCGCTCAGCTTATCGTTACATTCGTGTAAACGCGCTCACTGCTGTTCGGTCCTTTCTCAAGACCACAACAGCAGTACAGGTTTTGCATGACAATGTCTTTAAACTTTGTTGAACCCACTCGATCGAACCTTCTTCGAGTTTATACGCCTCGAGCTATAAAAACTTCACACTTCTGCATTCGACGACGTCGTCTTTTGTTTGTTACTCATATTCTATTATCAGCATCACCTGTGCCTTGTGTATCGCTATGACATTCCATGGCACACTCCAATCACAATTGTCGTGACAATAACGATAAGAAACAACTGAATGTGTCATTGTCAACACTACAAAAATTGGGGCTTTTTTCGGGGTTGCGCGTATGCTACTGATGCGAGAACAGTCCTAGAAGTGAGTCGCGGGTCGTGTCAAAATTTGAAATGAATCTGTGCAAAACTTTTCGAGTTTTGAAGCGAATTCAAACGAATATTCAGTCAGAGATGCATTTTTTTTGAAAATTACTACATAAAATTAAATTCCAAAAGTTCGAAACACACTTTATTGAAGCAAGGTAGTTGTGACAGTTCACCATAAAGTGCGGTGTTGCCGCTACTAATTTTCATCAACGAAACCCCGAAAGAGAAAGTTAGGTTAAGTTTATCATTCAAATAGTTTCGAAAAATGTTTGTAGAGGGCTTCAAGAAGGAACATCATGAGGGATAATAAGAACACTACAGTCTACTTTCGCTAGGAGAAAGCTATCCCAGCTATACGAATATATTCATTTTCCATGGAAAATAAATAAAACTAATTTTCGTGTAACGCGCCCGCAGAGAAATCGAGGTTATGTTAATTCAAGACAGTTGACAGTTATGACTTATCGAAAATGATTTAGTATAGCCCAACGAAACGTCACAACACAACTTTCTAACAATAATTATCGATATAAAGTTGAGATGAAAACCAAAGTGACGACTTTAATGATACACACACTCTTTCATTGATCTGTTTCCTCGGTTAATGACTGAGAACATGCGTTTGACTTTCTTTTATCAGCCATCACCAAATGATTAGGCTGTTATCATTAAGTAGTGCTCGTTATTTGCATTGAAAAAATATTTAATGAGACACACTCTGCGTTCTTATCACTTTCATCGGTTTTTATTTGGAGCAAAATTATTAAAAAAGACGCAACATTGATTTATCCTCCTGTATTTCCATGAAACAATGTACAAGGTGTCCAGAGATATATAAAAAAAAATACTTGAACTAGTAGCTAACGTGAAAGATAAGTCCAAAATTAAATCAAGCTCATTTGAATAAAATATGGAAGTAGTCAAACGTGACACCCAGTGCAAAAATGCGGTGTTGTAACTGTTAACCGCTAGAGCGCGCATATAAATATATTCATGGAGCTGAGAATGGATTTTGAGAACGAGGAAACAGTTGAGAAATCTCCATACAACACAGAAAACGATTTACATTCTTCAATGCCTGTGAATTTTTTTCCTAGCTGCTTTAACCAAGAACACGCTGTATACAAACATACGTAGTCTTTGTGTGTAAGTTACGCATACGCAAGGTAGGTGTAGCGCAACCTTGAGTTTGAGTTTACTGACCGGTTGGCTGATATTTTTTTTCGTCCATTTTCTCTTATTTCGTGGTTAGTCTCCGAAGCAAAATCAGCCAGGAAAGTATTCGAAATTCAGTGGCTATTCATTCGAGCTGGATTGCGATGTTGCCGCTTGTTTTTTTCAGTAAAACTCCGACCAAAATTGAACAATTCAACTGTGAATAATCGAATGAATAAATTTGGAATCGTTGTGAAGTGTTGCCTTAATCATTGATGCTTAAAAGTCCAGGGGTTAGCTGGGCACTTTGCGTTTTGCGCTGTTGCCAAATCCTCAAATGGATAGGCAGTGCCCAGCCTATGAATTAATGTGATGACCAAAAATATTAGCACGTACCCACGTATAAAAGTGTAAACAAATAATCAAATCAACTAACAGAATTCCTGAGCCGAAGCTTAGGTAATCGTTATATTCGATTATGAGGTCATCAAGTTCTTATGAATGAAAATCAATCTAGTACAGCAACTTCCAGTAATTTTACGTGTTTTGTAATAGACGCCATTTTACTGTCGCAGGTTTTATTAAAACATATGGCAAACGAAGTAACAATTACGAATTATTTAAACATCTGCGAATATACAGTTCTGCTTAGAAAAAAGTAACGACTCGAAAGGTGTGTTCAATTCCTGATCTCCTGGAAGAATATTAAAGTTTTTGCTTCAGTTAAGGAGAGATAACTATGATAAGGCGTGGCATACTAAACAATCAAGAGCTGTAGAAGCCCGAAAGAAATTATCATTTTATTGAGCTGACCTGTACAAATTCCACTGCTGTA
The DNA here is from genome assembly GCA_037013635.1 of Plagiodera versicolora. NCBI lineage: Eukaryota > Metazoa > Arthropoda > Insecta > Coleoptera > Chrysomelidae > Plagiodera > Plagiodera versicolora. The sequence continues at coordinate 312,176 of CM072992.1, forward strand.
ACGAGCACAGTTACGGTTCAGTGAAACGGTTCTCAAAGAACAACAATTCAAATTGTTCCTGAACCGAATTTCACGTTAGGCCAGATAAGACTCACGTATACAGTGTGTTATAACCCAAATTGATTCACAGTGGCACATAATTAACTGTCAATTACAATGACAGTTATTTTACTTGCAGGTTTTATCACAAAAACGTCGATTTCTCCAGGGGTATACCAACATGGGGATACCAATAATGAGGGCTAGCATGAAATTTAATTGATTCATTGTTTAAAAACGGAAACACTTGAATGTGAGCTTGATTAGATGGCCTTGGAATCGTTGTGTTGACAGAATTTGTATGCAAAATTGATGCATACCTGTTGAATCATCGATTAAACTTAATAAATAGATTTATGCATGGCTTTACTAGGAAAAAAAACATAATTTTTAGCAGTTAGTATACGAAGATATAAGTGATAATATGGAATATCTCCAAACTCATGAATTTTGAGTATAGGATTCGAATTATGCTATGAAAAAATTGGGTTTCCATTTGAAAAATTGAGTTTTGTAATGTTTCTCATTCACACTTTAGACCAGCTTTTTCGAACACCCTGTGGATACTTTAGGGAATGTGATTGGTGCAAGATGTGCATTCAAGCTTCGAGATTCATGGACCCATTGATGTCCATCCCAAAAAATTGGCATCTACATAAAAATGCCATTTGTTTGATGAGTTGCATCTGTCACTTTTTTCAGAAAAAACTTGAATAACTCAGAAACTGTCAATTTTAGATATAGGGTGTGACACATGAAATCGAGTTGAATTTGTGAGAGGAATCCGAAATTCATGAAAAATACAAGGTGTTCCGTTTGAAATAACAAAGATGGCGTCACTTCCGGAGAAACCGGAAGTGCCACAACAACCAAAATATTTTAGCTGGATTCTCCACATCTGTTAAGGTGTATATTCAAAATATCAGAACTATGCTTCTCCCAGTTCTCCTTATATACGTTCACTGAAAAGACAAATCCTTATTATGACGGAAACGATTCCAAGATGGTTTCCTAGAAACTGCATAAAATAAACCAGTTGGTTATCTAAAAGCCTACGATGGACTAGTTATTCCAAGTAGAAAGTATCTACACTATTCTGCTATTGCGTAAATTTTTCCATTGTTTTTCATTTGCAATATGACGTAAACACTGAATGCATGCTTTAGCTCAATAAAATGTATGTGAGGTCTATTTTTATCACTCGTTATGCATCGGAAACGAAACATAACTGTCATACCAATTGTTGCATGTTTTTCCAAACGATATTCCCAATAATTATCGATGCATATTCATGTACAGTGTGTTTTATTTGAGAACACGTCATCTCCCAAAAATGCATTGAAAGTAACTAAACAACGCGTTATGTGGCTATTGATTTCAAAGTACCCTGTATATAACCAAAACAGGGGTATTATCGGAAAGGTATCATCATCAACTAATTGATGCTCCATCGTAGTCACGTGTGTGTTATTAATACAGAAAATAACCACTAGAGAGTGCATTGAAGACATTGACCTTCATGCTTTCAAGTTTTTCGCCCCCTTACGTTTTCCTTTTCGTTCATTAAACTCTCTAATGGGGCTGATGCTCTGTTGTTTTTCCACGTGCGATTCGCTATTGTTATAGTTAATACGTGTGTACGCATGGTAGAGCCCTAATCAAACGTCAAATGTCACAATAACAGCACATGGAGAACGTTTTGAGTGAGGGAAGATCGTTGATTACATTTATTGGTATACGTTTTCTCAATTCTTTTCAATGCGTGTTCACTGATTTATAGAAGCTTTCTTGCTAATCCGATTGAGGATCGAAGGAAATGATTAATTAGAGTGCGCAACTTGAAGAATTTGCTTCAAAAGGGATGTTTCGAAATTGGTGAAGTCGAGGCTATTGAATTAAATTGATCTTATGAAACTAAATCGGCAAAAAACAACTGCTAAGCACGACGATACCTTCTGGAACTTTTAAAGAAACAGTTGATCGATGTTTCAAAGCGCTAGGGTAGTATACAGGGTGTCTTGAAGGTGCTAGTCTCGGTGCTGTTCCCAAATGGAGTTTGTGGCATCCTCAAGTAGAACATTTCCCAGACAAATAACGGTGTTTTATAATGTTCGATCCACTTGAAATGTAGAATGTGGGAATCCTGAGATAATTACTTTTCTTTGGACGATGAAATGGCACAAAACGTATAACAACCGGCTAACAAAACGCCGAGCTGTGTCAAATTCGTGGACCCATGAACAATTCTTCGATGTAACAACACTGTTACGACATTCCTTTTTTTTGTACTATAAATTCTAGCTTTCCTGATGGTTTTCCTAAAGTTTCAATGACTCTGTCACTTGGTTGTAGAGTTCAATAAACTCTGTCTTTGTTAGCTGCTGCGTTTTTCAATAAAATCCACAACGTCCTCTACTAAATCTACCATTTTGAATGACCCTGACTCGAGAATATTTCATCAGAATCACCACTGTTCAATAAATGACTCAGCTTTAAGCGTTTCAAAGGAAATACCAGAGGTATTCGTCAGAGACTTCAATACTTGGTAACAACAGAATCAACAATTTTTTTAAGAATTAATTGAAAATGAAGTATCTAGTCGTATTCACAGAATATGCTGATTATTTACTGAATAAACAAATAGGGATGAGACATTTTTTATCAGAGATTCTGAGTTAGTTCAAGAAGTGTCAACTTTTTGACGTTTCCAAGGTCATTTGCATTTCGTAATGATACTATGCAGTCACAACAGCAACACTTTTGAAAGCTGCTCAGTAATTTCTGTACAATTCAATTCCCAGCCTTAAAAAACATAACTCACTTGTCATTTCCAGCCAAACAATCCCAAACCACTCATTCCGTCGCGATTATTTCAACACAAAACCTTCATCGAACTCGAACCACGCTAACCCCTCTGAAAATCTACGACATCACCACCATATAAACGTCAAAACCCCATTTCGAGCACCGCGCGTAGAAGGCTGTGGTGGTTGTGTTAAGGACGATACACTTCTGTTTTTTCTGACCGCCGAGAATCTGCTGCCAACTTGACGGCTGTGAAGTTCCCCAGGTCGCGATACCGTAACACCGCCATGGGAAGACAGTTTTGAGCTTCCGCGACGTCGTACGTGGTCTACAGGGCGTAGGTTAGGGGAAATGGGTGTTTTTTTCCAAATTGGTGTTACCGATTGACATATCCACTTCGAATTGTCAATTTTGTATCAAAAAATAACAATTTTTTGACCCAAAAATGATAATTTTCTCAGGTCTACACCATTTTATTTATTTTTGATATTTTTTAAAACCTCTTTGAATTGTTCCCTTCATATCTCCGTTCATTTTCAATATTTTTGTAATGAAAAAATATCAAAATGTAGCTGAAATATACCTCATGATCCCCCAAAAAGTTAAATACATTCCATTTAGTACTTTCTTTTAAAAAAAAGCATGAAAAAATACACCATTTTGTTTATTTCTGATATTTTTTAAAATCCATTTGAATTGTTCAGTTCATAACTGTGTTTATTTTCAATATTTTTGTAATAAAAAAATACCGAAATATAGCAGAAATATACCTTATAATCCCCCAAAAAGTTCAAAACATTCTATCGAGTACTTTCTTTAAAAAAAAATCGCGAAAATCGAAAAATGTTCATGTGTTAAACTTGTATCCTTCATTAGTTTATAACTAACAGAACACTCAGTATATTATTCTGATATTTGGTGGGTCTGGAGTAACAAAAATTCGACAAATTTTGGGTCCTCAAAAACACTTTGTATTATCGATTTTTCAAAATTTAATGAGATATTTGAAAACTGATATTGAATAACTGAATCGAACTGTGTGTTTTAATCGTTTCAGAGTTTTTTCATTTGAATTTCAAGCTTCAAGTATCAAAATTCCAGAAAAATGCAAATAGTAAAAAACAACTGAAACTCGGAACGAATTCGCTTCCTTTTCCATCACGCTTCAAGACCCCACGGCTCCAGAGTCGTACCCATCAGAAGCTCCCCCTCTTCTACAATCTCATCACCAGCACTCGAAACTACTTTTCGCCTCTCACCTAGCTCGCGAAGTCACCAGAAGTCAGTACCTGGGGTCACCTACTCGCCGACGACCGTCTCTACCTGTCGACAAACCAAACAAACGAACGTCGACGCGATATGTCGGTGCATCTACCTGTTGCTCGTCCATTGTGTTGAAGAAGAAGAAGAATCCGACCACCTGTTGCTGTCGGCTTTACGATAGGGGAGTCGGCGCAGGGGTAATTCGATATGATTACCGGGGATTATGTGTTGGAGCTTTGCAATGTGTTTTATTCCGGACAGGTAAGTGGTTTAGTATTGTTTTTGGTGATTTTTTTCAAGAAACGGGATGGTTGTGAGAGACACTACACTTCTTATCCTTATCCTAGGTTGAGTCTGGGTCCTGCATCCAAAGGATCGTAGGCAACATAAAGACAGGAATAATCCTCAAGGATGTCTCCATGGCGGTCCATTCAGGCGAAGTCCTGGCAGTGCTGGGCTCAAAAGGTAACTCCTGGAGGCTTCCCAGGCTTCCTCACTCGACTCCCTTTTCCTCCATTTGCAGGCAGCGGCAAAAAAGCTCTTCTAGACGTGATCTCGCGTCGAGCTCAGGGGCCTGTCAGAGGCCAAATCCTCCTCAACAACCACCCCATGAGCATGTGCCTCTTCCAACAGAGATGCTCCTACGTGACGCACAAGTGCGACTTGCTCCCAGGGCTCACAGTCGAGCAGACTCTGTTTTACACGCCCACAAAGGTTTCAGGCTACGTGAAGAGCTCCAAAGTGAAGCAAGTGATGGCTGACTTGGCCTTGTCGCAGGTCTCCAACAGGTGCACTGAGGAGCTCACCCAGAGCGAGTACAGGAGGCTGATGATTGGGGTGCAGCTGATCAAAGATCCAGGTACGAAACTGCAACCCCTCGCTGCAATCCCCTCCAGCCCTTGTTGTTGCAGTCGTGCTGCTGTTGGACGAGCCCACGTGGGACCTGGACCCCTTGAACACCTACCTGGTGGTCTCCATCCTCTCCAACGCTGCCAAGAAGTACGGAACTGCCATCGTGCTGACTATGGAGAAGCCGCGCTCCGACGTGTTTCCCTTCCTGGAGAGGGTGCTCTACTTGTGTCTGGGGGACGTGGTGTACACCGGAGGCACCAGGCACATGCTGGAGTACTTCAATGCCATCGGGTTCCCTTGCCCGCAACTGGAGAACCCGCTCATGTACTATCGTGAGTAGATCTAGGTCGTTGAGAGCTTCGTCAAGCATTGAGCTTCAATTCAATTCCAGTTTGCTTGTCGACTGTGGATCGAAGATCAAGGGAGAGGTTCATGGAGAGCAACCACCAGATAGCAGCCTTGGTGGAGAAATTCAAAATCGAGGGGGGCAATTTCCGGAAGGGGTCCAGCATCGCTTCGCCAAGTCAACAGATGGAGCACCAAATGCACACCAACAAGGTACCATTGCTGATTGGAAAGCCAGGCATGTTCTCAACTGCATGGACGATCTACGTGTTAGTAAAAGGGGGGGCCCTCAAATGCACCAGACCCACTCAAAATAATTTATTTGCAGAAGACTTCTCGCAGCTACTCTGAGCTTCAAACGCGCAGGCCTGCGCCAGACGATCCTGCGTTGCCTGCTGCTGCCCATGTTCTTCTTCCTCCTCTGGGTGTTCTACAGGGGGATGGGGAATTACCAGCACACCTTCATCAGCAGGAGTGGCTTGATTCTCAACTGTTTGGCTGGGGTGTATTTCGTTGGGATTCTCAACACGGTTTTGATGTGTACGTGAGCGCATTGCCTCGAGGTTTTGGGGTTTACAGGGTGATGTTTTTGCAGATCCCACTTACAGGACTCGCTATTTCCAGGAGTCCCAGGAAGGGCTTTATGGGGGGACTTTGTTTTTGTTGACGTATAACTTGGTTTCGATACCGTTTTCGTTTCTTTCGACGTTGGCTGCTTGTGCGATAGTGTTTCCGTGAGTGTTTCCAGCCATCTCTTGCAGCCATGCCTACGAATTTCATCATTGTTTCAGGTTAGTTGGCAGCTTTGACAACACCATGGACTATTTTTTCTTCAGTTTGGTACTCTGGGCTTGCTACATCTTCACAGAGCAGCAAACAATGGCCATACTGATGATCGTGAAGGACAATTTCACAGCAGCCATCGCAAGCATTTACATAACTGTAGTCTGCGTCACGCTGAGCAGCGGAATTTTGAGGTTAGTTTGTTACCACCCCACTAAACCACCTGATTTGACACCTATCATTGTTCCAGGTCCATCAAAGGGCTGCAGGATTGGCTTTATTATTTGACATTCGCGACTCAGGCTAGATATGCCTCAGCTTTTCTGAACAGGAAAGTTTTCACGAACACGTTGCTTAGTCAGGCTTTGCCTTTTGATCAACAGCAAAACTGCACTAATATGAATTTAGTTGAGGCTTCTTTGCTCAATGGCGTCAATAATCCTTATTGCAGGTGAGTCATCCAATCAGGCTCGTCTTAAAACCAACAGGCAGACTCTATGGACTATACTGAGTGGTTTTTAGTTTCTTCAAAAATTGCCCCTTCCAAAATTGTTGCAATTTTTCCACAAATTTCTACAATTTTTCACACTTCATTATAATTCATAATTTTTCGCAAGTTTTTGACGATTTTCATCAGTTTTTTACCATTTATTACTTTTTTCCGAAATTTTCTACGATCTTTCACATTTTTCTACAATTCATCGTTTTTCGTAATTCATCAGTTTTTTGCAATTCTCAACATTTTTCCATGATTTTTGGCAGTTTTTCACGATTTATCAATTTTTTCCGCAACTTCCTACGATTCTTCAGATTTTTTCACAATTCAAACAAATTTTTTTCGGGAAATAGACCGTTAAATCCGGATAAATTCATTTTGAAACCCTCGAATCTGGAAAGCCATTAGAAACATCCTTTGCGACGTCAAAACTGCCAACAGTGTGCACACACCAGCGTTGCCAGCTCTACTATCTTTCGGGGCTTTTAGGGATTTTTCTTGTTTACACATCAAAATACAAACAACGACACTATTCAACACCCTGTAACATACAATTTCCACAGATACGCCAACGGGCAATCCTTCCTCACAGAACGTTACAGCAGAGACCCCACCGACGTCATCTTCAGCGGCATACTCGAAGAGGATCTCAACATAGGAGTGACTTTTGCGTTCGCCTTAGGCATGATCGTTTTCAACATGTTCATGTATTTGGTGCCTTTGCCGGCATTCGTCAAAGCCAAGTTCAGAGAGTAAACGAGACGCAGGGGGGTGCCGCAAGGACACCACCTGGGGGCACTCTCGAGGATGGGTTTTTCAGCATTTGCGATCGGTTGGATGGGATTCGGGGTGCCACAGGGATGTGTCCAGGGACCACATTTATACCCATAGGTGAGGAAAAAATTATATGCCTGATGGGAGCTTTTTGTAGGACTAGAATTTCGGATTTTTGACGTATTTATGTGTATAAATTTTGAACCAATGTGAGATGTATCGTACTTATCTAGAATTAAGTGTGTTTTTTAGTGTAGTAGATTGTTTATTTATCTGAATTAGTTGTGTAAGATTGTGTATATTTTACAGCCCAAATCATTCCGTCCATGAATGTAACATAAATAAATATTTTTAGTTTGAAATTAGTTCGTTTATCAAATAAAAATAAATATACTACGCTAGATAACTTTTCTTTTTGAGAATCCAACTTATATTGTACCAGCAATCGACTGAAATAACAAAAAAACATGTTGTTGGGACTGTCGGTAATACAGGGCGTTTTTATCGCCGTATTTGGGCTTCAAACTTCATCACTGTATTACTAGATGGCGTTAAGGTCAGGGGATTTTTCGACGAGCAATTTTTTTCAATGACATCACTCCAAATACTACCAAAAATATATGTAGGAAGTTTCATGATAATCGGTTGAGTAGTTTTGGGGTAAAAGCCGTACAAACATTCCCAAACAGTGAACCATTTTCAGTCCCAGGTATGAGTTCAATTGAAAAAACTGACCTACATCATGTTGGACCATTCCTTGGAAAAACTAATTCAGCTAAATTGTCCCTCAGGCAACTCTAAAAATGAATCCGAGTTACCAGAACAAAGTACACAAGAAGATGCATAGTTTCTAACTAGTAGTTACACTCACGAGCAAATTCGTTTATGTTGTATACTTTTCGTGGACGAAACTGAATGAAATATCCGCAGGAACCAAGAAAGTGGTAGAGCTGGCAACGCTGCCAGACTCCAAGAATCAGTACAGCTGACGTAACGAAAAGTGTTGTTTTGACGTCTCGCTGAATTTAGAGGTTTTGAAGTGAAAATTCTGTAGATTTCAGAAGATATTCTCGAGAATAAATTTCCTATAGACAATTTTCCATCATTATATTCGATCTCGAAGCAGGTTTGAAGCAGATTTACGATTCTGTTTCTCGCCTATCGTAACGGTGACATACTCGTTGCAACTACCCGTTGGAATCTATGCTATGCAGGGTTCATCTGGGAAAAGAAAACTGGAGATATGTGTGCTAATTCGAGTCGTCTACGATATATCCGTCTTGATACTTCAGAAAGTCGCATGCATGATAGAGTTGAGAAGCAAGTCGCAAAGTGGGCAATTTCCATTCTGCATCCTCATGGAGTTTCGACTGCTCGAATTGAAGACTTTTATGGAGGAGGCACTCACATGCACGACGTAAACGTACGTTCACCCCGAGATTTGATATTTATCGAAGTGGGACAGAAGGTTTATCAAAGATGCTTGCCGATTGGAGAAGTGGACAAGAATATTTTGTATCTCTACGTCTGGAAAACCCCCTTTTTTCAACGAAAAAACCAAAGAAACTTCCGTATAATCAACATCATCTCTCCAATTCGTTTATCGCTCATGCATCTATTCTAACTTTATTATTTATTCAAAATTCCGTAGACCTCCAATAAAAGTACAGCTGGCAACACCGCCTCGCTTCTTTTCGCGTGAAAAGCATCCTTGCAAGGGGTTTCACGAGGAGAAGAATAAAATAGAGTCAACTTTTCATCCGACAACACTGCACCTGTTGCTGACGTGCCGTAACTGTCAAACTGCTGGACTAATCCCTGTTTATCGGAGTGAAAGTCATCTTCTGCGGATGACCTCGGGGATGGCCTGGAGGTGGATGTGAACGTCTAACACAATATCAAAGGAATCGATATTATATTCGAATTGTATCCGGGAAGCAGTTGAATTTCCTCATTGATCCTGTGATTACGTTTTCGCCCTGTAATTAATCATTCCGCCTGGAGTTCCGGGGAACAGGCCGGAAATTCGGATTCCCTGCTTTGTCATTGTCATTTGAATTATCCGGTGATGGGGTACGAGGAGGTTTGGGGTGTGTGTTGAGCAGGCTTAGTTTAATCATGCCAAAAAGTCTAAAAATCTGTGAGGCGGGAGCCTCCATACGAACATTGGAGACTTTCGTAAATTTTTCGAAAAAATTTCAAAAGATAAATTCGCCCTCGTCTACTAGGGATCTATAAAATTCCAAATTCCATACGAACATTGAAGACTCTAAGACGACTTTGAATCTTTGAAAAATCCAAAGGTACCAGATTTCCATGAAAATTGATTAAAACGACTAGACTTCCATAAAAATCAATAAAAAACGACCAGGTTAAAAAATATTTATTAAAAATGACTAGATTTCCATGAAAATCAATTAAAAATGTTTAATAATGACCAGACTTCCATGAAAATTCGAAACGGCCAGATTCTCACCCGTCTACAAGGTGTTTAAGAGGCGCTGAAAACGGTGGTGAAATCCGTTTTTCGATATCTGGTATAGTTTTCGAGATATTTTACGTTGAAAATTCCAAAAAAACGCTAAAAAGTCGAAAAAAGGCACGAAAACACCCCAAAACCCCCGATTTTCAACGAAAAAACCCATGAAGAGTCTTTGTCGATGTTCTGGAAGCCTCCATACAAAAATTGGAGATTCTACGACGACTTTGATTTTTGCAAATATCCAAAGGGGGTACCCTTTCGTCGATTTTTCGAAAAAAATCCAAAAATAAATTCGCCTGAAAACAGGGAAAACATTCGTCTACAAGGGGTCTAAGAGGCGCTGAAAACGGTGGTGAAATCCGTTTTTCGATATCTGGTATAGTTTTCCAGATATTTCATGTTGAAAATCCCAAAAAAAAGCCAAAAAACGTACGAAAACACCCCAAAACCCCCGATTTTCAACGAAAAAATCCATGAAGAGTCCTTGTCGATGTTCTGGAAGCCTCCATACGAACATTGAAGACTCTACGACGATTTTGATTTTTTTTTATCCAAAGGGGGTACCCTTTCGTCGATTTTTCGAAAAAAATCCAAAAATAAATTCGCCTGAAAACAGGGAAAACATTCGTCTACAAGGTGTTTAAGAGGCGCTGAAAACGGTGGTGAAATCCGTTTTTCGATATCTGGTATAGTTTTCGAGATATTTTACGTTGAAAATTCCAAAAAACGCTAAAAAGTCGAAAAAACGCACGAAAACACCCCAAAACCCCCGATTTTCAACGAAAAAACCCATGAAGAGTCCTTGTCGATGCTCAGGGAGCCTCCATACGAAAATTGGAGAATCTACGACGACTTTGATTTTTGCAAATATCCAAAGGGGGTACCCTTTCGTCGATTTTTCGAAAAAAATCCAAAAATAAATTCGCCTGAAAACAGGGAAAACATTCGTCTACAAGGGGTCTAAGAGGCGCTGAAAACGGTGGTGAAATCCGTTTTTCGATATCTGGTATAGTTTTCCAGATATTTCATGTTGAAAATCCCAAAAAAAAGCCAAAAAACGTACGAAAACACCCCAAAACCCCCGATTTTCAACGAAAAAATCCATGAAGAGTCCTTGTCGATGTTCTGGAAGCCTCCATACGAACATTGAAGACTCTACGACGATTTTGATTTTTTTTTTATCCAAAGGGGGTACCCTTTCGTCGATTTTTCGAAAAAAATCCAAAAATAAATTCGCCTGAAAACAGGGAAAACATTCGTCTACAAGGTGTTTAAGAGGCGCTGAAAACGGTGGTGAAATCCGTTTTTCGATATCTGGTATAGTTTTCGAGATATTTTACGTTGAAAATTCCAAAAAAACGCTAAAAAGTCGAAAAAACGCACGAAAACACCCCAAAACCCCCGATTTTCAACGAAAAAACCCATGAAGAGTCCTTGTCGATGCTCAGGGAGCCTCCATACGAAAATTGGAGAATCTACGACGACTTTGATTTTTGCAAATATCCAAAGGGGGTACCCTTTCGTCGATTTTTCGAAAAAAATCCAAAAATAAATTCGCCTGAAAACAGGGAAAACATTCGTCTACAAGGTGTTTAAGAGGCGCTGAAAACGGTGGTGAAATCCGTTTTTCGATATCTGGTATAGTTTTCGAGATATTTCATGTTGAAAATTCCAAAAAAACGCTAAAAAGTCGAAAAAACGCACGAAAACACCCCAAAACCCCCGAATTTCAACGAAAAAACCCATGAAGAGTCCTTGTCGATGTTCTGGGAGCCTCCATACAAAAATTGGAGATTCTACGACGACTTTGATTTTTGCAAATATCCAAAGGGGGTACCCTTTCGTCGATTTTTCGAAAAATTCCGAAAAATAAAATCGCCTGAAAACTTGTCTATAAGGTGTCTATAAGGTGTTTAAAAGGCGCTGAAAACGGTGGTGAAATCCGTTTTTCGATATCTAGTATAGTTTTCGAGATATTTCATGTTGAAAACCTGAAAAATCGCAAAAACCTCACGAAAAACCTCAAAACTCAACGAAAAAACCTATAAATAGGTCCATGTCGATGCTCTGGAAACTTGTAGACTCCATGAGGACGATCCGATTTATATTTCAAATTGTCTACATACAAACAGTCGTATAGTTCCTGAAACACACAGTATATTGCCTCTAACAGCACCGACAAAGACCGATAATTCCGGGTTCAGAGTACATCCCCGAGCAAAATGGATTCCCGTGTGCATGAATCCACGTTTTCGACTAATGGGCGACACCGGATGAAATATCTTTCACCTCTCCATTTTCGTGTCACGTCATAAAAATACCGACCACACTCGTTTCTGCGTGCTTACACCATCATAAATCCTCGTCGATGCATCAAAAACGCCATTTTCCCTCACCTGGTACATCATTCGGCTGGTGAACTGTCAACGTCATCGAAATTCCACTGTTCAAGAGGCCTCCTCACTCGCCCGACCTGAGCCTTTGTGACTTTTCCCCCTCCTCACCCCGCAAAAGCACCCAAACGGAAGGAAACACTTCCGTGATTCAATTAACAACGACGGAAAAGGTGTCACTTTGGAAAATTGGAAAAACCAATCATCTTCATCAACATCCGATTCACTTTGACGCGATCAACGTATCGAAGCCAAATTTTTTGCGTAACTCCCTCAGAACTGTTAATCCCCTAATGCGCCTTCGGATAAAGCGAAAAAGGGCACGCCCAAAGTGATATCTTGATGTGACTCGCCCGAATTTTTTTCGCACGAATTTCGTAATAAATTCCTAATTTTATTTTTGCCGCATTGATTCCACCATCCAATCGCACTAATTGTGTTTGGGGTAGCGCGGGGGGCTGCAGGGGGTTGATGATATCGATAGTGATTGGATATATTGTGTCCGTTTTAATTATTGAGTTATTCATTTCAGTTATGGTTTTTCGAATAATAAGTAGGCAGAATTTCATTCGAATGTATCGATACTGAATTTCAATGAATTATTTATAACTAGTGAAATTTCCGCGGCTGCAGGCTGTAGCGACATTAAGTGGTAGGATAATGAAACAACTAAACAGTGTACTAACATTTAAATCTCAACAAACATCTAACAAATCCACTCTCGATTCTTTGGGAACACATTCAGTCTCATTCGCGAAACCGACACTATTTTCAGTTTCACAGACTTTGCAAAGTCCTCAACAATTGTCGATACAAGTCGTCGAAATGGGCGGCTAGGAAAAAGTCGTTGTGAGCAAAGTCGAAATAATTGATCGTCGTCGTCACTCCGTTCGATCTCAGTTGATCGTAGAGTATTTCGGCATCCTGGAAAACACGAAATTTGGATAGTATAATGAAAGGCACCACGACAATAAAAGACACCACAAAGATAAAAGGCACTGTGACGATAAAAGGCACCACAATAATAAAAAACACTGAGAAATAAAAAGGAATACGATGATAAAAGGCACTATGAAACTAAAAGGCAATACGATAATGAAAGGCACTGCTGCAATAAAAGGCACTGTGGATAAAAGGCACTAACTTGGGCATCTCCGATGAAATCTTGTCTTCCCACGAACAAATGCACCGGTACGGTTATGGCATTCAAATCGTAAAGGGGTGGGGCGGTCGCATTGTATCTCGCCACGTTTTCCTTTCCGTAATCGTAAAATTGCAATTTCCCCGTATTGACGCATTGCGCGAAATGGTTTATCAATTTGAGAGACGTTCCGTCAGGAAAATAACTCCCGAACACTGGCAGAAGGTCCTGAAATAAAAAAACATCGGATGATAGGTGAGGCTCTCCTTGGAAAATATTTCTTGGTGGTGCCTGAAAGAAAGAATTGTGGAAGACTCACCGCTCTCACTTCCGAGATTGACAGTCCATTGGTCAAAGATAAGACGAGTTCGCAAAGTAAAATAGCAGGGAATGTGCCGCATAGTCTCGAGACTATTTGGGTGTCCAACGATGAGACTCCCAAGGCGTATATACCGATGCCGTTTAGTAAACGCTGAAAAAACAAATCAGGTTTATCGAACGAGACCAATTGCTATTGAAATAAAAATTCGAAACTGAAAAAATGTTGTGTTGAAATCCTGAACTGCGCTGAAAATAAACTATTATGCTTCTCAATCGATGTTGCATGAACCCTTATTTACCCTCGCCGATGTTGCACGAACCCACCGACAACCTACCACTATTTTATCCGCCAAGGGGGCGAGCACTTTGTACAACCCCTTCATGTTTCCCGTGTGAGCCACCGGCGCGAACGACACGATGGCGTTCAGGTGCGTCTCGGCGTGTTTCTTCCGCAAGATGGCGTACACGTACGACATGGTCGTACCCATCGAGTGGCCGATGAAGGTGACGTTGCCCCGTTGGCCCGTCATTTTGGATATGTAGGAGGTCATGGCGGGGATGTCGTAGACGCCGTGCTCGTGGAAACTGGAATTGGGGATGCGTCAGCGGTTTTGGGGACGATGAACAACGTAAAACACTATGCAAAGTACTCAATTCAAATGTAGAAGGTAAATGGTGAAAGGTAAATGATAAAAGGAAACTGGTAAAAGGTAAATGGTTAAAGATGAATGATGAAAGATAAATGGTAAAAGGTAAAAGCTTAATGATAAAAGGTAAATGGTAAGAGGTGAAAGATAAATGGTAAGAGGTAAATGATAAAAGGAAACTGGTAAAAGGTGAAAGCTCAATGATAAAAGGTAAATCGTAGGAGGTAAATAGTGAAAGGTAAATGATAAAAGGAAACTGGTGAAAGGTAAAAGCTTAATGATGAAAGGTAAATGGTAGGAGGTGAATAGAAAATGGTAAAAGGTAAAAGCTAAATGAGGTAAATGGTGAGAGATTAAAGGTAAATGGTTCAGTACTGCCAATTGAAAAAGTAGCAAGATTCTATTCAATTTTGCAAGCGATCCGAATACAACTGACTATTACCTATAATTCCAGTATTCTGGATCGGAAGTTGTTAATTTTTCGTTTCTTCTAGAATTAGTTCCGCCCCTTGTCGTCGACAGCCAGACGTCGTAGCCATTTCTTGATAAAAACAATGCTAGATAAACCAAATTCGATCAAATCAAACATTTGACAGAAAATACGATGCTGATTTTTATACGATGACGAATGCAAAAATATTTCAAATTGATATTTCTACCGAGAGGTCGTTTTTTTTTCATCTCGAAGACATTTATTTTCATCCGTATCATCGCGCAAATAATCTAGTGGGCATTGACACAGATCCTGTGAATTCAAGATCGCGAACCGGTTCAAAAATTGTTCCATTGAACATAATCGATTTTTTGTCACAATAAAATGCGACCAAGGTGAAAAAATCTATTAATTCTTTCCGTTCGAAATGTGTCGATTTTTTTAGATTCACAGTGACAGCTCAGCATGATCGATTCTCGAATGACAGTGGCAAAAATCACATTCAAACGTCGAAATGACAATTCCGTTTGGTCGCGATTGTGAAAGACTTGTGCGGCGCCATCTATCGACCCTTCATCGAAAGAATAGTAATGCTAGTTCAGCTACCTCCGTGTAGATGGCGTCTAGGTGGAATTTAGACCGTACCTAAGGAATTTCGTCCCTGTAGTAACCAAAAGACGCCGGTGCCTCCGATACCATGTTGGAGGAGGATGGGTCGACCTGGGGAAGCGGTTTCGGGGGGGATCCTGAAGAGGGTCAGGATATAACCGTCTTCGGTGGTCACCTGGTGTTTTTCGTATCTGGAGCCTGTTCGTCCCAAAATGTCGACCTAGACCAATTTAAAGAGCCTTTTTTATTTTGCCATGCTCATTGGTCAGCTTTTAAAGAAAAAAAAAAAGGCTACAAAGCATGCCTAGAAAGAGTGCTAGATTTTGACATCCTGTACATAAAAAGAAAAAGCATTACTTCCATTCGCACTGAAACAACTCACGAATTTTGAAATGTGTGAGGATTTTCATTGATTCACCCTGTATACTCATTATAGTATATTCATAGAAGCTGAACTTTCACAAGAAAGAAAAGCACCCGGTATATAATTGAAGAGTAGATCAACTTGAGAATTTCCAAGTAATTTTCGATAATCCAATTCCGAATATTGAGACGAGATGCCTTCGGATTAATTAAAAATTCAAATTCTCGCGAGATGTTGAAAAAAAGCAGCAGAATTTCCCAATGAAAATCGATGATAACGAATTTTCTACCGAGACCCTGGCACCGATATTCCCATGTTGTCCGATAGCTCGAAGGTTTCGTTCATAATTTCATCAATCAATTAGTAGCATCAAATTGAATGAATCAATAAGAATACACAGTGAAAAAAAATCCAGTGTAGAGTACACTGTAGTTTCACAATACACGCGAATTGATTATTCATTTCCAAAATCCGAAACATAAAGTTATGCATGGTTTATCATGTTTTCGATTCGTGAAATAAAAAAAGGATAATTTGGCAGGATAATCGATATTTTTAAAATAAAAAATTTCTCTCCAAATAAATTTGGCATCGTTTTGAAGACACTGCGAAGTATTGCCATAATTATCGATTCCTAAATGACCCCAGCTATGTCTCAGTGGTTAGCTGAATATTTTTTAATTTGCATTGTTGGTATCGAAAAAGAACCAAATCTTTCAGAACTATCTTCCTTGAATAAATAGACTGAATGCTGCCTCAAAAATAAAAAATACCTCATTTTGGTGTATTCAGAGATAAAAATTCATAAAAAACACTAGGATGATATGATGAACCACATTCAGCGGTGCTACCATGCATTATGTCAAACCACCACAGCTGCGTTACGTGACGCTATTTTGATAAAAACATGATCACGAATCCACAGTACATCGAATCGAACCAGGATGGATGAAGGGGACACCAAAAAAATAACAAAAGGAAGAAAATGGACTCACCATTGTAGATCTGACATCAGGATTGTACCAACACTCTTCATTATTGAGTACCAGAGTGGCGTAGGCTGGGATTTTGTTACAAACATTGTTGGTGTGAGGCAAATAGACACAATCGACTCGTTGACTTAGCAAAAAGCTGAGTAGTACTAGAGCAGTACTCAAGTGCGATTCCATGATTACCGAAATCCCCGTTTCTAGCGTGTTTAACCTGCTGCGATTGGCGTCTAAACTCTAAATATTGACGATTCAAGGTATTGGAGTGGTGAACCTCCTCCATGGATGTATCAAATCATTAATTCCAGTATATTCGGCTTAATTGTTTACCTTTTTGTTATCTAGTACTTTCAACTAATGACAACTTTCCTTCATACAGGTTGTCTTGGAAAAAGCCACTAGTTGCATTTATTATTCCATTTCAATTTCGGTAGGGGGTTTTATGGGTACTCTGTACATATTTTGACTCGAATAACACGTGTAGAAATTTTTTGAAATTCTTCATTTGGAAATACGAAGAATAAGTAAAATTTTATACACTTGAAATTGATAATTTTCCTCTTAAATTTTCTAGATTCAAGCTGATAACAATTGAATCACATTGCCTCATTGGTGGAGAATAATTTGATGATTATAATTCGTGTTTTCTGTCGTGCGAAGGATGAATTGAAAAATATCCAACTGAACCTGAATCAATCAAATTACGATGTTGAAATGACACTACTAGTAAACAACCACTTAACTTTATTGGGTTTTTTAATCTCGCTTCGTATTTTTATACTCTGCAGAAGGCTGAGTATAATTGAAATAAATTTGTTTATTATTTCGACATTGAATAAATAAAAAAAAAACACAATAATTCGTTGAATTTTGAATGAATTTTTTTTGTGTTAAAATAGACAGGGACATCCTGTATAGTTAAATAGATTATGTTCTCGACAATTAGAATAATTATAATTTGTTCTACTTTTAATTGATTGACAACTTTTTTTCGAATTATGATTCCATTATCTTATCTATGCATTGAAAAATAACGAAATAGTGTTGAAAATTCGAAAACGAAAACAAAATTTATGTATATCAATAGTAATTTCACTCACACATAATTACTCGTAAGTCGCCTATTGTTCTCTTCGTTACTTTTATCGTAGAAAAATAGGCTTGTTGAAAAATTATTTCTTATCATCTTACAATTCAATGCTATTGAGAATCGGCCACCTGGTTGTGACGATTCGAACCCATCGGACTTTTCCTGAAGCCATCGTTCCGAAGGAATAATTCTGATCGATTTTGTGGTTTACGGTTTGTTCCACGATTAAAAGTTGTATTACCATGACATGCTTTGTTAATTAATATTCATGAATTAATGATATTCATTTATTTGTGTCAAACGCGTTCGTTCACCGTTCAAGAAAAAGAATTACGCGAAATCTGGAGCTTTGCAAAATCGGTGAATTTTCAGTTGGGTTGAGTAATTTCAGCTGTGGGCTATTGTTAATTAATTCAAAACAATTTATTCATTGATTATTTATATCCCTTTACCCACTCTGCTAAAAGCGGAATAATTGAGACATAGTAATAGTGAAATTCTCATTTAAAAACGCAGTGTGCAATTCGAGTCAACTTTTCCCTGAATAGAGGGGAAATATTTGATGGCCTAGAAGTTTTGGTACACCTGGTATATGCAATACGTGATTGAATTGTCGATATCTGTATTGTTTGCTTAGATGTATCTATAAAAATCACATTACTGAAATCAAAACAATGTTTTCCTACAATAACTGAATGTTAACATGAATTTTATCAACAAACTTTTATTGACAATAAGCTGCTTTCAGATTCATTGATTCAGTAAGTGCCGAAAGAATGAAGCGTACAGTATTGGATGTTTTTCTAGTGAAACCAATAAAGTGATTCCTATAATTTGTATGATTTATAATTCGAACTAATTGAAGAAAAAAAATCATTAGTTTCTTGAAAAATTATAATTATCCTTTAAACTACAACTTCGTTATTTTTCAATTTTATAACTACAATTTCCGATGAAGCATCATCAGATGTTCGCACAACCAGACAAGCTAAACGATGTTTAAGTTCGTGATTTTATTGAAAATATTGACAGTGGGTGTGACTAGTGCTCCGACCCCCAAAAACAACGTTTGCACAAATTTCCAAGCATACAGCCGACTGACGTATGACGTACACTGCTTTTACAACCCAGACATCGATTCTACACCAGTAAGCATGCATTTCTAGACGATCTGTCAACGTCATGTCAAATGTCAACGTCATATGTCAAATGTCAACGTCAAATGTCAAATATCAATGTCAACGTCATATGTCAAATGACAATGTCATATGAGTATATAACTTGTTTTTTCATGAATCAATCGTCATCGAACAGCATCCTGACGCACGTGATCGCGACTCACGTGTTTTTTTTCCTCTCTACCGAAATAAACTCGTCTTCTAGGCGAAACAAAGGAACGGCGACTGTCACAGACAAGGACCTTCGTTTGCCTTGCACAAATACAAGTTGCTAATGGAATAACCTAACCTTGTCATCTTTTTGCTCATTTTTCAGTACCATCGTCGACGTAACAAACAAATGCAACCGGTTGAATCGAAAAAAAAAAAAGTCGCGCAAAGTTCAGCCGTTCTGATCGGGTCCAGCACAGTGGAAATTTATCATCTGTTGAAAAGCGAATTTCGGAAAATATCGGCAGTGGGATTTGGTCGATTGGTGATGTTTCGCGTGTATCTGGTGGTTTTTATAACGGTGGTGGGCGTTGATGGTGTTCCTGTGGGAAGGAACAACGCCTGTGATCGGTTCCAAGCCTACAGGAATTTAGGGAACGATAGGGAACACTGCTTTTACAATCCAGACGTGGATTCGACACCAGTAAGCCCCGTTTCAGTCACACTCAGCTCCTAACGTTCCGCTACAACGAATCACCCTGTATATTACCGCGTCTTTTCCTGAAATGTCGAGCGAATTTCAATGTTTCAACGTTCCCACAGTACCAGATAGCCGAGAGGCACGGATTCCAACTAGAAAACCATCTGGTGCAGACTGATGATGGATACATACTCAGCGTATTCAGAATTTCGAAACTAGGTGAGCGGGCGGAGAATAGGCAACCCGCTTTGCTGCAACACGGCATTTTAGTGGACGGCGTCTCCTGGATAATCTCAGGGAACGGATCGTTAGGTAGAGCTTTTATAGCTTGTTGTTTTTCGATCACCCTGTGTGGTGTTTTTTCAGCTTTCACTCTGGTGGCTCATGGTTATGATTTGTGGTTGCCTAATAACAGAGGCACCCTGTATTCGTCGAGGCATGTCGATCCAGGTATCTCAGAAAAGGACTATTGGAATTTCAGGTGAATATTCAACGAGTTGCGGAAATCGCTGTAGTGCGGTGTTGCCGTATGTCTATTTTTCAGTGAAACTCCGAAACAGGAAGTTGATGATTCGAATTGTTTGGATTTATTGATTCAACGGTTTTTTTCGATATCTGTGAAAATGTCAACTAGAATTACAAACTATTGACGCCTAAAAGTTCCCAGCAATGTCAATCAGTGGTTAGTTAGATACTTTTTATTTTGAAAGATGACCAAATCTGTCAGAACTGTCTTCCTTGAATAAAAATCCGAACATGTCGAATTTGGAATTAGTTTCCGCAAATTGAATAAAACAATTGCTGTTTTGTATTCAATGCCAAAATTTATTTATAGAAGTCTGATGTAATTACTCAACCTTTATGCACATAGGCGTAACTAGGGAAGGGAGAATAAATAAAAAAAATGCAAGTAACAATTTTAAAAATTGTTTTATAACGCTTAGAACCCCACCATTGAAGTTCCCCCCAGAAAAACAACATAATTAAGTATTCCCTCGCCAAATTCGCAATTTTCAGCTTTCACGAGATGGCCGTCAAAGACCTCCCAACCATAATCGAGTACGTCTCCAAAACAACGAATCGAAAAGACCTAATTTACATCGGCCACTCCATGGGCACCACCACTGCCTTCATCTACTCCTCTTTGCTCCGGAACCACGCCCAGCAACACCTGAAGGGCCTCATTTGCTTGGCCCCAGTGGCGTACATCAGAACCTTGCAGGGCCTACTGCGCCTCGTCGTTCCTTTCCACGGCCTACTCAAAGTAAACCAACGATTGTTTTTATATGGTGAGGCGACTGTTGTTGTTTTTTTTTTGTTCTCCAGGGGTTGCTGGATTTTTTCGGCTTGCACGCCGTGGGGCAGTTCACGGCGCTGCAGAAGCTCGTGACGAGTCTGACGTGCAGCAGGTACCCGTTGATCACGGCCTGTCAAGTGTTGTACGCGATGTCGGTGGGTTTGAGACTGGACCAGGTGAGGCCGGTGAGTGCCACACACCCTGTACCCTTCAGCGAGGCGTGATTTTTTCGGTCGCAATTCCAGGAGATCCTGCCTGTCATTATGACAGTCTTCCCTGCCGCCGTGTCTGTCAAAACGATGGTGCATTTCGCGCAGATGACCTTGAGCGGCGGGAAGTTCCAATCGTACGATTACGGTCCTGCGGGAAACTACGAGAAATACAATTCGTCGACGCCTCCCGTGTACCGAGTGGAGGAAATCTCAGTTCCGGTGCATCTTTTCTCCGGAACAAACGACTTTATAGCCACCATAGCGGTTCGTATGTTGTGTCATAACCTCGCTTTTGTCACGAAAATCAAGGGGGGATGAATCAGGGGAGCCAGCTGGCCACTTGGCCACCAAACCAAGCATCGGGGCAAATCTAGTTTTCACTTTCCAGGACACCAAATATTTGTATGGGAGACTGAACACCCCCAAGTGGTATCACGAGTACAATTTGGCCCACACCGACTACGCCTTTGGGAAAAAAGTGGATGAATTGTACGCCGACATACTGGGTGTCATGGAAAGTGGTTTCACTACAACTAACGTTACCGAGCATGAATATACATGATCACTCAACGCAGTTTTATTTTCGGGCATCTTCGACTTAAGTCAACACGACTGAGTAACGTTATCTCCCTCATATTTATGCAATAAAGATTAATCAACATAGGAAGTAATTCACTGTATGGGTACGTGGAATAATTAGCGATAACGCGTGACCTTGAGCAGAATCTTCAAAGGATATTACTTCACTTTTTTTACATTATTCAAAAGGCAGAAGCACTGATCATTTTGAGGGTCAAACATTTGAAACATATCCGCTTATGTTGTGTGATAGATAGAAGATATACTGATTCTTCTTTGAGAGTTTTTTTTTCGCTTATAAACATTCAATTATTATAGTGAAAATAAAAATAAAAAAATAAATATAACACTGCTCAGATTAATGTTAAACATTCTGTTATATGGTTTTTGAAATATTGATATTTTTTGTAATATCACTGATAGCTTTCAGATCTTCAGGCAAAGAGTTGAATATTTTTTAGACCTTGTAATATGCACTTTTTTCAAATTTTTCATTGGATTCATGTATGGGATCAGTAAATAGAATTTTTTCAGTGAATATCTAGTAAGGCATTCGAAATTTTGATGTTGATTTTCAAAGTTCTGATATCAAAACAATTTTTTACCAATTCTCAGTTGTTGTCATTGACTTTTTCGCATTATTCTGACACTTTGTGAGATGTGTCAAGGAATCCGCTTCGAGATAACGAGAATCACCTATCGAAAAGAAGGAAAAACTCCTGCGTATGCCATATATGTGGCTGCCACTCAAATATTTAGACTTCTCGCTGCTTCCAGCTAAGCAAACTATTTATCATGCATGGAATATAAATCAGGATTTTATTGGAAAGGCATCCAGTCCGCTCTGAAAATGATCGCATTTATTTCGTCGAGCTTCGACGCATACGGTTGTTTGTCCCCCCCGAGCCCCAACGATACCCCCCCCTCTGTCTGTTTACATTTGGTTCGTTCCCATCGAAGGGAAATGGCTTCGAGACGTCCAGAGACCGATGCGGTGAGTCGGAGCTCGATGCGACTAAATCCAGCGGTATTGGTGGCCATTCAACAGGTGTTTATTGAAAATGACACTGACAATGAGATTTTCGTGTGATTTTTCGCAGTAACGTTTCTAAAATGCGATACAAGTTATTAGGGCGATGACAGCTGAAGCGGAATTCTTCAAAGGGGGGAATTTGTTGCATCCAATTTCCCTTTAAGGGTGACCCATAAAGGATTGGGTGATTTTCGTGTTTTTTTTTTGGAAAAAAAGTACTCGATGGATTTGTTTGAGGTGTTTTGAGGATTATAAGGTATATTTTAGCAAATGCTGAGATTTTTTATTTGCAAAAATATTGAAAAATAACGGCACATTTCTTCAGAGGTGCCAGAAATAGTTCCCCAACTGCTGACATAATTCTGACCAAATGAGTAGCTGGAATAAAAAAAAAATCAAAAAAAGTATTGAAATTGGGAGTATTTTCTATAAAATGACCAACATTTTTGGAAAATATCAAAATAAAAAAAAAGGCATAGTTCTGAAAAATTTTCTTTTTGTGGAGTTGGATAGTGGTCGTTTTTTCAATGTCAAATTGGCAATTTTCAACCAACCAAAAAGATCGTCGGTCATTTTGAAGTTAATATATTCAAGAATACTCAGTTTCAATTTGAAGTGGATCTGTCAACTTCTCTTTGAGTTATGACGTCAGCAATTCCGAAAAATGTCGTTTCGATTTCAATACTTGTGAGCTGTCACTCTTTAGAACGCTGCCCTCAAAAAACTATTCAAGATACGATGTTGCCGTTTACACAGGATATTTTTGAAAGTATCAACTATCGAATGAGCAAAAACATAAAACGATTTTTGAAGCTGTTAGACTTCTCCTTACAAGAACAAAAACAGGTCTGTTCCTTGAATGCTCACAATAAATACCCAAAAACGTCCCCAACACCTTTCCCCCAAAACCGTGACACTCGAACTGGGTTACCCCACCCTGTACCCCCCAATCGAGGGGTAAAAACCGCCACGACACCCCCATATCGTAATGGCACAACATAAAAAGATGTAAGCCGCACATTTATCCTACCCCTTCACGTTTCCGATTGTGATGCGCAGGCGCCGAAAACTTGAAAGGCGTCGGGAACGCCGAAAGCGTCGCGACGGCAGTTATTCCGACGCCGAAAAGTACGCCGGACGCGTTTCGGGACGTCCTGCCCGAGAGGCTAGATAGACACGTCGAGGTCGACGTCGGATCGGCCAACAGACCGTCCAGATTTCAGCCTCGTGGAACGAAAGGTGGTGGATCGGTGAATGGGTGGGAGAGAAACAGAGAAAGGTATTTTTTTTATTACTGATTAATGAAATTAAATAAGGCTTTGAATATGGAATGAGATTATTTCGAAAAAAAAAACAACTAAAGGTAGCTGGTGTTGAAATTAAGAACAGAACGAAGAAAAAGACAAACACATTCTCCAATTTTGGTGTAAACATTTCATAAATCGCAAACATTTTTCGAAAAAAATTCGTATGTTGAATTTTCTGTTTCGGAGAATCGCTGAAAAAAAGACAAGCGGCAACACCGCACTTCCTGGCACAACTGTCACAACTATTTTGCTCAATTAAATTGACTATGTTTCTAATATAATTGATAATAAAGTCCCTGTGAGAGTTTATATCCACAGAAATTCTTGGAGCTTTTCAAAAAATGTCCAAAATTGATTTTCAGCTGCTGCGCGTATTCATTTCGAGCTTCGCTTTCTAGTTTTTTTTTCTAGAATAACTTCCTTCTGCAAGTTATTTTATCACTGGAATCGAATTGTCTTTCGAGACATTGCGCGCATAAAACGAATTTCTTTCTCGCTGTACTATCTCGATTACAACTACGGAGAATATACGTTTACTAGTCCGATGTTTATACAGTGTGTCCGTTTGGAAATTGTAAACTTATCGAGAAACATTAATTTCGAATAAACACACTGTATAGAGAAACCAAAATTGATCTCGCCCATTGACTGTTCCAAGAAAATCGTCACAAAACTTGTTATCGAACCGGCGCATCCACCATATTTGGAAGAGGATTCTTACTAATGGGCTCTCAGGTTCAGTCGTCTCCTCCTCTTCGAGGGGCTCCTAAGTAGCGTGTCCCCCCACGTCAGCTAGTGGGTATGGTTTGGAGAGCACCGCAAAGGGGCGATATCGGTCGTACATTGATTGCAGAAGGTCCATCTCGAGTCGATGCTCGAGAGCGACCGTCTATGAGGTTTGCATGGATTTTTTGGTTTCTGTGGATTGTTCCGGTGTTTTTTGAGGGTTGGTATGGTTAGAATTCATATTGTATATACAGGATGTCCGTGTTTCGGAAGCCACTATGAAGAGAAATTGAGAAAATGTGAAATCTGGACGTACTAGACATTTTGAACTGGAAATTCATTTAGACAGTTTTTCATGGAGTTCTCAAAAATGGCATTACCTCTTCAATAATTCTCAAAATGAGAGAGAAACACCTGTCAAGTGTTCGTAAAGTCTTCATTGTTCGTACGGAGACTATCATGGCATTGCTTAGAATTTTTTATAGACTTTGTGTCAAAAATAGGGGGTTTTTAAGACTCTCCAGACACACAGAATTCAAAAACAATGCCAGCGCAACTAAGACACTTGCAAAACGCTCGAAAATTCTCAAAACAAAATGGGAAAGTATCTGGTTCCTGGTATCAAAATAAATATTCTTTTGGGACCAATGGGTGAAATATCACAAAGAAAAAATACCTCACAGATAAATAAAAATAAACACGAGCCCTACACCTGCTCCAAGGACATTCCCGAAGGAATAACATATCATCTGTGCACTTTCAGTTGGGCTAAATCAAAGAGTGTCTCCCTTATTAAATGAAACGAAAGAGGAAGAACACTCGGTTGCCTTTTCTGAGACCTCCGATCACAGCAGACTGTCTCATTTTCATTAACACTTCCTTCGAAATTAACAGCCTGGGTCGTTTGGAGTTAGTCAGGGTGTGATAAGTGGCAATTTGACGATGATTCAGGCTTCAGGTGATTACTTTGAAGCGTTTAATTCGTGACACTAGATTTTCGATTGTGGTTTTCATCCTGAGACATCTTTTTGTCAAAAAAAAACTAAAGATCGAGCTACTTTAACGCCATCTAGGTCAAACTCGTGCCAAATTTTAATAAGCAGAGTCTCGTTCGGAGAAAATTTCGATCGTCTCCCTGGTATATTTTTCATCAAAACCACGGCTCAGTGTTCTGAGAGACCCGTAAATAATGCTCGGTGTCGTCTGTTCGGACTATTTAACCTCCTAAATTATTAAAAAAGGATCCTTTTCATTGGGGCTAAGTTGAGCTAACCATAATGGTGTCGTAAAAATCGTCTGAGAAAGAAAGCCGGAGTGCGTTCGGGGTGATAAAACTTTATTGAAAATAAACTTCACCATCGCGCTTTTCAACTCACCCGATAAATTGGACGATGATTCAGGCTTCAGGTGATTACTTTGAAGCGTTTAATTCGTGACACTAGATTTTCGATTGTGGTTTTCATCCTGAGACATCTTTTTGTCAAAAAAAAACTAAAGATCGAGCTACTTTAACGCCATCTAGGTCAAACTCGTGCCAAATTTTAATAAGCAGAGTCTCGTTCGGAGAAAATTTCGATCGTCTCCCTGGTATATTTTTCATCAAAACCACGGCTCAGTGTTCTGAGAGACCCGTAAATAATGCTCGGTGTCGTCTGTTCGGACTATTTAACCTCCTAAATTATTAAAAAAGGATCCTTTTCATTGGGGCTCAGTTGAGCTAACCATAATGGTGTCGTAAAAATCGTCTGAGAAAGAAAGCCGGAGTGCGTTCGGGGTGATAAAACTTTATTGAAAATAAACTTCACCATCGCGCTTTTCAACTCACCCGATAAATTGGACGATGATTCAGGCTTCAGGTGATTACTTTGAAGCGTTTAATTCGTGACACTAGATTTTCGATTGTGGTTTTCATCCTGAGACATCTTTTTGTCAAAAAAAAACTAAAGATCGAGCTACTTTAACGCCATCTAGGTCAAACTCGTGCCAAATTTTAATAAGCAGAGTCTCGTTCGGAGAAAATTTCGATCGTCTCCCTGGTATATTTTTCATCAAAACCACGGCTCAGTGTTCTGAGAGACCCGTAAATAATGCTCGGTGTCGTCTGTTCGGACTATTTAACCTCCTAAATTATTAAAAAAGGATCCTTTTCATTGGGGCTCAGTTGAGCTAACCATAATGGTGTCGTAAAAATCGTCTGAGAAAGAAAGCCGGAGTGCGTTCGGGGTGATAAAACTTTATTGAAAATAAACTTCACCATCGCGCTTTTCAACTCACCCGATAAATTGGACGATGATTCAGGCTTCAGGTGATTACTTTGAAGCGTTTAATTCGTGACACTAGATTTTCGATTGTGGTTTTCATCCTGAGACATCTTTTTGTCAAAAAAAAACTAAAGATCGAGCTACTTTAACGCCATCTAGGTCAAACTCGTGCCAAATTTTAATAAGCAGAGTCTCGTTCGGAGAAAATTTCGATCGTCTCCCTGGTATATTTTTCATCAAAACCACGGCTCAGTGTTCTGAGAGACCCGTAAATAATGCTCGGTGTCGTCTGTTCGGACTATTTAACCTCCTAAATTATTAAAAAAGGATCCTTTTCATTGGGGCTAAGTTGAGCTAACCATAATGGTGTCGTAAAAATCGTCTGAGAAAGAAAGCCGGAGTGCGTTCGGGGTGATAAAACTTTATTGAAAATAAACTTCACCATCGCGCTTTTCAACTCACCAGATAAATTGGACGACGAAACAGGATTTCGATAATGCTAACTGTACCATTCCGTGCAATTTCCAAGACCGGCGAGTGTGCATGATGCGGTGCCGCAACTCCGAGTCGCCAATTCATTGTAAACCCTCATCCCACATTCCTTAGACAGTTGTAGACATTTTGAATAGACCAATAACAGACGTCAAACACACCAGCGAAATTTCTGAGGACCCCAAAGCGAGTCCCCATAAATTCCCCCAGCCGATAATTAATCAGGATTCCAAAGGGAACGTCCCGGCCCTACAGGAATTGATGGTGATGGCCGTGAATGAAATACAGGGCGTTTGGAAATCACCTTCCAAATTTCTGGAGAAAAAACTACTAAGTCACTATTTTTTTCTCTTGAAACAAAGACGATTCTGAGGATCGCCATTCTAGCTTCTGCTAGATTCGTTTATTTATAAGGAAACTCTCGCCTCATTGATCCGAATCCAATTTCACGTGTTATATACAACGAAAAACAATGTAAGTTTGTTTAGCGAATTGACTTCGATGAAAATTGATTCACGTTCATCGAAGGCTTCATTCAGCTTATTGCTTTCTGTTCGATTATTATATCCTTGTATAACGTGAAGGGTATCCAATACTTCTCATGCTGGTTTTTTGATGAGATCGACTACGACGTGATATACGAGGGGAGGTCGGAAAATACGAGTCAGGGCTAATAGGGGTTATAGCAGTGGGATACTTTCGAAAACTCATTTTTTCGGGTTTATTCGATGTTTTTCACATTCAACAATGTCCTGTGGAAGCAACTAGGTCCTATCTTGAATGGTTTATGAATTGCAGTCGATACTTTGAACGCGTGAATTTTTTTTTCACTTTTTCATAACTCCACTATTTTTTTATTTTTCATTATTTTGCTACGACAATAATCTTGAAATATAGCTTAAAATATGTTCGAAGAAAACTCAAAACGTTCTATCGAGTAATTTCTCCCAAAAAAATGGCGTTTTCTATTTCTGACATTTTTGTTTTGCTTTTTCTGTGCCTCATCCTGGATATGATTCAGCTGTGAGAAAAGCGATTCGAAGATGTATCTGTAGATAAATAAACAATTCGTAGATCGAGCCAGTATATACGTTTTATAATAGATTCTTGTATTATGATAATGGGCTGTATATGTTGATTTCCATTCGATTGTATGTTTTTGCTATCCCGTTATTTCGGGATATTCTTTTTGATATATTTATGGTGTGTGTATCGATTTTCGCAGATCAGATGAACAACAACAATTGCCTACTTTCGATAGACCACACACTTTACTGAACACGAAAATATGAACTTGAACTCGCTGAGATTCGTTCAGGACACATTTTATAAAGCAATTTGGCCATCTGTCACTTGGGGGGCTGGAGGAAAACAGACGGAAAACAATTGATGACAGGATTGAGGTTATTTACGAGCTTCTTCCACTGCTTTTCGTGCATCACATCTAGATTAACGTCAAACTATTTGATGTAGTGCAGGGCCGATATTGTTTCGCAATCATCAGCAAAGTATCGAGACTTCGGTGGGAGATTTGAGACGTACAGATAGGCTCTGGATTCGCTCATAGTCCTTTTTTTCTGGCGTATCAATAAATCAGCGATAAATGAACGCATTGTATATCATGTTGAGTTATACACACATTTACATGGATTAATTTGGAAGGAAATTTAGATGGAGATATCGTGTTGGGAATATATTATATTATTTCGTTATCAACATTCCAATATGTCGACGATAACAATAAACAAGATCTAATTAATTGATTCATTTTTATCCTAATTGGATTTGCATAATTAGTTATTTCAGTCGAAATGGTCGTTCTAATGATAATGATGATTCAGACAAAAAACGTTGTAGTACAGCTTAGTCCGATATACTATCATAAATAAATAAGAATGCATTCAGATTGTCATCACTAAAAATAGCATAGATTCGCAGGGATCAGTTTTTCAATTTTCTTTTGGTCAATTTCGGATGAATTTGCCTGAAAACTCGTTTAAGAGGCGCTGAAAACGGTGGTGAATTCCGTTTTTCAATATTTAGTATAGTTTTCGAGTTATTCCATGTTGAAAATTCCAAAGAATACATAAAAAACTTCTCAATATTCTTTGTTGTCTTTCGATGAGTTCCCTTCAATTACTCTTCACGAATAGGTAATGTGAGTTCTGGAGTGATCACCCAGTATTTCTTCAATCATAAGAAAACTTCTCAAATATACGTACGTACAAACGATCATCAACTTGATTCCTGATCAACTTTTTGGTTATTCCTCGAAAAGAATCGCGAAAGTTTCTCCATATCTGCAAAAACAGCAGTTTTTTTTCTTCGATAAATCGATGGGGAACGACATCATCCAGACGCAAATACATTTTTCACTTTACAACTTTCCAGGATAAGATTCATGGCTGTTAGGTATCGATCTTTTTGTTTTCATTGTGGTTTACGCTCTCTCGTCATTTGCGTCTCGTATGTGCTTGTTGAAATCTATCGGTTTGCCAGTGGCATACAAGAAATATTTGAACAATATTTCGACAAAATCATAATCAACAAAATATCTCCAATTGTATATATGTGTTTTTCTCCGTAGACCTCCTACTAAAGTACAGCCGGCAACAACGCCTCGCGAAACGCGAAATGTTGAGCAAAAGGGGCGTGTCAAACGTTTAGCGATGAAATCATGAGCTGTCGTAAGATCTTAGGATCGAGTAGCAAAAGTGAAAATAAATCCGAGTCGATATCGAGATAAATCCAGGCTCGTGTTAACAAAAGCGTGTGGACTCGAAGGACTATTCAGAATTCGAGAAAAAACGGCTGCTTCCAAAGAATAAATCGAAGTATAACATTTTTTGCGACCGTCGCAGATAATACCCGAATAAATCACGAATAACGTTCAAGTCACCCTCAGATAAGCTCGACGTTTTTGTTCCATTCCGTCCGTTCGACAATGGAGAATGATTTGATGGTAGAGTAGAGAGAAATCTCGAAGAATATCCTTCAGTTAGGTAATATTAACCGTTTCTCGGTTCAGCATCTGGCAAAAGAGTTTTTGCTGCTGAAATTAATTTCAGTCAACCTATTCTGGGGTGACCTTTCGAAATTAATTATAATTGAGAGGTTATGTTGGGTAAGAGTCTCTTCAAACTTCACACAACTTCGATTCCAGGACTCACAGTAGGAGATTCAATGAATGAAATCACACATCGCTGATTGGTTCAGAAACACATCAACGCAGTAGAATTTCAATAACAAACTCTATTCGTTCAAGAATGATTGAATTGAAGAAATATTCTTCCGAGTGATATTATTACCTAAGCAAAAAGCCAAACTCATTGAACTCACCCAGAGTTTGGTACATCCTTTATCTCCCGTTGCAACCACAACACATTTCACATCACATAAACAACCAATAAATTCGTTACATATTGCAATTGCATTATGAAATCAGCGAAACAAGAACACAGCCCTTGACCTCTACGGCCTTCAGCCAGTAACCTGTCAGTTTGGTAGCGACACCTTCAAGTCTGGTCGAATAAAAAATATAAAAATGTCTGGTGGATAAGAGACGTACAAATCCACATACCTTTGAACAACCTACCACGCATGAGCAACGAAACATGCCAGTTTTTGAAAATTTAAATGTGAAACTGATTGGTGTGTGAAGTGTTGTGATACCGGGATTAGTGCTTTTATTTTGCGATTGCGATGGGGTGTACTATTCAAACACTTGGTAAGTGTATACCGCCATTACGGCTTCGTATACCATGCTAGCCGCCATTACGTGTTTTTCGAATTGTTCACTCAATTAATCGGTGATATTTCACACCACAGCTATCGATTGAATTGTTTGCTATCGATTATAATTAGCATTAGTTCGTTCGACTGTGAGTGAACCTCCAAACTCCACAAATCCTGGATATATAATTGATGCAACACTGGTTGCATAGCTTACAGTTGCACAGACAACGAATTTTGATCAGTTTTCAACAGAAAACCTCATCAAAGTTGGCTAGAATGCAGCTTCATTCGCTTTTCAAACAGAATTAATCACCAGTATAATGAATGTAGATGCTTCCTTGGTTACCTATCCGCTAGCAAAATTGCTTTCATGGTCGATCCAAAAAATATCCTCGAGAACAAATGAACGAGTTTCGTAGTTTCTTCATCTGCTTCCTGTGATCTCACGATTATCATTTAGAGTGCTCTGAATACAAACAACGTATTTGCGATTGTTAATTTCAGTGAGTCGGAAAATTCTAATCGTGTTTGAGTGTTCTATTTACCCCCTTGATATGTATTTTTCTTTCCACTAATTATAACGAGATATTTATCACCGAAATTGATTGTAGATCTATTTTTCAATGAAAAGGGATAACATTTGGACAACAAACCCTATAAAAAAAGAAAAAATAATTATACTTGCGTTTTCGCCAATTATTGAAATGAATTCCTGGCGTTTTGACCATGGTACCTTCGCCATCTTTTCAAACGATACGTCCATAATAGAATTGAGGAGAAAGAAATTGGCTGGAAACTCGTCTATAGGGTGTCTGAAAGACGCTGAAAAGAGCAGTAAAATTCATTTTTCAATAACTAGTATGGTTATTTAATTGAAAAAATTCAAAAAAAATCTCAAAAAGACGACTTTTTCGAAAGTATCACCAGTCATCTGAAACACACCACTCGGTAAAGAATAGAAAAAATCGCCTCCGGACTCGCTACGAGAGAAACACGAAACTCCCGTTCCGGAAATAAAGAATCCGTGTTCCGGTAGACAGAGAAATCTGGGGGGCTGGTTTTGTCGGCGGCTGGTGGACCACATCCCCCCTTTTCCACCCCTAACCTCACTTCTCGTAAAGTCTTTTGTCTCGTGTGAAATACAACACGACGCTCGTACATCCGAACAGGGTTGGACTGGCCAGTTTGCATTCGGGGGCCGAGATTTCATCGGGAAAGTGGATTTTTGGATCTAAGTAGCCTTCTTAGGAGGAGAGAAAAAATATACTCATTCTTAACGCAAAGTTTGGCGAAAGTTTTTGGCATGTTGCATTTTGATATCCCCCTGTATATCAGCTATTTGACAGCTCATGCATATGCACAGTAAAGAGGCTATACCTTCACAATATTCTACAGTAATATTTTTAATAATATTGTGACATCATCATGACAGTGTTTTTTTTTTCGAATGAAACTCCATCACTGTCTGCGTATACTTTTTATTTTTCGGTGGTCGTTTCAGCGCGTACCGGAACCAGCCTCGATATTTTTTGACGACCGGAACACCGGACGATTCCGCGGAAACGGATCCGGAGAAGATATGAAATATCTCGTCGACTTTGGGAATTTTTTTTTCGTTTACAATGGAAACAAACTTTTTACTTTCGGACGTATTCGAAAGTTTCGAGAATACAGAGAAAAATATTCGGAAATTGTTCAGGCTGGGTCGTAAAAGGGGTAATTTCATTGTCGAAGTTTACTTTTAGCGTTGAAGAATTTTTCGTCAAAGTTTCGTCTTGAATTCTCAGTGATTTCAATTAGCACTATTTTTAATGAAACACTCACTATATTATTCCATCTTCTTTCCTAACCATTTCACGCTTCGAAATTTGTTTTTGAGCAAACATTTTTTTATGGACAGATTTTTGATGGGTTATATCCGTTGGAAGGCTGAAAAAAAGCAAATTTTCCAGAATTTTTTCTGAGAAAACTTTTGAAATTATTGATCTGATAATTCGTACACATATTATGGTATCTTTTAACAGTATTTTGAGATCGCGTATTAGTAAAAATATTTATTTGGACAGGAGCTACAGCTGAGCTCCGGGAGCTCCTCTCAAAACAGACCTTTTGCGGTGACCACTCGGTATATCTCTGAACTGGATCATCCGAAATTGAAAAACCAAACAGATTTCCTTAAAGTAATGTTAAATCCGGTAATCAATCGAAGGAATAATCATAATAATTGGATGAAATGACCGTGAAATTTTTAATTGGTTTAATTCGAGTACGATTAAACGGTTTTCCATAAACATAAAAAAAAACAGATTCCCGAAAGCATTTGGAGCGTATTTCCATCGACCCAAAAGTATGAACATCCTGTTTTATAGCAGGAATTCCATACTCCTCAGTGGTGAAATGTTTATTAGCGAAAATATAAAACATTACTCGAATAAATCTCGCAATGAGAGGCCCTGAATTCGTTGTTAGGATGTCTCGATAATCTGTATCTGACAGCGAATCGAT
This sequence comes from Plagiodera versicolora, assembly GCA_037013635.1. NCBI lineage: Eukaryota > Metazoa > Arthropoda > Insecta > Coleoptera > Chrysomelidae > Plagiodera > Plagiodera versicolora. The sequence goes on from CM072992.1 coordinate 345,958, forward strand.
AAACTTGCGTATTCATAAGTGTATTTGTTTTGGCTCAGCGTTGCCTGCTATTATTAGATTCCTAGCTTATTTCGTTCGATGTTTTCACTAGAGCAAAACGGACGATGTTTCGGACAGTTTCGCGCTAATTGAATTCTATTGGAGAATCACCCGGTTTTTTATTTAACATCGGATATGGAATGGTCTCAGTCCATCATAGCACTTACGGTTGGACTATGTACAATTCGTCGTGAATCACCCTGTATACTTCCAACAAAGCAATTACGTAGTGAGTTATCAAAATTTTTTGCCAATTTAAACGACAAGTAAACGTCTTACCCAACTAATTTTCCACCACTCTTCGAAATGATTAGAAGAAAATGTAACTTATCTTCCACGTGGGTAATATTTTCCAGCCCTCTGTATCTGACAAGCCTAATTGAAATTTCAACATTGGATTAATTAACTCGTCTTCCTCGAACTTTGTGGAGCCGAGATAAAAACTTAGCCGGAAAGATCGACGCGTCTATGAAATTGAAGGTTACCGAATTTTCTGGGGGCTAGGTAATGAAATTCCAGGATAATCCACTCTTATACGGTGTCCCAAATTAGTCGTTAACGCGGTTTCAGGCTCAGGACCCCCTGTTTTTTGTTATCCTGAGCATCAGCGTTGAAATTAATTGAATCTAGCTCCTCTCTCGAACGAAAATTATGATTTTGTTACGTGTCATTTTTCTGCTTGGTTATAACACATTTTAGAATCACCCTATACAACTAAGCCTTGTCTAATAATTCATTGTTTGGGAAAATATCAACCAGAATTATGAAATTGTTTTGCATATCACGAAACAGTAACAGAATCTATATTTTGGAGGGGTGAAATCGGGAGAGTTTGGTGGCCTAAACCCCACCAATGGATGAAATGGATTTATCATTTGAAATTACGAGAGACTGAAAGTTTCGACTCATTAGGATGCACGTAGTTGGGAATGAATCCTCAACTTTCCAGATCTCAATTCAAGGGATTCGTGAGGATATTCATTATGATTGGAACTCGAATTCTGCGGAATAATTACAAGAGCTATTTGGAATTTCATAACGTGTCGTAAAGTTGTCTGTTTGACTTTGATCCCTATAAATCGAACTTTATTTTGGAATGTGATCAAAAGGAATTATAATTAATAAATATAGCTTTCAAAAACTAGAAAATATACATCAACATTTAATTCAACACTATTAACGCTGAAAAACAATTCGCCCTCTATGGTGAATTCATAGAACGATTGTTATGCCAGTCTCAGTTAAGTAACAAGTGACGTCACGTTCCAATGTCATTGGAAGACACCTGTTATGGAGAACTTTTCAATTCGTTCAAAAGATGGCGCCACTAGTGGAGTTACGTACATACGAATTAAGCTTTTTCGAAAAAATGGCGAAAACAACATGAAGTCTGTCATGGAATGTCCATCAAAAATCACGATTCAAAGTTGGATCAAATATTAAAAAAGGATTATGAATACACACGTTCCTATTTTGACTTATTTTCAATATGAAAACCTTGTTTTTCACTTTGATTAATTGAAGTGATAAATTCAGTGGCATCACACTGTATAAACAACGCTGAGATATTTGAAACAATCCATACTCTTACGTAGCTAAAACGCGAAAAAAAAATGGGTAGCTTGTTACGACACGTCCGAAAATTCATCACGTCACGAAAATGGCGTGCCAACTTTACTGAAAATAAATAACCAGAATGAAATATCGACGCATAGAGGATCGTTTGGTTTGAAGATATAAATCAAGTGGAGGCATCAAACGTGAACACTCGCCGAAACACACAAAAGACTCGTTATTTACGACTTTCTGTCTATTCTCGAGCGAGCATATATGAGCTGTCAAACTTCCTTTTTGTATCCTGCCTTCTCTATGGGCTAGAAGCTGCGCGGGATATTTGCGAAGCACTGGGATTTCGTACTGAATGTGGTCGTTACGGGACACAACAGGATGTGTGGAGAATTATATTTTCTCGGATGAAACTCACGACTTTAGGAGTTGAGAAATTCCTGTTCGATTTTGTCACAAACATCGAAATCCATTAAAGATGCCCACTCGAGGCGATGCCTATGAAATGCGTTACATCAGATTTTTTTGTTTTTTTTTTTAATACTGGGTGGCGCCCCCTACAACTTTTTCGACATTGAAGATTGAAAAACGAAATCTGGAGGTTATGGATAACATGTTGTTTGACATATTTATTTGCTTCGAACAATAAAAATTGAAATAATTATTTCATTTGTCAAATATTGACAAGTGAAGTAAAAATATACAGGGTGTCCCATTCAAAAATCGAAAGTTGAGGTCGTTTCCGACCAAACCGGAAGTACAGCGAAACAAGTGAATACGCCAAAAAAATGTGAATTAGACTGTAATGCACAATCTCCAAATTTCGTATTTCTATCTCTGATAATGAGAAAGTTATGTCCTGTGCCGTATTGAAATGATCTTTCAACGTAATCATTGTGAAAATATTTTACAGCAAAAACAAATGCAACGTGTTTCTCATCATGCATACAAGAATATGTTTCCTTGAATATTCCGAAAATCAAAATAAACACCACTTGAATGAATAGGATATTCGAATTCTGGTGCCTACAAAAATAAATCATACAGAGGAGAATTATTGTTCGTGGATGATTTCCCGAGGAAAGCTAGCTTTATTTTCATTGGAATCACGTCCACTCATTGCTGAGGATGTAATAAAACACACTAACGTTGTTGTGAGATGAAAAGCACCACTCGCTATTTTTCGGGACGTCATTAGTAGCACAATAAACAGCTCCCTCTCGCGATATAACGATGAACATGAAAATATTTTTCATGATGGCATGTTCTCGCAGAAACCCACGGAAGCATTTTCTAAATTAACTTTCGAATTCCAGCGTACCGTAAAAGACGTAGCCTCTATTGTAGCTAGAAAGGTATTTTCGTTCCCGTTCGTCGTTTCCATCAGGAGGATCCCTCTTTTGTTTGAATTGTATGCACCAGCCATTCAGATCAAAGACTTTCGCCATCGTTATCATCGTGTCCTGGAGAATTATTTATAAGACTGGGAAAGTAAAATGACTATTCGATTAGAGAGCTCGGAGTTTCATGAGTTTGCTTCCAAGAATTATTCACCAGTCAAAGAAAGACAATCCCTAGCTGAAGCACCAGGTGTCCAAGTTGGTCCAGAACCTCTTTGTGGTGCCAGGAACCATCGCCAGACTCCTCAGAGTAGCTTCTAGGTCACAACAGACTCTTAGTAGAGCATTGGATTGACAGACAGCGCCATTTTTAGGAGCTGTCAAGGCTACGAAACGCAGAGATATCCTTCAAGAATATCTTGGTCCTTATTTTTCTCTATTATCACGTGAAAATGAGACTCATCTCGGATCACCTGTGCCAGGAAAAATCGCGAATGAGCCCTTTGAAGCTCGTAAATCCCGTAGCACGATAAATTCCCGGAATTCCAGAGGGTTAAGTCGAAATTCCGGCAGCTCCAGGCAGTTTACGTCTTCATTTCGAAGAAGGTCCCCAACGCCGTGGGATTCCGTACGATTGTCCTTCCAATACGAAGGAAATAAATTATTTTATAGGCCTACATTAAGTTTCTCCGACTTATCTTTATGGCTCAGAATAAATTGCTTCCTGAATACTCGATGGTGTTCCATATTTTTTATATCAGTCGAAATACACGTCTTGGAAACTGACAGTTTCTGCATTCGTCAATATAGTGCGGTGTTGCCGCTTGTCTTTTTTTCGGTGACACTCCGAAAAAAAAAGTTGGGATAAATTCATCATGGAATTCTTCTCCACATAGATTTGGCATCGTTGTGAAGTCACTGTGCAGTGTTGCCATGTATGTACTTTTTATTTTACCCCAATGGTGACTATACCCCCATTTTCTTGTACCACCCTGTACATGCGTGGGATTTTGGTGGTATAAATTCCAAGTACGACAAATGGCAACACCGTTAGGCATCCTAATCTGGTGCTGTAACTCGAAGCGAAACACCCTAACTAAATATTTTATCTGAACTGGCAGAGGCTTCAAGTTCGAGGATTTCTTAGTTTGCTACCTCATAATATATGACATCTAGCAAAACGTTGTATCAACATCCTTATTAGACGTTTCTGCGCTCAGGCGTCCCATCAGGCGTATTTATTCAGGATTAAATCCATGGAACGTTGCAGGGTCGGTGAATAGTTGTTAGAAACACTCGAGAGTATACAGGAAGCATCAAATGACTGTCTGAAAAGTGACTCTGAAGTTGGATTGACAGATAACAGAGTTCGAGTTTGTTGGTTTTGGGTGTTTTATTGAAGTGGGCATGGTTTAATTATGCTTTCACCCAAAAATCCACTCCAAACAGTGACGCGTTGTGAAAGCATTTGTTTTTCGATAATCAGAAGTGGGATCTCTGAACTCCAAAAGCGATGGTTTTGGCGTATCCATGACTTTCTAGTATTTTTGAAGTAGAATTTGATAAAGAAATAGATACAGGGTGTGACACATGAAATCGAGTTGAAATCGTGAGAGAAATCCGAAAATCATGAAAAATACAAGGTGTTCCATTTGAAATAACAAAGATCCGGAGAAACCGGAAGTGACGCAACAACCAAAATATTTTAGCTGCATTCTCCACCCCTTCTCATGTATATATAGGAATTTTCAGAACCATGCTACGAATTCCTAGTGAAATATCACACCTAACTCTCGAAAAAATTAATCGATACCAAATCAAGCGCCACCTAACAGAACGTAGAGGAAAAAAGCGAAGCAGAAACGTCCGGGGAAACAAAATTCCCTTCCAATCAGCACGTCGATGAAATACGGCCAATATTTCCCCTCATCAGGGAGGGATTATCATGAAGTGGCCTTCAAATTGAAACACTGTCAACTTTTTTTTTGTCTACCGCATTCTGCTGACACGTCGCGACTTAATTTCCCCTGTCGAGGGCATCCTCAAGAATCAAAGAAGGGCTTAGAGTAGGCAGAGATAGGGCAGCATCGAATTGGGGGTCTGGAGAAAAGAATAACTGGAAGTATCTAGGAGAACTCCGGTGATGTCGAATCGGGTGATATTGGTGGCCGTTTCGCTGGCCAGTATTCCCAGGGGTATTTTCGTTATTGGGGCTGGATTTTTAGTAACACCCTGTAGGAATATATGTGTATCAAGTGGGAGCGTGGAGTGCGTGATAAGACGGCTTAATTTCGTTGTACGAATCGTTTATATGGAAATGACAATGTTGGAGAATGTAATTTGTAGGGAAGGGAAACGCTGAATATTGATTCGGATTAGGAAATATTTCACGGGTGCTGAATTTCTTGGTGAGATTTATTGATCCAAATCTTTCTTCATTTCTCAAAAACCACCAAAAAACCCATTATTATCAACGAAAACACCTATGAAAGTCCATACCCTCTACAGGGTGTTGATAATTCAAGCAAATCTCCAGCTGCAATAGTCAAATATCAATTCATTTATTCCCAACCAACACATCATCGGGACGAGGAATTTGTTTGAAATCAACAATTTATTGTGAATCAATATATTCCCAATAGACGATTCCGTTGAAAATATTTATTACTATGTAGAAATATTTACATTCGCTGGAATTAAATTTATCTACCACGGACAGAGCCTCTGGCGTCCATGATAATTGCATCGAATATATCAGCACATATTACCGATTGAAATACACATTCGTCCTATATTTATTATTCCGTATACCTGCAATCGTTAGAGAACCGTAAAATTCTCGTGGGGTATCAATATTCCGATGTTTGCTTTGGAAAAACTTGGACGTGTTTACAAGTCACGTTAGCGTTGGAATAAGTGGTCGTACTGTATAGCAATTTCAGTTTTATTAACCTGGAAATAAACTTGTATTCAATTTTCGGTACCGTGAGAAAATCCAAAGAAATTTGATGGATGTATGTACGTTAATTCACGAGTGGCGCCATCTTTTAAACAAATTGAAAAGTTCTCCATAACATGTAGACATGACAAACGTTCTATGAATTGTTTTTTCAACGTTAATGCTTGTGTCATTTAAAACATAGGCGTAACGAAAAAATTGCAATTATCAATTTGAAAAAATAAGTTACGCCAATGCCAAGAAAATAAAAATAAATAATGAAAATAGTGTATTAAAACTAAAGAAACATGCTCTAATGGTGGACTAAAATGGCGAAAATAATTATTGATATAGAATTGAATTAATTCAGAAGAATATTGTGGTAAAAAAAACGTGGGGTGCTACAAATGTCAGTTTTTATAATTTTTATAATAAAAATGTTTTTCTATATCGCTCTATTAGCGACATTTGCCTGAAAAAAATCCCCCCAGGTTTCGTGGTTACCGAAAAATAAATCCCGAATGTTTCCCTAGAGGAATGCAACTCATCAAATCCGGTTTATGAAAAGGAAAAACAGGATTTTGCGGCGAACGGATATCAGTCATTCGGGACAGACCGACGATATATCAAAGCGGATACACAATCACGTACCGATCTGGGTATATTTCTATTTTTTGCGTTACCGCCAAAAAGGAAATTTGTGACGTATAGCCGGAAAACGATGGAAAAGGGTCGGCTACGTGAAAATCATAAATCATCGACAGCCATAACCTACATTTTCTCGGCATCGAAACGGCTGGAAAGGGTTGATTGCAAAAAAAAATTGAAAGAAAATACTTCATCAGTAAACCGCGTTTAAAATATCGAAAAAAAAAATAGTTCTTTCTCGAAGATTACAGGGACGGAGTCTCCCTTAAATCTAGAAATAATCCATCAGGAATCTCAGCTAAAAAAAAAGAATTACCGTTCATTATCGCGAACCAACTGTACAGTGCGTTTACTCGTCGTAGTCTACACGGATTTCTGGCTGGAATTTTGTCAGTCACGTGAAACACGAACATGTGACTGCAGCACAGAGAATCTGAGCATCTGGTGTCGAAATTACTCGCCAACTTTGATACACAACAAAAGAATCAGCGAGTCGTCGTTGAATGCACGCGATTTCCATGATCCGAATATCAAATGAGAAAGCGAGGAATATTCAATAAGTGTGCTCGGTTGCTAGTCGAGAGTGATATATAGGGACACTTTTCTTCCGCTTCACGCATTTTTTATTGTCATCTTCTCAGGTAAAAGGAATCTTCGGTAACATCGTTCGTTATGAAGAGTTGTACAGTTGTGCTCATGAGAATTGCAACGACTTTCTTACTTTCTCAATGAAATGTGTCCAATATGTTCAATATTTCATATTTTTTCGGATATTTATACATGTCAACGGGTTATAGTATTATATTATAGTAATTCTGGTATTTGATATTCTCAACGTTTCCTATTTTTGAGATTTTTTGACTTTCGATATTGTGAAGATCATTTGACATTTTTGACGTTCGTTTTTTCGATACTTTCGACATTCCTATCTCGCCCATGGGATTTCCTCCGTGGTAAACGGACCGTATCGTGTCGACAACGTAACAACCCCCTCACCTTTTGCCACCCTTTCAGTTCGTCGGTCTTGTTTCCAGATAATTAGAGCCCGCATACATCATATTGCTTTCGAGCTCATTGTGGGATGAATGACTAATGGCCTTCTGCCATATCAAGCGACGTTGCGTATTTCACAGAGATGCAGAATACATATACGGGGTGAGGTGAATTCGTCGTACGACTAGCTTCAAGGATTGTTTTAGCACCTTTACGGGTAGTACACAGTTAGAAGACCGAAAAAAAGCGAATTTTCCAGATTTTTTTCTGAGAAGGAACGATATAAAATTCACTGTCTGTATACGTACATCAAGAAAATGAAATAAAAAAAACGATTTTTCGAAAATTCCGACTGTATATAACCCCTTAGTCAGCTCCCTTACCTATCCGTGGTCTCCGAGCCCATTCTGTGCCCTTTGGAAATGACGTTTGACGTACACACCCTTTGTTGTAAACCATTTTGCTACCCAACAACTTGTTTATGATTAGAGGCATGCCAGGCTAACGACATTTAGAGATCTAACATCTCGATTAACTTTCCCGGATTAATTTGTTTGCGAGCTGTGTATACAGGGTGTCTCAGTGTTGTTAAGGTGCAGAGGACTTCTTAAGTTGATTGTTTTTTAATTAGCAATGATAGTATTCCATAAAGTACTGAATTTTCGCTGGTCTCTAAGCATTGGACACCCGGTATTAGCGTCACGTGTATCATAATTAAGAAACTATCTGAATTGGAGAGCGTGGGTTTCGACTGTAAATTATGGAATATAATAGGTGTGTGGGTATCATTTGGGAATCTGGACTTTCGGGATGTTCCAGGATAATGGACAACCTTGAAATTACAATGGAGTATGAATTATTAGACAGCACCGTTCCGGCAGACGAGGAAACTTTATACTCACTCGCGTCCCAGTGGCTTAAAACAAACAACCCATTGTGATTTCGAATTTATATCATTGAAACACCGACTTTTCGCATCAGCAACATACCTACAGCCCCGACAGGCGCCGCAGCAGCGCCATCTAGCTGGCGAAATCCCGTCCCATCTAACGAGATTATAGTAGAATTACTCGAGTTTGACAGCGAGGGTAGCACGTGACTTGGAATAGTAGACGTTTTAGCTTCGATTCACGTACCAGCTTCGATTGTGTGTGTGTGTGTGTGGGAGAGAGACAGTGCGATAGTGCGCGATATACGGTGTAGGATCGGCAATTTCGATTGATGAGTTTGCAGGGCAGTAAATTTATATGGCCCCGTCTATATCTGTAGGTTTATCGAGCATAGAAATAGGTAATAGAACGGCGTTATAGGTATTTGTACTAGCAAAGGGCCAGATCGAGACGTAACGACAAGGGAATGGGATTATTTCGAATACGAATAACAGGCTGGGAAGTGTCATGTCAGCGATTTCAGCAGAGTATAGTAGGGCTCTATAAAAAATAAAGTAATTGTGCGCTCATGGTGCCATCTACGATATAATTCGATGACATTATTGTTGTTGCTTCAATTTCCCATTGCGAAAAAACTCTAACTAGTAATTATATATTTGCACCAGACCTCAGAGCGTTGAACGTTTGGAAGAAAAACAAAAACTGGACAATAGCACATTATATAGAAGATACCGTTTCAGGTTTTTTTCATAAATGCCAAAGTCAAGGCGAAACTTTTGAGGAGACTTCATTCGATTGAAAAGTGATTTTAAACATACCAAAAATAAAATGGAATTCTCAATTCTCAATCAAAAAACAACATTTCAAATTGAAAGATACTAAATATACAATTTTTACTCGATTCTTCTTCTGTAATTGAACATATATTTTCTGTACGACAGTGTAAAATAATAAATAAATAAAATGAATGAATTTATTTTTCACGAAAATAGTCTTCTGTAATTTGAAATCTTTTTTCTCTAGAACAGTGAATTAATGAATTAATAAATGAATCAATAAATACAATGAAAGAATTTAGTTTTCTCAAAAATAGTCTTCTGTAATTGGATATTTTTCTGTAGAATAGTGTAAATCAATAAATTATTGAATCAATAAATAAAATAAAGGTATTTATTTTTCTCGAAAATAGTTAATAATATCGTTTTCAAAGTAGGGGACATTTTTTATGAGATTCATCTCGAATTTCTCAAAATTTTCAATACCCATAAGTCTCCATTTACTGAAACGCTTGAGATGGTTCTAAAAAAATATCAGCGAATGACGAATTAATAACTGTTTATTGTAACTTCAAATTATTAATAAAAATCAGTTTTTAAATAGAGCTTGAGCTCACTGTTGAAATAAAGCTAGCTATCTATTTATCTATCTATTCTCGAATTTACGTAATCTGAATTAATTCGACATAAACTAACCTCTAGTACTTTTGATTTACGCTTCTGGACACCCTGTATAGGAATACTCTAATGCAAAACACTCGAATGTCAGATTTTTTGTAATGTAATGTAATCCGACCACGAAAATTAAAATCTTGTACAGGGCGATGAATAAATCAAACAAACATTCTCACACTCTCACACCAAAAAACAACGAACCAAATACACCAAACACGTTTTATTCCTCATCAACGAGCACAACCAACAAAACCCCCCTCATCGACTCTCGTGCTTGTGCAAAACCTCCACGATCTCCAACACGGCGCCCTCGGCCTCCTCGTGCGCCATCCCGTCCAGGCTCTCCTCCACGAACTTCCCGAACACCCTGTACTTTCCTGCGTCCACCTGTCGACTGTCGGTCACGAACTTGTTGATGATCTCGCTGATCATCTGCAGGTTGTTCTTCATGGCGTCCATCTCGCTGGAGAAGGTCTTCATGGCGCCGTTGATGGTCCGCACAGACTCCTCCAGGGATTTCAGGCGGGTCAAGGATTCGTTCTCCATCGCCACGTGGTTTTTGTCGACGTTCGAGGGTTGTCGAGACACTGGGAAGGTGGTGGCGATGGTTCTGGGTACCTGCGTGGGGTTTTAGGGGGTGGGAGGCAGGTAGAAGCGGTCGCTACCCTTGGTGATGGGTCGAAAGTATTTTTTAGCTGCCTGTATTCACTGGGTTCCTTTTTATTTCGGTATCGTGTGCATATTGGATTATTTATTGCATTTTTTTCTGGGTTGGTAGGGCTGTTTTTGACATTTGTCAAGCGCTTGTTCGTCGATAGGTTTGATTGTCTCTGAGTAATTCGTGGTTTTGTGAACCACAAGAGTGAATTTTTCGGTTTTCACAATGGCTGATTCTGTTGAGCAAAGATCTTACATGGAATTTCCTCTTGAAAATGTTGGGGAAGGCCTCTGGTAATCAAACTGTGCCACCAAAAAACGTTAACGAGTTGTACAACGAGGTCAAACAGGGCTAAGAACGCGTTGACGACGAGTTATGCTTTGTACAACCAATGACGACTACAGACTACGGCCAAAAATGAAAGATCTGCTGCTCAAAAATGTTGGGGAAGGCCTCTGGTCATCAAACTGTGCCAACAAAAAAGTTTGAGTGCTGAAAACGCGTTGACGACAAGCTGTGCTTTGTACAACCAATGTCCACCACAGACAAAATCACCTGAAATCGATGATGAGATTGTTAACTTCCTGTATTACATCACCATTATCATCTCATCAAAATCATAACCTAGAAATGGATCGAGCGAATGGAATTGCTCGTAAAACTCGTTCATCCAATGGAAAACGGAAAGTGGAACAATCGAAATGAATCGACGAATTAATCAAAAACTTTTCTTATTAAATCTGGCCGAGGAATTCGATCTATAGAGTCAGTCTAACTCAAGATTCCGCCGTCGTCGAAATTGACGCGATTGTTTATTCTTGAAGGAATCGGTGGAAATTAAATCCCACTATTAGATTGTGCTAATTCGACTGAAACACGAAACCCCCGGAGGCCATAATTGTCGCTCGATCGAGGAAAATTACAAGGAAATGCGTGGTTTCCACACAAAAAATAAAACACGTCGATATTTCGTCGAACATTCCATTGGAGAAATCGTGACTCGAGCCACACTTCATAATTTCCACGAGTTATTCTTTTTTCTCCCTCCTCCTCCATTCTGTCACGGATCGGGATATCTTCCCGAACGGAGAAAATAAATTGGAACATTGTGAACTTCCTGGAAACAAAAAAATCTCGTTGCGGATGCGTGGAATTCGACAAAAAGATTCTTGTAAGATTTCCTTCAAGACCGTGTCGAGTATAAGCCGTGGTGCGGTTCATTTGTTCTCCGACCTGACACCCCCATCGAGAACGCCGAGAATTATTGCCGATCGCAGGGGCGTACCGTCACGGGGGGCGGCAACTCCACCCCGAATATTCGTTGGATATTTTCCATAGGCGCTTTCTGTTGGGTCAAATTGTGATAATTGTGATAATTCTACTCCGGGATGAATTGGCTGGTGGAGTTTACAACACCTTGTATACTGTGTGTCGAGCACTCGAACGTTAACGAAATTATACTCGATTGAAAACACAGCGAACTTTTAATTGGATTAATTTTATCACGACAAATTATTATGGGGAAAGGGAAAGAGGCTTCACTTGTCAAAAACAAGCGAAAATGTTCTGTCACGAGTCTAAACTTGTTAATTTTCCTGGAGTTTGTTCTATTGAAATCCTGGGAAACGTGGTTGCGGCTCTGTGCTTTCAGATTTCAGGAAAAAAATTTTGTTTTTATTCGAAATTATCAATAAGGAACTGATCTAGGATGTTTTCGTTGGAGAAAAAATTGTTTGGTCTTGAATTAATTGATCCCATCGAGTGAATTCAGTTATTAATTAACGAAGCTGTTCAATGTTGCTACTGTGTTGAATTTTCCACGTATTTGCTTGACGACGCGTATACAAATCGCAAAAACCATCGAAAATTCCCAAAAACACTATTATTTTTGAGAAAAGACCTATGGCAAGTTGATGTTGATATTCTGGAAGCCTCCATACGAACATAGGAAGACTCTACGACGATTTTGAATTTCTTGAAAGAACCTTTCGTCAATTCTTAGAAAAATTTCAAAAAATTAATTCGCCTGAAAGGCTTAAGGTGTATAAGGCGTCTAAAAGGCGCTGAAAACGGTGGTGAAATCCCTTTTTTGATATCTAGTATAGTTTTCGAGATATTTCATGTTGAAAACCCCAAAAAAACCCAAAAAAGTCGCAAAAACGCACGAAAACACCCCAAAACCCCCGATTCCCAACGAAAAAACCCATGAAGAGTCCTTGTAGATGCTCTGGTAAACTCCATACGAACATTGAAAACACTGAGACGACTTTGAATTTTTTTTTGAAAAATCCAAAGGGGGTACCCTTTCGTCGATTTTTCGAAAAATTCCAGAAAATAAATTTGCCTGAAAACTCGTCTATAAGGTGTCTATAAGGCGTCTAAAAGGCGCTGAAAACAGTGGTGAAATCCGTTTTTCGATATCTAGTATAGTTTTCGAGATATTTCATGTCGAAGATTCCAAGATTTCCAAAAAGTCACAGAAACCCCCGAAAACACCTAAAAATCCACAAAAACCCTTCATTTCAACAAAAAAAAACCTAATACAAGTCCATATCAAAGCTCTGGAGCATTTTTGTACCTGAAAAATGCAGCTTTCCAAACGAAAACCGATTCAGAATTCAAAATAGAATTAACAAAAGCGACGCACACTTGAATAATCCAAACAATCCTTTATTCCTTGCTGACTAAAATCCCCAACGAATCGGAACCTAAACTAAAAAAACTCATTGAACGTTTTCCACACCAACTGACTTTCCGTTGTAAGAAAAATATCAATTTTCCACACGTGTTACTACCCCCAAAACTCCCCATTTCAAACTCCTCCTCCTCCTACGAATTTCCATCCTGAACGTCGCGTAACGGAAACGCCTTTAATTGTGCGTTTCCGGAGTGACCGGAAGAGGCCCTCATTAAACCGGAAGTCGATGCAATCAACGTCTGTCTATCTCTGTCTATTTAGCTGCGTCGCTCGATGGAAAGACGTCAATTGAAAGTTCGTACCTCAAAGGAAATTGATTGATTATGCGAGGAATCTCGTTGGTGTACAGAGGGAAGCTTTATACAGGGTGATTCATCCAAATTAAGTTGATGAATGAATGGAAAAGTCACTTCCAAACCTTCAGAATGTGTAGAGATAGTTTCATGATGATTTTTTCAGTGGTTTTCCAGGGAAAACTCTTGAAACTCCTACTTCCACGAATACTGTCTCTGAAACTAAGAGAAAAACAAATTCTCCACCATAATTAATAGCAGTCCATTAGAGTGTTCTCGTACGGAACGGATGGACGTATTCCTCTTCATCAGGGAGGCAATTATTTCTTGGAGCAGAAAAAAATTAACGATGGAAGGCTTGTTAGAGTTCCAATCGTATTTCATTTTTGCTTGGGGGCCATTACGTGAGCCCCAGAAGCCTCCCAAGAAGTCTCCGTAAAATTAAAGAGGAAGTGTAGTGAAGGAAAGTCATTTACTAGAACAAACGACTGTCTTCCTCTTGGATGCAGGCTCTTTTTTTATTCGTTATGCAAATGATAGAGGGCTCAGAACTGTACCTTGTGGTACACCACAATCTATCTCCTTCTACTAAACGATAGACAACTTTGTGAATTTTTTTCAACGAAACTATTGCGAGCAGGAAATTAAAATCAAAACTGGGTGCAGGTCTGGACGTTCTGGATGCCGTAGTTTATTTTCGAAAAATTTGTGTCCCCACCCTTTGCAGAAAAAAACACCACGACCATAACCAAACAGGATTCATCGTTTCATTTGAAGACGTGATGAAAAACATTCAAAGTTGACCCATTGCTGAAATTTTCCCCAAACTCCCCCCCCCCCCATTTCAGCGAACTTTGAGGCGGCAATCACCGGACCCATTTCCCATTCATGGAAAACAATTTCGAGCTTGGAATAACAGAATTCATTTCCCTTTTCGGCTATGAACCGATAAACACATTTTTCAGTCGAAATGAACAGATAAATCCGTGAACGTTCCGCGTGAAATATTTGTTGTGTCCTTCTCGGAAAGGGGGGCCGAGAGGCCGGATACGGCCTCTAATGGCTTTTCGCTAATTTATGGGCGACGAGAGAAAATACGAACGCCCTATAGAGGGCGTGTGGGCGACCTCAATTAGGTGGGTTTACGGTGAAAAGCAATTTTTCCAGTGGGAAAGGCTTAGGTAAACATACGTGCGAGATTGTACAGGGCGATCAGACTCGAATAAAAATACCAATCGAATATTAAATAGCGATAGTTGTTTTTGAATATACAGGGTGTTTCAAAAGGAATTTATCAACAAATATTCAGAGGAAAGTTTCAAAGTGGTTCAAGCACAATAAAATGAAAACCATTTTTCTCAACTTTCAACACCCTGTACCTTCGCTAATGAACGAGATCGGACACACGTTCATAGGAACTTTTTTCCTTATTTTGTGACTGAAAACATCGATGGATCTATAAAAACTGAATACGTTGAGTGTTTCACACCAAAGTATGTAAAACGACACTTTACGATATTTTTTGCATGAAATTTTATTGACATTATCAATTTTACAATCGACTATGAATTTTATGAACTGTATCCGCCGAACCAACCAAAAAACTCGGACAAATATTGCCTGAAAAATCTGTCAGAACCCCTAGAAGCTTAAACACGCGCATTCACGACGTTTCGACTACCTACAATCATCCTCAGGCGTACGATTGGGCACACTCGCTAGCTTCGCGCCATAAATCCAAGGTCACCTGGTGTCAGCTCGGGGGAATAAGGCGGTCACGAATCGTGGACCCACCTTAATATTCACGATCGATTCTTGACCTACCATAAATAACACGGACGGAGGCGATTTTGATGAAGGTTGAATGAAATTGTCCGGATTCGTTTGCCTAATCTTGTTTCATACTGTTAAGGGACGATAAGGGCTCGTGAATATGTATGAGGGCAGCAGAATTACACATGTTAAGCACACTGTATACGTGATTTCAGTCTCGCAGAGTCATACAGGGTGTCCAGGAGGATGGATTTTAGTGACAAATTCCACTTGAAAACGAATATAAATATTTCCTGTACTCGTGATTCAATTAATCATCAATTTTCCATATTTATTCGTCCTTGAGCTGAAAATCAAAGTCGCATCATCAATTTTCCGGTGCATAATTCAATGTCGACCAAGCGAGAATTAAATTGACTAACTTATCATGAAAGTTCGTATTTTCGTCTACACGCTTTTCCATGGAAAAGCAAAATTTTTCTTCTGTCCAACGAAATTGCCTAACACTATTACCAACACGACAAAGGGTAGGGCTCTCTGGAGTATCTGGAATTAATAGACGCCGTGGACGTAGGTCACCATAGGCGCGACAAAGAATTTCCTCACAGGGAGAAATATTCAACATACAGTGCAAGTCAAAGCTCCAGGACTTTTCAGATTTCTCAGCTTCTAGTGGCGCCACCTCTTTGAAATTCTGTTCATCCTATTTCCTATCTTTCGCTGTTGTTGTGTCCAAATTTTATGACATTTTGACATTTGGCAGCTGAGATGTCGCATTAAATGTAACAGGTTGTCAGTTGAAGGCATCGAATAAAGTGCAGATATCAAGCTTGGTCATACCAGTGTGACACCTCAAAAATTGCTGACGTCATAACTCGAAGAGAAATTGACCTATCGACTTCAAATTGATACTGAGTGTTCTTGAATATCTTTACTATACAATATCCTGAGATTTTTCTGATTGGTGGAAAATTGTCGATTTGGCGTTGAAAAAACGACCACCATGCAACTCCAAAAAACGATTTTTTTTCCAAAATTACGCCATTTTTTTGATTTTTGGTATTTTTTTCAAAAATATTGGGTCAATGTATAGAAAATACCTTCAACTTGAATAACTTTTTTGAATTTTTCTGTTTCATCCACTCATTCGGCCAAAATCATGTCAGCAGTTGGAAACTTTTTTTGGCATTTCTGAAGACACACAATTTTTCAAAGTTTTTGTGGAAAAAAATCCTACATGGAATCAAAATAACATTTATTGACAAAAACTATACAAATCTACTGATTATATCACATTCATCGGAAACATTCCCTGAAGCTTCGAATAATTACATAAAGGATGTCATCTCAACTCTTCTGCGAATCATTCACCAACTTTTTCACATTTCCACATTCTGTCCACTCCCATTGTAAACAACAGGCTCCTCAACCAGCTCATCCTCCGAATAACTCTTGCATTTGCACGTGAAAACATGGCTGAGAAAAGTGTTGAAATCTCTGTCGAACTTATAAAGAATCACAAAGAAATAAACGGAGTTGAGCACGGCCAACATCATGCTGCCCAGAACGAGAACGACGACGACCAAGGGGGGTATCCCCCGCTCCAGCTGGAGCAAAAGCGACAGCAGCAAAGGCACTGTGGAGAGGAAATACGTGTTGGCCAGCACCAGCGGCGTGTTTGTAACGCCGGAGGTGTTGAGCAGCTTCCTCCTCTTCACCAAATGCACCACGTTCATAACCACCATGAAAACAATAAACACCAAGTAGGTCAAGCCCAGGAACATCTCCGAGTAGGTGTAGTAGATGTTGAAGCAGCTGTGCACGTGGAGGCCCACGCTGAAGGCGACCACCACGTAGACGCTCGCCACGAAGAACACCACGTTCCTCTCGAGCTTCTGGCCCGAGGCGGGGTAGTACAGCTTTAAGTACCAGCTCATCAGCAGCAAGACAATCATCAGCAAATTGCCCAGGAGCAAAGTCAACTCGATCTGCTCCAAAACGCAGAACACGTGGTACGCTTCGAAGTACAGCCATTGGTGCTCCATGCCGATGCGCAGCGACGTGGGGCAGCACAGCATGAAGAGGGTGTTGAGGACGGTCCAGTGCATCAGGATGACGTTGGATTTGTTTCTGCGCAAGCGCCTGTACTTGACGATGACGTAGCAGAGGATGAGGTTGATGGCGATGCAGACCAGCGAGAGGACGGTGAACAGCTCCAGGAAGACCTTGAAGGTGACGTCGCGTTGGTATTGTTCCTTCATTAAATCCTCCTCGAAGTTGCGGTCCAGGTGCTCGGAGCTGTTGGTGGAGGTGTCATTGGAAGTCTCCATGGTCTGGAAAGGAGTGGGGATACAGTAGGGGCGGTCGCCCTTTGAGGATGGTGCCCACTAGTTTGGGTCGTGTCGCATTTTCTTCCCCCCCGAATGAATAAGCAACCTCCCAACCTCAAAATCCGCTCAATAGTGGGAGGTGTCTGAAATAAACCGTCAAAGGGGCACTGACGTCACTACCCCTAAAATCTGACAAAAATGCAGTGGAATGGGTGCGAAAATTCCCGTAAAAAAACAACGAGATACGTTTTCTACAACCAATTGCGAATTCTATTAAACTCTAATCGAAACACGACCATATACAGGGTGTCGAAAAAAATGTGGGCACTTTCCCGAACTCAAATAAACGTAGAAAAAAACGAAATTCATCGCTAAATCACTCACCACTGTGTATAAACGAGAGAAATAAAATCCATTCCCATGAATACACTTGGAATAATCCGCACACGGACTAGCTACATGGTATTGCGATGGAATTTCGTCCCAAACATTTCGAACTGACAAAATCTATGGTGGTCGTAGAACGAGTTCTGCGATACTAACGCACAGACGAACAACAATTGGTCGGAATCTCTTTGCGACTGAACAGACTTGTGCATAAATCTTAACAAGTAGTTGCCATGACTATCTATAAATAGCTCTCTATGCGTTATTTTGCAATATTTTTGTGAACAACAAATATCAAAATATAGCCGAAAATATACCTCATTGTGTCTAAAAACTTCAAAGCATTCAAGCGAGAGGTTTCTTTGAAAAAAATCGCGAAAATCTCCTAATTCATCATGGGTTACACTGGTATACCACCCTTATTTCAATCTCCTGAGTTACAACAAGAGAAATGACTTCACGTTCATAATATTGTTAAGAATCATTCCTCAAAAAAAGTAGCATTAAAATCGAATTCGTACTACTACTCGTCAAGATCTATATGGGTATACTAGTTATAATAATCAATTTGAGCTCACTCGCTGAGAACGACCAAATGCATCGGTGATATTAATATTAAAAGCTCGCCCATCGTATTTGTTGCAATTTCGAAAAATAACCGATAATTTGATAGAATTTTTCAACGAAAAATCGAAAGTGCCTATACCCAAACACCCTGTATGAGGGTGTCGGTATTAAGGCGAGGTGATTCATGCACTGTTTTTCCTTTCCTAGTAGTTCATTAAAAAATTGAGAATAGTCACCGTGCTTCTTGCTTTTTCCATTGACCTTGATTATATTCAAGGTCGTTTGATAATGATGAAGTCATTAAAAATTCACTCAGGTCACTCCGTTAAACAGGAAAAAGTAATTTTTCAATTTGATGCGTGAGTTTCCAAATAGCCGTAAGCGGTTTTTTCTCTCCTACACCATACAGGGTGATTTAACGAAACAAATGAATAGACATTTTCCCATTAGTATCGTTATATGCGTCGTAGATGTAACGGCCTGTATGAATGATTAAAACAATAAGTTTTATCTCAACGTTTCAGGAGCTTCTGAGGTTCAGACAAGAGTTGCGTGACCTTTTGATAATTATGATGGAAATTCAATGTATCTTAGCTTACCACAGTGTTTATTTTCACCAAACTAATATTGAAATTACGAAAACAAACAGAACTCACATTAAATTGAAACTGTCTGAATATGTATATGCAGCTTCGAAATTCGATACTTATAGACACTACATTGGATGATGTTATTTAGTTATCTGTTTATCAAAACAAAGTCCGATTTCATCGAATTAACCCAAAGGCGTAGCTAGAAGGGGCATTTCAACTTTCTCAAACAAAATATTAATAATTGGCACTCCTTTTGGTTCATTTTCACTTGTAGGTAGCTTCAGGGCGGTCTCTCTGAAGTACCCAACAGTAATCTGCCATTTTTGAGACTCACTATCTCACCTGGTATATTAATCCAATCCTTAATATCCCGATGAAAACCTTAACCTCACATTTCCTGAATTTTCTGGAAAATAGTAATGAAGAAAATGAACATTCAAACCCATTAGGCAAGCTGCAGCTTCGAATTCTCAACGATTTCCTTGTAGTAAGGGGTCTTTGTTATTGCCTAAAAATTTGTCACTTTTGAGTCCAGTGAAATTGCAGACATTTCTCGTAAAAAAAGGAACATGGCCAAAATGCTTGTTTTGTATAAATGCCTACGCCGATGGATGGAGATATCGACCTCCAATCAGTGCAATTTCCATCATATCAAATCCCAGAAAACCAGCAAGAAGCATCGTTGTTGACAAATATTTACCAGCAACTCGGTGACGTAATCTTCCCCCCACCTCTCCGAGAGCAAAAAGAAACTCCAAACAGCATATCGAACTTTTTATTAAAACAACAAATCACCTCGCTACAGTACTCTCGCTCACAAACAGCTCCTCGTACTCGCTGAAAGCGACTTCCCTTCTGAAGCACTTCTTGAACGCCGCTCGAAACTGCTCGTTGCCCCTCCAAAGCTTCCCCGCCACGATCAAAGAGCACGAGTACGCCAAGTACTCTGGCAAAAAGGCGACGTACCACAGCACCTGCTCCACGTCTGGGACCCCCTGGAACACCCCGATCAGAGTGTAGCACACGTAGAGGGGCAGCCAGCAGAGCACGGCGGTCACCGAGACCCCCAGGACCCACTCCTTACCCCCCACCACCCGCGAGGCTTTATTCCTAAGCCCCAGCTGCAGCACCAGGATGACAGTGAGGAGGTACTGAATGGTCAAAAAGTAAAACGCGAAATAGTTGGTGAAGCCCTGCCTCAAGCAAATGCCCCCTGCGACGGCGTACACCAGGGCGTGGGCGCAGTAGAAGAACCCCAGCACGTACTGCGCCCTCTGGGCGTACTTGGGGAACCACGCGGGATGGACGGCCTCGGCGTAGGCGTCCACCCCGAACGCTGCCATGCACGTAATGGCCAGAGCCATGGCGAAGTTCTCCACGCGCGTCCACAGGCAGAACAAACCGACCTCGAGCGTGCCGTCGGAGAAGAGGTCCAGGACGAGGTATAACAGCGGGGTGGAGACGATGTAGAGGACGTGGGAGACGGCGAAGTGCACCAGGTACATGTTGGTGCGCGTCTTCAGTCGCCTGTACTTGAGCACCGTGTGGACGATGAGGAGGTCCGAGAGGACTGCGGCGACGTAGAGGGGTATGCTGAGGTAGTCGGTGGTCATGGCGAGGTATTCCAGGGCTGAGCGGCCGGTTTCGTTGGGTTTGAGGACGTGGGGGTCGTCCTCCCAGGCGGAGCCCTGCGCCATGGTGGCTGGGGAAGTGATGACAGTTTGAGTTTTGGGGCGAGGACAAGGCAGTTCTAATGTCCTGATTAGGATTATCAAAAATGACATTGCTTGGGAAACGCAGTGGAATAATTTGGTTCGATGATAAATTCATGCGAATACAAAAGACACACTCACCTTGAAGCACTTGAAGACTGAACAAACAAACGAGCAACACTGAATTCGTGGAGCAGGTCTAACAATTCAGTGAATGGCCAGACCCACACGTCATGCAATTGATGTAAATTAATGGCTGTTTATGAAAACCATCAACTCTCGCAAGCATTGTCAAAGTTCCATACAAAATAAGGCATAAAGTGTCTGCGTGCTTGATACAGTGTGTTTATTCGCATGAATGATTTGGAAACATCAAAAAATAAATCAAGCTTTCGACATGGTAGTTCGTTTATTAATTCCTCAATCAAATCAAATGGGTGTTACATTGGTGAAATCTGTCGTCCTCTCTTCTTCAGACTCCTCCAAATCGTCATCGTAACCTCTGACACCTCTCCTCATCGTCTTTTTGTACGCCATCTTGAAGTGTTTGTCTTTCTCGCCCAGAACCACAATAATCAACAAGGGACAAGCGCGTACGAGCCATTCCGGCAAAAAAATCGTAGCCTCCACAACGTCAAGCAGCACGTCACGCTGTAAAGTCAAATGAAGCAACCAGTGGAAAATATACAGTGGCAACCAAGAGCATATCATTATGTTGGCAACAGTGAGGCTGAGCGAGGTTTTCTCGCTGTTTCTGTAGCTCGAGTAGTTGCAGGCCACGAAGAAGAGCAGCATGAGTGGGTACTGCACGAACATGACGTCGTTCACTACGAAAATGTACTGGAAACACTCGCTGGTCAACATGATGACGTAAATGAGCCCCACTGAGAAAATCGAGAGCATGGAGTAGGAGGAGAGCTTCTGGAACCTTCGACCAAGATCTGGCTTGTGCTCGGTGAGCAACCAATCGAGCGCCAGCCCGAAAGTACTGAGGTGGCTCAGAAGAACAACACAATTATCCAAATGGAAGACCATGCATAGGCACTCGTAGCCCAGGAAGCTATCAACCTGGGGAAAACTCGCGAGGAGGGTCCAGAAAATCGGGAACCACATGGAGATGAGGTTCAAGATGAAGTAGTACAGGATGTACTTGTTGGCTTTGCTTCTGAGCTGCCTGGTTTTGGAAATGGCAAGAATCATGAAAGAGTCCGCTGCCATCATGGCGAAGCAAAGCGAAACAGTCAAGATGTCGCTTATTACGTAGTACCAGTACACAGGGGCGTTACTCAGTTCTTTGGCGGCTTCCTCTGGGTCCTCTACCATGAAAGGGTCGTCCTCGAGCAACGAGAGATTCAGCATGGACATCTTGGAGTCTAGAGGAAATTCAACAGTGTCAGTTTTCAGCCTGCCAAATCCTGAGTTGACAGTTCAGGCTCTAAAAAAGGGCAGGAGTTGCCGCAGACACGAATAAAAATGCGACTCGAAACTTACAAAACAAACTTACTCTGCGTGCAACTGCCCACCATCAGGAAGGAGACTCTCTAGTGTACTATTCGATATTGTACGCCCACCTCATACACTATATGGGCGTCACATCTGCATTTGCTATCGAAGTAACTCGATACACTACCGTTATGTTCATGTTTTTTCACTGGATGTCATAAAATATTTATTCACTACACCAGACCATAAAACTCCAGTCGACAGACTTTCACGTGGAATTAGTTATACCGAGTGTACAGAAAGTCGACTATGTCATTGTCACAGCTGTCATTTTTTCATCGCATAAACTAACTGATTTCGTGAGGCAGGAAGCCAGTTTCTAGTTGTCAGTTGATAATTGACAGTTGACAGACATTAAAACGAATGCATTCTTCGTGTATTGTTTATTGAAGCTCATGAAAACAAAGGATACATAGATTGTTTGTTTCAAATATAAGTTGCAGTTTCGATATCAACGTTCAAAGACCTGAATGTTTCATTTTTGAGTTTCGGAACTCGAATACTCTTCCTAAAATCCGCATCTAGCTTCACTAGAACCATTAAAACAGCAATTGGGCTGCAATAGGCCGCCCAATAAGGTATACAACTTGTTATCAACAATACCTCGTTGACAATAGCGAGATCGAGACGCGAAGAAAAATTCCACAAGATCTTGTAGACGTACAAAGGAGTCCAAGACAGTGTCATAACATTGGACATAATCAAAGCATAAGACTTCTCATTGGTGAGACATTTTCTAACCTCCAAAGCATCACAACACAACACCCACATCAACACAAAGCAGTAGACAGCAGTGGTGCCAACGTATTTCCCAAAGTCCAGCTCAGAAAAGCACGAGATAGTTTGCACGAGCAAAAGGAGCAAACCCAGAGTGTAAATTATTGGAGCACAGTACTTGCTGAGCTGTCCCCACCTGACCGAACTGGTGAGAACCCAGTCCAAACTCAGCCCAAGTGCGAAGAGGTGGCACAGCGATACACAAGCAAACTCCAGCTTCAAAACCACGCAATACCCTGCACCTGCAAACACCTCCTGCAGCTGGGCCAGCTCCAGAAGCACCCTGGAAGCCATGGGGATGACCAAAGCCAGCATGTTGAAGATGGCGTAGTGCCAGACGTAGCCTTTGGTGGTCACCTGGTGCTGCCCTTTCCTGCTGATGATTACGATGAGGAAAACATCAACGGCTATCACCAAGAAATGCGTTGTGGAGGTGATGGAGGAAACGACGAAGGAAATGTCGATGTGGTCAACTGAGGAACTGTTTGACATCCTGTAGATGTGGCACTCGCGGAGATTTCAGTCGCCACTTTTGAGATACGAGTGAACTGAAGAGCTGGAACAACACGACTAAAAGCTTTTTCAGTTTTTCACTTATCAAAAATGGTATCGTGTTACGACGAGACAAAAGGAATGGGGTAAATGAGAAATAGCTCTGCTTAGTATTAATTCTGCGGGCTGGGTTTCGTTCCATATACAGGGCGTTTCTATGAGGCAACAACGCGTTATACAGGATGTCTTGTTTGGAGGGAGAGATTTCTTGGAAATGAGATTCGATCAAACGGAATGCATTTTGGTCTCTGAAGGACGCCTCTGAAATTGTTTTTTTTTTCAAAAATCTCCAACGTAATCTATACAGGGTGTTTCAGAATTGCACAACAATATTTCAGGTGCGTGTTCTCTGGTACAAAATAAGGAAGAAAGTGTGTCTGATCTCGATTAGTAGCGGAGTTACAGGGTGTTGAAAAAGTTTTGAAAAAAATTGGTTTTTAATTTATTGTGCTTGATCTCCATATATTTCGACCTAATACACTACAAATGCATAGAAAATCAAGCTTTGCCACCATCTTGAACATCGTTCTCGGACGCCCCATCCAAGTTCTCATCACGATAATCCTGCCTTCTCTCGAAGGACTTTTTGTAAGCCGACCTGAAACGCTTGTCCTTCCTACCCAACTCATACACAATGAACACCGGATGGCTCAGAGCAATCAGCTCCGGCAGACACTCCACATAGAAGGCAAAGTCTTCGGAGATGTATTTCAGCCCCACGTGAAACAAAAACATGGGGATGTAAGCCCCGAAGATGACGTTGGCGACGTTGAGACAGTAGGAAGTCCCCTCGCAGGCGGGGCTCAAGCTGACCCTGCCTTTGAGGACGTTGAGGAGCAGCAGCACCACCAGGAAGCACACGTAGAAGACGGTGAGGATGGAGGTCCTCGCGATGTGGTGGTTTTTGGAGTAGATGAACGCGAAGATCCACTCTATGGTGAAGACCACGTAGATGCCCCCGAAAACGTGCCTGGAGTACTTCTGGTACTTCTCCACCACCTGGGGCTTGTACCCGGTGAGGAACCAGCACCCCGCCATGCAGATGGCGAAGGTGATGTACAAAACCAACAGGGTGTTCTGCGTTTGCCACAGAACCAACGAGGGACCTTTGTGGGGGAACAGGAGGTGGCCCAGGACGAAGTAGAAGGGATCGCAGACCAAGTGCACCAGGCTGAGGATGGTGGCGTTGAGGATGAACATGTTCATGCGGGTGGTGCGCAGGTTGCGGAACCTGCAGATGACCACGACGAGGAAGATGTCGGCGGCGATGGCCACGAGGCAGACGAGGAGTTTGACGAGGAAAATGGCCACTAGGAAGGTGGTTGTCGCTGCTAGTTCTTCTTGGTCGATGGCGTTTTCGCCGAGCAGGCTGAAGGGGTCTTCTTCCTCGAGGGCTTCTCTCGAGAGGGACTGGTCTGTGGTCAGCATGGTTTGGTCTGGAAAAGGGCGGATGATTTAGCTTCGAGAGCAATCCTAGCTGATTCGGCGTTTCCATTGGGATTTTTTATTATTTTTTTTTGACAACGTTGAGGATCAAAATCAAATTCAGCAACTCAAAATCCAAATGAAAACTCATTCTATTGGATTCTAGGTTGATTTTTCTTTCACATAATCGCATTTTTAAAAAAATTTTCAGTACTTTTTGTTCGTTTTTTGCAAATTCCTCCATATACTTGAGTTCATTGAATTACGTAAAAATTATGCCTCATTATATTCCAGATTTTCAGCATTTTCTGCAATTTTCTTCTCATTTTGAGAATCGAATTAAGATTCAGCAAATCAAAATCCAAATGAAAACTCAGTCTCATTGGTTTCTCCTTTACATCAATGCAGTTTTTCGAAAATTTTCAGTACTTTTCGTTTTTTTTTGCAATCCTTTCCACATTTTGAAGGTCATCCAATTATATGAAAGATTCTACCCCATGATATTTCAGATTTCCAGCATTTTACAGATTTCTCGTGATTTTGAGGATCAAATTAAGATTCAGCAAATCAAAATCCAAATAAAAACTCTTATTATTGGATTCAAGGCTGGATTTTCTTTTGTATGATTGCAGCTTTTGGAAAAAAAATCAGTACATTTCGTTAGTTTTTGGTGATTCTGATTTTAAGGGTCTTTCTGCTGAAACAATTGAATAACTTGACCTTCACAACAATCACTTGTTTCGTTCGAAAGACTGCCCACCAATCCCATCCATTTTCATCAATATTAAATAGTTGAATAATCTTACCTTCTGAGCACACATATAACTACAAAATTTATATCAAGTTATCACCAAACCTTGACACATGACACTCGAGTGGTACTGGAATTAACTGGAACGATGGCAGATCCGAATTTCCAGATTCCTACAATTCTATATTATTATTCACGAGACATGCGTCGAGAGACTGTAATTGCATATTAATTTTCGATATACTTTCCCCAGTTCGTTAGCACTCGGTATCTTATCACGCGACCTCTGTCGTGATGATAATTTCAAATCACTACAAGTCACGATTCCAAACGAATACTCGGAGATAAAAGCATCTGAAAGATCCTGGACCGATTGGGGCATGACTTGGGCACAACAAAACACACCTCAAGGAATGCAACACTTTATTATCCCACTCTGACAACTGACAGCTCATCCTCAACCATGTGCTCCATGTCGTAAAACTCGCCTGATCTTTCGAAGCACTTGGCGACTATGGATGCGAAAAGCTTGTTGTGCTTTTTGTAGACAAAAAACGCGATAGCAAAATGGACGTAAATTATGAACAAGGGAATAACCTCGACGTAACCCAGGATTATTTGCACTACCAAGTGCCCATCGATGAAACGAACGACTGTGTCGAATAAAACCTGGGGTAGGAAAGCCAAAATAATGGCGTTGGTTATGTAGAGGTTGGAGCTGATGGCAGACTGTTTTTCCCAGTTGCGAGCTGAAAAGTTCAAAGCAACGAGTGTGGCGAGTGATGCCAAGTAGATTCCTGACCTTGAAACAATTAAATTGCTATTGAACCAGTTTGCTGGGGTGCAGAAACTTATTCGAGCCACCAGGGTGATTGCGAAGCCTGAAAATAAAACACCCAGTGGGATTTTCCAGTACTTTTCCAGCACAATGCTCAGTTCTGGCTTGCGGTTGCTCAAGAAAGCATCAAGGCCTGGTAAAAGGGCTAGAATGAAGTAAAGGAGGTTCAGTAGATGGAACAGCTCATAATTGAAACAACCCCAAACGGAAACATGAATACCAACCACATCAGCAGTAAAAAAACTGAAAACTCGTTGGATTTGGAAAAGGAGGTCTACGAGGCCACAACTCAAAATGTACAAGTTTTGACGCGTCCTCAGTGTCTCGTACTTGCGGAAAATGTAAATGAGAAATGAATGCATCAATATCATCGCGAGACTGAGGATCACGTTGAAAATCACTGAGAAAATTGAGATGAATGTGGAGTAGCTGTCGATGAAGCTGTGGGTCGAGTCAGAGTCCATGGTGTCGTGTTCCAAGATCCCAAACGGGTCTTCTAGGTCTCTTTCAGTCCAATTCAACATCTCTTCCATTGATAGAGCATTCTCCATCTTTGAAATTACCTGAAAAGGATGTTTTTTCAGAATGTTTCCTAAGAATAAGACTGTATCACTTTTCGTGACTTTCTCAGAAGCTTTGTCTTTGGTATTTTTTCACTGAGTATTTCATTATTTCGATAAGTGGACCAAAAATAGTATATGGGCTATACTATATTCTAGATTTCAAACCTTTTGGGATGAATTGATGAAATTTCTTGAAAAGCTTCGACATTTTATCAGGAAAAAAATATTGTCAGTCTAAAAATTTTATAATCTAGTTATAATATTGAAACTCACCAATATTTTTGAAGACAATTAATGTTTACTGTTTGTTTAATGAACGTTCGTTTGTATCCAGTATATAGAATGGAATAATTACATTTAAATTTCTGAAACCAAGCATCAGATATCCAATTGAATTTTGATAAAGTAATGAAATGTATACTGAATATTTCGTTTCGCAGATAAACGCATTAAATTAAATATCGCATTACACTGTACATATCTATGTGGCTTTTTCCAGATGAAACCTTTATCCTTATATTTCACGAGTATACAGGGTGTTGCGTCCATACAAAATATAAGCATTATTTTTTGTTGACTTCAATTTCAAGCCTTGAATATTGAAGATCCTACGACGACCATTCAAATTCGAGCAAAATTTCAAAAACTTTGTCTGAAAACTCGTTCTAGTGTAATTTTCGAGTTATTCCTTGTAACCGACGAAAATCCCCAAAAACCACTTTGAATTTTCGGTTGATTTCAATTCCAATATTCTCATTGTTCTACTGCATATTTTCTCTACTCGAATAAAAACACAGGGTGTGCAGGACATCATCGAGACGTCGAAAAAGTGTACAAATTCGTGAATTTCGACCATAGACGTGTATTAGCAATTTCGATGGCGTCCGACGTCGCGTCGGTTGAAACCGTGTCCGAAGCCTATTTAGGAAACGCCGCATGCAACTAATTCAGTAATTAATTGTCCATTTTCCAACGCCACACGGCTTATTGGTTTGTATCGATCGAAGTTTTATTGAAAACGTTGTCGAGTTGGGTGGATATTTCATTGTATAAGGCTGACTATTACGTATCGATTCACTTATCAGTGATTTGGGCACGTATACGCCCAATTTTGCATGTATTGAGGCGAGCATAGGCGTACCGAGGGGGGGGATTATTGGGGTCGTTACCCTTTCCCCCCCTCATTGCTCAGTAGAAATAAAAAATTTCTAGTAACAATAAAAAAAAACTGTGGTTGACTGGTGTGTCATTCCTTACTCAACTATACAGGGTGGACTAGAATATAGTTAGAATAAAAAAAGAGATAGAAATACACGTGAATTCGATTATAATCGTCATGATTCCTATCCAAACATCGCCGGTTTCCTATTAATCCAGAGCCCGTATCTAGGCCAACAGGAAAATATTGTTTCCTCGGAAAACTTCTGAGATGAGATTAGCCGAGACGTCAACTTTAATAGAAAACGTTCGCTTTACGTGTAAGCTTTTAATCCGCACAAACGAGATGGCGGGTTCATCTTGAAATAATTCCCCACAAAAGTTTTGAGATTCGTGAATTGATAACAGCATCGAGGAAATCGAGTTTGAAATTCGTTTATTAGAAGCGACGCGTTAGAAAAGCTGAAAAACATCTTGACGAAATATGAATGTGGCTGAAAACTGGTATATAAAGTTATTTCAAGCAATGAAAACCTCCAAAATACACCTCAAAACCACCTATTTTCAACGTTTCAACCCATTAAAAATCGGAGAATTCCCGTTCTTCGAAATGGCTATGAATGAGTTTTTTACGTAAGAATAATCAAAATCTGTATTCGCACATCTCGTCTGCAATAACGAAACATCTGCCTTTGACAGTTATAATACCTCGATACATCCATCCGTCCGAATGTCATTCAATTACATTCCGCGTTCGGCACGTTTCCATCCCCAATTTCACAACAAAACACACTTTTCCATCTCGCTCGTAGCATTTTCTCATGAAAACAGTTGACACGTGCAGAATGCTGGATCCGGATCGAAGGGAAATCACGGCGCGAAAAGCCAGACAGACGATGGAATTCCGTGGTGGTGCAGAAATTTTATTAAAATCCTTGCCTGGCTGAGATTCCAGCGAAAAAATATTGATGAAAGTCTCGCCGATACTGGGGATATTCACGGGGGTATACCGGTCCAGAAAATTGGAAAAATCGATTTTTTCGTGCATATATTCAAAGTTCCGATTTCCAAAAATATGCTCTCAAACGGGTTTTTCAAAATTCGAATTATTTTGGGAGATGCAGCGGATTTGGTGACGACCGAGCGGAGTGATCAAACTTTGAACGCGTTTTTCTCAAGTTCTACCTGACCGATTCCTTTGAAATTTTCTGAAAATCTTCTTCATACATCTCTTTATCTTTAGAAGAGAGGCCTCCTAGATCACCAGACCTTACACAACTTTAGTTATTATTTTCTTTGAGGAAGAATCAAGCTGATGGTTATCCAAAACGAAAATTCGTGCTCTTCAATTGAAAATAACACTATAAAAAAATAATATTACAGTAGCAATTGAATTTTCTATTTTTTTTTCAGGTGTAGCATCTTAGTAGCAGCAATGATTCATCTAACGGTTCCAACTAATTGAAAATCAAGGTGAGTTGACACGAGTGAGTTCCTCAGACGACGAAACTTTATCCTAAAATTCATCAAATTATTTCCTTTCAAAGACTTCCTAGGGTTTTTGTAGGGAATATTGAAAACCGGAACTTTCTCGTAGCATTCAGAGAGCCTTATTCAGATTTGATCTTCTCGACATCAAAGGTTGCCCCATTTTCACGCTGAGTGATCGGATCAAAACGCGTAAGAGTGCATTCGTACATGTTATTCGTTTAAATGAGCCCCACTGTGGTTGTTTTTATAGGTGGGTTGGTGAAATGTCGCTTCAGTTACTTTTTTTTACGTTTGAAATTCTTATTTTCGACAAAAGTTACTATAGAAAATTGAAGACCTTTATACGAACATCGGAGACTTATAAAAAATCATAATCAACAAAAGTTTCCCCAACTTCATGAAAGGAAATTCCGTAGACCTTCTATTTAAAAGTACAGCCGGCAACACCGAATTCATGAGAAAATCTGCTAAAGTGTTACAACCGGCAACACAGCATCGCTTCGAAACTCGCCTCAAAGCAGTCGCAGCTTTGTTACAATTAAAAAAAGACTGGTGTACCCGGGCATAGAACACCAATTAAAAGTTTAAGTGATAAGCTACGTAGCAATTGAGGCTATGAAGCCACTGCATTCTCTAATTTTTTTCTGGGATTTATACGAACATTTAAGACTCCACAAGGAATCCAAAATCTCGAAGAATCAGCGATGAATCGAAAGAGTAATTCATGAATCCCAAACAACTGCAACACTCGCTGAATAAAAACAATAACAATATTCGTTCAGGTTGCTCAATATCCGCTCGTTCTATTTGCATGAACAACTCCGTCGTCGAAAGTTTCTTATCTCCGACTGAAAACTCCACCGAAACAATCCAATAGCGCATAGTTTGATGAGCCGAAATCCGTGCAATCCAAATGAATATTTGACCAGCGAAAGCTCTCAGCACTCTGAAATTTAATAACTGTTTCGTACTGTATCCCGAGAACTTCCGAAACTCCTTTCCATTATTATAGGTGGGAGAGAGAGAAAGAGAGTAGCCAACTTGGATGGAACGAGTCTGCAAAAGAAGAATACCTACACGTATCGCTTTTGTTTGTGTTTCTTTCAGTCCTTATTGGAATTGGCAAGATTATAGCCGATGGCGAAGTTTTCCCTCCATTTTCTTATTGTTTCTCATCGTTCAATAGATGGAAATACAACTAGAGTTTGTGCAACAAATATTATTTACATCGAACGATGTAGATTTCGGAGTGAGTACGAAATAGGAAGCTGTCTGTAGAGCACGTGACGTCACAGCCAATACGCGAGATCAGGGATTCATAAATTTGCTTCAAAATAGTGCATACGAAATTTCTTCGAAGCACCTACGTCAGCAGTACTAATACTGGCAGCGTTGCCAGATGTTCATTTGTTGGGGTTTCTGCGGATATTTCATTCAGTTTCGCTAACGAGAATCACACAACGAAAACTGTTGTTGTGATCCAGTGGAAAATATACGTGGTGCTATGAACTTTCCCCATTTTTCGTTTATATCAGCTCAAGAAACGTTGATCAATTCGAAAAGAGTTGTTGTCAACTGAAATTCGTTAATATAAATTCAGTAAGCTTCATCGATATTTGAAATTCGTTGATTTTAGCTCAGGAAACGTTATTCGATCCAGAAAGCGTTATTGTTGACTAAAATTCGTTAAAATAAATTCAGTAAGCTTTATCGATATTTGAAATTCGTTGATTTTAGCTCAGGAAACGTTATTCGATTCAGAAAGCGTTATTGTTGACTAAAATTCGTTGACACCATTTCAGAAAGCTTCACCGATGTTCTTGAAATTCGTTAATATGAGTTCAGGAAACGTTATTCAATTCGAAAAGCGTTATTGTTAACTTTAATTCGTCGATTTAAATTCAGTAAGCATTCTCGGGATTTGAAATTCGTTGACATGAACTTGGGAAGCATTATTATCATTCTATTCAGAAAACTGTTGTTGTGATCCAGTGGAAAATATACGTTGATGTAAAGAAATTCGATGAATAACGCTTGGCAACGCTGTAAAATATCGTTCCAAACGGGAGTACTCGTGACGTATCGACGCTCAAAAATGAGAAAAAACCGCGTTGTATTTCGAAAAGAGGCAAACCTCCAGGGGGTTAACGGAGATCCAGGTGTTGACGTGCACTTTTATCGTTCTCGAGATGGACAACCTGACCAGCACGTTGGCGCCTTCGACCTCGGGCGACAACCCCGTCCACACCGTCGTCCAGGTGATCCAGACCATCATGTTCACCGTGGTGTGCCTGGTGGGCCTCGTCGGCAACACGCTCGTCATCTACGTGGTGATCCGCTTCTCCAAGATGCAAACCGTCACCAACATGTACATCGTGAACCTGGCCATCGCCGACGAGTGCTTCCTCATCGGCATCCCCTTCCTCATCACCACCATCGGCCACAAGAGCTGGATCTTCGGCCACATCGCCTGCAAGGCCTACATGATCTCCACCAGCATCAACCAGTTCACCAGCTCCATCCTGCTGTGCATCATGAGCGCCGACAGATACGTGGCCGTGTGCCACCCCATCTCCTCGCCGCGCTGGCGCACCCCCTTCATCTCCAAAGTGGTGGCCGTGCTCGCCTGGACCACCAGCATCGTGCTCATCATCCCCATCATCAGGTACGCGCAGGAGGTGGACGTAGGGGAGAGGAAGAAGTCGTGCGTCATCGACTGGACGGACTACGACGCGGGCAACGCGACGCAGGAGGCGGCGGAGTACGCGTCGGCGCAGATCTTCACCATGTACACGTTCCTGTGCAGCTTCGCCGTGCCGCTCACGCTCATCCTCGTCTTCTATTGGCTGGTGCTGAAGAAGCTGAAGACGGTCGGCCCGAAGAACCGGTCCAAGGAGAAGAAGCGGTCGCACCGCAAGGTCACCAACTTGGTGTTGACGGTCGTCACGGTCTACGTCATTTGTTGGCTGCCCTACTGGATCACGCAGTTGGCGTTGGACGAGACAGTGAGCACGTGAGTCGAATTGGAGTTCGTTGTTGTCGATTGAAATTCGTTGACACGCGGTTTCGGGAAGCGTCGGCGATGTTTTTGAAATTCGTTGATATCAGCTCAAGAAACGAAAATCAATTCGAAAAGAGTTATTGTTGACTAAAATTCGTTGATAAAAATTCAGTGAGGGTTCTCAGGATTTGAAATTCGTTGATTTTAGCACAGGAAACGTTATTCAATTCGAAAAGCGTTATCGTTTACTTAAATTCGTCAATATAAATTCAGTAGGCCTTATCGATATTTGAAATTCGTTGATTTCAGCTCAGGAAACGTTATTCAATTCGAAAAGCGTTATTGTTAACTAGAATTCGTTGATATAAATTCATTAAGCTTCATCGATATTTGAAATTCGTTGACATTGACTTGAGAAGCATTATTGTTTGATTTAGAAAGCATTATCAGGTATTGAAATTCGTTAATCTGATTTTAGAGAGCATAATTAGTCACTGAAATTCGTTGATAAAAGTTCCTCAAGTCTTATAAGTGATTGAAAGTCGTTGACATTGACTTGAGAAGCATTATTGTTTGATTTAGGAAACATTATCAGGTATTGAATTCGTTAATGTGACTTCGAAGAGCGTAATTAGTAATTAAAATTCGTTGAAATAAATTTATGAAGTCTTATAAGTGATTGAAATTCGTTGGCATTGACTTGAGAAGCATTATTGTTTGATTTAAAAAGCATCATCAGTTATTGAGATTCGTTGATGAAAAATCAGCTGATCTTATTAGTAATTGAAATTCGTTTATATGGATTCAG
The DNA here is from genome assembly GCA_037013635.1 of Plagiodera versicolora. NCBI lineage: Eukaryota > Metazoa > Arthropoda > Insecta > Coleoptera > Chrysomelidae > Plagiodera > Plagiodera versicolora. Next base: position 379,701 of record CM072992.1, read on the forward strand.
GACGCGTCATTGAATTTAGAGCGCGTTACCGGTGATTGAAAATCGTTGATCGAAAATTCCTGTTGTTTTCGTAGGTTTTCAATCAGCCTGCACTTGTTGGCGTCGTGCATGAGTTATTCCAATTCCGCCATCAATCCCATATTGTACGCCTTCCTCAGCGACAATTTCAAGAAGAGTTTTCTCAAAGCGTGCACGTGCGCCGCCAACAAGGACGTCAACGCGACGCTCCACATGGAGAACAGCGTCTTTCCCAAAAAACTCAAACCAGCCACGGATCGGTAAGAAACATTTATTTTTGTTTCAATCTAATTCAATTTCGAGCAAAATTTTATAAGATTTATTTGCCTGAAAACAATGGTGAGAAGCGTTTTTCGATATCTAGCATAGTTTTCGAGTTATTTCATGTTGAAAATTCAAAAAAAAAAAACAAAAAAAAACGACATTAAAGACTCTATCTGTCGTTGTATCGATGCTTAGACTGAAGCCGAGCCGGACGAGGGGAACGTCGATATGCGCCCACGGCGACGTCGACGAGGACGGCGGGCCGTTGATGGTGAAAGGCGACGCTTCGACGTCGGCCGTCACGACGGCCAGTCGCAACACGACCGTCTGCGGCGACAACAGCAGCAGCGACAACGTGTCGGCCAAGAGCGCCGTCGCGATGCGGACGGCGTCTCAACCGACGTCGTTGTGAACGCTTCAAATGCATCGTTTCAACCATAAAAACATTGAAAAACGTTGATTCAGCAGTTTTTCGATTTTTTTTTTCAGCTTCCTCTTTTGGTTTTTCAGGCTTTTTTTCTCACTGTGAATTTTGGAAGTGAATTAGGGATCGGAAACAAACGGAAATGTTTCGTTTCGAGACGTTTATTTGAAAAAAAAAATGTACATAGGCAACTGTTAACAATACATGAGTTAGGCAACAGTGTGAACGAGACTTTTCTTAGTCAATAAGGAATGGAGCAGGGTATTTTTTCATTAATCACATTTTAGGCATAAACGTACGAAGTATCCACCTTGAAAATCGTTGTTGATTCACATTTGATCCCCCTCTCACCATGGAAAGTTGACATTTCGACCACTTTTGACATGGAACACGTCAAATACGTCAACTGCCACCAGTTGTTCCGTGTCAAAAATACGTCAACGTTCCGTGCTGGAATCGGTCGATTTGAATAGGTGTATTTTATCCTCCATACTTGTTATCATTTGTTGAATGTTTCACCCCCTATAACTGTTTCCTCATAATTGTTTTGAGTGTATCAATGTTGACAGAAAATAGTACATTGTTTGTTACTCGTGGAGTCGATGAAATCTTCATGTGAAGGCAGAAAACTGTCTTGGTAAGTAGATAACGTGAAAAAAAATTCAATTATTTGTTCATGTGCATTTTTACCAAGACGAAAATTCAATTTCGTCACGTCATAGGCGTGAAAGTATGCCCCGAACATCCTGTACAATTTCTTCATTCTGTTGAACTAGTGATATAAAATATTTCTCCACCAACGAAAAGAGTCTCAAACTTATTCAATTGGAAATCAAAAATTCGTTTGTGCACCATCTTTTTGTCATTGTACGAACTAAAATGTACCTTACTAACTATGTTGGATTTCTGACCTCTCTCATACAGTGTGTTTATTTGAATTTTCGAAAAAAAAACTCCGAATTACTTAGAGGCAGAGTTTCAAAAAAACAACGATGGATGTTTAAGGTGTTTCATTAATATACACACTGTATAGGATAATACATATTTGATTACCAAATTCTGCTGAATAAATAGATTAGTCGATGTATCGGTGTGAATGTTTAAAAATATTTTCTGTAAATAAAACAATCAAACCAAACGAATCGTTGTACACCCTGTCCAACTCCTTTCATCCTATACACGACTGATTCATCGAACAGAAAAAAAGGCAGTTTTGTCTCATCATAACGATTAAGGTTCGTCTTCTTTAATCGAATCAAATTACATACTATCGCCATCTATTAGTGTATACACGAACAACAATGTATCACGTTACCACGCGGTGGAGTTACAGATTTCTACTTGTTCTAAATGTCCTGTAATCTGTGTTTCATGCTGTCTAAGATTCTTTGAAGTAAGAACGAAGTACCCATATAGCTAAGGTAATCTGTCATTTGAACTAAAGAGAAGTTTCTGAAGTAGACCATGACAAATTGGGGTTACAAATCGTTATCTGTTATTAATTTCTCTGTTCAGATCTGTAGAGTAGATATCATGTCGTAACAATAGACTACTGAAAAATTATAATGGACTATTTGAAAGAACCAGCCTTGGTGGCAAAAATCCAACAGTATTTCGGAGTGCAGAGGATAGAAGAGAAATCAAAGACGGGATACAAGATCGAAAACAAATTCTGGTACTACTTATTCCTGTTCGGAACAGCACTGGGCGATGAGACATTCTACTCGGCTTTCATCCCGTTTTGGTTTTGGAACATCGACGGAGCTGTCGGCCGAAGATTCGTCTTGACCTGGGCCATCGTCATGTACATCGGTATGTTGTGAAATTGTTGAGACGCACTTCACCCAATCAACGTTGTCTAGGTCAGGGCGTGAAAGACATAATTCGTTGGCCGAGACCTGGGCCTCCAGTGGTGCAATTGCAAAACAAATGGTCTCTAGAATATGGCATGCCTTCTACACATGCCATGGTCGGAGTTTCGATACCATTTTCGGTTCTGATATTCACAGTTAACAGGTATCAGTACAGCCTCCCTTTGGGGCTGTGTATCGCCATCGTTTGGTGTTCTCTGATTTGCACTAGTAGGCTGTATTTGGGTATGCACTCAGTGCTGGTAAGTGGACAATTGAATGTTGTTGAAGTTTTGTTGTGGAATTGTGGGTTTTCAGGATATTGTTGCTGGATTGGGGCTGGCTGTGTTGATAATGAGTGTTTTGGTGCCTGTGATTGACTGTTTGGATGAGTATTTGCTCACTAGTCCCACTGCTCCTTTGCTGCTATTGGTTACTTCGATTTTGATGATTGTTTATTATCCTAACAGTGGAAAATGGACGCCAACAAGGTATTTATTGTTGTACATAACCTCACTTTCGAATTTTATGGTTTTAAATTGTGACATAACAGAAGAATTGAAACGAGTTGGTATTACGTCAACCACAGTATGATTGACAACTGTCAAACGTCATACTTATGTCAGATGGATTTGAAAATCGTGAAAAAATGTGTTTTAAGACTGATTATCAAGAAATTGCGAAGAATTGTGAAAAAATACTTTCAGGGGGGACACCACAATGATAATTTCCGTTTGCGTGGGCATCCAAACTGGGGCGTGGCTCAACTACCGCACCGGCCTCATGCTGCCCACCGATCTCACCGCCCCCTACGTCATCATGTGGCCTACGGCCTCGATGTTTCTCTGTCTCCTCCTGCGCACCCTCATCGGCTTCGCAGGCGTCCTCGTCACCAGGTCGCTTTTCAAACGCGTCGCGTACTCCTCGTTGTGCGCTCTGCTCAAAGAGGACGTGGATAACCTCAAAAAGGCGGAGAACACGTTGCATAACAAGCACAAGACTTTCGTCGAGTTGGGTTGCAAGTACGTTTACTGCGCCATGATCGGGTTCAATTCGTTGTACACGTTGCCGCAGTTGTTTAGGTTCGTGCGGATCGAGAGGCCGACTTTTTTCACCGAGATTTGAGAGCGCACTGTCAGCTGTCGTTGCACGTGACATGTGTCATTTGTCGCTTTTTTCTAGCTCAGTACAAATGAACTTTATATCGAGCACCGATTGTACAGGGTGTGCATGAAGTAGGGAATAAATTAGTTATCTAAAAAACGATAGGCTTTCTGAAATAAAAGTTTATTTCTTTTGAAGCAGCCTCTTTTTGAGGTAACGAATTTACTCCTTACTTTACGTACACCCTGTATAAGGTTTATTCAGTATCGCGTTCGTTTTGGAGAATATCGAAATGAAAATTAATGAAATCGGAAAGGTTATACAGTGTGATGAACGACATTTCAAATTTAGTCAGTTGAATCGCCTAATACTACGGTCTGTTTATTTTTGGTTGGTAGTTGGGTCAGGTAAGCTATAGGTGCGATGTTGCCGGATCGTGAATTGATCATTGAATTGACAGAAATTATTTTGGAATGCAAATTTATCATTTTTCGAATGTTTTCAATCGCAGACGAATAATAATAGTTTTTTTTTGTTGGAAAATCGTGATGCATTCACTTATTTTGTGGAAAATTAAATTGAAATGATGATGTTTTTCATACTTTTCATTTAATTATTCAATTAAATCGTCGTAAACTGAAGAGGTAACGTAATATGAGAAGAAATGGGGGTCATTTTCCCAAATTTGACTAACTATTAACTTGAAATAAATGGAAGCGATAATTTTGCCAGTACTTTCTCTGACTCACAGCTGAATATCAGCACCAATTGCACAATATTTCCGAGGAATAATCCAATGCTAAGTCATATTTATTCGTATATAGATATTATTGGGTAGGGACTCGAGTAGTTCAATTTCTCACCACCAATCGCATGAGAGCACTTGTGGGCGGAGCCTAACAGAATAAAAAAGACATTTTGTTCGTTTTTTTGTCAACTTTTTGCTCAACCTGTTTTTCCACCACAGTCCAGGAGGAAACCAGGAAGTTTTTTTGATTGAAATGAAACAATGAATATAAATTTGAATTTTTATTCAACATAAACAAAGATTCTTAATAATTGAGATTATACTACGTTTTTTTCTCAGCCTCCTACTAAAGGCATTGTTACAGTCAACACCTGAAAAAAAAAATAAAAAAAAACAATGCAATTCGTTTAATTTCACACAAAAACCTAACCCCCACCTTTTTGGAGTTATTAAACGACGAACAACAGCTTTTTTGTTTGACAATACAAGGCACGAAAACATCCAGCAAGTACCCTCTAGCCTTCGATTCTAAAACCAATCTATCCTCGCCGATGTCCAGCGTCAGTTCTTTGGCGGACAACTGAAACAATATCACGTGACACGAATCGAAACGCGATCGATTTTCGGTCTCACCACGTCGGGCAAGAGGAACTCGCCGTACAGACAATTCTGGCCGCTTTTTTTGTACAGTCGATAGAGCGGTTCTCGCGGCACGTCCTCCGTGCTGGATACAGTTTCGATTACGACTTTTTTGGCGGTGGGCTGTCCAGCCGGGTCGCCCAGTAGGGATGGCTTGGAGGCTTCCGCGATTTTTTTGTTTATTTCTCTCTGTTGGATCCTTGGGAAAAAAGCAAGAAACAATTCGTGGAGCACAAAAAGTTGTTGGGAAAGTATTATTTTCATTGTTTTCAACAGTGTTGTCGCTAGTCACAAATTTTCAGTGAAACTTCGAAAAAAAAACAATAATATTCCAAGATATTTCTACTTTTATACAGCAGGATAAAAATTTCGGCTCGAAAACTAAACATTCAATTTTCTCAAAAACAATCAATTTCAGAGAGTACATTATAAGGAGATAATTTAAAGGCAAAAAATAGTTCTACAAGATAATGAAATAATATACTGGGTGTCCTATTCAAAAAAGTAAAGTTTTTGCTGATTGAAATCTCCTGAATTGGGGCTTTTCCAATAAACACCCTGTACACAAAACGAAACTTTTACTCAATTCGAACGTTTCAGCTATCCTTTTCCTTCGTACCCACCAAATGGATTCTTTCAATTATCACTGATAATATTTTTTTTTGCACCATTTATAGTCCAGTGAAAATTTCTCTTTTTTTGGCGCTAGTTTGACAACGTCGCATTTTATGAGAAAATAAACACGTTACTAGATGCAGGATTCAACGCTGAATTCGATGGTGAAAGAATATACAGGGTGTTCCGTTGAAAAAAAAAATGTTTTTACTATTACGGAAAAGTTGCAACACCCTGTGCATCCGGAACTATTTATAAAACGAGGCCTTTTCGGTACCGTGCAACTTTTATATGAGAGTTTTTTTCATATGGAGTAGCTTTTTTGATATATCGTACAAACGCGCTCTTTTAGGACACCCAGTATAAACAATATTTGAATAACAATTGCATCAATGTTTGTGTCAGAGTAATTACGAAACCAGCAAGATAAATATTTTTCAACGACACTCCAACGAAGCAACTGACAGCTGAAATACAAAGAAAAGCCTTCGTGAACGCAAAAATCCACCACTCACCTATGCACCTGCAACGTCCCGAACACCTTTTTGTTCAACAAAATCGTCTTCTCGTCCTCGCAAACAACCTTATACTTATTCTCGATGCCCTGAAAAACGACGGCGAAGAAAAAACTCTTGAATTCCGGATAAGTCTCCAACTTGGCGAAAAAACTCGGATGTATGGCAACGTCGCACACTTTCGATTCCCGACCCTTCTTGTCGAGCTCGGTGCGGATTTCGCCGATGCTCATCGGCACTTTGTAGTCGCCCGGCTCGTCCGACTCGAGACACGCCTGAAGTTGGCTGACGGTGATGTCTTTGGGTGGGGGGATGGCGTCGGTTTGGCACACGTTGACGAAGAATTTGCCACCGCCGGGAATCTCTTTGGCTTTCACGCACAATCCTGCATAGTCAAATTGGAAAAAAAGGTCGAAATTTGACAACTGACAAGCTTCTCGGGGTTGCAGGTATGATACTGATGCGAAACACAGATAGAGCAAGCTCCAAAACAATCGGTAAAGAATTTTTTGTGAGCTACTTTTCAAGTACAGGGTGACCCATTAGTGTTTGGAAGTGAAATAACCCACATAAGAATCAAAATACATAAAAGTGTTTCGAATAAAAGTTGTTATATTCACGCTGATGCACAATTCAAAAATATTTCCAGATATACAGGGTGTACAGCCTAGGCGAGACGACGTTGAGTCTACTTTGTCAACTAGGACACCCTGTATAGTCTTCATCCAGTCCCTTATTTCACGATTTGAGAATTTTCATGTTTCCAAAATGCCAACACACTGAGGGGTCACCCTGTATATTTGTTTTATTATAGGAAAATAATATTCATATGTGTTAACCTTGAACTGTCCGTCTTCAAAATAACATTTTCTCTTTCCTAACAATTTGATAACGATGAGATTAAGTTATATATCCTTTATTGTTAATAATTTGCTCACTTGCATTCGTTTAAATATTTGTACAGATCTATTTCCAACAGTTCTACTATTCTTCAACTTGTGTGTTAATCATCACGCTTCAAACAAAACAACAATGGAAAGATAACAGAAATCCTACCTTTATATTTATCAACAACACGTCCCTATTGTTGAGTTCTAACATTTTGACAAGCTGTCATGAATACTGTAAAATGAATAAATAATTCAACAATCAACAAACCCTGATGAAAAACAAACTGAATGAAAAACCTATTGACATATTCGACGCCAACTTCCTTACCGCTTCGTCACTGAAAAAGAAAAGAGTCAACGCGCCGTAACCTGCAATTTTGTTCATAGCCTACTCTACGAGTGTTGGGTTTGTGCCGCTGATTGACGCGGTACGGTACGGAGAAATCGAGAGTGCCGCGAAATACATGCTTGTTTCAGTATCGGGTGCGATTTCGACACGGATTTCGAGGTTGGTTTGTTGGGATTAAAAGTGTGTGGTAGAATAAGTGTGTGTGACAGTGAGATCTCAACGTTTTCATACGGATAGCAGGTGAGATTTCATTTAAATCAAAGTTGTTGTTGTTGGATTTGAGTGGGTTATCTTCGAAACCCCGATACGATTGACAGTTTCTGTGAAATGGTTCTTAATTTTATGCAAACTTGGACTAACAGAGTGAAATATGTCACATAGCAACTCGATTGTTGGCAAAACAATCAAATTTAATCAATGACAAAGTTAGGTTATCTATCCTCAGCTCTTTATTCAAAATGCAACTGCTCATTTCTCACAATTATATTTCGTAATAAAAAAAAATGGTGGGTTCGAAATTGATTGAGTCCCTGATTGAGCAACCTATTATGTAATTTTTGGTTCATTGTCCTTTTGAAATGTAACGGAAAATGATTCAACTGTAAATCCTTGAAAATATTCTCTAGTCACTGTCTGTGGATACCAGAGAAATTAATTGTTTTTCGTTCGTAATGATTTATAGTGAAATTGCACTGTCATTGAATCTACTGATGTAACCCAATACTAATTTTAGAATCGGAAATTGAATTGTTTTCAAACTATTACCATGAAGATTCTATTCCATTACAGCTTTAAATTGATTTGACCTCGTAATTAACAACAGATGTTATCTATAAAAAATGGTCCTAATCTCACTTTAATTTGTACTTGATTGTATTCATTTAGAGTGATAGTGATGAATTATCAAAATAAATGTACACCTTAAATATTGATAAAGCTTGATATCTGCACACTCGATACTTTCGAAAATCATGGTCAAATATGTATTTTTTAACCACAATGTGTTGTGTAATAAGAGGAATCATCTTCTTCAATAGGAATGTCAAAATACGACTCACGGATATAACAAAACCGGTTTGTCTTGTCAATGTTTTCCGGATATCTTTTTTTACATGCATAACCTTGAAAATTTACACGTTACACTATTGAATATCAATAATCTTCTTCTAAAAGCAATAGCAGAATATAAATGACCATACATATTCGGACTATTCTCAGTGGAATACAAGACTTCAAAGTTGACAAAACATCTGTTATTACAACCATTCCATTTCAAATAACTCTGATAAAAACTGATAATAATATCTAACTATGAAGGGTATTTGTTACTAGGAAAAATAACAATTTCACATAATGGTTATGGCATTGCTTTAAAGATTGATGATATAAGCATTTCAGGTCCTGAAGATACAGTGAGGTATGTTATTTTGGAATGTTAGTGATTAGTTTTTCTTGTTATAATTTTTCTGTTTCTTGTCAACGTTCACTACTTTGATAATCGAAATGACTTACCTGGAGTCGGTTTGATGAGTTTAGAAGGATACTCCTGATCCCCAAAAATCTTATTAAACTCGTCTTCTTTAGAATCCTGAAAGGAAGAAATTCAAACACATTCGAATTTCACAAAAACTCTTGTACCGTAAAACGCAGATTCTTCTCCACGATGCTGGGATCCACATCCAGAAAAATCGCTTTGGAATTATTGCTTTTGGACATTATAAAATTCGTGAGATCTTAATAACAAACCACAATATTTTATCGATAGCCGCAAAATCAAAACAAAGACTGTCTATCATGTACTGTCTATGTCAAATCATATCAGGTGGCTCATTTTGCGTGTCGCAGTTGTATCTCGTCCAAGACGTCACCGTGTGGAGAGGATATTTCTTCTCTCTCATACAACCGAAATACGCATAGGATGTGCGATCACACGGATTCACCGAACTGAACTGTTGAACCATATTCGATTCTGTGACATGACATTTGTCATCTGTCACGAATTTCGAGTTCAGGTTATAAATATTTAATATTTTAAAAGATGGAATAGAGTATTCATGATGAATTGATTCATTCTCTATTCTTCGCTTAGACGTTATCAGGAGTAAGGAGGTATTTTTATTGTATAAACTCTGAGCTAGGAACCTGTTGGTGATTGTTATTTTTTGTCGTTCAGATATGGCCAACTCTAGTGAAAGTACAACTGAGAATGGTACGGAAGAAACAATTCTTTCTGCTATGGACAGATTCTGCGGGTCTACGTTCTGGGTACGATATAAAGAATTTCTTTCAAGCTTGTGTTGGGGTATACTATAAATAATTTGATTTTGATTTTTCAGAATAGAACACTCACATGGGATACAGACGACCCAGAACTAACGAAATGTTTCGAAAAAACAATACTAGTATGGGTGCCGTGCCTGTTCCTGTGGGTTTTTTGCTGTTTAGAAATAGTTTACATAATCAACAGCAAAAAAAGGGACATTCCTTGGAGCTGGTTCAATTTATTGAAACTTGGCATCACAAGCACTCTCATAGTTTTATGCTTCAGTGATATCGTGACATCATACAAGACAGCAGGAGAGAACAATGGGGTGGTTTTTGCTGTTGATCTTTACTCTCCATTGATAAAACTCATCAGTTTTGTGAGTGTTGTGTAATCTGCTGTGTTGTCATGGACCAATTCTTGTTTTTCCTGCAGATCCTCACAGCAGTGCTGCTTTTTTACGATAGAAAACACGGGATACAGTCGTCGGGGCTGCTCTTTCTTTTCTGGTTTCTACTGGGTGTTTGCGGGGCGCCACAGTTTCGCACCGAAATTCGCAATGATACCCAAGACGAATCACTTGCGAATCCGTTTTATTTCCACACCAGTTACTTAATTTACTACCCCCTAGTGGTTGCCATGTTTTTGCTCAACTGCTTCCCTGATAGGGCACCACGACAAACAAAATATCCCAAGGTCGAGGTGAGTTTGGGTCGTGTCGGTTTTGCTGCAAATTGGCGGTGATTTTTTTTGGTAGAATCCGTGTCCGGAGGAGAGTACTAGTTTTTTGTCTCGTTTGGTGTTTGCGTGGTTCGACGCGCTGGCTTGGAAAGGGTTCCGAAAGCCTTTGGAAACAAAGGATTTGTGGGAAATGAACCCCGAGGACAGTTCCAAGGAGTTGGTGCCCATTTTCGAGAAACATTGGAGAAACACGGTGAAAAAATGCGAAAGGTATTGTCGCTAAACATTGTTTTTTTTTTCAGCTATTTTGTATTTTTATTTGTTTTATATTTTATTTTCACAGCCATTCATTCACAATTTCGATATCAATTACTCATTCTCGATAATTTCTGTTTGTATACTTTTATCTTTGACATTTGACATTGAAAAATAACCTGTTGGAATTTGATAATTTATCTCAAGTTGTTGATGAAAAGTACCACTAAAAACAGCTATTTTTGGAAAAAAAAACATCCTTTTTTAAGCATTTCTGAAACAAATTATCGAATCGAAACATTCATAAGGGAAAATTTAATATACAGGGTGATGTTTGATAAATAATCTTCGGGACATTTTTTTCTCAAACGAATCACCCTGTATAGAAGCTTCCTTGTTATAACACGATTTCTTTGTGAAACAGTATTATTTTTTCTGTTTCTTTGTAGTCAATCTGTTACCCAAGTGACATCTGCCAAGTTTATGACGGAGTCGACGCGAGTCGATTTCGTCGGCGCCCACAAAAAGAAGCAAGCGTCGGTGTTGCCGGCTTTATTGAAAAGCTTCGGCGCAATGTACTTGTTCGGCGCCTCTTTGAAATTGGTGCAGGATTTATTGACGTTCGTTAGTCCACAGATATTAGGGTGAGTATTTTTTTGGTAGTGACAGTATTTTTTTCGCAATTTATCAACTTGTTTTACGTTTTTCACATTTTTTGCATTATTTACGCAAAAACTGCTATTATACACAATTTCTCTTGCTTTTTTGAAATAATCTCCTACGAATTTATACTTTCTTTACAATTTTTTACAGTTTCCCACGATATTTTACAGTTTTCTACTTTGTCTTGATTATCCACATGTTTCACAAATTTCCGTAATTTATTTTGGTATTGCACGATTTTCTTTTACATTCTCGAGATTTTTTCAGTTCAATTGCAATTTTTCACGATTTATAATGAATTTTTTGTAATCTTCAACAATTCTTTACAATTTCACAAACGGTTTTCCAATTTTTTTATTTTTTTCACACATTATTCACAATTTTCCGCAGTTTTTCATGTTTTGTTGATATTTTTCCAGAATTTTCAGTTTCATGACAATTTTTTACGATTTTTAACGAAATTTTTGTGATTTTCAACAATTTTTGACAATTTGACGAACGGTTCTCCCATTTTTCTGGCCATTTTCCCATATTATTCACAATTTTCCTCAGTTTTTCACGTTTTGTTGATATTCTTCCAGAATTTTTCAGTGTAATTGCAATTTCTCACGATTTATACTGAATTTTTTTGTAATTTTCAAAAATTTTGTAACAATTTGACTAGAGCGTTTTTTCCCAGTTTTCGCAGTATTCCACGTTCCGTCAATATTTTCCCAGTTTCACCGCAATTTTCCACGATTCGTAACAAAATTGTGTAGTCGAAAACCGCCCAAACATAACCAACAACCCCCCCCCCCCCTCATTCCAGCTTCATGATCTCGTACGCGCGCCAAGACTCGGACAACAAGGAGACGTGGAAGGGCTACTTTTACGCCGGCCTCCTCTTCCTCACCGCCACCGTGCAGACTCTCTTCCTCGCCCAATACTTTCAGCGCATGTTCGTGATCGGCATGCGCGTGCGCACCGTCCTCGTCAGCGCCATCTACCGCAAGGCGCTCAAGATATCGAACGTGGCGCGCAAGGAGAGCACGGTCGGCGAGATCGTCAACCTGATGGCGGTGGACGCGCAGAAATTCATGGATCTGACCGGCTACCTCAACATGATCTGGTCGGCGCCCCTGCAGATTTGTTTGTCGCTGTATTTTCTGTGGCAGGAGTTGGGCCCGTCCGTGCTGGCCGGATTGGCCGTCATGATCATTCTGATACCGGTGAACGGGGTCATTGCCAATCGGGTCAAGACTTTGCAGGTTGGTGCCATTTTTTTTCTGATATTTTTCTTTTTCAGCAGGTTTTTTCAGAATTTTTTGTTTGGTTTATTTTTCATTTCGGCTAATAATGATTTATTTTTATTTGGTACATTTTTTAATGTCTATATTTTTTATTCCAGCTGAAAATAATTTTGGGGGGTTTCTCGGTGAAAAGAGCATGAAATTATCATTTATTGGGATATTTTGACAATTAATAATTCATATATTTTTTTTTACCTTCTGAATTATTATTTTTCGGATTTTTATTTTAACATTTATAGATTTACATTTATTTTGTGATTCAACAGATTCACGAAGCTTATTTTTGGTACATTTTTGAATGTGTATATTTTTTATTCCAGCTGAAAATGATTTCGGGGGGTTTTCTCGGAGAAAAGAGCATCAAATTATCATTTATTGGGATATTTTGACAATTAATAATTCATATATTTTTTTCCTTCTCAATTATCAATTTTCGGAAGTTTTTTGACGTTGAATTATTTATTCACATTTTCAGATTTCTCAGTTTTATGAAGCTTATTTTTATTTGTTATATTTTTTAATGAAATAATACTGAATTAGATCTACAAAAATTTGACAAATTATTTTTGATATCAAATTAATTCTGCCAGGAAGTAAATATGGAACACCTCTATGATTTATCCATTAATTTTTAAAGATTTAATTCAATATTATTTGTTTATTAATTTATATTCGTATTTTTACTTCGACAGACGTGACGTAAAAAACTGAAAATCACGTTTCATTGATGAACAAAAAAGGCAAAAATAATTATTAATATTTTAAAAAAGCTTTAAGAATCAATTTTTCCAAAACGCCCCACAATATTTTTCTTGAGTAATTTAGTTCTACATTAATAATATATTTATCTTTTTCGTTAATCATTAAAACGTGTTTTGTTATTGTTTTAAACTATATTAATTGTTAATTTTTAAGTTTAATTTTTTCGGTGATGAACGGGATTTCGTGTTTTTCATTTATTTATTTTTTTATGAAGGGCGAAATTACACTGGGCATTTTTGATAATAGTAATTAAAGCGACATTTACAATATTTGTTTAATTGCAAAACCATCAAAAAGCGTTATTATCTTCATATTTTTCAATGATATACAATTTTCGCAACAAGTACCCCTGAATCTCATATTTTTTGCACAAATATTTCCAGTTCATTATGCAATTCAGCGTGTTGAAAATAAATTATCATTTTCAAATTCTAAACCACTAGTTTCGTTTGATTTTCCGATTTTTTCGAGTACGCTTCTCGACAATTCCAAAACCCCCAGCAACTTTTACGAAAAAAAAAAAACTAAAAAAATGAAAAACTAACTTTGGGTTGTCGCTGCAGGTAAAACAAATGCGCAACAAGGACGAACGCGTCAAACTGATGAACGAAATCCTGAACGGCATCAAAGTATTGAAACTGTACGCTTGGGAGCCGAGCTTCGAAAAGCAAGTGTTGAAAATCAGAAACAAGGAGATCGGCGTGTTGAAGCAAGCGGCGTATTTGAACGCCGGCACCTCCTTCATATGGTCGTGCGCCCCATTCTTGGTAAGTGTCGTTTCGTTTCGAAACCCCTTCGACGCGGCTCGCAGGATGATAAAAATAAAAAATCGGAACGTGCTGGAAATTCAGGTGACTTTGGCAACGCTGGTCGTGTACACGCTCAGCGACCCCGCCCACGTTTTGACGGCGGAGAAAATTTTCAAGTCGATCGCCCTCTTTCAAGTTATTTCGATGCCGCTCGCGCTGTTGCCCATGTTGCTGGTCTACATGGTCGAGGTAAAAAAAAACAAACAAAATTTGGAGGAGGGGGGCAGAATTTTCATTCTTCTCTTCTTGCTATAGCTGGTTGGTGTTTACAGGGTGATTTTTGGAGGTGCAGCAACTTGAGGAGATTATTTGTTATTTTTTTTCAGCCACTTTTGCGATGAAGTCTATTTTTTGCCTCGTTTGCCAGCTGATTTGGGTTTCGATTGGAATTTTTGCGCAGAGTACTTTGAACGTATTAAACAAAACGATAAGTTGATTGGGAAATTGAATATTTTCCGATATATTAACAATGCATTCTTCTTCAGATGAACATCCAATATTTATTGAATTGAAAATGTGCAAGTGTGATACTTTGAAACTTTTGAATATTGCAATTTTTTCCCCAATTTCCACAATTTTCTACAATATTTCAATATTATTTCACGTTTTCCACAATCTCCCGTAGTTTTTTCATAGTTTATCAGAATTTTTCAGAATATTTTACAATTTTTCATATTTCTTTCAATTTTTTGCATTTCCTTGTTACACAGTTTTTTTATTTTTTTACGTCTTTCACGGTTTCTCACAATTTATTGCATTTTTTACGATTTTTTGCACGTTTTCGATTCGAAAAATACTGCATTTCTGATAAGAAAAAAAATTAACCTCATAGTATTGTAACTTTATTCAAAAGATTTCGGATTATTCTTCGAATAAAAATACAATTATTAAATATTTAACACAGCAATTTATTCCTCCTGCAAATCAGTTGACTGGAAAACAAACTTCAGGAACTTCAAACGTCAAAAAATTGACTTCAGATGGCGTTGGAAATGGAATCGCTTCGCACTTCGATCACAGTAATCAACATACAACTCATTGGCATTTTTTTCGTGCATGCTTCAGGTGTCATTGGTGACTTTTGCTACATACGTTCTGGTGGACGAGAAAAACGTACTAGACGCGAATAAGGCCTATGTCTCTATCTCTCTCTTCAATATCATTCGATTCCCATTGAGCATGTTGCCGATGATGATTTCGAATTTGATACAAGTAAGATTTTTTTTCTGTGTGTGTGTTTTGTGTTTGTACCAGTACCAGTTCGTCTTGCTTGGTTCCGAAAATCAACGTTAGTTTTTCAATTATTACAATAACTATTTTTCTGCCCATTTGTTGAATATTTCACTGTCAAACTTACTTTTATCAGATCGCACTAATAGTAGCCAGTGCTGAAGACATAAATTAATAAACTAATGCTGAATAATAAATCATTACATAACCTCACTTCCTCTGACTGGATTGCAGACTTTCAGTGCATCATTAAATCAATTTACTGTCATATTTTTCAAAATATTTAGACACCTTTCAGTCTACATTCCAATCAGAGTATGCAATTTCCAACCGATACAAAATTCTGATATCGAATTTATCCTGATTAGACTTGGGTGTCCGTCAAAAGAATCAACAAGTTCATGAACGCGGAGGAGCTCAGCCCTGATAACGTCTATCACGATCCCAACGAAGGTAAGAAGAAGAATTATGCACGTACGGTTACTTTTTTGTAGCGCTCCAGCCTTGTCATCTGTCAAAAGTGATGGGTGTCAATCACCGAATTATTTTTTCAGTCCGGTGGGGGGCTGGACATTTTTTTTTGCTTTGAATTCTTGAAAAGTCAAAAAATAATTGTAAATTGTTTCTTTTGTTTCTTTTCTGTTGTTTTTTTATTTTATTTCGACCATTTTTTGGAGAAAAATCGGTCTTTAATTCGACGAATCTCAATTTAAAATCCATAATTCAGGGGTCTAGATCAGAATGCCCCTTGAACAATTTAATTTATCCACCAAATATTGAAATTCATATTTAGTGTGTAAAAAGTGCATTTTTCGAAATTTTCTTGGTTGAAATAAAAAAAAATTATCAAATCTGGCGCCCTTTAGAAATCGTTTTGCCAAGCCCCCCTTTAAATTCAACAATTAAATTATTGGTGGCGAAAAATTCGACCAAAATTTCGACACCAACATCGAAAAACCTCCGTGATTCCAGAGGAACCTCTGACCATCGACAACGGCACGTTCTCGTGGGGCGAAGACGCCATTCTCAAGAACATCAACTTGCGCTTGAAGAAGCGCACTCTGTCGGCGGTCGTGGGCACCGTCGGCTCGGGCAAGTCCAGTCTCGTATCGGCCTTTTTGGGCGAGATGGACAAGACGGCGGGCGCGGTGAACACGCACGGCTCAGTGGCGTACGTATCGCAACAGGCTTGGATACAAAACGCCACTTTGAAGGATAATATTCTGTTCGGCAAGGCTTACGATAAGGGTGAGTTTTCATTTCATGATGGTCCAGGTTTTTTCGGGTTTTATGTGATTTATTTCAATTTTTTTATTGACTAGACTGACATTTGACATACCGACACTTGTCAATGGAATTGACAGAATACAACAGAGTTTTTTTTTTGTTTCTGGTGAAATGACCGAGAAATTCGTTGGGAAGTGTTTATTTGGAGCAAAAAAAATTATTTACCTAGAAACTGATATTCGTTGTTGGAAATTTGGCGCAGTCTTGCAGGATTATTGGTCGCAGTATCTGAAAAGTGTCCCCCTGTATATCGTTTTACGTGCAAAACTCGCATTTGTAATGTGTCGATTTATTTTTTTTTACAGTTTCACATTGACTTGTTTGAAAAAAAATACAAAATGCGTACTCTGTAACGAAATATGTGGAGTGAAAGTTCAAACAACTCTTTTCACACAATTTTTTCGACATCTCAGGCGAAGCAAAATTCGAGAACTTGAAACTCAGCGCCATAAAAATGGTGACCACTAATCCAGTACGACTGCGCCAGATCTCAAATCTGCTTTTCCTCAAAATATTGAATGCGATACTCTGTATACATTATCACGCGATTTTCCCCGTAGATCGCTACGAGAAAGTGGTGGAGGCGTGCGCTTTGAACCCCGATCTGGCCATGCTGCCGGCCAGCGACCAAACGGAAATCGGCGAGAAGGGCATCAACTTGTCGGGGGGGCAAAAACAGCGCGTCAGTCTCGCTAGAGCTGTGTACGCCGACGCCGATATTTATTTCCTCGACGATCCGTTGAGCGCTGTCGACAGTCATGTCGGCAAACACATTTTCGAGAAGGTCAGTCTCGAGGTGTTTCTTGTGAATCGTTGTTTTTTTTTTTCAGGAAGGTCGTCGGAAGTTCGAGCAGCAGCAGTTGCAGTATTTTCAGGGGGGGAAATTAATTCATTTAATTGTGTATATTCTTCATTTTTCAATTTATTCATCTGTCAATTTGTTCATTAGTTTTTAAAATTGTTTTTTTTTCAGGAAGTTATTCATTAATTTATTTCTCATCTCTCCGTTATTGATTTTTTTATTCGTTTATTTAAATTCTCTACATTTATTCATTCATTAATTCATCAATTTTTCATCTTTTTATTTATCAATTATTTGTTTACATATTTATTCATTTTTATTCTTCTATTTATTCATTCATTCATAGCCAATTCACATTCGGCCATTCCGTATTTATTTAGCCCAAAAATGTCACGAATTGAATCTGAATCCATGAAAAAATAGGCGATTTTCGAAAAGGTTTCGACGAGATTTCTCCATTGAGTCATTGAATTTTTCTTTTCAGGAAGTTGTTCGAAGTATTCATTAATTTATTCATTACCTTGTTATTATTGATTTTTTATTCGTCTATTTAAATTTTCTACATTTATTCATTCATTAATTTATCAATTTTTCATCTTTTTATTTATATATTTATTCATTTTTATACTTTCGTTCATTCATTCATTTATTAATTTTCTTCCATACATTTTTTCTCATATTTTCAAGTATTCATTTTGATTGATTTATTCATTTATTAAACGGCCTAACCAATTCAACCTAAATCCATGAAAAAATAGGCGAATTTCGAAAAGATTAGACGAGGTTTCTCCATTGAGTCATTGAATTTTTCTTTTCAGGAAGTTGTTCGAAGTATTCATTAATTTATTTATTATCGTTTTATAATTAATTTTTCATTCGTTTAATTAAATTTTCTACATTCATTCATTAATTTTTCAAGTTTTTATTTATTTATTCAATTTTTTCCCTTCTATTCATCATTTATTTACTATATAATGAGCTAATTGGCAGCCGATTGAAATCCAATCAATTAATCCCCTGTAGGAATTTTTTTGTCATGATTCTGTTCCTGCAAAAAGTCATCGATTGTTATCAGAATCATTTTTCGCCATGATTTCCTCAGAAATCAGTGTCATCAGAAATTCACACACGAGTTTTCCCCAATTATTTTATTTTCTCGTCAAACTACGACCGACAAAAACCATCACAAAGTGTTTATAATGAATCCCCCTCCTCACATTCGAAGGTGATCGGCCCCGGCGGCCTGCTGAAGGCGAAAACGCGCGTCCTGGTGACGCACGCCATCACGTACCTGCCCCAAACCGACAAGATAGTCGTTTTGAAGGGCGGCGAGGTGTCGGAGAGCGGCACGTACCAGGAGCTGTTGGATAGGAAGGGCGCCTTCTCCGAATTTTTGTTGCAGCACATCAACGAGGACGCCGACAACGAGGAGGAGTTGGACGAGCTGAAGGACCAGCTGGTGGATACGCCGCTCTCGGAGGAGGTGGCCAGGAGATTGGAACGTCATAGGTGAGGTTTTTTTGTTGATGATTTATTTTTTTTAGGTATTTTTTAGTGATTTTATCAATGTTACTTTGGTTTTTGAACATTTTCAGCAAAGTTTGGACGCACATTTAAAAAGAAATGTGTTGGTAGTGAAGCATTTATTTGGCATAATAGCTACATATAAGAACAATTTGCATTACTATAATATGAACTACTAAAAAACGGTGCTTTTTCGGGTGATTCCGTGCCTTGTAGTGGTATAAAATTGTAAAAATCATAAAATCATATAAGATTGACATCAACTAAAGAAAAAAAACTTATTTTCACCTCATTTTTGGATTTTTAAAGAATACTTTTTCATGAACCGAGGCAAAGAATTTCATAAAATTGACAAATCAACGACGACAAAAATAAATTATTACTCCATTTTTTATTCTTCTCTATATTGAACGATTATATCATTAAATTCGTGTTTTTTTGTTTAAAATACACGAGTGGCCACAACTTTTTCATGAAAATGCGTGCAAAATTTCCATTCGTTGAGGCTCCCTAAGAATTAGGGAATATTTCGTCTTCAGAATCATGCATAATTGAAAAATCATCGAAATTATTGGAACACCAACTATAAGAATGAAACAAAAAAAAACAAAAAATCGAGAACAACCTTCTGATATTGTGAAATTATAAGTAAAAATTTTTTAAACCGTTTTCTTGTGCAAGGAGTTTGAAGAGAAATTAAAAAAAAAAAAACAAAAAATGTACTCACCCACAAATAATTCATCCTCGAACTGTCACTGAACCCCCCCACACACAGACACTATTCTATCATGGTCACAAACACTCGAAAATTTATTAAAAACACTTTGAAACACGTCCCAACCCAACGGAGACTAAAAATCGACTGACTCATCAGTTCCATTCCTCATCGACTGCACGATAAATAGGGTTGCGTAATCAACCCTGACTCACCCTGTGATACAATTCACTCGTACACGCCGATGCGTCATTTCTTCATGACCTCACCTGCTATTATAATACATACAGGGTGTCGAAAAAAAACATTCTAAAAAATAAGGGGGTGTCGTACAGGTCTCGCGGTGTGTCGGAATCCCATTCGGATTCGGGCTCGGATAGACTCGGCAACGGGTCTTTGCAACGCCAGAAATCGACAGACAGTGCAGAGAAAGGGCTGAGGAAACGGTCGAGTTTGGCCGTCGAGGAAACGCCGAAGTCGCCGCAGAAAGGGAAGAATTTGATCGGTAAGGATTTCGATGTGATAAACACAAACTGACAACAATGGTTTTCGTTCTGTGAATTTTAATCGTGTAATTCAGTGAAAATATCAACCATGAATTATTATTTTAGGTCTAAATGACCTATGAAAAATTAGGCGATTTTCGCAAATTTTTTGTAAAGAAAGTACTGGATAAAATGTTTTGAATTTTTTTGGACAAGATAGGGTGTATTTCAAGCTATATTTTGTTTTTTTTTCCACGAAAATATTGAAAAATAGCTGAGTTATTTGCTGTTTTCGAAGGTGCCAACGATTTTCAAAACATAAAAAAATTAACAAAAAATCTCTTGGAGCCTGAACGTTCTAGTTTTCGGATTTTTTTGATAAAAAATTTCAGGACCGTTGTTTCTCTTACCATATATAACTCATGAGAATTTTTTTTCCTACATTTTTTTACATTCTGTTTCGAATTCTACGGGCATGGACAATTTTTTGCACTTCTAGAATGCAACTGTAAAAAAGTGAAAAAAAAACTAGCTTTTCTTCATTCTTGGTTAATTGACTGTATTTTTATTTCGATATGGGCGGGAAGGCAGTGAAATTTCACAGTCTGGGGGCCCCAAAGGAAATTAAACACGGTATTTGCTCCTAAACTCGATCTTTTCAAAAATCATTTGTCACTGAAAAAAAAAATAAAAAAATGTATTTTTCTTCGAGTATTTTATATATTTTTCAAAATGATACTCGACAAATTAAAAGATGTGAGTACAGTCGAAAAAAAACTGCATTTTCTTGGAACTCCTGCTGAAAGCCCCCCCCCCTATTTTTTTCCCGGTCTTTAGAAGTGGAAAAGGCCGAAACCGGCAACGTCAGATGGGCCGTCTACAAACACTACCTCAAATCCATCGGTCTATTTTTCCTGCTCTCGACTCTGCTGCTGAATTTGATGTACCAAGGCTTCAGCGTGGGCGCCAACGTGTGGCTGGGCAAATGGGCGGACGACAACACCACCGTGGAGGACACCAGCAGGCGCGACATGTATTTGGGCGTGTACGGGGCGCTCGGTATCGGGCAGGGTGAGTGCCCCGCATGTTTTTAATTGTAATGATTTTTTTTTTCAGTTGAGTTCGAGTCTTGCTGCATTCGAAATTTGTGTTTTTCAGCCGAGTTATTTGATTTTTTTTTGTGTTTCGACAGTTCTGGACAGTTTCAACTTTAAAATTGCGAATTCCTCGGTATAATGGGGAGGATTGCAAATTTTTTGGAAATAAATCACGACTTGTAGAACGTATAACTAAAATATTGAAAAAGCGATCTTCAAGTTTGAAATTCGAGAAAAAAAATGCGTTTTACGTTTCTTGACACTTGAAGTTTTATTCGCGTTTGACACTTTCGTGACGTCTAGAACTGTCAAAAACACGTGTCTGTGATATTCATGAAGTGTTTGAAATTGGATGAATATTTTTATCGCCCTGAATTCGATGATTTTTTGTTGTGACAAGCCTGGTGTAGGAGCTCTGCATTTTTTCACTATGCCTCTCACAAAATCAACTGTCGATGACAAATAATGCATGGATACATCATTGTTAGAGCATACCAAATTGTCATCAGAATGATTTGCACGTGAATTCAACGAAATTTAATTGGCTGTAGTTTCAGATACTATGCAAACAGCACCCCACACATTATTTTTTATTTTTTCCACTGAAATATTATTTCCGTTTTTATTGGTGGTTCAATTCTAATCCCACGACTCTAAAACCCCTATTATCAAAAAAAAAATCATCTCATCTACCACTTTTCACCTGCTTTTCTCTGACTAACGCTTCGCTTGACGTTCAGTCCTCCGTCCGACCGCGCCAGCCACATTTTTCGATCGAACGAACGAACGTGAAAAATCTTTCAGTTATAATGACGTTGCTGGCCTCGCTGGCGCTTTACATAGGCAGCTTGAACGCCGCCCGATCCCTGCACGATCTCGTTCTCGGCAATATTTTGCGAGTGCCCTGCACGACGTTCTTCGACGTCACGCCGCTCGGCAGGATACTCAACAGGTTCTCCAAGGACGTCGACACGCTGGACAACGTGTTGCCCATGACGTTCCGCGGGTGGATCACGTGCTTTTACTCGGTTAGTGTTTTGTTTCGGTGAAGGGGGGGTGTGTGTGGCGCCACAGGTTGACGCGCATAGAAGCGGACAGGTGTCACTTGTCAATTTTACTTGAACGTTTTCGAATTTTTTGGCAAATTTCTTCATCAACGCATTGAAAAAGGATTTACCATGCTTTCACCCTCGAATGAACATTGAAATTTCAGTTTTTTCCTATTATAAACGTCAACAAATTCATCTGACATTTAGCGTGGCCTGATAGCTGTCAATTAACTAATGATTCGAAAACAATTTGAAAAATACTGCATTTTGAATGTTTGCTTAGGTTGAGGACGCCATAAAACCTTCCCCAATATACAGTGTGTCACGATTTCAAAGAAATCAGCCAAAAGCTATACAAAACATTCAAGAAAATAAAGTGAAATTTCAACTGGAAGTGGAATATCTCAAAGAGTTTTAATTTCGTCACTATAAAATTACCCAAATCCGAGTTTTTTTGGTTTCGAAATACGTGGGTATCAAATAAAAAATTCATCGAAATTTCAGTCTGGCTACGACAGCAAATTTAACCGCAAATTTTATTGGATTAATTTCGGTCGTAGTGCTTCTATTTGCGTCGACGTGTGGTGAAGGTATCTTACGTTCAAACAAGCCGAATCACCCTATACCCTGATGTGATTCGTTCATTTTAAATACAGGGTGTAACGAAATGAGTGTAGCAGAAAATGTCCCTACGTTGATTTCGGTTTTGTATCGATGAAAAAAAATTGTAAAATAAATTTTATGTTCCCCCTGTATCTCTAGAACGGTTGCTCCAATGTAGTTTTTTATGTAAGATACCCCAATCTTTTTTTTTTCGACGAGGAACTACCCCCTGAAATTTTGTACAGTTGTTTTGTTACACCCTTTATATTGCCTGAACAGTTGCGGATTTTCTTCAATGATTGTGTCGTGATCGGCTTGTGCGGATGTACTGTGTTTGATTGATCATGTTTTTTGCGATTTTTTTCCTCTATATTTCGTAACGGTTTGTCAAATTCTCAAGGCTACATCAAGAGACTTATGAAATATTTTTAAAAAATTCTAATTGATTCTACAAGTAGACCATCGATCTGCGACAAATACAAATATTTTTGGTGCAAATCTTTATCGAATTTCAGGAAAATATAACTTTGCAGGCAGTTATATTCGAGAATTAATTGATTCTCGCATTTTTCAAACCTCCTACCTGTCCTTCTGCTAATTCCACTTGATTTATTTTTCTTTTCTAAACGTTTTTCCTTGGTCACCACAAATAAACTCAATGACACTCGATCGCAAAATACAAAAACTCAAAAAACATAACAAAGGGAGCTGCTTTTGGTGTTGCTGTCATGCCTCGTGAAAGTATTTTAGTTCGTGTCGTTCAAGCATGTTAGAGTGTGCATACGTTACATGTCGAACAGCTGATTTCGAGGGGGATATTCTGGTCTAGAAAATCGAAAAAATCGTGCTCGTTTTCAAAGTTCGAAAAGTCGAAAAACAGGGGTTGAAAAAAATGTTTTTTGCGAGTGGACGAATTGTTATTATTATTTTCTGGCCGAGGTCCAAGCGATAGCGACATCTTCACTGATAAGGATTTTTTTTATTTGTTTTTTTTTTTTCAATTTTTTCACATACATAAAAAATCAATGAACATTATTAAAAAAAATGGATTGTAGAAATGTTTCCAACTTTTCTTGATCCCGGTTTGAAAACTACCCAAAAACTCGTGCTCTAGACCAGAACACCCCCTTCATGTGTCATTCGGGGTGGCTTTTCCAGCCGTAACGGTGTGTTCGTCGGAAGTGAACCTGACAATAGCGGCTTTGGACGCGGCCAAACGCCTCCACATGCGCCTCTTGGCGAACGTGCTCAGACAGCCGGTTCTTTTTTTCGAAATCTACCCGGTCGGTCGGATCCTGAGTCGTTTCTCCAAAGACTTGGCCGACGTCGACGTCGAGTTGCCCTTCAACTGGTACGAGGTCATCGAGAGCGGGTTCATTGTGAGTTTCGGGCGAGGTGATGTGGCAACGTCGCAAAGTGTTGCCAACTGCATTTTGCTTGATTGAAGGGTGGCAACACTTTTTTTTACCAAATGTGACGTTCTTTGATGAACAACAAGTGATATCAGTATTTGTGGGAGAATTTTGCGTTCCAATTGTGTGGGTTTTGACTTTTCCAAATCTAGTTTGACAGGCAGTTATATTTGTATTCGTCTGTTCTTTATTTTTTTTTTAATTTTTGTGGTCGATTGTGGTCAGTCTTTTGCTTGCTTTTTGTTTTCACCTGCTTCCCCACGCCATCATTGAATCATTGTAGTTCTGACAGCTCCTCGGCATATGCGCTGTTGCCACGTCTACAGAATTACGTAGACTTGCTACAAAATCTCCTTCAGTATTTTTTCGTGTTGGTTTTGAACCACCCAATAAACACACCGATTCGACTTCAGGCTAGTAAAAAAAATCTCCTCTTTTCATGTCTCCAGTCTTCGCGATCGTTTCGTTTAGCTTGATACACGCCAAGGCTAGTTTGGACGCGGCCATTAAAATTCACAGCGCCCTCATCGCCAACGTGTTGCGTTTACCCATGGCGTTTTTCGACGTCACCCCCATAGGTCGTTTGCTAGGCCGGTTCTCCAACGACGTCAACGGCGTCGATATGCGTCTGCCCGCGTCTTTTCAGACCATCATGGGGAACTTGTTCCGGGTACGTTTCGTTTTTTTGTTTTTCGATTTTTCGGTTTTAGGGCTGGTGACGGTTGATAGGTGTCGCTGTCAGCGATGTATTCGTATTTGTATTGATTGCGGACGTTTATATAGTTGTATACTGAGTGGTTTGGGTTTTGATGGATATTTTTGTGGGTTTCAATCCAATAAACACGAATTTGAGGGTATTATCGTGCGATATCTTTGCTTTTCTCGACTTATTTTGCTCTAGAGATTGTACATAACATATCGGGAAAGGATTCACCATGCATTCATTCTCATTTCTGCTTTTTTAAATGAAATTTTTCAGAAAATCTCATCAGTTTTTCACGATTCAATAGAATTTCTCGAGAATTTACCAAATTTTCAATATTTTTTTCAGTTGTTTTTTAGAAATTTTAAATTTTCAGAGTTTTCACAATTTCTCACAAAATTATTATTCACAATTTTTACGCAGTTTCTCATGATTCAATACAATTTATCACAAATTTACCACATAATTTTCAAGTTGTTTTTTTGGGAATATTCAAAAATTTTTGCAGTGTTCCACGATTTTTCATTTTTTTTTTTTAATTTTCCAAAGTATTTTTGCAATGTTCCACGATTTGAAACAATTTCTCCTGAATTCACAATTATTCCGTATTTTTCAAACGTCTGTTCACTTAAAAATCACCACCTGTTGCCGATAAAGTTCTGTTTGAAGCAAAAATTAGTCAATTTATTAATCGCCAACTATTGGGGGCATAACTGTTGCTTATTTAACACCTTAAATCTTAGTTGGCATACTAAAACAACTAGATGAGATGATTTTTTTGTTCTGTGGATGTTTCCTGGACAAGAAAAAGGAAAAACGTGCCTCAAAATTTCATTTGTCAGTGACAAATCCATTTCGGTGACTTGACTATCGATAATCTTTCAGCCGTAACGACTTTGTTGGCGGAACTATCGATCTTCTTGGGCTGTTTAGCCGCAGCCGCAACTTTGCACAACGTGCTCCTCCACGGCGTAGCCCGTAGGCCGATGTCGTTCTTCGACACCGCTCCGCTGGGTCGAATTTTGTCGCGGTTTTCCAAAGACATGGAAGTCATGGACGAAAAACTGAATCGATCTTGTTCCGATCTGATTTATTGTTCGTACGAGGTAAAAAAAAAACACCTTACCACTTATCGTGTGTCTGTGTTTAACTGAATTGTCATTCAAACCACCTGGGAGTTCTTCATAGGTTGGTAGGGCTGTCTTTGACATTCACCAAGCGCTTTTTTGTCGAAAGGTTTGATTGTCTCTGAGTAATTCGTGGTTTTGTGGACAAACGAGAGCGCATTTTTAGATTTTTACAATGGCTGATTCTGTTGAGCAAAGATCTAGCATCGAATTTCGTTTGCGGAACGAATTTTCTTCTTGAAAATGTTGCTGAGAGCCTCTGGTGACCAAACTGTGCCCCCAAAAACGTTGAAAAGTGCTACAACGAGGTCAAACAGGGCCGAGAACGCGTTGACGACATGTTGTGCTTTGTACAACCAATGACGACTACAGACTAGGCCCAAAAAATCGAAGTTTTGGTGCTTGAAATTCGTCGATTGACATTCAGGGACTTCGCTGGTGGTGCAGAAATATCATCTCGGCCATAATGCGTTGGTTCTGCGCGACTTTTTCGCCAAAAACTCGACTCGTATCGTTCCTTAACCACCATATTCGCCTGATTTGGCACCGTGCGACTTCTACTGTACATACAAATGCACCACTCAAGACTAGTACACGCTTTCGCATTTTAGTCGCTTTCCATATCTCACAGCAAAAAATAATCGCCTGGTACAACGGGATGTGGAGGGATGAGAATTTAATTGCAGGTCGCCATTGTTGTCGTAGTCGATGGCTATGTAATCAAAGACAGCGCGTACTTATCAACAAAAACATTAACATTACATAAATAACGAGAACGAACTGATGCAATCCAAGAAACTAATGAAAATAATACAGCAACTGCCTCCAAACTTACCAGATCTAACACCAATTGACTAGTTTGTCGTCAGTTTCAATTCCTTCCTCATGAAATGTTGATTTTTTGTTGTTCAATTTATAGAAAAATAAATAAAATGAGTATAATTGACAATGAATATTGACACGTAGCTGTCAAATGTCAATAGCAGAGTTCGTTAATGCCTTGCAGAGCAGTATTCTTGTCGTACACAACTGGATTTAGATGATAATTGTTGTGCTCCTAGACTGAAATGTCACCTTTTTGTAGAGTTTTCTGACATAAAATATTGAGGAAACCCAAATTTTCAATTTCCTTCTGGTAATACCAGTTTTCGTATAAAAATTCAACATGGCCATCGAGCTGCCCAACAATGGCGGGGCCCGACTTCCGGTCGAAACCACCGATTCGAATAACCGACGGACCCGTTACAGCGTTGCCGTGTATTTTCGGCGACCTGTCGTCGCAGCTGGGCGGCCTCGCTGCCGGCGTTACGTTGCACCGCAGCCTGCTGGGCGGCGTGCTGGCCGCCCCGATGTCCTTTTTCGATACGGTGCCCTCGGGCCGGATTTTGGCGCGGTTCTCCACCGATATCGAAACGGTCGACGACGATTTGGTGTGGGTTCTTAGCGACGCGATGTTCTGCCTTTACGAGGTACAAAATTTTGATGACGGTGTCGGGGAATTTGCTCAGTCTACAGGGTCCTACGAGTCTGCGAAGTACTTTTTGTATGCTTTGAGATGATTATCAGTCTCAGAACGTGGATCAATATGAATATGAATACATCTGTGACAGTACCCCAAGCTATCTCCCTGTATAAACCAACATTTCCTGCCCAAACCCCCATATTCATTTTTATTTCACTTATTGTTCTCAGTTCCATTTTTTTTCTCTCAATTTTTTCGGTAAATATATTGATGAAAAGAATCGAATATGACTGCTTAGCTTCCGTGAAATACAAACTATTCCAAAGACACTAAAATAAATTCAATTCCGATAAAAAAATCCAACAGAATTTCACATTTTGTTGTCTGCTGTCAAGTGCACTATATTATCAGCACCCTGTGTATGCTAATCGAGTGTGTTTCAGGTTGTAGGAACATTGTTTGTTATCAGTTATACAACGCCATATTTTATATCGGTGATTGTACCGATCGCTGCTGTCTACTACTTCATACAGAGGTTAGTGAGATACCAATTTATGTTATATCGAATGTTCAGTGCTATTTTCAGACATCCTTTGAAGTTTTTAAATTTTCAGTAACGTTTTGAAATGTTCATGGTGCCATTTTCAGACATTCTGTAACGTTTTGAAACGTTCTGAAACATGCAGTAACGTTTTGAAACGCTTATTGCCATTTTCGAACATTCTGTATGTGTAAAGTGACGTTTTGAAACGTTCAGTAACGTTTTGAAATGATCAGTAACGTTTTAAAACGTTCGGTAACATTTTGAAACGTTTTAAAACGTTCAGTAACGTTTTTGAACGTGTATTGCCATTTTCAGACATTGTTCAACATTTTGAAACATATATGGTAATTTTGAGAGATTTTGTAATATTTAGAAATGTTCTGAAACATTCGGTATTGTTTTGAAACGTTTTTTCCGTTCCGAAACGTTATTGAATGTTCGGTAACGTTCCAATGTGTTACGTGACGTATTCAAACGTTTATTGCAATTTTTAGATAATCTCTAACGTTTTGAAATGTTTCAGTGACGTTTTGAAACGTTTATTGTTATTTTTAGACATTTTGTAACGTTTCTTGATATCGTTCTTGAGTCACTCGACGCTAACAAACCGTCCAAACTCGCATCGACAGATTCTACGTGGCGACCTCTAGACAACTGAAACGCCTAGAATCGATCACGAGATCGCCGATTTACTCGCACTTCGGCGAAACGGTGTCCGGCGTCCACGCCATCCGGGCCTACAACCAACAGGACAGGTTCATCTCGGAGTCGGAGAGAAGAGTCGACCTCAACCAGATCTGCTACTACCCGAGCATCGTGTCCAACCGATGGTTGGCCGTCCGCTTGGAGATGATCGGCAATCTGATCATTCTTTTCGCCGCTTTGTTCGCCGTTATCGGCAAAAACACGATGCCGGGCCTAGTCGGCTTGTCCATCACGTACGCCTTGCAGGTAAATTCACTGGTTTGTGTCCCTCCTTTCCACTGTCCCCACCCGATTGACTCGTCAGTCGACTACTATTCGCGGTGTAGGAACGAAGATAGCGACTCATTATTTGCAGGATAGTGGTGGATTATTTATGCAATTGCACAGGAAGAAATTATTCATTCGTATATTCAGGTGATACCAGTTACGTTTGCGGATAAAAGAGCTGAATTGTTCAATAAATTTCGTTGATGTTTGATTCAAATTGGTGGTTTGTTCGATCATTGTCGTTTGATTTCCTATCTTCCTCTATACGTTTTCACATGTTGAGGGACGTTTTGAAATGTTCAGCAACGTTTTGAAACGTTTCATATAATTTTCAGGCATAATTTGGCACATTTTTTTAACGTTTAGTTACGTTTTAAAACG
Organism: Plagiodera versicolora; assembly: GCA_037013635.1. Lineage (NCBI taxonomy): Eukaryota > Metazoa > Arthropoda > Insecta > Coleoptera > Chrysomelidae > Plagiodera > Plagiodera versicolora. Next base: position 409,232 of record CM072992.1, read on the forward strand.
TTTAATATCGATTTCAGACACAATTTGAAAAGTTGAGTGACATTTTGAAACGTTTGGTGATGTTTTGAGACCTCAAATGCAATTTTCTGGCATTTTTTGAAGTTCTGAAACGTCAAGTTTTGCTTTGAGACGTTCAATAATATCGTTTCGAAACGTTTAATGCCATTTTCAGATGAAATTCAGGACGTTTTGAAACGTTCAGCGTCGTTGGGAAACTCTCAATATCGCTTTGAAACGTTTGATATAATTTTCAGACACAATTTGATAGGTTCAGCAAAGTTTTAAAACATTTGGTGATGTTATTAAATCTAAAATGCTGTTTTCAGACATTTTGTAATGTTTTGAAACGTTCAGTGAACTTTTGAAACTTGATGATTGTCTCGGATTTTTTTCTTAGTATTTTGAAATGTTCAGTTTCGCTTTAGGACTTTGAATGATGTCGTTTTGAAATTTCCACACACAATTTGAGATGTTGAGTGAGGTTTTGAAATGGAAAATAACGGTTTTCGAGCATTTTTTGGGCGATTTGAAACGTAAAAAGGAATATTTTTGAGCCGTTTAGTATGATTTTGGAACGTCCAATGAATGTCCGACACGCACACGCACACCCACTCTCGCCACGGCGTTTCCAGATCACGCAAACCCTCAACTGGCTGGTGCGCATGTCGTCCGACGTGGAAACGAACATCGTGGCGGTGGAGCGCATCAAAGAGTACGGCGAGGCGCCGCAAGAGGCCGCTTGGGAGGTGGCCGACAAGCGACCGCCGGCGTCGTGGCCGGAGCACGGCGCCGTCGAGTTCCGCGACTACTCGGTGCGCTACCGCCCCGGCCTCGACCTCGTCCTCTCCGCCGTCAACTTCCGCATCGGCGGCGGCGAGAAGGTGGGCATCGTCGGCCGCACCGGCGCCGGCAAGTCCAGCCTCACGCTCGCGCTCTTCCGCATCATCGAGCCGGCCGGCGGCGAGATCCGCATCGACGGCGTCGACATCGCCGAGCTGGGGCTGCACGCGTTGCGCTCCCGCCTCACCATCATCCCGCAGGACGCGGTGCTGTTCTCCGGCTCGCTGCGCACCAACTTGGATCCGTTCGACGCGCACGACGACGACGCGGTGTGGCGCGCGTTGGAGCACGCCCACCTCAAGGAGTTCGTCAGGGGGCTGGGGGCGGGGCTGAACCACGAGGTGGCCGAGGGCGGCGAGAACCTGTCGGTGGGGCAGCGGCAGCTCGTCTGCCTGGCCAGGGCGTTGCTGCGCAAGACCAAGCTGTTGGTGTTGGACGAGGCGACGGCCGCCGTCGACCTGGAGACGGACGATCTCATCCAGCAGACCATCCGGACGGAGTTCAGGGATTGCACCGTCCTGACTATCGCGCACAGGTGAGAGAGAGAGAGCGATTACCCGCGTTCACCCATTTTTTCAAACGTTTGTGCCATCTTTTCAAACTCGTTTTAAAACGTTCAGGAACATTTCGAACAGTTTAATGCCATCTTTGGACACGATTCGGAACGTTTCGAAACGTTCAGCAATGTTTTCCCTCTTTTTTTAGACATAATTTGAGACGTTTTGGAACGTTTCAAAACTCTTGAGTAGCGTTTCGAAACGTTCAACAATGATTTTTGAACATACAATAACACTTTGAGACGTTTTGAAACGTTCAATATCAATTGCAGTCACACTTTGGGACGTTTCGAGACTTTTCATGACGTTTTGAAACGTTTTGAGACGTTTAATGCCATCTTTAAACACAATTTGACACGTTTCGGAACGTTTTAAAACTTTTGAGTATCATTTTGAAACGTTCATCAATGGTTTTCTATCACACAATAACTTTTATTGTCATTTTCAGTCACACTTTGAGACGTTTTGAGATTTATCATGATGTTTTGAAACATTTCAAATCTCTCGAGTATCATTCTGAAACGTTTAATGTCATCTTTAGACACAATTTGGAACGTTTCGAAACGTTCAGCAACGTTTTGAAACTCCTTAGTGCCGATAATCACGATTAATGCCATTTTCATACTCGTTTCAAAGCGTTTTCAATCGTTTAGTAACATTTCGAGACGATTAATATCACTTTTAGATACAATTTGAAACGTTTTGAAACTTTTCATGACGTTCTGAAACGTCTTTACCATTTCCAGACACAATTTAAGACGTTTTTGAATCGTTTTGAAACTCTTGAGTATCATTTTGGAACGTTTACTGTCATTTTCAAACTTCATTTAGGACATTTTGAGACGTTTAATGCCATTTTCAGACACGGGTGCCAATCAATTTCTTCCTTTTTTTGACAGGCTAAACACCATCATGGATTCGGACAGGGTAATCGTGTTGGACAAAGGTCAGATTGTCGAGTTTGACAGTCCGAAAAATCTGTTGGCCAACACCTCGTCCATATTCTACAGCATGTCGAAAGACGCTGGTCTAGCTTGAATTTTTTCTTGTCTGTGTGTAGTTCACCGCCACGTCATCACATCCTGAGTGTTTCGATGCGTTTTCTTTAATATTTTGGTACTTAATATTATTTTATTGTTGAAACTGTTCATTTGGAATTTCGAAAAATGTGATGATTGTTGTTTTACTCGAACGTTTTTTTCGTGTCTTTTTATTCATTTAGAACTATTTACAACCAGTATTCTTGCCTTATTTTCTCTTTTAGATACTAATAATTTTATCGATGCAACTCGGTTCGATTGAAATATTCATATCCACTTTTTATACACTCAATTTTTTTGTTCTTACCATTCGATTTACATTTGGTGAATTTCGTTTCGAGGAAAACTGTTGATATTTTCAAGTTCTTTCATCGAATAATCAATGTTTTTCGAAATAAAATACGCCAAATCGGTGAGGTATTTTGTTGTTGATATTATTTATATGGATAAATAAACGAATCATTATTATTAGTTCTGATTTCATTCTGGATAAATAAACTATGGGACAAGTTGTGTTTTTCTTTTCTGAATCTTGCACAATGGTTACGGACCACAATAGTTGTGTTGTGAACCACAACGATACGAAGTGGGCGGGATCGTTCGAAATAAAAGTACGAGTACGTTTGTTTAGTTTATTCGACCAAAACTTTGGCATACAAGTATTCGGAAACGAGTGTCAAAAAAATGGCAATCTTGTACACGACACGCAGTATATACCATCGAAATGCCACACGCCATCCAAATAAGTGTGAATGAGATTGAATAAGAAAAAATGTGTACAAAAGGATTAGTAGATAAATATTACAACATCACACGGAGAATAAATCATGGCGGCAATTTAAAATTCACAAGGTAGCACATTTAGATGGATATAATATATATTTTGGTAATATTACTGTAGTAGATATTTGTATCGGTTAATTCTAACGATTATAGAGCACACTCACAATACACTTATAATAAATCATCATGAATGAATTGAAATGGCATTTTACCACCATTTAAATGCTCCTAAGCTCAAATAGATAGATAGATAGATAGATGACTAGTAGTTACGAATCATATCGATACTTTTTTGTGTCTAAGAGCGAAACGAAAACAGTGCGTACTACTTAGGAACTTCAACTTTGTAATATAATATAATAAAGAAAAACTAAGCCATGAGTCTAAAATGCCACAATTTTATAGAGGACACAAATAGAAGCGCTTCCTATACACCTGCCTGTTGAGTATTATCATGATAATAATTAATATTATTACTGAATATAGTATTGTAGTAGATAGAACATTCGAATTATTTTGAATACGATTATTTTTAAACATCTACGACATATGTTATCCATATAGAGACAAACATATACGACCCTACTAACTAATTTCGCACGAAACAAAAAAATAATAATAATAAAAGGGCTAAACATCGGACAGCCTGATCGTGTTTCGAAAAATTCTTGAACTTGAAAAATAAAAATGGCTACGTGGACTGGAACGTGTCAGGCTCGTCGACGCCACCCCCCACTTACATAATATATATATGTTTCGCCATAGCTAATCGCGATGCACAACCAATTCATTGTCGACTCGAGCTAAACCAATCAATGTGTAGCGTTTTTCAGATGGCCCCGCCCCCAAATCAAAACGAAAACAAACCCCACCCCATCCCAACCCAGAGACCAAGGATAGCTTCAGAACAACGACAAAATATCACATGACACATTGAGCCACTGTACAACGAAACCGGAATTTTCAATTCAAATTAAAAAACAAAGGAAAAGACTAGACCCTAGACTACGAACGTGTACGTATTCGATAGCGGCAAACAACTCAGATAAACGTTGGGTGAAATAGAAAACGAATATATCTATCGGTGTTGTGTACGTCAGCTGTCAGTTGTCAGGAGTCGTCGAGTGCAACCTTCTTACAAGTTACACTGCCATAGTATCGTAGGCTGTGATTCCCCCGTTGGCTGCGGCGCCTGCGGCTTTCCCTGTTTCGTTTCTAAAACACCAAACGATGGCCCGTATGAGAACGAACGAGCTCGCATGCACCATGCAGTCGTGTAAAGAGGCATATTCTTCAAGTGGATTAGACACTTACACACACAGAGACAAACAACGAACAAAAAATGTACGTACGACAAGCAACAATAAAAAGCGTTATTACTGGGGGTGCACTTGGACTTACAGTTTCCTGCTCGAGAGGAATACGTGTAATAAATCAAACGGTTAGTTTCTGGTCGGATGATTCGAACTCTTGTCTGGGTCTGTTGAAAGTGTTGACACATATCGAGTGACCGTTCGGAGAAGAGATCGGAGAGAAATCGTTGAAAGCATTCTCGGTTTATTATTAACAAACTATTTTCTCGGGGTTGCGGGTATGTTACTGGTGCGAAAAACTGAAGAAAAAACTATTTTATTACAAGCACACACAAACCAATATAGTGTTGCTTTTTTTAATTGTTGTGACAGATTTCAACATTTTTTTTTTTAAGTACAATTTCCTCAATCCTAGATGTTGTTTGAGGTCTCAACCGCAAATAAAAAGTTCATTCAATGGGATTTTCCAGCGATTTCTAACTCATAGTGACTCACAAACATCAAGTTCACGGTTGTTTTTGACGTTTTTGAGCAAAAAAAAATAGAAAGTACAGTCAGTTTGAAACTCTTCTGCCTTCATGGTCACCCAATCTGCACAAATTTCAAGCACAATAGGAAAAATGGACGTTGCCTGGATGTTTAGATGTTTTTTTTATAACTTGAAACTCAATAGAAAAACTTGCAGATTGCAAAACAGCTCGCCTCAGGTAAAATTTTTTCACAACAATAATAAAAATGCCAAAAAATGGCGAGTAAATTTACGATCTGTAAAAATTCGACCTGAGAGAGAGAGACACACAAAAATATTATATCGGATGGAAAAAATGAAATTAGAATGATCTTCGGTTAGAATGATTCATCAATATTACTGACCTCTCGATTAATTTGCGCATTTCTTCGTGGGTCATGCCATCCTTTGAGTTACCTCTCAATACTGAAAACAAATCAGACTTAACTACACGACCACGTGACGACATACACCTATTCATCTACTACGTGGATCTGTATCTTTTCAAACATCTTCCAGTCTCTATTCGAGAATCATTCCACGATTTATCTCATTTTGGGAAATTTTGACTCTTTGAGAATCGACATTTTCTCAAATAAAAATTATAACGAAGACATTTGATATTGCATGACACGGTGCCGCAATTCCCGAAGGTCTCATAGTGAATCGTCGGATAGCTGTGGACATCTTGGCTGAATTGATCAAGGAACAATTCGATAATCGACACCATTAAATCCCTGATTCGTTGTCGAAAACGAGAAGATGTTTGAAAGAAACAATCAGAACACGTGATTCCATTTGAGGAACATCTTTTTCTCAACAAATCTCGTTATGAATGTTTTGTATGAAGATGCAGCGTATGCGAACGAAACATAACATGTTAGTGACACAAATGAAATCAATCATGCGAGTTACAAACACAAAATGTGTCATACAGGGTGCCCCCCCCCACCCCTGTGATATAACAAAATAAGGTAAATGTCTAAATATCTAGACTTTTACCACCCAAACAAAAAAAAAAACATTGGGGGGAGGCACAAAGTGAGACACATTGACAATGATGCAAACAGAAAAAAATCCAAAACGACATGCACATGAGAGGAAAATCAGATCGAAACAATGTCGTCGGTTATCGAAAGTATGATGAAGTGAATGACTCGTGACGTGAGTTGAAGAAGAACGAACCGAATCTAATAGAAAAATAGATCACGCTTACAACCCACTTACCCGGTTCATCTTCTGAAACATATTCACCTTTTAATTCATTATTTTGTTTATCGTAGATGAAAAAAATAAGAAAATGTCACGAATTTCTACTAGAATTGATTTTAAAATTGTCAATAAAAAATAAAAACCATCAAATTAAACAAAAACCGACACGAATTTTGGTAAAAACAACCTCGAAATTGTTGAAAAAAATAGACATTAATTAAAGAAACGAAAAAAAAAAACATTGCAATTGTCAAAAAAATTAAAAACTTGAAAACAGAACAAAAACTATTACGATTTATGGTAAAACCAACCTCGAAATAAATCAAGAGAAAAAAAAATTAAGATTGAAATTGTCAGAAAAAGTCACAAATGCCAATCAATTTTCTAATTATTTAATTATGAAAAATTAGACTTCGTTAGAAATAACTAAAACTATTATGAATTTTGCTGAAAACAATCTCAAAATCATTGAAAAAAAAATAATATTTGAAAAACACTAGTGAGAATAATTTTGTAATGATCAAAAAATTAGAAACCTTGGAATAAAAACAAAAACTATAACGAATTTTGATAGAAAAAACCTCGAAATTGTTGAAAACAAAAAATAATCACCGTTCAAGGAAAAAAAATCACGATTATCCAGTAGGAACAATTTTAAAATTGAAATTGAAAGAAAAAGTCACAAATTCCAATCAATTTTTAAATGATTCCGATTTACGAAAAATTCCGAAAATATTCCAAGATCGAAAAACCAACCCCTCGAAAAACACTCACCCCCATAGGTCCTGCTGGTAATCAAATGATCGCGATCGCACTCCGCCTCCGAAATCTCGTTGCTGTCTTTGGAATCGTTGAAAGAGGATCCGGCGGCGTTGGCGTGGGCGGCTTCGTGGTTGCGCGGCGGCGGCGGGGGCGGTTCGGGACTGCCGTTCTGAGGCGGCGCGACGCGCATCGATCCCAACGACCGTCTGCCGATCGAGCCGCGACTGCCGTACTGGTCGTAGGGGGCGCCGTAGCCGCCGTACTGCGAGCCGTACTGTTCGTCTTCCGGGGCGCAGTTTGCCGGGTCGTCGTACTCCGGGCCGGGAGAGTAGATGCTGCCGTTGCCTGGACCAGATACGATTTTTTTTTTTCAAATTTTTGGCGCAGTCGGTTCGACAGAAAAAATTGGGTGGGGCGCCCAGAAATCGAGCGAAAAGGGCAATTATTTTTTTTCTGCGCAAATTCTGCCGTTGCCTGGACCCAATACAATTTTTTTTCTAGTTTTTGGCGCAGTCGGTTCCACAGAAAAAATTGGGTGGGGCGCCCAGAAATTGTTTTTTTTTTCCTCTTTTAATTTTTGATATTCTTCAAAAACCCTGAGTTATTGTATTGGAAATAACTTTTTGAACTTTTTCGTTTCAATTTTCTCATTCGGCCGAAAAAATTTCAGCAGTTGGGGAACTTTTTTTGGCACCCCCCCCCCCCAGTTATTTTTCACTATTTTCACAACAAAAAATAGCTGAAGAAAAAAACGTTATAATGTCCAAAAAATCGCGAAATTCACTCAATTCTCCACGAATAAAATCCGAATATCACAATCAATACCACCGAAAATAACCGATTCCCGATACTGTACACTCACCTTGAGACCCGACTCTGTCGTATCTGTTCCTGTTCTGTCTGGGCATCGACTGGGAGCCGTTACGCGAGTGGATGCCGTGCGGGGTGTTCATCCCCGAGGGTCCCATGGTGCCGGAGTGGGGGTGCGGGAACGTCTGGAATTGCATCGCCTTGCTGGGGTCCATTTCTTCGCGGAAGCCGAGCAGGTGGAAGGTGGCGTACGGGCAGATTTCGTCGTCCATGCCGCCTTGTGGAATACCAAACGATAACAGGGGGTTGGATTTGCTGATTCAAGGGGTTGGATTTTTTTTTCCAGTTAGACCTTACCGATTACTTTGAAAATTTTTTGAAATACATTTTTTATACATCTCTCTATCGCTTCTGCATCGGATTTTGGAGAATTTCAATTTGGAGTACATATTTTTGAAAAATTCCATAAATTCGTTCAAAAAAGGAGGTGAAAAAATTTTAATTTGACGTTATTTTGTAATTTTTTCCATTGACAAATCCGATAGAGACATCTTTATTATTTGAGAAATCTCTCACATATTAATACAAATAATTTTATTTAAAAGAATGGATAGTTAGAAAGGTTCTTGGTTATTTTCCATCTTAGTTTGAAAAAATGGTGAATTTCTGGCATCTATGTTAGTCCATTGTTTCTGAAGGCCGACCTATTACTCACAGACTAGGTTTGCAATTGAAACCACACGGTGGCGCCCCGGTCGGCTTTTGTGGTGCCAAACGTCATTTTTAATTTTTTTTCAACTCGAAACAGATAAAAATGGCTTCTAACTACTAACAATCTATCACTCTAAAAAACTACAATTATTCATGTGTATTATTGTGTAAGCTAAAAGCATGGACAAAAGAAACAAGAGGAACAAACCCAAGCACAGAGGAGAGTTAAAAGAGATAATTGTAAGAGTTTAGTTGGAAAAAAAAGTCAATGAATAATTGTCGCAAAAAATGCTACATGATTTCAAAACATAACTGAATGATAGTCAGGGATTTCGTATGATGACATCTCGATGGAATTGAAAAAAAAAATAATAAAGTTTCATCATACCATACCTTGTCAACAATTCAGTTGAGATGCTCGCATTTTCTTTGACAAAGTTCCCAATTCAACAAGATCGTTAGAGTTTAATTTACAACTTTTTTCTATGAGAAATTCTGGTGGTTTCATACAACAAAAGAAGAAGGACATCTTGTCAGATGAGATGGCTACATCTGACAGTGACAGTTGACAAGGAGACGTCCATTTATCACGTGATGAATTGTTTTCTTTTTGTTGAATTGTTTTATTGTGACATATTCTGCCATATTTTTTACACGTTTTTTCTTTCAGTCTCAAAAAAATGTACGTGATCTTTGTCAAGACCGCCCCCTCCCCTCTTGAATACTTTGTGTAATTAAGTAACGCCCCCTAACTGTCCAAAAGGATAATGTTTCTTTAATTTGTTGGGAAATTTTGTGAACAATAATTAATTTGTATTTCTGCTGGAAATATTCAGATAAGAAACCACCTCGAATTTGTTATGTTAGTTGGTGAAGAGAAGAAGACTCAAACCATTCTACCAATCAAACGAAAAATCAATGTTTACCTCTATGAGTGTGAACGGTATCATTCGAACCTCTCCTACTTCTCAGTTCCTCGTACAAATTCCTTCTGGGGTCCCAAGTCGAGTGAGACCGGTAATGTGCCCCTACACGTGTACAATTATAAACAAAAAAAAAATACAAACAAAGGAAAACGTCTATGGCGTCCAAGCGAATGAAAAAATGACTGAAACATTGAGCTGACCTTGGATGTGATGATCACATTTATTCTTGCATTCACACTTGCAAACCATGAAGAGATATCGATGGTGTAACCGGTACTATGTCAGCTGTCAGGATATTTTTTTTGGCAAGAAAAAATGCCGGTTGTGTTTGTCATATGTCAATTCAACGAACAATTAATAGCAATTGCTTCAAGGGGTTTTCATTAAAGTGGTTTTAACGTTCTCTTTTTTTTTGGATGACAGCTGTGACAACTTGTCAGAAAGTGTAATATTGCCGTTTGTCGTTCGTCCGTTTTTCATGATGACCTCAGCAATTTGATTTTTAGCAAAACAATTGAAAACTGTCAATTATTGTACGGTTTTTTAGTAGAATACCATTCACAACTGACTAATTCTCATCCAAATGGCTTCTAACATACCTAATCTATTGTGGCGAATTAATTTTATCCAAAATATTACCTATTTTTTGAAAAATATAATCCCCAAGATTTTTCACATTTTTAGAAAAAGCGATTTTTGGTTGGTTCAGTATGTCTGACAGGGGCCAAGTTGGCTTCAAGACGATCCAGAGTTGATGACAATTTTTATTTTCGCCAAAAAAATATTGAAAAATAAATATTTTCTTTGATTTGTTTCAAGAAATTGAATTTTCATTTCCACTTGTTTTGTTAAAATGTTTGACAACGTTTCCTCATTCATAGTAAGAATTGTCGTTGATACACAATTTCAATATGTTGGAATTAGTTTTATTTAGAAAAATGTTTAAAAATAGCGTTTCATAAATGAATAAAAATAAATAAACAACACAGAAAAAATTCCCCCCGAAGCACCTCAAACGCTACACCACCGATACACTTCCAGCAAGAAAACTCCGTCCACGTCCACCATGCGACAAAAAACCCTGAAAAAACAACGAAAAAAGGGAAAAAAAGCTCACCTCGCTTGATCCTGTCGCACGTGTTGTAATTGGAGCCGGGCACGGGCGGCAACTTGCGATTGGGCGGCGCGATGTAGCCCAATTCGTCGCGCAAGTCAGGTCGACGTTTGTCCAACGTCGAGACGGCGTTGCAGGATTGGTTGTACACCACGTCGTCTACGCGAGAGAAGAAGAAGAAGAGTGCGTTAGACGGGTGGGGGTTCGCACAATGTTTTTTTGGGGGGTAGGTACAACTCGAGTTCCGGGGCTTTTCGAATATTTTTCAGTTTCTAGTTGCGTCACCTTTTTGGAATCCCAGTCATTCGATTCTCTATCTTTCAGGGTGGTTGTGTCAAATTTTCATGAAATTCGGACGTTTGACAGCTGAAATATTGCGCTAAATGTGACAGATAGTTTATTGTGGTGGTCAAAAAATTAGCATCAAAAGATCGAATATTAATATTTGTTTGTGTTAACTTAAGAAAGTGATCTGGTCTACACTTCTGAATGATGAAAAATCTTCGAAAATATTCACAAAAAAATGGATTTTTCAAATTTCAAGACCGAATACGCCCTCAAAAACCAAGTGATATATTTTTCACTACACTTTTAAATTCATTCGAATCGCCCAGAAACTTTTGGGTTGCACCTTTCTTTCGCACTCTCATGCGAGTAGATGAATCAAAATATACAGAGTGTATCAAAATAGATGTAAAACATTTCAAGGAATGATTTCTCATCGTTGGAGCATCCATTGTTAAGGTACAGCCCCTCGAAGGGGGCTCATAAAATTTGTTCAGCAATTTTTTTACGAGCACTATTAAAATTACAAAATTGGAATCAAAGTGACATTTTCTCGTGTCAAAAAGGCGCTCAGTCAGTAATTTATTTGGTGGTTCGTCCCATGGAGATCGCTCCCTCCAAAATTTATTTGCAATGTAACTTTCTGTCTTTTTATTCATGTAATATTCAACAATTGATTTGTAATAGCTTGATTTATTGTTAACAAAAAATGACTCTTGGAGTTTTTGCTTAAAATAAACCAGTTCGTAGAAAAAAAATATTTCACGAACAACTACAGAGACACATCGTCGAAAAATTCAAACTGTTTTGGTGAATTGAATTTTAATACTGGCCAATTTTGTAATTTTTTTAGTGCTCTTGAAACAATTTTTGTGGGCCCCCTTCGAGAGGCTGCATCTCAAAAAAGTTGCTTCATATGAAAATGAAAGTGGCCAACAATTAACGATATAAAAAAAAAAATAAAATGAAAAAGAAATACTGCAGACTCTCACGAATAGCAGCACAGTCGGACGTCCACTCGGAGCTGTAGGGGGGAAGAAAAATTATGAAAAATCAAATTAAATGAAAATGAAAAAAAAAACAGAGAAGATGAGTGAGGGATGAAAAAGTTCGTCCATACACATACAGTCGCTGTGCAGCCGGGTCTGGAGGGGGCCGTGCGCCTTCCTCGAGAGCGCGACGCACACCACGACGATGCCAACCACGACGACGACGACGGTCGTCGCGACGGGCACCGCGACGTTCCACTCGATCCAATCCGGTATCCACGGGAAGTACATCCTCACCGTCGGCACGTCCCTGGCGGTGGTGGGCGCGATCTTGCCTAGGGGCGGCGCAGGCGCAGGCGGGGCGGGGCGCGGGGAAAGAGAGAGAGAAACACAAGAGAAATTACTCGTCCGTACCTTTGTTATAGTTTCCTTTGCCGCGCAACACACAGATCACGACAATGGCGACAATTATGACCAGGACGGCGGCCACTACGGGTACTACAAGGTTTAGGTTAGCGAGGATTATTTGGATGGTGTCCTCTTTGGGGATTTCTCGCGCCGGCGCAATAGTACCTGAAACCAAAACACAGGGGGCGTTGTTCATGGGGGCGGCCACCGATCGCCTCTGCGTTCCATTTCGTGCTTCCTTTTTTTTCCCTATTCGACGTGGCTCATTTTCCTTTAAAACCAGACGATTGCCCCCCCCTCCCTCCCCCCTGTTTCTTCTCATTTTTTGTTTTCGATAACCAGAACTCGAGTTCATCTTGTCCAAAAAGAAAACACTTTGCAACGTTGTCAGCATGTTGTACGTCCATTTCTCTGATCCATCAGCAGTGACTGATAATTCGATACAACATAACTCCGCATTAATGGGCTATACCAGTGTCGTCCCGTTTTTGGCTCATTCGATTGTTTATACTCTCGAAAATATCCTGTGGAAGCGACGAGGTCGTCTTTTGTATAGTTTTTGGATGGTAGCGTTTGGAAGAGCGACCACTCGCGGGTGTTTCTTAAAACGACAGTTTACAAAAAAGTTGACAACTCAAAGGGGAATTGACCGATCGACTTCAAATTGAAACTGAGTACATATTCTTCAATATATTTACTTTAAAATGACACACGGTCATTTTGGCTGGTTGAAAATTGTCAATTAGGCATTGAAAAAACGACAATGTTTTCACTCCAAAAAACGACACTTTCTTTCAGAACCAAGCCATTCTGTTAATTTTTGATATTTTTTAAAACTCTTGGGCCATTGTATAGAAAATACCTCCAATTTTAATAATTTTTTTGAAATTTTCTGTCAGCTACTCATGGGAGCAGTTGGGATACTTTTTTTTTGGGGGGGGGGGCACCTTCGAAAACAGCACATAACTCCGTTATTTTTCAATATTTTTGTACGAGAAAAAAATCGAAATATTGCCTAAAATACACCTTATCATGTATAAAAAATTCAAAATATTCTATACAGTGCTTTATTCGAAAAAGAAATCGGAAAAATCGCCAAATAATCAATGTGTTACATCTGGTATAGCTCCTAGTCGGATTCAGTACTTCTGACGTCACAACAGTGAGCTTGATATCTGAACGCCCCCTTATTCACGGTTTCGCCCATTTCACTATGGAAATGTCTGACATTATGTGCATGAATAGTTACCGATGATTTTAAGGATGGAATATATTACAGATGAACATCGATTGGTGATAGTCCGGGTACTACAAGGGTAGAGGGAGGTGACATTCGTTTTCAAGGCATCGAAATGGAACGCGTTTTTTTCACCGTACAGCCTCGAATCGAAACTTTCAAGTTTTCAACAATCAACCAGGTTGTACGTACACAGCATGCGAACCGATTGTTGAAAACTTTCAAGACTAAATGCTCGCTATTCCTTTTTTTTTGTATCTGTTCACGATGTTACTTGAATGTTTTTCATCGATTCGAAAAAATATTCACTACGTTTTCGCACTCTGGTACTCATACAGGGAGGCGACAGAAAATTGTCAAAACACTGAACGAGACTGGTGACTTTCGAGAACTTCCACATCGAGAAAAAAAAGTGTCTACGACACGCATGCATCCTAGTTGCGAATTTTGAGTCTACGAAAAATACAGTTAAAACATTCAGACAAAATCTATTCGAAAATATAACAGATACAAAAAACCGAGCGTAAATAAATTAGTCGTGTTAGTTATTTGCCACTGATTTTATTATGGTTTCGTCCAGCGATTCAAATGAATCGTGAGGTTAGGATTGATTTGCAGCGCTATGTCGTTAAATTCAGGTACTATTGCTTATTGATGACGTCACAAGTGTCAACGTTGGACGGTGTGAGGGTGTCGGTCACAAAACAAGTGCTGCAAACATAAAACAAACCAAACAAACAAATAAAACTGGAATTCACTGCACAGAAATATATATACAGGGTGTCCCAGAAGTTATAATAGTTATCAGGAATATACGAAAAGGAAACTGAGTTGCATTTTTACAAAAAATTTTTACAAAAATCACTACACAGCTTTTTTTTGTTATGGAGTGCTAAATGGAGAAATCACTTTTCTCCTCAAATACCAAGTGTCCAAAATTGACATTTCACCCAACTTTGAGTGACTGTAGTGAGAAAAAGAGATACTATACGAGTTTGGCAAGTGACTATTAAAAGTTGGCGCAGTCAATAAGGATCCCAAAATGATGAAAAACTCAGTTGAAAAGCTGTCACAGGGTGTAAATAAATATTCTCGTTTAACATCCATATTTTCTAAAAGACGTAACACAGTTTGTTTTAGTAACTATTATAACTCTGTATATACCAAGTGTCCCAAAAAAGCGCATTTGCTCGATACATTTAAATAAAAGTCTCATATAAAAGTTACACTGCACCAAAAAGTCCACGATTTGAGAATAGTTCCGGACACACAGGGTGTTGCATTGTTCCGTAATAGCAAAAACACTTTTTTTTTTCAAATGGAACACCCTATAAGTTTTTTCCTGCATCCTGTCCCGTGTTTTTTTATAAAAAGCGACGTTGTCAAAGTAGGAATTGACGAGAATTGTTGCCGGACTAGAAATGCTGTCAAAAAAACGTCATCAGTGATAATTGAGTGAATCCATTTGGTGGATACGAAGAAAAAGGGTGGCTGAAACGTCCAAGCTGACTAGAAGTCTCATTTCGTATACAGGATGTTTTTTTGATGAAGAGATTTGAATCAGCACAAACTCGCACTTTTTTTCAAATGGAACACCCAGTATATTATTTCTCCGTCTCGTAGAATTATTAAATCACGTCCTGGGTATATATTTCTGTGATCCCCCCCCCCCAAAAAGGCAATCAGCAAAAATAATTAAACGAAAAAACATTCAAACATCCAACTACTGAAAAAAAATAAAATAGAATAGAAAAAAAAAGTCTCACCCCCCGTGACGGTCAAGGTGGCGAACTCGTACTCGGCCACGCTGAAGCCGGCGTTGTTGTGGGCCGTCACCCTGAGGTGGTACCACTGGGCCGGGTCCAGGTCCAGCAACACGAAATTCTGGCCGGGTTTCACGTTGTTCGACACTTGAATCCATTCGGCGCTCGTCCTGAAAACGAAATTGAAATTGAAAACTCGGGGGTTGGGGGGCGATTCCCACTGACTTTTTCTTTTGTTCGATGACGAAGTAGAGCATGGGGCAGCCGCCGTCCGACCACGCGTTCAGGTGGAGCGTGATGCTGTTGGAGGAGACTTCGATGAATTTGTCCGCGCTGGGGATGATGGGCTTCTCGCCGCGCGTCTTCGGGGTTATGTTGTCCGAGGGGTCGCCGGTGCCGATGCTACCCAACAAAATACGAAAGTGGTTGTTTTTTTTTTCCGGAGTCATGAAAACATATGATGGATGATGAGTAATATTCATAAAAATTAGAAAAAAAATAGAAATAAATTAAATGAATAGAATAAATAAATGAAAAATATATATCCTAACCTTTTATTTGAATGTCTCTCCCGGTCAAACAAAATTTATTGGTGACAATTTCATTGAGAATTTACCGATAGTGGTTCAAAACGATCGTAAAAATCGAATCTTTACATTATTTTTATTAAAATTTCAATAATTTTTTCAATAAAATGCAATATTCGAAAATTTACAAAATTTTTAATGTCTCTGTCAGCCTTAAAAAATTATTAGCTGGAATTTTATTTTTGGGAGCGACCGAAAATGGCCCAAAAAATCGAATGCTGACATTATTTTCAATCAGATTTTAACTGTTTCTTTGTAAAGTGCAATTTTCGAAAATATTCGCGATTTTTGAAGACTCTCCTGGCTATGAAAAAAATATTAGCTGGAATCGTATTGTCAATACACTGATGGAGACTCAAAATGATCCAAAAAATCCAATGATGAAATTATTTTCATTCAGATTTCGACCAAATTTTTATAAGATGTATTTTTAAAAATGTTTTGCATTTTTTGGACGTCCCTCTCGGCTATTAAAGTCTCTCCCGACCATAAAAAAAATTAGTAGCTGAAATTTCAAAAAGATTCCACTCTTGGTAACTCAAAATCTCTCAAAGTAACCAAAACTGGCCCATTTTTTTTTGATTCCCAAAACAATTTTCTCAAAATAAAAAAATCCTGAAACAAAATTCCACGATACCACGAAAAACAACCTGAAAGAAAAGAAAAGACTCCGAAAAAACTCACCTATTGTAAGCCGTCACGTACAACTGATACCTGGTGCCGCACAGCAACCCTTCGACGTTATACTTCTCGACGCCGGCCCCCACCTGCGCCGTCTCCCAATCCCCGAACTCCGGCTTGTAGTGCACGGTGTAGCCGTGGATCGGCTCCGCGTCCGTCTCGTGCGGCCTCAACTTCACCGTCAGCGAGCCGGTCGTGGTGGCGGTGAGCTGGACGACGGGCGCGTGGGGCGGCGCGTTCACGATCAGCTGGTGCGTCACCGAGTCCTGGCCGTAGTCGTTCTCGACCCTGCGGAACGATCGGGTGAGCTGGGGGACGAAAACCTACGGGGATGATGTCCACTTTTTTTCTCGCCTACCTGCAGGAGTATTCGCCCGCGTCGGTTCTGGAGATGTCGCGGATGAATAGGGAGCCGTCGGGGTGTTGGCGGATGCGGTCGTTGGAATTGGTCGAGAATTTGACGCCTTTTATGGTCCACGTGATGACGGGGGTGGGCACGCCTACGGCGAGGCAGGGCAAGGTTACGTCCTCCTTGTAGGTGGTGGTGAAAGTGTCGTCGAAAGAGGCTGTCTTCGCGGGAACTGCAACCAGGCGGGAATCACGTAGGGGATGAGGTTGAGAGGTTGCTTTTTTTTGGCGCAGTCGTTACAGGAGAATGGATTCTTGAATTTGGTTTATTTCCAGCAACATTTCGAGGAATAAATTTGCCTGAAATTCGTCTAAAAGGTGCCTAAAAGGAGCTGAAGACGGCAGTGGAATTCTTTTCCCGATATCTAGTATAGTTTTCGAATTATTTCATGTTGAAAATTCCAAAAAAACTCGAAAATTTCGCAAAAATCACCAAAAATTCCATTATTTGTAACGGAAAAAATAAAAAAAATCATGTCGACGGTATAACTTTGAATTTTCTTCAATTTGTAACTTTATACAATAATGCTGGACTTATTTCTATTCAGATTCTGATATTTTTTTGTACAATGCATTTTTCAAAAATTGTAGAAATGTCTCTCCCAGCCATAAAATATTTATTAGCTGAAATTCCATCGTAAATTCTCTAATCACGATTCCAAATGACCCAAAGAATTCAATTCTGAAACTATTTTTATTCAGATTTTGATAGATTTTTTGTAAAATATATTTTTTTGCGTTTTTGAACGTCTCTCCCGGCTATAAAAAAATTGTAGCTCGAATTTTCTCGTAAATTCACTGATGGTAAACACTCAAAACATTAATTAGCATGAAAACTCGTCTACAAGGTGTCTAATAATTCCAAAAAAATCCGGGAAAATCTCAAAGAATCCCAAATAAATCCCCAAAACCACCAAAAACAATTTTAAACATGAAGGTTGATGCAATAAAATGGAAAAAATAAAAAAATAAAATGAAATTTAAAATAAACTCACCACTCGTACTGGGCGACACGGTGACCTTCTTCGAAGCCTGCCCCTCCCCGATAGTGGTGGCGGCCGTCACCCAAAACTCGTACTTGAGATTGCTGTCGAGACCCTTCGCCTGGTAGCTCAGATTCTGATTCTTCAGATTCGGCACGATCTTCTGCGACTTGGCCTTCTCGCCGTCGTCGCCGCCGCTCGACTTGCAGTACACCGTGTAGTACTCGACGATGCCGTTCGGCTCCGTGGGCGGCTTCCAGCTCACCAGAATCGACTCGGCGGACATCACCAGCGCTTTGACGGCGGTGGGCGCTTCCGGAACTACAAGCGAGAGTCGAGATTGAGGGGGTTTAGAGGGGGTATGGGGGGGGGGGGCACGGACTCACCGTCTTGCTCGGTTTGGCAATGGATGGGGGTGGTGCGGACGCCGTCCCCGCCCGAGGTGTAGGCGAGGATCTCCATGCTGTAGTTGGTGTATTTCTTGAGGCCGTGCAAGATGGTTTCGCTCGACGCTGTTATTTTCGTGTCTTTGGTGTTTTCGTCTGGAGCACGAAAATGACGAGTCACGATCATTAAGAGGGGGGGTAAAACGATTTAAAAAAACTATTTTCGTTAGTAAAGATTGAGCTTTGCGCAAGATTGAGAAAACAGCGTCGATTCAATGAATTTTTCAACCTATTTTCATCAATTTTTTTGAATTTCCACACAATACTTCCCAAAGAAAAAAAATTACAAAACGGCGTGGACAAGAATACAACAAATGTACCCTTTGTTGTGATTTTTTCGATTTTTTTCAACACTATAACCCAAAATTTCACAAAACCCGAGACAGGAACGATAGAGGGACACACAAAAAAGAGTTTTATTGAATTTCAAAGGAATCAGTAAAGTAGAACTCGAGATATCTCGACAACTACCTCAAAAAAGTAGTTTTGAGAAAAACGCCACGTCACAAAATCCACTGTATCTCCAGAAATAATTGAAAATTTCCTTTTGAATTAAATGAAAAATCAAAATATTCGACAAACTTGAAATAAATTCCATTGAGTTTGATTACAAGGAAACAAATCATCATAATTTTCACGACTTCTGGTGTACTCAAGGATAAAGCAACAATAAAATATTTTCGAAACATATTGTTAGAGAAAATATTTGTAATTTTCCAGATTAAATTTTTTTTATTTATATTTTTTGACAAGATTTTTTGATTATTTATTTTCTGAAATCAGTTCAAGAGTAAAAATCAAAAAATAAGGTAAAAATTGTGTAACTTTTTAGGCCTCCTTTAATTTATTGTCATTCACAATTAATTACTGGCAAAAAGAGATTAATATTTTTTTGGGCTAAACGTAAACGTAAGATCATTATTGCAACAAATGAAAAAAAAATAAAATAAATTCGGCACTCACCGAACCAGGAATCGGAAGGCCCATAAATGACCTTGTAGCCCTTGATGACCCCGTTGGCACTGGTCAAGGGCGGCGACACCCAAGACACCCTGATGGTCTGGGCGGTGAGCGTGGTGCACATCGCCTTCTCCGGAGGCTGTTCCGGCACGCCCTCGGCCGTGTTGGCCTTGACGTCGTCGGAGGTCGGGCCGGCGCCCACCTTGTTGAACGCTTGCACCACCACCGAGTACTGGGTGTACGTTTTCAGGTTCGACATCTGCGCATTTTATTCGAGTATTTGATTATCAGTCACTGCTGATGAGTCGAGGAAATCGATAATGTTGATGGTCCACTCGATTATTTATATTTGTTTGTACTTGACAGAAGTTTTTTTTGTTTGTCACCAGCCACCAGCGCCACATTTTATTTCTCGCGGCGTTTTTCATGATATTTTCTCAGGATATGATAGGGCAGAAAAAACAAGGAAATCACAAACATAAACGTAGATATTTTTCGAGAATGATTGGAGCGAAAATAATTTTTGTGATTGCAGTTTCTATTTTGATACATGCAGCGATAAATGAGATGAAAAAAATTCTGAAAAATTGTTCAACCGATTCAACAACGTAATAAACCAACCATTAAGCAGTTGTGACGTCATGGGAAGCGTCGTTTTCAAGGTCTCGTCAAATTGGAGGGTTCTAAAGTGGGGGTTGTTCGAAAAATACAGTAAATCTAACAGAAAAAACAATGTGAATGACATTTTTTATTCAATATAAGTGATTCTGAAATATATTCGAATTAAATTCGTGAGTTTGCAAATTCATCAGTTTGCACATTATTTTTTATTACTTTATTTATTTAGGGTATTGAATCTACAACTTTTTTCTCACAAAAATAATGGAAAAGTTCATCACAAATTCCCAAAAATTGTCTAAATAGCAACTTTGATCGAATCCAATACTCGTAGACTTCAAAAATTTATTCGAAAAATGCAGTAAAATTCAAGGCGAGTAAAATAAATTAATAATGCACCAATCAAACCACGTTTTTTTTTTATTTTTGATTAATTTCATTTCATATTTTTTTTATATATTTTTTTTTCATTCGAACGTGATTTTTCATCAGTTTAATTAATAAAATAAATAAATGTATAGCTTTTTGCTCCCCAAATGAATGATAAATGGCTGAAAATCTAACCTTCAGCTGATGTTCCTTCCCTTCCTCGTCCCTTTGGAACTCGACAGTCTCAAAAAGATAAGGTTTATCGCTGTTGGCCAGCCTGTAGCCGACATAATAGCCTTGAATATCCCCGTTCCACTGTTCCCTCATGGGCGGTTTCCAAAACACCACCAACGAGTGCTGGTCCTCGGCCTCGACTCTTATGTTGGTCGGAGGTCCGCTCGGCACCTCCTCGGCGGTGATGATCGTCACGGTTTCAGAAGGATCGCTCGAACCTACACGGAGAATTGACGATCCAAGTCAGGACATTGGGAAAGAGAGATACTGTTTGGGGGATGTGCTTCGAAGAAATAGAAAAACTTTCAGACAATAAATCTGAAAACTCGTCCACAAGGTGTCTAAAAGGCGCTGAAAACGGTGGCGAAATCCGTTTTTCGATATCTGGTATAGTTTTCGAGATATTTCATGTTGAAAATCCCCAAAAAAACACTAAAAAGTCGAAAAAACACACGAAAACACCCCAAAACCCCCGATTTTCAACGAAAAAACCCATGAAGAGTCCTTGTAGATGCTCTGGTAAATTCCATACGAACATTGAAAACTCTGAGACGACTTTGAATTTTTTTTTGAAAAATCCAAAGGGGGTACCCTTTCGTCGATTTTTCGAAAAAAATCCAAAAATAAATTCGCCTGAAAACAGGAAAAACATTCGTCTACAGGGGGTCTAAGAGACGCTGAAAACGGTGGTTAAATCTGTTTTTCGATATCTGGTATAGTTTTCGAGATATTTCATGTTGAAAATTCCAAAAAAACGCTAAAAAGTCGAAAAAACGCACGAAAACACCCCAAAACCCCCGAATTTCAACGAAAAAACCCATGAAGAGTCCTTGTCGATGTTCTGGAAGCCTCCATACGAAAATTGGAGATTCTACGACGACTTTGATTTTTGCAAATATCCAAAGGGGGTACCCTTTCGTCGATTTTTCGAAAAAAATCCAAAAATAAATTCGCCTGAAAACAGGAAAAACATTCGTCTACAAGGTGTTTAAGAGGCGCTGAAAACGGTGGTGAAATCCGTTTTTCGATATCTGATATAGTTTTCGAGATATTTCATGTTGAAAATCCCCAAAAAACACTAAAAAGTCGAAAAAACGCACGAAAACACCCCAAAACCCCCGAATTTCAACGAAAAAACCCATGAAGAGTCCTTGTCGATGTTCTGGAAGCCTCCATACGAAAATTGGAGATTCTACGACGACTTTGATTTTTGCAAATATCCAAAGGGGGTACCCTTTCGTCGATTTTTCGAAAAAAATCCAAAAATAAATTCGCCTGAAAACAGGAAAAACATTCGTCTACAGGGGGTCTAAGAGACGCTGAAAACGGTGGTTAAATCTGTTTTTCGATATCTGGTATAGTTTTCGAGATATTTCATGTTGAGAATTCCAAAAAACACCGAAAAAGTCGCAAAAACCCACGAAAACACCCCAAAACCCCAATTTCTCAACGAAAAAACTCATGTAGATGCTCTGGAAGCCTCCATGCGCTGTTGAAAATTCCAAAAAAATCGCAAAAATCCACGAAAAACCCCAAACTTTCAGGAAAAAACCCCAAAAAATCCACTCACCGATATCGTTCTCGGCGATGATACGAATATGATAGGTGGTGGCCGGCCTCAGCGTGAAAATCCCCGCCTCGGTCTGATCCCCAGGTATCAGCACCCTCTCGGCGTTCTTATCCCAACTGCCCTTGCTCGGCTTGTACTCGATGACGAACTTCCTGATCGCCGAATTGCCGTCGTAGGGCGACACCCACGACAGCTGCACCGTCTTGCCGGACTTGTCGAGCACCTTGAGGCCGTACGGCACCTCCGGCACCTCCTGGACGATCATGTTGATGTTGGTGTCGTCGCTGCCGAAGGCGTTGGTCGCCACGCAGCTGAAGGTGGCCGAGTCGCCGCGCTCGGTGCGTTTTATGCTCAGGTCCGACAGCACGCCGTTCGGCAGGATTTGCTCGCGGATCGTGTACCTGGAATCGGGCACACGGCATGGTAGCAACGCGGACGGCGACCCGTTCGATTACCGATTACAATGTGGCGGCGGGTCGGGCTCGAGTCGAAACCAACTCGGTGGCGTTCGATTACTTCAATAATCGCCTCAGTACATCTGATAAGGGCTGAGTTGGTTTCAAGACGAGCCTATGTTGATGACTTTCTTTTTTTTTTCAACACAAAGAAACATTTTTCCATGCGTACCTCATGCATCACTGTATATGAACTGTTACAAATAAATTGAATCGAAAAGTATGAAATATGGAAATAAATAAAAAAAAAAACATAAGAAATTATAATACTTGCAGTTATAGAGCATCGTAGCAACGCAGACAGCAACCCATTCAGAAAAACATTACCGTTGAAAATATACTTTTCAATTCGAAAAAAGCAAGATTTTTTTTTAGCTGTCACACCTTCAATGAATAAAGAACTGATTATGCGTGTATTTCTAGTTTTTTTGTTGGAAATTTTTCAAATAGATCGCTGAGGAAAATTAAAACACATAAAATATCACGAATGAATCACAAAATTTCAAGAGAGACATTATTATATTTTGTAGTTTCTTTCAGAAAAATTATGAAACAACAAACGATAGAAAATTGACATTGACAGCTCTGAGCTGTCATCTTAGAAGACGAATACAATTCCACAGGGTTTCAGACGTCACTTCCCCGCTGCTTCAAAAAGGAATCTATAAGAAACTGAACGAATAGATGGCGCAGCTGTCGAGCTGATTTCTCCGAGCTGCAGGCATGTTACTGAAACGAAAACTATCGAGTACGACATACCTGTTGTCTCCTTTGGGTTCCAGCCTCTTGTTATTTATGTTCCAGATGATACCAATGGGTTTTTCACCTTTGGCCTCGCACTGTAAAACAGCGGGGTCGCCCCTTCTGGAGGTTTGGTTACGGTATTTTAAATCGAATTGCGGGGGAGCTGAAATTACCATTCATTTCGCAAACGAAATAATCCAACTTGAACAATGACAAGCAACAAGTGTCAAATGTCAACTGTCGGATGTCAAATGTCAACTGTCGGGTGTCAAATGTCAACTGTGACATATGGCGTCCATTTTTTTTACCTTGAACGCTGATGAGAACGACGGCAGACAGTCCCGAGCCGATCCCGTTGACGGCTTCGCACAAATAATACCCTTCGTTTGTTTTTTGTATATTGTTGATCATGAGAGTGCCATCTTCGACTTTGATGTCGGGATTGTTCGGTTTGAAATCTTTATAATCGCCGGGTGATACACCTGCAACCCCCCAGAAAAAATGCCCAGCGGTGATTGGCTGTTCGATAAGATTTTTTTGCCACCTACCTGTTGCCTTTTTCCACGTGACGACGGGCTTGGGGAAGCCGTCGGCTTTGCATTCGACGACGGCGTCGGAACCCTGAGCGAAAGCTTTGTCTGTGGGTTCCAGGATCCACCTCGGTGGTACTAAAAATGTCCGTTCATGAGGAAAGCGTTCGTGTTTCCGATTTCGTTGGCATGCTTTCGTTTATTGAATCGAAACGAAAATAAAGATTGAGTGAACGGAATGAAAGAGGGGATCGTGACCTAGTGATTTGTTTGGAGTTTTTATTTATAGTTGATTTGTTTTTACGTCTGTATTAATTCAGAAAGTATGATTTGCATCGTTTAGTTTTGAATTCGATCCTCTCTCACATTCATAGTTTAGGAAAAACCTTTTTTTTTAATGAGTTTTTATCTAAGAAAATTTTAATAAATACAATAATTCCATAAGGAAAATTTCTAATGAGATGCATAGTTTCAACTCGAGATTAATATATTGTGATTCATAAATTTTATTTTAAATCAAATGATAGTTAAGATAAATTGGTATATTGTTACAATTATTACTATTATTCCAGATTCAAGTTCACTCAATCGATATTTTCACATGCATTAATGAAAAAATTATTTGTTAGTATCAAAGCTATGAGAAATGATTTCAAATTGAGAATTGAAAGTTTCTTTGGAATTTCAGATAATAATTATATTTGAAAAATCGAATAATATTACTCTAAGAAGACAGATTAACAAAATCGACTTTTTTGTAATTTTTTTATTTTCTATACATTTATTTTTTTATTATTTTTTATTTCCTTTTTTTAACGACAAATTTGAAATCATTGACATATCAAAAAGTAGAACACTTGAAGTGAACTGTAACTCCCAAAATCATTTCTCACTTTCGATAAAGAAACCATGAAATATCAGTCAAAATGTGCTAATCCTGCGGCACGACTGACACCCCATAATTTCGCAACGAAAAACCAAAAGAAAATTAGTGACAACTCATACGAAACATGCAACAGGTGAACTAAAAGACAGCAGAAAAAAATCGGTGCCGGGATAGGTACGACAGGAAGACCCTAGAATCCCAGCTTCGGAGGTTAGGAAACGAGGAAGAGACAGGTGAGTCGCTGGAATTCGTCCACCATTTTCGCATTCGAGTTAGCAACAAAACAAATCCGAAACCATCAACCGTGTGCTTCCTCCGAAACGAGAAACAAGAACCGCCCACTACCGTTGACGTTGAGGCGCGTTCCGTAGGTGACGAATCCGGCCGGATTGGAGGCCGTACACGTGTAGTTGCCGGCGTCGGACTCGGTGGCGGAGTCGATGAGCAAGAGGCTCGCTTTGCGACCGATTTTGGCCACGCTGACGCCGCCGCCGCCGTCGGCGTCAGAATCGAGCGGTGCCCCGTCGAAAGTCCACGAGATGTGCAGGGGAGCGTCTCCTTCGGATACCAGGCAAGTCACCTGGGTGGTTTGGCCGACGTGGACGGACGATTCGCCGAAATCGAACGGGACTATGTGGGGGAGTACTGGAAAAAAGACGTGGGGATGTTGGTACCCTTCGGAGGAAAGTAGCAGCAACAGGCTTGGGACGAAAATGCAGGTTTAGCTTCGAATAAAACACCTCCACCTAACTCAACTCCATTTTCTCCATTCAGTCGACAAAATACACCGTGTGTTGCTTCCTAGAGGGACTAGGAAGGGATAGAAGGGAAGAGGACCAAAAGGAGGAACACCTATCAAAACGTGCTAACCATTAACCAACAACTCCGTGTTGAAGACCGCCCCCCCAGCCGATTTCTCAACGTGGCAGCTGTAGTTCCCAGCGTTGGAGTACGACACGGACTCGATAGTGAGCATCGAGCTCCTTTTGCCAGCCATGGAAGCGGAAATACCGGTGAATCTGTCAACGTCGTATCCGTTCAGCGTCCAGCGGAATTTCAATGGTAAATCACCGACAGCTGCCAAGCAGGTGACTTGCGCGTATTCGCCCGAATGCAAGGGGTTGTCTTCGAAGTGAAAAGGGGTGATTCTGGGAAGCACTACAAGAGATAAAACACGTGAAAGAAGAAGCACCAGGTGCCCCAGCTGGCTGTGAGGAAAAACTCCAACTCCTCGCCTAGTAACCAAGGAAAGGAAGCGGTCAAAGGAAGGACTGAAGGAAATCGAGATCATTCTCAGTACCCTTCACCACCAACTCCGTGGTGTGAGACGCCAGTCCAGCTTTGTTGGCAGCTATGCAGGTGTAGTTCCCCGCGTGGTGATGTGCTATGGAGTCTATGCCCAAGACTGATGTTTTCTTGCCGAAAGCCCCCACGTTGTAGCCTCCCGATTCCTCCACGCGTTCGCCGTTGAGCAACCACGAAAAAGTCATCGGCATATCGCCGGAAACGACTGTGCACTGCACCGTTGCCGAATCTCCCAAAAACGCTGGCTCATCACCAAAAGTAAACGGTTGTATCCTAGGCAACACTGTTGAAACGAGAAAGCTTCAGGAACCAAGTGCAGGAAGGGGTGGAGGTGAGGGGTGAAAGCTTTGCTGTACCCTTCACGTTGAGCTCGGCCGTGAAAGCGGTCGCCCCAGCTGCATTGGCAACCACGCAGGAGTAATTCCCCACGTGGGTGGCGTCCACTGAATCGATGCTCAGTACCGACGTTTTGGAGCCGAAAGGGGAGACATTCACCCCTGGCACAGCGGAAACAGGGTTGGCGTTCAACAGCCAGGAATACGAGACCGGCATGTCCCCCTTGTTGACGTAACAAGACACCTGGACGCTGTCTCCAGCGTTGACCTCCTCCTCAAAGGCGAACGGGGTGATGTGAGGTACGACTGGGGGAAACCAAAAAAGCTATACAAGGGGTATCAGCAATATGTCTACCGAGTCGATGTACCGTTGATGAGCAGCTGTGCGTTTTGGGTGGCAGTACCCCCCCTGTTGGTCGCCCGACAAGTGAAAACCCCCGTATGCTCAGCCTGCACCGAATTGATGGTTAGTAAGTTAGTTCGCGTGCCTATCGAAATCGTGTTGATCCCTGACGATGATCTAATCTCCTGACCGTTCAGCCTCCACGATATATTCAAGGGAGTATCACCCTTGCTGACGTAACAGTTCAGCTGGACGTTATCCCCCGTATTGACCTGACCCTCGAACTCGAAGGGCGTTATGTGTGGCAGCACTGCAGGAAAAAAGAAACGGGTCAAGCTGGGAGGAAGAGAACTGCAGGAAGAATACCGTTGACTCTCAGAAACGCCGAGCTCTCGGCCTGGCCAGCTTTATTTCTCGCCAAACACTTGTACTCCCCGGAGCTCCTCGCCGTGACAGCGTCAATGCTGAGCGTGCTGAGCCGTTGGTTGACCATGCTGACGACTATACCGTCGTCGTTTTCGACAGGTTTGGAGTTGAATTGCCAGGAAAGTTCGATGGGGACGTCGCCCTTGTTGACGGAGCAAGTCAGAGATACGATATCGCCGGAGTTCACAGGGTCCTCGCCGAAATCGAAAGGGGAAATTTGGGGGGGAACTAGAAAGAGTGCGAACAAAGAGTTGGTGGGGGTTACCGTTGATTCTGAGGGAGGTAGAGTGCCTGGAAAATCCCCCACGGTTCTTTGCGAGGCAGGTGTACTCCCCCATGTGACCAGCTCGAACCGACTCAATGCTCAAGGTACTCATTTTCTTGTTGACCCTCACTATGGAGATGCCTTCATCGTTCTCCGTGAGAGTCTTATTATTATGCAACCAAGAAAAAGTTATAGGCAAGTCCCCTTTGACTACAGAACACATCAGCGAGGTAGAGTCTCCAGAATTGATGATGTCTTCGCCGAAATCGAGAGGTAGGAGTTGTGGGGGCACTGTAAAGATGACGTGGGGCAAATTCAAAACCTCGAAGGATGGGGCAATGGGAGTTTCGTGGTTCTACGCTAACGAACAACACAGTCCAAAGTACCGTTGACTCTTAAAACAGTCGAATGCCTGGACATTCCACCTCTATTCTTCGCGATACAAGTATATTCTCCAATGTGGGCAGCTTGTACTGACTCGATACTCAGAGTACTGATTTTTTTGTTGACCCTCACTATGGAGATGCCTTCATCGTTCTCCGTGAGAGTCTTATTATTATGCAACCAAGAAAAAGTTATAGGCAAGTCCCCTTTGACCACGGAGCACGTCAATGACGTGGACTCTCCAGAATTGATGATGTCTTCGCCGAAATCGAGAGGCAGGAGTTGTGGAGGCACTGCAAAGACTCGGGGAGGTCAGGCGAGGCAAAAAGTTCAATTCAAAATCAACTAGCCAAGAGGTTTCGCTATACCATTGACATGCAACTGCGCAGAATAAGAAGTCATCCCGGCTGCGTTCTCGGCTAGACAAGTGTAGACCCCGCTGTGCTCGGCTCGCACCGACTCTATGGTGATGGTGCCCACCTTTTTACCGACCTTGGTCACCATTACGCCCTCATCGAAACCTATACTCTTGTTGTTGTGCGTCCAGGCGATTTCTATCGGCAAATCCCCCTTGTGCACCGAACAAGTCAACGTTGCCAGCTCGCCAGCATCGACAGACTCTTCGCCAAAGTCGAAATGTAGGATTTGTGGGGGAACTGCAAGAATTCAGTCGGGAGTGAGGTGGAGGAGAACAGAAAACTACCGTTGACGTGTAGCTCAGTTGTTTCTGAGCTGACGCCTGCTTTGTTCTGAGCGACGCAGGTGTAGTTTCCGGAATGCGCGTCTCGCACGTCGTCTATGGTGAGAGAACCGACTTTTTTGCTCGCTTGGGAGATCAGAACACCATTTCCACTCCTGATGGGGTGGCCGTTGTACATCCAGGTTATGGTGATGGGTAAATCGCCTTTATGAACTGTGCACTGAAGCGAGGCGACGTCTCCGGAGTTGATAGACTCCTCTCCGAAATCGAAATGCAGGATTTGTGGGGGTACTACAATGATTAAACCAGCTGGAGAATGAAATGCCTAGGGGAATTGGATCAGGAAGTGGAGGGTACGTAAAAAATAACGACACTCTAAGCTAGTAAGTACCATTGACGTGTAATGCAGCAGAATACGAGGCTGCCCCAGCAGCGTTTTTTGCCAGACACGTGTAGGTACCACTGTGCTCAGCCCGCACCGACTCTATGGTGATGGTGCCCACCTTTTTACCGACCTTGGTCACCATTACACCCTCCTCATAACCTATGCTCTTGTTGTTGTGAGTCCAGGAAATGTCAATGGGTAAATCCCCCTTGTGCACCGTACAAGTCAAAGAAGCCACCTCGCCAGTATTGATGCTCTCATCGCCGAAATCGAAATGCAGAATTTGCGGTGGTACTGCAAGAACAGCGAATCTAAAAAGGGTCTCACAAGGGGCTGGGTAGGAAGGAAACTTAATACGAAACGAATTCTCGAGGTAAGTACCGTTGACGTGCAACTCAGCTGTGTACGAAGCTGCCCCAGCTGCGTTTTTGGCGAGACACGTGTAGGTACCACTGTGCTCCGCTCGCACCGAATCGATTGTTATGGTACTGACTTTTTTGCCAGCCTTCGTAATCACTACGCCGTCGTTGTAACCTATACTTTTGTTGTTGTGAGTCCAAGAGATCTCTATCGGAAGATCCCCTTTGTGTACAGAGCAGGTCAAAGTTGCGAGTTCACCAGAATTGATGGTTTCTTCGCCGAAATCGAAATGTAGAATCTGGGGTGGTACTAGAAGAGTGATCAGAAGATAGTCACGAGGAATACAAGGTGGGGATAGAGGACTAGGTGATAAGAAACCAAACAAAATCGTCTACGCCTGTTGAATACCATTAACTCGTAGTACTGCCGAATAAGAAGACTGCCCGGCTGCATTTTCAGCTGTGCACGTGTAAGCACCAACATGGCGAGCTTGGACCGAGTCGATACTGAGCGTGCTGATTTTTTTGCCAGCTTTGGAAATCATGATGCTTTCGTCGAAACCTATGCTGACGTTGTCGTGGCTCCACGTTATATTTATCGGTAAATCCCCCTTATGCACGGAGCAAGTCAAGGAAGCCAGCTCACCGGCGTTGATGGCTTCGTCACCGAAATCAAAATGCAGGATTTGAGGTGGTACTGTAAAGATTTCAGGACTGAGGCACTTCGACAAAACGAAATGCAAAATAAGCTAACGTTTCCGTAGGACCGAAAGGGAAGGGGACAGAGAAAAAACATCATGCAACCAATCGAAAGTACCGTTGATGCTCAACCTGGCCGAGTACTCAACCACCCCAGCGTCGTTCTGAGCACGACAAGTGGGAACGCAAGGCTAGGGAGGGGGGAAGGGGGCAAGTCTACATACAGGGCGAAGCCTAGGTACCATTAACGTTCAAAACAGCTGAGTGGGAGACAGCTCCAGCTTGGTTCCGCACCAGGCAAGTGTAGCTCCCGGAGTGTTCAGCACCGACTGACTCGATGGTTAGACTGCTGACTTTCTTCCCGCTGTTGCCTATCAAAATGCCTGCTCGATGCTCGACTGTTTTATTGTTACGTAACCACGTGATGTCGAGCGGGAAATCGCCTTTGAAGACCGTGCACTGCAAGGAGGCGACGTCGCCCGAATTGACGGACTCCTCGCCGAAATCGAAAGGTAGAATTTGTGGTGGGACTGCAAGAGGAAGCTGTGCTAGGTTGGTTGGAGGTGAAAAGAACAACCGAAAGTTTGAACACCTAAAGCTAGCTGTACCGTTGACGTTGAGTAGAGCTGAGAAAGTGTCGTGGCCAGCTTTATTCTCAGCAAAACAGGTGTAGGTTCCTGAGTGCCCCGCACCCACAGTCTCGATACTGAGCGAGCTCATTTTGTTGCCGTTCTTGAACACCGAAATTCCAGAGCCGTAACCAATAATTTCGTTATTATGCAACCAAGTGATGTTGATTGGTGGGTCTCCCTTTTGAAGAGAACAAATCAACGAGGTGGAATCCCCAGTGTTGATGGACTCTTCCCCGAAGTTGAACGGAGTAATCTGAGGACCAACTGGAGAAAGGGTTCAGTTCTAGAGGCCCACTGTGTTTGGGGGAATTTGGGGGGAACACAGCCCACGTAATGTTCAAAGGAAAAGTCGTCACCAACTCCCTGAAGCCGAAAGGGTGAATTTGGAGGGGCTGAAGAGGAATTGCTTGGTAAAACTAGGCATGGGAAGAGGATTGTGCGAGGCAGTGACCAAACTAAAAATTTATCGATGAGCAGTACCGTTGACGTTCAACGTGGTCGTGTATCTCGTTCCACCAGCTTTGTTTTCAGCTACACAAGTGTAGTGGCCAGAGTGCTGGTGCTGCACCGAGTCTATGGTGATCATGCTGGCTTTTTTGCCAACGTTGGTGATAACCACGCCATCCACGTACCCCAAGCTGATGTTGTTGTGAAGCCACGAGATATTTATCGGTAAATCCCCTTTGTGAATCGAGCAAGACGCCGAAGTGGAGTCACCAGAATTGATGGTGTCTTCACCAAAATCGAAAGGAGCTATCTGAGGAGCCACTACAACGAAAGCAACAATTTGTACAACGGAAAAACTTGGACAGATCGTCGGGGAGCTGGGGTAGGGGACAGTGAAGAAAATCCTCAACTTTCTCTACTGAAAAATACCGTTGACGTTCAACGTGGTCGTGTATCTCGTTCGTCCAGCTTTATTTTCAGCTACACAAGTGTACTGGCCGGAGTGCTGGTGCTGCACCGAGTCTATGGTGATCATGCTGGCTTTTTTGCCAGCTTTCGTTATCAGGATGCCATCCACGTAGCCCAAGCTGATGTTGTTGTGAAGCCACGAAATATTTATGGGCAAATCCCCCTTGTGAATCGAGCAAGACGCCGACGTAGAGTCCCCAGAATTGATAGTATCGTCACCGAAATCGAAAGGCGTTATTTGGGGAGCGACTACAACAAAACCAAGTGCTTGGGGGTGGTCTAGGTGCTAAAACTACGACTCGGAGAAGGTTAAAAGTGAAAGAGCTCTACCGTTGACGTCTAACCTAGCGGCAAACGTATCGACCCCGGCTCTGTTCCTAGCCACGCAAGTGTAAACCCCCGAATGACTCGCTTGCACCGAGTCTATGGTGATGGTGCTCACTTTCCTACCAACTTTAGTAGCCATCACCCCGTCAACGTACCCCAAGCTGATGTTGTTGTGAAGCCACGAGATATTTATCGGCAAATCCCCCTTGTGAATCGAGCAAGACGCAGAGGTGGAGTCCCCAGAGTTGATGGTGTCGTCTCCGAAATCGAAGGGTGCAATTTGGGGGGCAACTACAAGAGATACCACGTTTCAAAACCCAGTGAAATACCGTTGACGTTCAAGTAAGCCGAGTGTCGGGCCGTTCCGGCGGAGTTCTCCGCCGTACAAGTGAATTTCCCGGTGTGTTCAGCTCTGGCCGCCTCGATGGTCAGCTGGTTGACTCTTTTGTTGGTGTTGGCGGTGACGACGCCGGCGACGGCATCGGTACTACGGCCGTTCAGCGTCCAGGTGACCCTGATGGGGTAGTCCCCTTTGGATACGGTGCAAAGGGCCACCACCAGCTCACCAGAATTGACGGCCTCGTCACCGAAATCGAAAGGGTGGATTTGGGGTGGTACTACAAACCGTCGAGAGAGGGTAAGCGAGCGAGAAATGTACCGTTGACGAGTAAGCTGGCGCTGTAACTAGCATTGGCAGCCTTGTTTCTCGCGATACATTCGAATTCCCCCGAGTGGCGAGCCTGGACATCGTCGATGCTCAGCTGGCTGACTCTGGGTTTGGGTTTGGCGACGTTGACGCCGTCCACGGAGGCTACGGGAACGCCGTTCAGGGTCCAGGTGATGGAAATCGGTAAGTCCCCTTTGGTGACGGCGCAAGTGACGATCGTCATGTCGCCAGAGTTGACGGGGTCTTCCCCAAAGTCGAACGGGTAGATTTGTGGGGGGACTGAAGCGTCAAGACACCGGTTGAGACGAAGGAAACGACAATGGTGGTTCAGGTCGAGAACAAGACTCGAGAAAATCAACAACTGGACAATGTGAGGCATTTCGTAGGAGCGATGAGAACACGTGGGCCTCTCCAGAGGTTTTAAACGACGCCTGAGCCTACCAAACGCGACGAGAGTCGTGAGAAACGAACGAAACGCTGCTGAAATTGTGACCTGAGGATGAATTTCGCCCCAAAAAAACAAGCACGATGACGTACGAGGCACAGAAACTTATCTTACCTGGTATTACTCAAATCAATTCGCTGAAAGAGAGACATTTGTAAACGTACGTGGCGACCTCTGAAGTTATCCGCGACTGTTCAGGGAAAATATTAACAAATGCGCCACCACAGAACTCTTTTTTTGTTTTCGATGTATTTTCAAACATTCTGTATTATATTCAACAATTTTACGAACATTTTAGCCCCTAGTCTGACTGTGCTTCGCCGACTGCCAGGGCACAACTTTAATAAAAAATAAATCAATTCGATTTCCGCGATAAAATTGAGGTTAGGGTCCCGCAAGGAGCTGTTCAGGGCCCTGCTACACTCCACAATGAAATAGTCTGCTAATTTAAACTAGACACATCGTTATTCGTGTCTCGACTGATCCATTTCAGCCCATTCCTGAAGTTCTAGAACGTTCCAGCAGTCATTCCTCTGTCTGTTATTCGCCGACTGCCAGAGCATTGTGAGTACTATCGAGCACCAAATGGAAAATGAAATGAATCGATTGCTGAAGGCACCGCTAAAGCAGCTGCTCCGTCTGTTCTTCGCCGACTGCCAGGACCTTTATTCATCATTTCAACGAGCACAAAATGAAATATAAAAAAATTAGGGGCTCCACAAGGACCTGGCTCCTGCTCCTGTTTAAAAAAAATCGGCTGAAATAATTATTGTTTGTGTTTCGTCTCGTACTTTGTAGATTCCGCTGCCGAAAAAAAGTCCTGTGGTGGCGAAAAATCTAGAAAAATCCACTCACCCATGACTTGTACTTCCAGAGAGCCTCTGGCGCTGTAGCCTTGCGAGTTTTTGGCCACGCAAACGTACGTCGCCTGATCCGAAGCTCGTTCGACGTTTTCGATGATCAGAGTACCGTTCGGGAACACTTTCTGCTTCCTGTTTATCGGCAATTGTCTTCCGTCTGTCAACGAGGGGTGGGTTATAGCGAGTCAGGGTCGTTTTTTTCGACGATTCACTCACCTCGCTCCCAAACTACAGCCTCCACGGGGTGTCCGGCGAACGGACAGTGCACGACCAGCGTCCCCCCTGCCACTATCGCTTGTTTTTCCATCGATCTGACGAACGGTAAGCCGTACACGTTTATTCTGGCCGAGTGATCGGCTGATCCGACTTTGCTGCTAGCCGTGCACCTGGAAAAAGAACCCTGTCAGCTGCAAAAAACCTTTTCATTTGAAAAAAAAAAGCCTTTTCAGAACAAATAAAAAACCTTTCAGCTGAAAAATAAACCTTTCAGCTGCAAAAAAACACCTTTCAGCTGCAAAAAAAACCTTTCAGCTGCAAAAACACTCTTTTCTCAGCTTGAATTAAGAAACTCTTCAGCTGGAAAAAACCTTTTTATTTGAAAAAAAGCCTTTTCAGAACAAATAAAAAACCCTTCAGCTGAAAAAAACCCTTTTAGTTGCGAAAAAACCTTTCTCCTGTAAAAATACATGTTCATCTTAAAAAAACATAATTTTAACTGCCAAAAAAATCCCTTTCAGCTGAAAAATAAAATCCTTTCAGTTGCGACAAAAACTTTTTGATTCAAAAAAACCCTTTTCAGCTTGAATACAATTTTCTCATTCAAATAAAAAAACACTGTCAGCTTAAATAAAAAACCATTTCAGTTGAAAAATAACTTTTCAGCTGTAAAAAAAATAATATCGACTTCAAAAAACCCTTTCAGCTGCAAAAAAAAACTCTTTCAATTAGAAGAAACCCTTTCAGCTGCAAAAATAACATTTTCACTTGCAAAAAACACTTTTTCAACTCCAAAAAACCCTTTCAGCTGCAAAAAAAAACTCTTTCAATAGAAGAAACCCTTTCAGCTGCAAAAAATAACATTTTCACTTGCAAAAAACACTTTTTCAACTGCAAAAAACCCTTTCAGCTGCAAAAAAAAACTCTTTCGAATGGAAGAAACCCTTTCAGCTGCAAAAATAACACTTTTTCACTTGCAAAAAACACTTTTTCAACTGCAAAAAGAACCCTTTCGGGTGGCGAATAGAAGGAACCCACTCACCTATAGAGCCCCCCGTCGTTGGTGTGTATCGCGCTGATGTTGAGATGCGACACGACGTCCCCGTTGACGGTGACGTACTGCCCGATCTGGTACACGTCGCTGTTGGCCAACCTCCTTCCGTACAACTCCCACGCGATCTCCGGCGTCGGATTGCCCGAAGCGATGCACTTCATGAACACCGAATTGCCCGGCTGCACCGTCTCCACGTTGAACGCGTGCCGGATCTGCGGCGGCTCGAACCGCCCGCCCAGCTTCAGCTCCGCCGTCGCCTCGGCGCTCTCCTGGTCGTTGCGCACGAAGCACTGGTACATGCCCTTGTCCTCCTTGCGCACCGTCTCGATGCGCAGCACCGCGTCCGAGTGCTCGATGCGCTGCCCGTCCTTCAACCAGCTCACCGTCTTCACCGGGTTGCCTTCGAATTTGCAGGTGAAGACGGCGGGACGGCCGAAATCCACCGTCTGGACGGCGGGCTCGATTTTCGCCTGGAGCGGAGCCGTCACCGTGAGGACGGTCTCCACGCTCTCGCCGCCCACGGAGTTGTTAACCACGCATAGGTATTTGCCGGAGTCTTCGACTTTGGCCTCGCGGATGATGAGGGTGCCGGCCACCTGTTTTATTCGGTCGTTCAGAGCGACGGCTTGTTTGCGGTTGGTGCCCTCGACGAATTTGTACCATCTGCAACAAGGGAGAAGGGCGTGAGGGCGCGGGAGGGGAAGGGGGGGCCGGTAGGTGGCACTTTTCGGGGGTCTAGCAACAGGTGGACCATCCACGGATTTTTTTTCGGGTCCCAAAAGTACGAAATGAAATCTTTGTCTGAGTCTGGTTGGGTCCAGGACGGTCAACGACCTTTTTTTAAAGTCATAATCGAAGCATTAATGACGTCATCAGTGCTACATAAACGATATTTCATTTATTTTTCAACAGTTATTTTATTTATTTATTCAAAATCAGGAATTAATGAAAATGTAGAAACGGAGTTAGACTCCGCTGCAAAAAATTTGCCTTTTACAACAAATAATATTTATTACAATAACTGTGTATTCAACTGCAATACCTCAAACTGCTCCTAAATAAAATTTTCAATTTATTTTTATACAGATTTGTGTTTAAATACAGGGTGTTTCAGAATTGCACTGCAATATTTCAGGGGCGTATTATCTGGTACGAAATAAGGAAAAAAGTTCCTATGAACGTGTGTCCGATCTCGATTATCAGCGAAGTTACAGGGTGTTGAAAGTTTTGAAACAATTTGATTTTTATTTTATTGTGCTTGATCTACTGCAGATGGAGCTTTCAAATTTTGTTTGAGTATCAAGCAATAGGTGCTGCTTGATATGAAAGTAAATGTTCTCCAAATACTATACAGGGTGTTGCATTTTCCGAGGTCTCAATCCATGAAAGCCTCAAGAAAAACTTACTCGTATGCCACTGGTCGAATTCCGTTCAGTTTCCTCAGAAATTATTTAATTTGTAAATTGGCTCAAAGTTATATACTCTGAAATGTTTATACTAGTGCAATTTTGAAGTACCTTGTATAATAAAATGTTCTCATTAATCTTGTAGCTTTTTTATATTCGGGAAATACTCAACATATTAATACAGAAAAGCGAAGTGTCTGCAGTTTTTTCTCTATAATAAAAAAATCAACCTGATATTTCGACTCAGAACTATTGGAAGAAATCTAGACCCCCGAAACACGCTACTGCCTCCCCAAAAAAATCCAAAAACCTGCAGACGAAGTTCCTCCACGAAAAAAAAAACCAATACCCTACCACCGCAATTTTACCTAAACATCGGTACAGGGTAAGATTGGGCGGGACACAAAGCGACAGCTGAACCCTTCAATTCAACTGTCCGAATGTCAATTGTCTTGGTGCTCAGCTGCGGTCCGACCGATCCGGTAGGCTCTGGAAATAAATCGTAGAACGACTAGAGGACACGTACCTGGCTAAAACGTGGGGACCCTTTGCTCTCGAACGATTTCTCTGACTAGTATTTACCTTTTTCTCGGCGTGGGGAAGGCCTGGGCGTCGCATAAAAGGGCGATCGTCGAGGTGACGAGGCCGCTCAGTTTCGTCAAACCGTCACCCGATACTTTCGGCGCGGTCTGACCGGTCGGTTCTAACGAAACAAAATTGTAGGAACCACCGACGTAGTTTGAATTCGAGGTGGGAAAGTGAGTGGGTCGGGTGGGGACAGTGGAAGGGAAGCAGTTCAGGAGAAAAGCGACGGGGAAGAATTGTTTCAGAGCTCCAAAATTAAATTCCTGCTACGCCGATGTCGATCCTGTATTGTTTACCTAAATTTCGGGACGGGATACCCTGTGACATCGCACTGTATAATCGTGTCGGTCTTAAACGCCACCTCCTGCACGATGCTGCCCTCTATTTTCCGCCCCGGCGTTTTCGGCGCCACGTTGTTCGTGGGTTCTAAGAAAAAGAACGAAAATTCA
Organism: Plagiodera versicolora; assembly: GCA_037013635.1. NCBI lineage: Eukaryota > Metazoa > Arthropoda > Insecta > Coleoptera > Chrysomelidae > Plagiodera > Plagiodera versicolora. The sequence continues at coordinate 446,718 of CM072992.1, forward strand.
CCTGAACTTGGGCGCCGGGTACCCGGTGACGTCACACGTCATGATGACGTCATTGGCGACGGCGCTTTGAAGGAAAATATTGCCGTACTTCTCCGAAGACGATTTCGGAGCTACGTTGCTAGTGGGTTCTAGAAAATAAACGGTGGAACGCGGACCGATCGAGGGGGGGGGGGAGAACTTACTTGAAAATGGGGAAGGGGTACCCGACGACGGGGCAGATAAATACGGCGACGGCGTTTTCGGAAAACGATAAAATCTTTCCGAGAGTTTTCTCGCCCACTAGTTTCGGGGGCAGAATCCCTAGCTGAGCATGCGGGTACTTACCGGGTTCCTTGGAGAGGCGAAGGGGTGTCGAATTTTGAGTTTTTTGGTTCTACCAATGGGTTTTGGAGGAAGGTTTGGAACCAGGATGGATCAGGGGCTATTTGGAATCAGTCAAGAATGAAAAAGACTAGAGAAATTACGCAATTTCGACGTTGACACGGAAAAAGTGTGCTGCCAGTATTGCCTCACTGTGAAATTTCCTCTGGGAAGAAAATTCTCAAAATTCGAGTCCCTCGTGAGCGATTTCAGTAGCGAAATTCCAACATTTCATCAAACACACTTACACGTAAATTGGTACGGGGTACCCAGTGACTTGACAAGTTAACCAAGCGGTACCATTCTCGGTAATCTCGAGATCTTTCCAACCAGTAAACTTTTCCCCATCTTTTTTCGGAGCTACGTTATTCGTGGGTTCTACAACAAGAGTGATACGCGGTTGTCATCGATGAAACCAAAATCGTCGTTTACCACTCAGACACTTTTCCCGCCGAAAAACCATTGGGCAACTTCCCCAGAACCCAGAGCACTCACATATATCTCGGTAGCGGGTACCCAGCCACTTGGCACGTCAACCAAGCGACAGCCTTCCGAGCAACTACCACCACTTTCCACCCTTCGAACTTTTCCCCTTCCTTTTTGGGAGCCACGTTATTGGTCGGTTCTGTAGAGCAGAGAAAAATGGAAACTTACGAGAACCTGGGCACCGGAAAGCCGGTGACTTGACACGTCAACCAAGCGGTGGCGTTCGGTTCGACGAAAATTTCCTCCCAACCGACGAAGTTTTTGCCCACCTTTTTCGGCGGCACGTTACTAGTAGGCTCTGAGGAAAATTCGCTACGTCACAATGCGCTACGTCAAAGTCGAAGAGCCGAGCTGCTGCGACGATAGTACCGCGCGAGGGGGGTAAAGGGGTGAGAGGGGTTCCACTTACGAGTATCGTGGAACTGGAAAACCGGTGACTTGGCACGTCAGCCACGCCGTGTAGGTTTTCGGTACCCACACCAATTGCCAGCCTTCGAAAGTCACCAGCTCTTTTTTGGGGCTGACATTATTGGTGGGTTCTGGAAAGGACACAAGTACTAGTGCAATTCCCTAAACAGGTTCTCGAGTTACCTGTGAACGGGGACAGGATAACCGACTATTTCGCAGGTGAGCATGACAACGTCGTTTCGGGGACGGTCGTAAAGTCTCCCTCCATCGTACTTGATACCGGGTACTTTGGGGGCGATTTTACCAGTGGGTTCTGCAAGGAAAAATTAACCTCCAACACTCTTCCCGGAGCTGATTTACCTGAAACTTGGTGCAGGGTATCCTTGCACCGAGCAAGTCAAAGACACCAACAGTCCTTTGGGTACGTCCTTTCTCAAACTACCGACGTCTACGTCTTTGGCTTTGGGCGCAACACCAGCTACAGGCTCTAGAATATTCGGGGTAGTGAGAAAAAGCCGACGCCAATGTACCTGAACCTCGGGATGGGGTGGGGTGGGAACGAGAAAGGGAAAACCTAAGCTGACCTGACCTGACCTACCTGAAGGACGGTGCTGGCAGGGCTTGCGCCCTACAAAGCAAGGCTATGCCCTGACTCTCGTGCCTTATGAAAGCAGAGATAGTTGAGTCTGACGAAAAACTGGGCGGTTTGGATCCAACAGGTTCTGCAGAATAAATACAAACAAGGTCTTACTTGAATATCGGGGTTGGAAAAGCCTGTGCTGGACAAAGCAGCGCCAAGCTCTTGCTGCTTTCTCTAACCAACGTGAAAATCTTGGATTCGGAAGGAAAAGCGGGTGCTTTAGTCCCAACAGGCTCTGACCCAAAAGAAAACACCCGAATTACCCACACGTACAAACCTGAAGGAAGGAGTCGGGTACCCTTGCGCTAGACACAACAAACCGAAGCCTTGATCCACACTCCTTGTGTAGGAAATGCTGGTGGCATCGCTCGAGAAGGCCGGAGCCTTGGATCCGATAGGCTCTACGAGAAAGTGGAGAGAATTACCTGAATTTCGGGATGGGCACGCCCTGAGCCGGACACAGCAGTGCGAAGCCGTGCCTCTCTTTGGCATCGTAAGAGAAAATTTTCGAAGCTGACGAGAAGGTGGGCGGTTTCAGACCCACTGGTTCTAGAGGAGACGATTCGGGGATGGGTACGTGAATGAAATTGATGGGTGAATTTACCTGAATTTGGGGACAGGCATAGCCTGTGCTGGGCAAAGCAAGACGAACCCTTCACCTCCCTTGGTTTCGTAAGTGAAACTCTTGGAGGACCAAGAAAAAGTGGGTGCCTTCAATCCAACGGGTTCTAAACAATACAAAACCGCGTCAGAACCCGAAAACGCGACCAAAAAGTTTACCTGAATGAAGGCACAGGGTATCCCTGAGCTAGACAGAAAATCGCGACATCAGAACGAGCCACTCTGCCCGTCCGTTTGTACTTGGACTCCTCGGCGACGTTGGGGGCACGAGTACCAAGAGGTTCTGGGACAAAGAGACGAATTTATGCGCAGCCTACGAGTCGATTTACCTGAATGACGGAACAGGGGAGGCTTGAGCTTGACACGACAACGCGACGCCGATGCTGGACGGTTTTTCGATCGTTATCCCTTTGAGGTCGTTCACCAGACTGGGCTTCCTGGTGCCGACGGGTTCTTACTCGAGAAAGAAGGAAAGGCGCTACTTAGCCGAGAGTTTAGTGGTTTTCTTGTGCCCAGTGAAGCTGCGAGCTTTCTGGAGACCTCCAAAATGACTTGCAACTTCACCTGCCCACACCTGAATGTTGGCAACACTGTACCCTTGGAACTAGAGAAACCACGTGGCAAATGAGAAAGAGAGAAGAAAAAAGACTAACCTGAAAGTGGGCACGGGAAAGCCTTGGGCAGGACAAACGACTGCGACCGTCGTGGACGATTTATATTCGACGACGTCGTACTTGGACTTTGAAGACACTTTCGGCAAGGTACTACTCACAGGCTCTGTCGAAAACAAGTGAGAAAATTACACCAAGAGAATCGTCCAGTGGCTCGGAGGAAGGAGGTGAAAAGGGCAAGAAGTAGTTGTTGTGGAAATGTCATTAGTCAAAGTGTCAACTGTCGAATGTTCACATGACAAAATTACCTGTGATTTGGTACCGGGAAGGCCTGTGCAGGGCAAATCATCGTGGCGCTGACACCTGCCCCGATTTCCAAAGTTTGAATCCTCGAAGTACCAGCCGATAACCTAGGGGCTACACTACCCACAGGTTCTAACGAACCACGAAAAAAATAAAACACGGTAAGTTGCCCTTATCCCCCTGCTTACCTGAACCTGGGGATGGGGTAGGCTTGCATCGGACACATCATGGAGAGAGTGGAATCTAGTTCGACTCGCTCTACCCTGCTCTGGTCTCCAGACGTCAATTTCGGTGCCACCGTACCGATGGGTTCTAAACGCGAGATTGGGGAGCATTACAAAGGGTAGTTCGAGACAGGGTACCCTTACTTGAAGGGAGGAGAAGGTATTGGTTGGGTTCCTTCACCCAATCGCTAATACATCTGAACCAAAAGGAGAACACTTCGAGGTATTCGTAGGGAGTGGTAAGAAAACCTCACTAGAAGAGTGCGAGGTTCTTTCGAGGGAATTTATTGCCCCATTTTGAAGGGGAAACACCTCACGAATGAGGAGGCATTTGGGGGAAAGGTAACCCAGACTCTTCTGGGGAGATTTTATGAAAGAAGAGATCAGCTAAGATTCCAAAAGGGGCCCTACCAAGGTGATTGCAGTGACGTGCAATTGTGAGGCTCTGAACTACAGCTAGAGAACGCGGGAACCTCGAAGCCTAGGAACCTTTGGAACCAACATCTCCCGCACTGCATCCCTCGAACCCTTCCAGCAACAAAAAACGTTTCCACAAAAAAAACAAACAAAATCACAGTACCTGTACGCTGGTACCGGGAAAGCCTGCGCCGGACACAATAAAGTGACGGTTTGGAACCCGCGCGCCGTGAACCCTCTCAGGTTATCCGTGGCGGGGAATTTGGGGAGCACGCCGCCGATGGGTTCTGGGGAGATGAAACGAGAGGAAAATTTACCTGAATTTCGGCACCGGGAACGCTTGAGCAGGACATATGAGCGTGATACTACTCGCGAGGGAACCTTTGAAAGACCTCGAGCTATCCACCGTGGGGAACTTGGGGAGCACGCCGCCGACGGGTTCTGAAGCAAAAGGGGAGCACGCTCAACGGAGTCGTTTTCGACTGGGTTTGACAAAAAAAAACAACGGGAAACGTTGGGATAACAAGCTCCTGCGTGAATATACAGGGTGTCCCATTTGAATTTGAAATAGTTCAGGCCCAACAAAAAAAATCACATGGAATGCGTTTCGTCCTAAAAAGTTTCGTTGGTTCCGCGCTTTTTTCCAACCCTGTATATTTGTACTCGAGTGCTTACCGTGTGATTCGAAGAGATGGAGGCTAGTAGAAAAGAACTTACCTCGTTCACGATATAGAGGGTGTACTTCAAGCCCACGACCACAAGAAAAATGTCCCAAAATTCACTCAGAAATATACGTCATCAGAAACGAAGACTCAAGATCAAATCATCACCACTTTTCAGTATAGTTTCATTTGATTTTTTCATTCGATATACAGGGTGGAGTCTTTCTACATGAATATTTGAATTTTTTTTTTTCATTTTTTTACCCTGGAGCTCTGTATATTTTGTTTTATTAGAGTATATACAAAGTGTCTGGGAAAACCTGGATAACCAAGTGCCACCAACAACTATTTTAATTTTTTTCGAAATTTTTGACACAGTTTTTGGACACTCTGTAAAGGAATTTTTTCTTTTCCGACCCAAACTCTGTCGACAAAACGTTAAACTTGCTCCTGCGAGCCCAACAACGTCCAAAGGTGCCAAATCAGGCCGACCAGCTGGCCAAATACATTTCCACCCCTACGAAACTGACACACCCTGTGCGAATTTTGGAACACCCTTCCGGTTATGGGCCAGGGTACGTTCGGTCGGTGCGAAAATGGGATCGGGTGTTGCGGGAGAAGGAAAGGTGCGGGTACTACCGTCAACTAGCGGAGCTCATTTGGCATCCATTTTTTTTTTGAAATTTTGAAAGTGCCGTTCGAGAAGCAAGGGTACCCTATCCCAACATTCAGGTAAATTTTCACATCGACATTCAAGATATTTCGATGAACAACCAGTAGATATACTTAAGGCTTGCTTACGTATGTGGACGTATCTTGTGATTGCTAACGTGTGACGTAAACATTTGGGAAATCATTATTTCTCATCAAAATGGTCGAAAATGAATCGATTTCCATGTCAATATCACCATCAAGATTGTGGAAAAATTGTGAAAAAATACCTGTTCGTATCGAGGTTACGTCGCATAGATACGTTTAAGTTTGTGCTCTGCCTTAAGCGTCACTTTTTGTTGATCGAAATGTCTTGCTAGAAATTTTAATATTTTGTAATTTCGTCAACTGCGTCTCGGAGGCTATCGAGATTAATGAATTTCGATAAGCAAATTGTTTAAAAAAATTATTTTCCCGTCGACACTTGTTGAGGAAATTACTTTATATCGTGTACTCGAATTGTTCAGCTGTTGCAAACTCAAAAGTCGAATTTGAACCACTTCAGAGGCAATTTTCGAACCTGAAAATGGACCGCTGCTGCTGCAATTGATGACTAAAAAGCTGTTTACTCGGGGTTGCGGGTATGTTGCTGATGCGAAAAGTTGATCCAAAAAGCGAGTTTTATGACGTGGCAAAATTCGGGATCAATCGTTTCAGGAATTTTCAAGTTTTTTAGGCTAAAAACCAAAGAAACGTTTATATTCTTAGAGGCTTTTTTTTTGTTTATTTTTGTGCTCTGTTTCTATAATTTTTTCACTAGTTTCATGAGTTTGGGTCTTATTCTTCTCACTTTTGCTTACCAGAACTTTATAAAAAGTTCAATATGACACGCATTTCTAGATCTACTAATACAGATTCCACTTTTGTGTTAACGAATTGATGTTTACTGAAACAATTGAACAAATTATAGGGGTAATTTTCCATCAGCGATCCTCATCATTCAATTAGAGCACAGAACGCAGTGTAAAGTTCCTTCAACTCTACCGAAATTCCCAACGTTTTTAATCATAATTTATAACTTTTCTGTAAACACCGCCATCGTAAATACATTCACGCTCAGACAACTAACAACGCTTCGTAAGTAAAAGCACTGAATCTTGGGAGTTCCGCAAGGATGCATTGTGTGCCCTCTCGGCCTCGCGACCCCTACCGTGCGTTCACTAATTCATTTTTTATTTGAATATTTACGAACTCAAACAATGACGCGTAATTTCATGTCGACTAAACAATTACTTTGTGGGCTAATTTAAAAAGCGTGTTCGCTAGCGGCAGATATTTTAATTAGACTAATTAGCACTGGTGGGTCATCGCGGCGGACAGGAAGTGACGTCATAGGGTCTTCCGTCGACAGGGTGAAAAAATCAATCCAGAGCTAAAAGAAACTTTGTTTCTAATTTTCATTCATTTTTTTTTCTTTTCTCTGAACCGTTTGGAATATTTTTCGCATCAGTACCATACCCGCAACCCCGATAACACAGCTCATTTTTTTCGAGTTTCCCCCGTGGACCTTTCTTTTACTTTAACCGCACCGAAAATAAATTATTTTCCAGCATGAACGATTCGAGTGAGCAACAAATCATCGAATGAATAATGTAGGAGCCGAAAGCAAACGTGAAACCTTCCGTGTGAACTTCGTCGGTGATGACTAGCATAACAAATGATTACTGTAATAACATCATTCGATTACACCTCCTGATGCCTTCGTGGTTTATTTTATATATATTTTTTTTTTCGTCTTGGAATCGTCTGGAGAATTGTCGAATTCGCCCTGTTTATCAGAAAGCGAGTAATGGGAATTTCGTCTGTGGTATCGTGAGTCGCAGTTTCAGCTGGCAACAGCGCATATTTTAATAGCTTTCGCGATTATAGTTCGAAATGTTTGGCAAGGAAAATTTTAAAGGACACCCTGTATATTTTCAATAAAAATAATCAGCTAATATTCTTTCTGGAGGCGAATAAAATAATGAACGGAATTTTCGAGAGGTGATTTTTTTCTTCAAAAATAAAAAAAGTTGATATTGTTCAGACTAGGTTTCAAAAATTTGCTAACGGCTTCACACCAGATGCTCAGATACACTCGAAAAAAATTCAAATCAACTGTTATATCTCTGGAAATCCATCAGTTGAAGCCTAAAACTTCATGAAAAATAAGAACAATCGAGAATTTAATTCAACTTTCTCATCCACTATATTAGCAAATTCTAAAATGTTCATCTTTTTTCTTTTAATCTAATGTACCTGAGCACGAGGCCCCATAAAAAATATCGTAAAAAAACTCACCAGTAATCACGAGTCTGCCTTTAGTCGCGCTTAGTCGTGTTTCTCCAGTCAACCTGTGTTTCGTACGACATTGGTACGACTTGTATCCGTCTTCAGGGCCGACGTCTTTGATATGGAGCTCGCCCGAAGGTAGTACCAAGTATTTGCTATCTTTATCGAAGAGAAGAGAAAAAAGCTGTTGGTTTTAGTCCGCACGAAAATTCGACATTACATCGATCTTACGAAACGCTACAAAATAATTTTTAGTTACATTCGAAGTTTTTTGCAAAGGGAAGATCGATATAATGTCAAGAAATGTTTTATCTACTTTTTTACCAAACTAAATCGAGAAATTCCATGCATGAATACATTTCGTGTTGTATAGACAAATTAATCAAATGAAAAATCGATTTCTCGTGGACATAACTCAATTCATTCAGACGATGAAGATACACGGCGATTCATTTACGAGAATTTCTCAATAAACTAAAAAGAGTAACCAAGTCGCGTAGCGTATATCGATTCTGAACCAGCGCCAAGACGCCTCCATACCTGGTGTCCCAAAAAAAAACACAACAATAGTTTTATTGATACAGGGTGTCTCAAATAAGCGAGCCACATCAAAGTTATGCTTATTTCATTATCGATGGATATTACAAGAAATTGACTATACAGCCATGTGGAATCGATAAGATTGACTCATTCTATGTATACAGGGTGTCTGAGAAAATATATGTGAGCCACTTTTTTTCGGTTTTTGAATTGAATTCACGGCATCCAGAGACTTGGTTACACTTATTTTGGCTAAAATATCGACCGATGGGACTGCCTTGACCAAAATATACAGGGTGCGACGTATTGGAAAACTTCAATGGCATTTTTGTGACGCACCGTGGTATGGACGGTTCCATGAATCGATGTTTTCGCCCCATGCATTTTTCTAGTACTACTAAGGCAAGGGGTGGTATTTGGGGTGAGATTGGGGGGAATTAAGGATCGCAATAGGAGTTCCAGATGTCCTTTTTCAAAACGGCAATCACGGAGCAAATATGGCGCGCGTTTTCTGGGTCTTTTATTCGAAAAAGTCGAAGCGCTATCGGTTGAAAAAATGTCCCAGAACGCTGGTTTGTATAACGACGACATTTAGTGATAAGCGCTTTCGTTTTCATCGTTATCTTCATCAAAAACAAAAGCGTATTTGTGTAGCTATTAGTATAAACGGGTAAAAAACAAATGAGTTTATCGCTTCGATGATTAAAAGTCGTAGTATCCAATAACTTCTCGGGATTCCTTCAGTGTTCATAAATTGAACTGCGATTCAATATTAACTTCGATTAAATTCTTCCACCCCGTATATTATAACACAGTTTGCAAAATATTTCGAGTATACGTGGTCAAATTGGGTACACATTTTAGACCCTGTATAATTCAAAGATGTTAATTCCCTTCCTATTCATTAAAAACGAAACTATTCCACAAAAAAAAATATCTGCGTTCTACGTATTTCTAGCGACGTGGCAACTGCGCATTTCCCGACAATTTTACACCGACACATTGTCTATCGTGAAACAACGAGCTCAGACACGGTGGAAACACTCGAATTGAATCTTTCCGCACCTATGAAATTACATCGGCGTATCGAGCGCAAATATTTGACAGCCGCTTTTTCTGGAATGTCACTTCCGGTTGCTTTAAACGGGACAGTCGGGTATTGTGTGTAGTTTATGGACGATGCGGAGGACCATAAATAACAATAATAATAATGAATAAAGAGTTTCCGTTCGACAAAAAAAAAGAAATTCGTTTCCGCTAAATTCTTCAGAAGAATCTTGAAAATTGTGCAAACAAAACAATCCCAATCATATTACTCATGTACTACTGAAAATTTCTAGGAAATGATAAGATATATCAAAGAGATTCTGTAATGATAATTTTCACGAATTTATCAAAAAATTTCAAGACCACCTCGAAATTTTTTGTGTCACATTTTTTTAATCACCCCCTGTATATTGTGGTTCTTCATGAAAAAGACAGACCAAAGCACTCCCCTTGAAAACAACCTCGTTTCGAGAATTTCCTCATCGAATCTAAGCCAAAAAAAAAAATCGCGTAACGGTAAACGTAACATTTCGATTTTATTTTGAATTTTGACGCACCGTAAAATCCGCCTTGATTCAAAATCTCGTGGCCGTCGTTTTGCAACCAAGAAGTGACGTGGACGAAGTCGCTGACAAAACTCGGGATGTGACACTTGAAAATCGCGGTGTTGCCTTTTAGCACGCTCTCGTCCATTACGTTAGCGGTGTACGACTGCGACACCACTGCAAGAAATTCAGAAAAAAAAAGTTGAATGAGGAAATCTCGTGTCTTGGTAAGTTTTTTTTCAAAATAAATCTCGAAATTTTTTGTAATAAAAGCTTTTGTCTGCTTGACACATTTTGGACACACTGTATATGAAATTGTTCAAAATCATTGTTGGCATTGGTGTGAAATAAATAATGTAAGACGAATCGAAATAGAGCCGTCATCACGACTCGAAGGGTGTTGAATTAAAAAGCAGCCCAAAACGATCATCGAGCATTTCGTGATTGACAATGCCAGAATGTTTGTCAGGCTTTCACGTAAAAACTACTCAACCAATCGTCGTGAAATTTCCCACACATATTTTCGGTAGTATTTGCTGTAACATGGGAGACTTTTCATCAAGAAAAATCAACGCCATCTAGCATTTCAGTCATTAAGCTCGTGCTGTAATACTGGATCACCCTGTATTACGTTAATTGAATATCGGTAGGGATGAATTAATTAATGTTCCTTCTGCGGAAAAATGAAAGTCTGATGCTGATGTTGTTTACGCCTACTAGATTATGCAACGATATATGGGATTATGGAACTGATACTTGTTCTTCTACAAGGTGTTTGGGGTTTTTATTTCGATATGCTGGTCAGTACACTGTCCCAAGGCATTATTAACGATTTTGAGCAAAACTTCAAAAAATAAATTTGACTGAAGGGTGTCTAAGAGGCGCTGAAAACGATGGTGAAATCCGTTTTACGATATCTAGTATAGTTTTCGAGTAATTTCATGTTGAAATTTCCAAAAAACACCGAAAAAGTCGCGGAAACCTCCAAAAATACCCCAAAACCCCCCATTTTCAACGAAAAAAAAACCATAATGAGTCCATATCCAGTATAGTTTTCGATTTATTTCATATAAATTCAACAATCAAATAATAATATTGCAAGATTTGACCTTTCTTTACGTTAACACGAAACGAGATATTTATTTATGAATTTCCTTCGTGAACAGGTGCAAATAAAACCCGTTTGAACACACTCTTTGTGCAAGAATATCAACCATTCAAAAACCTCAACGTGACCAACAAGTAAAAAACTCCTTTAGAATCTAGCAAAAAATCTGATATTAGAATTAGCGGAATTGAGGTCACCCATATATACTACGCTTCAGGCCACTCAGATGTGATTTAGGTTAATGTCATTATTCAATAAAAAACGACACGAACAACAGTAGCAAATCTCTTGAAATAGCTAAACAGATTCTTCAATTATTATTCATGATATCAACAGGCGTCTTTCCACAAGAAAGAAAAACATTGGACAGCTGAACAGAGTCGTAACCTATACCTTTTCTACGTTCCCTGTAACATAATTTTTCCCGAAATTTGAGTTCGACCGTGAAAAATGCGCTGAACGACTTGGAATTTGGTTTTCGGGATTGAATGGGTTTACAGGAGCACCAACTTCGACTGTCCCATCGAACAAGCATTCGAGGCGTATTAGTTGGACCACCACTTATTGTATACTGGGTGGTACGTGAGTCAAAGTTGGAACTTGGAACGAGAATTCGTTTGAAATAAATACCATAATCGTCTGAAGGTGGTAAGAACTTATTGTTCGCAGTGTCCTGCCATGAAATTATCTCCACGTGATCGGAAACGAACGAAGGGATTTGACACTTGAATACGGCCGTGTTGCCTTTTATAACGAACACGTCGTACACTTGCGCCTCGTAGTACTGATTGACAACTGAAAGGGAAAAAAATGGGTCGAATCAACATCAACACACGCGAATTTGACAGATGACAGCGCAACGAGCTGTCATTAACAAATATTTTTGATGACCTTGAAAATCGCCACGTTACATTTAAACACAGCTTAAACCTATTCTACGGGGTGTTTCAGAATTACACGACAATATGTCGGGTACGTATCCTCTGGAAAAAAGATCCTATGGCCATGTGTCCGACCTTGATCATTAGCTTATTAGAGTTACAGGGTGATTAATACGAAGTGCCAATAAATCGTGCTTGCATTTAACAAAACGGAGACCACTTTGAACAATTCCTCTAAACATTTGTTAATAAATTTCTCTTTTATTCAATTTCGATGCTTCAATTAATCGTGCAATTCTGAAACAGCATGTATATAAGTCAGGGCAATGTGTTTTAATGTGTTGAATGGTGCAAATGACGTTTTTTTGAATGCAAATAAAGTATTCAACAGACAATTAGATATTGACCAACTTGAATTCTTCGAAACCAGTTTTCGTCTCGATTTCACGTCGGATATATGTAAAATAGGGGTTATTTTTTTTTAAGCCGGACCTGGAAGTTTGACAGTGGCGCGTGAGCTCTTCATTGGTTGAACAACGCAGTTCTGCGCACTCGTCTTACAATAAGAAAGAAATTAAAGTCATACTGAGGTTGAAATGGATAGGACAAGACAGGATCCACTGACTTGGGGGTATCAAATCTCGAATTTCTTTACCGAAATCGTTTCCGTTTTTCTCGTACTTGAAAACGGTACCGTCGTCTACTACCCAAGCTTCGATTTGCACGAAATCCGTCACGAAACTGGGCACTAAACACTTCAAAATGCCGGTGTTGCCTTTCAAAACGAACTCGTCGATGACGCGGCTCTGGTAGAATTGCTGGACAACTGAAAAAACAAGCAACCGATTTCTCCGTCATTCGTTGTTGAAAATGTCATCTTCGGAGAGGGTAGGAGGGGAGGGGGGAGTTGGAGTGACGTAATTCCTCCCCCGTAGAGGGCGGATTTTCTACGATTAGTACCGTAATCGTCTGAGCCTGGCAGAAAAACGTTTCCCTGGGAATCCCCCCAGTTCTCGACGGTGACGAAATCCGAAACGAAAGAAGGTACTTCGCATTTCATCACTGCGGCGTTGCCACGTATCACGTACTCGTTGTCGGCCTCGATTTCGTAGGTCTGCGCGACCACTGGCGAAGAAACAATTCCTGATTGAAACCAAACAAGACCTGGTGCGTTTGATCGGTTGTGGAAAGGATTTCGAGAAGCCTTTGTGAGAGATTTTTTAAGAGGCTTAAGAAACGCGATAGGCATTCGAGGCAGACTCGAATTGACAGTGAATGTATCATATGTCATCTCAAGTTGAAAAAAAAAACAATTACACAGCATTTGAGGTCGAAATTATGTTACAGGATGATTATTGGGGGATTTTTGAGTGAAATAAGGGGGGAAATGTATACGGGAGTTGAAAAAATACCACCCCTCGCCGATTTCCGAAATTTTCAAATACCGTAATCGACGTCATCGTCGTATTTGTAAGTTTTGCCGTCATCGGAAATCCAGGAATCGATGAGGACAAAATCGGCGACGAAACTGGGTATTTTGCATTTCATGACCGCGGCGTTGCCACGTATCACATACTCGTTTTCCGCCTCAGTCACGTAATATTGCGAAACCACTGAAATAACAACAAATTCCTTGTAGTTGGGGAAAATTATTAGTTGGTGGCAACATCGCAACTTTGACATTTTCCATTTTTCCAAGGTTTTGGCACAGAGTACCCAGAGGCGCCACTTGCCCTATTTAAGAATGAAATGATCAGGAATTAATGTATTTTGAAGGAAATCCAGATATAATGCTCCTGTTAAGTTTTCATCGAAAAAATATGAACCAATAATTGTCATTACTCTGTAAAAAAATTTCTGCATTTTTGCCCACCCTGTACCAATTTGAAGCAACATATTATACATTTTTGGAATCAGCTCAGCAAAGGCAATTTGGAACTTGAAAAAAAAAGGGGGGGTTCCATTTGAAAAAAATGGTGATGACGTCATTACACGAAAGTGGTTCACCCTGTATATTAGATTATGATTTGAAACAATAGTAAATTGAAATGAAAAATCGACCTGTTTTGGGAATTCCTAGTTTTATTGTTCATTTAGCCAATAATGAATTTATGCGTTACTTTATGGACGCACTAGCTAGTTAGTAAAAAAACAACCTTTTCACAAAAATATTACAATTTGAAAACGCCTGTGGGGGAAAACTTTTCAAATGGACAGCCTAAGTCTTGACGTCACAAGCTTAAAAACCTTTCCAAACAAAGCGTTCATTTCACGTAGTTGCTTCTTTCAGTTGAAACTAAGAATGACATTTTTTGTATATGGTGATATCAAGTTCTCATTGACTCATTCTTAACATTTTCATTCAAGTTAGTCGCATTATGGATGTAATTTCATCGATTTAGCGAAGCCCTAGAGGCATCTCTGAATCAGTCAGAAGAGTCCGAGTTCTGACAATCTCCTAATATAGGCAGCAGAATTTAACTTGGAAATATTTCAATCATCCTGTACACACATTTCGGTATCACAGAGATGACTAGTTTCAATTATGTAACCCTATTAATCATGCGTAAAGGAATTGGCAGACTGATAAGACGACACATATTACTCAGTCGATTTTAAACCTCCGTTGGGTTCGGACGTGCGTGACGAAAAGACTTTCTCGTGCGGTGGAAAGTTTTCGCGAATGTGTTTCCAATTATCCCGTGTGTGTTTCCACTGATCTCGTGTGTGTTTCAGTGATTTCGTGTGTGTGTGTGTGTGTGTGCTTCAAGGACAGTTTGAGAAAAATTAATGGGTGAGTTTTTTTGCATGTCCCTTTACACAACTGAACGATTTCGAAATTTTCCATCATGATACATCGGGTTTTTTTGTTGAAATTTGCTGATTTCTTGGTAAAATTGTTTTCAATGTTTTCTCATGATGAATACATGATAAATGAACCCTTTCTTGATATTTAAGAAAAGATGCAATAAAATTAAGTATGCAATTTTATACATTCATTTTTAATTTTGTTATAGATGGCATGTGACGTCTGGAAAACAAAGAACTAGGATAGAAGGTGTAACTACTACTACCAATCGGTGAGTGATTTTTTGATTCCTGTAACTTTTACAACCTCACATTCAGCTTTTGTCTCCTCACTTTCAAATATTTCACATCCTCCTCATAAAACCTATTTCTAACTTACTGACTTTCTTTTTATTGTATCGATTTGTTAGGTTTTATTTTTTTTCTTTCAATTTGTGTAATCAATGGGCAGAAGGGCTTAGGTCGATAGCCTATTGGATCAGTGTAAATTGTTTCAATAATGGACATTTATTATTATTATTGAAATTTTCCATTATATGATTTCTCGATTTCTCAGATATTTATTCTTGAGATTTAATGAATTTTTTTCGTTGTTACAGGTAGTAAGTAGTTCTTCTAGAAAAAGGTAAGTGATTTTTGGGTTATGCATGACTTTTTGTACGAATTACAGCGGGTGCACCCACAATATTCCGACGAACTATGGAATTCGTAGGATTATAGAGAATCCTTACAGTCGAGATATACGTTCAGTATGTCCAAATTGCAATTTCTCGATTTCAACCTCACTTTTCCAAATTACACAGGCCTACCTTTTTTTCTGTGAAATAGTGTTTTCAAGTGACAGGTCGATTAACACACAGTACATCAGAATACTGAATAGAACGTTTATTTTCGAATTGAAATCCTCGACATCGCAGTAGCAAAAGTAACAGTAGTCTCCAGTGCGATGGTACAAATCAAAACTACAATCGAAAATGCGCTTGAAGAAATCAAGCATGCCGTCAAGTGATTCACAGCTAGAAGTTCCATCGAAATTCAAATGCGGTGGGTCGAAAAGCGAATTTTCTACCCGATCATTAACGACAGTTGACAACCTCATCCGATAACACGCGCGGTACCCTTACGAGGGGAGAGTATCGACTTTTGGTGTTTGTAAGTTCTCCTCTCTGCAAAAGAGGCTGTCACCTTAAGAAGTCGGTATGACAGTGTTTTTCGTGGTCGTGGGAGTCTTCCTAGTTCTTGATGCAGGTAGAAAATCGCTTTTCGGCCCACCGTATTTGAATTTCGATGGAACTTCCAACTGTGAATCACTTGACAGCATGCTTGATTTCTTCAAGCGCATTTTCGATTGTAGTTTTGATTTGTACCATCGCACTGGAGACGACTGTTACTCTTGCTACTGCGATGTTGAGGATTTCAACTCGAAAATGAACATTCTTTTCAGTATTTTGATGTACTGTCTGTTAAACGACTTGTTACTTGAAACACTTTTTCATGAAAAAGAAGGTAGGCCTGACGATTAAGATGACAAGTTTCCAAATGAAGTGCATTTCATTTCAGGAATTATTTTATTTCAGAAATCATTCTCTTTCAGAAATTATTTTATTTCAGAAATCATTCTCTTTCAGGAATTATTTTATTTCAGGAATTATTTTATTTCAGGAATTATTTAATTTCAGAAATTATTTTATTTCAGGAATTATTCTCTTTCAGGAATTATTTTATTTCAGGAATTATTCTCTTTCAGGAATTATTTTATTTCAGGAATTATTCTCTTTCAGGAATTATTCTTTTTCAGGAATTATTCTTTTTCAGGAATTATTCATTTTCAGGAATTATTCTTTCTCAGGAATTATTCTTTCTCAGGAATTATTTCATTTCAGGATTTTTTTTCAGGAATCATTCTCTTTCAGGAATTATTTTATTTCAGGAATTACTTCATTTCAGGAATTGATTTATATCAGGTATTAATTCATTTCAGGATTTTTTTTTTCAGGAGTTATTTATTTCAGATATTAAACAATAGAAAGTGCATTTTGCAATTTTGTATAAATGCCAGTAAACGAATTTCAGAAATTATTTTATTTCTGGAAGGGGTAAACGCAGTGAAATAACTGTAAAACGTGAAATAAGTGCCGCGTAGACTTTTCAGACACGAAATCTGAAACAATTAAGTGCGAGTGCATTTTGCAATTTTGTACAAATGCCAATAAACGAATTTCAGGAATTGATTTCAATTTCTGGAAGGGGTAAATGCTGTTCGACTATCATCTGGTTAATTCATTTAGATGATCAGTCCTTAGTGAAATAAGTGAAATCGTGAAATAAGTGCCGCGTAGACTTTATAGATAGATATTATAAAGTGCATTTTGCGAATTCGTACAAATGCCAATAAACGAATTTCAGGAATTAATTTTAATTTCTGGAAGGGGTAAATATTTTCCACATTCATGGTTTGTAGGCCTACTGG
This sequence comes from Plagiodera versicolora, assembly GCA_037013635.1. NCBI lineage: Eukaryota > Metazoa > Arthropoda > Insecta > Coleoptera > Chrysomelidae > Plagiodera > Plagiodera versicolora. The sequence continues at coordinate 463,831 of CM072992.1, forward strand.
GGATGCTTCCATTAAAAAAAGCAACGCATTGAGAACTCTACCTCTTGGGTGATGAAGGAAACGAGTTCAAATGTATTTTATTTTGCCTAAATACCCCTATGAAATAAGCCAATTGCCATCACTTTTTTGTACCTTGCAAAAGTTTCATCTAGTAGCTTGCGCTTCTTCAGAATCTGTACTATTTTCTGACGGATTTTGAAATTTTTCAGTGATGTTTTCCAATGATTCAGTTTTAGGATCATTGAGTTCTTCATGTGAATGTGATGTTTCAACTGAAAATGATCATTTCATTCAAAATTAAATAATTTGACAGTGCGTCCATAAAGTAACGCATAAATTCATTATTGGCTAAATGAACAATAAAATTAGGAATTCCCAAAACAGGTCGATTTTTTATTTCAATTTACTATCGTTTCAAATCATAATCTAATATACAGGGTGAATCACTTCCGTGTAATGACGTCATCACCATTTTTTTCAAATGGAACCCCCCCTTTTTATTCAATTATCGAATTGCCTTTGCTGAGCTGATTCCAAAAATGGATAATATGTTGCTTCAAATTGGTACGGGGTGGGCAAAAATGCAAAAAAAAAGTATGAAAATTGTTTATAGAAAGTATAATACGTTACTGAATGTAATAAACAAATTAAATGGAATTAGTAATTATGCAATTAATGTGTTACACTTCCAAAAACAAACAAACGAACGAAAATTTACAATAAATGTTCAAATTGTTCTCCATTGACCGTTAGACAATGACTGAACCGGGCATTCTATAGCATAGCGGGTGTTATGCTCTGTATTTCTTGTCTGATTCGGTCTTGTAGTTGAGGGATATTTCCCGGTCTGTTTAAGTAAACTTTAGATTTTAAATAACCCCATAAAAAGAAGTCTAATGGGCTCAGATCAGGTGATCTAGCAGGCCATCCTACTGGTCCCCTTCTTCCTATCCACCTTTGTGGAAAAGTTGTGTTTAAAAAATTGCGCACAGTTACTGCGAAATGTGGCGGTGCGCCATCCTGTTGAAACCAGATTCTGCGGTCTACATTAGTGGGTATTTGAATATCAGGAAAAAGCTGGATCAGATCAGGAATTAATGTATTTTGAAGGAAATCCAGATATAATGCTCCTGTTAAGTGTTCATCGAAAAAATATGGACCAATAGCTGTCATTACTCTGTAAAAATTTTTTGCATTTTTTGCCCACCCTGTACCAATTTGAAGCAACATATTATACATTTTTGGAATCAGCTCAGCAAAGGCAATTTGGAAATTGAAAAAAGGGGGGGTTCCATTTGAAAAAAATGGTGATGACGTCATTACCCGAAAATGGTTCACCCTGTATATTATATTATGATTTGAAACAATAGTAAATTGAAATAAAAAATCGACCTGTTTTGGGAATTCCTAGTTTTATTGTTCATTTAGCCAATAATGAATTTATGCGTTACTTTATGGACGCACTATATAATATAAGTTGATGTGCTATAAATATTACATAAATTAATGTTACCAAGATCCTGGAAACCAATATAATCAACACATATTTCCACAGGAAATATATCATCATATGGCTATTTGGTGGTCTAAAATTTCTTCTTTCATTCGAAATATTGCAGATCAATTTCAGAGATTAATTTGTACGAAAATATTTGTCAACAAATCGTAGTAAAATATCAAGGTCACTTAGGCATTTCCCGCCATTTTTGGAATGAACACTCTGGTTTACATTTACTCTGTGGTTTTGGGTAAGTTATGGGGGATCGAGAAGAAATACCACTCCTTGCCGAGTCACCAAAATCGTTGCGAAAAAAATTACCGTAATTATCGGAAACTTTCAAAACGTCGCCCATTTCGTCTATCCACGATTCCACGTGGACGAAATCCGCGACGAAAGAGGGGATGCTGCACTTCAGCACGGCGGTGTTGCCGCGTATCACGTATTCCGTTAGAATTTCCGCTTTGTAAAATTGGTTCACAACTGGAAATTAATTCAATAGTTTTCCAAAATCATCGCTCATTATCTTATTCAACAAATTATTTCAAATCTTCAAGGTCGAAAATTTGAAACGTTCCGTTCGTTTCACGCTTCTTTATAGGAAAGAGCTCAACGTGAATGCAGAGACCTAAAACGAACGAAAACGATGAAGATTCCGCCTGAAATAGACCTTTCCGCGGACGTTTTTACTCTGTAAACAAATTTCGATATGAAATGGAGCCGCAAACAAAAGACATCCGAGTTATTTTCAACCGAAAAATAAAAACGATCACGAGAACGGAATGTCTTGAAACACTTTCACGTGCGGCAACATGGAATCATTCTGGAAACGGTTGTTTGGGAACGATTCACAGGAAATAAGGACTCCAACAGCGTTGCCAGCTCGATCGAGAAATTTCCGTAGACCTCCGACAAAAAAATCCGCCGAGCTAGCAACACCGCGACGCTCCCGGAATTACCGTAGTTGGTATCGAAATTGTAGACCGTTCCCTCGGATCCTACCCAGGCTTCTACGCGAACGAAATCCGCCACGAACGATGGGATGTTGCATTTCAACACGGCGGTGTTGCCGCGTATCACGTATTCCGATACCACTTCCGCTTCGTAGTATTGGTTGACGACTGGAAAAACAATGGGGTTCCAGGTTTTTCTTTGTATTGTAACGAAATCCAAATTGCGGTGTTGCCGCTTCTGGTTTTTGGCAACGGTTCTCCGAAACAGAAAGTTAGATTGTGGTTTATTGTTGAAAAAAAAACGATAAGGGACATCTAGAACTTCAAATTCCTGGGAGCGAGGTCAAATAGAGGCCTCCCATCCGTAGAAAGCTTCATTTTCTCTTGAAATCACCGCAGAAATGGTCAATTTCCCACCCGAAAAAATACAAATTCAATGATTTCAAATAAAAGTTGCGCTAATTCTACACACTAGACAACAACTGATACAGTATCGAAAAAAATATATCTTCGGTACAGCCAGAAATCTATGAGAGCAACAAGGAAAGTTTTTCCGATACTGTTTGTACCACGGAATTCGTATTTTTCGAGTAAATCGACAAGGAATTGGGATCGAGGGAAAAAGTAACTTCAACCCAAGTACCGAAATTTCGCGAAGAACCGCTCTCGAAATTATTCCCCTGGCTGTCACTCCAACCGATCGCTTGCACGAAATCTGCTACGAAAGAAGGAATGGAACATTTCATAACGGCTGCGTTTCCACGGATGACGTACTCATTATTAACCTCGGTCTGATAGAATTGTTGGACCACTGGAAGAAGAAAAACCAACCACCCATATAGTCCCCGGAATGCACGACATTTTCCCGAACTCCTTCCCTCCCCCTGTCCCCACCCGACCCACTCGTAGAAGTGAATTTGACAATTGACAGCTGCAGTTTGGCATTCCAAGGACTATACGGGGTGCGACCGCGTGAAATTCGAAGGGGAGTACCGTCAGGGGCGTCCGGATAGAAATTCTCGTTCTGATCGGTTCGCCAGGAGACGACGCTGACGAAGTCCGCCACGAACGACGGAATTTGGCACTTGAGGATGGCGGCGTTGCCGCGTATCGCGTATTCTTTGTTCACGTCCACGTCGTAGTATTGAGACACCACTGGAATTTCAATGCGATCGGTCGATTCGAAAATGTACGTCTAGATTAGAGGGCGAGAGCATCACCCTGTATAGCGAATGTCGTTCACACTCGGTTAAAACCAAGCTTCCGAATCGTCTACAGTCTAGACATTCCAATGCCGGTCGGTAATCGTGAGACAATTTTAATAATCCTTCCCGTCGTAATTTACGCGAGAAATTTGATACATACAGGGTGTGAGTACATTAGGTCAGTGATATTGGTCTTATGAATACGAGATATAGTGACCCAAAATTCGTCTAAATATAAGTCTTGATGAATTCATTGTTTGTATATGCTTAAAAAAAATACACACCCTGTATGTTGCGTTGTTGGACCCTCTTAAATTTATACGAGCATAGGGGTGAATGATTCAATGCTGACGTCAGCATTTGTCGGTTGCTTTTCGACATATTCTACACCCATTCATACATGTTTCGAACGACCCCAAAGAAAAAACCTCGCTCGGTGCCGAATCTGGTGAGCCAGGTGGTCACTACGTGCTATTCGGACAAAAAAATCACACAATCGATTGTTGACGTAGAATTCATTAGATTAGTCGATAATAAATAATGAAATACATTAGCATTTCGGGCATAGCTTTGTCGCTTTTCGACCAATATGGCATGAGGCTGTATTTTGTTGTGTTTCCGTTTCCTGTTATGGATCGGCCATGGTAATATTTCAATTTGAATTCTCGATGGTGATTGAAACGATGTCCAAACATTATCTATCGAGTGGCGACATTTTTGATTTAGAATTCAACGTTTGTGCAAATACAATACACAGGGTGTTGAGCGGAGGCTGCCTGATGGCATTGAAAACGTGATGAAACGTGAATCATATTCTCAGAATTTCACACAGTTACAGCTTACGAAAACTTATTATTTATGCTGCACCTGTGGAGAAAAATAGTTTCTGGAAAAAAATAATTGATTAGTACAGTGTCCCGAGGAAAGCAGCTCTCTAGGAAAAAAAACGAACTAAGCGGATGACAAAGTAAAAATTTTCCGTAAAAATACAAATTCAATTCGATTTTTTTCTAATCGTTTTTGAATCTTCTGAAGGGATTGGTATGAATCTTAGTTTTTGGCAGTGTTGCCACATTTATAAGTTTTACGTAAAATAGCGAATTTCGTTATTTTCAAGATACAGGGTGTTTTTTTTAAGAGTTCGAAAGCCTACGAAATAGGAGGTGAAAAATAACACACAACTGACGAAATCGCGTCCAGGGAAGTTTCACTCGAGACACTGAAGACCTGCGGCGCTGAAAACAATATCCAAATGAAAAAAATCAAGTACGAACCTGCTCTAACGTTGACGTCTCTCGATCTGATGGAACCTTCGCCATTTTTGGCCAAGCAAGCGTACACCTGAGCGTGCACCTCCTGCCTGTAATCCTCCGCTCTGAAGGGCGGAAACACCAGGTTACCGTTCGCCAAGACCTGCCTACGGATATTTTTCCAACATTAATTCCAAGCGATTTTTTTCTTCGTCAATATTTCATGTCGCGCAATTTTCTACCCGAATCCAACGCACTGATCACTTCACTCACAGGCTCTTTCCACTTCACAAATGAAAAACACACTGTATATAACCACCTAGAAATTTACCTAAGACCTGGAACGTCTCCGACGGCGGATCCGTCCGATCGGACCCAAATCAGGTCGGGCTGGGGGCTGCCTCTGGCCGAGCACTCGACCACGGCGCCCGTCGTGTTGGAAAAGTCGACGCGGTTGGGCGGTTCGCGGATGAAGACGGGGCCCGAGGTGGAGGCGGCGTCGTCGGCGGCGGCCGCGTGGAGGAGGAGGAAGAAAAGAGACGTGGAGAAGACGCCGATCGGCATCGCGAAAAGCGGCGTCGTTGATGAGCTGGAAGAAAATTCAAGAGCATTCGATAACGTGGTGTCGCGGGATTCAGGAAGTTTCAGGGGTTGTGGCAACGTCGCATTTATATTTCAATAATCTAACTCCAATGAATTTTGTGAAAAAACTATTGGTAGAGCATTCGTTTACATTTCCAGGAGTTAAGGAAAATTTTAAATGTGTGGCAACATCGCATTAATATTTCAATCTTCAAATTTCAATGAATCTTGTGAAGAAACTGGTTAAATAGCATTTATGTACATTTCCAGAATAATTTCTAGAAGTTCAGGAAGTTTTGGAGGTAGTGGCAACATCGCATTGATATTTCAATATTCTAACCCCAATGAATCTCCCCAAAGAACTATTGAAGTAGCATTCATTTACATTTCCAGGAGTTAAGGACAATTTTAAATGTATGGCAACATCGCATTAATATTTTAACAATAAAAGTTCAATGCATTTTTTGAAAAACTGTTGGAAAAGCATTCATCTACATTTCTAGGAGTTCAGGAAATTTTAAAAGTCGTGGCAACATCGCATTCATATTTTAACCTTGAAATTTCAATATATCTTGTGAAAAAATTCCTTTTTTCATCTGTCGAATATTATATTTCGTTGAATCTTTATGAAATACGTTTGAAATTAATTAGACCATGTTTTAAAAGTTTGTTTATATTGCTTCACAAATCAAGAATTCCAATATACTACAGTAGTTCAATTGTGAATCATAATCAAAGTTAAATGGCATTTGGTTGAAAAGTATGAGCAAGCAAAATCCTACGACTTAGGTCATCTGCTAAAATACAAAATTGCCTTCACAGCATTCAATAACGATTGGTGAGTTGGTATAGTTATAGTTGGGTTCACATTTCAAAACATTAATATCTCGTCTGATGTATCAATATAGGATGATGAATTAGCCATATGTGTTATCGAACTTTAATTACTACAAACATTCATTTATTTACTCGTATGTCCAACAGAAATCAGATGAGAAAAATGCGTTCATATTTTTAGGGTTTTGAACGGTTCCCGATTCTTTCAAAGTTCCAGCTAGGATTTTCTGAAGGTCATGCACCAAACCGACTATTTTTAAAGAAAAACATATGGTCGGTCCTTAGAACCCATTTTCGGGTGTCTCGTTATAAGCAGGTGGTCAACATAATCATCGTTTTGAAAGGAGCAGCTGCTGCTGTACCTTTTTCGAGATACAATACTAGTGAATCGTGAAGGAAAAGAAAATGAAGGTGCATCGGAAGATGAACATTAGCAAAACAAGCCGCTAAGTCCTAAGGAATGCACAATAGCATAAATACTTCCTTAGGGGACTTCTATTTATACGATCTGAATATTAATAAACTCTCAGATTGAACAGGAAGTTGAATTTATAGGTAGAAGTAGTCAATAATAAACAACTACATGCTCGATTCTGCATTTATAAAGATCTTTCGAGCTTGAAAGAATATTTTGGGGAACTGAAATCGAATTCTAATTCGTCAAAGAAACATAAACGAGATTTTGGCGTAGCGATTCTTGTTGTCAATCTACAAATTTTCGATCTAGCTAGCGTAAATATTGACAGATTTGGCAAAGACCGGCGTGGGTGGCGAATCTGCACAGCATCCACTCGCTTTTCCCAATTATCCTCATAACTCAGACTAGAAACAAACATCGTCAACTCACCTCGATAGATAATTTATTGACACAATCACCAAAAGCACGATTATTCACTGAAAAAACTCAATAATCGACAACAACTGCATACAAACACGGGAAACTCGAACGCACTCAGTATACACGAGAAACTGACTAAACAATCGAATAATCAACAAAAAGCGAACGCCTTCGCCGACACGAGAATGCCCGAACGAGGGGAGAATTTCACGACGCGGCGTGAGATGTTTTGTTGGTTTCCATACCAACCGGCGCTGTTGCCCAAAGTGAAAAAAGTCTTCAGGATAGAGAACTTGTTTGAAAACGAGTATTTTGACAAGGTAATCGTTGGAAAATGTGACTATTACGCAATATTATCAGGGCTTGTTTATCACCCGTTTCGATTATCAACTGCGTTTTTCTGAGTTATGTGACGGGAAAATAGAAACAGTGTTTTAATTTGTGAAGGTGAATACACGAGAAATCATCTGGCAACCCTGCAAGTTCTTTACCTATCGGTGAAAAAATCAATTAAAATGCACAAACAGGCAAAAACGTGATTCTTTTTCTCGAATGATGATTGATTTGTGAGTGGAAAGTCATATAGTGTGTCGAATATATAAAAACCAATAATCACAAGTAACAACAATATTTTAATCTCAAAAATATAAAATCGTTGGTCATAAAAGGAATTGGCAGTAAGTCGTTCAGTCATATTCAAAGTATTCTTCCCTTTTTAATTTGGCAGCAAAAGACGTTGGACTGTCAATCAATCTTTGCCATACGTTATAATACTCTTTGCTTGTCAAATTATCATTCGGAATGTTTTGTTCTCTCAGGAACGCTTTCCAAACCTAAAAAAAATTACGCACAATTTTCATGACACATCACAGGGTGTTTTTATTTACCGAGTCATCAGCTGTTGTTGACGGTCGATTACCAAGGTAACCACTGTTGAAAATCTGTAACTCATACAACAAATAGTAGAAAGTATACATTTTATCGCCTTGGACAGCCTAAAAAATCACAGTAAGCAGAATTGGGGCAGGAATTGTTACACAATCCTACTTGAAATGAAATAGAAGTGTCACTACAGCACTTGGCAGGGAAGACACTGCCCTTGTAGTAGCCTTCCCCAGGAGAAAAAACTTGGTACCATGTGTAGGGATGGAACCTAGACAACCCTTTCAGATCCCTGGTGTCAACAGGAGTGACATTGACATTTGCTAAATGCTTTCCTGAAACTAAACTTCAAGCACCAGGATTTTCATGCTTCAAGCTCTCCATACCCAGATAAAAGTCTTCACGGTTCCAGAACGAATCTGCAAAGCAGTCTTTCGTGCTGAATTTCTGCCTGAAAGCACTCAGGGCTCCTTTACTCATTACGTAACCTGCTGTACCTGAGTTGTAAATGGTGCTCCAGAACACCACAGCGTAGCCTAAGTAATAGTTTCTTTGGGCATCCAGGGGGGCCAAAAAGTACCTGAGATTCTCCATTATCACAAAGGTTGAGTCATTCACAACTAAGACCCAATCGTTGGGTTCAAATGAGGCTAGTAATTTTTGACACAGCAGCGTCCATGACGAGTTTTGTTTAGTTCTCTTAACAGGAAACGGTTTCTTATCTTTCTTTTTGACTTGAATCAGTTCGATATGGTTACAACCTTTGGCCCACGTTACTTTACTTGCATTGACGTTTTTCTCCTTCACAACAAGAATAATACACAGAATACGTATCCTAGACTTGAGGAACTCAGATTCTATTACAGATTTCACAGTTTTATTGTATCTCAACGAATCCCACTGCAATTTAGTTCTGGTGAGTCTTTGATTAACAAACCATTCGGAGTACGTCCGTGGATGACTCACTATTTCTTGGGACCCTATTCTATAATGATTACATGCTTTGGTGATTAGAAACCCTATACAAACTCCAACAACGAACGTTACAAGTCTGATATTGAAACGAATCATCGTTGATTACATTTTGTTGTTGCTAGGTGAAAAGTAAGGTTATATTCACCACACCATTCTTCTTCTTGCGGTATGGTCGTCAATTCGAAGCAACTGTCACTTACCTGCTGTCACTTTTCGGGTACTTCCGAAATGGAAGAATGAAAATCTGTTTAACGGGAGAGGTTAGGGAAATAATTTGTGGTTACAACAGTCATACATTTATTTAGGCCCAACAGAAAACATTTAATCATCAAATAATAACGATAAATATTGTATATTTGTGCTACATTCATGAGTAATATTTTTTTCAATATATATATATATATATATAAAACACCGATATCGATATGTGCAGGACACACTGGAAATATAGGAATGTACATGTTTCTTTGGCAAGTAATATGTATTCGATGAGATAGACTAGAATAATCAAACAAACATCCATCAGAAGTGATGAAAGATATACGAAGGTTAATATTTCTATTTTTCATCGCTCCTTTGTATTTCATTTCGAAAATATCAATATAACTTTTAGTGTAAACTCTGCACACGTACATGAAATACTGTAAATAAATTCTGTTATGTATATAGACATATATTTATTCGATATATTTTTAATAAACTCATTGAAATTTTCTTCAAGAAAACCCTTTTAGCATTCATGGCTGTTTATATGAAAATATTATAGAAAATATATTTGTGAATTCTGTGATATGATCCAATGCTTGGCCGATTAAAATGACATAAGATTTTTTACTGTCAACAATCTGTGCTTTTGTGACGTAACAGATGACACAGAAACTGTATAATAATGTATATGATATACTGGGTGTCATAAGAGCAAAGTAGGATTCTATCGGCACACAAAAAATGTTGCCACACACAGGGTGTACATGAACACCTGGGAAAATACAAACGCAAGAAAAATAAGATTCACAAATCGTTGTAATAGTGATTGAAAAAGTTTTGGCACCATTCTGAACATGAATTGGGCGATATGATAATTCGGTTGATTAGTTTTCATTGTTTCAAGTGATTTGTCTGCAGATAGTCTCTTTTATAAATTCGTGAAAAGTAAAATACCCCGACCAGGAATCAAATAATTGACTCGAAATAAACGAATATCACATCGAGAAGATTAAAAGCTGAATTTCCCCCTGACTTTGAAATACCCCAAAGAGTTGCGGTTGTGTATGATGGACCCAAAACCGACGTAGTTTTCCAAAAGGATGTTGTGTTGCAAAATTATGCCGTTCTCTTTCCATTTTTGGACGGAGAGACAGATGTTCTCGATGAACAAGTCCAAGTTGTAGAGGTTGCGAAGTTTTTCGTCCGTGCAGTCTACGAAAATCAATCATACGATAAGTGGGCTCAGAAATCACTGATTCTTGTGAATGAACAGTTTCAAACTCGTCAGGAGAATTTGCGGATTTGTTTAAATTGTTGAAAGCGCTGCTTGTCATTCTAACCTAAAATCATTTCAACCTTTCGACTGTCATTTCTTTTATACACGAAGACATTTTTAGGAAATGAATTAACAATGACTAATTTCTGACGAGTTCATGACTAATCCTTGACGAGTTCGTGATTAATTTATGACTAGTTCATGACTAGTCCCTGACGAGATCATGACTAATCCCTGACGAGTTTCTGACGAGTTCATGACTAATTCCTGACCAGTTCATGACTAATCCCTGACTAGTTCATGACTAATCCCTGACGAGTTTAGTCATGACGAGTCCTTGTTCAATTTTTTTTGTCTCATTCATCAAAAAAATCACATGATTTCGCGTAATCTTTTCCCGCCACTTACCTTTGTGGAAAAACAGCGGATGAAACGAAAACGTCAAATATGGCACGTCGTCGCTGAAAGGGTTCCACTTTGAAGCGAGATTTTCGGGTTTATCCTGCTTCAAAAGTAGGCGAATGCCCTTCATGTTTCGATCCCTGAAAACGCCGAGCCGATTGAGAAATCGCACTTTTTGAAACTCGAGACGAGAATTGCGTCGAGAAATGAAATATCGAGACTGACGGAAGGAATGCGGTGTTGCCTAATTGCATACCATGCAGAAAGCACTAAGAAAGCTGAAAGTTTGGTGGAGGGGGAGGCGTTTAATGCTTTTCTTGAAATTTTTGTCGCAACACGAATAACTTCACGTTATGAATCACCGAAAATTTCAAGAAATGGGCACAACTAGAATATACTGTGATGGAAGGCAACACTGTAAATAACCTCACGTAAAATTATCGTGATTATTTTTGTTCCTATTTCCTCGTATTACGTTTGTAAACGTGAATTTCTGAGAGTATTCCCACAAACAAGTCCAGTGGGGTCAAATCAGGAGATTCAGCTGGCCACTCTAATCCCCCACTTTTATCGAAAGAAATATTTTTCAAACATTTCAACTCATGAATCACGTGGGACACCTCAATCGATCAACTAGCTCCCTCTACCTTCCGTCACAGTTCACACCGATAAAATTATTTATTCAAAAGCAATAATATGTACCTAAGATTATTCATCTCGATATCCGACTGATTGTTCTTTCGTTTGAATAAACAATTTTCCATCATACCCGACAGACCGTCGGCGAATCCGTTGATTTTTCTGCATAAACATAATAAAAATGTTCTACAGGATGTTCGTCTAGTACGTAGGAATAATATACGTATTTACACTGGGGAAAGGGGGGGCATCTATGAGGGTTATTTTATAATGATTTTTAATAATTTTTTCGGTTACTCGAATTTCAAAAAATGATAAAAACTTGGAGGAAACGTCGTTACATTACAACAGAAACCGTAAATATTGACGTCGGTCGTGCATTTCTAACAACTATTATCGATTATTCGCTTTAGACTAGAAATATGCACTACAATGTTGGTCTAGGAGGCATTGGAATGGGTAAGCAACTACCAATCGTCCTCGGAGGCCTCCAACAAGTAGCTAAAACTATACAGGGCGGACGAATTCCGACACTGTTAAGGTTAAAAATACGAGAAAAAATTCTAAATCGTAAATAGTTTTGGAACATGCTGTATATTTTTGGTAATTTTGCACCTGTGTGGGTTCTCGTTTTTGGTCAAAATAAAAAAAAAATCATTGAAATCAACAGTACTAGTGCAAAATTACCACGTTTTAAATAAATCTTGACTTTCACTGAATTAAAATCAATTTTTTGGAGACAATGATGGTACAAATGTGTACTTACGGTATGAGAGAACCATTTGGATACACCAAATTCCCCACAACCACCCCTTCAATATCACTGAACTGTATTTTTCTGCACCCTAAACGCCTCAGAGCGATAAAATCGTACTTGACTATTATCAAATTTTTGGCAGTTAACATCAACAGGCGTTCCTTATCAGTATCCCAGTGATTAATCCTGAAAAACCCACAAATCACCACAAAACTATGGTCTATTTATTTAAGAATGATAGTTCTGACAGATTTGGTTATCTTTCAATACCCACAGTGCAAAAAAAAGTATCTAGCTAACCACTGATGCCAAATTTGTTTGGACAGAAGTCTTCTTGAAGTTTGTCAATTCCAGTCGATTTTTTTACAAATATTGAAAAAACTGTAATCAAATGTTGGTGCATACATTTCACTGAACAAAAACATTTCCCCAAACAATTTGAACGATGAATTTGTTTCGGATAATCGCGGGAAAAAAATACAAGCGGCAACACCGCACCCTTTGTCGAGCTCTGTCACAACTATCTGGCCTAATAAACACTCCACACAAATCAATCAAACTCACTGGGTAAGCATGAAGGCAGAATACACTGGCCCTTCCGTCTCATCCAGCAAGTGAGTCATGCATTCTTTCACTGCCCTATCTACGACACCATCTCGAAAAGTGAAAAAATTATTGGGGTCCTCTTTGATGTTGAGGACAGGCTCTAAGCTTTTTTCTGCAGAAGCTGCAGCTGGTGAGGTGGCGGGAGTTTCTTCTTTGATGCTTTTAGAGCTCCACAGCGATTCTGAGACTAGAAAAAGTGGAAAAAATAATCTCAAGCACTCATTCTAGGCATTGATAATCAGGGCAACACTTCACAGTGACTCGATTCGTTATTAAAGTCTGTTTATTCCAGTGGAAATTTTCACAAACATCGAAAACATTTCGAGGGATAAACTTAACCTCACTTTTTGGCGAGCTCACAACACAACCATCTTGTTCAAAAAACTATACCTACTTATTTCACACAATGAAGGGCAGTAAAATCCAGTAAGCATTGGACACGCTGGAATATATCACGTATTTATTCATCACAATACGAGCAAGCCGGCATTCATATCTTATCACGCCGCAAAAACAAGTACACTAATTAAAAAACTTCAATATACTAACTTCTGTTGGGTATGGACGATAAGGGAGCCATGAAAGCACTTTTCCAATGATAATTATTAGAACTGTTCGCGTTTACTTCACTGGACGCGTCCTTGTCTATCCTATCAGCAGGATTCGGAGCCCCGGAACTACTTTTACATTCAGCTTGCTTGGAATCCGCTCCGATTCTGAGAGTGCCACCCTTGAATTCTTCAGGTAGCTCTTCGTCCAGCGCCATTTCAATCATTATAACCAAAACTCACAGTTACAATCGACTAAACCGAGAATGAATCGACTGTCCCACACAGAAATGCGGGGAAATTAAAAAAGCAGCAACGACACTTTCGACCACAGCCTACTGTTATGGTATTGTAAGTCGGTGACAGGGTGGCAGGTTTAAAACGCAAAAGCACAGCTGATTGAATTACGCACTGTACGTTATGCAACACAAAATGCACGACCGCGCCATGTCGGTGGCTTCGGCTATTTGCGCTACTCGTTGGTAGATGACGCTAGCTGTACGACTACGTAGAATAAACATTTGTAAAGTTATTTTCTTCTGCAACAAACTACTAATTTGTTGTTTGCATTCATCTGGTAGCTTGCAGTCCTAATTTCGTGTCATTGTAAGCGTCGCCAAATGGGGGGTGAAAAAACAACCCCCTCTCAATATTCAAATAGAAACAGTTATGCCAGTGGCCGTCGTAAAATTCACACCCCATCAGTTTTTAATGACACGTGAGCGCCCTCGCAGTCATAATCGTTAAATAAAAATTAATCTACGGCTGTATTTTCCGAGAAAAAAACAAAATCGCATCGTCGAGGTGTAGTGCGAGTAGTGGGGGAAATGGGTGAGAAAAAGACGGAATTCTCTGTATTTCAACGGTTTGCCAACTGAAATAGCCCTTCATTCGAAATTGTGCTGCGCACCACATAACATCGAAACATTGGTAATACAGGTAAGTGGGAAATTCATTTGTTTTCGTCAGTGAAGGTGTTTCGTTTGAATATATTGCATATTTTACGAGTGAATCGTATTAGATCATAAGAATTTTTTATATTGAAAGCAGAAATTTAATAACCAAATTCTGATTTCAAATGACAATTTTTTTCAAACGTTCTGTATATTTCAATCGAGAATTCTTTCATGCTTATTGTTTAATGAAAAATAGTGCTTAAACTCAATTAAAAAATCTACTTATTTTCAAAACTCTGCACTTTGCATTTGACGTGGATTTTTTTACAGGATGATGGCTTTTTGGTTTTTATTTGTTGTCGCATCCACTGCCAGTGATTTCAACGTTGAAACAGCGAGTACCAGAAACGTCTGGTACGCCCCTGGATGCCACAAAATCGGTGAGTCTCATAATTCTCGATTATTTCGATAGCGTCGAGGAATTTGTTGTTTTCTTTGTACTTTCAACAATGTGATCAATTTACGTAAATTACTTTTTGTATATTTTTATTGGGAGAATATTGATGACAATGACACATCGCACTATTGTCAAATCAAAAAAATTCTATTAATAAATTAATGACTTTGAAATTTGAAGCTAGTGAGATTTGTACAGGGTGGGCGAATTTCGAGAAAAAATCACGAGAATTCGACGTTAACTCTGCCTCATCCTGTATATTCATCGTTCTTAAAAACTATAACTGTGGGAAACTAGATAACCAAAAAAAAAAACAACCCTTAAACAACGAAACTACCCTACTAATAACATTTCAACTTTTTCATGCTCGAATGCGTTTTTAAGTTTTCTCTGTCATATTCATAATCTCTAAACTGGAAAACTTTTCGCGGTAATTGATTTTCCGGGACAAAATCCGGCTTGTATAGCGTTCAGCGCATATATCAGATGAAAGTCTTATCTAACTTCATCGTGATAGCTTTATTTTCCTCGTATATACCCGCAACCTAAATCACTTTTTTATATCAGCTATCGTTACAACGCAATATCGAATAAAAAACAGCTCCCAAATCGTAGATATCAATTTTTTTTCAATTTTCATACAATTAATTTTCTTGATGGCCGCTTCCCGAGTGATCACTCTGTATGTGGCGATGTGCAACTTCTCGAGAAATCGCAGACTCACCTCCAAAGTTCATTAATCAACCCAAGCAAATTAATGGAGCTTCTCGAAAACGTACAAACTTGATTTCAATTCGATCTCCATCAATATAAATACCAGGAAAGGAACCGGAAGTTCAAAATATAACCGGAATCAAGTATTCGATCTACATCTAATCCAATGAAATTCAGCTTGTGCGAATTTCGGTGACGTATTTTCGACATTTTTCACTGAAAAGTCTTCAAATTTTTATTCTTTCAAATTTGGGTTTTGTGTCCTTGTCCTCGTTGCGATTTTTTGGATACGGGCCTGCTCTATCGAAATTACTCCATACACACAAAGAAGGTTCTAAATTCGAAAATTCAACCCAAAATAATGGAGTTGTGTGACGAAAATAAAGAATATTCATTCGGTAACCCTGCAGAAGTAACGCCACGTGTTTTCCGTTCCAGGCCACACAAGAAAAATAAGTATACCGAATTGCGTGGAATTCCACATGACAACAAACGCATGTCGTGGTTTCTGCGAAAGCTACGCCATCCCTTCGATCCCTAGATTAACGTCCAGCCAACCCGTGACATCGGTACGTAATTTCAAAAAATCAACAGGGTTCAAATCCTGTGCACCAGGTGGCCATTCAGCGTTAATCACCACACCACGTGGTTTTTTTTCAAGGTTGGTCAATGCTGCACCATGATGGAAACGGAGACTGTCGAAGCGGAAGTGCTTTGCATGGACGGTATCAGAAAGCTGAGCTTCAGCTCAGCCCTGACTTGCTCCTGTTACCACTGCAAAAAGGATTAGGGAGGCAGCGTAGTCCTCGGAAAAGCGAGGGCGACCAAATATTGAGATGTAAATGTTGTATATAATGTACTGACTGACTGACTGTTGAAAAATGCCCATGATTAAATTGTATTTCTTAGCATTCGTTTTATTGGTCGAAAAAACCCAAAAAATGGTAACGTGTCTTTATATTTTTCATTATTTCATCACACTTTCAATTAATTTAATTAAATTCAAACCTACAAGAACTATTTTTTGACCTTTGATTTTTTTTTTTTAAATAAAAAAATTCAAAATAATACTCATAGAAAGGGTGAGTTTTTCACAAAAAAATTGTTTGGCAACTCGGAGATTGAATTCCTCTTCGCTCAGAAACGGTTTGGAGCTTTCTCCAATATTAATCGATCTTTTTTTTTTTCGAGAAAATATGCAAAATAATGCTGAAAAAAAAAAGGATGAGTTTTTCACAAAAAAAATTATTTTAGCAACTTGTACTGAACCCGCTCTTGATCAGAGCTCAGAAACGGTATTAATATTAATCGATCTTTTTTTTTTTGAAGAAGAAGAGCTCAGAAACGGTTTGAGAATTCCCCATACTTTTCTCGGTGAAAAAAAAAAAAAAAAAACAAAAGTCTTAGAAAATACACCCAAGATCGTAAGCTTCGTGAATAAATTATTGGCAACCCCGTATTCCGTATATTTATGAGGTGTTAATGGTTGCGATCACACGTACTCGTGATTTTCGTAACATTACAACCCCCTAATGTGGGGGTTAAGGGCTCTTCATTTTGTCTCGCATTTATTTCTGTGTTTACCCTCTGAGCTGGATTTTCACCCACAACATCTTCAGGTTTTATTATCAATTCATCCCAAAGCCTCGTTCATTCTTAAATGGAGCGGTGAATTCTCAAGGGGTGTGCAGCCCCCCACGAGAGGGGGCTGGACTCTTACACAGTACGAAATAATTTCGCGTGTATCATCGATGAAATTATTATCCAGGAGGATGAGAGGAAACACCTTCAGCGGTGCTATTAGTACAGGTGAAACTAATATAATAATAATATATTTCGTATGGCTCTGAAACTTTTATTTCGCTAGAACTAAATGTAGTTCAAATGGCATTTAATTTTCACTATGAAATGTTATGGCTTCTAATTCGAATGGACTAGAGGTCGTGTAAGTGTAGAAAAAAATGTCCGACACGGTTCTCTTGGGACTTTTTAGGCGCGGTCTTCCATTAGAATTTTTCATTTGGACTTATTACAGGAGGTAGAGAAACTCATCATGATAGTGATTCGGCAAATTTGTCCATTATCGATATTTGATAAGCACACGGAATAGTCGATGAGACGATGAAACCGGAAGTGACGCCATCTTTGTTATTTCAACTGGGACACCCTATATTTTTTACGATTTTCGAATTCCTCTCACGATTTCAACTCGATTTCATGTGTCACACCCTATATCTAGAATTGACAGTTTCAGAGTTATTCAAGTTTTTCTGAGAAAAGTGACAGAGGCAGCTCATCAAACAAATGGCATTTTTATGTAGATACCATTTTTTTTGAGACACGCATCAATTGATCCGTGAATATTGAAGGTTGAGTGAATATTTTGCACCAAAAACATTCCCTGAAGTATCCACAGGGTGTACGAAAAATCAGGTGTGTGAATGAGAAACATTGCAAAACTCAATTTTTTTAAACGGAAACATAATTTGATTTCACACCGAAAACACTCAAATTTGATGTTGACAGACAGACCCTCTAGTTTGATCCGAAATTTACGTACAGTATCGGTATTTTTTGTGATAGGTAAGTCAATTAGGATATTAATCGAAAAGATTATTCGAAGTTTACGTGGAAAAAAGGAAAACAATAATCACGCAATATTGTATGAATTCATGGAAATTGTAATGAATTGTCCTTTTATGTAGGTGACACGAAACTTGTTTGTATAAATTAAATAAAAAAAAACTAGAACGTATACGGGGTACGACACCACAACATTGGTGCCACGTCTGCAAATCAAATATCCTCAGTATGATTCGGTGCATATTTGACGAATTAATCCAATATGATGATGAAATACGTGTTGATTGGTAGCAAATCGAGGAATTTCAAGAGTTTTATACGTTTACATCAATATTAACAGTATTTAATCGATAGTTTCCATTTCTGAACAATTTCTCGGTTCTACAGAATAATTTTAGCATGTGGCAACTATGTAATCACAGGCTCCTACTCATGAATTCCAAGAAACTCTTTTCTATGAAAACTGTCATGGCTGTATCGATTACGTCACTCCAAATGATCCTATCTAATTATTACAGAGTGATTGAATATCGTAATTCTCTCCAGATATGCACCGTTCCACGAAATCGCTCACAAATACATGTTCAACTTGAAAAAATTGTTGATTGGTGAACGCCCACAAGAGTTTTCCGCAGCTAAAAAGTGAGAAAACTTCTTCTCGAGCGAAATTAGATTGGCGATGGAAGTTACAAGAGCGTTAAGCGTAATTTCGTCCATTGAAATGAAATCTTCGGAAGGCGGTTACGAATATTTACTTTTAATCTACAATCCATCACGGGGGCCTTGAATACTTTAAATGAAACTTTAATGGTTTATAACATTCGAGACTTGATTTTGTACGATTACAGAGTTCATAAACTATACTTTAGTTGAGCAATGAGCAGATTAAAACGTTCAAGCACTACAGTCTATTTATTCTAAGGTTAACTTACTTGTATCTCCAACGTCATTCACTTGATTGGCTGTTATTAGATAGTTCCTTGCATTCCACCATTTTCTGGGCACCTCCACTATGTCATCTTGTTGAACACTTTCACATGAGCCTCTGATTTCAATAAAATTCTCCGAAAAAACACATTTCCAATGGTTTTTATTCGAATCAATAAACACAAACAATTGGCGTGGGTCACCTGATCAAAATGAATTGTTTCGAATACGTCAAAACGGGGTGACTATCAAAGTGACCGGACTTCCAGCAAGACGACCAGAGTTCCAAAGCGCCTGCGTCTCTTATGTCTTGATTATCGATTTATCGAATTTTACTGAGAATTGAAGCGCAATAGGATAATACACAGGGTGAAGCAATGAAAGAACGTACCAGTACACAAACATATATTTTTATCTCTCTACTGACTTACGGACAGTTTAATCATATTATAAAATTTCCAAGCATATAACTTCGATATCGACATGAATATAATATAGGATATGAATAAAACAGTGCCATTTACATTCCTTTCGCGCTTATTAGATAGCGAACCCGTACTTTTCCATGTCGGTCTCAGAACGCTGAGGCCTGTACCTCACCCCTTCGCAGCTGGTATCGGACGACGAACAAATTTGACATTTGCAATCGTCCGCCTCGTAGTACTCGTAGTGGCTGGTGCCTTCTTTCACCCCTTGCTCGCAGTGGCTCAGGGTGACTATCATCTTGTTGCGGCCATAATGGACGCACACGGGGTGGTTAGATTTTTTGTAAGGAAACCTCCAATCCGAGATCTAGAAAAAAAAAAAGGAACAGTTGACACTTAAGATAAATTTGGCATCGCTGTGCAGTGTAAGCTAGGTACTTTTCATTTGCAGTGTTGGTATTGGAAGTAAACCAAACCTGTCAAAACTTTCTGAGTTACATTCAAGGTCAACTCGAATATTTCCGAATTGTAATTAGAAATGGAATGAGACTGAGAACCTATCAATAGCAGATTACGATTATGTTGGAGTTGTCAACTACAAATCTTTTTAATTAGATATAACCATTACGAAGCTCGGCGGCATTCATTTATTATCCTTTTATCTCCCCTTAATTTCTTTGTGACGATTTTACGAGTAATAAAAATTTGATATTCCGTTAATTTGATAATGAAGAAATAAAAGAAGGGTAGCAGGGGGTATAAATAGCGTTTCTGTAATGGATTATTGCTGTAATAGGTTACAATAATATTGAAATACATTCCACTTGGACTCGGACTCATAATCCACAGATGAGAATAGACGAAAAAAATGGCGGAGGCGCCCTTTTTGGTGGTAATAAATCTACTTGGTAGAAACCAAAAGCATAATAGATTTCTTTCGACGATTTTAAAAATGCAGTTTTCGTAATTTTGGACGTCACATGTCACGTCAATGACAGTTCCATCGAACCCAACATAAATAACCACGAATACAACAATTTACAAACCTCATTCGAATCGCATCGACCCCAGCAAGCCCAAACCGATATGGTATCCCAACACTGCTTCCCATTCTCGTCTTCCTGTGTTGCCATATACGTGTACATCTTCCTGTGACACTTCAAGGTCTTCTCGGGAATCAACTCAGCATTGAAAATGGCGCCGAAAACGACGGCCAAGGTCACCGACAGGCACACGAAGATTTTCAGCATTTTTTTTCTGAAATTTTTTTTGGTCACCCTGTATACGTGTGGAGTTTGTGGTAGCAAGAAGTGGTCACGAAAAAGAGGGATCGTGATGTTTTTTTAAAATTTAATGAGGAAATATACGAATGTACTGCGATTTGAAAATTGATGCCCCTATTTCTGTAAGGCCCTGTATAAGACGCACCCTAATATCATGGGAAAATTGATGAATTATATTTTTCCTGAAACTTTACTATATCATCATCATTATTATTATTATATTTAATATTCATTAAGTGAAAAGTGTCAAAAAACAAAAATAAATGAATTGGAAAAACTTCCCCGCGTTTCTTACGTCTACCCATCCACCGATAACTGCACGAAATTCACAAAAACCAACCATGACCACGCTTTACCATAGCAGGTGCGTCGAGAAACAAACGAAGCGCTTGACACCTACCTGTTGTTCCGGCCGTTCGAAGACAACTCCGCGTCGTGTTTCGCTGAAAGTTTCGCCGTCTATCGGCAGACCAAACTCGCCCGATTAACCGGGGTTGAAGCGACCGTTATACGGAAATAAGTGAAGGCGCGATTGCGCCTAAATAGGCAGAGATTTTGGCGCTTTTTGGGAAGGAACGAAAGAGTTGCGAGTATCAGTCGAGAGTTGGTGAATATTTGTTTGAGCAACTTCTGTTTGGATACAGTGTAAAAAATTCGTGAATATATAGACAACTCAGATGATTACAGCGTTGCCACATGTCAAAATTCATCTGTAGACACCAGGATTTTGGGTTTTTCGACACAAAATTGCGACTATTTCTTAATTGTTGAATAAATTGAAAAAATTAACGCAACTTTTTGTTTCTGTGCTGAAAAAAACAAGTGGCTAAACCGCGATTCCATTGCTTCAAGTGATTCCACATCTAAAAGCAGTGTTGCCGGCTGTATTTTAGTAGGCAATCTACGGATTTTTCTCTCATCAACTTGGGATAAATACAGGGCGAATCTCACAAGGCCAGTCGATGAAAAATATATGATATATTGTAAAAAAAATGTATAATCACGATACGATAAAAAAATCTCGAAAATGTCAAGGTGCTTGCAGTTCTTCGTCGTTTTCTTCGTCCACGTCCATCAGTTCAGGATTGGGATTCGGCACCGGAGCAGGTGGCAACGCCGGATTCAAGTTCGCGTTGAGCTGCTGTAGAATATTAAGCTGCTGCATGTTAGCATTAACAGCAGCAGCGATATTCTCCTGCTGATTGTTGTTAGCTGCGTTCGCCATCCCCGCCTGGTTCCTCTGGTTCTCTAGGGCTATCATTTTCTGACGTTTTTCCTCCATCAGTCTGTCCCTGGAAATGTACAGGGTGATTGGAGAACGCGCAGAAACAAGGATATCCCGTTTTGGTCCAATTTACGTCCGCATGGACTCGAATTGGACGTCAGTTGGACGTTCGATAAAAACGGTTTGGCAACGTTTGAGGCCAATTAGCACTGTCAATCGTCAGAAGTCATCATCATTAATTCATGTTGCATGAAATGATATGAATCTATGCAAATTTCTGTAAATTTTTGTAAATTTCTATAACTTTCTCGTAAATTCCTGTGGATTTTGTTGTGAATATATAAAAATTTTATGAGAATTCTGAAAACGTTTTATAAAATGATATGAATGAATGCAAATTTCTGTAAATTTCCGTATTTCTTGTAAAATTTTGTAAATTTTCATGAGATTTCTAGAAATGTTGTATGAAATGATATGAATCTATTTAATTTTCTGCGAATTTTTGTGAATTTCCATTATTTTTTATGAATTTTTGTAAATTTTGTTGTGAATATATGTATATTTTAATGGGATTCTGAAAAAGTTTTATAAATTGATATAAATGAATGCAAATTCCTGCAGCTTTTCGTATTTTTTCAGAAATATGCAAATTTCTGTAAATTCTTGTAAATCTATGTAAATTACCATGAGATTCCTGAAAATGTTTTATGAAATGATATGAATCTATCGAAATTTCTGTAAATTCATGTGATTCCTCGAAAATGTTTGTACATTTCTGTAAATTGGACTTAAATTGGACGTCCATTGGACAAAAAAGCTACCTGTGCTTATGGATATAATCCTGGACATTGGGCAAACCATCGATAACACAGGCAGACAAGGCAGATCTATAGATATTCATGTCCGTCGCTTCGTACCACTCGTTTGTTTTTTCGTCGTAACATTCCACGTGGTAAATGGTGGTCACCCCTGAAATTACCAACACCTCAACACACATTTCATCACTACCCATCCAAGCGACCACTCCATCTCGTTGAAGAGCTTTGGTGTTGAAGCAGCCACCAAGCTCGCCAGACTTACACCCAGGAAACAACGTACAATCACCTAGGTGTACAGCTGCAGCAGATTTGGAGCCTCAGGCAGCCCCCGCATGGACTTGGCGATGAAGTGGCCGCCTAGACACCCGGACCCACTCACCGTTGAAACCGCCTATGCCGAAAATCATGTCGTCGATGACTTCGATGGCGAAATTGCTGCGCGGATTGTACATGTCCGGAATGGGCGACCAGGTGTTGGTCTGCGGATTGAATCGTTCGCCGCTGCACATCCTCGAGATGCCGTTGAAGCCTCCGATGACGTACACTTGGCCGTGGTAGGCTATGCACGAAACGCCTGAACGGCGCGATCGCATCGGGCTGATCAGAGACCATTGGTTCGTTTCGGGATCGTACATTTCCGCCGAATGCATGCATTCCTGTCCGTTGAAGCCACCGGTTATGTAAATTTTACCTGGAATTTACTCAAGTTTTGTAAATTTCTGTAAATTTTTTGTAAATTTCTGTAATTTTTTGTGAATCTTGTTGTAAATATGTGTAAATTTTTATGGGGATTCTGAAAACGTCATAAAATTATATGAATTGATGTAAATTTCTGTAAATTTCTTGTGAATTTTTGTAAACTCATGTAATTTATCATGAATCTATGTGAATTTTCATGAGATTCTCGAAAATGTTGCATGAAATGATATAAATCTATTAGAATTTCTGTAAATCTTTGTGAATTTCTGTATTTCTTTTGTGAATGTCTGTAAATCTTGTTGTAAATATATGTAAATTTTTGTAAATTTTTGTAAATTTTTCGTAAATTTCTGTAGTTTATCGTAAATCTTGTTGTAAATATGTGTAAATTTTTATGGGAATTCTGAAAACGTCATGAAATTATATGAATTGATGTAAATTTCTGTAAATTTCTTGTAAATTTTTGTAAACTCATGTAATTTATCATGAATCTATGAGAATTTTCACGAGATTCTTGAAAATGTTGCATGAAATGATATGTTAATTTTAATGGGAATTCTGAAAACGTCTTATAAAATGATATGAATTGATGAAAATCTCTGTAAATTTATTGTAAAATTCTGTTAATTTATGTAAATTCTCATGAATCTATGTGAATTTCTGCAAATCTTTGTCAATATCTATATTTCTTTTGTGAAAGTCTGTGAATTTTGTTGTGAATATATGTAAATTTTAATGGGAATTTCGAAAACCATTCATAAAATGATATAAATGAAGGCAAATTCCTGTAGATTTCCGTGTTTTTTGTAAATTCTTGTAAATTTATGTGAATTTTCATGAAAATCTTGAATGAAATGATGTAAATCTATGCAAATTTCTGTAAACTCGTGTGATTCCTGGAAAATGTTCGCAAATCTTTGTAAATTTCTGTAAATGTGAGTGAATTAAAAAAATTCAATGCTTTCTGTGATTCACCATTCAGAGTGCAGGCGCTGGCATCGGACCTCTGCATGTTCATCGGCGCAATCAGCGACCACTGATTCGTCTGATGGTTATACTTCTCGGCCGTGTTTTGTCTGTGATGTCCGTCGTAACCTCCCATCGCGTAAATCAAGTCGTCCAAAACGGCTGTACTCACGTAGCACCTCCGAGCATGCATGGGCGCCACCTACGAATACCGACAGTCACCCACCGAGTAGGCGAGTGGTCGCCTCGCGCTCACCTCCTTCCAGGTCTTGTTGACGGCGTCGAAACACCTGCACGAATTGAAGTAGTCCATGCCGTCGAAGCCGCCCACCACGTAGATGTTGAAACCGACGACGGCGGTGCCGTGGTACGCTCTAGGTCCCATGGGATCGACCTCTTCCACCTTCACCCACCTGTCGGCTCGCGTGTCGTACGTCTCGATGAAGTTGGTGGGGGACCCGCCGCTCCAGCCACCTATGGCGAAGAGGATCTCGTGGGGTACCCGAGGCCGGGCTATTTCCGGAGTCACCACCTCGCCGTCCCTGCAAAATTTCGTGGACATCATCTCCGAGGAGGTGGGGGGGAAACCGCGGTCCAGGTCCTGGGATTCGGAGGAGAGACCCACCTGTGCGTGATCATCTCCAAATCGTACAGGAACTTCAAGGTTTCGATGATCATGGGTCGACTTTCCTCGCTGGCAGCCACGTAGGGGTGTTCTTTGACCTTCTCCAGGAAGAACTGGGTGTCCAGCAGACCCAGCCTGATGCATTTCATCAAGGACACGATGTGCTTCTTCCTGGCGTCGGTGTCGTGGTCGATCCACCGCAGGATCGTTTCCCAGACGGTCTCCTCGCTTTTCACGTTCAGGTCGTCCGAGTTGATGACCTCCTGGATCTCGGAGAGGGACAAGGTGAGGATCTCGTCGCTTTCTGCTGCTATTTGCGTGAAGTTCCTCATGATGTACTTCCAAGAGCTGGCACTCAGTTCTCTGCAGAAATGATTCCTGGCGAAGATCAGAACCCCGATGCAGTTCTTGGAGGAGAGGTTGCTCTCCAGGAACTTGCAGCAGAGCTCCAGCACGCCCAGGATGCTCAGGTAGTCCGCGGTTATCAGTAAGGAGTAGACGTTGTCTTGGTTGATGTCCAATTTTCTCAAGTAGATGTAGACTAGGAGTATTTGCAACATATCCGACGTCACCCCTGGAAGCTGCACCCGGTTTTTATCCCTGTGGTGTAATGTCGTCGTGAACAAAGCTCTGGAACACAGGAATCGGGAGATTGGAGCTCGGTTTGGATACTGTGATCGAAAAGTAAGTGAATTAGTCGAGAATCAGGCGAGTATGGTGGCTGGGGAACGATACGTGTGGAGTTTTTGGCGAAAGAGTCGCGCAGAACCAACGTGGTGCATTCTCGTGAAGAAACTTTGAGAACGTTTGAGACCCAGAACATGCCTCCAAATGCTTTGGGGTGAGCCAGATGGTATTCCAGAACCACCAGCAAGGTCTCTGAATGTCAATCGACGATTTTCAAGCAGCAAATCTGCGATTTTTTGACCCTAGTCTGTAGTCGTCATTGGTTGTACAAAGCACAGCTCGTCGTCAACGCGTTTTTAGCCCTGTTTGACCTCGTTGTAGCACTTTTCAACGTTTTTGGTGGCACAGTTTGGTCACCAGAGGCTCTCAGCAACATTTTCAAGATGAAAATTCGTTCCGCAAACAAAAACTTCATTGTAAAAAGTGCACATAATCAAACCTTTTGAGAAAACCGACGCTTCTTCTCTTTCTGATGATATTTCCCTCAATGAAACCCCCCAAACTCACTGTTCTGGGTGAAAACATCTTAGGGCTAAGCTACCAAATGAAATTTTACCTGAAATAGGAACTACAAGCACAAAGAATGGCCCTGTGCACGGGAATTTCGGCACCGTCGTCGAGAACTATGGTAGCATCGCACAGCTGGTTGTTCTCCTTCAGCTCGAAGAGGGCCTGCATGGCTTGGATGCTCATGCACCTACCCGACCCTACCTCCACAGGCATCTCCATAATGTTGTTTGACTCGCCCATCTCATTTTTGACCGCCACTTTGTCGGGGGGTTTCCGAAGAAAAAGAAATTTTCACAGGTAATTTGGTATGGGGTTGGCTACAAATGAAGATGAAATGAAAAGTCAAATCTGATGGACAGCTCCGGTGACGTTTGTCGCGTTTATTTCACTCGCAGGCTCCAACGTGACCTACAGGGTGTACGGGATTTTTCGTTATCGCGAGATGATTTAAGCAAATTTTTTCGTGAGCTAGCGAGAATTCATGCGGATGTCTCCTTTCAGACATTCTAATGCGTCGTGACGCCATCATTGTAAATGGATTTCCATGGAAATCTTCCTGGGAAATGGCGTTGAATGGACGATTCACCTCAGCATATTCATGTTTGCAGAATAAATTATTACCAGCATCAACCAGTACATACATCATGGCTTGACAATCGCCATTTTCATTCAAAGTACAATACAGGACGCGTGGGAAGATTTGGGCAATTTTTCCAGCTCACATTGTGAGATAATCAATCGTGTTTATTCGTCGGCAAAAATTGAGCAATGTATTTATTATTTATTTCGTAAGCAATAAACAAGTGATCTGTGTTTTTTGTAGTTTGAAGTTCAAGCTGTTCAAATTGATTATTTTTGATGATTTATCGAGCGTTCTGGTCGATTTACAGTTGATCCCTGGGCATTAGGCTAGGGACATACTCTTTGGGTATTTTTCAAACCGGAATGAAGAAAAATTGTCGCTATCGCCTGGAACTCGACCAAAAAAAGATAAATATTTACAAAATGACGCGTCTTCTTGAAAAAAATCCTTGTTTTTCGATCTTCACAATTTTTTTTTAATACTTGGAATCAAAAATTCTCAAAATCCAAGGTCCAGGCGATAAAGAGATGTATAAAGAAAATTCTCATGAAATTTCAAAGGAATCGGCCAAAAAGAATTCAAGATATTTTTGAAAGTATGAATTTTGGAAATATGCACGAAAAAAAAATAAATTTGTTCAATTTCCTGGACCAGAATGCCCCCTTAATGGATTTCGATGCTCTTTTGTCATCAAGTCAAATGTTATTCCAGTAATTCAACACTTTTTTCAATGCAAAAAAGCAAAAAAAAAACAAAACAACTTCCAAACGACATTTTATTAAACAAAATCCAACCCCCTGCGCACGAGAGCATCCTCAGCGACAGCCAACCTCAAAACCTCGGCGCACTCCTCCCCGCCTCCTTGGAGGCACCTCATGGTCCAGGTGACGACGGCGAAGGTGACGGCGTTGACCGGAAACGCCCGAACCAGCGTGGGCGTGAGCCCCCGGAAAAGCGACGCCACGCCGTTACCCCTCACGGTCTTCCTCAAACAATCGTAGGCGTCAGCGTACTGCGCCGTGGCGATGCCGTCCACCTGCATCCGGCTCTTGATGACGTCCACCGGGTAGGTGACGGTCCAGGACAGCACCCCTGCAAGAAAGCGGTCACTAAGTCGCCCAGAGCTGAGACCTGGGGCTCACCTGCGAGGCCTCCCGCGAGGAGCATTCTGCCCGTGGAGACGGGGGCGTCGTGCTGGGACCTGGTGAGGTACTCGTAGGAGAAGAAGTAGACGGAGTAGGCGGGGATTTCTCTGGCTATAGTCAAGCCCAGGCCTCGGGAGAGCCCCCGGAAGCCTTCCTGGGCGTGGATTCGCCTCAGGCACGCCCAGGGGCTCTTGCCAGCTGCGTCCGACACCTGGAGCCTGGACTTGGCGAGCTCCATGGGGCTGCAGATGAAGCTCTGGAAGAGGCCGGCAGCTCCTCCGGCCAGGGCGTGCGATTTTAGGGAATCTGGATCGGTGAGCCGCCGCTGAGCGTTGCCGTAGACGCCGAAGACGATGGCGTTGATGCCGGCTACGCCAAGGACGGGGCTGGTGACGCCCCTGTAGAGGCCCCTGAGGCCCTCCTTGGCCACCAGCGACTTGAAGCAGGACACTGTGCCGGTGTACTTGGGGTTCGCGAGGTCCTGCGTCTGCAGGTGCACTTTGATTGTGTCTAGAGGATGGCCCACCAAGACGCCGGCTATGCCTGAAGGATTCACGGTCAGAAGTTGCAGGATTTTCCAGAGTTTCCAGAATGATCAAAATTTTGTTAATCCCAAGAACTCACAGAACTCTTAGAATCTTTCAAATTTCAAAAATTTCCAAAATAACTTTCGATATAATAGAAAAACTGTGTTTTTTTAAGTGATGAACACTCTGTATCTCGAAAATTGAGACTCGTGAGTCAAAGAATCACCCCTAGTATGTCCTCAAGGAACATTCTATATACTGGGTGTTCGTTGTTTGAGGAAACTAACCTCCAAAACAGCCTGCAACGAAATCAAGAAACATGACCGGGACTTTCGATGTGGTACACGTCAACGAAAACTATCAATTTCCAAGGTACCGACAAGAATTTCTCTGTCGATCGACAATTACAATTTCCTTTCGATTTCGTCTTTGTTCGAGTGTCGAAACTATTATCTAATCGCTCCATGTGATATCAACTGAGTCTGAAAATAATAAAACTATGTACGTTCGTTTTCGTAGAAAACATGGCGTGTTATAATGCACATATTTGAGTTGTCTATTGTTATTTTTTTTTTGACGTTCGTGACTGGATTAAGTTGATGTTATTTTTACGCTCCTGCTCATATCTTTTGCTGCGTCCGCTACTGTGTTGAAAGAGGTAGTAGAGGTCAAAAACTGATCGCCACAAATGTTTTTCCAAAATAAAACGTGCTGGATGCAAAAATATCGAATCAATTCGTGATATGACCTTGAAAAATCCAGCTGGAATCGTTCAAAAGTATTAATCAGCATTTTTCCGAAAATGACGTAATTGAACAGGGAGCCCAATTGTGAAATTTTAGTTGTTTTTGGAGTTGGAAAACTGCGGTTCTCAAAAGCCTCACGCCAAAAAAATCATTGAAGTGCGTACATACCTCATTTGTTTCAACTTTTTGAAAAAAAAAAGAAACCGCAATCAACCTCCCCCAATGACAACTCAAATTTATTAATGTATCAAAAGAACTACTTGAATTGGAGGCTTCATTCTTTGGAGCATCACCTTGGAACACCACAGAACAACTGCGGGCTTAGAACATTCCCAAAAAAAACCTAACGAAATCCATCACGGGTCATTTCCACGAGTCATGTTTATACAAGATAACACCTAATCAACCAACAATTCTGATACCAAAGCTCATGATGATGAGGAGGTGTTTGAAACAACCGCTCGACCTATCAACAGTGGTGAAATTCGCTTCTGAGCCAGTTCTCCTCCTTGTCCTTTCGTGCTTCTGATCCTTTGACATTGTCCTCGTTATTGCAGAGGCTTCCTGCAACTTTTGATTTGCTCTCGCTTTTATCAAATACCTTGGGAGCATAACAGATCATACAGGGTGATACTAAAAGACCACCACAAGTACTCTGGAAAAATATTCGACAAAAAGAAGTCTGGAGCGACTAGCTCAGGAGGACATTTGGAGAGGCTAGAGTATTTAGTGAATGGGAGCCGGAATCTTCAAACCAACATTATACAAGGTGTTCCAACCAGCTCCAATACTTCTGGGGTTACCAAAAACTCGAAAAAGTGCAACATAATTGAGTTTCATGTATAGCTAAACGAGTCTGCCTATGCATCGAAGCAAAAAGCTCAAATATTCGTGGATAGCTGACAAAGAAATGAAGAAGAGAAACGTTGCCAAGCCTCAGAAATTCCTCTAGTTCCTCAGATATTTATTTTAAAGCGATTGTTTTCAGCTAGACAGTGATTTTAGCAATGAATCACGTGATTTTGCTGCCATTTTATTACGAAAATTCACTCCAAAACTTTGGCGTGAAATTTGGCAACAGTGGATTCTGTATTTTGAACTAATCGGGCGATGGATTTCCTCAGATTTCGAAACAATTCACAAACATATTTGCTTAGGAAGTGGGATTCAGCAATTTCATTATCTCTTCTAAATTTTAATTGGCATTTGAAATATTCAAGGTCAAATGTGGTATTTTTAGTCAGTCTATGAATTCGTGGATAAGTAGTAGAATCAAAAATGCTTGTTGGATTCAGGATGTCATTCTCGATCGAAATAAGTAAAAGTATACAAGATGTCCTATTTGAAAATCGAAAGTTGGGGGCGTTTCCGGTCAAACCGGAAGTCCAGCAAAGCAAATGAATATACCAAAAAATGCCAAAAGAAGTGAATTGGACTATAACACACAAGAGCTTGTCTCTTATACACCGAAAAAAAGTTTCACTCACCTAATTATTCAACACTGTAGTTGCACATACTTTTAAGAAAATTCAAACTCATAACTTGACTGAAATACTCGATTTCGAACTACGAGAGAATGTGAAAATAAATAATGTAGAGTTCAAAGGCGACCCAATCGGAAATCGCAGTTAATTTCGGTTAACTTATCACAATAATAATTTAGGAGCAAACTGAAAATGACACAAAGATTGTCCTCGGTTATTATTCGAGATGCAATACGAAAGGTCACTTATCAGTATTGATACGCTATCAACTCATTTATTCCTAAAGCATCACAAGAATAACAGACCGTAACGTTCAGATTATATCACGAAAAGAAAAACAAACTACCAATCAGTATACAGGGTGTCCAATTTGAATAGAAAAACAGTGACAAATATATTGATCAACCGATCAAAAATTCGTTTTTTTTTATCAAATTGACAATTTTCCATTAATCAAAAGATCGTCGGTCATTTTCTAGTAAATATACAGGGTGATTCACCTAATTGGTTCATTAGAGGTTAATGTAGAACTGATAGAGATATCAACTTGAAATTTTGGTGGCAGCTACTACTCAATATGTTCTATTTTCCTCAAAACATATTTTCAATACGCTGTTACTTCCGGTTAAACCGGAAGTGATATCAACTTTGTTTTTTCAAATGGAACACCCTGTTTATTTTCAGATTTCCGAATTCTACGAAGAATTCTGAACATGTTTCATTTCGAATTTTCTTCCTATCGTGACTTGTTTTCAAGATATTCAATTTTTTCGATCATTCAAAGTGTTTCAAAATATTCAACAGGGTGTTTTATATTTCAGTTTATTTTTTGGAAACTTCAAATGCCGATAACTTCCTTATTTTGAATAGAATGACCATGCAATTTTCACACTATCCGATTGAATGTCGTTTTGAGAAAAATGCGTTCAAAGTTTCAAATAGCTCTTCAGAATGCTGCCATTAAAAAACTTTTCTCTAATTTCTCAATTTCAGATGTTTACAACGAATACTGAGTTTGAATTGACAACAAAATCAGGAGTTCTCACTCTGTGACACCCTGTATAACCAATCAATAACTATCATCAACAATAATGACGTCACTGGCACGACCCAGTCACGTGCTCCGACAATCCATCAAAACACGTTCGAATAATGAGTGATTTTTTGACGACACCCCCCACCTGTCTCGTGATACGCCCATGGCGACCTAGAGCGCCGCGACGCATACTCCGCATCGATCGAAACGACGCTCTGTCGTCAGTCAGCTGTCTCACATGTGCGAACCGAGTAAAAATAAGCCATGGCGTATGGGAATTAATTGGTGGTAATTTAGTCGACGAAAACTTTCAGACATTTCAGTTTTGCGGTGAGTGTCGATTGTTTTTAAGGTTTGTTGGTTATTGTGCAGCCTGAAAATTTCCCCAGTGTCCTTTGATCTCGCTACAAGCATCGTCGCTTTTATTTATAGCCCAAGTTTATATACAGGGCGAAGCCCTGCTAGCCGTGACAACAATTCCAAGTAGCTCCTTTGACTCGTTCTGATCCTAACTTAATTCTTGCTGAGTTGGGATCAGAAAGCCCGTGTAAACAACCGAAAAACCCTATTCAAGCCCCAGTGCCTTCTCAATTTCAGTTTCTGCGTAAAATGGAAAGCTTCCTGAGAGTTGATGCCCAGCATTTGACAGCTTCGCCTAGTAGTTCCTCGTTTTTGACAGACGAAGTGTCTTCTATTTGCCCTCTGATTACGCCCTCGCCACCCACGAACGCCCTGATAAATCCTCTTCAGGAAATTACAGAGCCGGACTACAATATCAGCCATGAGTTGGCCACAAAACTGCAGCAGATTGGAAGTGAGAATGTTTTTAAGAGTTCAGAATGTTATACGTTTTTTGATACGTATCTTAAAATAATTTTTTGAAACTGTTGAAACGTTTTCGGAAGGCATTTAATTAGCTAAGTTGCCTTCCTCAAGCGTTCTAACTATCCAAAATGCATTTCCATTGCTTGATTCTTTGTTTTTTGAAGGTTCAGACGAAGAAAAAGCTGAGTCAGCATCCTCGAGTTCCTCGGCTCTGGCAGAACCAGCTTGCATTCAGCTTTTGAACCACAGAAACGGATATCTCACCAAGACTAATGGCGATGAAAATCACCAGATGGAGGTGAGCAACCCTTTTTCGAGTTATTTCTTGTTGAAAATTTAAAAAAATCAACAAAATTCCGCATTATTCCAACTTTGACAGAAAATTCCGTAGACATCCTACTAAACTACAGCCGGCAACATCGAAATCCGTAGATCTACTTCTACTTGAGTACAGTCGGCAACAGCGCCGATACTCGCTAAAGTCTTTCTCTGTTTCACAATTAAAAAAAGATTGGCGCTATCAGGAATCGCACCACTAAACAAAGTTTCAAATGCTACCCACATAGTATTTTAGGCTAGACAGTAATTACAATTTTCGATTGTTTTCTTGCATACTAGTTAACATCTCGAATCTATAATAGTTTTCGTGTTATTTCTAGCCCTAAAACGTTTGAACGAAAAAAAAAAAAAAACAAAATCTTGAATAAAATTACTTTTATTTTCCATTCCAGGAAACAAACGGCAAAACCCAACCCCTCCAGTTAACCTTCCGCAACCCCCCAGACAACTACTTCTTCATGACCTGGAACTGGCCTCTCCTCCGTCGCCTATCCACCTGGTTCTTCCTCTCCGGCTTGGTAGCCATGGTAGCCCTGGTCATCGCCATGATAGCCACTCTGCCAAAGACCTGCAATCCCCCTACCTTCTGGTACCAAGGCAATCTCTTCTACGAGATCTTCCCGGCGAGCTTCTACAGCGCCGACAGGAACATGGAGGGCGACTTCAAAGGCATCGCCTTGAAAGCGGATTACATCAAGAAACTAGGTGTCAGGGCGGTCAGACTCAACTCCATCTTCGTCAGTAGAAACTACCCGTACGATTACGAGAACGTCACCAGCCTCACGGAGGTGGCGAAGCCCCTGGGGGGCCTCCACGACTTCAAGGCCATGGTGGAGCGTCTCAACTCGAGGAACATCTCCGTGGTGCTGGACCTCCCCGTGTACCCCTTCGTCGGGAAGCTGGTGGGGAAAAGCGAGGCTCTTCCCGGACCTGCAGGGGACGCCGTCGAGGAGGCCATCCTCTACTGGCTCTCCCACGGGGTGGAAGGGTTCTACCTCAAGGGCTTGGAGCACCTGAGCGGCGACCCTAACCTGGTGCCCCGCCTGAGGAGCTGGAAGAGGCTTCTCGGTGACACCAAGGTGGTAATCGTGAGCGAAGCCTTCACCAAAGCGGCCCCGGAGCACCTCCTAAGGGCGGTCTACACCAACGTGGACCTGGTGGACGTGAAGCTCGACCTGGAGCACGGCGCCACGGAGGTGAGCAAGACCCTCACCTCCCTGCACAACAGCAGCTTGTTCACCACGCCGGGCATGCCCTGGGTGCACTGGTCCCTAGGCGGCGCCGCCTCCGACAGACTGGCCGACACCCTCCCCTACGGGAACGGCACCCTGGGGGCCACCCTCCTCCAGCTGATGCTCCCCGGCACGCCGTCGCTGTTCTACGGAGACGAGCTGGGGCTCAGGCGCATCTCCGACCACCTGGGGGAGAAGGAGGACATCAGACACCTGCACCAGCTGACGATGATGCCGTGGCCCAACCAGGTGCTGCCGTGGCTGCACGGCGACGAGGAGGTGGTGGGGCGGTTCGACCAGGTGGAGGTGATCGGGAGGATGGTGGAGCTCAGGGAGACGTCGCCGTCGATTTACATGAACGCCGTGCACAAGGAGGGGAGCACCAAGGCGAACGCGGAGGTGAAGTACGCGCAGAAGGAGTTCCTGGTGGTGCAGAGGTGGTATCCGAGGAGGAGGCAGTACGTGGTGGCGTGTAATTTGGGGCGGAAGAGGTTGACGACGGATTTGTCCACGGTTTTGTACAGTGGGGACGTGGTGATCGGGCCCAGGCCTGATTCTAAGGCTGGGGCTATTTCTTTCAAGGATATTTCCTTGTCTCCAGGTGAATCAGTGGTTGTGGTATTGAAATAAGCGTTGATTTTAACTAGTTGGTTCATGTTTACACGTTGAGAGATCGAATAAATTCGTTGAAACAATTTAAAACATGTTTATGTGAGCCTATCCTACGACACGGGGCGTTAAAGTCTCAAAAAAATCACCTAATCAAGCATTTCAATATCATCTACTCAATGACTATATCAAACTATGACGAATAACCTAAGAATTTAAAAATAGTTCTTAAAAACTCTTCACAAAAAAACGATTAGCATGAAAACACGACAACGAATTTACCCAAATTGTATGTTCATTTTTATTTGGGTGAAATTATTGTCAAACGTAATACATATATTTTCATGTAATAAATACACGTCATTTCTCTCATTCAATACATTTATTAACAATCGCTACATGGGTGACATATATCCTGAAATAATAGGAATTATCATCGTCACATAACCAACGTTTTGTCAACTTTTTTTAATTCCGTGGTGATATCATAGATGTCACTTCATTCTGTTGTTATCCAGCAAGGTTACATGTAACTTTTCGAATTGAGATCCCATCTTCTCATTGCAGCGTCTCTTTTCGAATGAAGGTAGTGGAAATTAAAGGGAAATACGTTTTATTACATTGATTATTTGTAGAGAGTTCTCGAACTTAGCTACATTGACGCCATCTAGCATTCAAGTAATGAAGTTCAACATCAAGTACTGTAATTCCGAGTGACATCTGTACTGAATCGATACGTACTATGTTATTGATTATCCTTGGATTTACGTCTGGGTATGCAGTAGCTACTGTGATTATTATGCTTTGGTCTTTTCGAATCTTTTTATACGGGGCACGAGATGCATCAGTTTATTTCGTGAGAAACATTTGAAAGATGCTTAGTTTCAATGAAATCAATTCTGAAAATCTTACCTGCGGTTTTGCCTGCCAGCGGTTGCTATGGCAACGCGTTTCAAAACAAAACGTCGAGGACGGCATCTATTTCTTACAAATCCATAGTTATTTCTCGCCGACTTACCGTGGAATGTCAAATTTCTAGGTTAGGGTTGAAGTAAATAA
Source organism: Plagiodera versicolora (assembly GCA_037013635.1). Classification (NCBI taxonomy): domain Eukaryota; kingdom Metazoa; phylum Arthropoda; class Insecta; order Coleoptera; family Chrysomelidae; genus Plagiodera; species Plagiodera versicolora. The sequence goes on from CM072992.1 coordinate 499,686, forward strand.
AACAAATTGTCAATCTTTTCGATTTATTTAAAATTAATGGCAGCACCATATACTTGAAAGCTTTTTTGGAATTTAGATCGAAGGAAATAAATAAAAATATGATACATATCAAAAATATTCATACATCAAATACTATATAGTTTGAGCAAGTTGGACCCTTATCTAGAAACTACCTTAGAAAATACAAATTCTATGTACACGAATGGTCGAGACGGGAAAAAAATCGCCCTTTGGCTTCTCCGATTTTTCTCTCGTCTTGGAATTTGAGTTCCAATACCGCGGCCGAGTACCGTGTGATTTTTTCTAATCGGCCAAAGTATTGGTGTCTGAATGATGGCACCCTGAGCAACACATAATCATCTCTATTCTAAATAAATATCCATCAAAACCGCGCACGGCGATTCGTCTATCGCGAAAAGTCGAGAGTTGAACAAGTTACAAGCGTGAAAACATGCCCGTATCGCAAGGAGAAGGCAATAAGGGCGTGTTTTCGTGGTTTTAACGACACGAAAGATGTTTTCGTTAGTTTTTGGGGGAGTTTTACGGAAAGCCTCAAGAAAAGTTTGAAATTTTCTAGGATTTGGCTGTCAATTGTCAATAATCTCAAACTTTGACAATATTTCACAATTTTCCGCGAAAAAATAATCACTTTATATTGATACAATTGTTTTGGTTTATTTTTCTGGTGTTTTCTGCCTCGAAACTTTTGCCGAGTCATTTGAACTACTTTTTTCTGAATCACCACCAATTAACGCCTACTATAACGTAAGCAACAGCGAACCAATCATTCTTTGAAATAATGTCAGTTCATCGTTACATAACCTCAAAGTTTCGAGGCAGTCGACACTGTCATTTTGTCATACGTCACCTCGAACTACATCATGGAAAAAAATATCTGATAACGAATTGGATCAGGAATGTGGAATGTTTTGTTGGTATAACAAGAATTGAGTCAGAGAAGTCTTCTCCTTTTTTATTGTAGCGATGACAACGTCAAAATTCAACGATTTTTGGAGGTGCCAAATTTAGGTAAATTGAAAACCAGCACGAAGTTGCAGCAGGTGACATTTTTGAGCTTGAAACAGTGATATTTGTTCAGAAAAATACGGAGATAAAGTGAGAGCACGTAAGACTGCGCCAATTTTTTGCAATCCACTCCGAAAAACCTTTTTCAAAGTGTCAAAAACGCAAGACATCGCCTGGTTTTCGATATTCTTCCTCCAGCAACGCTCCCAATCACCTGGTTCCACGTTTTTCCCAGGAGATGATGTCCACGAAAAGATACAAAATTAACAAAAAACGATTAACGTGATATTTTCGAGCTTGAAACAATGATATCCAATCAGAAACGCTCCCAACCACCTGGTTCCACGTTCTTCCCAGGAGATGATGTCCACGGAAAAATACAAAATTACCAAAAAACGATCAAAGTGATATTTTTGAGCTTGTTGAAACAATGATATCCAATCGGAAACGCTCCCAACCACCTGATTCCACGTTTCTCCCAGGGGATGATGTCCACCAAAAAATACAAAATCACCAAAAAACGATCAACGTTCAAGTAAACATTTCGATGGTTTCCAAGTCGAAATTAATCCCGCTCCTCCCGCAACGCTGCCCGAGGTGACGCTGCCCAAAAAAAAAATATGAAAAACCGCGATGAAACTGTCACTGCCGCACCACCGCCGTGGCCGTCTTCCTCTTCCCCCTCGGCTCCGCCACCACGTAGTTGTTGGGCGTGGCGCGCGGTATCTCCGGCAACTTGTCCCCCGGGTGCCGGTGCTGCACCGTCGCCGCCGCCGCCTTCCTCGCCGCCTTCCCCAGCCGCGAGCTGCTCAGCCCCGACACCGGGTACTTGGCGGCCGACCTCGTCGCCGTCGGCGCGTCCCCCGGGTGCTTCGGCATCACGAACGCCTTGGTCTGCTTGATCAGCGAGCGGTCGTTGCAGAGCGCCGCGATCAGCGGCAGGTCCATCTTCTTGCTCTTCTCGCGCAACGTGCGAATGTCCAACGCGGTGCGCTGTTTGTCGTCGGGGGGCGGGGGAGGGGGCGGCAGGCGGCGGAATTTCGGGGGGTGTTTGGAGTCGAGCGAGTTGAGGATGTTGTCGTCGGAGCGGGTGCGCATGAAGCGGCCGGGACGCGTGGGGGGGAGGGGGGGCGGGGGTTGGGGGTACGTGTCGGAGAGGTTTTGGCTGGAGGCGTAGCGACCCAGGTAGGGGGTGCTCTGGTAGAAGATTGGTTGGTGGGCGAGAGCGGCTAGAAGGGAGCTGCCAAATAAATTGGAAAAAATCAATAATACACATTTTCGATATTATTTTTTTCATGATTTTCATTATTATTTGGATAATTTCAAAAAAAATAAACAAAAAACTAATCGAGAAATCGTCAAATTATAGTCGAATGCAGTGACAAAGTTTCAACCCCCTTTCATCACTTTTTCTGAAGTTTTTCAATATAGTAGCCAGAGAAAAAAATCCCAAATCGACTGGAGAAAAATAATTTTTACCCCCTTTTTGACACTTACGAACTTTTTAAAAACATTGATTATAGAAAAAATCACAAAATGGCGTAGATTTGAGAAAAAAATTATCCAGTTTTGAATTTTTGAATAATATTTTCCAAAGAAATGCCCAAAATAGAGTCGATTTAGGTGAAAAAAAGAATACTTCTCTCTTTTTTGACTTTCTCGGATTGAAAAAGAAGATATTACGAAAAAAAATTCACAGAATAGCGTCGATTTGAAAAAAAATTACCAGTTTTGAATTTTTGAATAATATTTTTCAAAGAAATGCCCAAAATAGAGTCGATTTGGGTGAAAAAAAGAATACTTCTCTCTTTTTTGACTTTCTCGGATTGAAAAAGAAAATATTACGAAAAAAAAATTCACAGAATGGCGTCGATTTAAAAAAAAAATTTCCAGTTTCGAATTTGATTAATATTTACCAAAAAAATTCCCAAAATAGAGTCGATTTAGGTGAAAAAAAGAATTCTTCACCCTTTTTTGACCTTTTCGGATTAGAAAACAATCCCAAAAATTTATAAAATGGTGTCGATTAGAGATTTTTTCGACCTATTCGAATTTTCAGCAATATTTACCATAAAAAAACACAAAATGGCGTCATCTCAAAAAAAATATATATACATAGATCCTTTTTGTCGAATTTCCTAAAAATATTTGTCAAAGAAAAATATCTCAAAATGGTGTCGATTCAAAACAAATTATTTACCCCCACTTTTTGACTTTTTCGAATTTTTTCAAGATTCTTATGATGGAAATTTTCCAAAATCCGAGTTAGAAGCGATAAAGACATGCATAAGGATTTTTTTTTCAATAAAAAACCACCTAAAAAAATAAAATAATCCGAATTCTGAAGATTCCATGCACGATACATTTTTTTCCGAAATGGCCACACAACAAACCCCCCTAAAACCCCCTCGAAAAACTCACCCTTGCTTGGCCTCGAGGTACTCCTGTTTGCTGATGGCCGGCTCCTTGAGCGGAAACACCACGAAATCGACGTCGCTGAACATCTGCTGGTGGTACTGCTCGATCTGCGATCTCGACAAGTGGCTGGGAAAGACCGTCGCGAGCGCCGGCGGCGGCGGAGGCGGCGGCTGCCTCGGCACGGGAGGCGGAGGAGGTGGCAGGAAAGCGCACGGTACCAACACGCTGGGCACCGCACGAGGAACCTGAACAAAAAAAATCAACATTCATACAAAACAAATGGAAAAACAAAAAAATACATTTATGAAAAAAAAAAAAAAAACGAAAAAAAAACTGAACGTTTATGAAAAAGAGAAAAATAATGAAAACGAAAAAAAAAAACACTTATCAAAACGAACATAAAAACAAACACGAAAAAAATACATTCATGAAAACAACCAAAAATAAAAAATTAAAAAGCGACATTTAATAATAACAAACAAAAAGGAAAACAAGAATCGTTTATAAAAATGAACGAAAAATCTAGGTAAATGAACACGAAAGAAAAAAAAAACAGAAAAAATTAATATTTATGAAAACGAAAAAGAGAAAAATAATAAAAATAAAATCAACAGTTATGAAAAAGAAGTGAAAACCAAAAAAATCAACATTTATGAAAACGAAAAACCAAAAAATCACCATAATAAAAACAAACAAGAAAAAAAAAACAATAATGATAATTACCTTTGGTGGTATGGGCGGCACCAGAGAGTGGGAATAACTCGTCGAGGATGAGGTCGAGCATCCCAGCGTGCTGGCGTGCGCCGTCAGCACGCTGGGCGACCTCGTCGTGATGAACCTGGCGGCGGCCTCTTCGAAAGGGTACGGCGGCGGGCTTCTCGCGCTGTCGGGCTCGTCTTCGGCGGCGGGGGACTTGGGGAAGTGGATGCCGTACGGTGGTGGGGGCGGGCGTACGCTGTCTATACGTTTGGGCGGCACCGGGGCGTACCTACGACGTCGAATGTGCAATTTTTCTCCCGTATTTTTATATTTTTATCATTTAGTTTTCGTTTTTTTTTTAATATATTTTTTATGTTTTTATTGTTTTGTGTTTTTTGAGAATATTTACTAGTGAAGAAAACTCCAAGTAATCAATTACCCTCTTTTCCAATTCTTTGTAATACTTACCAAAGAAAAAATCATGGAATGGTGTCGATTTAAGAAAAAAAAATATCTCCTTCATTTGACCTTTTCGAATTTTTGAAAAATTAACCACAGAAAAATAATGACAAATTGGGGGCCAATTTCAAATAATTGTTTTTGCCTTAAAATTATGAAAATTCATTCCCTTTATTGGACCATCTCAAATTTTTAAAAATATTTAATAAGAAAATAATTATAAAATGGGGCAAACTTCAAATAAGCGTTTTTTACCCCACTTTTTAGGCTTCTTCGATTTCTTACAGGATACTTTTCATTAAAAAAAAAAACAGAAAAGCGTCATTCATTATCATTTGATATATTTTTTATTTCTATTCTATATTTCGGGTATTTTTTAAATATTTCATAATTTCTTTCTTTTAATTTTCGATTTGATGTATATTTTTTCAATTAAATGCATATTTTCCACTATTTTTCTGTTATTTTCAGAGAAGTACTCACCCTTGGTAGGAAGACGGCAGCGTCACGTAGTCCGAATCCGAATCCAACGTATGACTGACGCTCTTCCTCGACGGATACCGCCCCACGATCAAATCGGACAGCTCCTCGGCGGTGAGCAGCGTGTGCTGATTGTCCGTCGGATCGCTGCCGTCCCCGTGAAACGACCCGCAGTGGCTCGCGTTGCTGTCCGTGCGCGGCCGGAAGGCGTCGCCGGCCGCCGCGTAGTTGTCGCTCGAGCTCAACGTGTACTGCTCGCTGGAGGTGAGCGTGTACACGCCGCTCGTGTGGCTGCTGGGGGCGGGCCCCGCCGCGTACACCGCCTCGGCGCGCTCGGCGTCCAGCTCGACGCACGTGGCGTCGCTCAACGCCGAGTTCTGGGCCGTGTGCGAGTAGCCCAGCTCCAGGCTGGACGTGGTGGAGGTGCGGCGACCTTTGGGCTCTGGAAGGAATTTGAGCATGGATGCGACGTTGCCACTGCCTCGAGTTTATACGCGATTTCAATTAATTTCCATGATTTTTCTTGAATTTTTACCAGGACTTTCACGCCAGAAGAAATTATTTGGCATGAAAAAATATTCAAAAATGAAAATATGGATGCAACGTTGCCACAGCCTCGAAATTATCCTTGATTCCAGGATATTTCCCAAAGAAGTATTTTGCATTTGTGCCAGAAATGTTGATTTTCCTATTATTTCAAAAACGAGGATGCGACGTTGCCATATACTCATTATTATCCTTGACTTTGGAGAATTTTCAGAAACGAATTCCCAAGATTTGAGCGAATATTTTTCAGGGAATTTTTATTTAAAATGCGACGTTGCCACATACTCGAATATTTCTTGATTTCAGGGAAATTTTATTCAAAAAGCGACGTTGCCACATACTCGAATTTTTCCTTATTTCGGAGAATTATTACTTCAAAAGCGACGTTGCCACATGCTCAATTTTTTCTTGATATCGAAGATTTCTTATTTGAAAAGCGACGTTGCCACATACTAAAATTTTTCCTTATTTCGGAGAATTATTACTTCAAAAGCGACGTTGCCACATGCTCAATTTTTTCTTGATATCGAAGATTTCTTATTTGAAAAGCGACGTTGCCACATACTCGATTTTTTCTTGATTTTGGGGAATTTTTATTTGAAATGCGACGTTGCCACATACTCGATTTTTCCTTGATTTCGGGGATATCCTATTTAAAAAAGCGACGTTGCCACACACTCGATTTTTTCTTGATTTCAGGGAATTTTTATTTAAAAAGCGACGTTGCCACACACTCGAATTTTTCTTGGTTTCGGAGAATTTTCGCGAACAACTGTTTCAATCGAGAAATGTTCTTACTGGTTTGTGCAGGCGTGACGACGACCGTGCTGCACGACGAACTGCACTGCGAACCAGCGCATTTGCCGCTCGTCTTGGTCGAGCTCTCGCTCAACGTCGGCTTTTCCTCCTCCTCGTCCTCCTCTTCGACCTCTTGCGCAACGACCACGGTCGCCGCCTCCTCCGCCTGGTCCTCCTTGGAGGCGGCGGAGGTCCGGCTGCTGGCCGGCACGCTGTCCAGCAGGTGGGCCAGAGCCAGACTCTCCGTCGAAGGCGCCGGCGGGCTCGTGATCATTATCTCCAGCTCGTCTTCCGAGTGGACGCGATCGCTCACGATGCCTGGAAGGAGAATGGTTTTCATGGATGCCGCCTCGGCAAAAAGGGAGATTTTTCGAGAAATTTTGGATAATAAATTCGGCTGAAAGGGCCCACAAGAGGTCTAAGAGACGCTGATAACTGTAGTGAAATCCGTTTCTCGATATCTAGTATAGTTTTCGAGATATTTCATATTGAAGATCTCAAAGAAACCCAAAAAAGTCGAAAAAACGCACGAAAAAACCCACGAAAACCCCCGATTTTCAACGAAAAAACCCATGAAGAGTCCTTGTCGATGTTCTGGGAGCCTCCATACGAAAATTGAAGACTCTACGACGACTTTGATTTTTGAAAAAATCCAAAGGGGGTACCCTTTCGTCGATTTTTCGAAAAAAATCCAAAAATAAATTTGCTTGAAAATCGTCTTTGAGGTCGTCTATAAGGTGTCTAAAAGGCGCTGAAAACGGTGGTAAAATCCGTTTTTCGATATCTAGTATAGTTTTCGAGATATTTCATGTTGAAAATTCCAAAAAACACCGAAAAAGTCGAAAAAACCCACGAAAACCCCCGATTTTCAACGAAAAAACCCACGAAGAGTCCTTATAGATGCTCTGGGAGCCTCCATACGAAAATTGGAGACTCTACGACGACTTTGATTTTTGAAAAAATCCAAAGGGGGTACCCTTTCGTCGATTTTTCGAAAAAAGTCAGAAAATAAATTTGCTTGAAAATCGTCTTTAAGGTCGTCTATAAGGTGTCTAAGAGGCGCTGAAAACGGTGGTGAAATCCGTTTTTCGATATCTGGTATATTTTTAGAGATATTTCATGTTGGAAATCCCCAAAAAACACTGAAAAGTCGAAAAAACGCACGAAAACACCCCAAAACCCCCGATTTTCAACGAAAAAACCCATGAAGAGTCCTTGTCGATGCTCAGGGAGCCTCCACACGAAAATTGGAGATTCTACGACGACTTTGATTTTTGCAAATATCCAAAGGGGGTACCCTTTCGTCGATTTTTCGAAAAAAGTCAGAAAATAAATTTGCTTGAAAATCGTCTTTAAGGTCGTCTATAAGGTGTCTAAAAGGCGCTGAAAACGGTGGTGAAATCCGTTTTTCGATATCTAGTATAGTTTTCGAGATATTTCATGTTGACAATTCCAAAAAACACCGAAAAAGTCGAAAAAACCCACGAAAACCCCCGATTTTCAACGAAAAAACCCATGAAGAGTCCTTGTCGATGTTCTGGGAGCCTCCATACGAAAATTGAAGACTCTACGACGACTTTGATTTTTGAAAAAATCCAAAGGGGGTACCCTTTCGTCGATTTTTCGAAAAAAGTCAGAAAATAAATTTGCTTGAAAATCGTCTTTAAGGTCGTCTATAAGGTGTCTAAAAGGCGCTGAAAACGGTGGTAAAATCCGTTTTTCGATATCTATTATAGTTTTCGAGATATTTCATGTTGAAAACCCCAAAAAAACACCGAAAAAGTCGCAAAAACCCACGAAAACCCCCGATTTTCAACGAAAAAACCCACGAAGAGTCCTTATAGATGCTCTGGGAGCCTCCATACGAAAATTGAAGACTCTACGACGACTTTGATTTTTGAAAAAATCCAAAGGGGGTACCCTTTCGTCGATTTTTCGAAAAAAGTCAGAAAATAAATTTGCTTGAAAATCGTCTTTAAGGTCGTCTATAAGGTGTCTAAAAGGCGCTGAAAACGGTGGTAAAATCCGTTTTTCGATATCTATTATAGTTTTCGAGATATTTCATGTTGAAAACCCCAAAAAAACACCGAAAAAGTCGCAAAAACCCACGAAAACCCCCGATTTTCAACGAAAAAACCCACGAAGAGTCCTTATAGATGCTCTGGGAGCCTCCATACGAAAATTGAAGACTCTACGACGACTTTGATTTTTGAAAAAATCCAAAGGGGGTACCCTTTCGTCGATTTTTCGAAAAAAATCCAAAAATAAATTTGCTTGAAAATCGTCTTTGAGGTCGTCTATAAGGTGTCTAAAAGGCGCTGAAAACGGTGGTAAAATCCGTTTTTCGATATCTAGTATAGTTTTCGAGATATTTCATGTTGAAAATTCCAAAAAACACCGAAAAAGTCGAAAAAACCCACGAAAACCCCCGATTTTCAACGAAAAAACCCACGAAGAGTCCTTATAGATGCTCTGGGAGCCTCCATACGAAAATTGAAGACTCTACGACGACTTTGATTTTTGAAAAAATCCAAAGGGGGTACCCTTTCGTCGATTTTTCGAAAAAAGTCAGAAAATAAATTTGCTTGAAAATCGTCTTTAAGGTCGTCTATAAGGTGTCTAAAAGGCGCTGAAAACGGTGGTAAAATCCGTTTTTCGATATCTATTATAGTTTTCGAGATATTTCATGTTGAAAACCCCAAAAAAACACCGAAAAAGTCGCAAAAACCCACGAAAACCCCCGATTTTCAACGAAAAAATCCACGAAGAGTCCTTGTCGATGTTCTGGGAGCCTCCATACGAAAATTGAAGACTAGGACGACTTTAAAATTTTCGAAAAATCCAAATTTCAAAAAATAAATTCATCTGAACTAGTCTACAAGGTGTCTAAGAGGCAGTGAGACACGTTTTTCACTATCTCGTATAGTTTTCGACTCATTTCATGTTGAAAATCCCGAAAAGTTGGTAAAATCCCCCCAAAAATAAATAGTGAAGTTTTCAACGTTGTAAAAAAAAAAAAGTCAAAAAATTTCTCACCCGACGTGGTATTGGAGGACGTGGAGCTGATAACGGACACCCTCTGCCCGCCGCAATCGTCCCACCTCGCTCTTTCCTCGTGCTCCCGCTTGGCGGCGCTCAACCGCGGCGCCACCGCCATACTGAACTGATGGGCGGCCCTGCAAAGGGCCAGCAACAGCCGGCTCTTCTCGTCGCCGCTCGTGTACAGCGTCAGCTTTTCGTGGCCGGTGCGGATTTCGAAGCGTTTCCGTTCGAAGCTCAGCTTGCCGATGCTGCTCCACAGGAAGATGGAGGGCGGGTTGTTGTCGGGGCAGACTTTGAGGCCGCGCGGGCAGACGGCCAGCAGGAGGGAGCCCGGCGCGCCTTCCGATTTCGACGCTTTCAATCTGGCGGAGAAAGAGGCGGGGGGGGCCCGTTAGTCGGCACGACGCGTCGAAAAGTGGGTACATGAACGCGACGTTGCCACGAGCTCGGGAATTTCCTCGGTTTCAGGGAATTTTCATGGATACATTTTTTTTGGAATTCGCACGAAAATGTTCATCGAGTGTCGAAATGGCATGGAAAATATCTCGAAAAATGGAAACGTGAATGCGACGTTGCCACATACTCAAATTTTTCCTTGATTTCGGGGAATTTTCATAAATATTTATGTCACTTTGCGTGAAGAATAGAACAAAAACGTTAATGCGACGTTGCCACATGCTCGAAATTTTCCTGGATTCAAGGAAAATTTTATAGTATAAATGCATTAGCGCGAAAAATGTAGATTCAAAATGTGCGACGTTGCCACATGCTCTGAATTTTCCTTGATTTCGAGGAATTTCCATAATTATATAAAGATAGATGAAAAACGTTGATGAGACGTTGCCACATGCTCGAAATTTTCCTTGAATCTAGGAAAATTTCGAGTATAAACGCATAAGCGCAAAAAATGTAGATTCAAAATGTGCGACGTTGCCACATGCTCTGAATTTTCCATGATTTCGAGGAATTTCCATAATTATATAAAGATAGATGAAAAACGTTGATGAGACGTTGCCACATGCTCGAAATTTTCCTTGAATCTAGGAAAATTTCGAGTATAAACGCATAAGCGCAAAAAATGTAGATTCAAAATGTGCGACGTTGCCACATGCTCCTCACTTTCCTCGATTCTGGGGAATTTCCATTGAAATGCTGTAAAAACCGAGTGTTTTCTTGTACTCACCGAAACAGGTGGGCGTTGACGGGCTCCTGCAACCGCCCCGCCTCCGCTATGAACCTCGCGCGCGCCTCGAGCTGCGACAGGCCGCGATGCGAGCGGTGGGCGGCCGCGACCGCCCTGAGGGCGGCGGGGGAGCGCAGGTGGGGCGGCACGTAATCCTCCGGTCGGAAGGCGGTGCGATCGTCGTCGTGATCGCCGAGATCGGCCTGCAGGGCGAGCCCCGCCAAGTGGGTGGCGTGCTCCCCCGCCGCCCCCGAGGAGGCGTTGAGGCGCAGCTGGAGGTAGTAGTGGTGTCTGGTGGTTTCGTCGCGCAACAGCAGAGGGCTGTCGACGTAGAATTGGACGCGGAAATAGAACGCCAAAGCTGGGCGGCCGTTGGCGTCGAGGCCGTGGCTGTGCGACGACCGCCAACTTTTCGGGGCATATTTCGAGAGCTTGCTCTCCGGTTCCGCAAACAGGTATTCGCCATCTGAAAGGAAACGCCCACATTGTACGCCCTCCAAGTCTATTGTTGGGGGTTAATACGTCATAGCACCGCCCACTTGTTGCAGAGTTCGAATTTTTCACTTTTTTCTCGACTTTTCAGTATCGAGCATGGAATTCGGATGGCCCTGTATATATTTTGGGGAAGGGGGAGCTATTTTAAGCCTACACTTGTACCAAATTGAAAAAATACATTAAAATTCCATTTCCCCTAATTTCGAAGCTCCAAACCGCAGACGCTAGCCTGGCCTGCCTCTCCACTCTTGAGTCTTGGCCTGTACCTGAACGCCCACGTTGCCAGATCTCCGAAAAAAACTACCCAAACATCGACACGTGAATTTCGAAATCATTTCCACGCGCTATTTTGTATCAAACTGTACGTCATCATTAATTTCGGTGTTTTTTCTTTTCACTGCCATCCCGGAACCCAACAAAAAAACAAACGAGAAGACACACCATGAAAATCATTACTCGTACATTTTTCCGCGAATCTACGGATTTTCGTGCGGAACCGGCAACGCCGCGTTTGGAGGCTGGTCGACCGGAGGAATGCAGCAACGCCGGACCGCATTCCAAACAGCCGCCGAGTTGGTGTGCCTCAGGGCTCTACGCTCGGCCTATTCCCGGTGTCCCAGTGGCGTACGAAAACCAACAAAACAAAAAAAGAGGGTTCCAGATAATGTCGCAACAATTGGAATTACCGAGCACAAGTTTTTCGATGAATCGTGATGATAATTTCGATTTTAATATTGTTTTTTTTTAATGTTCCACTGATAAGTTTGACAAAGGTGAGTAAATCATACAGGGTGAGCCAGAATAAAACTGACAAACTCCGATGCCCTAGAACGTACTCCCTAGGGTGTGAAAAAAATTAAGATCGAATTATCTCCATGGGACTCGATAGTTCGTAAAAAGCAGTGCGTACGCCCCTGGCTCGGAGATTCCTGAGCTGACCAAAGGACAGATAAAATCCAACACTAATCACTGTTGACTGATAACAAAACACTGCAACATTCTTGCGTGGACAAATTATAGCAAAGCGTCGGGTTTTTTAGGTTAGGATATTCTTTTGACATCGACAACAATCGTTTCAACAGTTTTTTTTGGGGGAGGGGGCATACAGAAACGAATGTTGAGTTTTCATATGAATTATAAATTTCATTTTGATGCCTTGGTTGGTTCTCAAGAAATTCCAGGCTAGCTAAACGAAAAAACAAAAAAAAACTGTCCTAATAACACTACGTCGTATTTTTTTTTGATTATTTCGAGTCCATCCTCATTAAAAACCACTTAATATTCAAATTTCGTTCCGAGCCCAACCTTTTATATCTGCCTGTATAATGGAGCAAGAAATTATAATGCAATTAAAAGTAGAAAGAGATCGATTGGTAGGCCAACAATATGTGGATAAGTTCCAGATTGTCAGGTGACGCCAAATTTGAGAATTCTGAATTTTTTCGCATCAGTACCATACCCGCAACCCCGACAATTTTGGCATGAAATCAGTCTAGAAGTATGAATGATGAAAACTGTTTCGAAAGTGTCATTTATTTGTTGTCGAAACAATGCAAATCACGTCGATGAATATTAATGAATCGAAAACGAGAAAAAAAATCATTAATTCTCGGGCATTAGAGAGCCTTCCGACGTATCCACAATGGCTGTGTTTAAAAACCCATAATATTACGACGTACCCACCGGTGTTACACGCATTGTTGGTCCGAAACCGGCCATCTGGACGGCACTCGGGTCGTCTTAAGGACGCTCCAAAGGTTGAATATTTCTCTGAACCGAGACGGCCGCTCAGCCCGTCTCTCTCGCGCGCGCGACGCGCCGTTGCCACCTCCCCACCCCACCGCGAATCAACAAGTGGTCGAACGTCCGAGCCCTACACAGAAAGTCGGCGATCCGGCAACGCCGCGCGCGACCCCCACGCGTTTTGGTCGGGATTGTACCGGGTCGGGCGCATTCCCGATTCCCCCTCTCCTCGCGGCTACCTGTCTTTAGCAGCGCGGCAGCGGCCGTGCTTTTTTTGGTCGCGTTTTTAGCCCGCGGTCTCCTCCGATTTTTATTGACCCGGCCGGTACGCGAACCGTTCGACGGAGTCGGTCGGGCGTTCGCGCGCCGAGAGCGGCGGCGGTGCCACGTTTCGTACGAGAGCCACGGAAAACTCAACAAATAATTTTTTCGAGTTGGTGGTTTTTTAGGGATTATTTTGAGCGACACCAAGATTGTCTAAATCCATCGAGAATTTTATTACTATAAGTCTCGTTGTAGAGGGTGATTTTTATAAAGACTTGAAAATAGAAGGAACTTCGGGTGATGCAGCGTTGCCGCTCGCACCGCAAATTCCTCAACAATCCCACTTTTCGAGTGAATAATTACCAACACTATAAATTCCGATTGTGACATCGAATGTTTTCCAATTGCATCATAAAAAATACTTAACCCAAATGTAACAAACACGTTAACGTGATCTAGAAACAAATGAACGATTATGTATGTATGGAAATTTTCTATTGCAATTTTTACACGATATTTTAATTTTTTTTAGATCATTATTCAACAGAAAACTTCAGAGAAAAACGCAACAAAAAACCAAATAATACTCCGAAATTTGGTGAAAAATCTGAATTATACAGGATGTCACATTTTTGATCTATTACTAGGGAATTTTTTGCGTATAATTAACCTCGAACTGACTAATCCTTGAGTCGACGAGTCCCTAACTAATCTCTGACTAGTTTCAGACTAACCCCTGACGAATTCCCAACTAGTTACTGACGAATCCCTAACTAGTTTCTGACGAGTCCCCAACTAATACCTGACTAGTTTCTGACGAATCCCTAACAAATTTCTGACGAGTCCCCAACTAATCCCTGACTAGTTTCTGACGAGTCCCCAACTAATTTCTGACTAGTTTCAGACTAATCCCTGACGAATTCCCAACTAGTTTCTGACTAATCCCTAACAAATTTCTGACGAGTCCCCAACTAATCCCTGACTAGTTTCTGATGAGTCCCCAACTAATTTCTGACGAGTCCCCAACTAATTCCTGACTAGTTTCTGACTAGTCCGTGATTGTTTTTCTCACCACAAATGAGCGCCAATCCGAAGAGGTCGGTGTCGAGCATGCCCTGCTGCTGGAAGTGCCTGCATGTTTGGTGGTAGAGCTCTCGGACGCGCGACTTGGCCTGCACCACGAAGTAGAGCGTCTGCTGGTGCAGCAGGTGGAGGGCGAGGAATCGCGCCGACGGTGGAAGGGCGGCTGGTGCGGTGGTGCACGCGGCCAAGGGGGCGCTCACCGTGCACAGGCCGGCGCGCATGACACGCTCATCTCTTCAGGAAGCCGCCGCCCGCACACCTACATTTTCAAAAAAGAAAAAAAATTATCCGAAAATTCCATTTCCGAATTCAAAAACCGTTTCTTGAAATTGAAACTCTTTTTCCAAATTCGAAAACTCCTTTTCAAAATGAAAAACTCTTTTTCCAAATTCGAAAACTCTTTCTTGAAATTGAAAAGCTACTCTCAAACCGAAAAACTCATTTTTCGTAATTCAAAACACCCTACTTTTATTGTTATGTACATAATGTATTCGTCGACTATGCATGACTTGGTGCCACAGCTCCGAGTATGCCAACGTCAAACCTCTCCATCATTATTTCAAACTCTACATTCTAGTTCAGTTGCGAACGTGAATGAAAATCACTCAAAAATCAAACTAACATTCATTGTCATTGCTTTGCCGTCGATTCATTTATCACTGTCGATCTCAAATAGTTTTTTTTAGGTGTGGTGATTCGTTTGTTTCGCATTTCGCGGGTCGCCACATGTCAAAACGAATCCACAAGAATTTCAGGTCGAGGTTACATACCATCGTACGGCCGTCTTATCTACATTCATTCGTTCGACTATTTTCGGTATTCGGCGACCGCTGGCGAATCCCCAGGAAATGTATACTCGCACGACCGGACGTGGTATTCTCAACAGATTTTTCGAGATTCATAGAATAGTTAGTTACACATTAGGTTGCTGGATGGGAATAATCGAATTGAAATGTCAAAATATGCATATACAGGGTGGTGTTTTTGAAAAGAGAAACGTATTTTTCAGGAAGACTAATCAAATTCGTCGTTCGACTTCATGATTGTAACTTTAATACTATGGACAAGCAGTTTGTTATTACGTATATTAATACTAGACACTCGAGGCAACGCCATGAAATTCGAATACTAGGAATTTGAAAATGTTGGTTTGATGATGTTAGACACTTCCGTCCTTGGAAATCATTAGACACTCCCAAAACCAATACGGAAAAGATGATATCGTCAGAAGAGTGAGACAGAGCTGAAAAAACTGATTGGAAGACGGATAACAATATGCAAATCCGACAAATGTAGTTTTTTTCGGCCTTGAATTATACAGGGTAGGTCAAAGAATATTTGAAGCATGGCGTGTTTTCATTCTTCAGACCCCATCGGTGTTTTTTCCGTCATTGTCTCATAAATTTTGAATGAAAATTCTGGTCGAGTTCGCATCGGAAATCAATCGATGACCGTTGAATTAAATATCATTTTCGCCCATGAATCGCGAGCGCATTTCATTGATCCAGCAGCCATTGTTTCGAAAATGGCCAGAAAGAAAAAGCGTATTACGTACGACTCGCGACGGGTTATGCTTCCATATAGAGATGTCGGAGATTTTTTCCGTCGACCAGACTTGGTATAACGACGATGGGACTTGGAGACGCGTTATACACACAGGGCGAATGATACTTTGGGGCGATTCAAAAGTGGTTCATAATCAACGCGAAACTTTAATAGAATAGCTATTTGTGTATTGGGAGCGGGAAGTGATAGTTTTCGAATTATTCCAATACTCAGGAGTCCCCAAAAAAATTGCAAATATCTCCAAAAACCCCAAAACCCCGTATTTTCAACGAACATACCTATGAATAGTCCATATAGATGCTTTAGAAGCCTTTAACGATGTTGAAAATACCAAAAAAAACCAAAAAATCCCAAAAATCACCAAAACTCCCATATTCTCAACGAGAAAACCCATGAAGAGTCCATGTCGATGCTCTGGAAGCCTCCATACTAAGATCAAAGACTCTTTTTTCAAAAAAAAAAGCAATTTTTCTGTCGACACTGTACAACACAGGGTGTGGTTCATCTTCAGGGTCACCACTGACGCAATCAAATTTTTTCTATTACCGAACAACAATTCGTAGAAACTCCAAAGAAACAAGACGAGAAGAAGAAGAATATGAAGAAGAAGAAGAGGAAAAAAGTCCAATCATCTGTTGGGAGCCTAATTCCACACGAACCGCTGATTACGATGATAATGATGATGATAATTTCATAAACGTGTTCATCATCATCATCGACGGGCGCCGGACTCGTAGGAATGTGGCCTGCTGGCCTTCAATCATGGACTCTGCCATGGGCGTGTTACGAATAAATACGAATTACAGGGAATTTCAAATGTTACCAGAAGAAAAAATGCCAAAACAATCATTCGCAACGACATAATTCGATTATGTTTGACATTTTTTCAATAAACACCCTGTATTTCGTTCGAAATCATATGTGAAAGAAATCATCAACAATTCTATAAAAAAATTATGTGGTCTTAAATAACATATAAAACACCCTGTAGTTGTGAATCCGGTCCTGACTATTGAAAACTCTAATTTTTTTTTTTATTTCTTGTAATTTTTCTACCAAAAACTCCAATATAATCATCATGGTGTATAAATCAATATATTCTCTCACTGTATTGAATCCAAAACACCCTGTACACTATATAAAACGATAACTTGTTGAATAATCAGTCGTATAAAGGACATATTTACTTCGCATTACTCAATATCGCCATTACCATAAGTAAATACGAAGTAGGCGTGTGAAATAAACTGAAAAACAAACGACTAACTCACTTATGAATGAAGTTCACACGGCTGGACGCGCCTTAGAAATGTCAAAGGATAAAGGAGTTTTCTGTACGACCATTTGAATTATAATTCAATCAGCAAAAATTAGGATTAGTTGATTTTTGCGAAAACTATACAGAGCCCAGTATATTTCTCGAATCTTCCGCCTTATTGGCCAGACTCGGCACCACTTGAAGCGATATTTAGTGGGTGCACAGAATAACGAAAAAAAAAACGTTTTCAAGTAATTGTTTGCTTGTTTATCGACGAAAACTTGTACGTATGAGCTACTTTCGAAACCTGGTATACTGAAAACGATAGCGTCGCATACCCGCAGCATAAATATCGGCACAATTATTTACAAATGAGCGTAATGCAATGTTTTTATTATTTACCAACCGAAATTTGCATAACAGAACGACTAATGAGTTTGTGACCTTCGATTTCAAGGTACGTCGAGATGTCAGAACAATTATGGTGGCATCAAAATATGTGATGGAATGTTTGTGGTCGGGATAGCAGCGAGGAATTTTGAGGGCAACAATTCGAAAGGGGAAATAAAGGAGTGGGAGACGTCTGACATAATGCCTTCTCTGTCTTTTTCACAATGAAATGAATCGATATCTAGTATAGTTTTCGAGATATCTGCTATTTCCAATCATTTAAATTTCAAGCAATAAATTCGAGAACTTTAGCAGGTAATACTAAATATATAGTGAAAACTTTTCATTCGGTATTTAAATCTGTTTTGTAATTAATTCAAAAATGAATGAATGTCAAGAACAACTGAAATCTGGTTCCACAAGAATAACTGGTTGTATTTTCAATATTGAATTTCAAGTCAAGCAGTATCAATCGAGATATTGAATTAAATATAAAAAAATAACAGGAGATTTCTAAATATAGCCTCAGATAGTCGTTGTTATGTCAGAAATAGAAGTAAGATTATATATTCAGATATATTCCAAAAGAAAGTTTCACTTTGCCCATCAGGATTTATCACTACAAATGATACTTTCTGCGGCACAAATGTCAACAGATGCAAAATATCCTCCAATTATTTAATCTTGCCTCTTCCTATCGCAATTATCCTGATTCTTATCAACAAATGTGAAAAACTTACGCCTATAAAAAATTCCAAACATTTCAAACACTCTATTTTGAGTCGTTACATCAAGTATGCTTTGACGACAATGAAATCGCAGATAACAATCACACGATTGTAATTATCCTGATGATAATCTCAAAAACTGAAATACCTCGTCTGCCCCTTTCGAAGAATAACGAATAAATAACAAGCAGTTACCAAGACAACGAGAAAACATCGAACAGGAGAAAAACAATACACTAACGGTAGGTATCAAAATATCTCATCCATCCTTACGACTTTTAAATGCGAGAGAGACCGAACGAAACCGCAGATACCTTGATTAATGAAATTATTATTGTAAGCGCGCAATGATGTAGGAACAATCATTGTAAAACCGCATTCCTCGATCATTAGACTGTGACGACATGTGAGGCGTGAAACAACTAGCATTAGTCTATCTCCTCATTTTTCAATAGCAGTAATTCAAAAACACCAAAATCGTTCACTATTTCACATTACTGGGTCAACCTACTTTGGAGCTGTCAAACTAATTTTCAACGTCTAGACCGTGTTTACAGCGCATTCTTCAATCAAGTCCAGGAAATTGTTTTTTCTTTTCACAGATCCCATCTAAATGGGCTGCACCGAAATTGGGGTCTGCCGTTTTCAGACAGACCTCTGTAATCAACATTAATGAATATTTTTCATGGCATCCAAGCTCAAATGGAAGTAGAAGAGTAGGCGTTAAACTTTGATGCTTCAAAAACGAGTGGGTTCGCATTTAACCTTACGAAGAACGAACAGTAGATGTAACCTAGCAACGTTCAAACATCGAATTTAATTTCTCACGCACACGAGCTTTCAGTTTCACGATGATTTCCCCCCACAAATTTTAGATAATTCGACTTGTCAATATAGACACGCACTTTGTCTGCTCTTATTTGCGAATGTTTCAATAAAAACGACGCTATGAAGTTGTAATTAACCACCAATTCAATGGTACACGTATAGTTGGCCATGCAAAGAAAATCACTGACGAGCCACTTACCATGTGTTAAAACGTATATCCTCAAGTTCGCTCAAAGTCGAAGTAGCATCGCAGATGGCCACTGAAATATAGCAAATCCAAAACTGATTTCACTGTGTTCAAACTTCAAAACAACGCACGCACACTAACACTAAAGCCACACCGTCCACGTGTTAAGAAAACTCAAAACCTTTCCTTCACTAACACCGGCAGAGCTGTTCTTCGACTAAATTCCCAAGATCTACTGCACAGCGGTCAGGTACATTCTAAGGCAAAACATCATCGGAATGCGGCGGGCCAAGCGAATAAACGGAGCCGCTCGGCGCGTCCGGCGAGCGTGAACGAGCTGGTCGTTTGGGCGATTGAAAGGTACAGTCCGCGACCGCAGTTTACTGGATGCCTGAGATGCGTTAGCACGCTGGTGGCGTAGTAAATTTTCGCCGAGGACTGTATCGAACTCAGGTGTGTTTGGTTGTCCCGCGACGAGGCTACGTTCCACCGCATTCCAGGCGGAGAAAATCGGGCTAGCCTCGGTATGGGTGATAGCGAAGATGTAGAGAGATATGGTGGGTTCGATTGATACCTAATATTTTGTTGATAGATTTTGATTGCGAGACTTTTGAATACGATGCAGTATGAAACTCGCTTAGATTTTATTGTTAATAGACTGCTTGCATGTGTTCTATTATTTTTGAAGCTAAAATGAGCACGTATGAAATGTTGTAGAATATTTTGTTCGTAGATTTCGTGCATAGAAACAAATAAATTGTTGAATAATCAGAAGCTTTGTGCATTTTAATTCCTCTTTCATCTTTCCCTGTCAACGTCATCAAATAATTTCGTGATTGTGTAAACTAAATTAAAAGTCGTCGAAGAGTGAGCAGACCATCGCCAGCTAGACATCTCGTTTTCGTCGCACTACTTCTGTAGTTTTTCTCGTTTTTTCTTGGCTGTCGTGATTGAAGATACGGCTTTTTCAGCGGCTACGTCACAGTGAGGACTTGTTACGTTATTAGATTGCGGTTGAAAAAAAATGTTTTGCATTCTTCGACCAGCGATCGGACCAATAGGGAGACAGCGCGCCAACGTGCTGCGTGCGTACTATACAGGGTGCTCACAAGGCATCAGAGCTTAGGGGAACAAGGTGGCCCAGCACAGGAGGTCAAATTGTATTTTTTTTTGTTTCAGTGTATATTTAAATTGAAACTACGTGTGCTCCATCATGTATTTATTCTTCTTTCAACAATAAAAATCAGTGATCACAGTTCGCAATCCAAAAAACGATTTTACTCGTTTTGTAAACGTTCCAAATTGATTTTTGGCTCCAGCAATTCGGGCTCCGTGGTGCTGGCAGATGTCAAATAAGCTTTGGCCAGGCTCCGTTTGCCCATCTTGTGGTACAAAACGGCCAAATTGTTGAAAGCAGAGGCGTGCGATGGGTCTGCAGACAGGCACAAATTCAAACAATGAACGGCGAGTTGAACATCGCCTGATGCCTGAAAAAACATCCATTCGACATTATATTTTGCCTTTTTATTCGGCATTTAGTTTTCTTTTCGTTTCTTCAATCACTTTCGTATTTTCTGTAATTTTTGTGTTTGCAATTTTAGTCATTTGTCATTTTGATTCTTTCAAAATTATTTGATTCAAGTATTTTTTTGTTTTAATCATTTTTTTCCCAAATTTTGTTCATTTTTGTGATTTTAGTAATTCTTGTCATTTCTGAAATTTAGTCAGTTCAATGATTTTTGTCATTTTGACATCTTTTTTTTCTTTTTTAATAATCTTCATGTTTTCTGTAATTTTTGTTTTTCGTAATTTTGATCGTTTCAGTAATTTGGGTAATCTTGATGAATTTAATCATTTCAGTAATTTTAGTCATTCAAACACTTTTATTGTCTTTTCTATTCACTAATTATTGATGTAATTTAATTACTTATTCGTAATTTTGATCGTTTCAGTGATTCATGTAATTTCTGTAATTTAGTCAACTCAGTAGTTTTAACCATTTCAGTGATTTTTGTCATTTCGACACCTTTATTGTTTCTTTTAATCCTTTCAATTATTTTTTGTGATTTAAGTTTTTCGTAATTTTAGTAATTTTTCATCTAATTTGATTTTTCTCGTAATTTTTCTCGTTTCAGTAATTTATGTAATTTTAATGAATTTAATCATTTCTGAGATTTTAGTCATTTCAGTAATTTTAGTCATTTCGACACTATTTTTATTTTTTTTTTGTTGTTTAGCGATTCTTACCTTTCTTGTTTTTTCAATGAATGCTTTTCGTCAATTTGTGATTTTTATTTATTTTTCTCATTTCAATCAAACTAGTACCTAGTTATTTTGCAATTTTTGTTCGTTTCTATGTATATATTTTTTGTGATTTCCTTTGATAATATATTAAACTCATACATACGATAGCTACGTGTGATAAGTTGTACCAAACCTCCGCCTGTATCGCTATTTCAGTAGCTAGATCGAGAGCTCTGTGGAAACAAGCGAGCGTGAGGTCCAGCTGCTGAGCATACAAACAACACAACCCCATATTATTGTACAGCTCTGCCGAATGCGCCCCCATAGCCAAAACGCGCCTAAAAAAAACCAAACAATCCCACCTGACCTAACCTAACTTTAGTCACGTGCCTGTAATATCTCAGCGCCAACTCTGGCTGATTGTTGTAAAAATGGTACATCCCGATACAGGCGACGGCCTCCGTGTTGATGGACTCTTCGGCGACGACGTTCCTGAAGTACCTCACCGAGGTCGCGGTGTCCCCCAGCCCCTCGCATATCCTCCCCAGCTCCGTCATCAGCACCACGTCCTGGGGGAACACCTCCAAGCCGCCCTTGCAGACGTCCAAAGCGGCCAACGGCTGGTCCAGCCGCAGGTACACTCTGACCAACCGGACGAACGACTCCACGTGGTGGTGCAGCCGCAGCGCGCTCCTGATCTGCTGCTCAGCCTCCCTGAGCATCCCCAGCGCTACGTAGCACTTCCCCAGCTGGATTTCCCACCACCAATCGAGGTGGTGGCGGTGCTGCGTCGCCTGGACGGCGAGCTCCAGGCTAGCCTTCACGTTTCCTTCGTGCTGGAAGACGTACTCGAAGAGCGGCTTGGCCAAGGCGGGGTTCCTGGCGTACTTGGACGTGTTCAGCCTCGAGACTTGGATGAAGGGCCCGTCGCGTTGCGATAACATGGCCGCCGTGACTAGACGTATCGCACGCGCGGATTGGCCGGTGGAGGGCCGAGCGGACCGCAGGCGGTCCAGAGCTGAGCCGGGGCGGGTTTGAGTGCCCGGGCGGGCCACGCCGGAAATCGGGCGGCCTGTGGCTGTGCGAGGTCGCGATCTAACAAAGTTCAACACGGGATGTTCTTATTTAGTTTCGCGGACGTCCATAGAATGTTCTTGGGACCCACTTGAGGACTTATTTGGCTTTTGGACGTTAATTGTACCAAAATAGGACGTCCACGGGACATTCTTTAGGAAAAAATAGGCGATCCATGGACGTCTTCACAAAGATTATTTAATTAAATGTACTAAATAGGAGATCTTAGACGTGATTTTGACATT
This sequence comes from Plagiodera versicolora, assembly GCA_037013635.1. Taxonomy (NCBI): domain Eukaryota; kingdom Metazoa; phylum Arthropoda; class Insecta; order Coleoptera; family Chrysomelidae; genus Plagiodera; species Plagiodera versicolora. The sequence goes on from CM072992.1 coordinate 522,442, forward strand.
TGGACGTTAATTGGACCAAAATTGGACGTCCACGGGACATTCTTCAAGAAACAATAGACGATCTATGGACGTCTTCACAAAAGTTATATAGTTAAATGTACAAAATAGGAGATTTCAGACGTGATTTTGACATTTGGACGTTAATTGGACCAAAATAGGACGTCCACGGGACATTCTTTAAGAAACAATAGACGATCTATGGACGTCTTCACAAAAGTTATATAGTTAAATGTACAAAATAGGAGATTTCAGACGTGATTTTGACATTTGGACGTTAATTGGACCAAAATAGGACGTCCACGGGACATTCTTTTAGAAACAATAGGCGATCTATGAACGTCCTCGCAAGGATATTTAATTAAATGTACTAAACAGGACATCTTAGACGTGATTTAGACACTTGGACGTTAATTGGACCAAAATAGGACATCGAAGGGACATTCTTTAAGAAACAATAGACAATCTATGGACGTCCTCGCAAAGGTTAATTAATTAAATATACTAAATAGGAGATCTCAGACGCGACTTTGACATTTGGACGTTAATTGGACCAAAATTGAACGTCCTATGGACATTCTTCAGGAAACAATAGGTCACTTGCGGAAATTCTCACAAGGATATTTGGTTAAATTTATTAAACAGGACATCTCATGGACGTGATTTTGACATTTGGATATTAATTGGACCAAAATAGGACGTCCACGGGACATTGTGTACAATTAGAGCCATTTAACACATCTACATCTAGTTAATAGGTACCCGAGAGCACTGGTTTTAGGAGGCATGGAGGTCTTCAAGCTGGTCCCAGGTCGAGGAGCGCTAGCCACGACGAAGTCGTCCAGGAAATCCTCCTGAGGCGCTTCCTCACTTTCGATATCGTCCACGTACACTCTCTGAGTCATCGCTTTCATTTTCAAGCACCAAGCAGCCTGATCCAGCGGTAGTTTTTCGAGAATTTCCGTGCAAACATTGACACATTCATCGTAGTGTTTTCTTCTGTAGAGACTCAGTGCTTGATAGAACGGATCCATTTTAGGAACGCGGCGATGCGACTGTGTAGCGAGCACTCTATCGATGTATCCAAAGGGTTGTTTGTTTGTGTGGTGCCCCGTAGCAACACCTAGGGGCGGTATACAGGGGGATCGAAAAGGGCGGCAGCTGTGACATGTGTCATGGAAACGTCAACGGTGAATGTGCGTCAAGGGAGATTATCCAGGCATGTCCAGAAGAAATCGAAGGACACGAGTCAGGAGCTGCACAAACTCCTGGACGACCTGGAGCTGGTGAAGATAAAAGAAGCCTTCGATCAGGAGGACGGGCGGAAGATGACCAAGCACCAGCTCAAAGAGGTGTTGGAGAAGCTGGCCAAGATAGACTACCCAGAGGATAAATTCAACATCATCTTCATGCGGATGAACGCGCAATGGTGAGCAGCCCCACGTCCTGGGTGAGCCGTTGAGAGAATAGGTTGATTGCAGCAATGGCCTGGTGAGCTGGGACGAGTTCATCTCCTACCTGATCCTCGGGTATGAGCAGCAGGAGGTCAGCATGGAGTTCAAGACCCTCGACAACGCCATCCCCCAGCCGCCGACGATGATCAAGAGCAACCACCGGCACTTCGTCAACCGCATCACGTTCTACCCGACGGTGAAGCCGGACAGATCCAGCACGTGGCACGACGGCAGCATCATGACCTGCAGCCATGACGGCACCATCAACTACTGGTCGCTGGACATGCAGCTCGAGCGCACCGTCCAATCCACCTGCCCCGAGCTCCGAGTCCAGACCACCTGGGTGACGGACATGGCGGTGCTGCCCGACGTCAGCGTCATCTGCACGTCCAGCACCGAGCGCGACCTGCGCTTCTACGACACCTCGGCGAGGAAGTTCGAGCTGCGCGTCATGATCACCTCCGTACCGCACGCCGTCACCGCCATGCACTACGTCTTCGACAGGGACATCGCCGTGCCCTCCAAGCTCATCCTCGGCGACACGGGCGGCAACGTCACGGTGCTCTTCATCCAGGTGAGTGCCTGGGGGGGCTGGTGGGCGCCATCTCCGTGGGTGCGTGTTGCAGACGGAGGCGCGGGGGCTGTTCAAGAGCCAGCCGGGCATCCCCTTGCGGAGGGCGCGCTACGACAGCGTGGTCAAGGGGCTGGTGCCGTGCATGCGAGCCGCGGAGTTCGCGAACGTCCACAAGGACTTTGTGAGGCAGGTGTCGTACTACCCCTCGCTGCACGGGGTGGTGTCCTGCGCGCAGTGCCCCAAGGGGCTGCAGATGACCGATATCACGGACCCGGAGAAGGTTTACGTGTACAAAGTCGTCGCCGGGGTGTGGTGCTTCGCCTTGGAGCAGGGCGTCCACATCGTGGCCACGGGGGGCCCCGACTGTCTGGTGAGGATTTGGAACCCCTTCGTGCCCACCCGGCCCGTGTGCACGTTCTACGGCCACCACACAGGTACGGCGCTCCACGCTCCCCGCCCCAACCCCACGACCTCATCCCCGTAGGCGTCGTCAGCATGGTGTTCCAGGACAAGGCGCAGAAGCTGTACAGCTTGTCCAAGGACAAGTGCATCAAGGTGTGGGACATCGGGCTCCAGTGCCTGCTGCAAACCTACCTGGAGCTGCCCTCGCAGCTGGGGGAGCGCAGCGACCTCACCGCCTTGTACAACCCGGAGAGCAGGCAGTGGATCATCGGCGGCGTCATGATCGCCGTGCTGCCGCTCAGCCCCAAGCAGAGTTCCGAGCACACGGACGGAAACACCCACACGAGTGGGGTGTCCGTCATTTTGTACAACAAGCTGTTCAAGGTTGATTTGAGGCGAGTGACATGTCCCCCAGGTGATTTCACATAGTTTCTAGTGCATTGTTTCGTGCGGTTTGGACAGCTACATCATAGTCTGGGACCCTTGGAACGGTAGGCGACTCTTGGTGATCAAGGAAGCGCACACGGTGATGCTGCACGGGGAGATAATGCCTCTGGAGATCACGGCCGCGACGTTCGATCCAGGATACCAACGATTGCTCACAGGTACCCCTTAGAAATCTGTTTTTTTTTTTGGCGCAGTCGCCAGAATCCACGCGTGGTGTTGTGACGTCAAAAGTACGATTGTCATTCGAAGAATACGTCAAACCTCGAAGCGTAATTATTAACGATCCTTTTCGTTGTTGGTTATTCTCCAGGTGCCCATGATGGTACTCTGAAGATATGGAACTTCAACACCGGTACTTGCCTACGCAATATGAGCATCGACAGATGGTCCGAGGTCCAGTCGGTGATTTGGGTGAGAGGAAGGATAATGGCGATCGGTTGGAATAGGAGAGTCACCGAATTCGCTGATACTGGCGAAGCAGTCGGACCTGGTGGTGCTTTCAGGTTAGGTTAGGCTCGAGAAAATGTCTAGAAAATGGCGGAAACGTCGATGAAATGTCAAAATATCCAAACGAAAGTTCTACAAAATGGCGGAAACGTCGATGAAATGTCACAATATCCAAACGAAAATTATAGAAAATGGCGGAAACGTCGATGAAATGTCAAAATATCCAAACGAAAGTTCTACAAAATGGCGGAAGCGCAAACGAAATACTGCTATAAAATCGATGATATCAAGTTACATAACCTCAATTACTAAATTCACGAGTCAAGACTCTCAATTATCCCCATAACAGTAGTTCAATATTGCACACAGCGTTTTTCTATACGAAACTAAGACAAAATAGATTACTGCACGACGCCATCTTGTTTTCAGTAAAAACTGGGACTTGCGTCATACCGAAGACATAAGCGCTGCTGCTGTGAGAGTGCCAGAGACTCTGGCCACCACCTCCTACGTGGGGGAACTGATTTTATGGAGGTTGGAGACCGGACAACCGTACAAGAAATTCAACGTCTCCAATCCCACCAAAAGAATCAAAATTACCTACCTGCTGACGAAGAGCAAAGAGAAAACCAAGGAAGAAACAAGAAGGAGGGCGTCACAAACAAGGGCTTCGCCGTCGATTTCGTCGCATCTTTCAGTGGACTCCATGCTTACAGGTTTTTTTCGTTTTTCAACATTTATAACTTGTTTTGTCGGGGGAACACAGAAAAAAAAAAGAGAAACGGCAACATCGCATATTCCTTCAAGCTGTAAACTCGTAAAAATCCACATTGATACTTCAATAGATTTATTTCACTTTTATTTTTATAATAACACTATTACTTAATCAACCTAACCTCACATTTGGTCACACAGAACACATCACAACACATTTCGATTCGTTTTTTCTTCAACTGCAGGCCCTGGTCGTCATTCTTCTGCCCCGAAAACCCCTCGAGACAGACGAGTATCCACGGTGGCCATGCCAGACGAGTGCTTCCATCTCAGGAAGCTGGCCGTGCACTGTTTACTCTTTCTAAACGCCAGAAAAAGCGACCCAGAAGTAGGTACGTTGCTCGTCGCTCTAGAAAACGGCGTTATCCAGGTGTGGAACCATCACATAGCAGGCGGTTTCATCACTTCTTTCTACACAATCCACAAAGCAGGCGATTACGTCATCTCGATGACCACTGACGAGAACAACGAATTTCTTTTTATCGGTTTGTACATACCTCGAGTGGGGGCGTACGCCGAATCATCCGAGCCATTTCCAGGAACGTCCGTCGGGTACATAAAAACGTGGCTGCTGAAAAACTACTGCAATCCGCCTGAAGACGAGGAGAAAATTTGTCTCCCGAAGTACAGGCTCATGTTCCCGTTCATGTGGGGCGACAGATTCGTGGGCAGAGCTCGGAGGATGGTGGCAAATCAGCCCAAACCGGTGCTCCTCAGCAGCTACAAAGGACACTTTATGCCAGTTTCGGGACTCACTTACATAGACGCGGCTCAAATAGTCATCAGGTGATTTATTCGCACGCGAAATAACATTGACAGTGACACTTGACAACTCCAGTGGCGTACGCGTGTTTGATTTTCAGCTGCAGCGCAGACTATAGCGTGAGAATGTGGACTCTGGGGGGTCGATATCTTCAGACAATCGGTACTTTCAAACCGTGGAAAAATATCAGCGAGGGAGAACCTGTAGACGAGTCAGAGTTTGAGTTTGCCATACCTGCCGATATCAAAAGGGTGGCCAGCTCAACTACGCTTAGGGTAAAATCTCACACTGACATGCCGAGACGTGGAAACGTTCATGGCTTTCTAGGTTTTGTGTGGAGGATCGTTCCCTAAGAAATTGACGATAAAACAGTTGAAGAAACAAGCGGAGAAAGATAAGATTCACATTGACCAGAATAAAATATACGGGAGAGCTTTGGAAAGTCCTGTGCTCGGAAATCATTACACGATTGCTGAAAGAACGACTAATCCTAAAGATATTACGTTTGATACTTCGTTTCCTTACGTAACTTCGGATCATTATTGTCTGGCTTCGAAATTGTGCGTTATCGGAATATATTTCAGATTCCCGTGTATCAACACCTTACAATGCCGCCACCAGTTGAAATAAATCCGGAAGAAACTTTTAGTTCTCCAGATAAAGTGACACAGGAAGGAATTTAGCATTTTTCTTAACGTTCTTATCATGGTTCACAAATTTGATGTATTGTTGGTTGCATAATCATCTTGTGGAAGTCGATGGAACGTCAGAAATGTCAGCTTTAATTTGACAGTCTCAGATCTTTGTTGTGAAAAGTTGTTTTGTTGGTGTAACAATAAATAGAATTTTTATAGTGTATTTATTTATGTGATATAGAAGTTTGGCTGTCTAATAATATCTACTCAAAGCGATTATTATAGTAAAATAAGCATGTCCGAAGCCCCCAAAGTGACTACGTCCGAGAACTCGAACACTAAAAATGGAAATTTCATTTGCGGAGTTGTCGAAGGTGAGTTTGCTTTCAATCAACACACATCAGTTGATGGATGTTTTCCAGGTTTCTATGGCAGGCCATGGACCACCGAGCAACGCAAGGATTTATTCCAAAAGTAAGTACTCAAAAACGCCAACTTCTGCTCGAACGACCGCCTGTAACCTTTTAGAATGAAAAAGTGGGGCATGGATTCGTACGTTTACGCCCCGAAAGATGACTACAAACACCGGGCGTACTGGCGGGAGCTGTACACAGTCGAAGAAGCAGAACACTTGACGAGCCTCATTCAAGCAGCCCGAGATCAAAACATCACCTTTTACTACGCCCTGTCCCCTGGCCTAGACATAACCTACAGTAGTTTCAAGGAAATCACGACCCTGAAAAGGAAACTGGAGCAGGTTTCGCAGTTTGGATGCAACGCTTTTGCTTTGCTCTTTGACGATATCGAATCGGAAATGTCTGAGGCCGATAAGGAGATTTTCCAGTCGTTTGCTCAGGCGCAGGTGTCGGTCACGAACGATTGTTTCCAACACCTGGGACAGCCCAAGTTCCTGCTGTGCCCCACTCAGTACTGCTCCACGAGAGCCGTCCCCAACGTTGGCTCTTCCGAGTACTTGAACACTTTGGGGTCAAAGCTGGCGCTGGAAATCGACATACTCTGGACAGGTGAAGTTTGACAGGAAGACAGTGGGCGGAGCTTTGATTTGGTGGTTTTGCAGGGCAAAAAGTGATATCGAGAACGTTGACCAAGGAGAATATCCAGGAGATAACGGATGTGCTGCGAAGGCCTCCTGTTATCTGGGATAATTTACATGCCAATGATTACGATCAGAAGAGGGTGTTTTTGGGGCCGTATTCGGGCAGGTAGTGATTCGTGTGCATTGAAAAGTGTTTTTTTTTATGTGAGCTGTGTTTGTAGGTCTCCGGATTTGATTCCGAAGCTCCGGGGGGTTTTAACGAACCCCAATTGTGAATATGGTGCCAATTTCATTGCTATCCACACTTTGGCGCAGTGGTCCAAGTGTAACGTAGATGCACAGAGAGATCCTACAATAAGTGAGTCAAATCACAGTTTCTGTTAATAATTTTCTGAAATTTTTCTTCTAGCATTTAGTAATTTTTATTATGGGAAATTTATTATGAATAATTCGATTTTATTATCAATAATTCAATTTTATCATGAATGATTCAATTTTATTTTGAACAATTCAATTTCATTATGAATAATTTGATTTCAATATGAAAAATTCAATATTATTGTGAACAATTCATTTTTATTATTAATAATTTAATATTATCTTAAATAATTGAATTTTATCCTGAACAATTCCATTTCATCATTATTTCAAATCATCAAATTCAGTTATATAATGAATGATTGCATTTCATTATGAATAATTCGATTTTGTTATTCATAATTTTATTTCACTACAAATAATTTCATTATATTTTGAATAATTCAATTTCATTGAGAATAATTTGATTTTATCAAGAACAGTTCTATTTTGTTATGAATAATTTCCTCTTATCACGAATAATTTAATTTCATTATGAATAATTTGATTTTGATATGAACAATTTAATTTTATTGTGAATAATAAATTTTTATTATCAATAATTTAATTTTATCATAAATAATTCAATTATATTTTGAACAATTCCATTTTTTTAAGAACAATTTAATTTTATTACAAATGATTTAATTTTATTTCAATTGATTCAATTACATAATGAATAATCCAATTTCATTATGAATCAGCGCTATTTTCATTTTCGTCTAAATCCATATCGCATGACAAATGCAGACTTGTCATATAGGGGGTGTTATTTTTTAGACGACACCGTGTCTGCGGATATAAAATTAGAGACTGAGACTGAAGACGGTTTGTCTGGCGAAGACGTGCCGTCAACTTTATCGCCCAATATGTACCATCCGAAGCATGCCTTGAGGAACGCCATAAACGATTGGTTGCCCGAGTTTGCGAAGCACAAAACCGCTTGGGGGCCCATCGCCAAGCCCCAACCGGCGGTGGCTGGTAAGAAAAAATCGGGGCACTATGTGGGGGCGTTTTGGGGGTTTTGGACGATGTTTTTTTCAGGATTTTTTTTTTCGATTTTTAGGTGGATCCAGTGCGTCCAAATTCATTTGAAAATGTCGAGATTTTCGATTGTTTTCAATCGAATATTTCACGATTTTTATTTTAATAAAAATCATAGTGGAAGAATTGTATTTTTATTCGCATGAAATGGATTTTTTACAATTTTTTTGACAGCGTAGGAATTGTGAGGACCTCAAATTCGGACTCGGAACATCGATTGAGTTTAAAATGATTTTTCCTTTACATTAAATGAATTTTTCACGATTTTCAGTGTTTTTTTTGTGTTTTTTTTTAATGACCGGGAACCTTGCGTGATTTAATTTAATTTTCTTTGTTTGTACTTTTGGATTTTTTTTTCTAGCAATTATAATTGTGTACTACTAAACAGAATTTCAGAATCGGATTTCGAACTTTGAAATGAACGCGAACCTTGCTTGATTTAATTTAATTTTCTTTGTTTGCATTTAATTATTTTTTCACGAATTTATTTCGAGTATTCTCAATTTTAAAACCGACCACTTTTTTAAATTTCGTCTCTCAATCGAATCGATTTATGCTCGAATAATTTGAAATATTCCGATTAAAAAAATGCGTCAGTTGTTGAAATAAAATTTGCAGTCGTTCCCGTCCCCATCATACCCTCGATCAACACCTGCATGAGCTTAACATCGACGACGACTACCACTTCGACCTGCAGCACCACCACGATGCCCTTGGTGAACTCCAATCAGCTGCAAGCCCTAGCGGAAGTTTGCAGCACGGTGGGTATTTTTCCGTTTCGGAGTTGCGGCACCGCGTCCTGCATATCAGACGATTATTCTTAGGATTTCTCTCGCTTTTCTTAGGTGGCCAGTAATGACAGTTTGGTGAATCCTCTGCCAGGTCCGGTGATGAATTCGCTGGTATCGGAAACGAAAGTGATTTGTAATGATTCGATACCGAATCCGATCACTCCGGTGGCGATTCCCGTGCCAGTCGACGATGTCGAAGCGAAAACGGTGACGATACTCAGTGGGACGATCCTCAAACATGACAAGGTTGGGGATTTTTCGTAGTCTTACGTGGTTTTTTATATTTTTCACAATTTCTGATTATTTTTTAAACCATTCACAAATTTTCACGAATTTTTCATATATTTTCACAGTTTCTCGCATTTTTCACGGTATTTCATGATTTTTGCGGTTTTTTTTTCGAGATATTTGGCATTTGTTATTGTTTTTTCACGATTTTATCAATTTTTCACAATTATCACACATTTAATCAAGATTTTTCAGAATTTCTTGCAATTTTACGGTAATTCCAAATTTTTCAGAAGTTTTCGCAGTTTGTTTCTCATAATTTTTTAGAATTTCTAAAAATTCTTTACAATTTTCTGTAATTTTACACATTTTTAACAATTATCCATATTCTCCACATTTTTCTTTTTGATTCATCAACATTTCTAGCAGTTTATCATATTTCCTTCACAATTTACTGCATTCTTCGCAATTTTCCACAATTATTGCACATTTAATCGAGATTTTTCAGAATTTCTGCTATTTTTCGGCTTTTCCAAATTTTTCACATATTTCACAATTTTTTATGAATTTTCAGAAAGTTTCGCAGTTTCTCACAATTTTTAGGAATCTCTAAAAATTCTTCACAATTTTCTATGATTTCACTTATTTTTCACATTTTTCTTCTTGATTCATCAACATTTCTAGCATTTTTCACGATATTTCGTGGTTTCTCACACTTTTCCCAAATTTCCCAATTTCTCGCAATTTTTCGGTAACTCCTCACTCTAGGCGAAACCCAGTATCAATAGTGAGAGCAACCTGGCTCTGAGCTCTCAGAACGCGGGAGAGAGCACGATGAACACCGACGCTAGTCTCAGCACCGAATCGAGTCTGAGCCCTTCCGAGCCGATGGATTGCAACAGCACGCCCAATATCTCGCCCGCCCACGTTGCCAAAACCGCCAATGGCGGCTCCAACGAAGACGTGGCCATGAGCGAACATTCGGTGAGTGAAGAATTCACTAATTTTTCATGTTTTCCACATTTTTTTTGTATTTTCTTGGTTTTATGAAAATTTTTCACGATTTTTTATGTTTTCCACAATTTTTTACAAACGTTAACAATTTTTTTAATGTTAATCATTCACAATTTCTCACAATTTTTAAAGATTTTCAATGGTTTTTTACGTTCTCTATAATTTTCCACAGTTACTCACTATTTTTCACTTTTTTTTTTCACAATTTTTTGCATTCTTCATATTAATCCAGTTTTTGAATATTGAAAAATGTTTCGAAGTGTCGAATTTGTATTTCAGGCTTCAAGTGGAGTCATGCAAGTGGACGGAAATCAAATGCAAGTCGAAAATATTGACAGGTAGGAGATTTTTACGACCCACGAGGTCCTGAGGATGTAGAGAACAATTTTTTAGGCAAGCTCAATTTTTTTCACTCTCACACTCAACATTAAATTTCAAATAATCGAAATAAAATCAAAGTAATCAATTTTTTTCTACCGCAAAACCTAACCTCAAATAATTCACCCCCTCGATAATGACTGGTGACAGATGTCGAATAGACGTCGTTTAGTGTACGGTTGCGATTTCGTAGAAAAGCAGGGGATTTGACGTACGAAGACCTGGCCCTGCTGTGCGACCTCTTCTACTTGCCCTTCGAGCACGGCGGCCAAGGCTTGCAGTTCCTGCAGGAATTCAACTGGCTGAAAACGAACGCCCACTCGATGATCGGCTCCTCGGGGGGGTCGAAGAAAGATTCCAATCCAGAGGTACGAAAAAAAGTGATAACCATTTTTTTTTTCAGCCCATGGAGTTTCGTACAATTTTTGCGCACTTTTTTACAACTTTCTACGATTCATTTACAATTTTTACAATGTATCTCAATATATTACGATTTTTAACGATTCATTAAAATTTATTATGATTCATAACAATTTATTACGATTTATTACAATTTATCAAACATTTTCTTGCAGTTTTTTACAGATTTTTACAATCCTCTACGATTCATTTAAAGTTTTTACAAAGTATTTCAATTTATTACAATTTATTACGATTTATAACAATTTATTACGATTTATTACAATCTATTACGATTTACTACAGATAATGACATTTTATCAAAAATTTTGTTGCAATTTTTCACAGATTATTACAACTTTTTACGATTTATTAAAATTTATTATGATTTATAACAATTTATTACGATTTATCACAATTAATAAAAATTTTTTTTGCAATTTTTCAAAGATTTTTACAACTTTTCACGATTTATTTAAAATTTTCACAATGTATTTCAATTTATCACGATTTATTACAATTTATTACGATTCATAACAATTTATCACGATTTATTATAATTCATTAGAATTTATTATAATTCATTGCAGTTTATAACAATTCACAACAATTTATAACAATTCATTACAATTTTTTTGCAATTGTTCAGTTTTTCACATTCACATCATTATATTTTATTATATATTTTCTATTTTTTCACAATTCTTTATATTTTCCAAAATTTTCCGTGTTTTTTATCGTCGAGTCAAAAGTTTTCTTGGAATTTTCTTGATATGATGGGATTTTTCTTGTTTCAAAAACCATTTCCGAAAAAAAGCTGCGTACCGAATTTTTTTGTTTTGCTTCCGGTTCACCGAATTCTCTTCCTAGGTCCAAGAATGGCGGTGCAGGGCTGAAAAAATGAACGAAATGTCCAAATCGGTGGACAGATTAGGCAAACATTTGACTGACTGCAATAACAGAGAGCTCTTGTACGAACTGTACTCTTATTTGTGGGACATACGAAGCGTCATTTCGTTGCTCAACTCCTACATCAAATGGCTGGGTGAGCAGTTTTTCGTTATGGGTACAGTGGTGCTCGGAAAAAACGGAATAGAGCAATTGTCCTTTTTTATTGAGCACAACTGCACAATTTTTTTTCGTTAAAGGGGCAGTAGCTTGCAGATTCTCACCATACTTTTCGAGACTGGGTTATTTTCCCTCGATTTTCAAAAAGTTGTAATATTTTTGGATGAAAAATTAATTTTCGAATTTATTTTTTTTTCTGTCAAGCCAACGGACATTTTTCTACATCCATGCAGTCGTACACCCAGGGGACTTACACGTGTACGTATAAATCACGTTTCCAAACTCGACATACAGTATCGGGTTTATTTTATCTGTGGTACGGCGCCAAATTTTTTTGTCTTCCAGGGTTTTCCAAAGGTTGGAAAGAGACTTTCATGAGCGGCGATCAAGAACCTTGGGTTTTTAGGGGCGGTCTCACCGCCGATCTCCAGGTGAGTGGGCGGTAATGTAGGTTGGGAAAGTGTTTGATTTATTTTTTTTTCAGCGTCTGATACCGGTGGATTCCGGTAATGATTTGTTTGTCTATAAGATTCCGGAGGTACCTTCTGATACTGTTTTCAGTGTCCGACCTTATTCGCCATCGGAAGATGAGAAAATTGTTTACAGGTTAGAATTAGATGAACAGTATTATTTTTTCGCAATTTTTCAATGTTTTTTTTTCATAACTTTCATTTTTTTTGCAAATTTTCGAAGTATGATTGCATTGTCATTTTTCCCTCAATTTTTAATGATTTATCACAATATTCCACAATTTTCAAAAATTTTTCAGTTCTTCTGGCTTTCTCATGGTTTTTAAAAATGCTCGCGTACATTATAAGCTTCTACAATTCACGTAGATAAACTGATTTTGTGCAATTTTCCTCCAATTTGCGTAATTGTTTTTTCTATTAATCTGACTTTTCACCATATTCCACATTTTTTGCAGTTTCTCATACTATTCCCGAATTTTCATTATTTTTTGTAATAATTCGAGTTTTTTTTGCAATTTCTCAAAAAAAATCCATAATTATCAACGATTTTTTTTGCAGTTTTCAGTTTTCCTCAAATTTTCAGAATTGCTACAATTTGACTTCCTTTTGCAATTTTTCGAAACATTTTCGCAATATTCCACGATTTTTTCGCAGTTTTTCACAGATTTTCTGGACTTGTTAATTTTTTTTGCAATAATTTGGATCTTTTAAAATTCTTCTGCAATAATTTGATTGTTTTTTTTTTGCAATTTTTGAAACATTTTCGAAATATTCCACAATTTTTTGCGGATTATCTGGACTTTTCAATTCTCTTTCGCAATAATTTGAAGTTTTTTGCAATATTCCACACATTTACAGTTTCTCTGAATTTTTCAAAATTCTTCTGCAATAATTTGATTGATTTTTTTGCAATTTTTAAAACATTTTCGCAATATTCCACAATTTTTTGCAGTTTTTCACCGATTTTTACAATTCATGTAGATTAAATTAGACAACTTATTGCAATTCTCCCCAAAAAAAACTGAATATCCCCCAGTATATGCACGAGGACGTGCAAAGACGGTCTCGAAGACCCCCAGCCGTACCCCCCGGGATACGCGGACCTCCACGCCGACAGGCTGGTCGGTCCGTACCTCACTTTGTGCCCGGAGTTTTGCCTGGTCGTGGAAGACGATGCGGGCGCCGTCGTCGGCTACGTTTGCGCCGCCCCCGATCACAGGGACTTTCTCACCAAGCAGGAGATCGCGTGGGTGCCGGAGATGAGGGAAAAGTACCCTTTGGAGAAGGTGGAGGGGTTGCACAAGTTTGCCCAGGTGAGGGACACTTTTTCGATTTTTTTTCATTTTTTTTACACATGTTCCATGCTTTTTCAATGTTTTTCAGGGTTTTTTATTTTTTTTTTGGAATATTTCACGATATTTCCTTTTTTGATTATTTTTGCGATTTTTTATACCTTGTAATTTTCCATGATTTCACACGTTTCCATAATTGTTTACTTTTTTTCCAGTATTTTGAAAATTTCTAGGATTTTTCACATTTTATCACAATTTTTTTGCACATTTCATAATTTATAAGGTTTTCGTTTTTCTCCCCATTTTTTCGCTTTCAGTTTTCATAGTTCTTTACAATTTCCTACCGTTTGCCACAAGTTTTCGCATTTTTTTTCTGTAATTTCCCAACATTTTTACAATTTTTCAAAATTGCATTTTCCCCAAAATTTTCACGATTTTTATATTCAAAACAACTTTCCACAATTAGACAGAATTTTTTTCATTTTCCATATCGACTTTTCAGGACGCCGTTCGCCACTTCCACAACTTCAAACCCGAAGACCACCCCACCATCCCCAACCACCCTTCTAGCATAGTCTGCAGCCTCCTACCCTCCGTGCTGGACCAGTCGGTCAGCAAAAGACTAGTCACGTGCTTGCTGGCCGCTCTGAGAGCGAACGGTGAGAGAAACGCCTCGAGGCCCCCCGCTCGAGCCCCCCCCCTTTCAACTCTTTTCGTTTCAGGATTTTTCGGCGTCCACGTCGTCATGAACGCCAACGACAGCTACACGCACGCTTTCTACGGGAAATTGGGCTTTGTGGAGAACGCGCAGGAGGGGATGAAGGGGAAAATCGTGATGGGGCGCACTTTTTGAACAATCACTTTTTTTTTTATTTTTTCGAACTCGTTTCTCATGTACAATACTCGGATGTTTTATAATGACTTTGACAGCTGACTTCTCGCTCCGAATAAACGACGAAAACTGTGCTGTGTTTTATTTTTTTTGTGTTTCGAATCTGCGACTTCAAATGGAATTATCGTTGGCCATTTTGATGCTGAGCAATTTCTTCTGGATATCCATCACCTAAGACAGAGAAATGTATCACTTTCGTCTGTCAAATGTAAGCAGTAAACTAACCACACTTTTGCCACCTTATATGATCTAAAACAAGATAACTTGCGAATCGTCATACAATTTGTTGATTTCCAAGAATGAACTTTACAAAAAATACAATACATACGAGTAAGGTTCGTTTGAATCACACTTAATTGTCCTGCAAAAACCATAACCTCAAAACACTTCCACTTCGTCTAAAAGTACAAAGATTTTGATCCATGTTAATCAAACTATTCAGTTTGGAAAGTTATCGAGACACCCCGTATTCGTGTTATTGTTTTACGAAGAAACCATAAAAACGAATTCCAAAGTTCAACACAACATATTAATGATGCAAAAGCAGCAAAAAAGTAAATTCGTGGTGACTCCTACGAATGATACTTGTAGCGACATCTTAAAAAGTTAGGTAATATCAACCTTCGATCAATACGTTGGGTGGATTTCTCTACAATAGGATAGCAAATTATCGTTTTGAAGTTTACACTACTAATTGAAGATGGATAAAGCAGTATCAAGTTTGTGTTGATTGTTTTAGCGCTTGTAAAATTCCAAAGAGAAACCCATCACTGATGCACGACGAATCGAAGCGTTTCAATCAGAGTAAATTCATCTGTAAATTGAAATTCTCACGAACGATATTACTAGCGACATCTTACAGTGTTACGCGAAAACACTTTACAGTTCAGTTCATGAAGTTGATAGTTCTACTCAGAGATGGGGCTAGTGATAACTACTGTACTTAAATCGGTATTTGATCGACGAATTCCTAAGAAATACTTATCGCTGATGCTCAAATAGCAGATTGGAGTGATAACCTTTCATTCTCGACTTTCGAGCAGAGAAAAGTCACAAGTGAATTTCTATGAATTATATTATTAGCGACATCTTATAGCGTTTGGTGAAAGCACTCAAGGACAGCTAATTTCAAGCTCGAATATGCGATAATGTTTTCGATTAGTGACATTTCAGTTTCGGTGTTGCTAGTTTTATTCATAGATGGGGTTAGTAGTATCAACTTCGCGTGAATGTTTTTTGTTTGACTAACACACTGAAGGAAAAAACAATGTATCATGACTATTTTATGCTTCTATTTTATGTGTTTAGTGTTTAGAGTTTATATACGAGGTGTTTTGAATGAAGAGTTCACGAATCTAGCTCGAAACATCGTTTAAAAACCTCCATACCGTTTTGATTTGTTTTCCCGCCTCGTCCATCTTGGATCTCGGCGATTTTTCGTCATCGTAAACGCTTTCCATGTCCTTCAACTGCTGCATCAAATCGTTCACCAATTTTTCTATATCGACGCCTTTACTGTGATCCTTAGTAGCCCTTACGATGCCCTTTTCTTTGAAGAAAACGTTCAACTGAGCCGTCAGCTCTTCTCTGGTGGGCATTTTCTCGAAACCGGCGTGCGTTCCGTACGGAGCCTCAACTTTACGAGCGTCCTGTGTGAATATTTTCGGGGATTCTTGGCGTTTTTGCTTGCGCCAATCAGAAAGCGCCCTCAGGTTTCTTGAAAAATTGGAATTATCACACGTGGATCAACGTTGGAAAAGTGAAAGCACTCCTCCTTGTGTACCTTTCCTGCTGCAGAATCCTCTCCTGATCCGTCAGCAAAATTCTCAGCTGATTCAGCCACCCTTCCTGGAGAGATTTCTGACGGATTTTATCCTTACACCGCATCGGATCCCGGATGCGATTGAAGGAAGACCTCAGGAGGATCCTGGAGCCCTCCCTGCTCACTTTGTGCACGATTTTCAGCGGTTCCTCCGGCTTTTTCTTCTTCCCGTTGGGCGGATGTTGCAGTTTCAGCACTTGGAACGGCTGTCGGAGGCTTTGGAAGGAATCTGGACGAGATTTCTTGCAGCCTTCAAGGCGAGACAAGTTAATGACGGTTTTTATACGAGGTACGATTCGAAGGTTCCAGAATTTTTCGAATTGCTCAGCTTGTGGTAACGCTGGATTTACGAAATTTTAGCCGATCAATTATCCATCCTCTAGGGTTGTCCTGTCAAATTTTCATGACATTCGGACGTTTGACAGCTGAGATATCGCGCCAAATGTGATAGCTCGTTTGCTGTGCAGACACTGTCAAAAAAAAACCTCAAAACACGTTTCAATTCATTCGAATTGCTCAGCTTGTGGTCGCGCTAGCTTCACGAAATTTTAGCCGATCAATTATCCATCCTCTAGGGTTGTCCTGTCAAATTTTCATGACATTCGGACGTTTGACAGCTGAGATATCGCGCCAAATGTGATAGCTCGTTTGCTGTGCAGACACTGTCAAAAAAAAACCTCAAAACACGTTTCAATTCATTCGAATTGCTCAGCTTGTGGTCGCGCTGGCTTCACGAAATTTTAGCCGATCAATTATCCATCCTCTAGGGTTGTCCTGTCAAATTTTCATGACATTTGGACGTTTGACAGCTAAGATATCGCGCCAAACGTGACAGCTCGTTTGCAGTGCAGAGACTGTCAAAAAAAAAAATCAAAACACTTTTCAATTCATTGGAATTGCCCAGCTTGTGATCGCGCTAGCTTTCCGAAATTTTAGCCGATCAATTATCCATCTTCAAGGGTTGTCCTGTCAAATTTCCATGACATTCGGACGTTTGACAGCTGAGATATCGCGCCAAACGTGACAGCTCGTTTGCAGTGCAGAGACTGTCAAAAAAAACTCAAAACACTTTTCAATTCATTCGAATTGCCCAGCTTGTGATCGCGCTAGCTTTCCGAAATTTTAGCCGATCAATTATCCATCTTCATGGGTTGTCCTGTCAAATTTCCATGACATTCGGACGTTTGACAGCTGAGATATCGCGCCAAACGTGACAGCTCGTTTGCAGTGCAGAGACTGTCAAAAAAAAACTCAAAACACTTTTCAATTCATTGGAATCGTCCTGGAACTTTCGAATCCTACCTCGTGGGTGACGTCACCAACCTCCTGTGATAGATTCTTTGCTGGAGTTTCGCGATATTTCCTCGAAGCTCGACGAAGTTTCGTGGATATTAAGAACTGTTTCGTCCTCGTCTTCAGGAGCTGGTGCTTCTGTGTTTGGGTGCAGGATTTTGAATTGCTCTTTGAGGTAGTTTTTTATAGCTTTGGTGCCTTCTACTATTATTTTCCTTCCGGGGTATACCAAAGGGTTCTCGGACACTTGTAGGGCTTTCAGCTTGGGCACCAAACCTCAGAAATGCGTCGAAGATTATGCAAGATGATTTTTTTTGTATACTCACGTGGTTTGGCCAAAAAAATACAAAATTGGCGAAATTGTCGAGGGAAAGTTTATACTTTTCGAGATATTCCACTTCAAAGTTGAAATTTCACTTTCACTTGTACAGTAGCCTCGATAATTTCTTAAATAACGTGAAAATTATTAATTTCCCAACGATAATAGTAACAAAAAAAAATCCAGATCGCGTGATTGACGCGTGAAATCTCTTACCGAGTTCGTTGGGCAAAGCTTGCAAATTGTTATTAGTTAGCAACAAATTCTCCAAATGTTCATGATGCGCGATACTCCTAGGCACGTATTCCAAAATATTATTTCTCAAATCCAACCACATCAGTCTGGGCAGTTTCCAGAAAATATCCTCCGGTAGTCTGAAACCAAAACTCGTCTTTGGCGATGGAAATTTCCGCCTCCAAGTGGGTGGACTTTCCAGTGGAAATTCAGTGCGAGGAAATTACCTGGCTAAGAAGTTGCCTTCGAGGAAAAGCATCTTCAAGTTCGTCATATCCGTGATGGTTTTAGGCACTACTGTTAATTTCTCTTTGGAATGATCCGCTACTAAATCCAGGTGAGACATTTTCACGTCTGTGACTTCTACAATTCGAATTTCGAGTGTAGTGACGGAAGCTTTTTTGGTGTTGCCACAGCTATTTCAATAAACAGCTTGCAGCTCCATAGTAACGATACTCTAGCCTAGAAAGCAATTAGCGGTATCGATTCATTTCAATGCACGCGAGTTTGACAGCTGTGACAGCTCGCCAGCGAGTGCGGCGTTGCCGGTTGTCTTTTTTTTCAGTGATACTCCGGAAAAGAGAGTTGGGTCGAGTTGATCATTGGAATTTGAATCTTGAGACATGGCTTCAATTTATGACATACCGGGTGTTTTTCCAAGGTTGGTCACCCCCTCAACTTCCTTATTATTGGAGCTAGAAAAACGAAATTTGGGGGTCGTGTATTATTGTTCAATTTACATTTTTTGAGGTGTTCACTTGATTTGCTGTACTTCCGGTTTGACCGGAAATGACCCCAACTTTCGATTTTCAAATGAGACATCCTGTATATTTTTACTTATTTCGATCGAGAATGACAACCTGAATCCAACAATTTTATTCTCGATCGCAATGAGTGAAAATATACTGGATGTCCCATTTGAAAATCGAAAGTTGGGGCCATTTCCGGTCAAACCGGAAGTACGGCGAAGCAAGTGAATATGTCAAAAAATGTCCCATGGACTATAATACACGACCCCCAAATTTCGTTTCTCTATCTTCAATAATAAAAGAATATAGGGGTGAGCCACCTCGGAGAATCACCCTGTATAAACAGCAAAATTGGATGCCTGTGGTGTCTATTTTATCATATTCGTGAAAATTTCGACGGATTCTCTTCAAGTGAATTTGGCAACGCTGTAAAAATCGTCATGTTTCGAAAGCAAACAACGAACTTTCGAATGTTTCAGAGTGCGTCAAACTTCGCTCTAAAACAAACTCGGCCCGATTCAGAAACTGTTACGTCTCACTCGAGAACGTACCTGAACAATTATGCCAATTTCGAATTGACTTCGGCCAAGTCAAACACCGACAGTAGGCTCTGAAATACCTGTCCATTGTGACGTGTAGTATATCAACGGCGACTTGATGTGTACACGCCCTCGTTTGCAGAGCACAATCGCCGATTGTAGTTGTAAAGGTGGATAGCACCTGAGAGAGCAACCTGTATATTGGGAAAAAAACATCGTGGGAACTGTAGATTTACGCAATCTGTCTTCTGGATGAATGCTTTCAGTTAGTTTGGATGTAACGTAGCTTTTTCTCGTTGAATTTTTTGTTGCTCTGTCATTTTAGAGTGATGGATTTTTTATTGAGGGCGTTTTGAATTGAAGATATTATACACGGTCCTATGCGAGATGGGAGCGAATTAATCGATTCATCTATCGATAGTCGTAGTGGAATAGTTTTCAGTGAGAATATTCTCTCTAGTCATCAGAAATCCCAATACGACAAATAAACGTTGATCGCTATGCATTAACAAAAGATGAGTCATCGCTTTGACTCGGAAACTCGTTTGAATGCCACACGAAACGCGCAAGCGCCACGTCAAATTAATAAATTAGTAGCCAGACACACAGAGGCTGCTGGCTGGTCAACATCTCTATCACGCTTTGGAATCCAACTTCAGTTTTAAATCTAAAATGGCGGTAAGGCATTAGTGATATCTACACAGCTGTGAAATTTGTGTTGTTTGTGTGGTTCGTTAAAACAATCACAATGTTGTTGAAGCATCATTAGAGTTTGCATCAGTGTCAACGAATGTGAATTCGAGTTCTAGTTGTGCTATTTTTACGTCTTCAATACCAGAACAAATTAATTTGTTGGTTATGTACAGTATAAATTCAGACAGACCTCGCCTAATTATCGTCTACAAGTTAGTGAAAGTTCATTTTGAATACTAACTCTGCTTTCATACATGAATAAATTAAACATGTACGGGGTGTTGAAAAAGTTCGAAGTGAACGCACCGATATAGCTGTTAATTCGGGTGTATTCTTTCAGCCGACGGTATTTCCGAGTGATCACTTTAACGACGAAGAAGATGCGAAAGCGTTGAAAGAGGCTTTCAAAGGTTTCGGTACTGATGAAGATGCTGTTATCGAGATCATAACTCGGAGAAGTAACGAGCAAAGAAGAATGATAGCTTCTAGATTTAAAACGATGTATGGCAAGGTAGGATTTTTGACGCATAGTTTTTCAAAATGGCCTTGAAATTTGTCGAAAAAAATATGTTTTTATTTTGTTATTTACAATATCGTCACATACTGGATTTATGGTATTTCATTACTAATTTAATGGCATGCAATAAACTGTACTTAATAATGTCATAAATCAACGTATACAAAGGAGATAAAGATATTAACGATAACATGTAATCGGCAATGTTATGGCCGCTGTAAAAATAATTCCAAGTAAATTACTCAGTGTTTGAGGTTTTCATTTCGTAAGTAATCATTTGTGAGTGCTTTTATCACACCAATACAGCCCGTTGAAGACTGAAATACATACAGGGTTTCACAAAACTAGCATCTGTCCTTGTCCCTCTCATTGATACCCGCCTATACCCAAGATATTTTCCACCCGATACTGTATCCGAGCAAATTCGTTGCTTAGACTCGAAATTCTGTACGCAGGATTTGATCAAAGAGCTAAAAAGCGAGTTACGTGGCAATTTCGAAGACGTCATAATTGCTTTGATGACGGAACCCATCGAATTCCAAGCCAAACAACTTCACAAAGCCATCAGCGGGTTGGGCACGGACGAAAAAACCATCGTAGAGATTTTAGGAATACACAACAACGATGAAGTTGTTAGGATCGCAGACGAATACGAAGGGTGTAAGTGGAGTATTTTTTTGACACGAAACTATCAGTGTTACGGAATTATGTCACGAATACTTTTTTGTAGATCGTCCAATTTTCCATGTCGTGGTATATTTTTAGATCTCTAGCTTCATAAATAGTGGTACAGTGGCGTTCCCCGTGTTTTTTGCGTAAACGGATAAACATTTTTCTGACAGCTGTCAAACGTCAATATTTTGACAGCTGTCACTCGTCATCGGTCATTCTCCACCGTTTTTGACTTCATTTCTCCTATTTTTCTTGTTATTTTGTGACAGTTTTCGAATTTTTCTCTCACGTGATTGTTTTTCGAGTTGATTCACCAAATTTTAAATTGGAAAAAAATCATTTGGAATGAAATATTAGTGATTCTTGAGGCGCCTGTATAAAATTCTTGTTTATTATTTCAGTGTATCAAACATCTTTAGAAGCCGATATTAAAAGTGATTCTTCAGGGACACTGAAGAGATTACTTGTGGCATTATCAACTGTGAGTAAAACCCGTGTTTCGATATCTAGTATAGTTTTCGAGTTATTTCATGTTGAAAATTCCAAAAAACCCAAAAAGTCGCCAAAACCCTCGAAAATCCCTAAAACCTCATATCCTCAACAAAAAAAAAACTATGAAAAGTCCTTTACATTTTTCGAAAAACTATAAAATCTCTGCAATTGTTCAAATTTGTTTTCCATTGCATTTATTCCAATCACGACAGAAAACTCCGTGGACCTCCTATAAAAATACAGCCGGCAACATCGAAATCCGCAGATCTTCTTCTACTTAACTACAGCCGGCAACAGCGCCGCGCATCTAAACTCGCTCGCGAGAAATTCCATCCGATCGCGTAAAGTTGAACAGAAAGGGGCGTGTCCTTTAAACAAGGCACGCGCTACCTTCTCTCTCTCAATGTTACAATTAAAAAAAAAAAAGATCGGCGCTAGTGGGAATCGAGCTGCCGACCACAGTTTACACGCCTGACCACATGGAATTTTAGGCCACAGAGTCTTTATAATTTGATTAGTTTTCTCGCGTAGTCTAGAGGTGAAAGTAGTAGCCGAAATATTTTTATTTTATCGAAAGTTGTCACGAATTTACTGAACATTCGTACAAGACTAAATCATGTCAACAAATATTATAAATTGGGCTCAATATGTTGGTATATTTACGAGCAAAATTTCGGAGAATTAAATTGCCTGAAAACTCGTATACAGGGTGTTGAACACGGCACTAACCGCCGTTTTGCTCTACCTGGAATCTTTTTCGAATTATTCATGTTTGAAAATCCCAAAAACCCCCAAAACCCCCTAAAAAAATACTGAAGACTTCACGAACACTCAAAAATGTTCAAAAAAGCTGTAAACTGTCACTGTATCCAGGGGAATAGAGACGAATCCAACGTCGTCGACCCAGAGGCCGCTTTCACAGACGCCCAAAACCTCTTGCAAGCCGGCGAACTCCTGTTCGCCGGCACCGAGGAGTCCACTTTCCTGGCCGTCCTCTGCCAACGGAGCAGACCCCAACTAAACGTCATTTTCGACAAGTACCGCGAGATCGTCGGCCATCCCATCGAAACGGCGATCGAAAACGAATTTTCCGGTGAGCAACAAGTGGTTGACGGCAACCTGTTGCGCGCGCGAGTCTACTTCTTTTTTTGCTCGCAGGCGACGTCAAGGAGGCCATGCTCGATTTGATCGCTTGCGTGAGGGATAGGGTCGCGTATTTGACGAAAAGGCTGCACGATTCGATGGCTGGGGTCGGTACTGATGACAGGACTCTGATCAGGATCGTGGTGGGGAGGTCGGAGATTGATTTGGCGGAGATTAAGGAGGCCTACGAGGCCCAGTACGGGAAGAGTTTGGCGGATAGAATAGCTGTGAGTCGAAAGAAATTCGTTGTAATTGTTTAAACTATATTTTTCTTTCCAGGACGACACTTCCGGAGACTACAAAAAAACTTTACTCGCTATTGTCAATTGAAATATTTATTTATAGCGAAACAGCATTGCTATGAATGTGTCTCGAATTTTTAATGTTCCTAAATGTTGCCACATACTCAAATTAATTTTTTCTCTAATAAAACTTCTAGTTGTTTTTATTGTTTTTTTTTTATTTACAGGAAGAAGTGTCTTCTGATCTCAAAAAAACTTTACTCGCCATTGTTGACTAGAAAAAGTGTTGTATAATGTGTAGGCAATTATCTATCATACAGGGCGAAAAAAAATTAGAGAATTTATCGTATTTTTGTATTGTGTATTTTCTGGAATTGAATAAAAATTACTATTTCATCCTTAAACGACTTTTATTTTGATGAAAAGATCGAGTTCACAATATCGAATTTTTCTATTGCATATGAATAATAATAATGAAACAGGTTTATTAAAAAAATATCATTTCATTGTGTTTTATTTCAGAAAAAAAACTAGTCTACAAGTTTGATTTTTTTTATAGCATTTGAATAAAAAATAATGAAACATTTTCATTGCTAATAAAAAAATATTACGTCTCTTAGTTTCATTTCATTACGAATAAAAATAATTATAATAATGAATCAGCTTTATTGATGATGAAAAATTATGTAATTTCCAAAGGAAGGCAATTATGGAACCTTTAAAATTTGGCGAGACTTTGACTTCGTGACGTCAGAACTGCTGTACTTCTTGGGCCTTCTTTTACAAACGTCAACGAAAAAATTTCAGGAATTAATTCATTTTCGGAAGGGGCTCATGTTATTTAGATTAGTATTAAAAAATATTATTCACGGCACTTCAATTTATTTCTCCTTCAACTCTTGTACCTTTTTATTGCTTGAATAAATACACTACTCTTTTCCCTTCCCAATTCACGTCCTTATTTCCTCTACCCCCTGTACAACATTCCTCGACAGCTAGAAAAAATTAGCCATCATCGAGTTTTCGTCTTCCCCGTAAGCCCCCCCCCCCCCGTAAACGACCCTCCGATGCGATGAAGCCCTTATTTTCGCGGTCTGCCCTTTAAAGGGACGATCCGGACGGCCCGTGGCGAATGCTAAATATCTTGTCAGCGGAAGTGAGTCGCCCTGCCGCAGGCTGAAATTGTCAAATCTAATGGATTTCCGAGGGTGGTTGGATGTGACGTGGAATTTTTCACCGGGAGATATTCTCACACTTTTGGATTTATTATTATTTCGTAGTTTTCAATTTTTTTCGTTCGAATTTTTCGAGCTCGTACCAAGCAATGTGCCACAGACATTTTTCGAAGTTTTTCGATAGTGAGAAACGAAAAATATATACAGGGTGTGTCGGAATTGCAGGGCGATATTTCAGGGGCGTATTCTCTGGTACGAAATAAGGAAAAAAGTTCCTATGAACGTGTGTCCGATCTCGATTATTAGCGGAGTTACAGGGTGTTGAAAGTTTTGAAAAAATTTCGTTTTTATTTTATTGTGCTTGATCTACTGCAGATAGAGCTGTCAAATTTTGCACGAGTATCAAACAATTGGTGCTGCTTGATATGAAAGTGAATGTTCACCAAATACTATACAGAGTGTTGCATTTTTCGAGGTCTCGATCCATAAAAGCCTTAAGAAAAACTTGCTCGTACGCCACTGGTGAATTTTGATATTTTTCCCAAGTTCTTCAACCTATTACCTAAATTTTGTTCCTCTTGACTTTTGGTCGAATTCCGTTCAGTTTCCTCAGAAATTAATTAATTTGTAAATCGGCTCGAAGTTACATACTCTGAAATGTTTATTTTGATATTTGAATTTAATTAAAGCATCAAAATCAAATAAGAAAGAAATATATTAACAAATGTTCAAGGAATTATTCAAAGTGGCCTCCGTATACAGGGTGTTTCAGCAATCGACGTTAAGCTCATAATGAAAAAAAATCGTGAAATTTTGCCCCTCCATCGATTAAATTGAAGAAACCCCGGAAGCCCCAAAAAGTACGCAATTTCAGCGTCAGCTCAGAATGTAAATCACCCTAACGTCTCCCCGCAAAGTTTTCCGTCGCATTTTCCAGAGATACGAGGCAGCAGCTACACTGGAACTGTCAATTTTTTCGCGACAGACAAGAAAAACAAGTTAATTTAGACGAGATTTATGATCGTCAGGGTTTCGTTAATTTTCAACCTCCATTACTGTTAAAGAGGATTATTTTAGTGATTCTCCTCTCATCGATGCTGCTCCACACTTCACTTCATTCAATTTACGATGTTCGCATATTCGGAGTTGCGGCACCGCCCAAAACCTCCACCCCATTGATGGGTCGTGCAACCGAACACCCTGTGTGTCAGCTTCGAAAGCGATCCTCAGGATTCTCGTAGTAGACAAAAATCGTACAACAATGACTTTGCCATTCAAGAAAATATTCCTTTTGTGTTCGTTTCGGGGATTGATAAATCAAAAAGGGACGTTACGTAATTTATTGCGAAATAATTTGAGAAGATAGGAGAAGTTTCTGTGTGGTCTTCAAACGTGTGAGCAGGGATATCACAAAAAGATTCATAAATAAAAATTTGTCAGCTGGTTTTATCGAGGATATCTGAATAAAGGTAATGGGTGGATATTTTTCATTCAGAATCGCTGTTTTCTGAATATTTATTGAGAACAAAGAAATATTGACTACTACTACTACACTGTAGAGTTCCTCATTTTTCCCAAAAAGTTTGAAGTGTGAATATAAATACAACAAAAGAAATATTAAATGGGCAATTTTTCACTTATAATACCACAAGAGCTTCAAAATTATCGGGTAAATGCCAGATAATTTTGAAGCTCGTGTGGTATTCGGGGGATTATTTTTCCGTCCCAAATGTCGGCCAATAGAATTGTTTTTATTGTACCTTCCTTATAGTCTTCTCCATCCATTTTCTTCATATTGTAAGCGTAATCTTTCATAATGTTTGCCAATTGCGCTTCACTCGTTTCAGCACTCAATGTGTATTCCCTCTCAGTACAAAAAGTAGTAAATTGGTTCCAAACTATTTTTTTTGCCTTCTCCGTATTAATGGGAACATTTCCTTTGACTTTTTTATCGATGGTGGACAGAGAACAAACTCCAAATCGACTCATTTTCATGCAAAATCTCCAATTTTCACAATTGAATTCAACCTGTCAGTTTCTAGTAACTGGAGAGTTTTTGGACACCCTGTAGAAATATTCCTGGTCCACAATCGATGAAGAAATCACTATCGACGCTTTTTTGATCGCCTGAGAATCGACATAAACTCTCACAGCCCACAAAACCCGAGCTGTCCATTTTCGTACTTGCTGATAATAATTTACACGACTTTCATTCACTGCGACTTCATCTTCTTCTTCTTCTCGTCTCCAATTGTATTGTCAACGCGTTTTCTCAAACCATTTCCATGGCTTTGTGGGAGGTATCGCTATGGAGTAATTTATGTGATACGCTGACCGCAAATCTTTTGAAGTGTCTCTCAATAGATCACGAATTTATTGCGAAAGAATTCGCTCCTATACGAAAGTGACCTCAAAAGATGTTATTATGATGTCAGTTACACGTTTTTAGATACACGTTACGATATTTGGTTCGGATTTTATTCTCCTCGAGGGTTATCCATCAAAATAACTGTCAAATCCAAGTCGTTTTTTTTTCTAGAGACGTACAGGGGTCAACGTTTGGTTATCTTTCATTACCAACAGTGCAAAATAATCCCCAATTGGTTGGGGCATCAATAACAATGGCAACACTGCACACAGTCACTTGGAAACGTTGCCAGATTCATTAAAAGAAAATTCCTCTAATAAAACTTGCCACTGTGTATCATTCTTGACCCTCATACTATAATTCCTGATACTAAATTGCGAAATTGGTCCAGTTGGACGAAAACACTATCACAAATCACACCCGACACAAAGTACTGCGACTCTAACGGTCACTTTCGAATTGTCCGCCAACAGAAATAATCATTACGTCACAGCTGGACGTAGGGGTGTTGAAAATAATCGATCGCCACTAACTTCCGCATCAATTTTCTCTCCTACGACTACCGAATTGTCAAAACATCCTCGTGATTCGCTCGGCAGGGGGTCCTTACCTTTTCCGAGAGCATCGAGAAGGCCGTGGAGAAGAACAGTTGAAGCATGGGCGGCACCGAAACCGAGTGTTCCGTGCTAGCTAGCGAGTTTTAGTTTGGAGAGGCTGTATGTGCTTCGCCGACTGCCAAGTTTCAATACGTTTTCGTGTCACGTATGGAAGGGATAATTTCCAGGATGAGTGTCAATGCAGATTACATAATACATTATTTTGAGCTGAATTTTCGATCCTGATTCGAGGATATCCACTCTCGTGGGTTCTAAAATGACATATCTGGTGATATATTCCAGAGATCTTTAGATTGAATGTCAGAATAGCCATACAGTGATAATAAACATGGATTTATAGGCGTCTACGAAATAAAAACTTCTTTAATTTTGATTTAAAGATGTATTGAAATACTCGACAAAATACACAAATGGCAAAATAATGATAACTACGTGATTTTATAATGATATTTCCCAAAACTCTTAAGTACGCCTCTGGTTTTCAATAGAATCTAGGTATAATCCGATAAAATCCGATATTGAATGATGCTCTTTCTTGTATTTCCTTTCACAAATTATTGCGATATTCCCGAATGAAAAGACCCGTTCTGCTAATGGAGCAAGATTACAAAAGTTTCAACATAGATGTCAACTATTACTTCCGGACAAATTTGACAGATGACAACAGGAGTTACCTCGTCAATTTTAATTTATTGGTATTTGTGAAATGTAAGAAAAAAAATTCAACACGAATTATGTAGAAGAGTGTGGAGTTCTTCACGATGATAAAACAAATTTGTGTCTTCTAGGTCAAAATACATGAGTACCAACTAAAATTTGCATTGAAACAATAATAGAAACAATAACATAAAGAGTAATTCATTCAAGTCATCGAAACTTCGTAGCTTTGAGTTGTTAATTTTCCTTTAAAGTTCTTTGGGCTCCAAATCCCAAATGGGATCGAGTACCCATTTCCATTAGTTTTCCTAACGAGTTTTCCTTTCAAGATAGTCCAATTCAAGTAGAAGATCTATTAATTTCGTCGCCTCAATGGAAAATCTATACATCAACTCGTTTTTACGAGTTTACTATTACTGCTTTTTTGACATTGAGGCATGGAGTGTATTCGAATTTAGGATTTTTCTTTCGAGGTAAGGGTGAAAAGTGGTTAAACTTACCGAGAGGAGGCCTATTTCACATAATAAACTAATGGAGGGTAGAAAAAAATCACAGATCCTGCGAATACGTTTCATAAATGTAATCAGTCTTAAAATTCAATTTACATAACAGTTATATTCATGTTTGGCACTCTTTTTTATCACAAATTTCATATTCACATCACTATCTACATATATTTACACAATAACTTCACATATCCATCTTAAATTCATATAAAAATATCAATACTGTCAATTCATTAATTTATCGTTTGATTTTGACACTGATCTCTGTTCTTTGTTGGAGTTCCTAACAACTCTCATACTGAAAACGTCATCAAACTGACCAGCCTCATCCCTATGACGCAACGTCATTCTCCCAACTGACGTCACCTGATTCCTGCACGGTACAAAATCAGTCGAGTCATCAACTCCGCAAATGTCAATCTCAATAAAGCATGGGTACAAAGGGGTAACTGCTTGAAGCTGACGCCCAAGTGTCGAAAGGCAGCATGACAGGCACGGCGTAGAGTCCTCTAGGTTGAAAATGCGTCCTGGAGTGTTTCTTCAGGTGGTCTTTCCTGCCGAAACGCTTGCCGCAGTGCGTGCACGGAAAAGGACGGAGGCCGGAGTGGATTCGCTTGTGGCGGGTCAGTTCCTCGTTTCTTGTGAAGGTTTTACCGCAGCCGTTTTCTTCGCACTTGAACGGACGTTCTCCTAGAAGAAGAGAAAAAGTGTGTTTCTTAAAGCAAGTTGTGACAGCTCGTCAGAAAGTGCGGTGATGCCTTTTTTTTTCAAGGATACTCCGAAAAAGGAACTTTATCAACTATTTTTTTCGAAATATATTTTCAATTTATGAGCTGACAACATCAAAATTGGAGGACTATTGACTGTGAATATCCGTTGAACAGTTTTTTCAATATTTGTGAGAATTTCGACGATAATCAACAAACTCTACTATCAAATATTTCTTTCCAAATAAATTTTTCATTCGTAGACACTTCAACAGCTTTAATTCACAGGAAAATATCAAATATATTTGGAAATACATTGACTTTTTAATAGATCCATCATAAATACACCCAGAGAGGCCGCCATTTTAAAAACATCTCGACTGAAAAGCTTCATTTTACCATTGACATAAGATATTCTGAGAAATCTTGTACGAGAAATGAAGTACGAGTACGTGGAAGTATTGAAATATCTGTTTTCATTGAAGCTACTTCTGATCTAATGATTTCTTTTAATTATTCTATTCATTAATTTATCGTTGTTTTTATTATTTTCTGAACAATTCTCAGGAAATCTTCTTAAAATTGACGCGGCCAATAAAAAACACCCTGTACACATCGTTAGGCATTTGATTTCTCAATTTTGAATTCGAATCGAGAAGAAGCAATTTATTGTTAATATTTTTCAGTGTCTATTAAATTTCTGACCTAAAATAATTCTTGAAAATTCAAGATCTACAAGATTTTTTCAGAATATAATTTATTGAGCATTATTTATAGACATAATTTTAAAATTAACTGGAGAATTAGTAGGCAGTGAAGATGAAATTATCGACTGAAAATCCGTGATTTTGATTTGAAAATAAACGACAAAAATTCGTCGTTAAAATATCGAAAACATGAAGTGAGATTCTCAAAATTTCTGTTTTAATTGAAGCTACTTTTGATGTAATGTTTTCTTTTGATTATTTCATGAATTTTAGTGGCATTTTGTGTGAATTTACCATTGTTTTCGTTTCGTTGTTTTCTGAGCAATAAAAAAAATACTGCACATATTCAACCACCCAAAAACCCCCCCTCAAAAAAAAATAAAAAACGAATTCCTACTAACCGGTATGTATCCTGATGTGCCCCTTCAGCTGCCCATTATTCGAAAACCCCACATCGCAGTGCGGACACTTGTACTTCTTGGGCCTCTGCTTCTTGGCCGCCAGCATCTTGGCCTGGTGCTCCTGGCTCAACACCCTGGCGTACTCCTCGAAGGCGAACCCCTGCGCCAGACTCTCCATCACCAACGAATCGCCCGGCGCCAATCCCAACGACTGCGCCAAGGCCACGTTGCCATGGCAACACTCTGGGGGCGGCGGGTACGGGAGCGGGCCCCCGTGGAGGCGCTCCTCGGGCCTCATCGAGGCGCTGGAGGAGCTGTCCCACGGCCGGAAGATCTTCACGTCGGACGACTGGCCGCCGAAGGGGTGCATTTCGGACACTCGAGATTGTTTGACTAAGCTCGGTTGGTGTAAACAGGGGTTTATACCCCTAGGGCGAGGGGTTGGGCTTTGGGTCGAGAGGGGAGGGAGCTACCCTCTTTTGTTGGGTGGTTTTCGATGAATGGACGTGGTGGGGTTCGTTGGATTTTCGGCCCTAAGGCGATGGGTGTAGATTGGTGTTGGTTAGTTTGGTGTTTTTTCATGGTTGTCTTTTTCGATGGGGTTGGATTAAGGGTATTTACTCGAATCCACTTAGGGTGAGTGAGTGTCAGGTAAATAGACTGTTATTATTCTATTCAATGCGATGATTTCATCAAAGCGGATTAAGTTCAGGGGAAAATAGTTTGCCCAAGTCACACTTTTTCAAATATTAAGTTGTTGTACTTTTGTAGTTGCTCCGAGTAATCGTCAGGACAAATAAATTGAGAAAGAAATGTACAGGGACATTCATAAAAATACAAAAAAAAACAAACTCTATTCGTTATTTTCTA
Organism: Plagiodera versicolora; assembly: GCA_037013635.1. Classification (NCBI taxonomy): domain Eukaryota; kingdom Metazoa; phylum Arthropoda; class Insecta; order Coleoptera; family Chrysomelidae; genus Plagiodera; species Plagiodera versicolora. Next base: position 553,648 of record CM072992.1, read on the forward strand.
AAAACCTTAAAAATGTCATCAAATCAAGCTCGTTTAGGAAAAAATAGTTTGCCCAAAACACACTTTTTCAAATATTAAATTGTTGTACTTTTGTAGTTGCTCTGAGTAATCATCAGGACGAATAATTTGAGAAAGAAATCTACAGGGATATCCATAAAGATACAGAAAAGAAAACAAACTTCATTCGTAATTTTGTAAAAACCTTAAAAATCTCATCAAATCAAGCTCGTCTTTTAACATAAAAACAATATCTTTGAAGTCATACAGGGTGATTCTCCAAGGTAGCCCAGCCCTATAACTTTTTTATTATTATTTTTCGACGTCATTATTATTATTTTTCTTGTGACGTATCAAAGTCACAAGAAAAAGTCATAATTTTCCCATGTTGATCAAGAATGAAGCGATTTACACGATCCATGGCATTCTAGATAAAAGAATGAAAATCGAAATAATCAATATGTCAAATATTCACAAGTGAGGTGTTTTTAGATTCAGAACGTCATTCTCGATAGAAATAAATGAAAATATAGAGGATGTCCCATTTAAAAATCGAAAGTTGGGGTCATTTACGACAGGTCAGGTACGACAAAGCAAGTGAGTATGTCAAAACATGTCATTCGAACTGTAATACATAACCCCACAATTCCGTTTTTCGATCTCTAACAATAGAAAAGTTACAGGGGTTCATATCCTATTCCAAAACAAAGAAAAAGTTGTCATCATGTTGAAAAAAGTACGAATATTTGCACACGAATTTCTGCTTTCAAATACGTTACTTCAAATAATGACAAATTTTGATGGATTCCTTTTTAATTTCACAAGACGTACCCAAAGGATTCAGTAACAGTTTCGCTACTATAATACAAGGGTTGTAGAACATCCAGTAGATCGATCATATTCGAGATCAAAAACCGTCAAAACAAACTTTGCGTTGTAGGCTCCTAAAGACCCATTTCAGTCGAAGAAATTCAGAGAAGAATTAAGCTGGGGTCCCACTGTACGAACACACTGTATATTCGCTTTCATATTTTCCATTTATTATTTCTTATGATAGACTTTATGATTGTTATAACTTGCAAAACGAGGCAGCAAATTATTTAGAGTTCAATTGTTTTTTTTCGTCCTGTGTTTGGTATTACTGTTGTAAGACAATTGACATATTTTCATTAACTGGTCCTCAAGTTTGGAAAATCCGCCCATTTTGACGTCACACTTGGGTAGCCCATTGAGAAACGTAACTCTGATTGTAATTTAATCAAAAAACCACCACTGCATCGAGAAAGACATCACCAAAACCCGCGAAAGTCCAAAACTAGAGGGAAACACCGAAATTGTTGCATTGTTAGACAGACTTCTGTGTCACTGTGACATGATCGAGTGGTTAATAGTATTCAATCCGCCTCTTTTTTCTGGAGTTTCCGTGTTTTTCGACAATGCCAAGTCTATTTCTGGATTCGGGAATTTTTGATCGATCGCTCAGACCAAACAATAAACCTAATTCGATATTCGTTTTGATAGTTATTCAGTTTGATAGGCGGCCGAGCACACTGTATAACGTCAATTGGAATCTCAAGAGGGCATTTCTTCAAAGAAGACACTGCTCGAAAAAGTGGTTGAGATTTTATATTCTTTGTTAGTGTGTAAGCTCTCGATATATCCGTATTGCATTTTGAATCATCCTGTATATTCGAATGAGAAAAATCAAACAATAATTCTGTGACATCCAATGATGTTTTGTGTTGCACATTTCACAGTAAAATAAATCAAAGAAAAGTCAAACTGCATCTTTGAAAAAAACTAAAAATTTGTAAATTATAGTTCATTTTTCATTTTTTGACATATCGACCCCACCTCTCGATTTCCAATAGGGACATCCTTTATATTTTCACTCATTTCCTTCGAGAATGAAATTCTAAATGCAACAACATTTCACTTGTGGATATTTGACAAATGAAATCATTTTTATTTCAGTTTAAATTTTACGATCTAGAATGCCATGGATCGTGTAAATCGCTTCATTCTTGATCAAGTAACATGGGAAAACTACGACCTTAAGGCATATGACGTCACTGTCGTTTCCATAATTATTTAAACGTCACAAGAAGAATAATAATAAATATGTCGAGAAATTATAATAAATAAGTTATAGCGCTAGGCCACCTTGGAGAATCACCCTGTATAACTTTAAACAAGATTTTCTGTCATATGAAGAAAGTTATATCGAAAAAAAAAAACACAACAGACGTCAAAAAATCCATGACGTCATAGCGCTTTGAAATCCCACACCCTGTGTGTAGAAGTCACCATATTGCTTGTCGTCGCAGTCACACATTCTGAACCCTTCCTCGGCCCTTACCACGGCCCTCTGCGATCATAAATAACGTCAAAATGGCCGATACGACGTGCTTTCCACTAGCGTGATTCCGTTTAATACTAATTCGAAAATCCGTTTAGGGAAAATTATTGTTATTCCTCGATCGGGGGGAATATCTTTTCAACCGCACCGTACAGGGTGAGACGTGATAACAGTCGAAAAGTTTTTTCAATATTTCAAAAAAAAATCGACTAGAATTGACAAGCATTATTTCTAATTGGATTTGGTATCGTTGTGACGTCACTGTGAAGTGTTGCCGTACTTTACATCAAAAGTTCAGTATATTATATATTTATTATTATAAAAGTACTCCATTGAAGAAAATGCATGAAAGGAGTTGATATATCCATTGGAAAATTATTTTGAAAAGCTGGACACACAAAATCAGTGCAGGTTTCAGAATTTTTTGCTATGATTTTTAAGGAAAAACCCCATCAGTCCCTATTATTTCCTACCAAGCATTTTGGGCCACAATTCTACACGGTTCACATTCTTGACTCACCCTGTATATAATATTTCATGACCTGCAACGTGATGATAGCAAAATTACCAAATAATTTCCATTTTTTTATATAAAATACAACTCTCAAGACACTTTTTGTGCCTGTTTCAGTGAATAATTCACGAAAAATTGAAAGAAAACTACCCCTGGACCAAAAACCGAGTCACCCTGTACAGAAATCAAATCCGCAAGACCGAAATCATCGTCAGGAAGCCCCCGACCCCTAGCTACCCGGGGCGGGGTAGGCGGTTCACCCCATGTGTGATTTCAGGGGTGCTCTATAGGCGTTCGTAGGGGAGGGACGTAATTGGTTCAACTCCAGCCCTAGCAAGCGATACAACAACCCTTCTTGGCATAAATTGCCACTTCACAAGAGGGTCAGGAACATGCATTCGAGTTTTTAGGCATGGAAAAATATTCTGGGGATGAGACTCTGGCTGGATAAAAATAGTAAGATTTTTACGATAGTGGTTTGGGGTTTTTTATTTCATTAACTTTTATGTGACCTTGAGGCTCAATGAAACTGAAAAAAAAAAAAGAAAATTCATTACTGATTCTTTATCAAGTTATCAACAATATTAATGAATATCCAGATTTGTTGTCCTGATTAATTTTAATATTCCAAGACTGTCATTCGAAAAATAAAACTAATATATCAAATAATGCATCGAGAAGTGCCCTTTTCATAAAAATTCCTAGTACGTAATATTAAATCGTCAAAAGTTCGAATCGGAATTAAATATAAAACATAGGGGGGGTCATTTTCGTATTTTCAAAATAATTAAAACAGTCAATTACTACATTCATTAGATATTATTATTAGATTCAAATATTCCCTTTTGGGGGCTGTTTTCACAATGTTTCGATTCGATATATTCATCTTCAGGATAGAGTGAACAAATTTCGAGAACTATAAATATATCGTGATAGCAAAAGCTTCAGAAGATCAACATATACAGTGTGGAACAGCTAAACGGAATAAATTTGATAACGAATAAATGAGAGCGTGTTGGGAAAAACGCTCGTACACGTCGATTTGTATTTTCAGATGCGCATTTTTTCCAAAAAGAAATAATTATATAGGGTGTGTCATGTGGCAGTGGCTGATACCAACTTTCTTATTATGAATACAACCCCCTGTATATTATTAGTATTTTGGATTCTTCGGAAAATTCTAAACACAATTCATGTGCAATGTCCCATACCTATCTTCAACTGTTTCGGAAATACTGAGTGTTTTCAAATGTATTACAAAAATTAACATTGAAAAAAAATTATTTTATTAAAAAAAAAGTAGAAAAAACATTGATTTATTGATGTAAGAGGTGTTTAAAATAGAAATTATTTCAAAAGTATATTTTTAGACGACTTTTAGATTCACGCAATTTTCATTTTTTTATTTTTATTTTTTTAATTGACTCAACATGGGAAATCGATTAATTTTTAACAATTTTGACCAGGAATAGTAATTTCCCAAAAGATTAATACATATTTTTCACTTTGGAATGAATATTTTGTCGAATCCATTTTCCAAGTAATTTTCCTTCATGAAATTATTGAATAATATCGAATTTATCATTTGGAGGGGGGGAAATACACCCTGTATGACATATCGCTGTCAACTTTGAATCTCGACAGCGTCACCAAAAACCGCTGTGCACCGAAGAGCCAACAGTAAACCGATACGCAACAACAAACGAGCGACCTGTCATCCGTCAACCGTCGATATCGATCCTGTCATCAACCCGACCACTTAACTTTGCCAACAAAAGCATACAGAACGCTCTTTTCTCGCATTATGTCGCTCCTAATCTGTCCGACACACAAACAATCGACACGAGAGTCGGTGTGAAAGTGACATTGTGTCTTTGGCGAGGTGTGAAGGGCCTCCGACGGCCCGACAATGGCCGCACCTCGATGCGGTACTTCACAACCACCGCATCACAACGGCCGATCGGCAATTGTCAATGGGCTCGGCCGACTAGATGTAATTTGGTTCAGTTATTGGACCGACAAAGCCGGCGGAACCATTGACTTGCGTTTTCTATGGGTCCAGACGGGAAAATGGAAATGATATGCGGTTTCTGCGAGACCTGGTTTCCTACAGGGTCATGCGAAAGTACCCGAAAAATAGTGTTTCAATGTAAAATACTTTTGCGAAATGCAGAAAAGCAAATACTCAATCGAAATTTCTTTGAAATTTTCTTGTATACGTTAATGGTATACTATAATTCCCCATTCTTCTGTTTTACCTAGTTTCAATTCTTTACTTCATATTGCTTTATATTACTAACACATAACTTAATAATCACAATATCAATACGTAACTTTACAGTTATTTTATATTTTTATATTCCTATATGTTGGTATTTTTATATGTTTTTCATTTTTCCATTTCTCTATTTTACTATTTTTACATTTTTCTATTTTTTTATTTTTCTATTTTCTCTATTTTCCTATTTTCATATTTTTCTTTTTTTCTATTTTTCTTTTCTTCTATCTTTCTATTCTTCTATCGTTCTATTGTTCTATTTTTATATTTTTTCTATTTTTCCATTTTTCTATATTTCTATTCTTCTATTTTCTCTATTTTTCTATCTTTCTTTTTTTCTATTTTTATATTTTTTTATTTTTCTATTTTTTCTTTTTTCTATATTTCTATTCTTCCATTTTTTCTTCTTTTCTTTTTTGTTATCATTTTATTTCTCTATTTTTGTATTTTCCTCTTTTTCTACTTTTCTATTTTTCTATTTTGTATTTCTATATTTTTATATTTTCAAATTGTATTTCATAATTATTTCAAGGTGCCCAAAGTCTGTTCATGCCTGGGAACACAGTCTAGCTTTGGCTAAATTGAACCCAAACATGCCACAAGTATTTAAAAAATAATAACGGCCATTTTGAAATAATATTCTCAAAATATACTACACTCATATCCATCTGAACGAAATGAATAAATACTTTTATTATTATTACTTAAGCTTTTTTATTTGAATACTAACTACACAATAGGTATTTTGACAATACTACCGAATGGAATTACTGTTTTTCCTTCATTTCAAAACAATGGAGTATCAGAAAGTATCAGAAGTATTTCAAATAAATCACATCTCTATCTTTCTATCATAAATCCCACTTCTGAAATAGGATGACTCGATTTGAAGTCTCCAATTCTCTCTCAAAATGCGCTGTATGCATATTCCTAAGACTGGGTCTCATTAAAATCAAACAAAAACAAGATACCGATCACCAATTAAAACTTTCCTGATCAGCAATAACCTGAAGACGAAGATTAGTATCGTGTGTCGTTCCATCATCGACTTCTTTTTCGAAACGATGACCTGGTAGCGATCTAAAGAGCTTTTGAAAGGTGTGCCAAATTCTTAGGTATAAATCGGATAAAAGAATCTATAAATATTTTACTATGAATGTCGACAATAGTGGTGGTGAGGTTAATCGTGCATACTCTGTGACGAATTTCGGGCTGCTATTGAATGAAATTACTTTCGAAAGATTCAGGTCAAAATTTCGTGCAAAGGGAATTGACAGTGTTTTAGTTATGCTTTGAAATTTGACGTCTAAATCGAATGTTTGTAGATGGTGCGATTTTTTTATTCAGAGAGCTTTGAAGTTTCAATTACTGGGGATTTTCTCAAAATCGTCAACAGGAAATTGTAGCCATTCATTTTAGTTCCATTTGTTGGTATTTTTCTGAGATATTTAGTAAGTTTGCAGGCAAATCGAGAAGCAATTTCAACAGTCTCACTATGAAATATGGTTTGGATATATTTCACATAGCTATACAAAAACGAGATACGAGAAACAAGAAACGAAATACTAAATACTGAATACTGAATACTAAATACTACATAATGAATACAAAATACCAAATACAAAAAACGGAATACGAAATACTAAATAATATATGCTGAATACTGAATATCTACTAAATGCTGAATACAAAATATGAAATACCAAATACGAAAAACGGAATATGAAAAACGAAATACTAAATAATAAATGCTGAATACTGAATATCTACCAAATACTGAATACAAAATATGAAAAACTAAATACTAAATAATAAATATCTACTGAATACTGAATACTAAATACTGAATACAAAATATGAAATACCAAATACGAAAAACTAAATATTAAATACTAAATAAGAAATACTACTGAATACTAAATACTAAATAATGAATACCAAATACTAAATAATAAATATTTTTGAAATACAAGAGTTGTATAAGTACAAGAAGCAAAATAATTTTTATCCCAGTTGTATTTTTGTACTTTTCTTTTCGTAGTTTTTCTATACAACTGTGGTAATTGAAAAAGCAAAAATCAGCGACACAAACCACTGTTTCCTTCGCCCATTTCTTCGTGTGAGCATTTTCTCATCCGAACCCGAGTCACCGACCATTACGTCGATTGTAAAAACTCAATAAGCGCCCTTCCAAGTGCTGCGTCGCATTAGGGAAATGGGGACGAAGATATACGACATGAATACAGGGTGTCATAAATATCGTTTTCTGGTTTGGTGACAGACCGCACTCGATCGCTGCTCTTTTGTTATCGGACGCGTATCTGTCAGGGGTTATGGAAAAATTAATCGACACTTTCCCTTGCCGAGACCAGGGGTGCATCGTATTATGCACCGAAGGAGGGGTTAGTTACGGCTCCGAAGCTTTGTTTTTCAAGGTGTTTTCGTGGAAAGTCTAGTGGGGTCAGCTACGGCGATCTTAGTGGCTACTCTAGGAATCCATCGATGGAGGAGAATCAATACATTAGTTTCTCTATCTGTGGTTGTTTTCTAGTCAAAAAAGCCACCATAGCTTTTTATACAATAATTATAAATCACACTTTCTTATGCCTTCTCAAAAAACTCGAATTTAAATCTCTCTAATTCCGTCCAGCAGACTCATTTTCTGTTTTGCTACGACTATAAATTCCTGTGAACGACTGGGATCAATTCGATTTCAATTAGTTGGTCTGCAGAGTGGCTTTTCTTCGGAAAAACAAGATAATTTGGATTATGAATTATTCAAAAAACTCCACGGATTATTCTGAAAGAAAAAAAAGCATCAAGGCCTTTTGAAATTGGGGAATATTACCCCATAGGCGTAGCAAATTCCCACTTCGCGAGAACATTGACGTGAAAACCACTAGAAAACCACATTCAAACCGTCCCCTGAGCCTTGCACACCCCTAAGACTAGAAATCGCACGCGATGGCATCGTCAAGAAACAAAAGCGGATCCCGAGGAGTGCAGAAGAAGAAGAAGGTCCACGTGATGTTCGCACAGCTGCGCGATCTTGATCGTAAATAATAGAAAAACAGTCTTTCGCTTCGATGATTCTTATGAGATGTACCTTTTTGATCTGAAAAGGCGAGAGGGTAGCGTTTAGGGTTGGTTGACCGCTGGAGGAGAGACTTTTAGGCGCGGATGGAGAGTCTTTTTCTGTTTGTGCTTTGTTAGAGTTAGGCTCACGTGTTCGTGTGATGTGTCAAAAGTAAAATTATGATCGAAACGCGAGGCGGTTTTCGTTGGTTTCGAATTTAGCGCCTTCGCCAATTCATATGGTATATTATCCTTCCGTTTTTGAAGCTGTGAGAGGAAAACTATTGTTTTTTGGGGACTACAAAGTGGTTGACGAATTGGAAGATCAATATCCGTGATCGAACACGAGATTCAACCATGAATAACCAACTTATTCTTGATTAAATGCAGATTAAAATCACCAATAATCGAAACGGACGCATCCGCCAAAACTTTGAATTCGTAGCATGGTTACGAAAAAACATACAATTTATTTATTTTGAAGCAATATATAATGCATATTCGATTCTCAGTTCCTATCATGTTAATTCCAGGAGTCTATCATACAGGGTACTCGGGAATTGTTGGCTTGAAATAAACCTTTACCGCACTTAAGAGCATTCGCCACAAAACAGAATAAGGAACCTCCACCAAATTTTCAAATCTTTCTTGTACAGTGAAATTAGCAAATCTAACCACAAATTCTGAATCTCAACAGAACATACCTTGACATTCTGCTATACCAGATCATTTCCTGAAAATAACGATAATAGAAAACTATAGGATATTCTCGTAACAATTTTTATTCGTCATCCCATAACAACTTTAACATCCCGTATACGCCACTTTATGAAACACTTTTCGATGAATGTGGACATGGAGATATGGATTTTACGCTGGTTTTATTACCGGATAACAACTGGTAATCTTAGAGCTGCCTCCATATTTTCAGTTTCAGTTTCAGCTCTGATGATTTTAATCCAAGAATAATCGTTTTGTTACAAAGAATTGCGAGCTCGAAGAATATGAGATCTACAGTTTTAACCTGTAGTGATTCTAATAAAATTGTATAGAAGCAATTATTCTGCCAGACTAATTGGGGAGTAATTGAATTTCAGAATGGCATCTGGAAATGATCAGGTACTGTATTTCCACGACATGCATTGTGTTATCACATCTACCATTTCTTTATGAGCTCAGACAACATCTAATTCAGTTGAACATATTTTTGTAACACAACATGTCACGCATTTTTGTTCTGAAAAAACATGTAGCGCATTTCTGAGTCAAATCAACATGTAGCGCATTTCTGGCCAAGAATTTTGTCGTCCATGCTGGAACTACATGTTGTGCATTCCTACAAAAAACATGTTGCGCATTGTTGCTCTTCAACGACATGTAGTGCATTTTTGAGACAAACCAACATGTAGCGCATTTCTGGCCAAGAATTTTGTCGTGCATACTGGAACAACATGTAGTGCATTCCTACAATAAAACATGTTGCGCATTTTTGAGACAAACCAACATGTAGCGCATTTCTGGCCAAGAATTTTGTCGTCCATACTGGAACAACATGTAGTGCATTCCTACAATAAAACATGTTGCGCATTGTTGCGCTTTAACAACATGTAGCGCATTTTTGAGACAAACCAACATGTAGCGCTTTACATCTTGTGACAAAAAAGACATGTTGCGCACTCAATGATAAAAAGACATGTCGCGCATTTTCACGCTAAAACGACATGTAGTGCATTTCTGGAACAAATCAACATGTTGCGCATTTCTACAAAGAATATCATTCGAAAACATCATGTTGCGCACTTCTACGCGACACGACACGTAACTTTTTCGTCGTACGATGCGGTTAATCACCCCGTAAGTCCTCTGTGTGAATATGGGATGGGTCTCATCGATTGTGGGAGCGCGCGTGCGTCTTTCCGGGCGCACCGGAGCGGCAGTTTCGGCTACAGGATCGCGACGAGCTGCAGCGAAAATACGTCGTCCTCGCCGCCGTCGGTGTCGCTGGGAGAAATTCGCTGCTGCGGGTCGAGAACAGTCGAGGAAATTTCGGAAAATTCGCCGTACAGTCAGTCGGCTGCGATCGGTTTTTTTTTTCGAGTTGCGAGAGAGGAAAACGGTCGGTTCGCATGGAAGTATGAGTGAGAGTTTCGGAAAGTTCTTTGAGGAGAAGAAGGACAAGGTGAGGAAGATGAGGAGGGGATTAATTTCATTTCAGTTTTAATTGGGAAGTTTGGTGCTAGTTTAAATCAGAAGTGGGATAAATCTGGAGCTGTAACTTTGGGGAGAATTGTTGAATCATTATCGAAAGCTCTAACTTAACTGTTATATAATCTCCAATCGTTTCATGCGAGCTATACACTATACTTTTTCAACGATAATTCCAGTGAAACTGCAAAGAAATATAATTACAACATAAAAACAAAAATAATTCTGTCTCGTAGGGCTCATACAGTGAACACATTTCCGATTATACAGGGCGTTCCTAAAAATTGTGACACTCCGCTAGAATCCCGAGCAGAAATATCCGTAGTAAAAAATAACAACTTTTTTCTTTACGGCTTTTCCCTGACTAATCTCATCGAACACATTTCTCTGGTCTCTGTTTTTCGCATCTGTAGAATCATAAATTCAAGCTGGAACTCCAGAATTTGTCTTCGTTACATAAATTCGTTCTCCAACAAAAAATCGAGACTGGATAGAGATACGAACGAGCGATGCAATTTTGAATACGGAACGGTCCAGTGTTGTCTGATTTGCATGCGTTGAATCGTCGGAGGAATGTAGAGCAGAGTTCTGGGGTCAATAAAGAACGAAATAGAGAAAATTAGAGACGGATTTTCTCGTGTTTTTTCCCAGTGTGATCCGGAATGGTTCAGATTTCCAGTTCAGTACACTGGAAGATGTTCAATTAATCATCGACTAGTTGTATTTTGATACCTTGGTTTATATCAAGTGATGAATTCACGTCTACATGGTGTTCAAGAGGCGCTGAACATGTTGGTGAAAACCGTTTTCTGATATCCAGTACGGTTTTCGAGTTATTTCATGTTGAAAATTCCAAAAAATCCCAAAAAGTTGGAAAAACCCCAGTTCTACTTCCATTTCCCATCGAAAAAACCTGAACCTTTGCTCAAAAGCTAATTAAAAAACACCACGTCCAGAAAATTACTAACTGGCCAAGGTTTCTCTTCCTTCAAGATATTAAATTGGATTCAATGTGGCTGAAGAGTTTCCCAGAATTACATCTCTGCTATTATATAAATTCTCCTCGACCACAATTACATTGAATTACCTCAAATAATTCTCCTGGAAATGTCGGTCTCGGATTCCTCATCATTCCCAGTGAAAAGAAGCTCTTTTCGCGTTTCATACGATTCAGAAGTGGGATAACTGCCTTCAAAAATAGATTCGCTTTTGTCTCCCCTTTTCTATAATAAGCACATTGAAACCAAAGACTTAGACCTTCTTGAAGGTTTCATCTGGTGCCAGATGACATATGACATATTACAGATGACAAATGACAGATGACTAATGCTTCATGAATGATTCAAACTAATGGAAGATGATCATTTATTATCACACTATTGAAAAGCGTTCCATGGAAATGCCTGTTAACTTTCGTAAACAAAACACTGCGAAGCTATTTATATTTATGCGGTCATCGTATTAATTGGAACGTTTGGAAAGCTCGACACATGGCGAACTTACCACCCATATCAATGTGGTGGAAATATAATGGAAAACATGAGAGATCCATTAAATTTATGACGTGGGAGGTTTTGAGGCTATGTGATGGTTGCTCGAATTTTTCAGTCCCCTGATTCGAGGTTATCGACCTGGAAATATGATCGATGACTCACGATCCTCTCGATTGATTGTCAACTGTCAATTTGGCATTCAAAAACGACCCAATTAACTGTCAATCAACTCTTTATTCCAGATGCCCGAGCCCGTGGTGATCACCTCCAGAACATGACCTCTCCTTCCAACAACAAACCGAAACACAACAGAGTGAAATTCAAATACCATGTCCAAGTCTCTCATCCTCATCATAGACCTAGACACCAGGACGTGACCCCCAGAAGCACCCCGTGAAAACCCCCCTTCCAAAATGCGCAACCTCCTCGTCCAGCTGCTGCTCCTGCAGCTGGCGCTTTCCCAAGCCCTCCCCAGCCAACGAGACCGTCTCCGCGGGCACGTCCACTTCGCCATAGCCGCGCCACCTAGTGCGCAGAGCTACGGCAGAGCTTTCAACAGGACTTTGGCCAGCATCACGCAGAACTACTTGGCCAGCAGAGTGGACGGGTTCTCCATTAACGTCACCGTGAGCACGGTCAGCATCGAGCTGCCGGAGAACGGCAGCTTCAGCTCCCAGCTGCTGGAGAGCGTTTGCGAGAAGTTCCAGGGGAAAAGGGTCGTGGTGGTGTTGATAGTCGGGAACAGTCCGGCTGCGTTGACGGTTTCGATTGCTGCCAAGCATGCAGGGATCGGGGTCTTGTGGGCTAGAGGCAGCAGCCATTTTTTACCGGAGTTCCGGAGTATGGTGAGTCGCAAAAAAGTTCAATTCCAAGTCATAATCTACCTGGGTATGGTGAAGATGCTCCCCACGAGCGAAAATGTAGTTGAAAATGATTTGAATGGATCCAATTCTTTTCATTTGCCACCATCAAAAGCCACAAAAAGAGCATCGCTTATGAATATTCAGAGCCGGGTCGTTAGAGCCTGAAAGGCTCCCCATTCACTGCCTTATTTTCTGTACGAATAAACTGTAGACTTTTCTGATAAAATCACACATTCAACGATGTTTCACTGCCTACAGGAAAGCTCGACAAAACACATGCTTCCGTATAACCCAATTCTTCAACGATACGGATAAGTGGCATGGAAAGTCCATCTTCCCAATGAATATTCATCATCCAACTACTTCATTTATTCAGCAATTTATCCACACATGCAACCCCATTTTTTTCCGACTAGTGGAAAATTTCAGAGCACATACACAGCACGTAGAAAACGTATATTTCAAAGATAAACAGTTGAGTCACTGATGTTGAAAATCTGTGTCAATAACACGCAAACTGTGACAGAGGACACAGAACAGGTGACAAATGATACAAAAATGTGACAAATGACACAAAATATGTGACAAATGACACAAAATATGTGACAAATGACACAAAATATGTGACAAATGACAAAAAAATGTGACAAATGACACAAAATATGTGACATATGACACAAAAATGTGACAAATGGCACAAAAATGTGACAAATGACACAAAATATGTGACAAATGGCACAAAATATGTGACAAATGACACAGAACACGTGAACGAGTTATTCGATGTTTCCTTGGAAAATTGGTATTTGGGAAATGGGTAATGACGATTTCCTGATCCGATAACTGATCGTGTTGAGGATTTGAGTTTATCCGCGAATCGGTTTCGCAAGGAAGAAGGCAATTAGCGAATCGACGAGCCTGTCCCGTTTCGCAAACAAAAATGACATGGGTTTCGGGTTATTGCTATGCGGAAGTTGGGAGTTCGATGGGGAAATTTGAATTGCAAATAGCGTAGTCGTGTTCCGACTCCATAATGCGCCTGATACTCTTGGGACAAGTCAATTTTCATCGTTTCTCGCTCGCCTCGAGTTCTGCAGTCGCATCCACAACTGATTTTCTGATGTTTTTAATTCGGAAAGCTCGAGTCGGATACGTATTTTCTCGCTTTGTCTCTCACTGGGTCCTTCTCGAGCGGAAACTTTGTTTTCACCGGCATTCTTGGGAAAGTTTGAGGTAGTCCCCTTCAAGCTCGAAAGAAAAGATTTCCCCAACAATGAAAACTGGATAATTCGCTTGGATTTCCCAAGTAACCGAGTCGAAAGTTTCACAAACACTTTTAGCCTCTCTTCCAAACATGAGTCAGTTGGAATTTCCAACACCACAAACCCAATTCTGGTACAGAGTGTTGATCGATATCTGGCACGTACCAGCAGGGTGTAAAAACAGTTGAAAAGCTCGCAGTTAACGACAGAATCCTTGGTAATGGAGGAGGGTAGACCTTTTGGGCTGTGCTCGATCCTTCTGGATTGACTCCAGACGTATATCCTGCGTCCAGGGAATCCAGGAAATGGCTTAGGCGACAATCGATTATTAGAATCAACTCCACAGGACTTTCTTCTTGCTCTGATGAGCCCCAGCACTCTTGAATAGCAGGACTTCCCCACTGATTTATCTGTCGCAGCATTTTCCACGACCCCCCGCATAGATTTCCTGCCAAACTTTCCTATAATTCCAGACGGAGGTCAGAAGTTGTGAAAAGGCGAGCAGAGCCAATACTTTTTGCGTTCGAATACGTACGGAACTTTTTCCACAAACACAGTTATCGGCCCGAGGAAAATGGCCGCCGAATTTTCACAATAATCAGGTCGCTTTTTATTGCTTTTCCGGGCCAGTGATGGCGCAGGATCCTGCAGATTCGCTCCGGATCCACAGAAAAACTTTGACGAATGGGTATCTGAGAGCAGCTCGGAATGAGCCAATTATTGGACCAGTTGGGCAGCGAACAACTGTCACTGTCAACCAATGAGGAAATTGATAGATGACAGTGATAATGAAGGTCCTGAGGAATTGCCAAACATAAAACAACAGAAGGAGGAGACCAAAACTAAGGAGAAGAGCTGAATTGCTTATGAAAAGGATCAACGAGCCTAGACTATCCAGAAACCGGAAACAAAATCGAGAGATCCCAGATGAAACTCACATTTCACATGAGGATATCGTCTGGATAAATTCCAGGACATCCATCAGGAAGATCCAGGACAATGCACATCTTTTTATGTTGTTCTTTTATTCAGCTATTTTCGATGTGCGATGTCCATTTTTCATCCCTACGAACAAAGAATACATCAGAATCGATGAGGATTGGAATGTTCTATTATATCTCACCAAGACGAGAAAGCTCCAGCTAGAATCGATTCCAGAAAAAACATGAGAATTATGGTCGAGGTCTAGACTTCACGAATAAAAATAAACGGAGGATTCCATTTCAGCAAAGGGTCAATATCTTTGCACCAAAAATACCAAGAAGAAGAATCCAATCTCAGGATTTCGCAGTTAAAAGCCTTCAAAGTGTTCCCATCTCAGTTCCACAATGTGAACGTCAATTGATGACACCTAACCTAACTAAA
The DNA here is from genome assembly GCA_037013635.1 of Plagiodera versicolora. Classification (NCBI taxonomy): domain Eukaryota; kingdom Metazoa; phylum Arthropoda; class Insecta; order Coleoptera; family Chrysomelidae; genus Plagiodera; species Plagiodera versicolora. Next base: position 569,059 of record CM072992.1, read on the forward strand.
CCCTTCAATCCAACATCCGATCTGGTGGACTAACCAAATTCTCGATTCAATTCCCTAAGGATTCCTTCTGCTTCACCAGATCAACAAAGTAAATATGGACCCAGTAAATCTTGAAACAGTCTTTCTGATTCGGAATCAGTCAGGAAGAAGATTTACGATATCCCTTGTTTTGGGGCTTAGGGATCACGAAGTTTACGGTCTTAGCCTGGGGTCTCTGACCAACAAGAAAATCGCATCCAGATGTAATCCAGTCTTCCTAATCTGGTATTCGTTCTAAATAAGCAGAAGGACAACTGAGCTTCAAAGAATCGCAGTATCAGTCTCAGAACGACGTGCTCAAGCAAACAATTGGAAAGTGACATTGACAATTGACATCGACAAATGACAAGTGACAGTGACAAATGACAAGTGATATCGACAAATGACTTTGACAAATGACAAGTGACATTGACATCGTTTTGATTGAACGAATGAATAGCTAGAGTGGTCTGTCAACATTGAATATGGCTAAAATAAATCGACAGAATGAGAATAATCATACCATCGAGTTATACAGTATGTGCGAAGATATACACTCTGTACGGATTTTTTGTGATACAAATGGTCCAAGATGGAGGATCATCCGATCGTTGTTGACCCGAACTGGTGTCTATCTATCGATCGCAGCGACGAAAACTTCGCTACACTAACGACAAAAGTGGCACGACTTCGAGCATTGTTTTTCCATTTTGCAGACGTTCCAAGTCGTCTGTCTATACAGGGGCGTGTCGAGAAGCTCGAGAGATCCGAGCTAGCTTTGCTGTTCGTAATGAATAGGTGGATAGGTGCCAGATCTGGTGACCTACTAGGTTTACTTATTGATCAGTGAGTTTGTGAGATGTTTTGACGAGCTAATTTTTTTTGGTGGAAGATTTGACCCACTTTTTCGGGAGCCTTATATGCCATCTTTGCAGGATTTTCTTTTCGATAGCTGGGATCTCGAAATCTGCAGTTTATTCAACTCCATTTCCTGCTACAATCGACTCGGGTGGAAATCTCAGCAGCTGTGGATCACTGAGTGCATTACCACAAGCTTTGTGATGAATAGAAATGAAAAGCGTATGCATATCGACCTGGTAATCTACTCTATATAGAATGGGGGGATTTTTATCGAAAGGAAATCCATATTGTAGAAGAAAATTTGCTGTGATTGCGAAAAGGTTGTTGGAAACTCAAGCAGCTCAGTGTCTTTTACATTCATTCTGATCATTAAAATAAAGTTCAAGACCCCTTCTATCCCCAGAATACCACTAATTGAGGCGCCCACTACGCCCACACTGTAACCAATTGTTTTTTCCCTGTCTAGGAATCGAGTTCCTTGGAAGTCCACTTGGCGCCAAACGGAGGCGAGCTGGTGCACGCCCTACGCAGCCTACTGCTCCAAGCCCATTGGCACTCCTTCACCGTGTTGGCGGACAGGGCGTCTGCCACGGCGCTGCAACGCCCCGAGCTGTGGCGGGCGTTGGGCGCGACGCCCTTACATCCGACGCTCGTCGCTTTGCCCTCACCGTTACGCCAACAAACGCTTTTCAGGTAGAAAACTGGACAAACACTGTTTTTTGTATGCTTGGGTTGTATGTTTGTAACTCAGCCAAGTGGCGACATCTTTTGAGCGAATTGAAAAGCTTTCCATTACAGGTGTCTGTAATAGTTACAAGTCTTGCATCGCCAAGAAAAATGAAACTGAATAATAAAAATAAATATAGTTTGTGAAATCTTCAATGATGAACTAAAAAGGCAAGATTCTTTCTTTTGAAAAAATGCAGGATATCTCGTAGTCTCCCTATACCGATGAAGAAGCATTGAATGTGGACTTTGACCCCAAATTTGTAGTCCCAAACTTAATCATGTCCTGGAGCTGTGCATCTCATCTCGGATTCAATTTTCTCTTGCAGTCTACTTTCCTTATAAATGGGGTATATTACAAGCAGCCCTTATAAATGCTCAGAAAGAGGGAGACGCTTCAATGAGAGATGAATTCATTCAGACTCACTTCTGGGAATTTCAAATTAACTACTCTCGTCTATGAAGAAGCGTCCTGAGATATAATTTAAGAAATTACTTTAGGGGGTGTTTAGCCTGGGAATGAGTGATGATAACAGGGTTGAAATAATGATTTTTCCAGGAGCTACATTGGTAGTTTCTCAGAATGTACTGTCAAATTTTCAAGGGATATTTTGAGAACCTACTGAATTCGATTCAGTGCAAATACGATTGTGAATGATCTGAAACTCAGATGCGATAAAAGAAGAAAAACACCCGCAATCTGGCATGGTTTTATAGCCTGTGAAAATCCGATCGGAAATCCGATTCCAGATAGGAAATGTATTCATCGATTCGATATTGTTTTCAAAAGGATTACCTTTCCTTTGTGGGATTTTCAATTTGACAACTTTTCCACTGCCATTAGTGAGGTTACATTAGATTAGGTTAGATTAGGCTAAGTTAGGTTAGATTAGGTTTGATTAGGTTAGGTTAGATTAGATTAGGCTGAGTTAGGTTAGGTAAGATTAGGTTTTTGATTAGATTAGATTTGATTAGGCTAAGTTAGGTTGGGTTAGGTTTGATAAGATTAGGCTAAGTTGGGTTAGGTTAGATTAGGTCAAGTTAGGTTAGATTAGGCTAAGTTATGTTAGGTTAGGTTTGGTTAGGTTAGATTAGGTTAGGCTGAGTTAGGTTAGGTAAGATTAGGTTTTTGATTAGATTAGATTTGATTAGGCTAAGTTAGGTTGGGTTAGGTTTGATTAGATTAGGCTAAGTTGGGTTGGGTTAGGTTAGGTTGGGTTAGGTTTGATTAGATTAGGCTAAGTTGGGTTGGGTTAGGTTAGGTTGGGTTAGGTTTGATTAGATTAGGCTAAGTTGGGTTAGGTTAGATTAGGTCAAGTTAGGTTAGGTTAGATTAGGTTAGGTTAGGTTTGGTTAGGTTAGATTAGGTTAAGTTGTAGCCTCTTGAGTTCGGAGTTTTTCGAGTAAATAGCATCTAGCATCAATAGATTGTTGATGAAAGTACCTAGTTTTTCTCGATTTTTTTTCCTTTATTGGCAAGGAAGAATTCTGATAGTGATCCATTGAATAAACCAATCAAATTATCAATGAAAAGCTAATGAATCGAATAAGAAGGTAGGGAACTTTTCGAGAAGCCCTCTAGCTCAGAGTTTTGGAAAGGAACCCATCAAAACCTCCTTCAGTGGTTCCATCAATTCCACTCCTCGCTGACCCGTACCTCTTCCAGAAAACTGGCAGACATCTCCAGATCAACCAGAGGCGTGGTGGTCCTCATGAGCGACCGCGCCAGCTCGGTCCGCATCCTCGAAGAAGCCAAACGCCTCAACATGATGGACGGCCACTTCGTCTGGCTGTGGATCGACACGGCCGCGGCCATCCACATCAAAAACTCCACCATCGAAGAGCTCCCAGACCCCGAACCGCGCTCCAAGCGCAGCCTCCCAAGCTACGACGACCTCCACACGCACTACCTCCTCCAGAACGACAAGAACCTCATGCTGAACCGCCCCGACGACCTGGTGCCGTGGTGGACGGCTTCTCCGAGGAGTTCCAAGCGGAGCAGCCGGGCGGTGGCTCAGAACCTGTCTGAGCTGCCCGCGGGGTTGCTCAGCATGAGGTCGCTGGCCGTGCGAGTCGACAGGCACCTGGTGAAAGGGGCCGTGAGGTTGTTGGGCGCGACTTTGAAGCACGTGATGCTGAGAGCTTCGGAGAGGGCGCTCAGGGACACCGTGGACGGCGGCACCGAGGGGTGTTGGGTGAACAAGGCGAGAGAGAACGGTTTCGTTAGTGAGTTCATTAGGTAAGTGGTGTTTTTGGAAAATCTGACGCATCAGTAGCATACTCGCAACCCCGCCATAGCAGTTGGAATCTATGAGTGAGCATGCACGAAGCTGTTGACCCCATATCATCCCCCCTTCTCCTCTCTGCCTTCCCCCGAATGCTTCAAGTGGTTAGCGAGATATCGATTGTGGTGTCTCGATAATATCGTAGTTGTAAACTCGTACGGTGGAACAATACGAGCATTAATTTTGGGTAAGCGGAAGTGCTTCATCCGCCATTGTCGATTGGGTCAATTGAGCACGAATTCTGCTCCGATTTCACGTCACGTGTTTACTGCGTGTTAGTAATCAACACTGAGAGGATTTATTTTCGGTCGAGTGTTGCTTGAATTAGTGGCGAGATCCAAAAGACGTATTTTTGGTTTGTAAAATTGTATTCAACATGTTATCGATAGTCTAGTCTAGTCGAAATTTCCCCAAATTTCGAAAAAACCGTTCAACAGTTACCCACAGTCAATAGTCATCTAATTTGAATGGTAAACCTAACCCAACTTTCTCTTTCGGGGTTTCACGGAAAAAAAGACAAGCGGCAACACTGCACTCGCTGGCGAGCTGTCACAACTGTCTTGTTTGAATTAATAGACTATATTTCGAACCTAACCCAGCATATTGCTTTCAATTCTATATCCTTCTATACAAATCACCTGGAAATATACTATTTCCGTTTTCTTTACAAGACGACAACTCGCTTCGTTGAAAAAATAAGCCATTTTTCTATGCCATTCAGTGACTCGAATTTCCCTGGAGTTCCAATATTTATAGTCAATCATTCGTTTGCTTTCGAAACTGGCAAAGAAGACAGCAAACGTTTTACGATAATCGATTCGGGAGAGAGCACCAGTTTTTTTCATTATTTACGTTCGAGTTTCGATTCTATCTCAAGAAATATCTTCATGGATAGCTTCCAACTAAATATGTGACGTTTTGCATCCAAAAAACTTCGACAAAAACATCTGTACTAACTTTACTTCAACCCCAAATCACCCTTCACCGTTTGCAAGGTTAGAAGAAACTCTTTTTCAAGATAAACGACTTCTCATTTGCTCTCCCATTGACAAAGCTCCATCCCAGAAGAATTTATGAACGTTTTACCAAACGATTGATGCACTTTCCAGGATCAGCTTCACGATATATCCTGATGGCTAATTGCCACTCTATCCCAACAATCCACTTTCTAGATGTTGAAACACTGTCAGCGGTGCTACTATGCATTATGTTGATATTGTAAGTACAGAAGCATGGAAATGCTTGTCGACTGTATCCAGCTTATCTTGTTAATCCCCACTATATTTAAACCGGAGTCTGCTTAATACTGTGATCTCTTTGAATACAGCAGAGCATTTATCGTTGTCATCCAGGATTTTCCAGAATGAGTCTCTTGTTCCGTTTAGCTACAATAAAATTCATGGGACTACAAATCCTTGTCCCAAGTAACTCTAATTTGTATCAATTCAAAAAACTTCAAACCCAATTCAATTGGGATCAATTGTCTGGATCAGAAAGTGTTCTTTGTTCCATGCTGTGTAGCCAGAGCAATTTGAAATGCATCCAGCTGGATACGGTGATAGTAGCACAGTTATAAATCAATTTAGAGGAAAATTAGGTTAGACCTGTCGATATTGCTAATGATTGGTCGAGCTTCAATGTTCCGTTGAGTGTTTTGGATATTCTCCGATGCTGCCAATGAAGAAATAGAGGAGTTGATGACGAAATTAATAAATCATAGTCGATTGATGGAGCTGATGACCTCAATGCGATGCAGGGAGTGTTATTGCGATTCGAATATCAAACTCCATGCAGTGGAAAACCAATACAATAAATCCCATATCTCTTTTCATGTCCGCCAGCTATTACCAAATTTATGACTGCTATAAAAATGTTCAATTCGTACAGTGTACGTTTTGGCGGAGATATGCCTCGCCATGGGGGGGATTCTCGTAGCATTTTTCGCTTTCAGGGAATTGAAGAAAGCCTGTAGCAATGCCCTGGCGGGAAAAAGGTACAGCCAAGAAATGGGCGTTGATAAAGTGGACAAATCATTAGTAGCAAACTTCGAGATACTCAACCTAGTCCCGGAGCCGTTCGTCTACAGCAACAAAACCGACATGGGTGAGAATCCGAAGCCACCCCCATCAGTCTCCCCTTTCATCTCCGAACCCGTTCCAGACATGCCCCCTCATTCGACCACGAGCCTCAAATGGAAACGAGTCGGCATGGTGTCAGGCAGATCAGTCCGTCTCGACACCATAGTCTGGCCTGGGGGCGACCTCTCGGTAGCCGCAGTTTCCTCACGAGCCAGAACCGTCTTCAGGATCGTCACCGCACTAGCCCCTCCCTTCGTCATGACAAGCGACATGGACGAGGACGGCCAATGCTTCAGAGGTATCCCCTGCCACCGCGTGCTCACCTCCGACAAAGACAACCTGACGCTGGTGTTCAACGAGATGCAGCACCTGGAGGAGGAGGAGGAGGAGAACGAGGCCAAGGAGGAGGAGGAGGCGCAGAAGAGTCGCTACTACGAGGACTACAAGTTTCTCTTCGGGGACTACCCCGGGGAGGAGGAAGGGGAGGAGCGGTTTCTACCCTTCAAGAAGTTCAAGTACCAGACCAACTGCTGCTACGGGTTGTCCATGGACTTGCTGGTGAACATCGCCGAGGAGCTGGAGTTCGATTACCACCTCTACATCGCTGCGGATGGCCTCTTCGGTTCCAGGATCAAGAAGGGCGCCAACAGGACTGCCAGGGATGTGGGGAAGAAGTTTCTCAGCTACAGGTCAGCTTCAACTCGAGCTTCCTCCATTGGAAGTCAGAGTTTTTCTTGTGCAGGTTGAAAAACGATCGGCTGAAGAGTGCTCGCTCCTACAAGAGCTACAACCAGGAGGACGCCGAGTGGAACGGCATCGTGGGGGACTTGATTTCAGGCGCAGCCCACATGTCGTTCGCCCCACTGAGCGTTTCCAGTGCCCGGAGCCAAGTGATCGACTTCAGCGTGCCGTACTTCTTCAGCGGGGTGTCTTTCCTAGCTGCTCCCCAGCAGAAATCGGAGGTCCCGCTTATGGCGTTCCTGCTCCCCTTCTCCACCGAGCTGTGGATCGCTATTTTCACCAGTAAGCCCCAGTTTCCCCAACTACCAAAAAACCTACCCCCAACTTTGTTTACAGGTTTGAACATAACAGCAATCGCCGTCGCCATCTACGAATGGTTGAGCCCTTTCGGACTCAACCCTTGGGGGAGGCAGCGTTCGAAGAACTTCAGCATGAGCTCGGCTCTCTGGGTGATGTGGGGTCTGCTGTGCGGGCACTTGGTGGCGTTCAAGGCCCCCAAGAGTTGGCCCAACAAGTTCCTGATCAACGTTTGGGGAGGCTTCTCCGTCATCTTCGTCGCCAGCTACACTGCCAACATAGCTGCATTGATTGCAGGGCTGTTTTTCAACGATACCTTCAGTGATTACCACGACAGGAGTGTGAGTATAAATGGGGATCTAGCTACTATTTTTTATTGCCCTACAGAGCCATCAATCAATGTCAACGCAGCTTCAGGGGCTGGGGAGAAGTCGCGAGTCATGCTGGTCGATATTTTTGGAGATAGCGTGGGAAAATCGAGATGAAATTTCACCTTCTCTTCTCTTGAACGTTTTCGAACGAGAAAGGGATTCAGGTCAAGTAGAATTACAGCAGTGGTTTTAGGTGTTTCTGCAACTGACAGCAAGTGTGTTTACAATGATGACAGCGCTCGAATATGGAGGTGTCAGCTTGGAGTGTCTGGATTGCCTCACACATGCATATTCAATTGACTTCCATTATCTCGAACTATTATACGTAGTCAAAGCGGCGTTAAATAACTCCATTCTCTTCGAACATTTGTTACACGTCAAATGTCAACACGAGGCATTCTCGAAAAAAAAATACACACAATAAATCATCTCCTACATCGGGGCAAAACACAATAGCTCCCATTTTCGCTGACTGATAAACAAGATAACTTCTCCTTGTTTCCGCGTTATTAATGATCCAGTTTCTTTCTCGAAGAACCCTTATAAAAGCCCAGAAAAAATCATCCGAATTTATATCCTCCCGCCCTCTGTCACGAGGCTCCAACATAAATCCAGACGAAGTTGATCGAGTACAAGATCCAGAAGGATATTTCCCTCCATTCCAGCTTTTGGTCCAAAGAGTAGGCGCCCCGAAATCCTCAGCAGCAGAGTACTACGTCCAGAAAGCCGACCTGATGCTTTGGGAGCACGTCAGGAAGTTCTCCCTGGGGAGCATAGAAGAAGGCGTCGAGAGACTACGGAACGGCACCCTGGACATCCTCATCGCAGACACGCCCATCCTGGACTACTACCGCGGCACCGACCAGGGCTGCAAGCTCCAGAAGATAGGAGTGAACGCCATCAACCAGGACACCTACGCCATCGGCATGGCCAAGGGCTTTCCTTTGAAGGTAAGTGCAGGCTACACCTGGGGGCACACCAACTGGGCTTGTGTTCCAGGACAGCATATCGGCGGTGATTGCCAAGTACTCCAGCAACGGGTACTTGGATATCCTCCAGGAGAAGTGGTATGGGTCCTTGCCGTGCTTCAAGCTGGAGACGGAGATCGCGCAGCCTAGACCACTGGGCGTAGCCGCCGTCACCGGCGTCTTTATCCTGCTAGGCGTCGGTATAGCCCTCGGTCTGCTCATTTTGGTGGTCGAGCATTTGTTCTTCAGGTACACGCTGCCGATGCTGCGGAACCAGCCCAAGGGCAGCATCTGGCACAGCCGCAATATCATGTTTTTCAGTCAGGTTAGTTCTCGTTGAGTGTTTCCAGATCACCCTGTGTACTGAAATGTAGAGCTCCCGAGCACTGGAAATGAGATACGCTGGAGGTAATTCGACCCAATAATGCGTTTTCCTTGTGGTTTTGTTTCCAGAAACTCTATCGCTTCATCAACTGCGTGGAATTGGTGTCACCCCATCACGCAGCCAGGGAGCTAGTGCACACCATCAGACAAGGCCAGATAACGAGCTTGTTCCAGAAGAGCATTAAAAGGGTTCGTATCAGTTACACGTCTCGCTGAAAGCTTCCACTGCCCCCCAAATCGAATCCCCTCCCTCTCTTGATGATCATTGTTTCAGAAGGAACACGAACAACGTCGACGCCGCAAGAGCAAAGCGCAGTTCTTCGAGATGATCCAGGAGATAAGAAGGTAAGACCTAGACTCCCACGACCCCAAGTAACATCAAGTATGAAGTGTTCTCCGTAGGCAGCAGCAGGAGGAGCGAGAACCACCCCTGGCCCCACTCGCCGAGGTAGACTCCGAGTACCAGCTCTCCCCTGACGGCAAGAAGCTGAAGCTGAGCCCCAGCATCATCCGCAGGACCTTCCTGAGGTCCAGCCCCAGGCTGTTCAGTCCTCGCTCCAAAGCTAAGGCGAAGAGCTCGAGTAATTTGAACGTGCGGCGCTTCAGCACCGACAGCGTTCTCAGCGCTCAAACCCAGCCCAGTGCTGTGATAGGCAGACGGCTCAGCAGGGACGCCTCGGCTTTCTTAACGAGCTCACCGCCTGACATAAACAGCAGACGGTCCAGCTACCTGGATATAATCAGCTCGGGCAGCAAACTGGCAGGGAAGAGCCCGATACTGTCCATCGAGAACCTTTCGGATTGCAGCAAGTACTCGGAGCCCATGAGGAAGCTGTCGGACTCGGAGAGCATCGGGAAGAAGCTGGCCACGCTGCCCAGGTACCAGGAGGCGGTGGACAAGCACCGGCTGCAGCCGCAGTACAGCCTCACGCTGGGGAAAAGCGACGAGACTCTGAGCAGGTCCAGCAACCTCTCTGACGACGAGATCGCCAAGAGGAACAAGAAGACTGTCTCCCAGCTCCACCACACTTTGGGCCAGAACCTGAAGCGCAGCAATAAGCCCCAAATAAGGATCCAAGTGGAGGATACCACCCAACCGAGACACCCCCCGCTGTCCAAGACCCGGAAAACCAGGCACCAGAGCCTCGGGGACGAGACCCAAGAGCAACCGGACGCGAAACCCGATCACTCCAAGTCCTTGGATGCCCCAGCACCCAGGCGGAGATCCCGGTCGAGGTCGGGAGAGCTGCCCCCCGCGCCTCCCCCTCCGAACTGCTCCCCGAGGAACTCCAGCGGGAAGTCGCCTTTGGAGAGACTCAGCAAGGAGGAGTTGGTGTTGCTGTGGAGGAGTTCGGAGTCCGAGCTGAGGAGTCACTTGTTGAAGGCTCTGAGGAACAAGGAGGAGCCTGAGCCGCCTTGAGAGAAGGGGGGATAGAGCGCTGAGTGAGTTTTTTGGATGCCATGGAGGTTTTGGGAGGTTTTTTCGTGGAGCAGAATCGGTGCCTATGGATTGTTTCGGCCTTAGAGATTTAGGGTGATAAATTCGACCACTAAGTGTTATTTCAGCAGCAGTCTGTCTTTGTTGGTGGGGAGTTTTTATGATTTGGTGACACTTATGACTAGCTTGTATCCATACAATTGATAAAGTTTCAGAAAATTGAGGTTTACATTGTGAGTAGTGGAGTTATTTACTGCCAAGTATTTAAATTTAGGATTCTCGAGTAGATTGGTGATATTGAAGTCTTATGCAGCACATTTTAACAGAGTTTCATAAACCTGTGGGCAGGTTAATATGGTAGTATATCGAAATTCTCGTTGATTACATAATATTTAGAACAGTTCTACATCAAACTTTCATATGCCTGTGCACTGGTTGAGCGAAATTTTTGTGAAAGTCAGATCGAATCACTCAAAAACGATGTTTAATATTTTCTCAATTCATTGTACAAGAAAAAGCTTACTTGGGGGGAATGGGGGGTCTTAAGAAAATGCCTAAAATTCGTCACACGTCAGTGCACACTCATTATTATTATAGCTTTAACACAATTTTTTTTTGGTGTAGAATTGTCGAGAATTTTCTGTCAATTCCTAAATAAAAATTGTCCAACTGTTTATTATAGATGTAAGTTATCTCTCTATCCTATTGTTGATATTCTATAGTTTATCGAGATTGAAAAATCAATTCTAAAAGGTGAAAAAGTTGAGCATCGTGCAGGCCAGAAGGTGTTGCTTGATCCTAAGGCAGATTAGTCGAATATTTTCTTGAGATTTTAACGTGGTTCGTCCCGAATACTAATATTGAATAGTTTAGTTAGTTCGATTAGGAAAGATTTTAAATTATTAAAGAATTTTAACGAGTCTACTAAATGGATAGATAGATATATACTCATATTAAAGTATATTGTAATCTAGAGATATTTTGAGCAATTTTCGTGTAAATATTGTATATAGATATGTAGACAAACACAATTTGTAACATATAGGAGATGAATTGAAATCACGTTGATTAAAAACATCATAATAAATGATTATATCTAACCGGAAGCTTCATTAAAATCCCATGAACCCCAGAAAAAAACCGTTCCAGTTCCCATCACCATCTCAAAAAGTCACAGTGACAGCCAACGAACAATGTCAAAAATCATCGTCAAATGTGATGAAACTAGCACTAACTTTAACCATCGTTTATTGTTACTTATATTCGACAGCAGACAACGACGAGCTCCCGAACAATCAGGAAGACTCAGATGACCCAAATGGTAAGCACGGCAAAAAACCATCACACCGTATCACGATTCTTTGCAGAAATCTTCACGAAATGCTACGAGAACCTCGGCTGCATCCACACAGACTCCAATTGGTACCACAAGACTTACAGACCAATCAATTTGAGACCAGCCGATAGGCACATAATCAAAACGGATTTTCTTTTGCTGAAACAAAGTGAAAAGGTGAGTAGGATTCACAGTGGGGTAGCTTTTGGTTACTTTACGATGATGCAGGACCCAGACAACATGCTGTACAACAGCTTGGTAGCAAATGAAGCCTCTGTGAGTGCTGCAGGCTTTGACAACACCTCCCAGCTTCTATTGATAATCCATGACTTCACCAGTAATGGCTACACGGGTTGGATAAAGGTTAAAACTCCAACAACACCTCTAGTAGAGACTTGATGCTATCCCCACTCCTTCTAGAATTTAGCCTATACCATCACCAAGCGCTCTTTGGACTACAACGTGGTTTCAGTGGATTGGCAACGTGGTGCTGAACCTCCATACGACCAAGCAGTATCGAACTCTAGAGTAGTAGCTTTGGAGATCATAGCACTACTGAAGGAACTCAAAGTTGATCCCTTGAATTCGTGGTGGAAGTCGTGGAATTCACAGCAGTTTTGTTCCAGGAGTCCATGCACTACAATTTGGACAACATCCACATAGTCGGCCATGGTGTCGGCGCTCACATAGCAGGATACGTCGGTGCTACTTACAATAAGATCAGGAAGATCACAGGTGAGGAGCTCCGCGGAGAAATCTAGACCCACGAGCTCACCAGGAGGTTTTCTCCCATACAGGTCTGGATCCCAGCGGTCCGAGGTTCCAGGGGATGCCCCCCGCGGTGAAGCTGCACCTCGACTGCGCCAAATACGTTGAAGTCATCCACACGGACTGTAAACACCAGCCTAGCTCCAAACGAGCTGAGCATTTCTCAACACGAGCTGTTCCAGCTGGAAGCCAAGGCAGCAACGAGTCTTTGGGCCACAGCGATTTCTACATCAACGGTGGAAACCACCAGCCGGGGTGCGTGGAGAATTCTACCTTCCCCGATTTGGTCTCGGTAGACAGAAGCCTTCTGAGGGAGGGCGAGATTCTGCCTGGGTGCAGCCACAAGAGGTCGTTCAAGTATTTCATCGAAGCCATCTCCAACACCAAGTGCAGCTTCTTGGGTGTCAAGTGTGACAGTTTTGGTAGTTTTAATGAAGTGAGTGATGCGAGTGGTGTAGCTGAGTCACTGCTGCTGGTTTCTAGGGCAGGTGCACCTCTTGCAGCAGCTCTGCCAGCGATTGTAGGTCCTTCGGGCTCAAGTCTTTAGAGAACTCAGCGCAAAACGTCAAGTTCTACCTCAACTCAGCAGACACAGCTCCGTTCTGCAGTAAGTAGTGGAAAGCCTGCTGGGCACTGGTTGAGATTCTAGCAGCTCCTCAGTGTTTCAGTATAAAATAAGCATCTCAGTCAAAGGCGAGCACAAGCAAGGCTTCTTCGACTTCATCCTAGTGGATGAAAACACCAACGCAGCTGAAGCTGTGCTCTCGTCTGATCCCTCGTAAGACTGTAGCTGGAGGTGCTGCTCCAGGTCTTGATGCTGTGCTTCTTCCCAGGTCCAACGGCAGACACCTCAAGCCTGGTGAAAACGCCTTCGTCTACTATGCGTACCCACCGCAGCTGCGATTAGTGAAAGAAGCTAAAGTGAGGTGGAACGAGAAGAAGAAGTTCTACTGTGTGTTATTTTGTACACAGTCCATACACGTGGAGAAGATAATAGTGCTTCACTTGGGCGCAGGCTCGGAGCACCAGAGGTCGGAGAACATTTTGTGTCCTTCGGATAACGAAACTGAAATAGAAATGGGGGCGTACAAAACATTCACGCCCTGTGCAGCAAGGGCAAACTCGAGAACCACTACGGAAAGGGCTAGTGCAGTGGGAAAGGGCAGCAAGGCGGCTACCAAGAAGGTCGCGGGACACAAATACAAGTGTTGATAGGCATTTAGACTATTTATTAATTTACACTAACTCACAAATCGATATAATATACAATCCATATATCATTAACGTAACAATCAGATACACTCGGGGTGTATCAAACAATCATGTGCGCTCTCTATAATATCGACTGTTGTTGATTTAGCGAGGCACGTATGACAGGTGACGGGTGACAGTCATGTCGAAACTCGATGATGAGAATGTGTGAATTTCTTAATGAATCGAACTGAAGCAGAGTCAACCTTATCTGTCATGTATTTACAATAATTTCACAACAACACATTGGTAATTAAATATTATGTAACTACTTTGCGTTTTTTTTCTTCGAAAGCCTTCTATACAATCCTTTGTCCTATAGTCACAACAAATACATAGATAACAAATAATGGGGATGCTTTCTACTTCCGCGATATGTATCCAAACTCAAAAACGATCATAGAAAAATAAGTTGTCTTGCAAAACTAATTCTCAGTTAGAGTTACCTGCTCGAAATTTTCGTTTACTCAAAAATTAAACCCAAGTCCATCGATCTATAACCAAGAAAATTCCCTAGTAATTACTTGGTTACCCAAAAATTCGTCAACAATCAAATCAATATGACATTTCAAGAACGACCTCGCATACATAACACTATATGGATAAAAAATCTGTTCTAGATCACTAATATTGACATCGTTTTGTTTCGAATATCGTTTACACCGTTGCCTAGCTGAAGTGATCACCCTGTATATGCACTAAGGATGAAATCAATTACACTTCGTAGCTTCGCATGGCCTTGAATGAGGCATCATTTCAGCTTGGACAGTGTGTTTTGATGACGATAATAAAATACCAAAGTTTCTATTCACTACAAAAGATATGATGCTGATGAAAATGAGATCAGTGGACATTTTAGGTACTGAAAATAAAGATTTTTGCGAAATAGGAAATCTCGTACTTTTGAAATGGATCAATGGTCTTATAATCGATAATAAATCTCTGGAAATTTCGCACATCTAACTGGGGAAAACACCTACAGCTACACCAATTGATGTTGGATGCTTTTTTTGTAGCTCAGCTACAAAACCCAAAAGAGAAACACCGCATGTATATTGTCAGTCTCGATGAATTGAAAGAAAAATTAAGTCAAGTATAGAACAAACTGGTCGTAGTTTCAACAGTAGAAAACCAGGTGTTTCATCAATATTAGTGAAACAACAAGATTATGAACCATTTAAGTTCACAATATTAAGGAAACACCTCGATTAATTGAGATAAAAATTGAATCATGTCTAGAACAACCTGGTCGTAGTATCAACAGTAGGAAACTAGGTGTTTCATTAATATTAGTGAAACAACAAGAGAAATGAACCATTTAACATTAACGAAACACCTCTGAGAGAGTTGAGAGAAGAATTAAACCAAATCTAGAACAACCTGGTCGTAGTATCAACAGTAGGAAACCAGGTGTTTCATCAATATTGATGAAACAACAAGAACCATTTAAATTCACGATATTAACGAAACACCTTCACTCGTATCATTTTGGTCGAAGTTTCACATATCAAGCACGACGTTTGGAATTGAACAATGGACAAAATGAGACGATCCGACGAGTCTAACAGTTACAGTTGGCGGCCTGCGGGCCTTGAGGGGCGTCCGTGAGGCGTTGGCCTTTGGCGCCGCCGCTCATAAGAGTCGGGTCCGTGTCCAGGCTGTCCGACATTTTATCGCAGATGATGTCCACCAGCCGTTCGAACACCGCCTACCAACACAAGGACAAAAGTGAATCGCACACCCTGTACGATCTATTCGTGGGGTGGGGGGTGGTACTGACCTTGACGTTGATGTTTTCTTTCGCACTGGTTTCGAAAAATTCCACGCCCAGTTGTTCGCCTAGTTGCTTTCCTCTCTCGAAGCTAACCACTCGTTCGTCTTCCATATCGCATTTGTTGCCTACTAGGATCACTTGGGCGTTGTCCCAGGAATAGGTTTTTATTTGGGTCACCCTGTATATGAAATTGTCGATTAAGTAGGCTACAGATCGAAAAGCATGCTCATGAGATCGAGCACAGTGGTGGAAGTGGAATATTTTGGATATAGGTAGAGATCTGTTGATGGAAGCGTTTTTTCTTTTACGTGTAGTAACGCAGATAGCGACTCATTCAGTGTTTCAAACGATAATTCGATATTCTTTCTTGGAGCCATTTGAGAGTGAGTTGTAGCAAGCTTTTCTTTGGGCTCTCGATGAAGAATTCTTTTTGGAACTCACCAGTCTTGGACACTGTTGAAGGATTCTTCGTTTGTTATGTCATACATCAAAATGAAACCCATGGCTCCCCTGTAGTAAGCCGTGGTGATGGTCCTGTATCTCTCTTGCCCAGCTGTGTCCTGAAATTTAGAAAAAAAAATTATAAGCACCATTATTGAGCTCACTTGGTGGTCTCTCACCCATATTTGAAGTTTGACACGCTTGTCATGCCTGAACACGGTCTTGACCTTGAAGTCTATCCCGACGGTGCTGACGAAGGCTGACGTGAAACTGTCATCGGCGTACCGGAACAGAAAAGACGTTTTGCCTACCGAGCTGTTGCCTATGATGAGGAGTTTGAACATGTAATCGAAGTTCTGATCCGCCGCGTCTTTCTGCCATTTTGCGTCTGATCCCGCCATCTGGAACAGAGGGGAAAAGGTTTTTTGTCGTAGGGGGTCAGAGAAAGGCTAGTAATTGGCTGAAGCATTACAAACGTTGGAATATCTGGCTAGGTTTTTTTTTTTATTTGCGATTCCTTATCTATGACTTACCATTCAATACAGGACATGGTATAGTGGTTGATATTGTGGTCAGACATTATTTCTAACGAGATAAAAATGAAGAATAAGCTTCAGGTCAAAGCAATGCGCAGTTAATTCAATTTTTCAAATCTAAATATGGGCCAAATAAGCTCAACATTGAACAACATGTCGATATGATTTTTTTTTCAAACTCAAACTTACATGGTCTGATGTGAAATAGCCTAGCGGAATTTCTACCCAAGATATGAGTCTGTGAGATCTTCTTTTTTTCAATTCGAAAGCGTGATCACCTGTCGAAAAATATCATCGATGAAAATTGAAACGTCATAGAAGGCATATCGAAAATCTAACGATTCTTCTCGAGACCCTTTTGAGGTTATACCATCAGTTGATAGTACTAGTTGGAGTTCACACGCGAAATATTCGAATAGTATATACAGGGTGTATCAACCAAAATTGAGAAACAATACAACCACAAAAAATTTTGAATTGAAAATTGCGTTTTCATTTTTTTTCGATTTATTCATTCTCAAAACACTGTAACGTGTACGCATTTTCATAAACAATTTCCGTCCTGTTGACTATCGAAATAATACGAAAGGAATGATTGATTTGATCATTACCACGACATTTGATCAAACACTATTCTATTCCGAAGTTTAGGAAAAAAAAACAACGATTTTTACCAGATTCCTGCATACTTATGCATATGGATGAACGACACCTCACTGGCAAAGCCTACTTAGAATAAACTGATAGCAACAATAACCACAACTACAGTTATTCGAATTTGTTGATAAGTGTTTAGTTATCAACTCTAGTTTCCTTTGTGAGGTATAGGCAACACGTCGTATTTTATTCCATGAATTATTCATTAGGTTTTTCTTTTTATCGATGTTTCGGAAAATGCATTTGGAGTTGTATGATGTTTATTTTTTTTTCCTTTATAATTTCTAAAGATTCATGAATGTTCATTTTATATAATGAAAATTAAATTTCATGTTCATTCAGTTGGAAGTGAAAAGATTATTGGGATTTTAAATTTCCAAAAAGTGAACTGAAATATCGAACACCCTGTTGGATATTTTGGAACACTGTTGAGAGCACTTGATAGGACACTCTTTCATTGATGTGAACACGAAATTTGAACTTTCCATCAAGAGAATTGTAGAAAATACAGACATTCTAGTACGTCAGTGCATCTGTCAAAATTTTTCGAAATGGAATATCTCTAAAACGAATCACGAGAGAGGAGCAATTAAAAAGGCAACCACCAAAATGCAACACTCGGTATATTCCGCTCAACAGTTGATTAAGAATTGAAATAAACGATTCCATTATCGGAAAATGGAGGTCAGTTGGATCACTTATCAATATCCTCACCGCTTGTTCATTTATATAAAAAAAAATTGTAGATAGGAGCTTGCATTGTTTCAATTCCACACGAAAAAAAGTTGAAATGTCACACAACAAGGCCATCTGGATTCATTATCATTGCTATTAAGGTGTGAGTTTTAGGTATCAAGATACGTCACTGTCTTCTAAACTTTGGAAAAGAAAGAAAAGGTAACTCAGGGAATTCAAAAGAACTCCATAGCTACACACTGAAGCGAAGTGGGTTTTTAGGTCACGAATAAATCTGGAGAGTTTGGAGGTCGAACCTTGCAGAAAAGAATACGTGGTTGTAGTTTTTCTTGGGTTATTTGATATTGAAATCGTTGATGGGTGATGAAGCTTGGTTAAAAGAGCTTGGGGTTATTTTCTTTAACGTAGTTGATCAGCGCATTTTTCTTGACCTCGAAGCTCGTTCAAGGTCTAATTCTTGGTTTAATTCCAGCTGAAATAGTCGCTTGTTTCTCCCACGAAGCAACCACATAGCAAGAGGCTGCATCGAAGCATGCAAAACCTGCTTCAAAGCACAAAGTAGACATCAAACTCACCATAAAATCGAAACACTATCAAACGCGTTACTTCCTATGTACACTTCACTATTTACAAATAAAACTAATTATCACAATGATTCAAGATGCCGTCTTTGGGGGCCCAGGATAGGGGATGACTGTCAAATCTCGCTCTACTCCACGGGAAAATCGATCGAGTACACTCGCGGGAGAAAAACATGGGAAAGTCCTGGTGAACTGAAATCGATAGTGGAATCAACGTAGGCGGGAAATTTGGATTGTTTTGACCCGAAGAGTCACTCCTTCCAATTGGTAATTTAAATTTTTTTTTGAAAAATCCACTTACCTTGTTTGAAAACATCGTGAGTGGAATCTACTGAACACCTCGAAATAAATCCACATTATGCTCGGGGAACTTCACCATACAGTTGCTAGTTTAGTCAAGCGGGTCATTATAAATTCTAATTAAAAACATTCGATTCAAATACACCGCCAACAAAAAAAATACATTCAACGAAGTATTTTCATTGTAAATGTAGTTTATTCACAGAAACAGAGCCTCAGAATGTGCTCGCATTGTAAAGAAATGCATCCACAGGTTTCTTAGCAGATGGTTCGCATCCCACCCCAACCTGTAGGGCTCCCTCTTGCTTTCTCATTCAAATAATAATCATTAGTATTATTATTTTCATGAATTTTTCATCGAAACAAACCATCAGTGTCAGTTTCGATGACATAACCTTGATTTCAGCTCTCCTGCCTCAGTGAACGTAAATAGGAAGTCAAAGAGCTAGCTTTTGGAAGAGGGTGTACCGAAAAACCGACGCGCATGGCGTCTGGAAAGCGTCGATATCGAAAACGTGCGAGCGTAGCGTAGCGCCATCTATCGAGTACTCTGAGAACCAGGGTAACAGGAATCTGTACCAAGTGTGGCGATGCCATCTGGCGATGAAATTAGGTAGTGATTACTTATGTAGCAGTACTGATTATGGTTTTTCCTCAAGAATTTCGAAGCTCGTCCAAGACGATTGACACGTAGCGGTGTAGTAACGAAGATAGCGGCTCGTTCTGTGATCGGCAGTCGCTGCTGCCACAGCAAAACGATTATTTATGCTATCCTTCTCGCGCTCATTGTACCCCCTCCGTACCACAGATAAAAATTTCCAGATACTGTATAAAAATCGACGTTTCCTTCCGAATTCGGAATCTCTCTCGTCGTGGACTGACGAAAATCCATGAATATAATTGGTGGGTGTGCGCACGCCACGATATTACAGGTAACAACGACGATACAGCGTCGAGACGTTTCAACGTGAGCCAGTAGCGCTGCGGCCGCGGACGGAAATAAAACCGACGGTGGGAGCGCCGCGACGCTCGAGAACGCGTCTCTTTCGAAATTGGTGCGTTGGATTAGTATGACTGGGTTATGTCTTAGGGACGTCTGAAGTGGCTCGAGACGAGGTAAATTTATTGTTTGGTTGGTTCGAAAATATTTATTTCGATGTGAGTTTTTGGGGGGTTCATTTTTGTTGCTCGGCGTCAACAAGTTGACGGTTCTTCCGATTATGCTCACTGGTTCTGATGAAGACGATACGGGACCATCACTTGAGAAAACATTGAAAATGCTGCGTCTGGTCTGGGTCAGATTCTGTCAATTGTCAAACTGTGAGGCGGAAATTTATGACAACTTTGGTTTTTTCGATTCATTTCAAGTCACCATTAGTAAATTCACATAAAAATTCTATCGAAAGGGATTGCCAAAGCCAGGAGAGACGTCGAAAATCAGGAAAATATAGGAAAATCACATTTTTCCAAAGAAAAATCGATTCTGCAGAAAACTCATGCCTAGGTTGGTTTTTTCGATTCATTTCGAGTCACCATCAGTAAATTCTAATGAAAATTCCATCAAATAGAATTGCCAAGGCCGGGAGAGACGTCGAAAATCAGGAAAATATAGGAAAATCTGATTTTTCGTAAATGTTCAGGAAGAAGAAAATGAAATCTCGGATATCAGAGTGGAGAATATGATAAAATTTCTATTTTTTTGTACCCACCTTGAAAAATTCCACTGAAATTTCAAAAACATCAGCAACATCGTCTCCTATACTTTGTAAAAAACAATAATTAATTCGAAAATACATTAATTTTCTCGATTCCAATTAAAATGCGAACGCCCCCATGAATAATTCTTCGCAATTTTCCAGCGATAACAATTTTAACGACTCGATTTTATCCGTAACCATTGCGTTTACGTTGTTAGAGGCTGACAAATTGAAAATTGACGTCTCTAAAATTGTCCCAGCGTTATTTTCGTACACCTGTTCGAAGGTCGATCATGTAATGTATTATTTTAGCTGCGAAAAGTTTACCAGACATTTCTGTACTTCGGCATTGAATCCAAACGCAATTGTTTCCAGAAAAAAAAAAACACTCCTGTTGACATCTGTCAAAGTGACGTAATAGATATAGCAGCAACTAAGCCACTGGTGTATTTTTTGGAATGCTTATTGAAAAAGGCGATACATTTGTCACTGGAATTATGCTTCAAAAAACATTTTTCTGGACAAATGAAGGCTGCAAAATAAGACCCTGTATACCTGATGAGAAATCATTGGAGAAAAAAAAATGAAACCCATTTGACCGAAGGAAAAAATTAATATGAAAATAACCGAATATCACACAATCTATTTATAAAAAATGTTTACCTACGACACTAAATCGAGATACGAATAATCTATTTTCGTTCGAGTCCTCCGTTCGCATAATACCCGGTATATTTTCAGGAAGAGACCGGTTGACAGATCGTGTACGCAGAAACAGCAGCTGCCACATAACGCGATCATTTCCCATGGTTTTTTTTTTTCGTATCACGTGGTCAGAAGACCACTCAAGATTTTTGAATAATTCACGTTCATATTTATTTGCACTTTTTAATCATGTTGTTAAGTATAATGAATTAAGAAAGTGACAAATGAAAAGACAGTGTAGAATCTTTCTCCAATCGTAAAAAATTCAACGATACAGTACAGTTGGAAAATCAACAATTTTTATACAAATCCAGAGCTTCGCGAAATAATGAGCAGAGTGGCAACATGGCATATTCTAATGATCTGTCACTACTCTCTTCCTTCAATAAATAGAACAGCGTCCGAAATATAATTCACATTAATCCGTGCGAAGAGTTCTACAGAGGATTTCACCCATTTTAAAAACTGTCAATATTGCTTTCCAACATTTTCGATTTCTATGCTGATTGTGTGAAACTTTTTCGCCTTGTCGATTTTCCAAAAACAATTTGCCACATGTGAGAATTGCAAGTTGCAAGATTATAATACTGGGAGATTATATTTTTCGCAACTGTTCTTGCTTTTGCTTGGTCAACATAACCTCAATGTGATTTGTTTTGGGTCATTGTTAGCCCTTAGAGTCCATAGACCCAGGATATAGGCAAACTGTAAATAGAATTCTAAATTTACAAATAATATCGAGTATAAGTATTAAGTAGTCGATGTATCTGGATAGAATGAGAGCATACGGTTTGTTTAGTAAATAAAAGCTATATTTGTGTGGTTATGTTGAGCGATATAGCAACCAATAAAAATCGATGCTGTGCAGAAATTTTCAACACCCCATGTACTTCTCAAAGAGACCAAAAAGCCATGCCTCGATAATTTCCAGTATGGTGAAAACTGATTAATTTTATTCCATTCTGATCATCAACATTGTGAATCCATTAAATTTGGAATGAAAATTGGCACCACTGGGAAATAACAAAATAGATTGACAATTAATAACACATTTTGGTATTGTTTCGCTTCCCGATTTAAATTTTGATCAGTATGAATTATTATAAAATTGACATTCCGGTAGTAGAAGCTTATTATTTACAGTTAGAAACAATAACCGTGCTCAGTTTCTGATCCTATTCTCTACTGAGGTCTTCGTTCCTAGTTTTTCCCAAGATATATTTAATTATCATGGTGTCTCTTTCTGGATATACGTCCTCTCGTTTTATCAGTACACGATGCTTTATTCATTCATTCATTCATTCAAATTCCACTGATATTATATCGTAGGCAGAGTTTATCATTATATTAGGGTCTAGAGTATGCATGCCTTATCACATTTTCATCAATATAGCTAACGTTCCAAGTGCTTTCATTCATTTTGGGAATCGAAACATCATGGAGGAAACACTTTGAGGAAATTTCAATGTTTGTAGGTTAGGTTAGGTTAGGTTACATGGTCTATCTCGTGATAGTTTAATTTAATTTACTGAGCATGTCCATCTTTTCATCTTGCTGGGCTCCAGAAGAGTACCATGGAGCAAATTCGTAGCAATTACATTCAAGATCTGGACCTGGAGGACCTCTTCTTCGTAGCAGGTTGAAGACAAAGCATTTGCATGATTATTTCCATCACAATTTGTCACCCTGAATAACATGGTTCTTGAACAATAACAAAGGAGATTCTCAGACCATTTCCTTGCTATAAAACTACAGTTTCCTACTTCCAATTCCGTGATAATCAGCGTTCTAAAGCGAATAGTCTTCCTAGCTGTACAGTTATCAGAGTTTATTCTTAGTTAGCGACATGGGAGTACGTCGTAAACGTTTTACGATAGGTATTCAGTGTCTTGGGAATGCATACTATTATCAGGAGTCAAGACTAGTTAGAAAAATGCTAAGGAAATTTCATTGTATTCACAGAAACTACGCATTTTCCGAAAAAAAAAATGAGTCAGAAGAACACCAATGCCAAAGTTGATTTTTCCGATTCATTTCAAGTCACCATCAGTAAATTCACCTGAAAAATCCATCAAATCAAAGCCAAGAGAGACTCCAAAAATCGAGAAAATATAGGAAAATCCCATTTTTCATAAAAAAATCTAGTCTGAAGAAAACTCATGCCCACAATGTTTTTTCTTGATTTATTTCAAGCTACCATCAATAAATTCACATAAAAATTCCATCAAATCGAATTGCCAAAGCCAAAAGAGGCTCCAAAAATCGAGAAAATATAGGAAAATCCCATTTTTCATAAAAAAAATCTAGTCTGAAGAAAACTCATGCCCACAATGTTTTTTCTTGATTTATTTCAAGCCACCATCAATAAATTCACATAAAAATTCCATCAATCGAATTGCCAAAGCCAAAAGAGACTCCAAAAATCGAGAAAATATTGAGAATCCTGTTTGACGAAGAAAAAAATCGAGTCAGAAGAATACCAATGCCCAAGTACCCAACTTAAAAAATTCCTCTGAAATTTGAACGCCCCCATGGCCAATTATTCGCAATTTTCCAGCAATAACAATACCAACGATGTCGTAAAATCCACAAAAAATAAGAGAAGTACGTACAGTTGGAGAATTCAACTGGAATCAACGACAACGTCGTTGTTCGATTGTTTCTTGCTCGTCATCCTAACCTCGATATTTCTCGTAGGTCCTAACCCAGCGATCGCAGTAAACTAGTGCCCCACCCCCCTCCCTATGCTCCCCCCACAAAATCGAACCCCCCCCTCTCAGACACAACAACAAGGGTTCGAAATGTGGCTGCCCTACAGAGCATGTATGTCATATTCCCGGCAGATGAAGTGATCTGTCTGTCGTATGGTCGTATCATCTACTTACCCCCACCCCTCACGCCAACGGCACCCCCTTCATCCCCCTCCACCGAAGCACTCGCGACTCCTGCGTCCAGCAAGCGGTCCAGCGACAGTTCCGGCACCCCCACGCGACCGGAAAGGAGAAAGGACAAGGAGAGGAGGATCACCAGGACGTCCTCTTACACGGACTATCTCAGCGTGACCAGGGGCGATCAAGCGGTGAAACGCGAAAAGTCCCCAGTGTTTAGGTTTTTTCGAGCGGAGTCTTCGAGCCCCAGGTGTCTGGGGAGGGAGAGGACCGCCTTCGATTTCGACGTGCTGTTCCAGCAGGGGAACTCGCTCAGGAGGCCCGGAGTCGGCTCCGAGTCGAATTTGCCGAGGAATCTCGAATTAGGTGATCCCAGATTTGTCGGTTGAAGCGCATTCGCTTTGCTGCTTTGCCAGCGTTAGCTTGATGTACAGGGTGTCCTTGGCCCGGTCAAGGCGAAACACAATTATACAGGGTGTTAAAGTCTGTAATACAGACGTTGAAGGTTTTCGAATGAAGCATTTTTTGATTATTTTCTCAAGGGGTTATATACAGTTAAAAGATCGAAAAAAAGCGTTTTTTTCCTGAGGAAACTTCTGGAATTATTGATGTAATAATTTGTACACATATCATGGTATCTTTTAACAAAATTTTGAGACTTGGTATTAGTGAAAATATTCATTTGGGAAAGAGCTACAGCTGAGCTCCGGGAACTCTTCTCTAAAAAGACGTTTTGCGGTGACCACTCGGTATATCTCTGAATTGGATCATCCGAAATTGAAAAATCAAACAGATTTCGTTAAAGTGACAAAATTGCGGTTTCTCAAAGAAAAAAATCGATTTTTGACCATAATTTGGCCTTGAATTGTTCATAAAAAATAAAATATTCATCGTTGACAAAAAATATTGGATTAATTACTGAAAAATATATTCAAGAAGCTCGTGTTTAAATTTGAGACTAATCGATTCAGCCGTTTTCGAGAAAAGCACGTTTGAAGTTTGACAAGCACTTTCAAGCACTCTGAAATGCCTTTTCAAATTCGCGTGTAACCTCGAATATATTCACCGGAACGATATGAAAATTTCTGTGTGCATTCCTAAATACATCTACATTGAGAAAATAAAATAAAAAAATCCATTTTTCGAAAATTCTAACTGAATATAACCCCTTGAAACAAGTCAATTTCAGCATGTCTTTGAGTAACACCCTGTGAATATCAGGCAGCTTGACGAGTCTGAAATCCAAACTATAGCGTATAATCATGATATAACCTTTGAATAATCTGGATACAATGACCTGTTTCAGTCTGAAAATCCTGAATTTCGAGGTCAACTCTACTATGTCGGAAAAAGGACACCCTGTACTCATATTTTGTGAGTTTAAACTAAAGACGATGTGCGATGTATACACACTACTATAATGAATCATGAAAGTCCAAATAAGCTTTGCCATTTTGATGTAATAACAATATTTTGCTGTATATTACTGAGTGGTTTTTCAATTTGTTTGTTTTTTTTTAACCTACTAACACTTAATGGTTTAGTTCTCAGTAAGTTTAGTCATCGTCCTCGTGTTTTATTTCAGGAATCTCATGATATTCTGCTGTTGATTCACCAGTCTCAATTTAATAATTGAAGTTTTTGATTTTTTGAATTTCCAAAAACAAGTCATAATCGTGTTAGTCTTACCCATTACCATGCCAATTACTGAGTGTATCTAAACCGTCTATTAATACTACTGAATAATTTGAGGACAATGAATATTTTCATGATCAACCAAAACTGGCCACGATCCAATCGCTGAAAAATGGACTGAGAAACTGATAGCCACACATTTCCAGTTAATTTTCCAGATCTAGTACTTTCATTGAGTTGAGAGACTGAATGAGATTCTGAACCTTGTAATGTTAAGTTTTATTCAGTCCTCAAGTTATACTCAGAGTTCCCGAGTTCCCAAGTTTCTGTTCATTCGATCCGTCATCAGATAAGCAACGCATTACGTTGGAAATTGATATCCCTTTAATCCATCAAAGTTCAAAAGATCGATACTGTTGAAAGCGTCATCCATTATATTCTCTCGTTCTTGCTGCCTAATTTGAGCTGAGGATTTTTTTTCAGCTTTCCATGGCCTTGATGAATGTTTTATTTATCCAAACACCAAGGCTGTTTTATAATTTGAACAGAATTAATGTCCTGGACAATATTCCAAAGGTTGTGTTCTTGTCCTGTTTGAGCTTCTTCAAAGGGCGTTGGCAACATTGTTAACGCCCGCTCCAAAGGACTTTGAATCAGATACAAAGTTTCCACAAAGTAGTTCCTATTTGTAGGTCATCTTCAATATAGCGTATCGAAAATCTTCAATAAAAACCCGTGGCTTGTGGCGAAGCTAAAAATACTCTTCTAAAATTAATAGGAAACAGCAATGTCGTCATTTATACTAGGACTAGAGCTGATCCGTTCACAAACCACTGCTCAAGAGTAAATGAGCGAGGTGGCTACCAAGGTCACCCGAGCTGACACCTCTGGATCCATCAGGAGGCAGAGTGTAGGAGCGATGGGAATGAAGGAGTCTGGCCAGTTTTTTATTGTTGTTTTTGAGGTCTGACTGATGATCAGAGAAAATTGGAGCAGCCAACACCTCTTGTAGTTTTTGTAATGAAACGTCAACTGGGTAGAAGTCTGAATAACCGTTCCGAAGCGAAAAGCATGGAAATGAAATATTCCAGTGAAACGACCGATTCCTTTTTTCGAGCAAACTTCGAAGGTGGTCCAGAATTCGCTCGAACGTTATTTGTTTGGGCGATGCATGAATTTTTCAGCTCGGGGAGTTGACGTTGACAGAGTTTTCGCTCCTTTCCCAGAAAATATTCTCCAAAGGAAGCCTCGAGAACACGATAATCATAGGGAGTACCACAGGGTACGACACTAGGGCCACTTTCATTGACAATTAATGACAGCTTGAATTATTGTTCAAGATGTTATTGTTAAAGACGATTTATAGTTATCCTTTATGATGAAAGTTGACCTTTTCTGTTTGCATATAATAATTTTTTTCGTAGAAAAGTCGCCGACACAGAAACGCCTATTTTTCGGCAGCTTGCGCAACAAAAGAACGACGGCGGACCGTTCGGTGAATGAAAACATCGACATGGCGACCAACGAATCTCCTCTCAGAGATCTAATTCACCCTTCTTACAACGAACATCTGAAGTCTCACAACGCTGTCTCCTTCAAACTTGTTAGAACAGGTGAGCCCAACATACAGAGTGATCAAAATCAGCTAACACTAGCTGGTGTCCTGATTTTTCACTGCTGAAATTGAAACAGGTGTAGGTATACCTTTATTTTGTGTTTCTGGGAAATTTTTCACCATTATGACATCTCCAATACGTTGAACAACTGGAAAAATGGCTTCTCTCCTAATCCTTCCAAATCGGATTCTCCGGCTCGTTTACAAGATTATGTAAACTGAGTTTCTGTTCGTAGGAACGAATTATTGACTGTAATATTCTGTATGTCTGTTTCCCCTGTATATAATTAATGACACTGATAGGCTCATTGATAAGTCGAACGATGTTTGCTGGTGCAGCAGCTGATCTGTTTTCCATAATGTGACTAGATTTCAGAGCTTCCTCAATTTCGTTTGCCGATTCAGTCCTCACGGAAAACAATTTAAATGCTTCGAAATTTGCATGACAGCTGCTTGGATTCTCAAGACTCGATTATGCGTCCAGCTAGAAAATTTCCGAGAA
The DNA here is from genome assembly GCA_037013635.1 of Plagiodera versicolora. Classification (NCBI taxonomy): domain Eukaryota; kingdom Metazoa; phylum Arthropoda; class Insecta; order Coleoptera; family Chrysomelidae; genus Plagiodera; species Plagiodera versicolora. Next base: position 596,608 of record CM072992.1, read on the forward strand.
AACGAATAGAAGGAGAGCAAGAATTCATCGATTTGTGGAAAGCCTGGACAGTTTCCCACCCCCAAATGGTTTGACATAATGCATGGTAGCACAGCTGAAGGTGTTTCATCACTAGCCATCATGTGAAAATCCATACTCCACTTGCTCTCGAACCAATCTCACTAGCTTTCGAAATGTTGTCTCTCCGATTTCCTTCTTATCTCTCGTTCAAACTCTGGAAATCCGCATTCACGCAAATCTCATTCGGTTAGAATTTCCTCGGAAACAAAGGAAACCCTCCTCGGTAAAATCCTCAAGCGAAGAGATATTTGCAATTGAGTAGCAATGGCGTGCACCACACAAAGTGTTGAGGAAACGTAGAAAGTTAACCTCGAACTACATGAACTAGCTTCAGCTTCGATCTATCCAGCTGGATCTCAGCTGGGGGTTTCCCACGAGGTGAATTTTTTTGGAGGTGTCTGAAGATCCGTCTTCAAGGCATCACTTCGTGAAGCGCTGCTGGAAACGTCTCTGTCATTGGAATTCACAGTGCAGCTATGCTAGAGTCACGTGACTTGCATTTCGACGATATTAAATTTGCAACTCCATGAAACATTGCAGTGTTTTTTGATGAGGCAGGTGATTTGTAGGAAACGTGAGGATTCTGGAGTTCCCTCTCGATATAAATCATTCCATGCGTTGGTAGTTTTTCATCATCAGGTGGTTAAATTCTTTACCGACTTGAAGTTATTGCAGCTCGTGACTTGTTATCGACGAAATTAATGACGGTGAAGTGTAATTTTTGATAACATTGTTTAACTGTAGTCAACATTATGAGCCCCGATTGCAATATCAGCTAGTTTGGAGCTTAATAATATTCATTTTGGCAAGAAGCCATCCAGATTGCGTACTCGATGGAACACATTTTGAATCAGGGAATAATCCAGGCACACATTTGTTCCTGAAAATTTGCTGCATGCCTTGTAGTCTGAAACGTCTTCCTGGACCTCAATTGGTTGCCTAGCGACCGTCACAGCCACCTTGTAGCCTCATGCATTATTCCCACGTATGTTGTTTTCTCGACACTTGGACCGGGAATCGGCCTTTTCCGATGTTCAGAGATTCATATAGTCATGGAAAATTCTAATGAAGTGTAGAGTTCTTTCCATGGGGAGTTCTACTACAAACGATTCAGACATAGAGACGAGTGGGTCGGGTGGGGACACAGTGGAAGGGATTTTCACTTGTTTTTGTAGGATCAGTATCCTCATCACTACTTTACTGAATACAGCAACAACATTGATAGTAGTTTCATTGATCTCAGCTGTGTTTTGCATCTTTAGAACCTTTCTCAAGGTCACTCAACGAAGTGACGTACTCTTCTCACTATAGCTAGCGAAGAATTCTTCAGGGAATGGAAGGCTGAGGGATAATGGGTCAACGACGTTCACTTTTATCGATTCATCAGAGCTGCTCCATCAATTTCCATCACGTTTGAGTGGGAAACGTCTCTACTAAGTGCATTAGGGGGTAGGAATAATACCGAGAAATATCTGGCGAGCAACATATCAGATGCCAAATTAGATGAAAGGCACTAGACGTGGAAGAAAATAGAGGCTAGGAGAATATCGGGGTCAATTCGTTGTTGGTAGACTCAGAAAACGTTGTCTTCAAAGGGTTTCTTGGTCTGTGCTCGGAATGGCGTTTTTCTTTCTCGATGGAATTCAAACGAGATGAAACAGCGCTGGAAATATGAGTGGCGTTTCCATTTGGTATCGATTTTCCTCAATTCCAGTTGAGTAGGTTTGATGGAAAATGAAAAATATGTCGAGAAGGAAAATAATTCATCGGTTTGTTGATAGTTTCAAAATAACTGACACAATTTTATTATCCCTATAACTTTGAATAGGAACTGTCAGTATATTTTCTGTACGCGGATGAAAAATTAGAGGTTCGCGTGTCATAGTGACATAGTGATATATTATAAAATATTCCTCAGAAATCGATATGTCGTGAAATGAACTCGGAAATATTGTTCCTAATGAGGATAACCTACAATTTTTTTTCAATACCTATCACTCGTAGTTTAATATGAATTAAATTGTGCTGCTGAGTATTCAGGTGACCACCAAGACACCCAGATTTGGTGCGTATAGACCTACAACCCAAATCCTTTGAATAAAGTGTGTCCTGTTACAAAAGTGTTGGTCCCAAATTTTTCATTGGTCTACGAGTTTTTTTTGTTGTAGTTTCTGACTTCACTCAGCAGTTGGGGCAAATGTACGAGCAGCATGCTCAGGAAATGCAAATGCTCGTTTCCAGCTTCAGGAAGAAAAATGGCGAGCTCAGGAAGGAAAGGTATGTCACCATCATCGTTCATCAATGTCATGCATACTTAAAGAAACTCCTCAAAGATTCTGATGCCCCAATTGATCTCAGATTTCTGAGGTAGACAAGTAGATTGGTGTTCCTCACAATAAAGTTTCAATCGATGTGAGAACTCACAGATGCACCAAACTCTTCCAACTAGAGAAAGATTGGGAAGTTTATTGGATCAGCGAACATTCCCAACAACTTTCTGATTCTGATTCTGCTCCGATCTCAGATAGGTTCATAAGTTATTTAGAGTCTCCAAGGGACCCAAATCCCAAACTGTTAGACAATAATGGAGTTAAGTTGTTCTAGAGCTGAATTAGCTTGTCAGTTTCCTTTAGCTATTCCCTCAGGACCATGTTGTGAATCCTCCATCTCGTGAAAACGCAATATTTTCGCAGGCCAGCATGTCCAAGCTCCCTCTTTCACACCTGGGAAACTTTGCTGCAAGAAGTCGAGATCGATTCACAGGCTATGGGTGACATAGCCTCGATTCTGGGTCGTCAAGTGGCCAGACCTCTCTTGGAGAGATCTTTCCACAGGAAAATCCAGTCGAGGAAAGTGTTCACTCATAGAGAGAGCTTCGAGACTATTATAGCCAAAACAGAAGAAAAGTTAGCCAAGGTGAGTGAGGGCCCAAAACTGCACCTTGTGGAACTTCGGATATTTTTTACAGCTCGTTTGATTGTGTGCTTAACCTGCTTGTTTTTTCATCCCTTTTCAGCCCCAAGGGAATAGAATTTCCGTGGTTAGGGGAAACGGTTTCTGTTCAGATTCGCTTTAAAGCAATTCGTTGGAAGAAAACGAGGATTTACGTTCCTAATAATAGGCTGAATTAATTCGTCTTGATGAGACGGTTCGAATGAGCTGTTGAAAAAATAAATGGAGGTTATTGGATTACTCAATTGACAGATTAATGTTGATATCGTGATAAATTTGTTTTTCGATGATACATTTTTGGGGAATTTAATTTTGTGTAACATAAATAAACATAGTCCTGATATAGATACATCATTTTCACTACATCATGGAATAATAAACGTTTATTCTTATTCACAAACAATTTATGGAAGGATAATTAAATCATTGTTAATTTAATAAAGTAATATCAAAAAATCTGTGCTATGGTATTATACTCAGATTTGAATTGAAATTGTTTGGGGGACTGTTTTTTTTTTTCAAAATGGCTGGAAAACGAATACAACTATTGAAAAAAAAATACACAAACTGAAAATTCAATGAAACCAAAAAACACCATTATTTTCGTTCCAGTGTCGACAGGAGTATAAAAACGCCTATTTGTCCTACTTATCAGCGCCATCTAGTGAGACTCTGAGTGCTTATTTCAACTCGCATAACGCGTACGTTCAACAACTTCATGCAACGAACGGAATGATGGACGAATTCGGGAAGAACACTCTGCCATCTTTATTACAGGTGAGTCGACAATGTACTTTCAGAAACGTTTGCTCTGACGTCATTCCAGACGTTGGGTTTTTGATGGAGTGTATTCAGCTCCGCGCGACCTGGTGGCCATTCAGGACTGAATATTGCGTGTGTTCCTATGCCCTGAAAATTGAATTGGCCGGTGTTTTTCTGGCGATGCCCGAGGCTATTTCCAATTCGTGGCGTGCCGTTGGCATCCTGGCTATCAGACACAAAGCACTCATGTCAATCCACGTCCGGGCAGGATATTGGCTGGGGGGTGTCCAATGGGGTGGGTTTTAGGGGTTGTTTAGGCAGGTATTGAATAGGCGGGATGTCATTTGTTTCGTTTTTGTGCATCCGCGGATATTTTGATTTGATTTATTTTGATTCTTAATGTGATTTGGGGTGTTTTGGACGCGTGAAAACTTGAAAACTCTCAAAACGTCTATCAGGAGTCTAAAAGTCGCTGAAAATGGTGATGAAATCCGTTTTTTGATATCTGGTATAGTTTTCGAGATATTTCATGTTGAAAATTCCAAAAAAACGCTAAAAAGTCGAAAAAACGCACGAAAACACCCCAAAACCACCGATTTTCAACGAAAAAACCCATGAAGAGTCCTTGTCGATGTTCTGGAAGCCTCCATACGAACATTGAAGACTCTACGACGATTTTGATTTTTTTTTTAATCCAAAGGGGGTACCCTTTCGTCGATTTTTCGAAAAAAATCCAAAAATGAATTCGCCTGAAAACAGGGAAAACATTCGTCTACAAGGGGTCTAAGAGGCGCTGAAAACGGTGGTGAAATCCGTTTTTCGATATCTGGTATAGTTTTCCAGATATTTTATGTTGAAAATCCCAAAAAAAGCCAAAAAACGTACGAAAACACCCCAAAACCCCCGATTTTCAACGAAAAAACCCATGAAGAGTCCTTGTCGATGTTCTGGAAGCCTCCATACGAACATTGAAGACTCTACGACGATTTTGATTTTTTTTTTATCCAAAGGGGGTACCCTTTCGTCGATTTTTCGAAAAAAATCCAAAAATAAATTCGCCTGAAAATAGGGAAATCCTTCGTCTACAGGGGGTCTAGGAGGCGCTGAAAACGGTGGTGAAATCCGTTTTTCGATATCTGGTATAGTTTTCCAGATATTTTATGTTGAAAATCCCAAAAAAAGCCAAAAAACGTACGAAAACACCCCAAAACCCCCGATTTTCAACGAAAAAACCCATGAAGAATCCTTGTCGATGTTCTGGAAGCCTCCATACGAACATTGAAGACTCTACGACGATTTTGATTTTTTTTTTATCCAAAGGGGGTACCCTTTCGTCGATTTTTCGAAAGAAATCCAAAAATGAATTCGCCTGAAAACAGGGAAAACATTCGTCTACAAGGGGTCTAAGAGGCGCTGAAAACGGTGGTGAAATCCGTTTTTCGATATCTGGTATAGTTTTCCAGATATTTTATGTTGAAAATCCCAAAAAAAGCCAAAAAACGTACGAAAACACCCCAAAACCCCCGATTTTCAACGAAAAAACCCATGAAAAATCCTTGTCGATGTTCTGGAAGCCTCCATACGAACATTGAAGACTCTACGACGATTCTGATTTTTTTTTTTATCCAAAGGGGGTACCCTTTCGTCGATTTTTCGAAAAAAATCCAAAAATGAATTCGCCTGAAAACAGGGAAAACATTCGTCTACAAGGGGTCTAAGAGGCGCTGAAAACGGTGGTGAAATCCGTTTTTCGATATCTGGTATAGTTTTCCAGATATTTTATGTTGAAAATCCCAAAAAAAGCCAAAAAACGTACGAAAACACCCCAAAACCCCCGATTTTCAACGAAAAAACCCATGAAGAGTCCTTGTCGATGTTCTGGAAGCCTCCATACGAACATTGAAGACTCTACGACGATTTTGATTTTTTTTTTATCCAAAGGGGGTACCCTTTCGTCGATTTTTCGAAAAAAATCCAAAAATAAATTCGCCTGAAAACAGGAAAAACATTCGTCTACAGGGGGTCTAAGAGACGCTGAAAACGGTGGTTAAATCTGTTTTTCGATATCTGGTATAGTTTTCCAGATATTTTATGTTGAAAATCCCAAAAAAAGCCAAAAAACGTACGAAAACACCCCAAAACCCCCGATTTTCAACGAAAAAACCCATGAAGAATCCTTGTCGATGTTCTGGAAGCCTCCATACGAACATTGAAGACTCTACGACGATTTTGATTTTTTTTTTATCCAAAGGGGGTACCCTTTCGTCGATTTTTCGAAAAAAATCCAAAAATGAATTCGCCTGAAAACAGGGAAAACATTCGTCTACAAGGGGTCTAAGAGGCGCTGAAAACGGTGGTGAAATCCGTTTTTCGATATCTGGTATAGTTTTCCAGATATTTTATGTTGACAATCCCAAAAAAAGCCAAAAAACGTACGAAAACACCCCAAAACCCCCGATTTTCAACGAAAAAACCCATGAAGAGTCCTTGTCGATGTTCTGGAAGCCTCCATACGAACATTGAAGACTCTACGACGATTTTGATTTTTTTTTTATCCAAAGGGACCCTTTCGTCGATTTTTCGAAAAAAATCCAAAAATGAATTCGCCTGAAAACAGGGAAAACATTCGTCTACAAGGGGTCTAAGAGGCGCTGAAAACGGTGGTGAAATCCGTTTTTCGATATCTGGTATAGTTTTCCAGATATTTTATGTTGACAATCCCAAAAAAAGCCAAAAAACGTACGAAAACACCCCAAAACCCCCGATTTTCAACGAAAAAACCCATGAAGAGTCCTTGTCGATGTTCTGGAAGCCTCCATACGAACATTGAAGACTCTACGACGATTTTGATTTTTTTTTTATCCAAAGGGACCCTTTCGTCGATTTTTCGAAAAAAATCCAAAAATGAATTCGCCTGAAAACAGGGAAAACATTCGTCTACAAGGGGTCTAAGAGGCGCTGAAAACGGTGGTGAAATCCGTTTTTCGATATCTGGTATAGTTTTCCAGATATTTTATGTTGAAAATCCCAAAAAAAGCCAAAAAACGTACGAAAACACCCCAAAACCCCCGATTTTCAACGAAAAAACCCATGAAGAGTCCTTGTCGATGTTCTGGAAGCCTCCATACGAACATTGAAGACTCTACGACGATTTTGATTTTTTTTTTATCCAAAGGGGGTACCCTTTCGTCGATTTTTCGAAAAAAATCCAAAAATAAATTCGCCTGAAAACAGGGAAAACATTCGTCTACAAGAGGTCTAAGAGGCGCTGAAAACGGTGGTGAAATCCGTTTTTCGATATCTGGTATAGTTTTCCAGATATTTCATGTTGAAGATCCCAAAAAAAGCCAAAAAACGTACGAAAACACCCCAAAACCCCCGATTTTCAACGAAAAAACCCATGAAGAGTCCTTGTTGATGTTCTGGAAGCCTCCATACGAACATTGAAGACTCTACGACGATTTTGATTTTTTTTTTATCCAAAGGGGGTACCCTTTCGTCGATTTTTCGAAAAAAATCCAAAAATAAATTCGCCTGAAAACAGGGAAAACATTCGTCTACAAGGGGTCTAAGAGGCGCTGAAAACGGTGGTGAAATCCGTTTTTCGATATCTGGTATAGTTTTCCAGATATTTCATGTTGAAAATCCCAAAAAAAGCCAAAAAACGTACGAAAACACCCCAAAACCCCCGATTTTCAACGAAAAAACCCATGAAGAGCCCTTGTCAATGTTTTGGAAGCCTCCATACGAACATTGAAGACTCTACGACGATTTTGATTTTTTTTTAATCCAAAGGGGGTACCCTTTCGTCGATTTTTCGAAAAAAATCCAAAAATAAATTCGCCTGAAAACAGGGAAAACATTCGTCTACAAGGGGTCTAAGAGGCGCTGAAAACGGTGGTGAAATCCGTTTTTCGATATCTGGTATAGTTTTCCAGATATTTCATGTTGAAAATCCCAAAAAAAGCCAAAAAACGTACGAAAACACCCCAAAACCCCCGATTTTCAACGAAAAAACCCATGAAGAGTCCTTGTCGATGTTCTGGAAGCCTCCATACGAACATTGAAGACTCTACGACGATTTTGATTTTTTTTTAATCCAAAGGGGGTACCCTTTCGTCGATTTTTCGAAAAAAATCCAAAAATAAATTCGCCTGAAAACAGGGAAAACATTCGTCTACAAGGGGTCTAAGAGGCGCTGAAAACGGTGGTGAAATCCGTTTTTCGATATCTGGTATAGTTTTCCAGATATTTCATGTTGAAAATCCCAAAAAAAGCCAAAAAACGTACGAAAACACCCCAAAACCCCCGATTTTCAACGAAAAAACCCATGAAGAGTCCTTGTCGATGTTCTGGAAGCCTCCATACGAACATTGAAGACTCTACGACGATTTTGATTTTTTTTAATCCAAAGGGGGTACCCTTCCGTCGATTTTTCGAAAAAAGTCAGAAAATAAATTTGCTTGAAAATCGTCTTTAAGGTCGTCTACAAGGGTTCTAAAAGTCGCTGAAAACGGTGGTGAAATCCGTTTTTCGATATCTGGTATGGTTTTCGAGATATTTCATGTTGAAAATCCCAAAAAAACCCTAAAAAGTCGAAAAAACGCACGAAAACACCCCAAAAACCCCATATTCTCTGCCTGAACAAATTTCTATTTCACAGGAATTGGAAGAAATTTACACTGACCTGTGTTCAACCCTAACCGATGCGGTATTACAAGGCGCAGAAGTAGTTTCTAATAGGGTGAGCTCTCCAACCAACCAAACTTCCACTAAAACACCCCCTCAAAACAATACCTCCCCAATAGGCAATTGAACAATCGAAGCGGTACGACAGCCTCATCACTCAATGCAGAGCAGTTTCATCGCAATCCGACCTGAACCACCTGTCCCGGTCCCTGCCAGTCCCCCCAGGCAGGGGGCCGGTCTTGAAGAGGATATTCGTGCCCCCCCAACCGCCCCCAACCACCGATGCACCCGACGGGGACCATTCGGAACCCCAAAACCATGTGAGTTGTGAAATCCCTCGCGTATCCCCCACCTGATTTTGGTGTTCAGGACAACCTACCTCCCCCTTTGCGAGACGAGCTGGTGATCGACAGATTGTCAGCGCTGCAGATCAAACCGTCCCACGACGCCTTGAGGAAGGAATCGCAAGACTTGGAGATGCAGATCCGGCAGATCCAGGACGCTTTGGACACTTTGCTGCGGGTGCAGCAGCGGTCTGTGGAGGCTTCGCTATACAACAAGGCCAATGAGCTCCAGGAGGACATTTCGATGAAGAGATTCGATTTGACAGTGGCACAAATCCATCTCAGCGCCATCAATTCACAAGTGAGTGAGAAACTACTGTATATCATCGTAATTGATACTCCCCACCTGATATTTGCTCGAACATCGGCATTCCCACCGGAAGCAAACACGAAATTCCATCAAAAACTCCACCTAGGAGTGATTGAAGTTTGCACAACTGAAATAAACTCAATTCAAACTCGAAAAAGTTTACATTGAATTAGTCTGCGGCCCAGTTGACTCGCGCCGCGTTCGTCTGCGCATCACGACGTGCGCAGGCGGGGTTATCGATGAATTGTTGTCCTGGCTCCGTGAATCCATCGTGATTTTTTTGCTACAATTATACAGAACGTTTCGTTGTTGTGATAGTTTGGAAAACCTACACGTTTAGTGATATTTCGGTGACCTACATTCGGGGGGTGATATCGGAAAAACAATATTGGAGGTTTCAACGAATAGTTTGAGGTTAGGTTAGGTTCGGAGAGTGTTTCCAGTGAAGGAATTCGGTGTTTGTGGAGGGAAATGGGTTGGGTGACCCTTAAATCACATCTGGTGAGTGATTTTTTATACCATAAACAAGTTGTAGAGTTGTTGGTTTCCAAGGAAACTAAGTATGTCAAGTATTGACCTGAAATAAGTTCCTGCACGACGTTCAATCAGATATAAGGCTTAAATGGAGTGGTTTTACTGTTTTTTCTACCATTTCGCATTATAAAAACATGCATGCTTTGCGTAGACATGTAGCAAGACATTTTTCGGAGGATTTTGAGAACTCTAAATCGCTGCTATTTTCTATAAATATTTCCATAAAATTTTCTCTAAATATAAACTATCGGACTACAGTCACGTACCCTGAGAAGGAATCTGTAATTACATAGTTGCCATGTTTAAAAATCCTTCTGCTTTCGTTCCCAGATCCACAGAAATGATCATGAAAAATTCAAACATTTCTGCTTTTCCTAGAGATAAATGACTGTCGCTTCATGTCCCTAACATAAAAAATATTCACACCCTCTCTCGAATATTTACGACGTCATCAAAGTTTGTAGCTTCTAGTGGTCTCGGGAGTCTTGCGTTATGTGTGAATTTCGTATAACTGGGGAACCTTTTTAGAATTAAATTCTTCATCAAGTGTCGAAAAACTCATCGAAACAGGACTTTGATCTTTTTTCTTAGCGGAACAAAATCTCCAGTGAGGTTTCTTGGATGCTGTGGAGATTCATTTAATTCGTTTCAAGATCAAGTCGGGATAAAATTTCACGAGAAATGCGATCTCATTTCGACAAAGGGATCAGATAATCCTGGAAGCAGGAGAAGGGTTCGAATTAACAAAGGAAATATTTGTTCGATATAAAAAGTGTTGGTAGGAAATATACAGGATGATTTTACACGAGAGCAGTTTTTGCAAAAATTCAGGTGTTTGATTTTAATTTTCGTGATGTTCAATAGCCATGAATTTTACAGCTGTTTGCACTGCACAAAAGAGTTTCTTCATTAAGTCCAAGTAGGTCGAGTGAACCGCGAACATAATTTTCTTTCGTGGTTTGTGAAGTAACTTCTCTCAGAATTACGTCTTCCTATATTCCAAAGTCTCAGAACAGGAAAAGTTGAGAGAGAAATTGCCTGAAAAAAAATCAGCAGTTTGATAGAAATTCTTGACAGCATTTGAAGAGTTGTCAGTTTTCACAAGAGAGAAACTACTCTACAAGGTGTCGCAGAAAACGGTGGTGAAATCCGTTTTTCGATATCTAGCATAGTTTTCGAGATATCTCATTTTGAAAATTCGAAAATATCCCAAGAACCTCTGGAGGCCTTCCTTAGTCGAAATTTGATCCACGAATTCGATTCGTGTTGATTTCATCCAAAAAATCCCACTTCTGAATTATCAAACACGTTATGGCGTCAACGTTAATTGGAAACTAATTGTGAGTTTACAAGTGAACAGACAATGGGACCGATGAAAGCGTCGAGTAATTGGCCAATTTACAACAGTAGACAGTTGAAGCTTTTAACATTCGAGATTTTCACGAAGGAATAATAAAAAACAACGTTTCGTTTTTTTTTTTTTTTTCAGAAAGAACTTTTTGCTCACAAACTCGAAGGTGAAACGGTGAATCGTGAGAGGAAACTTTCGTCAGTTTCTACGGGGAGTATGAAAAATAAGTGGCTGAAAGCTTTCAAAAGCTTGAAAACTCCTCCGCCAGAGCCCGAGAAGTGAGTTTTGCTTCGTTTTTCACAGTTTTATCATGATTTAATGGTGTCTTTTTCTATTAATCTGTTGACATATGTAGCGGAGCATGATGTGTTGTCATCGAAATTAAAATTTGAGTTCATTGTTCTCGACTGTAAATCAACGAATTTAAATAACAACGCATTTTCGCTCTTTTGAAGTAGTTTTTGACACCTTATTGATGTTTTTCGTATTTTCAAACACAGAAAAAACCAAATGTACCATGCGGTATCAACAATCATGTCTATAAGGTAACTGCAACTAGCTGTATCACACTGTATATGTTCACTGTAATCATTCACTTCTATGTCTATGTAATCATTCACACCCTTTTCGCTAGTTCATGTCTTCCAGCACAACCACAATTCCTGATATTCTTGCGAAATGTCGATCCAACTCGACTGCGCCAAATCACAATCTCCACCCAGTCCCTGAAATCCCGACTTTTATATTTCGTTTCCGCGATGTTTTTTCGTGGGTTGGGATCATCGAATCCCACTTCGATCAACTGTGCAATCTCTTCACCACTTTGGAAATGGGAAAGGGGTTAATAAACAGTTATCGTCTTCACTGTTTCGTCTTCGTTCAACATTAGTTGAATTTCGTGCTGGGATTGGTCTGTTTTTCCTGAAAAAACATCGGGTTGAATCAATATTCAGTGCGAGAAACAATCAAAACATCACACGTATCATGTCTGCATTTTTTTTTCACCATTTGCACCCAGTTTAGAACTGTACACCCTGTACACCAACATTACGGCCAGTACGTATGTTTTCTATGTTGAATAAAGCACCTATGTGTACTTCAGTTTGTGTATTCCTCAAAACAAATACTTGTTGAACGTTCAGTGAATAGAAATCAGGTGTGGGATTTTTTTTTTATATAAAATATCAGACCAGACAAATGAAATTATGACTCGTTGAATAAATCTAGCGCCCTTTTATTCCATCGTCTGCATATTTTCTTTCTGAATCATCTGGAAAATGCGCGGAAATGCACTCATTGAATAAAGTAGGTCAACCTTGAACAAAGATGGACGAATACACAAACTGAATAGTCTCTGAGCGTATACAGAATTCGACAAATGGTTGACAAAAATCTTGTTTGTAATGCATACTGAAGGAACACGTCGTAGTTTGACTGAAATATCTGATTTTCTTTACAAAATAAATTAATCCTGAAACATTTGTTTACGAAAAGTCAGTCGTCTGTTAAACTTGAGCATCCTGTATTGAAAATTGACTTGCGAAGTCACAGTCAATATACAGAATGTGCATAAAAAAATTAAAATTGAAGGAAAAATAGCTAGCGCAATATTTGTCGACTTCTGGATGAACGAATTTATATTGATATTCGCTGATTGACCGTTTCTCGTGTAGAAAAAACGGAGCAGCAGCAAACAGAGAACTGCTCAAAGGTGACCCGGACGCGCACAGCTTCCACGAGAACACCTACAAAAAAATCACACCCTGTGACGTATGCTCACAGATTCTGAGAGGTGAGATTTTCCGACTCATAAACGCGAGTATGCATGACGTGGTGCCACAACTCCGAACACGTGTTTTTTCGATAGGACACACGCGGCAAGGTCTCAAATGCAGGATATGCAAGATGAACGTTCACGTCGATTGTCAGGGGAAGGCCTTGAAATGTCAAACCAAAGCCAGGTTGCTTAAGAGGCAAAAGTCGACCTCGGAAATTGACAACAGAGTGCCGGATCCTAATCCCGATGATGAGAGTGAGTGATTTTCAATAAATTCCTAGCTTTGGGTCAGCTGCGTGGGCGGAATGTGTTCTTCGGGTCATCAGCAGTGACTGATAATTTTTTTCAACGAAAATCAGTCACTTTGGATTCCAGTTCACGTTGGATATTGATTTTATTCGTGGTTTAATTAAAATCGAATCGCTCCAATGAAACGTACATCAAATCACAAAGGATTTTGTGCAAGACTAGAATGGAGTTATCGATTTTGATTAATTTAGGACCCCACTGTATGACAAGAAGGATATATCCTCGCCTTAAAGTCTCTGTCTCTAGGGATTTTCTATACGCGTTGTGTCGCCAAATGGGCTTCAATCTGTTCTACAGGGTGAGGTCGAGTTAGCTTATAAACATTTTCGAATTTTTAGCCGAAACAACTCGAAGAATTGAAGAAGAGAATACAAAAAATCACCTCGTGCATTTACCCCATGGCACATTTTTCTTATTTTTTTTTTCAGATGAATTTTTACAAAAAAAATTCAACTGTTTCGTCATTACTTCGTCATTTTTCGGTTTATTGTGGCTTCTCTATACCTACAGCGTGTTGATTTCGAATGGCATTGACAGTTCTAAACGTTTTTGACAGGAGTTGCGGAAGTGTATTCAATGCCCACTATAAATAGGAGGTTGTCGATGAGAAACAACAATCGGCTGTATCCCTGTGCGAACAGCACTAGTGGTTTAGGTACTATACAGTGTGTTCATTGGATAACTCTACATTGACATTTTAATCCTACTAACCGCCGAGCTGGGTCATGCACAGTTGATTTGCTCCCAAGAAGGAATCCGGATGATTTTTTATTCGGGGTTGTATTTTGGTGTAGACGCCTACTTTTTTTGGGTATTTTTCGAAATGGGAACATTTATTTATGCAGTTTTAATATAATGTTTATTGATTTTTTATGCATATAAGAAAATAACAATAAAATTGAAAAGACGAAAACGGTCCTTCCTGGTTGACATGATTCCAAACCTTGTAGTGATATAAATTAAACGAATAAAAAAAATTCTCAATCAGTAAAGATGTCGCTATCGCTCAGACCTCTGCCAAAAAAAAAAAACAAAAAATAATTCACAAAATGGTGTCCACTTGAGAAAGATGCTTTTTTACCCTTGTTTTTCGACATGTACGAATTTTTTTGACATACTTGGAATTGAAATTTTTCAAAATCCAAGTCCAGGCGGTAGAGAGATGTGAATAGAAGATTCTCATAAAATTTCAAAGGAATCGGTCAGATAGAACTCGAGATATCGTGTCAACCACCTCAAAAAAAGAAGTTTAGAGAAAACGCCACGTCACAAAATCCTCTGTAGCTTCCAAAATAATTCGAATTTTGAAAAATCCGTTCGAGGGCATATTTTTGAAACTCTGAACTTTAGGAATATGCACAGAAAAAAGCGATTTTCTCAATTTTCTACACCAAAATGCCCCCTAAAAAGGGGGAGGGTAAGAAAATGAGCATACATGCATGACCCAGCTCGTGATTATGAAAAATCCTCAAGCTTTTCTGCTACAATACCAAGTGGGTATACAAATTCACAAGCTAGGTAATCAGGACTTGAGATATTGACCAACTGGGGCGTATTTCACCGCCAAATCTGGCGATCTTGCTGGCCACTCAGACTCCCCACACCAAACGGGTGACATTTTCACTTCGACAACCACCCCTTTACCAATAACCCTCAATAAACCGAACCAACCCACCCCCACTCCTCCGCAGAACAACCGGAAGTCGACCAAATCTACCAGGTCCTCAAACAAGCCACCGAAATATCGAACAACAAACCTCGAGTGAACGTCGAGACAGTCGGCTCGAATCCTGCTAGCTCGGGCAGCTCCGGCCAGAGCCTGCACCGTCGCGCCCAGCCGGCCGCCCGCGCGGGCGCGCCCACTTTGACCGTCGTCGACGCCGCGCCGAGCGCCACCAGCTCAGGTTTGTCCCCTAGGAGACGTCTTAAGGATGAATTACTGGCTGTCGCACGAGTATCTTTTCTTTTGGGTAGATTTTCACTCCGATTTTGACACATTTCATACGTCAGTTGTCACATGTCGTGTGTCAATTGTCACCGGTCAGTTAATTCCTGTCTGAATATTCCCCTTTTGACAGCTGCGTGATATTCAAGAAGATTTACTTCAGTTTAAATACTCCACTTCGATAATGGATAATTTCTGAGCCACCTTGTATACGACGCTGAAGAGGTCATTACTTTCACAAACGAAAATATAGCCTCAATTGATTGTTTCAATCAATTTCCTCATCCAACTGAGCTTAAAGCAATCACCTGACAGTCATGGTTTGATATCTAACAACCCCTTTTCAATCAACTTCGCCATATTGTGAATTAACTTCGCCATATTGTGCATCAAGTTCGCGATATTGTGAATTAAATTCGCGATATTGTGAATTAAATAAGCGATATTGTGAATTAACTTCGCCATATTGTGAATCAACCTCGCGATATTGTGAATTGATTTCGCGATATTGTGAATGAACTTGGCGATATTGTGAATCGACTTCGCGATATTGTGACATCAGGAAATGTAGAGTTGCTTACTGTTGTGTTCAGACCACAGAGAGGCCGTCCATCGATCGTCGCCGTCCATGACGAATAACGTCACGTCCGAAACGTCGTCGATGAGGCGACGTCTTTTCGCTGGTATGAAAAGTCTGACGGGATTCGGCTCGAGATCGAGGCACGGTTCACCAGGACATCGCTCCATCTCCCTACCAGAAAGTACGGTTATTGCTACGCTCCCGAAAATTAAAAACAGCTTCGATGTTGTGATTACATTCAATGTTGTGATCGGCACTTTCATGTCATTACGTTCGATGTTGTGATCAATTTCGATGTTGTGATCAGTTTCAAAGTCATCACATTCGATGTTGTGATTACATTCAATGTTGTGACTGATATCGATGTTGTGATAGGTTTAAAAATGATCACATTCAATGTTGTGATCAGTTTTGAAGTCATCATATTCGATGTTGTGATCACCAATGTTGTGACTGACGTCGATGTTGTGATAAGTTTAAAAATAATCACATTCAATGTTGTGATCAGTCATCACATTCGATGTTGTGACTGACATCTAATATCAGGATCAGCATTAACTTCGATACTGTGATCAGCTCTGAACATGTCATAATACATCCGCAAAGTTGTGATCAAGTTCGATATTGTGGCCAGCTCATTAAATGTTGTGATATTGCACCACAATCGATGTTGTGATCAGCTTTATTTTAGTTGCCACATACAATTACCATGATTTTCAAGGTTGTGATCAATTTCGATATGGCGTAGTGATCATACGTGGAGATCTTCACGTTTGGATGTTTTGCTATCACTTC
The DNA here is from genome assembly GCA_037013635.1 of Plagiodera versicolora. NCBI lineage: Eukaryota > Metazoa > Arthropoda > Insecta > Coleoptera > Chrysomelidae > Plagiodera > Plagiodera versicolora. Next base: position 613,016 of record CM072992.1, read on the forward strand.
AATATTGTGATTGATCGTGATCAATCTCAATATTGTGGTTTGAATTTCTGGTCCAATCGAACGTTAGAGATATAGATGCGATGCAGATCTAGAAATCCACTTCTTTCACAAGCAATATTAATTTAATGTGCTTACATGTGTTGCTGGCATGAAATACTTCTTCCATTTCTATATGTCTTGCATTTGTTTTAATTTTCTGAGTATCAACGTTTTTCTTGAATGGCAACGAGCTTTCAGCTGTCAATGTTTTGCGCACCAGGTACTTTAATTGAAACGGTTTTTTTTTACCATTTGACATGGCTAACCTTGATTTTGACAGTCGCAGTTTCGCTTCGAGTAGACATTTTGTTTTACTCGATCTCTATCGTTTCACCCTTCAACTGTTTTCGATTGCGAAACATTTACACAACCTATTTAGAACAATAGATTTTTCTCTGATTATTTTGGTGGATTTTCGTTTTTTGTCTCGACTCGACGTAGTTTTTTTTTCTATCGCATATCTGACATGGAAGATAGTATTTTATTTGTCAAACAATGATTAATGTAACATATTTCATTAGTCACATTTATTTGATTGACTGGCAGCTCCGCATGAAATATGTTGTGTAAATTTGAAACAAACTGAAAAAATTTCGTTCTATTCAGAAGGCTATCATATCAAAAGTGCTACTTAGGATTTCACTATACAAGGTGTTTGGTGAGCACGAAAATTACCTTTAATTTTTTTTCTGATTGAATAATATAAAATAAATCGAGCATACATATAATGGAACGAGGTAATTATGAGTGAAGTTTCGTCTATTTATTCCAGCTGCAATTAGTTTTTTTTCTATCTGGGACTCTCCTACAATCAGTTTCGTCATGGGAATATTGATTGAAGCTCAAGCTTCGTACGAATGCAAATACTACAAAGAACGGAAGGGCTTCACGGGCATATCTTTGTTTTCCATCGTTCGTCGTAATGTTGGCATCTACAGGGTGTCCAAAACAATGTGGAAAACATCTCGAATTCCAATAGTACCAAATTTTACCGAGTTTTCAGTTTTTCTCTAAAACTTTCTCCACATTTCTCGGTCACCCTGTATACGGAGCTTGGTAGCGAGAGTCCCCAAGGTCATCCCTCGAATCTCCGTAGTCATTAGTCATTCGCAGCAGGTACTCTGCTGGGGAGATGGAGTGATAGAGTAAAACAAAAGGTCCTCGAATCTCATCGGCTTGCTGGAATCAACGAAAACCGCAAGCTAACCAAGTTTTCCTACTGATTGGCGCGCGCTTATCAATATTTCACCCCCGATTGCTCGTCACGGTGACTGAAATTTTTTCAGAGAGAAACTCGCAGGACGGCTTCGGGACGCGTCCGTTCGGACAACCGCTGTGTTTAGGTCCCCAGGTTGAAAATGGAAACGGGGTGGAAACATCCCCGCGTCGTATCCCCTCCCCCACGTCCTCCAAGGGGAAACCCGCAGGGGTGTCGCGATCTGGGAGCAAAACCAAAAACAAATGAAGAGACGGCGATTGTTTCGGTTGATATCGACACGATTACTCGAGAGTGTGAGCGAGATACTGCCACTGCCAATGCAATTTTTTTTTTGGTTTCGATAATTTTTATGGGGGGTGATAATTCACGAGTTTATTTCGGAAACTCACAAAGGAAATTCAGTTAATCGAAAAAAAAACACGTGTTTGTTTCAGATTCGGTTACAATAAAAAAAAAACGACTCATCACTTCAAAAATATTGAAAAAAGTTTTAGAGTTTGTTGGTTCAATTGAATATCAATTCCAATCCCCCAAAAACAAAAGAAATAATCGATTAATATCACTGAGAATCTCATTATTCTGTGTCGTAATCGAGAAAAGTCACACGGTGCCAGTTCAGGCGAACCCAATGGTTGTTCCTGCGAATTCAAGTGTTGTTTTTTTCTCGGTAGACTTTCCGAAAAGTAGTCGTGTCCATATCAACAATCCAAAAATCGAAACGATAGCTTGAATTACCCTCCAAACTACCATCGACTTGTGAACTTTTTTTTTCGTGTGCAGATCTTCAACACCACTAAGGATTCCAATGAAATCCCTTGTTGATATTGTTAGAGTCATTGCTCAAATCCCTGATTTTGTTGTTAAAATTTTCCAACTGTGATAAGAATAAAAATAGTTTGAGAAGAACAACTTTTATTATTCCTCGAGTCCATCAACAAGTGAGTCTTTCAAGTGTGGCTTCAGTTCACTCCATCAACATCTAACTGACATTCGAAATTACCCAAAATCCTACCCCTCATGAAACCCCAATCAAAAATCTACCTCGATCGCAGCTTCCAATTCGTGCCCAAAAAGTTTCTTCGAATACAATTCCAGGGAAATGTAACAAAGTATAGTTGCATGGTTATTAAAAATTACGTATCTTGGGTATTGAATCGAAAAATATAAAAAAAAAAGATAATTTCTCTATTGCGTTCCTTATCACACGCATAGGCTCCTGTCCATACCCAAGATATGTTCGTTTGGATACTGTATATAGCTCGTAGTTTTGCCGTATTTAGAGCGTGATTTTAGCTTTTCTAACATTAAATCAACGTAGGAAGTACAGTTAAATCAATGTTGTTATTCAGGATCGAGCATGAAGTCATCTACGAGTGCTGTGAACATTTGTCCAAAGTTTGGGACCCAACATATTGGTCTGTATAACAAAAAAATGCAGTTATAGGCCCCTTAGTGACTACACCGATCCTTACACAGTTTTACTAGGCTCTATTCCAACTAGTTGAGTGGAAAAATAGTCAACAAGTGTCTGCCAGCGGGTCAGACTCGCAACTTTGATGCAGAAACCCTTACTTACCTTTGATTATCTTTTTCGTTACTATAAGTTGGAATGGAGCCATTTTTTGTTCATGGATTCGTTTCCAATTCCAATCCTTAAATCTTCTAGTTAATCCACATAGTTGTTGATAATTGCACAAGTCTGAAGCATGACTTGAACCAACATTGCTCCACCTAGTCTGGAAACTCCAGTTGGAAATTGAATTTGCTTATGCACACCAAAAAAATCAACAAGCTTTCACGAATGAACATGAACACTGTTTCGACCCATCAGGTCCCATCAGCCACATGGACAATCAGCTCAAATTGAATTTCCACCTGATCACCACGAAACAGCGTCGAGTAAGCGCCTGTTTTCTAACGTATCGTCTGGTTTTTGTAGCCCCCCATTCCCCGCGTCGCCAAAAGCTCAACCTGCGCATGAAGAGCCTGTCTTTGGATTCCCCTGAAAGTACTGAGCACGTGAGAAGGGGGAGACATCACGGGGCGAACACGGCCAGCGATCCCCATTCGAATCAGAGCTCATCGTCTAGGATTCAGTGTATGGGGGGAATGCTTAATGTTTGATTAATTGTAGTTTGATGGTGATTGAGTGATTTGGATGAGTTTTCTGGCAGAATCGGTGAAAGGAGGCATGCTTTTGTGGTTTTTGCTTTGGTCTAGTAGTTTGAAGACACCCTGTGTACAAGTATAGCACTACTTTGTCAATTTTTCACCAAATCCACACTTTATGTTTTTATTTTATTTTATTTTTTTCGTAGTTTTGACAGATTTGGGTATCTTTCGATACAAAAAGTGCAAAATTGAAAGTATCTTACTAACCACTGGACTTCTGATTGGTTGAGATATAGCTGGGAATATTTAGGAATCGATAATTGTGGCAACACTTCGCAGTGACTTCAAAACGATACCAAATTTATTTGGAGAGAAATATTTGATTCTAGTCGAAGTTTTCTCAAAAAATTGTTCAATAATTAATAGCCCCCAATTTCTATGTATATATCTTATGATTCCAAACAATTTCAATGGTAAACTTAACCTAACTTCCTCTTTCGGAGCATGACTGGAAAATAACACAACTGGCAACACCGCACTTTCTGCCGAGCTGTCACAGCTGGCTCGAATAAATAGACTGTACCTTTTTCTATTGATTATTGCATGCTTACAGTTTTCCAATTACCATCAAAAAGCGAGGTTTCCAATTGAGAATCAAGTAGGCATCGACTACGTCACAGTAGTTCGTTTATTTTTTGTTCGTTCGTTTCATACGTCGTGTGATGGATTCATAGAGTGACATTTGAAACTTTTCGAAAAGCTCTTGAGTATACAGGGTGTATCAGAATTGCTCGGCAATATTTCAGGTACAAAATAAGGAAAAAAGTCCGATCTTGATTAGTAGCGGAGTTACAGGGTGTCGATAAAAAGTAGCAAGGAATCATGGATTCATCAAGCTTAATGTTGCATTCAACAAAACGGGGGCCACTTTGAACAATTCCTCTAAACATTTGTTAATAAATTTCTCTTTCATTCAATTTCGATGCTTTAATTAATGAAATATCAAATTAGTAGAAAATTCACGAATCAATTAATTTCTGAGAAAACTGAACGGAATTCTACCAAAAGTCAAGAGAGACAAAATTTAGGTAATAGGTTGAAGAACTCGAGAAAAATATTGAAATTCACCAGTGGCGTACGAGCAAGTTTTTCTCAAGGCTTTTATAGATTGAGACCTAGTAAAATGCAACACCCTGTATGGTATTTGGAAAACATTTACTTTTATAACAAGCAGCACCTATTGCTTGATACTCGTACAAAATTTGAAAGCTCTATCTGCAGTAGATCGAGCACAATAAAATAAAAACCAAATTCTTTAAAAACTTTCAACACCCTGTAACTCCGCCAATAATCGAGATCGGACACACGTTCATAGGAACTTTTCTCCTTATTTCGTACCAGAGAACACGACCCCGAAATATCGCCCTGCAATTCCCAAAAACACCCTGTATTGCTTCCGATCTCGTGCAGCCCCATCGAGCCCGGTCCACAACCGCCGCTTGCTCTCCGCCAAAAACACCAGGACGTCTTCGGTGGAGCTGCCAGACGACAACGACAAGAGCCCTTCGTCGGCGAGCACCTCCCCCTGCCCCAGCCCCGTCGGCAAGGTCAGCCACCACGTGCCCGACCCCAGCAAAGCACTCCTCGTCTCTCTCTTTCCAGAAGTCCCACAGGCTCCTCCCCACCAACCTCTACGTGGTGCTCTACAACTTCAAGTCGAGGCACCAGGACGAGCTGGACTTGAAGGCCGGCTACAAGGTCACCGTCATCGACACCTCGGACGCTGATTGGTGGAAAGGCAAGTGCCTGGGTAAGGTGGGGTTCTTCCCCTCCAAGTACGTCTCGAAGCTGTCCCCCGGGGAGAAACCGCTGCAGGTGACGCACAACCTCCAGGTGTCTGACGGGGAGAACGGGCTGATGTTGCTGCGCGACCAAATCGTCGTACAGATCGGCGACGAGCTGGACGGCATGGTGATGATCCGGTCGGGGGATAATCGCCAGGGGATTTGTCCGGTGAAGTTTCTGCAGGAGGTGTGACAGCTCGGGGAGGACGCTGGTCGACCGATAACCTGTGGCTGTGCGCTCAGGAAGATTTATTATCCTAGTGTTAGTCCTGCGACGGTGGTCCAAAATAATGCGAGGGTCAAGCAGAATAATAAGAGGAACGGGCAGGGCTGCAAGGAAGACACCAGGTAATTTCACTGGTTTTTCACATTTTTTTTTTTTCTTCATTGTTTATAACCAGGAGAATTGCCATCTTTATATATTTCCTTTACACATTTTTTTTATTTATGGAAATATTCTAATATTTGTTGCATTTTTTTCTCAGATTTTTTCCCAATTCCTCTGTTCCTTTATTTCTCCTATTCTTTTCCTATTTTATTCCCATTTTTGGGTTGCCATTTTCATTTATTTTCTTTGTATTTTTCCTATTTTTTCTCTTTTCCTCTTCTTCTCCTTCTTTTCTTCTTTCGATTTTTTCTTTCTTCCCCTTTTCTCCCTTATTTATTCCCATTTTTTTCATAGTTTATAACCAGCAGATTTGTCATTTTTATATATTTTTTGTAACCATGAAAAGACTCCAACATTCGTTACAGGTAATATATTTTCTGCATCATTATTTTTTTCCGTATTCTTCTTATTTTTTCTCTTTTCCTCTTCCTGTTATTTTTTTTTTTTCGTTTAATTTTTTCCTTCTTTTTATTTTTTCCTTCTTTCCTTTTTTCTTTTTTTTTCTCCTTTTTTCCATTGTATATAACCGACAGGCTTGTTATTTTTTATATATTTTCTATGCATTTTTTTCATTATTTATGAAAATATTCTAACATTTGTAACATGTGATATATTAAATAATATTTCATACTACTATTTGAAAATGCCAATATCTTGAAAACTATTCAAGCTAGGTATAGGGAACCCCAATATAAAATGAAAGATAATCGAATTTTGTATTGTTCAGATCGAAAAGATACAGGGTGTTCCATTCAAAATAACAAAGTTATCTCCGTTTGAAATTATAAAAAAGTGACAATGAATTTTGAACGTCCTGTATGATATTGGGAAACGGGTTCTATCGGAATCAAAAGCCTGAAACCTCTTCAATGCTTGGTCAGAATTGGAAGGGATGGTTTCCATACATTTCGATGTTATTCAGTCTCCAATTGTACCCTGCATTTTCAAAAACAAAACAAAAACTCGAAAACGGTTATAGTTAGATACGTGGTACCCCCTATGAAATCGTATTATTTTTCCCTGAACTATCCAAAACTGTAACAAAATACCGGGTGTTCCATTAAAAAAACCCAACTTTGATATGTCACACTTTTATGAGCCACCCTGTATACTCCAGAATAATTTCCTCTTGCAGGCTCAATGAATATATAGATAATGAAAATAAGAAATTTCCGAAATATTCAATGGTTTGGTTTACAGAGACCGTGTCGTATGTGGTGCCCCACCCTGTATATTTTTTATATTTTTTCAGATTTTTTCTCATGTTTTTTCCCTCTTTTTTTCTTATTTTTCTCTTCCTTCCCTTTTTTCTTTTGTTTTCCCATTTTCCATTTTATCCCATTTTTCTCATTGTATACAGGGTGTTTCAGCATTGCACGGCCATATTTCAGGTACAAAATAAGGAAAAAAGTTTCTATGAACGTGAGTCCGATCTCGATTAATAATAATAATGATAATAATCTTCATTTAGCTAATTTGCTACAAAGAACGGAGTTACAGGGTATTTTTTCGAATCATCCATTTTTTTTGTTATTTTTCCTTTTTCCTCGGATTCTTTCCTCTCTTTTTTTTTTCTTTTTTCTTCTTCTTCCCTATTTTTTCCATGAGCGTTTCTCCATAATTACAGCTCTGGAAGCATCCTCCGTTTCTACTACAACAACTTCACCAAAAACAAAAACACCAACGTCTACAACAACGTGCTGAACCGAAGAAAAACCGAGCTGGCATTCCTGCACGGCAAAGCCCCATTTTCCTCCACCAGGAGGCCCTTGTCGATCCGGCTGTCCACCCCGAAGCACGTGGCCAACATTTTCAGCAGGTTCAAGTCCGACTCACAGAAGCGCCCCCTGCTTTTGGGTGGGCCTGATGAGGGGGTAGTTCGACAGCCCAGTTTTCAGATCATCCCCAACAAGAACGGCCTGAGGATTTCCTCGATTTATACCATCAGTGAGGACGTGGAGAAGTTCAGTTCGTACAGGAAGAATCTGTATATTTCATCGAACAGCAGGCCCCTTTTTGTGAGGATTTAGGGGGGTTCGGGGTAGTTTTCCATATTTTTGTAAGTGTTTTTTATCTTTATTTATTCGTTATTTTTTCTCTTTCCTCGAATTTTTTCTTCTTTTTCCTCTTATTTCTTTTTTTTAATCATTTTTTTTTGTTATTCTTCATCTTTTCTTGAAATGTTTCTGCTTTTATCTCTTCTTTTTCTATTTTTTTGTCATTTATTTTGTTGTTATTCCATTTTTCTTGGATTTTCTTCTTCCTTTTTCCCTTTTTCTTTTTTTTTCAGAGGAGTTTAGGGTAGTTTGCCATATTTTTGTAAGTGTTAGAAAAACTGGATACACTGATCATTGATGAAATTAGTCATCTACCCCACCAAGGAACTCCCCAAAAAATCAGGAAAACCAGCTGTTTGGCTCTCTACAAACTTTGAGACGTTTTAAATAATTGAAGAATATTTTTTATTCAACACAAAAAATGAATAGTTTCATCTCTCCTTTCAGTCCAGACCTGAGTTGAAGGTGATACACAGGGTGTTTTTGGAGCCTACCGCTTAGTCTTATTGCCAAAAAAAATCAGTTCTAACCAGACTTAACCCGATACACAATTTTTTGTACTGCTAATGGTTGAAACAGAATAATTGAATTCCATTCTAGCTATACCTCACGATTTTTTTATGCATTTTTTTTATTTATGAATCATCAATATTTTTTTGTTATTTTTCCTTTTTTCACAGATTTTTTTCATCTTTTTTCTCTTTTTTTTTCGTTTTCGTTTTTTCTTCTTTTTTTTTCAATTTCTTTCTTTTATTCTTCGTTTTCTTTTGTATATATCACATCGATCGTTATGTATATGGATCGAAATTTGATCTCATGAATTGAACAAGCATTCAAAAGTATAAATTTACAGTCGCTTTAAATCCACATATCATGAATTTTCTCTAGCAATTGTGATATTGAAAAATCTCTATTTGGAGCTCATTAATTTTGTATTAATTATTTGGAAATTCAGAGACTGAAGTCCAGGTCCGGGGTTGCAAAATTCAAAAAAATTGCGCACTGTTTGGGTCTCCTTGTCCAAAAACCGTATACGATACATTTTCCCAATCGTATCCGCAACATTTCCACTTCATCCTCAGGAAAACACGAATTTCTTCATTACGCAACCTAGTGGGTGTTGTTTTGTTACTTCCGAGAGAATCTTTGTCGTATTAGGTATAAATTCTCGGTCACTCATCACCTCCATGGTACCCCATTTTCGCCCAGCGAATGAAAAAACAATCCAAACCTAGCGATTATCTTATGCACACGACCAAATCCAAGTAATCTTATGATATACACATATACCGAGTGTTGTTCGAGAGTAACTCACACCTATACTCGCTTACATAACCTCGAAAATGATTCTCCAAAGAAAACAGTAAATTGAAATATACTGGGTGTTGTATTTATTATAAAAGTGAGGTGCTTTCGGGTACCACCCTGTATATTTAGAGTTATCTCGTGAATATTGTACTTCCCTTGTGTCTTCGCTTGTGATCCGAAACCTGAGTATAAGTTGAGATTTATACGGGGTGGAGCAAAACCAGATTGAATATTTTGAAAAACGATCAAAATTAAAATTTTACGTCGAATTGTTCAATCTAATTTTTTCCCTGTATACAAGTAGGCCTATTGTTGCCATATGTTCTTCTCTATTTTTTCAATCATTGAATTTGATTCAGAAATCAATATTGACACAAAAAAAGTGAAATTATTTTTTCTGGAAATGATGATAATGTATCAATCACCGTGTATATAGCTAATTTTTTGGTCTCTACTTATACTCTTCCTGTTACTTTATTTCACTCCGTTACTCCGAGATTTGAAAATATATTTTGTTGTTAATTATTGAAAATGTTATAAAATTAGTATGTCAGTATTTTAATAAATGTTACTTAGTAAGTACACCACTGTCTGAAAGAGGGTTGTATCATTTCCTTGATCATCAGTGCGAGCTCTGCAATTCACTTCTGGAGCTTGTTCCACTTTTTTCGATCTCAAACAGGAGTTTTTCGAAATGCGTTATTTCGAGACGAGCAAAGAATTGAAATAACCCTTTGTATATATATATTGAAAGATTCCCACAACAGCACATTGTCGAAACATTGAATGTGTCAATAAAAAAATTAAAAACCAAGTGACTTTTTTTCCAAAACCTTGCTCAGTATCCTGAAACAACAAATTTTCGAAAGATATTGTGTCCTTTTTCAAGGTCAAATTAAAGTAAGCCACTGTATTTCAGTGTGTGTTTGAGTAGTGAAATTTCAAGAGTTTTTCTTGGAGAAACTGTAATGCGTCAGGGTGACAGAAACGTGTGCTTGACAGTTGAAGTTTGACAGCTGTCAACGTCATTACAAGACTCTGATTGACATTGACAATGAGGCAGACAATTCGAGGGGAATTGTGATAATGAGTCGTTGAACCAATTGAACAGTTTGAAGATTTATTTAACCTCTAAATGATTATCATTATCATCTCATCACGATAACATATGGAATCGAAAAGTACCGCAAACTCTACGCTATCTTCCGCTCGAGCAAACTCATTGCATGTTCTCGAAATCCGGAAGGAATTGTTGCTGAGCCACCGATGACAGCTCCATGTCAATCGGCTTGGTGTCATCGTACAGCGCCGGCGCCTCGCATAGAATAGAAATCGTACCAGCTATGGAGGCTATGATGAAAATCCAGAGGAAAAGGCGGTCCAGGACCATCGCCACGAAGCCCCAGTCCTGGTCCTCCTGTTCAAACAAACAACCAGTGTCATCTGTCACCTGTCAAGTGTCGAATGTCAAATGTCGTATCTTACCGCGTTGAATTGGTCCTGCCTCTGGATGTGGTGCTGGATGAACATGACGTTGTGTATGGCCTTCTCCAATTCGAAGGGGTACTTTTTGCGCGTCCCCGAGTCGCTCTCGTCCAACCCCGAGAAGACGGAGGGCAGCCCGTTGTAGCCGAACCTCTCGCTCAAAGTGCCGGCGAAGCTTCTCAGCCTGTTGGTCGTCGCGCTCGAATGCAGCCCGTTGCAGCCCGCCCTGTTCCCCGACGAGCTGGACGTGCTCGACGAGGAGGACCGGCTGGAGGGCACCGCCCCCAGGTCCCGCTTCTTCGCCTTCATCGACAGCGCGTTGTTGGGGGGGATTTTGTTGGCGGCCAGCTCGGTCAGCAGGTCTTTGGGGACGCGCATTAGCAGCAGCTTGGGCACGCTTTTGATGAAGAAGCTGCGGACCCACGGGGCCATCTTGTGGGTGCTGGGCTTCCTGTAGTGTATGTTGAGGATGATGATGGTGATCACTACGGAGAACCCCACCATGACCATGGTGAAGAGGATGTATTTGCCTAGCAGCGGCAGCGCCAGCGAGGTGGACGGGATAATCTCCGAGATCAGCAGGAAAAACATGGTTTGTGAGAGGAGAATGTTGATGCACAGGGCGATCTTCTCCCCCGAGTCAGCTGGGAGGTAAAACACCAGCACCGAGAGGTACGAAATCCCCACGCAAGGGACTATGAGGTTGACGGTGTAGAAGAGCGTCTTCCTGCGCAGCGTTATGTTGAAGAAGATGTCTGGGTACGGCTCGGCGCAGCAGGGGTAGTACTTCTCGTGTCTCTCGGCGGGTACCCCCAGGATATCCCACTCTACGCTGGGGTAGTACTCGCGCAGATCGATGCCGAGCTCCACCTTGTTCTCGCCCAGCTTCTGGTTGATGTGCTTGAGGTCTATCTGCGGACAAACAAGGTACCCTGAGCGCCTCCTGGTGCTGCCTATGGACGCCGCATACCTGGTTCCCGTCGTAAGTCCACGAGCCGAACTTCATGAAGCAGGTCTGCTGGTCGAAAGGAAAATACCTGATGTCGATTTCGCAGCTGGACTTGAAGATCGCCGGTGGGGTCCACAGGACCTTGCCAGTGTACCTCAGCACTGCCTTGGTCATGGTGGTGACGACGTACTCCCCGTCGGCACTAGGTGGGGTACAAAGCGAACGTGAGGTGTAAAGGAGCCTGGAGTACTCACTTGTTGTAGAGGACGATGTCCGGCAACCAAATGTGCTCCGAAGGGACGTACAACTCGCTGACGCCCCCGTACTCCTGGGGGTCCCAGATGAACTTGTGGTCCTGCCACTCCTGAAACACACCTAGAGAATCTGCTCTTAGAAGCCGCTATCGACTTACATGCTCCAGCCAGACGTTGGTGGTCAGAATCTGGTCCTTCAGGTTCTGCAACAATAAAGTTAGAATAGTCTAGAAGCACCCCCGTAGCCTCACCAGTTCGATCAGCTGCGAGAGCCGCAGCCCCAGCTTCACCAAAACAGTATCAGTGTTGTTGCTCACAGGCCTGATCAGCCGGTTGTAGTTGCTCAGCAAATCGTCGTAGAGCCTCTTGGCGTCCGGGTTGCACGACGAATACTCCACGCACAACAACAAGAAAACGACACACGCGAAGTTGGTGGACATCGTCGCCGTGGCTCGCTGGGTCCAGGTGGATTTTTCGGGAATTTCATTCGTTCTAGGTGGGCATGACACTTGGGAATGGGAGTTCGAGGTGGTGCAGAGGCTGTGACCCTTTCGGGAAGCGAGATTCGAGCTGGGAAATCGATAAAGTTGCGCGGTGGGTTTGGACAGGGGCGGACTTGGGCTCGGTATGGATTCTGGTTGAATTCGTAGAGGAAAGTGTCATGCGCAGAAGGGTAATTAAGCAATCTTGGATTCTACGGTGATTGTTAATGGAACTGTTACTCCAACTTAGCTAATTCATTTAATTGTCTATCATCTTTGTACCTCCTTGTATTTCTGTTATCCTGTTAATGAGAAGTATCATCAAACGTTCACTAGAAGTAGCAATTTCAATTAAAAAGCCACTCGCTATAATTCAGTTGCTACTGTAAACACCTCCTGCATTTTCATGTGCCCCTGATCAAAACTATCACTTTCGATCTTCAAACGAACAAATAAAAGACAACCAGAACTCACGTGTGCTAAACGCAATAAATAAGACCCAGTTAATATCACTAGAAATTGACATGTCGAAGATATTATTTCCAAAAAATCAACAACTAAAAAAAAAATTCATGTGTAGAGAAACACAAACAACAGCCATATTGTTTGTTATTGTTAGTCGAAAATTCCATATCATTTTGTGACCATGATAGAGGTAACAATGTTGCAAAACAACCTCGCTTCGATAACAGGATAGCATAACGTCAAACAACGTAATTATAATGTTCTGTGCTATTCCGTTCGTCTACACACACACTGTACATCAACAAATCGAGTTGATTATACACTGTGATGGAATAAGTTTCAATAAAACGTAATGATCTCCAATTAACAACAGGTTTGATATCAGAGTCAAGTACCAGGAGCGCAGGAGCTAGCGATGGTGAATATCACGCTCCCAAACCACTTGTCAATCAAGAACCAACCGAATTCCAAAGAGATCTACCAGGAGCGCATAAAGTGATACAGTAATACAAAGACTAACATTGATTCTCAGCGATGTAAAGTGAGATTTTCACCAAAGCCACGGTGAAATGGTGAAGCTACGGGGCATTCATAGGGGGATATCCACCTCCAAAACCGCGGATTCGTGGGCTTGGATCGTTCGACTAAGCTCCACTAGTACTTCGAGGATTTCCCATGGGGCTTGAAGTGTCAAAACGATCGCTGGTGATGCAGATGACGGTCTTCCTCTTATCAGGGGAACATGAATGTGAACAGTGGGTGTGTAATGATGATTTCCGTTGCTATAAGCTGGGTTTGTATACGCCGTTCTCTGCTTCGTGTTATCCTGATTCGAACAAACCGTTTTGTTTCGAATATCGATAAGCTTACTCATAGGTTGGTTTGGGGAGGAAACCCACGGTGTTTCGAACAAGGCAAAAAACTGTTCCCAACTGTAAGAGAAGTGTTTGCAAGACAGAATTTGGAAGAAATTAAATGTTACTTCTTGGATTAGAGCTTCTTTATCCTGTAGCGCTATTGATACAATTTAAAATCCATAATACACACAGCTGTAGTGCTTCAGTTTCATCAGGCAAACATGAAAACGAAGTAGGTGGACGTAATCGAATGCTGAATCTGTAATATTCGTCGAGCTTCGCGTGTTATGTCATAGATGGTGCCACCTGTATCGATAACCCTTTATACGACAACAGAATCTGTAATGTTGTTCGAGCTACGCGTGTTATCTCATAGATGGCGTTACCTATATCGAAAAGATCAAGTTCGTAATGTTGATTGAGATTCGCATATCGTCTCATAGATGGTGCTAGCTGTATGACACGAAATGTATCCAGATTCAGCAGCATTTTCTTCTGTTTGAAAACATGGGAGGATACGTAGCTTTCGATTGAGGCGCCGAAGCTATCATCTAATTCCTATACCACATATCGCACAAAGAAACAGTACTTCATTTCGATCAGGACAGCAGCAACGCTAGGGAGTATCATTACTGTGTTCAAAAGTGCAATAATCTGGTGCGATTCCACGACTCCTTCGCCAGTTCATGTTATCCTGGTATGAATTTCGTTTGTGAAACCTGTCAGACGTCCTTGACGGTTCAAAGGATGCGGTAGTGACAGGTGACAGGTTCGATTGGGTTGCCCTCTGAAGGGGCCAGTAAAAAGTTTGGTGTTGATATCTCGCATGTTCTAGCTACACACAAAGAAATGTTAACTTGTGAAAGAGTTGAGAATTTTCAGCATCATGAAAAGTCGAAGGATGGCCGAGCTGATTGAACACCATGTGTTTCCGAGTTATTCGCGATTTTTGATCGAGAAAATTCAACGGTTTTCAAAGATAGACGAAAAAAAAGCTTGTTTCGACAGATACAATATGTCTAAAAAAATCAAGGACACTGGTTTTGTAAGATTATCTACAAAAATTTAATACTCTACGATGTATTTTCTGTAGGATTGAAAAATTGCACCAAAAGTATCGAAAACTCCAGGAATTGTCGTTTGTTGTTAAACAAACATTTTTTTCAGTGTGAACTCTTAAAATACTTCTGCTACCTTAGTTGAATTTTCTGCTATCCCAAGCGGTAGAAATAAAGGAAACGAATAAATTGAGACGAGAATTGAGGCTGTGCTGTCATTTTCACCCCGTTCTTTCAACATGGAAGACGGTCGCATCATCAGGAACCCATAAGTGAAGAGAGATGTTACAGGCATTCGGTGCTACCCACCATTTTCGTAAAAAAATTTCAACTTCAGGGGTGGAAATTGAGACTTTAAACGATCGACAGAAATTAAAATGGATTTTAAAGGATTGTGACTTTAAAATTAGCAATTTTCGCGTCGTGGTAATGAGGAGAACAGCAAATCGTAGGAGGTTCTTGCTATTGAACAAAGCGTAGAAAACGAAGGCAATAAAAGTATGTACAGGAGGTTATACTATAAAGTAAAGTTTCATCAACAATTTCTTTATAAAAATCCAGGTGTAATATTTCCAACCAGGTGTATTTGGACCGTTACAAGATTTTTTTCCATTAATTTCATCGATATTTCGTGTCCTCCATTAGTGCGAGGACCCGAAATAGTGGCACAATGCAAAAAAGCAATGTTTAATGAGCCTGGATTTGTATACTGAATGAAATATATCACACCTGAGCCATGACGAAGCATTTCCTCACGAAATTAGGGTTAAATAATATTGGATACATCGTTAATTGTCGAATTTGCAACTCATGACTATTCATAACGTATCGTGTATAAACTGCTCAACATCTCAGATGGACCAGCTCGAAATCTTTTGGGTTTTTGACGACACCGTAACTTGAATTACCCTGTATGATACATTGTTGTAAGGAGATTGAAAAACTGTATCTGGAAATGTTGGAGTCCAAAATGCAATTTCGAAAATCATCGAAATAGCGATCGATAACTTTTTTGTGCTCTGAACTATTGACCAGTTTATTTTCCCCCTGACTTTTTGCTCCAAAATAGTCGGCAACCCTTCCTCATCGTGATTTTTGGCAGGTATATTTCACGAGTTCCTCAATAGACATCGCAGACGAAAGATCATTTATTTTACATGACCCGAAACTGTGCTTATTGGACCTTTTCAACGGCATTTTCTTTTATAGAAAAAGGCTCGGCGCGATTTTTTATAGCTGGAATTTAGTCTAGCATGAATGTAATCGATATTATCGACGGATGCGTTATTAGCAAGGAGTTGCCAGTCATTTTCTAATTGTTGTGCATGAATTAAATTGATGACTTTTTTGATACCTACCATGTACCTACAGAAAAGTTGTTCAATGGATGATGAGTTGTAGAATTTCGTGTTATTTCTCATGAGATGCAACTCAGAACACGTTGAGTAAGTTTCGATATCTAAGTGAGACGTTGAGATTCATTGGAACACATTTTGGAAAATTCTGAATTTTTCGAAAAAGATCAAAACTCAAATCTCGTTTTTAGGGTGTCTAAGAGGTGCTGAATACGGTGATGAAATCCGTTTTTCGATATCTGGTATAGTTTTCGAGATATTACATGTTGAAAATTCCAAAAAAACCCAAAAAATGGCAAAATCCCACTCTTTTCAACAAAAAACCCATGCCAATGCTATAGAAGCCTCAAAAATAACTAAATACACATTGAATATCCTGATTCGAATGGAATTTCAAAATAGGGTTACTTTTGTCTCGTTGATCAACGACGTTTTTTTTAAGTACAGAACAAAACTTCAAGGAGACGCGTCCAATAAAAGCTTCCTGATCGCGTGGGGGCATACAAAGGCGGTCTTCTCCATTCTCAATCATTTATGGAATCTCAAACAGTGTTGCCAAGTCTGCAAGCATAAACCCACTTCATTATTTTCTAGTTGGTAGTCGTCAGATGTTCAATCTACCAACGGAAATTTGATTTTTTTTGTTGGTATCGAATATTCATCACCAAAAACAGTACACTGCTTTCCTTTTTTGCTAATAAAACATGAAATAACGTGGGCAAGGGGGATGTTTCGTAGGCCCAACTGTAGCCAAACAAATGACGAATCGAACGCTGTGTCACACGCCCTAATAGCTCCTCAATAAATCGAGAAAATTCCAAAAAACCAAACCACCAATTTTCCTCATCGATCCGACTTTTCGTGCCACTTGGCAACACCGCATATCGAAGTGAGCGGTCACGCGCCTGGGAGCCGCCACACCGGCTCGTTCTCACGGCCTTCTTCGCGTTTGCGTTCACCGCCAACGCCGACCGGTCTTGCAGCGATCGCTCCTCGGCGTGCCTTGTGGGTCGAGTAGGCTGGGCAACGAAATACCGACACGCGTTCGTTTCGTCGCTACGGCTCTGACGAAACGACAATCGTTCGTATCCAAGGAAACGGATAAATAACAGAGTTTTAGGAGAATATTGGCGATGTTGTGGAATATCTCCGAATTTATGATTGTAGAGTATAGGGAAGTGAAGTAGAATTAGGGTTTATTTTTGAAGTAGAATCGAATTATGTTTTGAATAAAATGGGTTTCCATTTGAAAAAATTGAGTTTGGCAATGTTTCTCGTTCACACTTTGAACCAAGCTTTTTCGAACACCCTGTGGATACTTTAGGGAATGTGATTGGTGCAAAATGTTCATTCAACCTTCAATATTCATAAGCCAATTGATGCATATCTCAAAAAATTGGCATCTACATTGAAATGCCATTTGTTTGATGAGCTGCATCTGTCACTTTTTTCAGAAAAACTTGAATAACTCTAAAACTGTCAATTTTGGGTATAGGGTGTGACACATGAAATCGAGTTAAAATCGTGGGAGGAATTCAGATATCATAAAATATATAGGGTGTTCTATTTGAAATAACAAAGATGGCGCCACTTCCGGAAAAACCGGAAGTGCCACAACAACCAAAATATTTTAGCTGAATTCTCCACACCTTCTCATGTACAAGTACAAATTTCCAGAACCATGCTACTCCTCGTTCTCCTGATATAGCTCGCATTAACTCATGATTGTGACGTCAAGTCATCAGGACTTCAGGAAACCTCTAGAAAATCTGGTTGTTTGGATGTATGTTGCACAAAATACAGGTTTTTCTACCTGCTGTTTCACCAGGAGAACATGCGCGATGGGTTGTCAGCTCTAGTACTTAACAAAGTGACAAGCACCGTATCAGAAATCAACAAAACCACCTACTTGGTAACAGGATAACATGGGAATGAGGTAGTTCGACAAAGGAAGCGAGTTTGTAATGATATTGTAGTGAGCTGACGCTGCTGGGCTCTGCTCTCCTGTTAACAAAAATGGAGTTACGTGGTTTTGGCAGTTTGGGATCGCATTTTTCGAATTCTTGCGTGCATTCATTTTCCCCTCTATCCGTCCATACAAGTGTGGATGGATTTATTAAATGAATGGATTCAATTCCAGATGTTGAGGCACATACATCGCAATAAAAAAAAACTGAAAGCTTGTCAAATTTATGATCAACTGTTTTTCTTCGTACTGGATTTTGGAAACTATGATTTTGAATTAGCACGAGAGAAAGTGTTTTACTTTCCTTAAATTCTGTTATATATTACAAATGAATGCAGACTTTAACAAACCTACAACGCAAGATTCTTGGGTACCAGGAGACTATGAACTAGTGACGTCAAATCATAGTTCTCGATGTTTTGCAACTTCAAGTTTTAGTGTGAATCTTTCCTGAATAGTAAAGAACACCTACTGAACCAAGTAACTCCATATTCGAGAACAGGAGACCACGAAATTAAAGAGTTATACTCGAGGTGTTCAGATAAATGCACGGACGATTCACGTGCAGCCTACGATCTCCTCCGAGTCATGTCTTCCTGATCGAGAAGATTCAAATAGGCGGTTGATTTTGTGACATTGACTCACTTTCGAGTGATGGTGGGTGGTGATGATGCTGTGGAGGCATGAGAGATGAGTTTCTGCGGTATTTAGTTTGAATGAATATCCACAGTGTTTTTTTGGGGGGAATTTGATAAACTGGTGTTGAAATTAGACTTCAGAAACTGTATTTTGCAATGTTTGGGTTACCACAAGGCTCTGATCTAGGGCCATTACTATTCAATAACGTCATTGTCAATCGTTATTGAAAATACGCTGTTGCTGTTTGTCTATTTTTTCAGTGAAACTACGAAAAAGACAGATGGGTTGAGTTTATTTTATTCGAATTGTTTGGAAAATGTTTTCGATATATAAAATACATGCACCAAAACTGGAAAAGTGTAAAAACTTCGACTAGAATTCACAAACATCATTAGCAGATTAAAGATTTCTCTCCAAATAAATTCGGCAACGTTGTGAAGTCACCGTGAAGTGTTGCCATAATTATTGATGCCCTTAAATAAATAGACTTTAAATACGTTTTCTCGATGACTTGAAAAACAGAGTTGTGAGGCCAGAAACGTCAAAACTGTCCAAAACGTCAAAAATTTCAATGACATCAAAAATGTCAAAACTGTCATACAACGACACAAAGTAGTGCCTCCCCATGCTACATCGGCCACCCATCAAGACCACTCAATTATTCTTCCTCTTCGATTTTGTACCTAGCGAATTAAGTAGGAGCTACGTCAGAAAAAAAAACACGATCTACACCTCCCAAGTTTTTTTGTTTGACCCGATGATTTATTTAGTCGAGTGTTGCCAGCCAATTCTCACCTACAGTGTGAGATTGAAGGTACACAGTGTGTTTTTCGAAAGTGGGCAAGAAAACAAGCTGTAGAATAATTGAAAATCAATTTGGTTTCTATGAAAAGGCATTAATTAGCATAGCTATGTTAGAAGAAATATCAACAAACAATTTTAAGAGCATGTGATTTGTATACACAGCAACAAATTACGTTATTTTTTAGCTCCAATTAGAGAGCAGCTTCTAAGTATCGATAATTCACGTTGTGAGTAATTATTCGTGAGCAGTTTCCATATACAGAGCGCTTTATTTTACACACTATAAGATATATCGTCTTAGTATTACATGCAATGAATTTGCAGGAAAAATTCTGTGATGAAACTCTTCACTCCATTTTCTTCGTTGAATATTTCTCCACGATCCGTCATTGTTCGTCATTTGTTTACTGAATCCAAGCAGTGTTCGAAAGATAAGACGTTTCATAAATCTAATATTTACGCATCAGCGTTGTGATAACACGTGGGAACCTACCAAACAGGTTATTTATTCAACTCTGCGACAATATTTACTTCCTCCGATTTCTGTTGGTTCTGTGACGAGATAGGGTCCAATTATAACTCGCAATTACGTCATGTGTTTTCTTAATTGAGGAGCTACAGGTGGTCAGGAACATAACCTCAAAGTTCTGGCTGAATTCCTGAAAGGAAATGGCCAACAATGAGAAGAATGTAGAAGATAACCTCCCTTTTTGAAATTCTCGTGAGAAACTGTTAAACCTAACCTATTTGTCATTGGAAATGAGTCAGTTTGATATACAGAATGATTAACTTCAACTGCAGTTTTATCAGAAGGTCGCTAATGAAAAGTACAAATAACGTAATGGTATTTTGTCAAACATTTCAAGAACACGATTATCGCTTACGCAACTGAAATTTACACCAGCTAAGTAATTGAAAATTTATTGAGAACTTCTGTTTCGTTTATTTTTGAGAAATTTGAAACATCGTGAAAAATAGTACGTAAGAAATTTCGTACTGTATATGTATCATCAATATGTATAATCCAAAAATACCAACAATCAATGTTAGCCTAGAAGTAGTCAATTTTCAAAACCTTGAGATATATCGTGATGTCATGATACCAAGCTTGATGACTGACAGCTGACTGACAGTTGACCGATGACTGACAGCTGACTGATGTCTGAAAGCTGACTGATGACTGACAGTTGACTGATGACTGACAGTTCACCAATTAATGACTGATGTCTGACAGTTGACCGATGACTGACAGCTGACTGTATCTCAGTTTGACGCGTCCTTGATGCCTTCTCAACTAGATAAATAAAATATATCGAGACTTCTTAGCTTGTATAAAAACATCGTCGATAACATTTTAATGCATTGGCAAAAGTTTTATTGGATATAAACACGCTGAATTATCGTCCGAATTTTATTGTGCTTTTAAGCAGATATGAAATGAGTCGTCATTCTCGATTGTAAATTGTTTTATTCTGCAAGAAATCGCATCGTGGTGAAATGAGAAGACAGGTGTTGTGTGTTTTTATGGATTTGAAATCATGATGATTATTGTAAAACGACCACTCCCACTCGTGTTTTCATTCGTTTATGTTGTTTTAATGCGAGCACTACGTACACTGTGAAAAAAAATTCAGGAAAAAGCACACCAAAAAAAAAAAAATTGTGCCAAGTCGTAAATCACGTTGAATAAATGTTTGAAATCGATCACGTAGTGTGTCCAAAAGTCGATTTTTAACCACAATACCATGATTACGTGTCCACAACCATCTTCCATGTCCTTCTTTATCAGGTAGACAAGTCTATTCTTCATTTCGACCAGCCGAGTTGACGTTTTGGACGAAATTAACCATGGCGATGATTCCTACAAAAATAACACTGAGCGGACCACCTATGGAGGGGGTTATTTGAAAATCTCATCTTGTCTGAGATTTGCTAAAACGACCATGGCGTTGATTTCGAGATGTTGAGGGTGTTGAAATGGTAGCAGAACTTTATTCTCGAAAATCCTATTGAAAAAACGTCATGGACTTGAAAGAACACACTTTTTGTCTTTTTTGTTGTGTTTTTATTATAACTCATTCAACATTCTCCTGCAAAAAAATTGTACCTGCCGTAATAGTCTGCAATTAGTAGAAATATTCTCAACGAAATCAATCACTACCTGTAATAAGCATGAATGACTTAATTCCGGTTTCAGTCCCTTTTTAAATGCCCCAAATAAAGGGTAATGCTTGAAAATTGCCGGTTCCCAGACATAATCTGGGTCCCGACTGAGACCACCTCAGAAAACCAGGGGCGTCTCATCGATTCTCACGAGAACCCACAAATTGAAAAACATTTTCGAACTTTCAATTTCATGAAGACGACTTTATATATATTTTTTTGAGAAATCATCATTTTTCGATGAAAATGGTTGGAAATGAATCATAACCATGTCTGGAATAATTTAGTTTGATTCAACCTAGTCTAATTACTACGAAAATAAATTAAACACCGTGAATTCAAACTAGGAATGCGAAATGATCTCAAACTGTGAATTGCCTAGCTATTATTCTGTGCCTACTTGCTCCGCTACTGACTAATAATTCAATTATTGCAGTCTAATAACGCATGAGCAGGTGGTTTTTGCTTTCGTTTACTATTATTTCGGAAACAACTATAGCAATTTGACCGCGCTATAGAATCAACTCATCAAACCGTACCAGACCACACAAGGATGTGTACAAAATGGAGATTTTTTGTGAATTTAAAAAACGAGCCAACTCCGTTCCACTGGTCGTCGTTTTTTGGTAATTTGGATGTCTTGATTTTGGCATAATAAGCGACTGAAAACTTGATTTCATAATTTTTATGTTAGATGAATTCCTAGACGCGTCTATGTTTACAATACAGGGTGGAACAGCCAAATGGAATGAAATCGATAATGAATAAATGAGGGCGTGTTGGGAAAAACGCTCGGACACGTCTATTCGTATTTTTAGATGTGCATTTTTTTCAGAAAAAATAATTGTACAGGGCGTGTCATGTGACAGTGGCCGATACCAACCTTATATTTTGAATATAACCCTCTGTATATTATACGTTTTTTGGATTCTTCAGAAAATTCTAGACATAATTCGTGTATAATGCCCCATACCTATCTTCAACTGTTTCGGAAATACTGAGTGTTTTCAGATGTATTACAAAAATTTAAAAAATTAATAAAAAGAAAATTAGTTTATTTCACAAATTCGCTACATTCGAACATTTTAAACATCTCTTGCATTGAAATTGATTTGTTTTTGTTTTTTTTTTTCACATCATTTGTGGGTATGGATAGTGGAGACTTACACAGGGTGAGTCAAAAATGCGTACCAAGAAACGTCAAGACTTAGAATGCCGTAACCGATGAATTGGTCGAAACAAAAAGTCAAAAAATAGCAAGACACGCTTTCCCTTTTTGGCCATTTCAACTTTCCCACTGAAGAACCCACTATCCGACAATTCTAACCTACATCGACCTACATTCGAGCACGATTTGGTATGTGTCGAAGTCGTCTTTTCAATTTATTTTTCAATAAATAGGTGGATATGTAGGCAACACGTTGCTGATTCATATTATCACGTCACAGAAGCAACAACAAATGAATATACTAAAGGGTGTCACAGAACATACAGGGTGTACAGTGGTTCGAATTAAAACTGACGCACTCCAATGGGTTTTAATTCGTATACGAGCCACTCGAATGTTTTTTTTTCTTACGGAATCACAGCCGAAATTGATACTTCCTGTATTCAACGCATCCCGATTGGTCGTTGGCCCTTTGAAGGCCCTTCACACGCTCATTGAGTGTCTTAATCATACCACCAGTGGCGTGGTTTGAAAAGTCACTCTTCAGGAAGCTACAATTCCGAATAACCTGGAAGGAGTGACCAGTGGGGATCGAATCAGGTGAACTAGGTGGCCACTTGATCAACCTACAGCTCTATGGGGCGCCTAGTGTGAAATTCAGGGGCTTCAGGTTTTCTTTTATGTATACTTCCAGAAACAGAGAAGCCTCCCTATAGCAAATGTAACTCAGGAAGGAAACACTCTGTATATGCCAGTAACAGTGCTAATGACTATCGACTATCGAGTTTCCGATTCGTGATGCTATAACCTCACGTACGTACATCGTGAACTTGTTTTTCGAACTTTTTCTCATTGTTTGTTAATTTTTTTTTGTTCAAGGTCATCCATTTTATACCACAACATGGCGTGTGTCAATCATTCAACGAGTAATTGACCAATAACGATAACACGGAAATATGAACTAGCAGTAGGAGATCCATAGTTATACAGGGTGAAGAAAATTGAAAATGAAAAAAAAATAGATTTGGTCTAGGAAGGATTACTGTCGTCGAAATGGCGAAGGCGCCAGGACTACAACCACGTGTTCATTGACGTCAAACTGTTCGGAAATTATCACTGTGTGTTACTCCTAACCTAATTCCGTTGAAAAGGCGAAAACAATAATTAGTGTTATCTTCAACTACGAACAATAATTAACATAACCAGTCTCGTTGAATTATCATTATCGAAAATATCATTATTTTGAAATTAACAAATGATTTATTTCCTGTCTACTTTTCCTAAGAGTCTATACTCAAAATTTTATCGACATTTTTTGATAGCTGATTTTTGACGTTCCAAAAAGTTATTAAATGAATAAATACAGGGTGTTCTCTGGTACAAATTAAGGAAAAAAGTTCCTATGAACGGGTGTCCGATCTCGATTATTAGCGGAGTTACAGGGTGTTGAAAGTTTTTAAAAAATCTGGTTTTTATTTTATTGTGCTCGATCTACTGCAGATAGAGCTGTCAAATTTTGTACGAGTATCAAGCAATGGGTGCTGCTTAAAATGGAAGCAAATGGGTTCCAAATATCATACAGGGTGTTGCATTTTCCGAGGTCTCAATCCGTAAAAGCCTCGAGAAAAACTTGCTCGTGCGCCACTGGTGCATTCTAATATTTTCCTCGAGTTCTTCAACGTATTACCTAAATTTTGTCCCCCCTGACTTTTGGTCGAATTCCGTTCAGTTTCCTCGGAAATTAATTATTCGTAACAGGCTCAAAGTTACACACTCAGAAATGTTTAAAGAATTTATTCGCATTTCGCCGCGCCCTCTATAGTGCATGCAATGCTCAGTGGTTTATTTGTTCATTCATGGATGAGAAATGGCGAGAAAAAAAAACATTCAATATCGATTCATAGGTATTTATTTCAACAATTCTTCTGGAAGACATCGTAGATATTGCTGTTAAGGCACTTGTATTATATAATAAAATAATTCAGTCTATTTACACTTTTCCAAAGATATATAATAAATTAATTCTTCCTTTTTCGGGATCACTACACTAAAACGAAGCCTGGTACCACTCGGAATTGCAGAATGTCCCCCCTGACTAGGCCCATACTCTCCCCCTTAATTAATACTGAACTCGAAACCCCCCCACCAGGTGGGGTAATCACAATTGCCACGAAACCGCCGTTCACCACGGCCTCCACGGCTTCTCCTCCTCCTCCTCCTGCACCTCCTTCCTCACCACCAACGAAAGAGGCTTAGCCTCGCCGTACCCCGCCTCCACGGGCTCGGGGCTGTGACTCGGACTGTACCCCGACGACCCGCTGCTGGACACCACCGACGGCGTCCTCTCGGGCGCGATGGGCACCAGCAGCGGCACCTGCGGGTGCCCCTGGCTCGCCGCGGGCAGCACCAAGGCGATGTCGCCGTTGGGCAACCTGGTGGGCACCAGCTGCACGCCGGCGCCGTGGCCGTTACTCAGAATTATCCCCCCGGCGGCGTGGGGCACCTGGTGCTCGTTGCCCTTGGGGAGGATGTGCACTTGGACCTGGGGGACCTCCGGGGATGGCTTCGAGTTTTGGTTGAGGCAGTTGGAGAGGTGTTGGAGGAGGCGGCGACGGACGACGGGGTCGAGCCCGGGGAACCTGCCGACCTCGGAGGCGCAGTCGGTGAAGCCGGCGCGGAATTTGTTGAGCACGGAGGGGTCGGCGGCAGCGGACATGGCGACTTGCTGGCGTTGCAGGTTTTGGAGGTGTTTCACGGTCATCTCCAAGATGTCGGCTTTTTCTAGCTTGGAATGGCGCGCAGGCTGCAACAGAAAATGTGCTTCGAGTACTTCTCGCGGGGAAAAAAGCGCCATCAACTTTGTTATTTCGAATAGGACACCCTGTATATGACACCGTTTTTAGATGCGTGACTACTTCCTAGACACTTTTGCCTGATACTTCCCTATACCTATCTCCAATCGTTTTCGAGATATTAATTATTTCCCACAATTCAAGTTGAAAACATGGCCTCCATTTTATGTCCATACCCTCCTCATCTGAGTACATAAAAACTTCAAATTTGGGGGATGGCATAACAAAACCCTAAGTATCAGTTCTGCCTAAAAAACTTCATACTGCAATGTACAGGGTCACCGAAAATTCGACACACACTGGTAGATATAGATATAGGTAAAAGTCATTATAAAAAAAAAAAACGCCCTGTTCATCATCAAATCGCTTGGGAGGTGTTAATCATAACACAACTATACTATAATACACAGGGTGTCCCGTTTGGAACAACAAAAATGGTGCTAGATTTGGCAACCAACTTCTACACGCCCCTGTATAAATGGGCTTCAGGTGTTTCCTACGCAAAATGTTGTAATCTGTCTGTATCTTTATTGAACTTTACTCTGGAAATAACTCATGTTATCGTCAACACTGTGTACACACGGCTTTAATATTGTAATTATAATTCTGGATTGTTTTTTGAGTGACGAGACGTCGTGCTTCAAAAAACATTAACCTCTGTGTAACATTGTGTAGTACACTGAAATGTTACAATATTATTATCGTCACGATAGTTTATCAATAACAATTTCCTACATTGTATAGACGACTGCAAAAACAGCGCTTACGCTTATTTACGACGAATAAACAACGCTGGCTATGAAACAATTGATTCAGAACCGAACACGTCAGTGTTTGTTGACACGTTATTTTTTCAAAACAATTTCAATTTGTTGTCGTTTTCCGTACTTACATCTTTCTTCATGGCATCCAAAATCAGGGTTTTCAGCTCGTTCAAACAATTGTTGATACGGGCTCTCCGTCTCTTTTCCATTATGGGCTTGTTGCTCTGTAAAGAGAGAAAGGTATTATAAACGTTTCCATGGCAGCGTGAGAAACAAAAGGCGGTCGCTTGACACGATTGCCGAAGACGCGTGCCAGTGCGGGAAGGTTGCCAAGGCTGTTAGTCCGGTCGAATTCGAGCGTTTTTGGGTTCTCGTTGTGTTACCTTGGGAGTGTTTGTATGTGAAGGAATATTTATAGCTTGCCAACAATTGGGAACAAAAGAACGCGACTGGTGGATTTATTTTTGCAAGGAAACTGTGACAGTTCAATGAAAAAAGTGCAAATTACAAATCGCCTACTTTAGTATTGAAATTTTGTTGTGAAATAGCAAATCGGTATAAAATTGAATACTACGACGAAAATTTCTAGGATCTACATTCTTTTTTTTTTGATTTTTTGAACAGATTTTTTCGCTGGCCCAGACTGAGGTTGCTTTTATATTTAGAAATCACACAGCTGTGATCGAATACCAAGCGCACGAAATTCAAAAAAAGCTACTTAAATGTACAGGGTGACCATAAGTGTGTGCCTAAAATATTTCGATTTACAAGGTGTTCAGCTAGGCCAGACAACATTGAGTTGACTTTTCCAAATAGGACACCCTGTATATTCGGTAATCATCGAGTTCTGCATCCAGTCCCGTCTCTGATTTTCCTTCAAAGAGCGACGTTGTCAAACTGGGCCAAAAATAACGAGAAAATGAGGAAAATTCTGAATAGAATTGATTTTTTTTCGAGGAAATTGCATTTTTAGTCCACATTATTTGTTTGGAAACAGGTTTTTTGAATACGTCATTCTCAGAAACAGTGGAAGACCCTTTTTGCTACGAAAAACATTCTTTAATTTAAAGTTGACAGATCTGTCATTCTATTTGGACATAAAAATAAGTGTACTTTTTTTTAGAATTGTTAAAGAGTTAGAAATATTATTTATGATAAGATAAGAGTGACTTTCAACACATTTTCTGCAAATAATAATACACAGGGCGAACAATAATTAATTTTTATAGTTGATGTGTATTTTGAATGGTAAATTTTTTGTACAAAATTCGAATAACTATGGATCGCACTGAGGCTAGCAAAAAAAATGAAAAAAAAAGAGAAAAATCTCACCCTTCTATTCTCGTTGGTCCTCCGAATAACCCCGTTTTCCCCGTGCGAGGAACTGGGCGATAAACTGTTGCCCTGACCCATGCTGGTACTGCTAACCATGGAAGTCATCGTTACCATTTCAAACTCGACTCGGACCTCACTCGCCACTTCGCACGAACGTCGTCCGACTGCTAAACCGTAACTGAACCTGCTCGACTTTGCTTTGCGCCTACCGCGCAGTAGGCTTTGGATCGTAAACAATCCAGCATCTCGAGGATGAGGTGGAGGGGAGGATTCTTGGCGAGAGGAGTTGATCGGCGCGTTCCCATGCACGATCGAGCGTTTCCGTGGGTGGTCGGGTGAGAGGCCCGAGTCGGACGATCGGGCTACCTGTTGAGTCGGTTTTGGCGCGGACGCGGATTGAACACTTGCAGGTATAATGGGCGATTGTTTTTTTTTTTAATTTGGAGGCAAGAGTGATGGGTTGTTGATTCGCAGTTTTTGGGGATCACGTCGCAGAAAGTCCAAAATCTTTGCTCAATTAAAAAAAAAAAAAAACGGATAATTAATTCGCCTGAAAACTCGTCTACAAGGTGTCTAAGAGGCGCTGAAAACGGTGGTGAAATCCGTTTTTTGATATCTGGTATAGTTTTCGAGATATTTCATGTTGAAAATTCCAAAAAACACCAAAAAGGCGAAAAAACGCACGAAAACACCCCAAAACCCCCGATTTTCAACGAAAAAACCCATGAAGAGTCCTTGTCGATGTTCTGGGAGCCTCCATACGAAAATTGGAGACTCTACGACGACTTTGAATTTTTTTAAAAAATCCAAAGGGGGTACCCTTTCGTCGATTTTTCGAAAAAATTCCAAAAATAAATTCGCCTGAAAACTCGTCTATAAGGCGTCTAAAAGGCGCTGAAAACAGTGGTGAAATCCGTTTTTTGATATCTGGTATAGTTTTCGAGATATTTCATGTCGGAAATTCCAAAAAACCCTAAAAAGTCGAAAATACGCACGAAAACACCCCAAAACCCCCGATTTTCAACGGAAAAACCCATGAAGAGTCCTTGTCGATGTTCTGGGAGCCTCCATACGAAAATTGGAGACTCTACGACGACTTTGAATTTTTTTAAAAAATCCAAAGGGGGTACCCTTTCGTCGATTTTTCGAAAAAATTCCAAAAATAAATTCGCCTGAAAACTCGTCTATAAGGCGTCTAAAAGGCGCTGAAAACAGTGGTGAAATCCGTTTTTTGATATCTGGTATAGTTTTCGAGATATTTCATGTCGGAAATTCCAAAAAACCCTAAAAAGTCGAAAATACGCACGAAAACACCCCAAAACCCCCGATTTTCAACGGAAAAACCTACATTGGAGGCTCTACGATGACTTTGAATTCATTTTTTATTGACATCATACTATCTTTTATTTTAAATCAATCATTGATCCATACGTCGAATTACACATTTCAAGGTTCGTCATTTGTTTTCCGACGCTTTGGTTGGTTGGTCAAGTGATCATCACCTTGCTTTTACGGAAACAGAATCAGCGACATGAAAAATTCAGATACGTCCTTGATTCAATTCATTTCAATACCAATTGTTCTCATTTTTATTCATCCGAGAAGTCTACAAGTCATGCAAATTCAACAAATCAAAGAAAAAACTTCGACATATGGCAACGACGCAACTAGAGCTTTCTTCTCTTGAGTCCCTCCAAATATAAAAAAAATAAAATAAAAATCATGATCGGAAATTTCGAGTACGGTCCTGTCGCGCCGCGGTATGCGAATTGGCCATCGTTCCTCGAAATACCTCCTTCTATTTCGCTGCCTCCTCTACAGGTGGGTGATGTATCCGTGTTATTGACGTAACGACGAGAACGAGATGGAGGCCCTGTTGCCACGTCCACCTCTCAACTTTTCCTTGGCAGGATTTTCGGGGGGTCGTTACGTCATAATCGAGGATTTGACAGAGGCAGTGACGGTTATTTTACTGCTTACATTGAAGGTTTCACTGGTTTCGAAGTTTATATTCTTCATTTTCACGTTTTGAAAAAATCCGAGCTCGATATTGAAGGATAATTTCAATTCGTATCATGACTTATCCAAACTGATTCATAACACGTTGAAAATTCGTTTGAATTCAAATCATCGATCAAAATTTGCACGTCAGATCACGCCTCACTGTGTACAATCAGGTACTGAGCCTTTTCATTTCCACTATCCATCCATAAACCGAACAAATAATACCTCAACACCCTGTATCTAACACTCCACGCAACTTTCGAGATTTTTCCGTAGATCTCCGTAAAAAATGTAGACTTGGCAACGCCGCCGAAAGGACGATCGACGGTCACACGTGCCTGTGTGCGTCACGCTCGCGCTCGTGGGAAAGCCCCGCCCCTGGCCGCGGGTGGCTGTCGCTCAAAGTGCCGACCGCGTGCTCGCGGCCTCGACAGATCCCTTGATTCATGGGCGAGTTTCGGTCGCGATGCGACGCTGCCAAAGCGCGTTTTTTCAGTTGGTAGGTCTGGGGAAATTACACAGTGTTGCCACAGGGTTTCACTGTCGTAATTTCATTGATATTGTTGATGATTTCAGCCAGAATTGGATGGTTCTGTGTTAAATGCTCTCAGAATAAGGATTGTTGTGGTTAGAAGCAGTAGAAATAAAAAAAAAAGTTTTTTCACTGGCCATCCCTGGTGGGGATCGAACCCACGACCTTTGGATTAGAAGTCCAACGCGCTATCCGCTGCGCTACAGGGACTACATATATTTATGGAAATTTAAAGTAATTGTACTTCATATTCCTGAATTGAATTCATCAAAGAACTGATGTTATTTTCCAAGTTTGATTGGTATTTTTCAATCTCCAATATCACTAAACAAATGAGTAATTAGTATCAAAGAGCTGAAAAGAAGAAATGATATGATTAAGATGATTTTGGATTACGAAAAATACAATAAATTAAAGTTTTATTCATCACGATGTTCATGATAATTGAGTGGAAATTGATAATGGAAATCAAAGAAATAAGAAGGCAAAATTACTGTTCAAGTTTCATATGTCATATAATCCTTCAGAATATACAGGGTAATTGATAAATAATGTCATTGTCATTGTAGTTTTCAGAGGTTATTTAGACTTATCATGCGATATGATATTATCAAATTCTGGTTGTTTTTTTTTGCCAGAAAGTATTTTTATAGTTCGTGAAGGTGACACTCGTTCCTCATACACAGGGTGTTGAATCTATTACTTCGAATTCTGATGCCTATTTTTCGAATTGATGTAATTACACAAAGAAAACAAAGTAGGTTATGAATCAACAAGTGTTTGATGGATCCACAGGTGGCAACGTTGCCAAGCATCCACGGTGAATCACTCCGGAGCGCTGAAAACCACGTGGGCGAATGGAGCAGACGATAAAACACTATGCGTGGTCGTGGTTTTGTTCGATTTGTACCAGCTAGAAGGGAGCGAAAATGACGACCACTATGACGAAGGTATGTTAATGAAAAGACGGCGACGGTCTCGTCTACAGGGCGATGCAACACCCTGTACACCCACCGAACGACAAACAAAGGAACGTGGGATCGTGGAAGGCTGCGATGTCGTTAATCTGATAAAGATGACACGGTCTTGGGGCTTCTTTAAACTTCACCGACCTCATGTGGTGACCTGAGTCTGAGCGCGGCATCTCCGAATCGAAGACGAAGAAAAAAAGAAGAAGAAGAAGAAGAAAATAACGAGGTTCCTCCTCCCGGTGCGTTTTCTTTGTCTCGGCTGGTCTACCAACAGAACAAGCTTGGAAGACAAGCAAGCATCGAAATTGTTGTTGTGTATTTAAAGAATAATTAAAGCACGAATTCGCTTCAAAACTGCTTCAAGGTCGAAAATAATGATGAAAAATAATGGGCATGTGACATTTTCCCAAAAAACTCCATTGAAATTGGCAAAGTAACGATCTTTGTGACGTCAGAACTGCTGTTACAGCGTTGCCAGATGTACTATTTTTCGTTTTGTTTTTCAGTTTCGTCCGAATGTTATGCCTAAATTGAGTAAGCGGTATTGCCAAAGTGGCATCGGTTTCTCTAATTCATCAGCAGTGACTGATAATCCAACTAGAATATTTTCTATATTCATTATCGATCACAAAATGTGTAGTTGTTCAAATCTAGTAATGATATCCATTCAAATGTTACTGTGTAGCATCACCCTGTATGTATGAAGGTTCTAATACGAGAAATACAAGAA
Source organism: Plagiodera versicolora (assembly GCA_037013635.1). Lineage (NCBI taxonomy): Eukaryota > Metazoa > Arthropoda > Insecta > Coleoptera > Chrysomelidae > Plagiodera > Plagiodera versicolora. Next base: position 644,816 of record CM072992.1, read on the forward strand.
TGTACGAAGAATATTGTTAATAATACGGTATTTCCACGTTTTCCTTGTGCTTCTCTTTGATGTATGCTTGCTCAGAACCCAGATGGTATTTAGAATCAATTCCATTCTGACGTAACTGTTTGGCCATACCGAAATTTCAGTTATTAGTCGACTCGAGTATACACAGATTCGTATGCAAATAAGTCAATTAACATTAATTCCCTGTGTCGGAACTTTTCTCAACGATCGTCGAGTATTTTAGTGCCTTCCATCAGTAATTATCAGAGAAACGTCTACAACCGAACATTCTTTTGGGAGTCTGGGTGTGCCATGGAGCTTGTTGAAGTGACAGGAATGACGTCATGAAGCCTCCACTTAACCTCCCCAAAGAATTGCATGGTTACTTCACTTTGGAGTGCATTAGGAGTATGCATGACGTGGTGCCACAGCTCCGAGTTCGCAGTCATCGTAAAGTGGATAAACTAACCTCGAAACTCGTGGTATAGTTGTAGATACACCAGTGAGATGATTCGAGAATTCAAACGAAGCATATCAATGATACATTGTTGATTATTTATAAAAATTTCAAATTTGGCAACGTTGTTAAATCACTGCGAATAATTATCGATGCCTAAATGGTCCCAGCTTCGTCTCTGTGCTCAGCTGGTTAGCTAGTTACTTTTTATTTTGCACTGTTGGTATTGAAACATAACCAAATATCTTCTATTTCTATCTAACTTAAATAAACCGACTATATTTTCTGCAATAACTCCAAAAGTTGTGCACCGATTGTTCTCAAATTTTGACACGACTTACAACCTGCCTCGAGGACTGTTTTCCCTTTCTCTACGCATCAGTAGCATACCTGCAACCCCGAGAAAACAGCTCTTGTGTGTTGGCAACAAACAGCGCGTTTTTTTGGCAGTGCAGCCACCAAAATAGAAGTCTACACCTCGTGAAATCCAAAAAAAAACCCTTTCTGATTCACCGACACGGGTCCCGAGTCGCAACCGTCGAAATATGATAATTCGAAACGGTAGAAAAACAGTCCCGCAAGGTTAGACCGATATGCAAAAAGCCAGAAAGCTAAACGGCAGGTAGCGCTCACGTTCGGCGATTAGCACCTACCTCACAGGCAACAGGTAAATTTTCAAAGGGGTACCGGACCGGGTTGGGCACCTTTTCCACCGTCGGTCGATTTTTAGTTCACTCCAGCACCGAACAAACCTTGCAGACAAAGCATGAAGTCAATATTTCAAGGTGCGATGGGGCTAGCAACACGTGGGCGGTGCTGTGACGTACTAGCCCCTAAGCGGTGTTGCTAAAGGTACTAGATAGTCTTGAATTTTTGTGTGATCGTAGAAAAACATGTGTGCATCTTGAAGTCGAGCTTTTTTGGGGTAATTTTCGTTATACACTTTTTGACGTATCTATCGCAATAAAGTGGTGGGGGTAATATCAAGTTCTTTCAGAAAAACAGCTGTAACTGCTGAACGACTCAACGGATTTCGACAATCTTAGTCTCGCTGGAAAGAGCATTGATTGGTCTACCGATTTCACCTTACTTGGGCTTTGTTTGATGCCGACTAATGCCACTAGAGGGCATCTATTGTCGTGATAACGAAATTTCATTTCGAAAGATGACGAGAGGAAAATTATTTGCAGGTGACAATGACCTTCCCAATCACAGGCATGGGTAGGTACACTTTTTGCTCGAATATACCGACAGGTTTCCCCCTTTTGGGGCCCCAGTCACACGATAAACAGTTTTTTACTGACCGATCAAGTGTTTAAACCCAAAATTAACATAATTCCGAGCTGACAAAATACCGAATTATAATTCCGGGCGCTCATTTCGATAATCCTCTGCCAGAAAACTAAAGAAAAAATCTCAACCCTTTTGGGTGAATAAAAAAAAAGGTAACATAACTACGAAATATCATCGTACAATACTGGCTAATAACTTTTTTTGGTTTATAATTATATTGCCGCCTAAAAAAGTCCCCAGACTGGTTAACATAACAATAAAGTTGATTATAAGAACGGCATCAACGTGTGAGAAAGAATGAATCGGTGGTAAACAGTGGCGTAGCACACAGCAGGTTGCTTACACGTGCATTATTTTCTTCAAGGGAAGATAGTTTTGGTTATCTGTCAGTGTGGCAACACTTAACAGCCTCGCCAAATTTATTTGTAGAGGAATCTTTGATCAGCTAATGAAATTCTTCAATTCAAGTCGAATTTTTGAAAGAACTAACTGTTTTCGAAACAATTCGACTGATAAACTCAGCCTGAGTTTCTGTTTCGGAGTATCACTGAAAAAAAAGACAACTGGCAACATCGCACTCTCTGGCGAGCCGTCACAACTATCTTCTGTTGATTCGCTTGGAATAAACGCCCTTGGGAGCACGGCACTGGCTCGGAAACGACTAAGCACTGTCGGCTGGAAGCTCTTGAACATATAGAGAGACAGGTACCTAATCAGAAATGGTTTTTTGCTCTGTTTGGTGGTGGCATTCGAATGGGAAGAGATTGAGTTGGGTAGAAAACGAGTTGGTACTGGGTCAAGGGATGGAGAACTGTTGCGCCAATGGTGTCTCTGATGTGGTTTTTCCATTATTACGTTTTGTTCTGCTTAGTTTATGCAGAAACGTGCTTTGGGAAGTTCATGTCAGTGCTCTGGAAGACTTTACAAGAAAATTAAGACTCTACGACGACTTTTAATTATACGAAAGAATCAAAAATTTTAATTCAAATCGTTTTTCGATATCTAGTTTCCCCAAAAAACCCTAAAAAGTCGAAAAAACGCACGAAAACAACATTATTTCGTCGATTTTTCGAAAAATTTCTGAAAATGAATTCGCCTGAACTCGTCTACAAGGGATCTAAGAGGCGCTGAAAACGGTGGTGAAATCTGTTTTTTGATATCTAGTATAGTTTTCGAGATATTTCATGTTGAAAATACCAAAAAAAACCCTAAAAAGTCGAAAAAACGCATGAAAACACCCCAAAACCCCCGATTTTCAACGAAAAAACCCATGAAGAGTCCATTTCGATGCTCTGGGAGTCTCCATACGAACATTGGAGACTGCGAACTGCTGCAAATTCCAAAAAAGAAAACCAAAAAAGTCAAAAAAACGCACGAAAACACCCCAAAACCCCCGATTTTCAACGAAAAAACCCATGAAGAGTCCATTTCGATGCTCTGGGAGTCTCGATCCATACGAACATTGGAGACTGCGAACTGCTGCAAATTCAAAAAAAAAAAACAAAAAAGTCGAAAAAACGCAGGAAAACACCCCCAAAATCCCCGATTTTCAACGAAAAAACCCATGAAGAGTCCATTTCGATGCTCTGGGAGTCTCCATACGAACATTGGAGACTGCGAACTGCTGCAAATTCAAAAAAAAAAACAAAAAAGTCGAAAAAACGCAGGAAAACACCCCCAAAATCCCCGATTTTCAACGAAAAAACCCATGAAGAGTCCATTTCGATGCTCTGGGAGTCTCCATACGAACATTGGAGACTGCGAACTGCTGCAAATTCCAAAAAAAAACAAAAGAGTCGAAAAAACGCACGAAAACACCCCAAAACCCCCGATTTTCAACGAAAAAACCCATGAAGAGTCCATTTCGATGCTCTGGAAGCCTCTATTAAAATTTCCGAAAAAATTCTGAAGTCCTAAAACTCGCTTACAGGGTGTCTAAGAGAATATCTGGCATAATTTTGAAGTTATTTCAGGTCTAAAAGTCCAAAAAAACCCAAAAAGTTGCAAAAACCCACCACACCATCATATACCTCTGGTAGTTTTCCTATCAATAGCCTATAGTATGACTTCCCAATGCAAAATCATAATTTATAACAAAAACCTCTCATATAAACGTTGCCACATCATCCCCTCTACACAATCCAAAATTCCCACTGTCAGTTCCGACTATAATTCACGACTATTTCTAAAACCAACCCAACGAGGTTTGTTTGCTGAAGAACCACTTGATTACACGTTACCTTTCTCCAAATCCAGACGAGTCTAAATCGGATCATGTGCCTCGAGATGAGCATGTTTTGACGCCTAATCGGTATTTATTTTTGCACCTGCCTCGAACCGAACGTCTATCATTATCCTGGGCATATTTCGAATGCGTTAATAATTACGTTTTAATGGAAACAACGTGATAATGACAGGTTGGGTGTCTACTTGGCAGCCATTCGTGTGAAATTCGTTGGAAATGGCACAGTCGCATTTTTTTCACAGCCCTGGTTTTTCGCAAATTGGGGGTAATTTGGGGGTAGTTTACTCATTGTGGGAAAAAACAACACATGTCGACTTCTGGCCATGGAAATTTCGATGTGAGGAAGACGAATTCACAGAGTGTTCGTTTTTAGTTGCCAAAAGCATGATTCGCTTGATTTTTTTTTTCGTGTTTCTGGACACTCTGTACATCATCCTGATTCTTCATGCTTCGACTTTTTATCAAAAAATAAAATCTCATTGTAATTATCGTTCAGAAATCATTTGTATGACGACAATATCGAAATGAATGAAAACAATATATCAATAAATCGGCGAAGATTACATGAAACTAAGAATGTTTTTGGATTTATTTATTTTCCGACGAAATTAATCATCAGAAAATAGTCTTGGGAAGTGTGTACAAGAATCGTTGAACCAATCAACAGGGAGCTTTAGTATTTTTCAAAAAAATCCATAATTAAAGTCGCATTTTTAACACCCCAAAACCGAATCAAGAACACGAGCTTTCCAGTCCATTGCCTTCAACAGTTTTACCAACAAAAAATCACGTAAAGACAGCCGTCAATGTTGCACTTTGTTAAATAAACAATGAATTTTTCGAGTAGAAGTAAGTACACAAGAGAACCATTCATTTGAAATTGTTGTTTGCTTTTTTACGTATTAGAGAGAAAGCTGTTAATTGTTTATCCAATATAGAGACGCTAGTATTTTCCTTCACCTGTTTTAGGAACGAAGCGAGAGGCTTTTGTATACAGGGTGATCACTAGGTGAGTTAATTTTTTCTGTAAAATTTCTAGATTTATAAAGTGAGCACGACACTGAGCTCGATTTTTCGATATCTAGTGTAGTTTTCGAGGTATTTCATGTTGAAAATTCCAAAAAATCACAAAAACCACCAAAAACCCCCCCATTTCCAACAAAAAAACCTGCTCTGGAAGTTTTTATGCGAACATCGAACAACCCTTGTTCAACTTTAAGTTCAAGGTTAGGCCGTTATGGCCAGCAAGATCTCCAGATTCGATAACTCTAGATTTTCCTATAAAGCAAAGTGTAGAAGTGAGTGTTTCGTTTTCTGTGATATCTCCCCATGGAACTTCGACCTGTTTGACGTTTAAGAATTGTACGTCAACGATCGTATATCGATCACCTTTCAAAACCCTTTTTTTTTTCAGGATTCTTTAACGAAATTCCAAAGCCACAACATCGTCAATGTCAATGTTTACGACTTTCGAGTTATTCTCAATCAGACATGGTGGCATTTCAATACAGAGAGTTGAATTATTGAGTGCCAATCTTCGACACAATGAAATTGGTTGGTTTCAAGGTCGTTTGAATGCGTCCCTTGGGACTGTTTGACGTGTAAATGTCAAACAGTAGCGACTAAGGGATTCAGTTGAAAATTCCAGTACGATTAGTTTTACCACGAAAATATTGAAAAGGGGAATCGGGAATTTCCGTGTTCTCTTGGCACCCGAAAAACGGACATCCTGTATGAATGAGACATGAAACTGAAGAACCAAACGCATGCATAGGCGATTAATTAGTCAACTCTATTCACGCCAATGAACGCTCGGCTTGAGAAATAAATCATCTGGACTAAAAAGCCCACAACTCCCAAAATGATAATCGTCGAATTCCAAAATAACAAAACTAGAAAAGATGTGGCCACTAAGCACCAAGGCATCATCAGTAGTTTCTAGGAAAAATCACAGTCGGTTGTAAAATCAAGAGGAACCTTGAATTTTCCACGCCCCGTTCTCAAAATCGTGTCGAGACCGTAAAATTATTTATTACCAGTAACCGCTTCCATGTGGCGACGTTATTGCTGTTCATTTTTATTGGTGCTCACTATTTTACGATTTCGAAAACCACATGAAACAACTCGGTTGTCGAATTCGAAAATCTGGAAAAATTAGGGAACAATTCGTCGGACCAAGTGAAGGATATACAGGGTGTTCCTTGAAGACTAATGCTAATATTTGAAGGGGTGATTCTTTGACACATTTCGAGAAAAAAACTTCCTATAAACGTATGTCCTAAAAGTCTTAGCTTTTGAGATACAGGGTGATGAAGTTTCGAAAAAAAAATCAGTTTTTTAATAATAACTGAGATAATATTTTTGGCATCTTTGAAAAATTTGGTACATGTCTTCTATGCATCAAGGTGCATTTTGTGATGTACGCAATTTTTCATTTTCTCTACCAGTGGCGTCCGTAAGGGTTTGCATTGAATATTTTTGGAGAAAAAAATAGTACGCCACTGCTTACTTCCAAAATAAAAATTACTGTTGAGATCCTCATTCATTATTGAGCAAATTCAATCTCATGTATTTTCTTTGTCCGAAGCACGGTTTTCGCTTAAAAAAATAAAAATCACCCTGTATATCAAAAGTCAACACTTTTAGGACATACGTTCATATGATGTTTTTTTTTCTCAAAATGTGTCAAAGAATCACCCCTTCAAATATTAGCATGACTTTAAAAAACACCCTGTATATACTTTTTTACACACAATCTCCTATAAACGTATTTCGAGCTAAGTCTTTGACCAACAAAGTTCATCTTGCTAATCCCTTGAAACCCTATTTGACCGCAAACCATCTAATGGCAGTACAAAGAGGCGATTGCGAAGCCAAAATCTCCTGTTTAGGAGCTATAAAGTGGCCTGTACAGGGTGGGCGGTAAATGTTTGGTAATTTCGTATAGAGTTCGACGAGTAGTCGCAACACACTCAAACAGTGATTCGAAATCGTTTCGTCAAGTTGATGGTGGAGATTTCACGAGATGTGTGATCGGATAAAACTCAGAAATAGCTGGACTGTTACTTATACGATACAGGGTGATTCTCTGAGGTGGCTACCCTCCTATAATTTTTTATTATTGGAGATGGAAAAACGAAATTCTGGAGTTGCGTATTATAGCTCGATTTACTTCCTTTGACATACTCACTTGCTTTGCCGTACTTCCGGTTTGACCGGAAATGGCCCCAACTTTCGATTTTCAAACGGGACATCCTGTATATTTTCACTTGTTTCGATCGAGAGTGACATTCTAAATCCAGCAACACCTCGCTTGTGTATACTTGGCCATTAGAAAGTATATTTTCGTAGTTTTGTTATTATCCAATTTCTTATTTGTATCAATTTTGTGATTTTTCGACAATTTTTGGGTGTCACTAAAATCAGTTTTGTGATTTTTCGATAATTTTTTGGTGTCACTAAATAATCTTCGTAGGCACATCGACACTTCACTGATAACTCTTGGCGATTCACGTTTTCAACGAATTATCTGGATGAAATCTACTCATCGTAATCTATGCGAAGCGGGACCAGGTCAGTTGGAATAGGGATTTTTGGCAAAAGGACCTCCGCCAGAGATTCCAGCCGACCCGACGCAGCCGACAAATGCGAAAGAAGAGAGAAAATTCGGAAATTCGAGATGTGCTTTGGCGGAAGATTCGTTAATATTGGACGTCTCACCAAATTGACGTATGGCTTTTCGACCGTTGATAATTCCTTGCAAAACGAGCTCTTCGGAAGTATCGAGTTTGCACGAGGTCTTCACGGGTTGGGATAATGATAATAATAATAGTAATAATCAGTTTTGAGTCGTCAAAATTGTCGATGTATATTAAAAGTCACGTTCCAAAAAAATCAACAAATCACTGACGAATCCACGATTGTTTATTCTGGAAACTACAAATAAAAAATAAAACAAAAAAAGAAAAAGAGACAAATGAAGCAAAGCATCACTATCCCACGTTTCGGATACGATTCGAGAAGATCCTGCGACTGCGCGTGTGTAAACACCGACCAACAAGTGGCCTGCGAGAACAATGGAAGCGATAACCTGTTGGACTTGCCACGGCAAGCTAGATATTCATCACCGACCGTGCCGGTAATGATAGGGCACCGTACCAAAGGCCTAAGCGGAATTTAATTACTTTCCACGTATAGAAGCTAACGAGTAATAGCAACGGTGAGTTTGAGCGTAAGCGTAAGCGATCCAGGACGTCCCCGGGGCTTTCTATCCGGGAATTTAAGCCTCAGGAAGGTCGTTGTCACTCTAGGATGGCACTGTTACCGAATCCTAACCTCAAAATCATAACTGCGAGTGTAACTACTGATTAGGATCTATGCGGTTACCTCGTTTATTACCTTCTGATCATCTATTCGTCCCGCGTAACTGCTCTTTATTGGTGGACCGCTAAAGATGGCCGCCACCTGCCAAATAAGCGGGTTGGTTTTGATTTCGGACACTTCGTCAAGGTGTCACAGAGACCGCCTTTTGGAAAATAAACAAAATCTTCCCAAACAGGAGTCGGCAATCTCGAATAAACAAATAAGCAACATTCTCAAGCCTAATTGACTCCAAATTCGCTGGGCGATGACCGTAAACTACCCTTAACGGAGCGGCAAAGGGTTGTTATCACACCTGCTTGTCTACCTGAGCCGCACCAAATCCCAACACCAATAATGGACAAGCTGTGAAAACACCCATTATGTTAATCGTATAGTCAATGGCCCTTCACAGGACCCACGAAGATTATGAGTAGCGAAAATTGTTTGTTTTTTGGGAACCTGGACATTCCCACTTGATTGACAGCTTTGACAGCTCCACTTTGTAACAGCAAACAGTGAGTGCGTGACTGAATCCTAAATTACTAAACCCCAAAAATGTATTTAATATAATTCGGATTCACTCGTATATATTGACCGTTGGTGGTGCAGTTACCCAACCGTAGTGGTCGACGGGACGTCGAGAGATCGTGGCGGCCGCGACTCGGCGAACGTCACGCGACGTTTTTCTGCCCACACGCACGCGGTCTCTCGAGCGCTGGCCTTTTCGACACGCGCTCGCGTGTGGTCATGGGAGGCTGTGACGAACGGACGGAGAGATTTCCGCCGAAGGTCGCGATGTGTTATAAATAACTTTGTTTTTGTTGGAAATAAATGGGCTTTTTGGAAGAGGAGGCGATGGTAGAGCAGTTATGCGAGTCGTCCATCATTTGTAGCATCGATATACTCTGAAATATTCGAAAGTATTCGAAGAGTCACTTCTAAAAACTATAAAACAAATTTAATTCAATCATTCGATATACTAACGCCATCTATTAGTGCCCATGTCAACGAACATTTGTCGTACACCATTTGCCCATCCTCTCGAGTTTAATATTTCCTAAACCTAACCCAAATTCAATTCGCTGGATTTAATATCCTACCATATAAACGAAAAAATGGCCACTTGCTATGCCAAATAGACTGTTGATTTCATCAACAGAACATTATAAAAACCTCCATAATGAGTCATCACATTCAACTAACCTACTAACCTAACTTTTCAACCCAGTAAATATGTCGCAATGAAATTCCCAAAGCCAAACTTCACTCTTTAACTTCATTGTCAACCTCAATTTAATATATCCAAATAAAAATCGATAATGATATCAGTTCCGCCATCTATGAGCGAGAAGATGAAGCTGTCTCCAACCTCACCTGTCGTAGAGTAGATTTCTGTACGTTGAAGCGATTTTATTTCGCTATTAGTACTGCTGTTGATTGTTAGATGGAAAAAAGGAACTCATGAATTATTAGGAAAAGAAATCGACGAAGTTGAATTCTGATATTTATTTTTATTATGCCAGAGTATACTGAGTGTTGGTATATACGAGTCAGTGGAAGGAACTATAAATAATAATGATGAGTAGGAATTATTCTAATAGTATACCGAGTCGTTAGAAAATAGCGGTCTAATCATGCATTCACTGAAAAATAGTCATTAATTTCAACCCATAAATTACTAGACCGTCAATTGTGGATAATGGAACCCTTAAACCATATCTAATCGATATCAACATCAAAAACAAATAGGAAAATTAGTAATAATAACCAATATAATTAGCGATATTTATCGATATTATGGTTTCCAAAGTACAATAATTATTTTGCCCCTGTAAAAAAGCAATCAGCGAGTTTTCTTTGAAATACACAGGAAATTTCTCACGAGATTCGTTTGAAAAAAAGTGAGCAACAGGTCTCGGTGAGTTTTATTCAACACTTCACAATTGACGTTCTGTCAAATTAAACCATAATGTTAGTCACTTGTTTATTATTTATTTCGGTATATTGTACATGAACTGCTGTTCGATTCTGTGTTGTTTTTCACTTGTGAAGTGATTAAAATCGAATTACCGAATATAAAAGTTTGATCGTTATTTTGTCGTAAAAACAAGTCAAGTTTTGTTGATTTTGGTTGGGTTAACTTTCAAAAATCACATTGACATACTTTTGAGTCATAAAAATGAAGAAATGATAGCTTTTTCTTTTATTTCTAACCATGAAATAATCATCAATTAACGGGATATAATAATTAAATAAGCGAATTGGATGTCGTTAAAAATTGTTATTGATAAAATTTCATGAACAAATGGGCAAAATGCAATATTACGAAAGCTCATTTATAATAAGTGATAAGTTGGTAGTTACGAATTTGAGTTTTAGACTTATCAACTAATGATCCTATATTTATGAATATTGCGATTGTCGATACTTCAACAACAACAGTAATATTTCAATATATTCTAAAAAAAAACAGTGTGTGCTTCATAGTCTATTTGATAAAAATTATACCACATCGTGACGTCACAGTTTACGTTTAAAAATTTCAACTGATGGTTCTGTAAATATTTCACGTGAAACGACAAAATTTTTTTTAGGAAGTAATAGTAATAGTAACCAAAAATATTCCTCAAATATTCGAGATTTGTCGCCTCATTGTTCGAAAAACTCGTTAAAATGCATGAAATTTTAGGTGAATTGAATGAAACAATATGAAAACGAAAAGATGTGTCATGATATCAATTATAATAAGCTGAATTTAAATAGAATAGCCAGGAAAGTATACGGGGTGGAACTACAATATTCTTCCCGATTTGAAGTTTTTTTTTTGGAGTCTTGAAGTTGGTCTGGAATTCGTTCCTTGATTCGTCATTTAATGACTGAATCTATTGTATTTTTATTCTCGTCAAAAAACCATTCTCGTTTATTAATAACTACCTATAAATAATTGAATGTTTAATTGCACAGGGCATTAAAATTTTATAAGGATGAGAAACGCTGTGGGGAATATTCTACAATTAAACTAACTGTTATTATATTGAAAAAAATCATCAACAGCTCTGAAGTAGCTGCATAGCTCCGAATCCGAACTTGATAATAATAATAATAATAAACTTTATTTCAAATAGGCATCCTAATATACAGTGTTAACGTCGACTTGACAGACCAATTGAACTGTCAAAAAATTCAAAAAACCGTAATATTGAACCACCATGTGTGACAGTTGTTTCGCCGCCATTTTAGGAATAATCGAAAAGGCGATGCCAAATTCGAATTCTCCATAAAAAAATGCCTGAATAAAGTTTCGATCAGGAATTTCTAGCAGGATTTGTTTATCGAAAAAACAAATGAAAAACGAAAACTATGCATAACTCTCTGAAACTGGGCACACATTTCTGACTCACCCTGAATAACAATACCGACAATGACCAACAAATTAAATGATTCTCATTTTCAAACAATCTCTTGTGTCTACGGACGAATTTAGACTCGTGGCAACAGTGTAACTACGCATTTCTGCTCATGAAGTCGTGACGTCAGTTACTATTCGCTATGAAAAACTTCAACGGAGGCCTGGAAAACCCCCAAAAATCATCTAGAGTTACGAAAAATCAAAAAAAAATAGTCCAGTCATCGTGATGCGCCAGCGCCACCTAGCGGCACCATCAGACTCTTTAACGAAGCACGAAAATCGAGGGGCCAACGTGCGATTACCCCCTCCCCCCATTTGTCATGATAGCAGCCCCCGTTCTACGTTGGAGCGCTATCGAGTTCAGTGCTGTTTGCCCATCGGCTTAGTGTACCCTGTATATTACAACGCAAATGGTGCGGGCTCAGTATTGAACGAGACATCAGAGGTGAGAGTGATTTTTGCGTTCGTCCAGCTCAATTTTTTTTTCTACTGGATTAAAGTAAGTGGTCCAGAAATTTTATGTTTTTTTTGGGGGGGGAAAGGGTGGGGGGTGAATAGGACTGTATGGTTTCGTTTTCTGAAAGTTTCGTTTGGAATCATCACCAGCAAGATATTCTCGAATTCATTCGAGAGAATTCACCACCTCTCGAATAAAAAATAAATTACTATTTTACAATTCAAATTGAAGAAATGACTCTTGTTTTCCATTTGAAAATCACGTAGACTGAAATATCATTATCATTGTGTATTGAACCTAGGCTAATCAGAATAAATTTCCCGTTTTGCTTCAATGCTTTTGAAAATTTGCACTTCCCCCCAATCAATAGACCGTTTTTCGAAAATCGCTTTATAAAATTCATTTCCAAAAACGGGAGATACACTCTAATACGTGTGCAGAGTTTCCTTCATTTCCAACGAGATTTTGAACAGTTCCTGTCAACAAAATGACAGCTGATGTGTGACTCATGACAGCTGTCAAAATGGGCTATGCTTAGACAATGCATCTGTTTTGTGTTCTGTGCATTGAAAATTCAGGAATTTATGTAAATCTTCTGCAAATACTTCGGAAGGTTATGTTTGCTATATGAACAGCCTCTCAAGTTATGTAATACCATATGTTTATTATTTCCAATCATTACAAACAAATAATGCTTGGAGGATACAACTCCAATATTATTAGCTTTGCTCATGGTCACCAAATACGATCTCAAACGCTTCGGATTTCATAAATATATTCACTCGTAAAAAGTCACCATCGACGAAGTGACAGTAAAAAACTCGAATGACAAGTGACAGGCGCCAGTTTAGAGAAAACCATCACATAAAAAACTTATCTTTGTTTCGTGTCTCCTAAACAGCACGAACTGAATTTTTTTTTCGACAATTTGTATGGCACTGCTCGTTAAAATAGATAGGGATAGATACTTTTCAGACCAATTTATGACTTGCCTAGCTTTTTACGGCCTAGATAAGATTTTTTGCACCACGTTGGTTGCATGCATTTTTAATTTAGCTGCACAATGGAAAATCGACTTACCCATCATGACATGTTTCCCCCCAATACAAATCATAATTATTTTGTGAATTATACACTCATCAAAAAGGTATCGAAAAAGTGTCTGGCCATAAATAATAAGTTCGATATTTCATGACGTAGTGCCGCAATTCCGACATAGAAAGAAGCCTAATAATTGTAGACATCTTGGATAGATCGAAAATGTAGTCAAACTAACAGTTGCAACTCGTTGCAATTTTATTCCATAGCTCGAATATTATTTCGTAATATTCAGAATGAGGTTAGGTTGGGTTGGATTTTTTCAAAATAGAAACGAAGCCAACTACTATCACATATTATTTATTGTTGAAAGTACAAAACAGATGCAATCATAATTCTTCCGATTTATCTACGCTTTAATTATACTGGGTTCTACATTTCTTGGGCGCTGAACAATGATAAAATGTGTGCATGGAGGAAGTTACATAACCTCATTTTTAATTGTGGAAAGAATCAGACTGAAACACTTGGATTATGCGTGATGATTTGCTCATTTTATGAACGCTTTGTGATTGCTCCATTTAGATGATATTGTTTTTGAGGTTAGGCACCTATACCTAATGATATTCAAAAAATAAGTACGGGTATTGTTTTTGGGAATTTGGAATTTGGACATTGAAAGTGAAAAAAAATTGAAACTAGATTCTAAAGTTATTTAAGACACCTCACTTTATTGTTATTGAATTCTACACGGTTACATCGTAATTATGTAATTTATTAACAAGTGATGAACAATAATTTCAACACCTCATACGTGTTAAGTAGATTATAACACAGACATAACTAGTAGACATTTTAGACGCTAAATACTTGTGAAAATTTTGATATAAAATCATTCATACTGAGTCAACACTCTTTGAACGAAATTTCACCTTGTAATTGTTCTTCTTGTTTCAGATTTTCTTCACCACAATGACTGGACTATTCGGGATAATGGATGGTTATGAAAATTTCATGAAAACATTTGCTGGTAATGAATCAGTCGATCTGTAGATTATCGGTGAACTGTCAGAATTCACAAATTACACTTTTGCATAATAGAAAATCATATTGGAACACCTTCTCTTGCTTATTATGAAATTATTTATGCATATCGAGGTTATAGTCCAGAAAATAAGGACATAATTTTGTCTTGGTATCATAATTGCTTCCGAAATTTCGAAATGGCATTAGCATAGGAATGTGAAAAATTCAAATAATTTCCTTTCATCGCTCCATATTTGTTTAAACGGCAAACCTCAATATACTGGGCGATTCTCTAATAATTTTTTTCTTTCCTGAATTTTACTTCCATCTTTATCGTTTCTTAAATGGACCCCCCTGTAAAGTAGGTGATATTGAAACGTAAATGTTCTACTCATTGTTCGAAAAGAATTTAAGAATGTTCATCCATTGTTTTATAATGGAAAAATTAGCCAATATTAAATCAACAAACGTTCAGTTGTTTTTACAATTATAATGAAACAAACGACAACCAGGGTCTCCAGATTCGACACCTTTGGACTGTTTTCGTTCGTGGTTTCAGCTGAACGTGAAAAATGTTGATGAATTTCCATTGTTTCGAGGTTGTATTTCCTACAATCAGGAACAAATAAATCGATGTTATGATGTGATGCATGTGAAACCTTGAGAATAGAAAAGTGTGCTAAGAGAAATTGCTGATGGTACAGTCTTATGAAATCCATAATTATTAAGTTATTATATTCTCGAATTGTCACGGCCTTCTGAAGCAACGCGCATATACAGTGTGTCCAAAACACGTGGAAGGTTGTCTAACGAGTTTATTTCATAGAACACTCTTTCCTGTTGACAAACGCCATCTGTCAACGTCATCTGTCAACGTCAAACGCTCGTACGATTCACAAAAATCGTGATGAATGAGACTGAGTGATATTTTCCAGATCCTCGTACGTCCGATTGGTTCCTGTCTGGAAAACTGGGACATTTATTGATCATTCTGGTGACGTATCTGTATTTTTGCACCAAAGCTGGGCCGAAGTACATGCGAGACAGGAAGCCGTACGAACTGAAAAGGACGATACAAATATACAACCTGATTCAAGTTTTTGCCAGTATGTTTCTAGTCTATCAGGTACGTATTAGTCACATCTGTGACGTCATCACTGTTATACAAGAGCATAATTTTCCACACATATCAGAACATTCTTTCAAATTTTCAGGGATTCAACTGCGTTTTGAACAATTTTCTGGTTTCCTGAAATACTGAACTATTTATATTTTTCAGGGTTTGATATCAGGATGGGCAACCGACTACAAGTTTTCGTGTCAACCTGTAGTACCTGGAGAAAAAGGGATGATGGTAAAAAAACTACTCATTATCGTACAGTCAACTGTCAAAAATGCCATTCCGTTACAAATTACTCTGTTCGTTTGATGTTATCCAAGATATGTAAATGTGACAGTATTTCAGAATATGCAGTGTTGCCACTGTGGTTTTTTTCAGTAGACCCCCGAAAAAAATAAGTGACGATTAATCATGTTAAATCATTTTTCTACTTCAGAAATTCGACTTGACCAATTGTTTTCGTTGTTTCAAGATGGCTAATGGTGTTTCAGAATATGCAGTGTTGCCACTCTGATTTTTTTCAGTAGACGCCCGAAAAAATAAGTGACGATTAATCTAATGATGTTTTAGAATATGCAGTGTTGCCACTGTGATTTTTTTCAATAGACGCCCGAAAAAATAAGTGACGATTAATCTAATGATGTTTTAGAATATGCAGTGTTGCCACTGTGATTTTTTTCAGTAGACGCCCGAAAAAATAAGTGACGATTAATCTAATGATGTTTCAGAATATGCAGTGTTGCCACTGTGATTTTTTTCAGTAGACGCCCGAAAAAATAAGTGACGATTAATCTAATGATGTTTCAGAATATGCAGTGTTGCCACTGTGTTTTTTTTTTCAGTAGACGCCCGAAAAAATAAGCGACGATTAATCTGTTCAAATATTTTTCTACTTCAGAAATTTGACTTGACCAATTGTTTTCGTTGTTTCAAGATGGCTAATGGTGTTTCAGAATATGCAGTGTTGCCACTGTGATTTTTTTCAGTAGACGCCCGAAAAAATAAGCGACGATTGATCATGTTGAAATATTTTTCCACTACAGAAATTCGACTTGACCAATTGTTTTCGTTGTTTTCAGATGGCTAATGGTGTTTGGTACTATTTCTTCTTCAAATTAACCGAGTTATTGGATACGGTGAGTGCTTCATAGAAGCATCACGGGAAAACTGTCTAACGCCACATTTTTTCCAGGTATTTTTCGTTCTCAGAAAAAAGTACAATCAAGTCACCTACTTGCACCTGTATCATCACACTCTAATGCCGATTTGTGCTTGGATCGGGCTCACTTTCGTACCAGGTAGGCCCAAAAAACTCCAACAAGCTTTTCATTTCATTAGTGACAGTGAAATTGTGTAACACTCGATTTTTTTTTTTTAGGTGGACACGCAACTCTGCTCGGCCTGATAAACTCCTTCATCCACGTCATCATGTACGCGTACTACTTCCTCTCCTCACTAGGTCCGCAGTACCAGAAGTACCTCTGGTGGAAACGACATTTAACGAAGATGCAAATGGTAAGCACCCACTTTCGTCAATCCTGGAGCCTCACACGGCGTCTCCCCCAGGTGCAGTTCGGCATCATCTTCGTGCACAACTTCCAAGTCCTCTTCAGAGAGTGCGAGTACCCCAAAACCTTGAACGTGCTCCTCTGCACTCAAGCGGCGTACTTCACGTTCCTCTTCGGCCGGTTCTACGTCAAGCAGTACCTGCGGAACGGACGGAGGAAGGTCGGGGATAGGGACGGTGACGTCAGCTGTACCAACAACAACGAGAGTGCGCCGAGGAAGTCGAACGCAGGGGATAGGATAAAGTCGAATTGAATTTGAATTGACAGTTGTCGGTTCTGGTTCGAAGCAGCTTTACTGGACATTCGTCAGTGACACCCTTACGTTACATCCCCCTGTATTACATCCCCCCCTTTTGGTCTATTCGAAAATGACGCACCGGAAGTTTCATGATGACGAAGTATTTTTAGAACGAGTCTTGTTTCTCTTTATGAAGGATGGTTTTTGTATACATCCTGTATAAAGATGGCGGCTTGCTGAGCTGACAGAGCTGCCTTCAGTTTTGTTATTTCCATGGCAGACGTGATATTGAAAGCAGAACTGGAGGCTTCAACTGTTTAGGCTTCAATCGATTTCGAACGCTTTTTTTACAGCAACAATGGTTTGTTATATTTTAATTTTCAATCGAGCTATGAAGCTTCGATAGTATTTATTTATGTAGCAGGGATACCAACTTCTTTTCTAAACGCACAGTTACCATATTTTTTATTGTAAAAGAGGGAAAACCATGGTGATATTTTTGTATAAAGAATAAAATACAATATCGACTAGTTTTATTTATTCACGCGTTCCATCAGTTATCGTTTTTTTTTTGACTAAGTAAAAACTACCCTTCCTGAACGTGATCTGTCGTTCCTAACTACAATGTTGCCACATTTCTGATTTTCCGGAGATGTGCGTAAAAACTAACGAGGATATAAATTTCGTTTACAAATATTTTCATCGAATCTTTTTGGAGAATTCGTTTAACCCCCCACATAGAGCGAAGGCTATTTTTGGTTAGTGGGAAGTTTTCCAGTTGAAAAATCGAAATATTCATTACTCAATACTAATTGAGCGTGATAGTTGTGACGGCCCGCCAGAAAGTGCGATGTTGCCAGTTGTATGTTTTTCAATGATACTCCGAGAAAAAAAGTTAGGTCAAGTTTATTATTCAGAATGTTGATAATTTATGAAATATATACGCCAGATTTAGGGAACTATTGAAAATCTACAATGAATAATTCACTACCTACCAATGTGGAGAAATTTCCCTTTCAGATATTTGAATAAACATGGTGGAATTAGCAAAATCAAATTCAATAGTTTGAAAAGTTCACTGGGATCAGCTAGTTTCATTATCGAATTACTCAGTCAACCTCACACTTCACAAGATGGCGCTTCTCCTGAAACACCTCTACCACGGTTACCACTGGCTATTCGAGGAAGTCGCAGGTGAGCTTTTCCCACAACGCCATACAGGGCGTCCGTCCAAAACCAACACCTCGTGTATTAATCCGTAGATCCGAGACCGAATGAATTGGGGTTAGCTCTAATGTCCTCCCCTGTATTACCGGCCGCCATTTCCGCGGCGTATTTATGCTTCTGCTTGAGCCTGGGCCCCAGAATGATGGCCCATCGTCGGCCCTTCGATCTCAAAAACACTATTCTCGTCTACAACGTTTTGCAGATAGCAGCGAACATCTACATTTTCCTACACGTGAATAAGTCCAGTGTCTCTCCTGCGTCCGGTAAAGACTTTTTCGTTGCAGGCCCTCACCCTTTTGACAGCTGACAGCTTCACTTGCATGCCAGTGGATTACTCCCAGCACCCGCTAAGCCTGGAGGCGCTCAAATTGCACCATCGCTTCTTCCTCCTGAAGCTCTCAGACTTCTTGGACACGGTGAGTGCTTGACAGGCTGGCCAACAACAGCAGAAATCAGCCGGGGGCTTGCTGTTGCAGGTTTTTTTCGTGCTGCGCAAGAAGAATCAACAGGTGAGCTTCCTGCATGTGTACCACCATTTCGGGATGGCCTTCATCGGTTTCGTGGACACCAAATTCGTCGGCGGCGGCCATGGAATTTGGGTTGGAATCGTCAACGGTCCCGTCCACGCCGTGATGTACACGTACTACACGTTGGCACTACTGGATAACAAATGGAAGACGAATTTGGCGTTCAAGAGATTCATCACGCAGATGCAAATGGTGCGATGGGGATTCCTCGCAGTTGTTGTCTCTCGAGCACGCTCTTTTGTTTCCAGGTGCAGTTCCTGGTTTTCATCGTGATCTACGGCAAGCTGCTCTTCATGCCGGAGTGCCGATACCCGAAAATCCTTTCGTACGGTTTCGTGCCGCAAAACGTTTTCATGTTCCTGTTGTTCTTCGATTTCTATAAGCGGGTGTACGCACAGAAAAAACAATGATCTCGATGGCCTGGAGAAGGTTAGTGGTGTGGCGAGGTTAGGTTATCGACTCGGAGCTGTGGCACCACGTCATGCATATTCCACAAAAATTCGTTCGAGTTTTTTCTCGTCGAGTCTGGTCAATCAATATTTGCGTTGAAATAACGAACCAAAGGAGTTTTTTTCTCATTTCCTCCTTCACCTACAACCTTTCAAATGTCAAATCATCATGTAGATCAAAGTGGAAAACCGTGAAGTGGGGCGTCATATATTTTTTTCAACAAAGAAATCATATCGATAGTTTGGTTTCACGTTGGAATTTCAATAATAACCTAACCTCACTGTTGATGCGTTCACTGAAGCCCATTAGGCAATCCAGAACACGTGACCAAAAATGGCTGCTGGCGGCAGGCATAGTTGTCACATAGTTGTTCGTGACGGCAACGCTGTATACAAATAGATTATACTTCGTGGTGATTGGTGGTGATATACTTGCTCACATGTGTATAGTGGAATAATGACTAATGTCAATAAAATGTCACTTTTCTCGTCGGATTCTCGAGAGTTCATTCAATTCTATCTTATGCTGATAATGTAGAACATTGGGTATTCTGTAGAAGCTTATAGAATCGCGATCTCCTCGGCTTCCACAATTAATCACACAGCAAGTATTTGGCATGTTTTCCTAGCAATATTTCACAAAAGAACCCACGAATAGCAGATTATTTATTTAACTAATGTTCTATTGGATCATCCAAATTGATCTCAGAGTCACGCCATTGAATTTACAGAAATACCAGTTATAACAGCTGTTTGTATGTGTGCCCCCCAGCAGCCATTTTAATTTTCATCTGACAGCATCTTGGATTGCCTAATAATACACGTTCTGAAACATGTCCCCATGACTTTTTGGCAATTTTGCACGTATTTTTTAGAAGATTTTCACTTGTTGCTTGACTGTGATGCACAATATGAAAATTAAAGAATCGAACATCAAGTTAAATCTAGTTTCACTATTTTTTTTAATTATTATAATTTGTTTTGTAATAAAAACCAAGAATATTTTCACATTCATAATATTTCCGAGCATTGTACTGTACCATTTTTTAGGAGAAAAAGAGATTCAGCAACTGCCCTTTGGAACAATCGAAACACCATGTTTTTTTGCTTTGTGTATTCATACACCACCCTGTATATGAGGTACGTGATTTTTCAATAAAATTCTGAAATAAAACCCACTGTTTTTCATTCTGCTTAACCCCAATGTCAAATGATCAGCAATTCAAATAACTCACCAGTAGTTTCGAATGACGTATAAAATTCCTGAATGATTTTTAACTTCTGAATAGATCAAGGGTTCATTTTTGGTAAAAAGGGGGGCAAACATTCAACCCCCCACATAAAACGAATGCTATTTTTGGTTAATATGAAGTTTTTCAGTTGAAAAAGTCGAAATATTCATTGGTTATACAACTATTTGAGCGTGATAGCTTATGACAGCCCGCCAAAAAGTGCGATGTTGCCAGTTGCCTTTTTTTCAATGATACTACGTAAGAGAAAGTTAGGTTGAGTTTATCATTCAGAATGTTGACGATTTATGAAATATATAGGCCAGATTTGGGAATCTATTGAACAGTTTTTTTCAATATTAATTGTCAGTATTGGAAAATGACCATAAAAATCAGGACAATCTTTTTTGAATGAACAGCGACTAGTATCCACCATTTTGGTTTTTGACATCGCAAAGTGTTATGACCCCTCTGGATTAAACTTCTCCATGGCTTCAAAAAACAATAACCGCTTATTATTCATCGTAATATGTCCAAACCGGCGAGCATGAATATATTTTTATAGGAATCAAACAAACGAATTCGATAAATCAATTATAATATATGTAAAATAATGTTTGATTCAACATTGAATGTCGTCCATTGTATCACACGGTAAACACACATTCCGTCAGGACAGTAAACTTACTTCAATTGTTTTAGCCCTGTCATAGTCCGTTGAACAACAAAATGGCGCTGCTTTTGAAGAGATTGTACCAAGGATACGACTGGATTTTCCAAGACTTGGCAGGTCAGTTTTCACTCACGACTCGTAACTGGGCCCTACAGGGCGTTCTGAAGTACGTGGGGTGACTGGAAACCCCCCGAAAATCATCCAGAACTTTTCTGTCGGCTGTGCCTAATGCATGGTAGCAGCGCCGAGAGTGTTTCATACTGTGCACGAATTTTTATTCCAGATCCTAGATTGACAGAGCTGGACTACCCCTTGATGTCTTCACCGCTGTGGCCCGTCTTGATCGTGATTTTTTACCTTTATTTCTGTAAAACTCTGGGCCCTAAATTGATGGAGAACAGGAAGCCCTTCGAACTGAGGAAGACCATCATAGTATTCAATATTGCTCAGATAGTAGTCAACCTTTATATATTTTATGAAGTGGGACACTTAATGCAGGGTGTGAGGAAATTATTGATATTATGTTCGTTATTTTCAGGCCATTTTAGTGATAGCTGAAACGAATTGGATTTGTGAGCCAATTGATTATTCTACTAATCCTAGGACGCTGAAATTACTGAAATTCTATTATTTATACTTTCTGGTCAAATTATCGGATTTATTAGACACGGTAAGCTACTCTTTCGAATGATAAATTTAGTACATGTGAGCACTCGGACTTCCATTTGACGTCTAATGGACTTCAATAGACCACATTAGTGTGACGTCAAAATGTATGCAACCAACAGTGTATTGAGTCACAACGAAATATATCTGAACGGAGATGCGCTAATATGAACCTTAAGTAACCGTTATCTAAGGTTCAGAATCTGTGGTTGGAATTATGATGTTATTTATCGAATTATTTCGCTGTTATAAGCAATATTTAAGGAATGTATCTGTTTGAATTCGATAGAAAAAGAATGAATACGTCGTATGGAATGGGTAACGTAAAGAAAGTTTTCTCAACACTTCTGAATGAATTCCAGAAAATCGTTTTACGAAAATATCGCCACTTCCATCTTTCATATCCAAGGTCCCTTAGATGCAATTCCTTAAATATCAACTTATTTCATGTGAGAGCATAAAACAAAAGGGCCTGTTACGATACTTCTATTATCGTTCTTATGTCCTCCGTACTTAAGGTCGAGTATAAAACATATCATTTCGCGCCAAACGATTCAGGACTCTGTGTGTAATGTTGGTTGCATAGTTGTGATGTCATCACTAATGCGGTCTATTGGACGTCTAATGGACCTTCTTTGGACGTCTAACGGATGTTTTTTGGACGACCTTTGAATATTTCTTGTTCAAATTGTCGTAAACAACCATCAAACACTATGATAATATACGTCCATTGAATATCCAAGATACGCCCATAAATCTTTATGGTTATAAAACGGACACCAATTGTTTTCTGAAACAGTCGACAGTCTATCCCATGAAACATCTAAAAACGTACTGTCAGTTGCCTAACGTTGAAGCCTGAACACTGAAACCGACGAAACAATCTAACCTCGCTCTTTCAACAGGTATTCTTCGTACTGAGAAAGAGATACCGCCAAGTGAGCTTCCTCCATCTCTATCATCATTTTGGCATGTTCACCATGATGTGGGTGACTGTCAAATTTCTGGCAGGGGGCCATGGAACGTGGTTGGGTGTATTCAATTGTCCCATTCACGCTGTGATGTATACGTACTACACTTTGACTCTCATCGATGATAAGTGGAAGCGGAATTTGGCGTTCAAGAAGTTCATCACCCAGATACAGATGGTTAGATGTTTTTTAAGTTGAGGTTTTTATTCAGTTAGTATACAGGGAGTTCCTTCGTGGTCTCTATAAGGAGAACTAGGAGTAGCATTATTTTGAAAGTTCGTATTTATACACGAGAAGGTGTGGAGAATGCAGCAAAAATATTTTGGTTGTTGTGGCACTTCCGGTTTCTCCGGAAGTGACGCCATCTTTGTTATTTCAAATGGAACACCTTGTATTTTTCATGATTTTCGGATTCTCCTCACGAATTTAACTCGATTTCATGTGTCACACTCTATACCCAAAATTGACAGTTTCAGAGTTATTCAAGTTTTTCTGAAAAAAGTGACAGATGCAGCTCATCAAACAAATGGCATTTTTATGTAGATGCCAATTTTTTGAGACACGCATCGATTGATCCGTGAATATTGAAGGTCAAGTGAACATTTTGCACCAATCACATTCCCAAAAGAATCCACGGGGTGTTCGAAAAAGCTGGTTCAAAGTATAATCTTAGCTGATATCAATGGTAACCATTTTGTTTTCAGATACAATTCGCTGCCATGATTTTCATTTACGGAAGGATCCTCCTAATGCCAGATTGCGCATACCCGAAGCTTCCTTGCTATTTCTTCGTCCCCCAAAACTTCTTCATGTTGGCACTATTCGCAGACTTTTACAGAAAAGCTTACCATTCAAAAAATGTCGCCAATAAACATTCATAAGTACAGGGTGAGTGCAACGAATAGTCTACCGGGAATTTTCGCATCAGTCACATACCTGCAACCCCGAGAAAGCTTTTTGAATAATCAGAGGATAATCTATAGTGTCGTGTTTGACCACCCTGTATTTTTTTGCAGGTACATAGCAGCAGCCTCTTGTAATAGAACTTTGTTTTAGAAGTTGTTAAAGTAGTGACGTCATAGAAGTGACAGATTTTATCGACTTATTCTTTATTTACAATATGTAGCTATAATGATACTGAATAAAATAAAAATATCACAGATTGTCTGGATTGGTCAGACTTACCTGAATTATTTCTGAAAGTATTATGTTTTTATTTCATTATCATTTTCAACCCTGTATATCCTTGAAATAATTCTTTTTTTTTTTTAAGAAATGTGTCCGCCAATTCGGCATGTCATTTTCAGATCTACTGGAATTTCCTTTGAATTTTCTCGCCATTAGTGTTGGGGAAAGCTCTCAAAAACTGTCTCGAAAATCATCGATTTTTAATGGATTCTAATTATTCTTTATTTATAAACAGCAGACAATCGCAAAATCTCATTCTGAACAGAGCAGAGATCAGAATCAGTAATTTATATACACTTTCGAAAACAGTAAATTTAAAAGACTGCCTGGTCTGCAGAAATATTTTTTTAATGTCCCCCGTATATTCTAGAATAAATTAAAAAAAATATACAGGCCCGGTTAGAGAAAAATAAATCAACCATCAACGTTTTTTTTTCATCTTTTTTCTTTCATTAATATATTTGGTAATTTTGTTTCATCCTGTATATAATTACCTCGTATACGCTTATTGTAAACAGGACGTTATGCTTTGTTAATCCACTGTTTTTAATTATTGATGTGCATGTGGAAAAAAAAGAGAATTTCCCCAATTCAATACATTTGCTGTTTTCGTATGTCAAACGTCACACGTGAATATCCGCCATTTTTATTCACCCTTGAACCCACTCGATGCCAATCCACGAATCAAGGTCATGAGAAAGTGAGAATAACTAAGAGAAGAATCGTGAAGATTGAACTTTCTTTATGCCGTGAAGCAGGTTACAAGTGTTAAAATGAAACTTGTTGAATGTTTCGGAATCTCGATCTAGAGAGCTTCGAGATTATTGTTTGTCGAGCCTACTTTGCGTTGGTCGTTGTTGAATAGTGTGTCAGTTTTCGGAGGCAAGATGTTGATGGATGTTTTTGGGTACTTGGGTCTTGTTGACATACTTTATTTCATACGTCAAGTTCAAGAGGAATTGTCTCTAAAATCTTAAATTGAATTTCGTGTCGTTTTATTTGGTACTTGATAATATTATACAAATCAAAATTACGGCAAAGTTGTCTTTGTGAACTATAAAAAAAAGCTAGTGGGGTATTTTTAATTCTGTAGCTCTCTGAAGGTTTATTCAATAGAAGTGAAGAGGTACTGTATCTCAGGAACTAATAATCGTAGAAACGTGCGGTGAAAAATTTCACAACTAAAGTGGCCAAGAGGAAGCCCTGGAAACTATTTTCATAGTCCCAGGATGGCCGCCAGGGGGCGTAATCGTCATCTGAAACTTTCAAAGTGATTTTTAACCGGAGTATACCTAGTAAACTCACCGAATACGTGTGGAACATCTTGAAGTTGACCCTTTTTGGAGCAATTTCATACACTTTTTGACGTATCTATCGAAATGAAGTGATTTATCAAGACGTATTTCAGCATCGGGAAACTGTCTCACTTTTCAGATACACCCAGTACAACAACAAGTATGAATTAGTTGTAACAATGTTTGTCTAACTCAAAATCAACTTATTTCCCCCCACTCTAACCAAAACTACCCGAATCACCTAATTTAAAAAGCATTTCCGATGATCCAAGTAGCATCAGTTATCAAGAAATCGTTCATTCGAAGCGTACTTTTCACTTTTTCGTCAGTGAAAGGTGTCTACTAAGCAAGTCCCATTGGCCAAGAAATAGTTTTCTTCTTCTGGCGAGCTTCTGCAGTTGTCGCCTATCGCTTGTGCGTCAATCAAGCAGTCGTTGATTGTCGTTCGTGCAATTGTTATAACAAACGAGAAGTAACAAGTGTCTAGTGTGCTGTGGACGGTTTGAGTGGGTGTGAGCTGGTGAGTTCAAAATAAATAGTTTTTTTTTTGGTTTTTGTTCGTAGCGTTTTTTGTGTTCGCAAAAAATTACGCTGTGCTGGTAAAACTACTTATATTGAGTGTTCGAATATGGTGGAGGAATTATTCCAGGAAATGGATACTCTTGATGTTGAGGAAAAATATTTTTGAAGCGTTTAAGAAATGTTTTTCGACATTTTCTGGAATCTACCGAAATTTTGGGACTATGGCAACTTCGCATTTATAAAAACTGACGTAAATTCATATCAGTCTAGTGATAACGATGTATTTATCGTAAACGACAAATTAGGTGGATAAATGAATGTACAACGAAGATTCAATGTTTTAATATCGATTTATTGATGCAAAAAAAATATTTTCTAGGTTCCTGGAGAATTTGGGAATTTTGGCAACGTCGCATTCAGTAAAGTAATGAATAATAATAAACAAATTTTCACAGCGTTCATAAGTATTTTCAGAATAATATCCTGGAATCCAAGAGTTTTTCAGGGTTACGGCAATATGGCATTAACTTTTTGTCTTGAAAGTTCGATTTATAGATGAATTTTCCTTGACTCCAGGAAAATGTGGGATATGTGGCAACCTCGCATTAGTATTTCACATAATTTTGGTCATGAAATTGAACCTTGGGAAGAAGAAAAGGAAAAAACACAGCCTCAATAACTAAATACTGAGGGTTTTTCGTGAAATATTTGTCTTGTCTTTCGAAATATTATATTTCGAACGATTCAGCGATTATTTTTCAATGAGCCAATGAACGCAAAAAAATGCAGACGTATGATGACACATTTTCGGAAACGATTTCGCTTAACGAAGCGATTCGGTGCACCTCAGAAAGATATACTGCATGATCAAATAAAATTGGAATCAAATAAATATTCGGAAAAATTCAACAAAATTTAATTACCTGCATTTTGCTTGGAAATGAAAAAGTGATTAATATTTATAAATAGATTCTCCGACTAATATAAGAATCACTGACACAAATTCTCATTTGGTCAAGTGCAAGGTTGTTATTAATTCCTAATACATTTATTAGAAAGTGATCAAAATATCTACTTATATCACAGAAATAAACTAAAGCGATACAAAAATCATAGCACGAACATAATTAGTGATGATTTAATTACAAAAGCACCACTAACTTGTTTGATTCAAACTGAGCATATTCTTCCATACATTCCCCAACAATTCCGTATCAAAACTCACTTTTTTCGCGGCGCCTTAGACCCTTTGCAGTCTCATGCGATTCCTGGAAAAAAGTAAATTAATCGCCTGTCAATTAAGTGATAAACGACAGACCGAATGACAGTGCTAGAAGTATCGCTGTTGCACTCGTTCCATGTCAATTGTTTATCGCGTTGTAGCGAGTTTCACTTTTTCGTTCCTGCACGCCAAGAAGCCGAGGAATTATTTGAATTGTCTTCTTCTAGGTCATCATGGCTTCGTTGGTGCATTTGGTCGTGGAAAACTACAATGAGTTCGTCGAAACTAGAGGTGAGTTTTGGTTATTTTTCGAATTTGTATTTTTAGGCCATTTCGTACGTAACTAAATTTGCACTGTTTTCCATAAATAAACAGTTCGTGAAGTTTCAAGGAGTTTAGGAGACATTTTGAGGGTTTGGGATGGTTTCAAAAGAGTTGAGTGATGTGAAAAGTAAGGAAAAGTTTTTCGGATTATTCTTGAAAGTAAAATTTCGAAATTCACAACAATATCGCATGAAAATCCGGTGATATTTTTCATTTAAAATCGAAGGAATTGAAAAGTTTTGAATTTTCAATAGAATAATTGTAATAGTTCGATCAGAAAATATACAAAGCACTGTTGCCAAGTGTAGAATATTTAACAGATTCTTAATTTTTCGTCCTTGAAGTGCCATATTTCAGGTGTTTAAGGAAACGAGTGAAGCTTTTTGAGTGCGGTTTTTTTCTTGCTTTCATTCATGATATACAGAACGTCAAAAAAAATTTTTTTCGAAAAAAAAACAAACAAAATGGCGGCCGTTGCAGCTCCGCGAGAACAAGTCCTCAAATCGTGGGGGGTAAACGGCTGACGTCACTGCGCCCTCTGTGTTAATCCGAAACATAAATTCAAAGGAGATTATCAATGTGTGACCCTTTGGGCACGAAATGACGGATGGGTTTTTCGTTTAGTACAAATTTCGAGAAATGGCAACAATTTAAACAAAAAAAATCGAATTTGGGCGCGTGTTTTCACATAAAAATTAAATAATTAATGCAAAAATGTATGTCAGCCATTTTTAAAAACGTGTTTTCGAGAAAAACGCGTTTAAAGTTTCGTTATGAGTGCAGAGGGCGCTGACGGTATCAACTATAAATGCGTTTAAAATATCGTAAACGTTCAAATTCCGGGAAACGCTTCGACTAATTTATTTCTACTACCGTAACAAAGAAAAGTATTTTTTGAAAATTTCAAGGACGAAGTTTTGGACTTGATTCGATTACTTTTACTCTTGCATCATTTGCTCTTGTAACGTACAAAACCGTTAAATCAACATTGTTATAGGCTATTGCCTCTTCTCTGGAGATTTTATCAAATCCCTTCCGTCATTTACAAGCCATATTGACGTCAATTCAAACATCGAAAGTGTGAATTGAATATGTATGTTGATATATCTGATTCACCGAGCATACTCCAGACAAATTCCTGATGAATCTGAATCAACTAATGGCACCTGAATATCAATTCAATAATTATCACCATATTCGGTAACCGTGATCGTGAACACGAATCGCGAATTTCAAATTAGCATTAGAAGATTATACAGGGTGGAACAGCCAAATGGAATAAATTCGATAACGAATAAATGAGAGCGTGTTGGGAAAAACCCCCTGTATATTATTAGTTTTTTGGATTCTTCAGAAAAGAATCTAAAGAATCTAAAAAACTGATGATATACAGGAGGTTGTATTTAAAATAAGAAAGTTGGTATCGGCCACTGTCACATGACACACCCTATCTAACTATTTCTTTTTGAAAAAAATGCACATCTAAAAATACGAATCGACGTGTCCGAGCGTTTTTCCCAACACGCTCTCATTTATTCGTTATCGAATTTATTCCATTTGGCTGTTCCACACTGTATGTCACATAATAAAATTCATTCATTGGGTTATGTAACGAGTTCATTCATGAATGATTAAACACCCAGTATGTCTAGAGTAGTGTTGAATGTTCAATAATTGATCGCTACACTATAGGTTTTAGAATTTTCGGTGTTGTGGCACCGCGTCACGCATAGTCGATGTAAAAGTCTATTATGCATAATGATTTTTCACAATTGTAAGCACAATTTAGCACACAGTATATCAACTGATAAAACTCGAAGTAATTCCAAACGATGCCAATTAACATCAAAACATATCACTGTTAAATATTTTCCAAAATAATTGTTGCTTTTAATTGCTCAAAATAATGAAAAAAATCTGGTAATCAACGGAACAAACGCTTTCAAATACTTTTTGGATAATTAAATTTTTTTGTTGGTGAAATCGTAGTTGCTGCTACTTTTGCGTAAAAGTGGCAACACTGGATACTCGGAATCCCGTCAAAAAAATCATCGCCAAAGTGTCGATTTCGAATAGAAATTATTCTTCATAAATATCGTGTTTCCTGCTACTTTTGCGTAAAAGCGGCACCACCGCATTTTTTCAAAAATCCCCAATTTCCCCTACGATTCACCGAGAAAACGGTCGTTTTCAGATCCCACTGTCGACTCGTGGCTGTTCATGAAATCCCCTCTACCTGTGGTAACCATTTTGTTGACCTACCTCTACTTCGTGTTGAAATTGGGGCCCCAGCTGATGGCCAAAAGGAAAGCCTTCGACCTAAAAGGCGTCATGATAGCCTACAACGCCTACCAGGTGTTGTTTAGTCTATGGCTGTGTTCGCAGGCTCTCAAGGTCAAGAAGCCTGTTCAAATTTTAAGTAGTACCTGTAATAATCCGTCTACCAACAAAGAGTTCCAAGAAGTGGTGAGTCGAGTTTCAAATGTCAAATGACCTCTTTCGGGGAGTTTGAGGATAATAATTTCAATAATAAACTAAATAAACTATAGCTTCTGAAATTTTTATTTATTTTTTCAGTTGTCTAATGGAGCTTGGTGGTACTTTTTCTCGAAAATAGTGGAACTCCTGGACACCGTATTTTTCGTGCTGAGAAAAAAACAATCCCAAGTCACTTTCCTCCATGTTTACCACCATGCCATAACGATGTTCTTCTCGTGGGGATATTTGAAATTTTTGCCAGGTGAGACATTGAAACAATGTCAGGTCGTACAATAAGGACACACACATACGTCATGTGTTGTCCCAGTTAACGTCAATGGAATTCGGTAACTGTCAAAGTCATACTTCAATACCGGAGTTTGCGAAATGTATATAGCATTTGACATTGAAAGTCGTTTAAATTGAATGTTACTCTTGAATTCGCTTTTTCTTCATGAAGATTTCTCTTGATATGGATACTAATTTTCTAATGATACAGGTGAGCAGGGCGTGGTGATTGGTTTCCTGAACTCTTTAGTACACGTTGTTATGTACTTTTATTATTTCCTGTCTGCATTGGGTCCCAAATATCAGAAATATCTGTGGTGGAAGAAATACATGACATGGATTCAGCTGGTGAGTATTTCCTTGAGTAAAAAATTCGATAATTATCATTTACTCAAGATTAATCGGTACGTCATAGTTAGTTCTTGATGTTCTCCATTATATTTCCGAAAACATCATGGATATGGTAGTATATTCAGTAATATAAAGGGTGTATGATTTAAAGCAGTTAATACGAAGATATGAGTGATAATATGTAATAACTCCGAATTTATGAACATTGACTATAAAGAAGTGAAGTAGTTAGGGTTTATTTTCGAAGTAAAATCGAATTATGCTTAGAAAAAAAAAAAGATTAAGGGTGTAATACATGAAATTGAATTAAAATCGTGAGAGAAATTCAAAAATCATGAGAAATATAGGGTGTTCCATTAGAAATGGCAAAGATGGCGTCACTTCTGTGGATTCTCCATACCTTCTCATGTATAAAAACAAATTTTTACAGTCGGGATAGACAATAATTCTTCAATTTTCAACAATTTCACTCAAACTACAACTTCTTCTTCCAGACTCAATTCTGCATAATGCTTGCCTACCTAGTTTTCATCATCGCCATGGACTGCAAACTACCGAAATCTCTTACCTTCTTCTTCGTCGGTAACGTCGTCGTATTCCTCTACCTTTTCAGCAACTTCTACAGAAAAGCCTATTCCAAAAAACAGTCGATCAGTTCTACCACTCCCAACGGGACGTCAGAACGAGTCAAAACCAACTAGTCGTGTTAATTTATCGATAGGTGGCTCTGGACACGAAACATCCAATCGAAACCGTGTAGAGTATTTTTTTGGCGCAGTCGGTAGGAGCGCTTCGAGTTTTTCGATTCAATGTTTCGTGTTAGCCACTTCCATACAGAGTGTTTCTGTTGTTCTACGAATCATTCGGAGGTTGACAGTTGAAGCTGTCAATGTCAGACTTTAGCTGGGAATGATTCAGTGCACGAAATGGGAACTTGATGTGTCGATTGAGAGTTGTTTTTAAGGTAGTTTATTGATGTTGAATCAATCGAATCTTTGTAATTTATCATTTATTGCTCAATTTTTTGGGGCAGCTACAGTCAATGTTTTCTGTAAATTGAGGAAAATAAAGTCTTTTAAGTGAGTTCAGTTTATTTAGCTACTATTACACAACATACAGGGTGAATCGTATTAGGCGACGTATTGAAAATATCCTCATGAAAATTCTCACGTTGATTTTCGAATTCGAAGCTTGATTTTTCAAGGAAATTTCATGACTCCACATGAAACTAATGTCAAATTTTTGAAAAAAAAAATACAATTCGAGAAAGTGTCAATTACGTCGTAGCTGAAGCCTTAATGACGTCATTAAAGCTGACCCTTTTCTAGACAATGAATTCATTCTTTACTTCATGACACACTGTATATTTTCGGAAATTTTCAATAGTGAAATCTGGTGTGACATATTGGGATTTTTTTATTGAAATTGACATTAATTCAAATTTAGGTTGATTAACATTTGAATTCATGATGTCATTCTCGATCGAAATAAGTAAACATATACAGGATGTCCCATTTAAAAATCGAAAGTTGGGGGCGTTTCCGGTCAAACCGGAAGTACTGCAAAACAAGTAAATATGCCAAAACATGAAAATAGAACTATAATACACAACCCCCAAATTTCGTTCGTCTATCTTCAATAATAAAAAAGTTACAGGGTCGAGCCACTTTGGAGTATTCCTGACCACCCTGTATAGACTCCTATTTTTTTTTTAATTCAATTTTATCCTGTATTTGTAAACTACCAGTCGAAAACACCGAGTCGCCGCGTTTCGTTTTTGCATCAGCAGCCTTTCGAAAAGTGTAAGTTTTTCGGTAGAAATCCGAAAAAAGCACGTAAAAAAACACGGCGTTGGGCAGCGTGAAAACCACCGACCACCTCGGGTACCCGCAATCGACGAACAACAACTGACAGTTGTGCAGAAACGCCAGCCCGAACTGCACCTGGAAAAACCGAGTTTAGCCCAAGAATAGACCGCATTAGTGATGACATCACAGTTATGCAACCAACATTACACACAGAGTCCTGAATCGTTTGGTTCGAAACGATGTGTTTTATACTCGACCTTAAGTACGGGTGACATAAGAACGATAATAGAAGTATCGTAACAGGCCCTTTTGTTTTAAGCTCTCACATGAAATGAGTTGATATTTAAGGAATTGCATCTAAGGGACCTAGGATATGAAGGATGGAAGTAACGATATTTTCGTAAAACGATTCTCTGGAATTTATTCAGAAGTGTTTGAGAGAACTTTCTTTACGTTACCCATTCCATACGACGTATTCATTCTTTTTCTATCGAATTCAAACAGATACATTCCTTAAATATTGCTTATAACAGCGAAATAATTCGATAAATAACATCATAATTCCAACCACAGATTCTGAACCTTAGATAATGGTTACTTAAGGTTCATATTAGCGCGTCTTCGTTCAGAAATATTTCGATGTGACTCGATGCACTGTTGGTTGCATACATTTCGACGTCACCCTAACGTGGTCTATTGAAGTTAGGTTCCCCTCCCCACCATTTGCAACGTCGTAATGTACTTTTTCCACCACAAGAACCTCTTGTAAGCAGGCCCCATGGCGGCCAGCATGTAATAGGCGTACATCACGATATGCACGAAGCTGTTGATGACGCCCACGACCGCCCCGTGGCCACCCGGGTAGTACTTGGTGGCCCCCCAGCTAATCATGGGCATGGCCGTGTGGTGGTACACGTGCAAGAAGGTTATTTGGCGGTTGTTTTTGCGCAGCACGAAGAATATCGTGTCCAGGAGCTCGGTCATTTTGGCCAAGAAGTAGACGTAGACGTCTCTGACGATCTGGAAATGTTTGGGGATTACGAAACCTGGTTTTTTGGGGGGGGGGAAGCACGTGTTACCCTTAAAGCGGTGGGGGAGGTCGAGAAATCCACCGGTTGACACAGCCAGTTGAAGTTTATCGTGGATATTATTACGACGCCCTGGAAAAACACGTCGGAATGTACAGGGTGGCCCAACTAAAACGTGCCGGAAGGTATTACTAGCGGGAAAAGATTTTATGGCGAAAACCCCGAAACACGTCAACTTTTGACGCGAAAAGTATAGCCCAAACTTTACCCTCCCAAGCGGGGGTAGCATCCCCATAGATAAATCGAATGATATCTCTTTGAAAAACCCTTCTGATTTCCTAAACATTGCTTTTTTATTTCAGAAATTCCGTCTATTCATTGCAAAGATATAGACCTTCGAAATGTTGCAAGTGCATTTCTCAAAAAATACAAAAAGTAGATCAATTTCGCCTAAAAACTCACATTTTCCCTAAAAACAATTCGTTTTTTTTCTGTTTTTGTTGATTCCAGCTAGTTTCTCGATAAAATAGTAGTTATACCTTCCGGTACGATTTCGTTGGGCCACCCTGTATTGTTTGATAGTTGTGACAGCTCGCCAGAAAGTGCGCTGTTGCCACTTGTGTTTTTTTTCAATGATACTCCGAAACAGAAACTTAGGCTAAGTTTATCATTCAAATTGTTTCCGAAAATAATTTCGATTTCTTAAATATACCGGGTAATTTTCCAAAGTGGCTTACCCCTATAACTTTCTTGTTATTAAAGATAGAAAAACCAAATTTGGGGATTGTGCATTACAGTTTAATCCACATGTTTTGACATATTTACTTGCTTTGCTGTACTTCCGGTTTGACCGGAAATGACTACAACTTTCGATTTTCAAATGGGACATCCTGTATATGTTTACTTATTTCGATCGAAAATGAAATTCTCAATCCAACAACTCCGTATTTTTGGCATTGGCATTGGAAAAGTCCATATTTGTGACTTTTACATAATAATTAAATCGACTGTGACGTCATTTGCCACAAAGTCGTATTTTCCCATGTTACTTAATCGAGAATGAAGCGATTCACAAGATCCATGGCATTCTAGATCGAAATAAGTAAAAATATACAGGATGCCCTATTCAAAAATCGAAAGTTGAGGTCGTTTTCGGTCAAACCGGAAGTACGGCAAAGCAAAAGAATATGTCAAAAAATAAGAATTGAACTTTAATACACAACCCCGAAATTTAGTTTTTCTGTTTCCGATAAATAAAGTCATAGATGCGGGCCCCCTTGGCGAATCACCCGGTATACACTAATAATCGTCGAGCAGTTTTTCAAGATTTGTAAATATTTCGACTAGATTCAATCAACTTCATTAGCAAATCAAAGATTTCGCTCCAAATAAATTAGGCAACGCTGTCAAGGCACTGTCCAGTGATTAGCTAGATACTTTTTATTTTATACTGTTGGTATTGAAAGATACCCAAATCACTATCTTCATTAAATAAACACACTATGACGATAACCGAGGAAAACTGTAGAGAACCATTTTAGAGACGTCCAACTAATTTTCTCACCTCTAGAAAAAGCCAAGTGCTCAATAAAACCTGAAGAAAATTGTAAACCACCAGGACCGTCTTCAGTTCGAACGGTGGCCTATTTTTCATGAGGTGGGGACCCCATTTTAAAACGAAAATTAGGTATAGGCCCAAAATGGCTAAGGGTAAAAGAGGGTCACTTATAAGAAACCATGAGTTTGTTCTTGGATCTGAAAAACAATTATTCGTCAGTGATTGTTGGGATTTTGACAGTTTATTATAGGGCAGAGATTATTGGTCAACGTATTTGTAGTAGGAAAGTATCAAAAATAGTTGAAAGAGTTTATTTTTCAATTATTACCAATGAACAATTAATATCTTGTCTATTTTGGGAGTTCTTCAAAAAGTCCCGTTAAAGTTTTTATTTTATTTTTTTGCACCATAATAAGTGAGTATAAATCCAGTAGACCAATCTCATTTTTATAACAAATTATATATCAACTGCACTTTTCATAGCAATAATTATTTTGTTCGGGGTATACGGTAAGATGAATAAATCTTTATAATAACCTCTCATTATTACCATTAGAGCACAACTAATGACACTTTCTGCAACCTTTTTTTTCCTCATCGGAAATGACCAAAGTAGGTGCTAAGAATTGCGAGATTTTTCAAGATCGGTGTAGTGACAGCTGACATTTCAATTGGGTACTTTTTCGGGGGAATCTAGTCGAGTATGCATGATGCGGTGCCACAACTCTAGCACAATTCGCAATAATTGACGTAAGCGAATAGTTAACAATGTTAAACAAATATTTTTCGAAAAATTGCATTTTTCAATTAAACACCCTCATAATGACTTTTTTTTAACTTGGGTACTCACCTGCCAAATCAGTGAACAAGAACTTGTACCAGCTCGTAGCATTGTTGGTTTCCTGAGTCATTTCGAAATCTATACTGGATAAGTAACCATAAAATCATCTCTGAACAAAATCACCTTCAGATCAATTCATGATTTATTCTAATTTTCTCGTACAAGTTATCCTCTAAAAATTTATAAATATGCAAGAATTTCGTTTATTCATGCACCTTGATCGTTGGTCTCAATAAATCACTCGTATTTAACTTTATACCAGGTGTACATTATTTAGGATTAAATGTTTTATCCCTCCTTTAACACCCTGTATAATTTGCGTTTATCAGACGTTATGGATGGCCCAGTAGAAAAATCGTTTGATTCATTTATTTCTGCAGTAGAATTGAATGTGTAATAAAAAATATTTGGACTTTTATTCATTTTAAAAATAAATTCTGTAGTAGCAGCTAAAATATAATTTCCCGCGCCGAAAATACATTTTCAACCCAAAAATTTCAACTCACTTGATTCTGCGAGGAACACCAAATTGTTCAGACGCGAAAATTCGAAAAACGCTGCACAAAAAAAAAAAAGAGGAAACACTGCTCAAACCACCGAGCTGGTAGAGCTCTGTAGACGAATTGAAATAGACGAGTGAGTGCCTGCGACTAAACCTGACGATCCATTTCTTCGACCACAGCGAGCGAGCGAGTCGATGTAATTATTGTTTTTTATTGTTGTTGCATACTGTTGTTATTTCTTCGTGCGTGCGATATTCCACTTTGGAGGAAAATTCGAAAGTCGGTTCGAGGTGTAGATATAACGATGATGATGATGATAAGACAGCTAAACGACTGTTGTCGTCATCATAAGGAAAAAGTCGTTCTGACTTTTCGAATTGCCGAAAAAAAAAATAATTTGTTCGGATGCTACACATTTTGTTTGTTTCAAGCGACGTGTATGGGAGTTAGTTTCGTTCAATTTCGAGCAAATTTTTGGAAGAAGAATCGCCTGAAAACTTGTGTACAAGGTGTCTAAGAGGTGCTGAAATTCGTTGAGAGGACGACGACGAAATAATGGGGAGAATGAAGGAATGGACGACTACAAAACACAATAATTTATTGAATTTGTACAAATAAAATGTGAAATGCAAAAACAACTCCTCCTTCGATTTCGTGTTTTATTAGAAGTAATACGCTCAATTATAACAAAATTCAGTCAAAGGAACAGTACACACCATCGAACAAAACACTGCACACACTGTGATATTATCAAAAAATGTCTCTTACAATAAATTATTTTTCACTTTCTATAACTCATCGTGCTCCTCCTGAAACGAAAGATAAAAAAAAATCATCAACACATCAATATCCATCACATTGTCAAAAAATTCATTGAATAATCATGGTAAAATTTACGTAATTCCCAACAAAAGGCAATAAATCGCCTGACAAAAATTAAAAATTAATGACAGTGTAAGTGAAAACAAAAAAAAAACATTTCTCATCGAATTAAATAATATTTTTGTAGTAAATCATCATAAATTGCCTCATTAACTAACAAACGGCAATGAATTTCTGTTGGAATTCATAAAATTGTCCTGCGATCGAAGTTAAATTGATAATTATCCATTGAAATTGAATTCTTGCGGTTAATAAAATGATAAATTGCTATGGTAAAATTGAAGTATTTCCCAACAAAAGGCAATAAATTGCCTGACAAAAATTAACGATAGTGAACGAAAAATAAACATTTCTTATCGAATTAAATAATATTTTTGTAGTAAATCATCATAAATTGCCTCATTAACTAACAAACGGCAATGAATTTCTGTTGGAATTCATAAAATTGTCCTGCGATCGAAGTTAAATTGATAATTATCCATTGAAATTGAATTCTTGCGGTTAATAAAATGATAAATTGCTATGGTAAAATTGAAGTATTTCCCAACAAAAGGCAATAAATTGCCTGACAAAAATTAACGATAGTGAACGAAAAATAAACATTTCTTATCGAATTGAATAATATTTTTGTAGCAAATCATTATAAATTGCCTCATTAACTGGCAAAAGGCAATGAATCGATGTTGGAATCGATGAAATTGTCGTGCGAACGAAGTAAAAAATTTTTCATTGATTAAAATTGAATTCCCGCGGTTAATAATCGTGAATTGCTGTAGGATAAAATTGCCGCAATGAGAGAAAAAGAACAATAAATTGCCGCTCAATTCAATAAATTGCCGCTCAATTCGATAAATTGCCGTCGAAATTCGATAAATTGCTGCAAAAAACGAAAAGAAAAATATGTCCAATCGTGTAAAATCGAAAACTCACCTCGTGCACCTGCGGCACGTGCTCTTCCGCCGCCTCCTCGTCATCCTCCTCCTCCTCCTCATCGTCGCCCTCCTTCTTTTCCTCGTCGCCGCCGGCGGCCTCCTTCTCGGCGTTATCCAACGCCTCCTTGGCTTTTTTCTCACCTACCAGAAACGAAATAAACACACACTCGGTATTCCCCAGATTCCCCGAGGAAAAAAACGAAAAAAAAAAACTCAAAACTCACCCTCCTGTTGGTCCTTGAGACCGGCGATGGCCTTTTGCGCGTACTCCACGTCGTCGGTGACGAGCACCTGATCGAAGATGGTGCCCGACTTGACCTGCCACAAATCGAAACCGATACCGCAAATTTCCGGCTGCTTGTACAAGTCCTTTACGGGCGTGTACTCCGGATTGTCGATCTCGGGGTGCACCCAAGAACCTGCAGCACCACGAAAAACAGTTTTATTTCGCCCTGTATATGTTATAAACGGCGCGAGATGTAAAAATGTTGCGAGCTGTATAAAAGACGCGAGCTGCAAAAATGTCGTGAGCTGTAAAAATGACGCTGGCTGTAATAAATACAAAAAATAACATGGCATACAGGACGTTCAGAAAGGTACACCGTTTTTGGCGCAGTTTTTGCCCTAAATTGAATTCTCAAAGTTATTCGTTGTTTGGTATCATTCTAAAACTTACTTGGCACTCAGCATTTCGTTATCGATAAGAAAATATAGAAAAAATCCTAATTAATTTTACTGCTTCAAATGAGCGCCAATGAAATTGTCAGTCATTGCTGATGAATCAAAGATATCCATGAAGAACATTGAGGCAAGCAACGTCGTCAACTCAATTTTTACATAAAATAAATTCAATACATAGAATTATTATCTTTTTATTTCAGTACATAATAGCACTTTGGTTTTTTGAAGCCAAAACTAATTAAAACATCCTCAGAAGCAAGAAAAAATATTAGAGCTAGTACCTCTAACAGGTGCCGAAAATCAGCAGTTCTGATGTCATAAGAGCATAGTTTTCAAAGTCTCGTCAAATTCAAGGAAGGAAAACGCAAATTTTAACAAAGATTCCAACAAAAATTCAACCAATTTTCATCGCAGACCAATCACAAACCAGGACCAAGTAAGTGGGCGGAGCCTACAAGAATTTCAACATCGCGCGTACAAACAAATTCCTCAAATTTCCACCAAAAAGGGCCAAAAAATTTCCACTCACCTTTGTACGCAGGGTTGTCAATTTGCTTGGGCTTCCATTCGCCCTTGTACTCTGGGTTGTCGATCATGGGCGGCTCCCATTCGCCGTCCATTTCATCGTCCCAGTCATCAGGTTTAGTAGCATCAGGATCGGGAATGTGTTCGGGCCTAAAACAACCACCAGAACTCAGTCGAAACATCACTCGGCCCAGCAAATCACTCACTTTTCCCAGTCCTCCGGTTTGGTGTCTTCGGGATCAGGAATGGTGGCCCTGTCGTCCCAGTCCTCGGGCTTGGAGGCTGCGGGGTCTTTGATTTTCTTGGGGGGCAGCAAGTCCCAGTCGCTCTCCAAATCCCCACTTTCGACTTTCTCACCGTCGATTTGCACTTCGTAGGTGTTATCAGGCCTGATTATCAAAGTGTAAGCGTGGGTGTAGATATCGTCCTGCAAACCACCGAATCACCACTAGTTTAACCACCAAAACGCACTCTCCTACCTTGCAACGGATATCCTTGTTGATGAGCACGTTCTTCTCCTTGTAATTGACGATGACGTGGACTTTTTTGGTGCCGGGACCGCAAATGTCGGGTCCGAACATGAGCCTGTAGGGTGACTCGCCGTGCATTTCCTCCGATTTCAAAGAGCAGTCGAAAACTTTGACGTAACCGCCACCGCAATCGATGTTTTGTTCGTGTTTGACTGTGAATTGGATAACCAAGTCCTTGCCTTCGGTCGAGAAGGGCTTGAATTTGGTGCTCAGGGCATAGAAACGGGCGTCCTCGGATGTTTGGATACCTGCGGAGGGTGTATCCGACAACTTTTAGACACTAGGTATGGTTTTTTGGGAGTTTTAACCAAGAAAATACCCATGTTTAGGTTCACGTCAGTTTTCAAAACAAATGAACGGTTTTTATTGACTTGACACTGACACAGAAAACAAAACAATTTCGCGTTCTATGTTGTCTCTCTTCAATTTCGATCTCAAATTGGAAACCAAAGTACAATTCGATAGCTTTGATGGCAAAATTCGTACTTTCGACAGAATAACCCTTGAAATTCCAAAAATCATTATTTTCTCTTCATATATTACGACTTAAAATTTACAGAATCCTTATATATCTGTCCATATACTTGTCAATAAGGTGGTGCCACCTATTCATCTGATAATTCAACACGAGATTAATAAGATTACCTAGTCGAAAATCTTTTCGAAAAATCTGTCCGCCAAGCTGACAGATGCTACGTGATTAGATATAAATACATGCATATTGCTACTCACCTTTGTTTTCAGTGTCGCTGAAGAATTTTCCAGCAGTCCTCACGAATTTACCGAATTCTTTTCCTGGGTGTTTACTATAAACCCAGTTCTTTTCCCATGTATCTGCAAAAAAAACCAACGTTTTTTGTCTACCATTCTGTCAAAGCTACACACCTTCATCGCTAACTTAACAAAACCGGCTATCATCAAATCCGAACTTTATTCCTACTTACCATCGTCGAAATTTTCTTCCAAATACACTTTGGCTTGAACTGCGTAAAGATACGCAAAAATCACAAGAGCAGCGAAGTACTTCATTTTGAAAAATATGAAAGACCGCTCCGACACGGATGACACGTCAATTCACCAAACCGTTCAATTCACAAATAAGCAAAAACTTAGTGAGAAGGGTATATAGTCGCCTAGCTACGCCACCACCACGCACAACTCTACCACCTCCTATCTCACTCTCGCGCATCGAGACAGCAACAAAAAACACGACCGCCGTACGTCTAGTACGATAGATTGACCCGACAGATGGAAACTTCTCATTGGTCCAACACCTCATTTAATCCTGAACGTGGCTTGCTTCGTCTCGCTTATATTCTGGTTACGTTTACAATACGTAGCACTCGACGTGAAGGATATTTCAAGTGGTTAGATGTCCTACAGCTGGATGAACGCCATTGGTCGATAGTTGTCGCGGTTAGATATCTGTATTCAAATAATTGGCTCACGGGTGATAGGGAAATGAATTGAGAGTTGCATAATTCATGATTGTTATCGGGTTTTTGATGTTTCACACCTAGATTTTAGACCTATTTCGGGAGATAACGAGGATTGTTGGATTAGAATGACTGATATGAGAATCTTTTGAATACTTTTTTGTGCATATAGGCCTCCCCCTATGGGGTTATTCAGATGCCTGCATTAGTATTCAGGGAAAGTAAAATTTTGGAGAATACAATGAACCAAACTTGACCGAGCGAGTTACCTGAGATATATTCGAAAGTAAAAGTGAATAGCACCTGACGAAAATCGCAATGTTCATTCATTTCGATGCAGTTATCGAGTGTATTCATGAGCTAATTGTACAGAAAAAAGATGTGAGTCATTTGAACAATTGGTGTACGTTGTTTCCGTATAATAAAGATCAACTTTATCAATGGCATAGCCTTCTTGATACAGAGTCGAAGAAGTAGTTCACCTTGAGTCGAAGCTGCCGTCAAAATAACTTATTTAATAATACTGTTATAGGTCTTTATGTTACTGCAACTGTTTCATGCTCAGATGAGGTAAGACGTGAGGTGCAATGATCTCGAAACGATTGTAAGTTTCCTTCTGTAACTGTTAGTGGTTGTGATGTATCCACGCGAGTATCAAGTTTGCTAGAAAAATTAAGTAAACCTATAGCACATACTGTGCATTCAACAGTCGATCGAAAACACAAAAGTGCTCCACTAGTGGACTTTCTAAATCATGAATAATTTAGTGGAAAGGATGTAAATTCGCGTTTGGCAATTTGGATTTCCTTTGGTCGCAAACAAAAGAACATTTTGCATTCGGATTCAGTTGTTTTTGTTTCTTTTGTTATGCACCTTCGACTGTGCGCGAGATACTTTCACAATATTCCTGCGGTTTAGAGTGTGCCAACTGTTCTTCGATTCCAGACTCGATAATGAAAAATGTCTTCGATGAACGAGCGCAAAATAAAAGACGTGCGTGACATTTGGGGGTGCGGCGGCGAATCGGACAAAGAAAACCCCATCGTGACTATCGACACTTCTGACAGATCGTCCAAACACAAGTACAAGACGTTGGAGCGGCACCTGAGCATGAAGAAAACCATCAGGAGGAAGATGATGAGGGATTTGCACGAAATCGGGGATGCCCAGCAGCTGGACAACACCCAGTGCGTGACGGCAGGGTTTTTGGAGCAAATCAAAAACGACCAACCTGCTCCTGCAAATATCGATAAGCCCAGTTTGTGGAAGAGACTGACGAAGGGATGGGGGCATTAGAGATTGGTTTTTGTTGTTCGATAGTTACGATAGTTATGTCATTTTTGTATCGAACTCGTTATTGACGTTTATGTCTTTCTATTTTCGTTTGAAATGTTTGTTTACTAATTTCGTACTCTTGAAAAAGAAGCCTTATTGAAATTCGAATCTTTTGACACTTAGCAGGAAAAATACAAGAACTAGAGAGGCTTTGAAGAAGGAATGACATAGACAATCTTTTGTATCATCAACTGTATACAGCGTGTTTATTTCAGAATCGTAGATGAAATCACTGACAATGTGTAAAGCTTTCAAATATAGTAATCAATTGACATAATACTAGTTTCTAAATGAGCACCCTCATTAGTACTATTGACATGATAATGAGGTACAAAGTAAGTTTTGATTATCTTTAACGATAGTGTTTGTAGTGATAACTTATCAGGCTGCTATTTTCGTTCATATTATCATAAATATAAGTATTACTACACAGGCTCCTATAGTTTATAAGACTAAAATTAGATTTTTTGTTCCTAAAATTCCGATAAAATAATACTTCCAATGCATTTTTTATGAATTTGTGTGTTTATTTTTGTAGTTATACAATTTGATGTTGTTATTTGATGCCAAAATGTATATTTGTAGAATTTTCATTATATTTTTATGTTCCTATAAGGCATTTTCCACAATTTAAGTTTTCTCGACATGCTACTGGAATCATATCAGTCAAAATTGACACAAATATGTTCAATAATATTGTGGTTTTCGTTGTATACTTACTATATTCAATACATCTGCTTGCTGGATTTGCTTTTAATAATTGGAAAATTGCATAAAAATAAAACAAAACTTTCCTTTGTGTTTTTTATTTCAACATTTCGACGTGACAAGGAGTACGTCATGAATATCAATCTGTCAACAAAAGTTAGACAGTCATGGTGAATTTTGGTTGGACAAATAAAAGAAACAACAAATCGACAAACGATATCATGAAAAAATATTTATTGCCTTTAAATCGTACTGTAAACATCAGCTTTATGAAAACGTTAACGAAAGGAGACACAGCAGGGTGAAATCGACAACTGACAGCTGTCAGATAACGGTCGTGGCTGGTCCTATCGACATTTAATTGCCTATGTCGCCTCCCGAAAACGTCTAGACGAGATATATACAAGCTGTTCCATTAAAAAATAGTCAACTTTGCTTACTTTATTGCCATTGTACGTGATTATAATGACAACTGACAACAAAATTATTATTTTCGGCCTTGAATGCAGTGGTATGCGAGTAAATCATTATTCATTTGATATTTTCACAGAGTGCTCGAAAAATTTCAAGCTCAAGGAGTCAAAATCTAATTTCAAAATATTAGTGATGGCAATAAAAAAAATTCATTGCGAAGACTAGACAGCTTATAATTCAACAAACAAAGGGAAATGTTTATAATTTGCCATGTCCCAGTGAAAGGTAAGGAGAAATACCTTTGGAATAACAAATTTCGTTATTCTATGAAGTGACATTGAGAACCATAACCTATAAAACAGTTCTGATGCTTGATATCACCATTTTAACTCTTTTGCATTCACAGCATTTCCAATCGAAGAAAATTTCAAACCATCGTAAAAAAAACTTGACACTGAAATGTCATCATTGAATGACAGATGATATTGATATTTGACACTTGACAGATCATGAAAAAAATGTGACGTTCCTGGAACAAATTCCTGATGAGGTGACAGATTGCAGGTAAAGAAATTGTTTCATTTTGTATAGATTGCTGAAAAAAACATGGAAAATGCAGTATTTAAAGTCCACAACAGCCATTTTTATATCGATCGAAGACGCTCAAAATTGACAGTGACATGTGTCAAACCTCAAATTATGGAATGAAAACAACACCAAACAGGTTTGAATGCGTACGAATCCATCCAGCGTTCCCCAAAAGTACCTAAAAGCATCCGAAAATCCCCCAACTACGACCCAAACTGCTCGTCACAGCTATCGATAGGCTTGAAACTGTAGCTCCCCCTACCGTCCAAATGCAAAACGTACTCGTGATGTTGCCAGAGCGACTTCCGGTGCGACACCGTC
Source organism: Plagiodera versicolora (assembly GCA_037013635.1). Taxonomy (NCBI): domain Eukaryota; kingdom Metazoa; phylum Arthropoda; class Insecta; order Coleoptera; family Chrysomelidae; genus Plagiodera; species Plagiodera versicolora. Next base: position 689,526 of record CM072992.1, read on the forward strand.
AGCAAAGTGATGCCGGCCTCTCTGCAATACCGGTACATGCTGCCTTCCACGTCCACCGAGACGGCGCTGGTGCACTCGTCCAAAATGGCGAACTGAGGCTGGTGGTAGAATAAACGCGCCATGGCGATGCGCTGTTTTTCGCCGCCGCTCAGGACGTCCAGCCAGTCGGCAACGGCGTCTTAAAGAAAACGAGGATTCGCATTCAGGGGGCGTTACGATTTTCTCCATTTTTTTCCGGGAAAACTATGAGTCTGACGAAAATAAGTGAGGAGTGCTTTTTTGTTGAAATCGCGATTTTACATACCGAACATTTTAATTTATCTTGAAAAACTCGATAGTCATGACGAAAAAAATGTTTTTCAGTTGGACGTCATTTCATCTCTCTAACTGTCGATCACTTTGGAATTTTTTTCACCCGGAAGGAGCAACTTGAGGAAAATTTACAAAGAGTCCTTTTTTGTTCATTCATCATCCAACTATACCGTACGATTTTTTCATCGCGATAAAATTAATACTTGCGACGAAAAAAATGTTTTTCTATTAGCCGTCATTTCATCTCTCGAACTGTCGATCACTTTAGAATTTTTTTCACCCGGAAAAAACGATTTGAGGAAAATTTACAAAGAGTCCTTTTTTGCTTATCCATCCTCCAACTATACTGTGCGATTTTTTGCAACTCGAAAATTCCCAAAAATTCCACTAAACCGTCACAAAATCCAAAACTTTGACCAATTATAAAAAAATCATACCTAGACCGCCTTCCCTCTCGAGGATGTAGCCCAGCTGCACCCGGCGCAAAAACTCCTCGAGGTTGGCGTCGCTGACGCCGCGCCTTTTGGCCTCGGCGCCCGAATGCGGATACGTCAGCTGGTCTCGGAGACAACCCAGAGTCATGTAGGGGCGCTGGGGGATGTAAAAAAGCTTCCCCCTGGGCGGTTTCGTGAGCTCCCCTCCGAAGAGCGGCCACAGCTCGCCCAGGATACGGAAGAGGGACGACTGCAACACGATGCCCAAGTGAAAAATATTTTCTTAGAGATCTTTTTCATAGCGAGATTGATCTCAGACGAAAATATGTTTCTCGATTTTTTTTTCGGAAAAATTACAAGTCTGACGAAAAAAAGTGAGGAGAGCTTTTTTGTAGAGATTGCGATTCAGCATACCGTGCAATTTTTTTCATCTCCAAAAAATTAATAGTGACGACGAAAAAAAATTATTTCTCTTAGACGTCAAGTCGTGTCTCGAACTGTCTATCACTTTGGATTTTTTTTCTTCCGGAAGGATCGCCTTGAGGAAAATTTACAAAGAGCACTTTTTTGTTTATCCATCATCCAACTATACGTTACGATTTTTTGCAAATCGAAAATTTCCATAAATAATTCGAAACGACTTGTTTTCACCAAACGGTTACGTTTTTAATAGATTTTCAAGTTTCTCGATTTTTTTCCGGAAAAACTACAAGTCTGTCGAAAAAAAGTAAAGAGAGCTTTTTTGTTGGTGTTGCAATTTTACATACTGTGCAATTTTTTTTACCTCAAAAAAATTAATAGTCACGACGACAAAATTTATTTTCTCTTAGACGTCATTTCATCTCTATGGAATTATTGGAATTATCGATTATTTATTCTAATACTGTGATTATTTGCATTTCCTGGTGTTTTTTGTCGAAATTGGCGCAGTCGGTAGGGTCACAAAAAAAAACAATAAGATATAATACCTTGCCGGAGCCGTTGGGGCCACAAACCAGAACGTTCATCCCGGAAGTGATCTCCAAGGTAATTTCCGGTACTAAAACGTCACCGTTAGGTGTCACCAGAGGCACCCTGTTGAATTTGATGACGTTGTTGCAGAAAATCAATTTACCAGCGTTGGGTTGCAGGTTCTGCGAACCCGCAACCATGGTCCTCTGGTATTTACCGTCGTTCAGCTCTGACAACACTGTACGCAGGTCTGTCACCCTGAGAAAAAAAAAAACGAACACCTGTGGAGTACTTCCGGAGGTTTTTTCGCAGCTTTCTTCGGGGGTTTCGTTTTTTTTTTGCTGTTTTACCTGCTTGTGAAGCCTGCCAGTCTGGTCAAATCTCGACCGGCTAGCACCAAGCGACCGATGGCTTCGGCCAATTTCAGCAACATCCTACCGTAGGTGTAGTAAATCCTCGATCTCTCGGTGGTGTTCACGGACCTGAACGCGTGCCCTTCCATCATGAAGGGCAGCGAGACGGCCCAGAAGCCTATCACGCCCGCAAAGTACTGAAACGATGACGGTTCTCGTCAGAACTACGTTCTGTACTGCTATACCAAAGTGACGTTTTGAGAAATTCAATTTTTTTTGGCCTGTTCGATGGTTTATATCTTTGAAAATATCCTATGAAAGCGGCAAGGTCGTTTGTTGAATAGTTTTTGAAAGGCAGTGATCTAAAGAGCTAGTTGAAACTTTTATACGCGTTTTCCTCGAAATGGCATTTGTCAAAATTGCAGGTATCATAAGTCAGAGAGGAATTGACCTAGCGACTTCAATTTGAAACTAAGTAATCTTCAATTTGTTTACTATGTAATGACCTAAAATATTTTTGATTGGTTGAAAACTGTCAATTTGGCGTTTGAAAAACAAAACGACTGTTTTTTCACCCCAAAAAACAACACTTTTTTCAAAACAACGCCAGTTTCTTAATTTTCGATATTTTTCAAAAATCTTGGGTTATTATATAGGAAAAACCTTCAACTTCAATAGCGTTTTCGAATTTTTTTGTTTGAGCTACTCATTCGTCCGGAATTACGTCAGCAGTTGGGGAACTTTTTTTTTTGTACTTTCGAAGACAGCAGATAACTCCGTTATTTTTCGATATTTTCGTAAAAAAAACTCAAAGATAGCTGAAAATATACCTTATCGTCTCCAAAAAACTTCAGAACATTCTGTCGAGTACTTTTTTCCGAAAATATTATAAAAATATACATTCGTGAAAATACGAAACATGTTAGATTTGACATGGAAAACCTCCAGCAAATGTCACTTGTCACGTCCCAATCAGAGACACTCGACACGAAAACACGAAAATCCACCTCGAAACCTCAAAAATCCCCCTCACCTTGGCCACGATGTTGTCCACCACCCCCATAAACACCCTAAACCTGAGAAACTTCCTCAGATGGTTGAGCAGCTTGCTGTAGCTGGCCATAAGGGTGGTTTTCTCCCTGGAATTGCCGTTGTAGAACGCCACCTCCTCGGAGTGGGTGATCAGCCGGGAATTAATGTGCCTGAACTCCCCCTCCAATTTCTGCTCCCCGGCCGTCAAAACGGCCGTGGGCTTGCGCAGGTTGGTCAGAAACACGCCCGACACGAAGAGGTAGCCCAGCATGAGCCCGGGCGTACTGCCTGGGCGCGAAAAAAATCGGTGAGCGCCACAACGAGGCGGGATTCGATTGTTTCATACCTCCCATCGTCGATGCCAGCTTGTACACGTAAATCCCGATGTCCAGCAGCGGTTTGGCGGTGTTGCAATACAAATCCGTGATGCCGTCGCTGAACTTGTCAATGTCAGTCGTCAATAGTTGGTCGACGTTGGCTATGCGATTGTCCAAATTGGATATGCGGTAGTAGGTGTAGTTTTTCAGGTATTCGTCGTAAATCCTGCAAGAATCGAGGTGTGAGGTGCGTGTGTTTGACGTATGACAGTTGACAGTTGGTACCTGCGCGTCATGTTGGTGCGCAGCTGGATTTTCAAGGCCCCTATCGAGTATTTCAAGACGTTGTTCACGACTGAGACTACGGGAATTGCCAGAAAGTAACTGAGAAGGCGTCTCAGGAATAGTTTTTTGTCCATAGCGATAATGGCGCTAGAAACGGTCGATTAAAAATCAAGTGAAAACGAAAACAATGATACAATTCTAGTCGAACGAGTCTATGATTATTACAAGTCTATGGTCATGTCTAATGTCCAATTTTGACAACGACAAATGATGATAATGATACAATGAGTGAAATTGAAGTAAAAACAACAATGAAATGGTCTCATTTACCAAGAAGTTTTTTAGGTGCTATCAAATGAATATTAACAATCAATTTGTATATTTAGAATGTAACCTTCAATCGAGCAGTGGCATAATATTACTGTTTATTAAATAATAATTCTAGAAAATTAATACATCCTGAAACATTACATAAAAACCAGTTATGAAGAAATTATATGGTAATTACAATATTACATTAGTATATATTGAAAGAACTCCTTCATGGAACCTAATGAAATAGAAGAAAAATATTGTATGGATGATTTTATTGCATATTAGCCATGCAAAGTAAAACTTTAATATATGTGTATTTGAATTCGGGAATGGAAATAACACCATTCACAACACATTTCCAACTTGACCTTCATTGTAATCATAATGATTGTTGTTTCTTGCATTATATTCAGTGAACTTTATTTACACTATCCAAATGATTTTAATATTTGTTTACCTTTCAATTTTAGTGCCATTGTCTATCAGCCATAAATCACACACAGATCTTGATACTAAGCTGAGAGCAATCAATAAAAATAGTCCACTTTCACCGCTGGTCCATCCAGGAACAGCAATTTTTATCAATTCTACTAATTGTACTAAAAACTTTCTATCTACATGGGCTTTAGTTTTAGTTTCACTCTTTTCGGCGATTAGATATTTCACCTCTTCCTCTACATTCCTTTTGAGTTTCCTTCTGCAACGAAAACGTTACTCACGGTTGATTATATCGTGATGTAATTTCGAAAATTACTGCTCTTTATTGTTATAATAATCACTAACCTATCAACTTTACCACTCTTGTTTTTCTTCAAAATCAACCACACGGCTACCAATGCACCTGCCCCAGCAAGTGCATTGTTTTTATTCAATATTTTGCTGTAGTTAGGTGCCATTATTCAACATTTTCTATATTTTTTCCTAAAAATTAACGCACTTATCAGCCCACTATCACACCACTACCACGACTGACAGATATATAACCTACAATTAATTATTCAGTTTTCATAATCCCCACTCAAACCATAGAAATATAGAAGCGAAGAGAGTTTACTCGACGGATTCATGTGATTAATTTTAGTTTCAACGTGATATCATAGATGTCACATCATGTATGAATCTCTATTTTGGGCAACGTGAAGTTAGCAGTTGATAGTTGCCAGCTAATTTTATGAAATGACTTATTTCAGTGATTTGAAAAAACGTACTGAATAGTGAGGTTATGTCACTAAATTCATTGTTGCTAAGAAATGTGCAGGTTGTTGCGAGGACAAACCATCTTGCAGGTACTCATTCTCCTCGAATACATTTTCAACAAATTCTGCTGATGATGTGCTATCTGAAAATGATAATTGAGCGCCTGCAAAATAAAATATATTTGAACTCGTTTCCGTCATTACCCAAGAGGTAGAGTTCTCAATGCGTTGCTTTTTTTAATGGAAGCATCCCCAGTAGGCCTACAAACCATGTTTTTCAAAATATTCACATATTCACCCCTTCCAGAAATTGAAATCAATTCCTGAAATTCGTTTATTGGCATTTGTACGAAATCGCAAAATGCACCTTATAATATATGTTGTTTCAGATTGCGTGTCTGAAAAGTTTACGCGGCACTTATTTCACGTTTTTCAGTTATTTCACTAATGGTTCATCTGAATGAAATCACCAGATGATAGTCGAATAGCATTTACCCCTTCCAGAAATTGAAATCAATTCCTGAAATTCGTTTATTGGCATTTGTACGAAATCGCAAAATGCACCTTATAATATATGTTGTTTCAGATTGCGTGTCTGAAAAGTTTACGCGGCACTTATTCCACTGTTTTAACTTATTTTACTATAAACCGTTCATCTGAATGAAATCACCAGGTGATACTTATTCGAACAGCATTTACCCCTTCCAGAAATAAAATAATTTCTGAAATTCGTTTATTGGCATTTATACAAAATAGCAAAATGCACTTAATATTGTTTCAGATTACTTCTGAAAAGTTTACGCGGCACTTATTTCACGTTTTTCAGTTATTTCACTAATGGTTCATCTGAATGAAATCACCAGATGATACCTACTTGAACAGAGTGAACCCTTTCCTATGAAATAAATTAATTTCTGAAAAAAATAATTCCTGAAATAAAATAATCCTGAAATGAAATAATACCTGAAATAAAATAATACCTGAAATAAATAATTCCTGAAATAAATAATTCCTGAAATAAATAAATTCTGAAATGAATAAATACCTGAAATAAAATAATTCCTGAAATAAATAAATCCTGAAATGAATAAATACCTGAAATAAAATAATTCCTGAAATAAATAATTCCTGAAATGAATTAATTCCTGAAATTTGTTCATTTGCATTTGTACAAAATAGCAAAATGCACTTTATATTGTTTCAGATTATGTATCTATAAATCTACGCGGCACTTCACGTTTTTCAATTATTTCACTGCATTTACCCCTTCCAGAAATGAAATAATTTCTGGAATTCGTTCATTGGCATTTGTACAAAATTGCAAAATGCACTTCATATATTATGTTTCAGATTACGTCTGAAAAGTTTACGCGGCACTTATTTCACGTTTTTCAGTTATTTCACTAATGGTTCATCTGAATGAAATCACCAGATGATACCTACTTGAACAGAGTGAACCCTTTCCTGAAATGAATAATTACTGGAATAAATAAATCCTGAAATTCATCGTTTATCGATATATATTTACAAAATTGTAAAACACCCTTTATATTGTTCAAGTCCTGACATAAATGAATTCCTCAAATAAATAATTCCTAAAATAAATAATTCCTGAAAAAAATAATTCCTGAAATAAAAAAATCCTGAAATGAATTAATACCTAAAATTCATCTTTTATTGATATATATTTACAAAATTGTAAAATACCCTTTATATTGTTCAATTCCTGAAATAAATGAATTCCTAAAATAAATAAATACCTGAAAAGATAATAAATACCCGAAATAAAATAATTCCTGAAAAAAATTAATTCCTCAAATTTGTTCATTGGCATTTGTACAAAATAGCAAAATGCACTTTATATTGTTTCAGATTATGTACCTGAAAAGTCTGAACGGCACTATTATTTCACGAACTGTTCATAGAAAAATATTCAAGCTCATAATGTAACGAATTAATTTTTTTTTTCACTATGAATCAAAGATCGTAACAATAGAAAGGAATCTGAATAATTTTTTAAAAATTACCACAATGAACTTTCGGAAACTTGTCATCGTGATCGCCAGGATGGTACCTTTTTTTCTCATGAAAAGCAGTTTCAGATGACAAGTCGTTCAACAGACGGTACATCAGGAAACCGAAAACAATGTTCATTTTCGAGTTGAAATCCTAGACAACACAGTAGTAGAAGTAACAGTTGATACAGAGCGATTTAGTACAAGTCGAATCTACAATCAAAGATGCGCTTGAAGAGATCAAGCACGCCATCTAGTGATCTACAGCCAAAAGTTGCATCGAAATTCAAATGCGGTGGGCCGGAAAGCGATTTTCTACATCAAGAACTAAGAAGGCTCCCACGACCACGAAAAACACTGTTCATACCGACTTCTTAAGGTGACAGCCTCTTTTGCAGAGAGGAAAACTTACAGACACCAAAAGTCAATACTCTCCCCTCGGAAGGGTACCGGGCGTGTTATCGGGTGAGGTTGTCAACTGTCGTTTATGAGTAGAAAAATCACTGGAAATAATTTTGATGCATCTGAACTTTGTGGCCTTCCGTCTGTAAGTCACTTTTGATATGGCGTACTCGATTTCTTCAAGCGCATCTTTGATTGCAGATTTGATTTGTACCAAATCGCACTGGAAACGATTGTTACTTCTGCTACTGCGATGTCGAGGATTTCAATTCGAAAATAATCATTCCATACAGTATCCTGATGTACTGTATGTTAAACGACCTGTCACTTGAAAACACTTTTTCATGAAAAAAAAAATGGTAGGCCTGTGTAATTTGGAAAAGTGAGGTTGAAATCGAGAAATTGAAATTCGGACATACTGAACGTATATCCCGGCTATAATAAGGATTCTCTGGAATCCTACGAATTCCATAGTTCGTCGGAATATTGTGGGTGCACCCGCTGTAATTCGTGCAAAAAGTCATGCATAACCCAAAAATCACTTACCTTTTTCTAGAAGAACTACTTACTACCTGTAACAACGAAAAAAAAAATCATTAAATCTCAAAAATAAATATCGGAATTCAAAAACTCACAATGGACAATTTCAATAATAATAATAATAATAAAATTATTGAACCAATTTACACTGATCCAATAGGCTATCGACCTAAAAGTCCTTCTGCCCATTGAGATACTCAAATATGTACACAAATTGAAAGAAAAAAAAAAATAAAACAAATCGATACAAAAATTACATCAGTAAGTTAGAAATAGGTTTTGTGTGGAGCTAAAAGAAGTGGAATGTGAAATATTTGAAAGTGAATTAAATTGAAGTCCTAGATGTTTTCAGAACTGGTTTTCTGAAGACTTTTTGAGTGCAGAGACAATTTCAAAATTGTTCAACTGTGCGAAAAGCTCAATGTGGGGTTGTAAAAGTTACAGGAATCAAAAAATCACTCACCGATTGGTAGTAGTAGTTACACCTTCTATCCTAGTTCTTTGTTCACCCATTAATTTTTCTCAACATGCCCACTCTCAAACTGTCCTTGAGGCACACCCACTGGATCACATTCACATACACACACACACACACTCGAGATCACTGAAAACACACGAAAACTCGCGAAAACCCGCGAAAACTTTCCACCGCACGAGAAAGTCTTTTTGTCACGCACGTCCGAACCCCACGGAGGTTTAAAATCGACTGAGTAATATGTGCCGTCTTATCAACCTACCAATTTCTTTGTGTGTGATTAATAGGGTTGTATAATCGAAACTTAGTCATCTCTGCCATACCGAAATGTGTGTACAGGATGATTGAAATATTTTCAAATAAAATGAACCTCAGAAACAGTTAGCTAGCTCTATCTAGTGATTGATTTCAAAACCACTATGAAAAACATTTCCAAATTTTGGCATTGACGTATATATCTTGTTGGTAAGTTATCCCTGCTTGTTACTGATGACGGAAACGAATTAAAGTGTACATCATTTTGTGAACGCTCAATTATCATTTTCAGTATTATCACATATAAAAAAATATTCAATCGTTTTAGGGGGTAGCAGCTGTTACAAGTGCCTTTCAATGGATGACGAGATTTCTAAAGTTATCTTTGAGAAAATATAAAAAAATTGAGCTTTATACATTGACGCATTTAAGGTACTATTTTATACATCTTTACTTTCTGTTACCGGCCCAAGTAACCACCTGTATAGGGGACATGCGCAGATAAACTTTCAGTTTTTATGAGATAACGAAGGTCTGGCCACTCTGGCTCGTGGGCTCTCAGTCATTTTGAATTGAAGGTTTGTGTGTTGACGAGGTTGGATTCGCTATACAAGATGGCAGAAAAGGTTGGAGAAGAGCAAGCTAGAGAAGTTATTGGGATTTTGGAAAGGTTCGTATCGTCTCTTTCTGGGTATTTCTATAAAGAATTTATATTCTAAAATATAATGGATCATATTATTAAGTAGAGGTTTTTTCAATTTGAAATGGGGGATCATTTGCCAGTAAGAACGAATATAATCCACAAAGATGTAAAGATATAATCTCTTGTATTAACATTAATGAAAATTTTGTCAATGAATTTGTTGAGACCGTGAAAGATGGGTTATTTTTTGATGTAGAAATCAAACTATACCGGCGAAAGCCAAAATCTTATTCGACCTTGTCGTTCAGCAAGCAAACAAGTCACAAAAAAGTCTTGTTAAAAACCATGTTCGAACAACAAAAAACGAAAAAACTGAAGTCAAGCGACCTAAAATAGATAAGGTAAATTCCCAATAAAAGAATTAGATGAAGAAATGGATGTGAATACTGATAGGAATGTTATTGAAAATAGAAATGAATTTACTGACTTAGGCCCATACAATATCTATATAGAATCTACAGATGAGAATACAGGGTGGGTCACGGTCGATGGTAGGTTAGACGTATATGGAGAACGGGACTTAGGATCATTCTGAAAATTTGCTCTCTCGATTAATCACTTTTGTTCTATCGATCTAAAATATTTTCAGCGTTGCAGCGTTGCCGCTTATACCGAAAAGTAGCAACAAGTTTGTTATTTCAAATGGAACACCCTGTATTTTATTCCATTTTTCGTTTCTCTAATACTTTTCAATTATTTTCGTATGGTACTTCCCTATACCTATCTCGAAAGGTTTTCGAGAAATTAATTGATTTCCTTATTTTTCGTGCATAACATAGGCTTCAATTAAATGTTTATTACTGCCGTATTTGGATTCGTAGAATGCTGAAATTTTGAGTGTAGTCTACCAACGCCCTGTGTATCAATTATGTCTGAGGAAATTGCTTCTCCATTGTACAGGGTCGTGCTAATTTGATGACTTTGACGATGGATACAAAAATGGTGAAAAGTGCATTTTTTCAAATGGAATGCCCTGTATATCATTCAATATCCTGAAAGACAATTGAAGTTCCATCCAAATGATACATTATGTTACTATACCCAAATAGTCAGGTTTTCCTATTATCCAATTTGCTTTCTAAATCTAAATTTAAGATTGAGTCAAAAACCTAATGAATGAATCGTTTTGAATTCTCGTTTCCCACTTTTTTTTTATCGCGTCATGGTTCAATTTCACTGAGGTCGCAATTTACGAATCTATTTTCGTAATTACTATGAGAGCAGAGCAAAAAGTTTTCCGAAATATCTGAGTGCAAGGAAAATTATTCATTTTCAACATACAGGATAATTCACGCACGAATATAGTTTGTTTGATTTATTTTTCAGTTCGGATAGCGTAACCGCCGAGACCGTTTCGAGCGAGGAGCAGATCACATTGAACGAACTGTCGGACGTCGCGACGCCCATCTCCTCGATATACAAGAGCGTCGTGGCGGAGGAACCTTCGGAACTCGAAAGGGAGCGGCTGTACCAACAGCTGGACGAGCTGAAGGAGCAGATGATGGAGCGGGACGAGCTGAACGCGAGCATGCGCCAGGACTTGGAAGCCCTGAAGGAGCAGATGAAGCAACGCCAGGTAGGACTCGATTCGTGACTCGTAAAATCAGCTGTGATGATTTATTTTCGTTTTCAAGTACGCTGAGGAGCAGATGATAGAAAGCAATAGGAAGCAAATGCAGGTAGGACTCGGTTCGTGACTCGTAAAATCAGCTGTGATGATTTATTTTCGTTTTCAAGTACGCTGAGGAGCAGATTTTAGAAAGCAATAGGAAGCTAATGCAGGTAGGACTCGGTTCGTGACTCGTAAAATCAGCTGTGATGATTTGTTTTCGTTTTCAAGTACGCCGTGGAGAAGCTGAAGGAGCAGATGGACAAGATCCAGCAGGAGATAGAAAGCAATAGGAAGCAAATACAGGTAGGACTCGGTTCGTGACTCGTAAAATCAGCTGTGATGATTTATTTTCGTTTTCTAATACGTGGAGGAGCGGAAGGAGCGGGACGAGCTGATCGCGAGCATGCGCCGCGAATTGGAAGCCTTGCAGGCGGAAATGAAGCAACGCCAGGTAGGACTCGGTTCGTGACTCGTAAAATCAGCTGTGATGATTTATTTTCGTTTTCAAGTACGCTGAGGAGCAGATGATAGAAAGCAATAGGAAACAAATGCAGGTAGGACTCGGTTCGTGACTCGTAAAATCAGCTGTGATGATTTATTTTCGTTTTCTAATACGTGGAGGAGCTGAAGGAGCGGGACGAGCTGATCGCGAGCATGCGCCGCGAATTGGAAGCCTTGCAGGCGGAAATGAAGCAACGCCAGGTAGGACTCGATTCGTTACTCGTGACTCCAGCTGTGATGATTTATTTTCGTTTTCTAATACGTGGAGGAGCGGAAGGAGCAGGACGAGCCGATCGCGAGCACGAGCCGCGACTTGGAAGCCCCGCAGGCGGAGATGGAGCAAAGCCAGGTAGGACTCGATTCGTTACTCGTGACTTCAGCTGTGATGATTTATTTTCGTTTTCTAATACGTGGAGGAGCGGAAGGAGCAGGACGAGCCGATCGCGAGCACGAGCCGCGACTTGGAAGCCCCGCAGGCGGAGATGAAGCGAAGCCAGGTAGGACTCGATTCGTTACTCGTAAAATCAGCTGTGATGATTTATTTTCGTTTTCTAATACGTGGAGGAGCGGAAGGAGCAGGACGAGCCGATCGCGAGCACGAGCCGCAACTTGGAAGTCCTGCAGGCGGAGAACGAAAGCACCAGCAGTATGGCAGAGAAGAGGAGGCCGGAGGAGAGCATCCAGCCTCCAATATTAAAAACAGCCAGACGAGTGAGTTTTTCTTAAGAATTCGTTTTTGGTTTTGGGTTGCGTTTTTTTTTGTACGCGAAATTTGGTGGAATTTGAAAGAAAAGCGGGAAAGAATTTCCATCTACATCGATTTACCAAAGTAGAAAAACTGCTATGTGAAAAAAATAAGAATCTGAGAATGTTGAAATTCAAGATGAAATTCGTTAGAAAAGCAATAAAAAATGGGGAATACTTGAAAAAGCCGCATTCAGAAACTACCTAAAAATATAACTTGAAGGTTTTTTTTTTTCACTCATTATATCTCTTTGGGCAAAATATCTTTCATGTAATATATTGAAAAAATTCAAAACGTCCATTATAGTGAAATTTTACGAAAAACTATGTTTTTTCACCTTCACATTGTTAAATGAGCTTCAACGAAGATGCTTTTGAAGGATTCCATCCAAAATATTCCAATTTTTTTTTTTTCGAAAAGAATGATTTTTGATATTTTGAATGAAGCAATTCTTGAAGAAATTAAAATTCACTCAGTATATCTTTTTTGGCAAAATACCTTTCGTACGATTCATTGAAAATATTTAACCTACACATTCGTCAATGAGCTTCAAACACGGATGTTTTTTATAAAATTCCTTTCAGAATGTTATTTTTTTTTTTTTTTTCGAGAAATATAACTTGAAGGATTTTTTTTTATTTTGGAAACAGCTACTTTTGAAGAAACTGAAATCATTCAGTATATCTTTTTAGGCAAAATATCTTATCTTGTGTTTTGTTGATTACGTACTAAATTCATGTAGTTGATTGATTTTTGAAACTATTTCCATGCTTTTTTTCGAAGGCTAGATGCAAATGCAAAAAAACCGCCTGCAGGAACTCGCAATGCGGCTGTGTGAAGGCTTCGCGCAGATGCAGCGATCACTGCAAATGTGATCGCAAAGTTTGCGAAAATAAAGAATAGGTAAGAGTCCCGTTTCTTCATTTAATTTGATGGAATTGGCAGTTTTTTGACGACTGACAAGAATCCAATTTAAAAAAAAAGGGGTTTTTGAAGAAACTGAAAATCACTCAGTATATCTTTTTGGGCAAAATATCTTCCATGTAATATATTGAAAAAATTCAAAACGTCCATCATAGCGAAATTTTACGAGAAACAATTTTTTTACCTTCACATTGTTGAATGAGCTTCAACGAAGATGTTTTTGAAGGATTCCATCCAAAATATTCCATTTTTTTTTTCGACAAAGGTAATTTTTCATGTTTTGAAACTTCTGAATTGGAAAAAAAACGATTTTTCAAGAAACTGAAAATCACTTGATAACATTTTTTATTTTTCCGAAAAAATACAAATAATGCCACCTAAATCGCTGAGAACTTTTCATTTTGTGGACATTCTTCATGAATGGGCTATCAGTAATATTTCTTTATGTGTTGAAATATCTGAACCTGGTTCCATTTTTGGCGAGAAATTCTCAAATAACTGCAGAAATCCGTGACCGTCACATTCTATTATGGAAATGACTCCCTCACAACATTCTCACTTTGTCAACACCCTGTATTTATTATTCCAGGAACGCTCCTCCTTTGCCTACCTCCTTTCCCTTAGTTCTCACGATGTCCTCTGAACATTACAGGGTGTCTCCTTTCGCGGGAAGTTTAATAAAAAAAATCAATGTCCGTTTGTATGGTTCTCTGACTGCTCACTTTGGCGCTGCAATTAATACTCGACTAACGCTTACCTACGACTTCCCTACCAAACATTCATGAATTATGATGAAAATCTACCAAGAAAGTAAAAATCTACTGGATATGGTCACGCTGCGCCAATTCCCTTTTTCAGCTCCCACGCACGTATCTACACTGCCGGTCATCGTTCAGCACGCAGAACCACGTTCGAAATTCGGAATCCGGCAAGAGGCAGGAGATTCTTGCGGTGAACTTCCTGTGGTTAGCATCTACAAGCGCTCGTCAATTCCTGAATTGGGTAAGTGTATAAAGAGATTGGTTGGTTGGTTGACTAACAATTGGTATTTAAATAGGAATATCAATTTTTTTAATTAGGTATTTTCTATATTTCAAATACCGAGGGGGCAGTATTTAATTTGTCGATTTTTGCGAATAAATTTAACGATAATTCTCTAGCATGTGAAGAACTAGTCTCAAAAATGAATAATGTTTTTGCGAATGAGGTATGTGATGCAATTGAGGAAGGTTATTTCCTAAATGAAGAAAATAATATAAAAGTCGAATGTTCCATCGAATATTAACATTCTCTCAGACGTACTATTGAAAAAAAAGCTGGCTTCATTGTAGCAAACAAAAAAGCTATTCTACTATAGGTGAAAAAGTTGAGATAAACACAAATGAAGTTGAAAAAACCTAAAATGCAAAAAACGAATGGAAACACTCAAATAGAAAATAACCTTCGACAATATGCAGAGAAATCCAAAATTAGCAATATTAATAAATATGAAGATTCTTATCTTGTTCCTTATAATAAATATATATTTAATCGATAGATAAAGATATTGGATATCTTTCCAACTTGGCTGTTGGTAAAATATTTTTTCTAAATTCTTTATATACTCTTTTTATACAGGGTCACTCACGGTCGATGGTAGGTTAGACGTATATGGAGAGCGGGACTTAGGATTATTCTGAAAATTTGCTTTCTCGATTAATCACTGGTTCTATCGATCTAAAATATTTTCAGCGTTGCGGCGTTGCCGCTTCTATCGAAAACTAGCAACAACTTTGTTATTTCAAATGGAACACCCTGTATTTTATTCCATTTTTCGTTTCTCTAATACTTTTCAATTATTTTTGTATGATACTTCCCTATACCTATCTCGAAAGGTTTTCGAGAAATTTATTGGTTTCCTCAATTTTCGTGCAAAACATAGCTTCAATTAAATGTTCATTACTGACGTATTTGGATTCGTAGAATGCTGAAATTTTTAGTGTAGTTTACCAACGCCCTGTGTATCAATTATGTCTGAGAAAATTTCTTCTCCTTTGTACAGGGTCGTGCTAATTTGATGACTTTGACGATAGATACAAAAATGGTGAAAAGTGCATTGTTTTAAATGAAATGCCCTGTATATACGTCTAACCTATCATCGACGGTGAGTGACCCTGTATATTCTTTAAATCGGATAAATTATTTGACCATAGGTGGTGATTAAACTTGAGAATTTGATTCCCAATATGATGTTCCTGTTTAAATATATGTACTCTGGTTTTTATCAATAGTTTTTGTTGTTTCATTTTCTGAAGAAGAAGAACTTTATTTCCAAATTGGCGAGCCTAATATAAACATAATTACTATACTTTGTCTACACATAATACATAGAAATTGAAATAGATAAGTCTATTTTAACGATCTATAACTATGTTTTGTTGAAATTTGTCAAAATTCGTTAATATTATTCAATTATTCTAAGATTTGAACATTCCATGATAGCAGAATAATCTATAACTGCACTAATTTGTATTATATGGTCTGAATTTTCCAGAAGAACATGATTGACTCTACCAATAATATTCCTGTTGCTGTTAGAGCAAAGTGGAATTGCAAGAGGCTGCAAAGATGTTCTGGAAGTTCTACCCGAAAATGAGCAAATAATAGTTCAGAGTATAGGAAAGGACCTCATTCACATTCAACTAAATTCTGTCTCCAACATTAGAACAAGACGAACTATACAAAAAACGTGTGCAGCCCCTGATAGGCAACTTGTTCAAGGTAAGGAGTTTATATTGTTATGAAATTTGTTTTTCGTTGGAACGGATGAATGAAAATATGAGCAATTCATTTATTTTGAGGTGAACCAGTTTGGAAATTTCAGGGCTACAATGTCATCATAATGGCATATGGCGCGACTGGGTCTGAAAAGACACATTCCATGGGCTCTAACTTTTCTGGTTCTGCAGAGATAATAGAGAGTCATTTCCAGAGTGGTCCACGAAATATTCGAATCTGTGGAAGATAATTTCTCCACAGAATTTGATATAAATGTCTCCTCCTGATAGGCAACTTGTTCAAGGTAAGGAGTTTATATTGTTATGAAATTTGTTTTTCGTTGGAACGGATGAATGAAAATATGAGCAATTAATTTATTTTGAGGTGAACCAGTTTGGAAATTTCAGGGCTACAATGTCATCATAATGGCATATGGCGCGACTGGGTCTGAAAAGACGCATTCCATGGGCTCTAACTTTTCTGGTTCTGCAGAGATAATGGAGAGTCATTTCCAGAGTGGTCCACGAAATATTCAAATCTGTGGAAGATAATTTCTCCACAGAATTTGATATAAATGTCTCCTCCTGATAGGCAACTTGTTCAAGGTAAGGAGTTTATATTGTTATGAAATTTGTTTTTCGTTGGAACGGATGAATGAAAATATGAGCAATTCATTTATTTTGAGATGAACCAGTTTGGAAATTTCAGGGCTACAATGTCACCATGTTGGCATATGGCGCGACTGGGTCTGAAAAGACGCATTCCATGGGCTCTACCTTTTCTGGTTCTGCAGAGATAATGGAGAGTCATTTCCAGAGTGGTCCACGAAATATTCGAATCTGTGGAAGATAATTTCTCCACAGAATTTGATATAAATGTCTCCTCCTGATAGGCAACTTGTTCAAGGTAAGGAGTTTATATTGTTATGAAATTTGTTTTTCGTTGGAACGGATGAATGAAAATATGAGCAATTCATTTATTTTGAGGTGAACCAGTTTGGAAATTTCAGGGCTACAATGTCACCATGTTGGCATATGGCGCGACTGGGTCTGAAAAGACGCATTCCATGGGCTCTACCTTTTCTGGTTCTGCAGAGATAATGGAGAGTCATTTCCAGAGTGGTCCACGAAATATTCGAATCTGTGGAAGATAATTTCTCCACAGAATTTGATATAAATGTCTCCTCCTGATAGGCAACTTGTTCAAGGTAAGGAGTTTATATTGTTATGAAATTTGTTTTTCGTTGGAACGGATGAATGAAAATATGAGCAATTCATTTATTTTGAGGTGAACCAGTTTGGAAATTTCAGGGCTACAATGTCATCATAATGGCATATGGCGCGACTGGGTCTGAAAAGACGCATTCCATGGGCTCTAACTTTTCTGGTTCTGCAGAGATAATGGAGAGTCATTTCCAGAGTGGTCCACGAAATATTCAAATCTGTGGAAGATAATTTCTCCACAGAATTTGATATAAATGTCTCCTCCTGATAGGCAACTTGTTCAAGGTAAGGAGTTTATATTGTTATGAAATTTGTTTTTCGTTTGAACTGATGAATGAAAATATGAGCAATTCATTTATTTTGAGGTAAACCAGTTTGCAAATTTCAGGGCTACAATGTCACCATGTTGGCATATGGCGCGACTGGGTCCGGAAAAACACATTCCATGGGCTCTACCTTTTCTGGTTCTGCAGAGATAATGGAGAGTCATTTCCAGAGTGGTCCACGAATTCTGCCTTTCTGATAAATATAATAACGCAATTATGCTAACCAGGCTCGCTATTTTTTTAACCCTTTTCATCGCGTCAACAGTCTGTCTAATGTAAAATCTAAAGACCTAACATTACTATCACATTCGAATATCACAGATTGGTGCACAGGAAAGAGGTAGGAAACTACTTTTTCCATCTTAGTTAATGTCATTTTTGGTCGTGGCGGGTATCCTATTATCCCCTTCATAACTATTTCATAACCGTCTCCCCATATATTGTCGCGTACAGGGGGTGTGTTTTGGGGGTCACCCCTGTCGATTGGGTCGTACAGGTTTTTGACAATGTTCCCTCTCTCGAAATTTTTCGAAAAACTATATAATGAAATTCCACAATTATACCCGTCTTTGTATTTTATGTATAGAATAATTTCAGAATCAAGGTCAATTTCGATCACTATAAAATCATATTTTCGCATAAAGTTGGCGAATTTCGTTTTGTATTCATCAAGTCTAGCCAGTTTCTGGCCGAACCATAGGGGTACAAAATATGGCATGGGGTGTATACGATTCTTCAGGTCTTTTTGAGTATGTACCGTGAAAGAAATTTCCAGAAACGATAATTCTCCACCCTTCTCCTCCACTCATAATATTCATCGTTATTAAATCGAGAGACTTTTAAATAACTGATATACATAAGAAAAAACACATTATCCACAATCAATTTCGTAGAGTCAATCGAATTCTCCAATAGAATAATCATTACAATGATTGATAACAATTCCTGAATACGGTACGCGCGATTATTCCATCGAGCGGGCGGAATACATAGGCACTCTATTATTCCGTTTCTGTTTTCACACCGGCATGCGCAGTTTGATTCTTGGGTAGCGTTCATAACGTCTTAAAGAACTTCTTGTTTGGCTGCTTTCAATTTTGGCGAATGGATGCTCTCCTCCGGCTTCCTCTTTTCAATCAACCGCCGGTGTTCGGTCAATTCCTTTTTATGTTTGGTAATCTCGTCCTTCAAATTCGCCAAAAAAAAAAATAAACTGAGTTAATTTTAATTTCTTCAAGACTTGCTTCATTCAAAATATCAAAAATCTTTTTTTTCGAAAAAGCTCATTTAACAATGTGAAGGTAAATTATACTCATTATATCTTTTTGGGAAAAATGCCAGGTAGGACTCGATTCGTTACTCGTGACTTCAGATGTGATGATTTATTTTCGTTTTCCAGTACGCCGTGGAGAAGCTGAAGGAGCAGATGATCCTGATTGGCGCGCAACTTTCTCGGTTACAGACGCCACGAACGCTACTCAAAAACCTAAATTGTGTTTAAATAATAAATTATCACAGCTGATTTTACGAGTCACGAACCGAGTCCTACCTGCATTTGTTTCCTATTGCTTTCTATCTCCTGCTGGATCTTGTTCATCTGCTCCTTCAGCTCGTCCTGCTCCTTCAGCTCCTCCACGTATTAGAAAACGAAAATAATAATTTGTTTCCTATTGCTTTCTATCTCCTGCTGGATCTTGTTCATCTGCTCCTTCAGCTCGTCCTGCTCCTTCAGCTCCTCCACGTATTAGAAAACGAAAATAATAATTTGTTTCCTATTGCTTTCTATCTCCTGCTGGATCTTGTTCATCTGCTCCTTCAGCTCGTCCTGCTCCTTCCGCTCCTCCACGTATTAGAAAACGAAAATAAATCATCACAGCTGATTTCACGAGTCACGAACCGAGTCCTACCTGGCGTTGCTTCATTTCCGCCTGCGGGGCTTCCAAGTCGCGGCTCATGCTCATCGTGACGTCGTACAGTCGGTTTTATTGCATTTGCAAGATCATTTCTGTCACTGTCATTGCTGCTTTCGGGACTCTTACCTATTCTTTATTCTCGCAAACTTTGCGATCACATTTGCAGTGATCGCTGCAGCTACTAGAGGCCTTCATACAGCCGCAATGTGAGTTCCTGCAGGCGGTTTTTTTGCATCTGCAAGATCATTTCTGTCACTGTCATTGCTGCTTTCGGGACTCTTACCTATTCTTTATTCTCGCAAACTTTGCGATCACATTTGCAGTGATCGCTGCAGCTACTAGAGGCCTTCACACAGCCGCAATGTGAGTTCCTGCAGGCGGTTTTTTTGCATCTGCAAGATCATTTCTGTCACTGTCATTGCTGCTTTCGGGACTCTTACCTAATCTTTATTGTTGCAAACTTTGCGATCACATTTGCAATGATCGCTGCAGATACACGATGACTTCACGCAGCCTCAACGTAAGTTCCTACAGGCGGTTATTTTGCATTTGCAAGATCATTTCTGTCACTGTCATTGCTGCTTTCGGGACTCACACCTAATCTTTATTGTTGCAAACGTTGCGATCACATTTGCAATAATCGTTGCAGACGACTGACGACTTGACGCAGCCGCAACGTATTGTCCTACAGTCGGTCTTTCTGCAGCTGCATGACTTCGAAGACAGTGGAATGTCGTTAGAGTCTTTGACAACAAAAGGAAAAAACAGCGTTGAACATCATTGTGTCATCGACAAACGGAAGAGAGAATAGGAAAATTGGAATAAAATAAGAAAATAGGAATTGATTGGACACTTCTCTCGTTTCTGGTATACATCCTTCTTTTCCGTATGCATTATTTTCATCGTTCCACCAGATTACTGGTTTTCTCATTTTGACTAGCTTTCTCTTTGGCATTGCTATATCTCATATTTTGAGTAGATTATTTGGGAGGTTTTCTGCCGTAGTCGCAACTTTCTTGGATGGCGTTTTGTAGTTTTTCTTTGTCTTTCGGTTTTCCTTCGGATATGCGTTTTTTTCTCTACCTTCTCAAATATAATATTATTGTAGTCACTTAAAGATTCTTTGTCACTCACTTGCCAATAAGTTATTTCGGTTTTGACATTGTTTGTCGCTATTGTTAGGTCTAATATTGATGAGTGGTTTTGTCTCTCTAAAATAGGTTTGTTTTCTTGGTTGACAATGACTAAATCATCTGCTGCTATCTGTTCAGTAACGACTTCATTCCCCACTATGGGGATTTTGCGTTAAAAGTCCCCAGCAATAACTGCTTTTTCCTTTTCGGCCCTTATTAAATCTCCAATTTCTCCAAGCCTAACTGTTACGATTTCACGAATATTATTAGTGCAGTCAGTCATGTTCTTTCCTGTACTATTTATAATAATAACAATAATTATTAATGATAATAATAATAATGATAGATAGATAGATAGATAATTTATTCATCATTGAAGTTTACATCATGGTATAAAACTTAATAAATATATATAATATTTCATCTTGGATCGTTTCAGACGACAAAACATTGTTGTATGTGAATGACTTATAATTCGTTAATTTTTTGAAATGATTCTGAGGACATCTTTGCAGCCTCTTGCAATTTCACTTGAAGCAAGAGGCACCCAGTCTTATAATTATCATTCCTACCCCCATTCATTTGCCACTGCCATATCGTGTGCTGGGCGGCTGCTGTTTCTGACCTGCAGCTCCAGTTTTCTTGGTTCTTCCTATACTTTTATGTAATAATAATAATAATAACAATGATAATTAATTGATAATGAAAATAATAATAATAATAATGATATAAATAGTAATAGTAATGATAATATGTAGAGCCCATGGAATGTGTCTTTTCATACCCAGTCTGGCTTTATCAGAGGCTACACACATCTTTTGAATAGTTCGTCTTGTTCTGATTCAGAAAACAGAACATATTCCACTTGGAATATCCATATATTCCACAGAATATCGTAATATATAATAATAATAATGATAGATAGATAATTTATTCATCATTGAAGTTTACATCATGGTATAAAACTTAATAAATATATATATATAATAATTCATCTTGTTCTTATGTTGAAGACATAACATAGTTGAATGTGAATAAGGCTGTGTGTAGGACTCGGTTCGTGACTCGTGAGTTCAGCTGTGATGATTTGTTTTCGTTTTCAAGTACATGGAGAAGCTGAAGGAGCAGATGATCCTGATTGGCGCGCAACTTTCTCGGTTACATTTTCCAAATTTTCCTTAGATTTCCGTTTGTGCCTCACTTTTCCCCACTCCCTCATCCTCCATTTCCATTTCACTGTATACTCCGTCACTTTCAGATTCCATTTCTCTTTTCTACGTGCACCCGTACTATTTATCACAGAGCTGGACTAATATGTCTGTACTTTTTGACTTGCCAATAACGAATGTGGAAAAATTATCTTTAATATTTCGTTGATCACTCTGGAAACGACTCCCAAGTTCTCTACAGAACCAGAATAGGTAGAGCCCATCGAATGTGTTTTTCCGGACCCAGTCTGAGTCATTATGCTGACTTGCTTAGACAGCTGAAGAGTGTTGGTAGCTCTGGGAAAAA
Source organism: Plagiodera versicolora (assembly GCA_037013635.1). Lineage (NCBI taxonomy): Eukaryota > Metazoa > Arthropoda > Insecta > Coleoptera > Chrysomelidae > Plagiodera > Plagiodera versicolora. The sequence goes on from CM072992.1 coordinate 711,760, forward strand.
TTCTGAGCAGTACAGAAAACGGGTACAAGAATTACAATCGCAGTTGATTGGTATGAAAAAGAAGGTAATTTACATGTATCCACAAATTTATTCACTAGCATTCACCATTTTTTTTTATTCATATCCTCGTATTTCATTTTTACAATTACAAAAATTCCGCAAATGTTCTTGTGTTTTATGAAGATTTTTGAGAAAGTAGCATTGAAAAATCATTATTCTATTTGTTTTATGAACAAAATACAAATAGAAATGAATGAACGAAAGACATTGCATCAAATCTTTAGAAATTACATAAAAAACATACACATTGATGCCCCTAGCTCACTGCAAAAGTCTGAAATGTCTTTATTTCCATTATAAACTCACATTTTATTAACAAATAAACACTCACATAACCTAATGCAATTCTTCTTCTCTTCTGTTTCACGGCGGCCATGAGCTGCTAGGGCTATGTGGCCAGGCTTATGCAATGAACCTATCCAAAGTCAAAATTTATGGTTTCGTGACTGCCCACTTTGGCGCTGCTTTCTTATTTCCAGAAGCGAATAACTCGCTACCATAGTTTCTGCATATCCAAGTATACGAACTCCTGTCTTATTTTTCAGAGTCCTGATTGGTGCAAAACACCGCTGGCTGAAAGACTGCGGGCAATGAAAAAAAGATTCACATTCGTTACATCGCCTCATCAAGCTGAAGGCAAGTGACAGGCTGGCGAATCGCGAAACTCAACCAAATGAAACAAACCAAAGTGGGTGTGCTCGATGCGTGGCCTGGTCAAAGCCGAAGCCACCCTGGACGTCCTCCTCGACGAGCTGAAGAACAGCCCCGATGGCGAGGGCTCCCAGCAGTGTCGAGCTATGGAGGACGACCTCGAGCTGAGGTCACTGCAGATCTAAGATATCCAGCAAAATTTGTTGAGTGTTGTTAATGTTTTCTCGTTAATATTTACATTTGATACACTTAATAATAAATTGTGAGTTCATAATGAGCTTTAGTTTTAGTTTCACTCTTTTCGGAGATTAGATATTCCACCTCTTCCTCTACATTCCTTTTGAGTTTCCTTCTGAAACGAAAACGTTACTCACAGCTACTTTTATATCGTGATGTTATTTCGTTTACTGACCTTTCAACTTTACCACTCTTGTTCTTCTTCAAAATCAACCACCACCTGCAACAGCAAGTGCATTGTTTTTGTTCAATATTTTGCTGTAATTAAGTGCCATTATTCAACATTTTCTATACTTGTTCCTGAAAATTAACGCAATCAACAGCTCACAATCACACCACTACCACGACTGACAGTGACAGATATATAAGTATACAGTGCGTCCATAAAGTAACGCATAATTTCATTATTGGCTAAATGAACGATAAAATTAGGAATTCCCAAAACAGGTCGATTTTTTATTTCAATTTACTATTGTTTCAAATCATAATCCAATATACAGGGTGAACAACTTTCGTGTAATGGCGTCATCACCATTTTTTCAATATGTTGCTTCAAATCCAGTGGAATGGCCTGCTAGATCACCTGATCTGAGCCCATTAGACTTCTTCTTATGGGGTTATTTAAAATCTAAAGTCTACTTAAACAGACCTGGAAATATCCCTCGACTACAAGACCGAATCAGACAGGAAATACAGAGCATAACACCCGCTATGCTACAGAATGTTAGAGACGAAAGTGATGCCCGGTTCAGTCATTGTCTAACGGTCAATGGAGAACAATTCGAACATTTATTGTGAATTTTCGTTCGTTTGTTTGTTTTTGGAATCACATTAATTGCATAACTACTAATCCACTTAATTTGTTCATTACATTCAGTAACGTATTTCTTTCCATTAATAATTTTCATACTTTTTTTTGCATTCTTGCCCACCCTGTACCAATTTGAAGCAACATATTATACATTTTTTGAATCAGCTCAGCAAAGGCAATTTGGAAATTGAAAAAAAAGGGGGGTTCCATTTGAAAAAAATGGTGATGACGTCATTACACGAAAATGGTTCACCCCGTATATTAGATTACGATTTGAAACAATAGTAAATTGGAATAAAAAATCGACCTGTTTCGGGAATTCCTAATTTTATTGTTCATTTAGCCAATAATGAATTTATGCGTTACTTTATGGACGCACTGTATAACCTACAATAAATTATTCAGTTTTCATATGTGAAGTCAGCAGTTAATAGTTGGCAGCTAATTTTATGAACGTATATGACTCTGAATTCATTTAATTTGTTGCTAAGAAATGTGCAGGTTGCTGCGAGGACAAACCATCGAAATCCTCGAATACATTGTCAACAAATTCTGCTGATGATGTGGTATCTGAAAATGATAACTAAGCGCCTGCAAAATTAAATACATTTGAACATTTTTGAACTCGTTTCCGTCATTACCCAAGAGGTAGAGTTCTCAATGCGTTGCTTTTTTCAATGGAAGCATCCCCAGTAGGCCTACAAACCATGTTTTTCAAAATATTCACATATTTACCCCTTCCAGAAATTGAAATCAATTCCTGAAATTCGTTTATTGGCATTTGTACGAAATCGCAAAATGCACCTTATAATATATGTTGTTTCAGATTGCGTGTCTGAAAAGTTTACGCGGCACTTATTTCACGTTTTTCAGTTATTTCACTAATGGTTCATCTGAATGAAATCACCAGATGATAGTCGAATAGCATTTACCCCTTCCAGAAATTGAAATCAATTCCTGAAATTCGTTCAATGGCATTTGTACAAAATTGCAAAATGCACTTCAGATGACGTCTCTGAAAAGTCTACGCGGCACTTATTTCACGTTTTCCAATTATTTCACTGCATTTACCCCTTCCAGAAATAAAATAATTTCTGAAATTCGTTTATTGGCATTTGTACGAAATAGCAAAATGCACTTTATATTGTTTCAGATTACGTCTGAAAAGTTTACGCGGCACTTATTTCACGTTTTTCAGTTATTTCACTAATGGTTCATCTGAATGAAATCACCAGATGATAGTCGAATAGCATTTACCCCTTCCAGAAATTGAAATCAATTCCTGAAATTCGTTCAATGGCATTTGTACAAAATTGCAAAATGCACTTCAGATGACGTCTCTGAAAAGTCTACGCGGCACTTATTTCACGTTTTCCAATTATTTCACTGCATTTACCCCTTCCAGAAATTGAAATCAATTCCTGAAATTCGTTTATTGGCATTTGTACAAAATTGCAAAATGCACTTTCTATTGTTTATTATCTGAAATAAATGACTCCTGCAAAAAATAAATCCTGAAATGAATTAATACCTGATATGAATCAATTCCTGAAATGAAGTAATTCCTGAAATAAAATAATTTCTGAAATGAAATAATTCCTGAAATAAAATAATTCCTGAAAGAGAATGATTTCTGAAATGAAATAATTCCTGAAATGAAATGCACTTCATTTGGAAACTTCAAAATACTGAAAAGAATGTTCATTTTCGAGTTGAAATCCTCAACATCGCAGTAGCAAAAGTAACAGTCGTCTACAGTGCGATGGTACAAATCAAAACTACAATCGAAAATGCGCTTGAAGAAATCGAGCATGTCGTCAAGTGGTTCACAGCTACAAGTTCCATCGAAATTCAAATGCGGTGGGTCGAAAAGCGAATTTTCTACCTACATCAAGAACTAGGAAGACTCCCACGACCACGAAAAACACTGTCATACCGACTTCTTAAGGTGACAGCCTCTTTTGTAGAGAGGAAACTTACAGACACCAAAAGTCAATACTCTCCCCTCGAAAGGGTACCGCGCGTGTTATCGGGTGAGGTTGTCAACTGTCGTTAATGATCGGGTAGAAAAATCGCTTTTCGACCCACCGCATTTGAATTTCGATGGAACTTCTAGCTGTGAATCACTTGACGGCATGCTTGATTTCTTCAAGCGCATTTTCGATTGTAGTTTTGATTTGTACCATCGCACTGGAGACGACTGTTACTTTTGCTACTGCGATGTCGAGGATTTCAATTCGAAAATAAACGTTCTATTCAGTATTCTGATGTACTGTATGTCAAACGACCTGTCACTTATTGAAAACACTTTTTCCCAGAAAAAAAGATAGGCCTGTGTAATTTGGAAAAGTGAGATTGAAATCGAGAAATTGCAATTTGGGCATACTGAACGTATATCCCGGCTATAATAAGGATTCTCTGAAATCCTACGAATTCCATAGTTCGTCGGAATATTGTGGGTGCACCCGCTGTAATTCGTGCAAAAAGTCATGCATAACCCAAAAATCACTTACTTTTTTCTAGAAGAACTACTTACTACCTGTAACAACGAAAAAAAAATCATTAAATCTCAAAAATAAATATCGGAATTCAAAAAATCACAATGGACAATTTCAATAATAATAATAATAATAAAATTATTGAACCAATTTACACTGATCCAATAGGCTATCGACCTAAAAGTCCTTCTGCTCATTGAGATACTCAAATATGTACACAAATTGAAAGAAAAAAAATAAAACAAATCAATACAAAAAAATACATCAGTAAGTTAGAAATAGGTTTTATGTGGAGCTAAGAAGTGGAATGTGAAATATTGAAAGTGAATTCAATTGATTAAGTCATAGAGATGTTTTCCAGAATTGTCTGCCGACTGATTTTCTGAACAATTTTTGAGTGAGGAGACAATTTCGAAATCGTTCAATTGTGCGAAAAGCTCAATATATGTGGCGTTGTAAAAGTTACAGGAATCAAAAAATCACTCACCGATTGGTAGTAGTAGTTACACCTTCTATCCTAGTTCTTTGTTTTCCAGACGTCACATGCCATCTATAACAAAATTGAAATTGAATCTATAAAATTGCGTATTTTATTTTATTGCATCTTTGCAAGTACAATTTCACCAAGAAATCAGTAAATTTAAATAAAAAAACCCGATGTATCATGATGGGAAATTTCAAAATCGTTCAGTTGCGTGAAGTGAAAGTAAAAATAAAACTCACCCATTTATTTTTCTCAACACTCCCAAACTGTCCTTGAAGCACACCCACTGGAATTGTACACATTCACACATACACTCGAGATCACTGAAAACACTCGCGAAAACTTTCCACCGCACGAGAAAGTCTTATGTCACACACGTCCGAACCCGAGGAGGTTCTAAATCGACTGAGTAATATGTGTCGTCTTATCAGTCTGCCAATTCCTTTACGCATGATTAATAGGGTTGCATAACTGTAACTTAGTCATCTCTGCCATACCGAAAGGTGTGTACAGGATGATTAAAATATTTTCAAATTAAATTCTGCTGGCCATATTAGGAGATTGTCAGAACTCGGACTCTTCTGACTGATTGAAAGATGCCTCTAGGGCTTCGCTAAATTGATAAAATTACATTCATCATGCGAGCAACTTCAATGAAAATGTTTGTTGGTTCTAACGTATTTCGGTACGAAAACACGAACTCCAAATTTCCAAAACGAATCTTTTAGCAGAGATAAGCTATAATTGTAACTTATCTCTGCTTTTAGTATACTGTGTTATTATTCTTCACATTTCAATCCGACATTCTGTCATTCGCAGCGCCATCTCGCGGTAAAAATGGGGAAATATCGGTTTTTCTAGATGTCGCTAATAGTATTTGTTAGATGATTCATGAATACCTATGCTTTCTAATAGATGGTGCTAGCATATCGAATATAATTATTAAATTCGTTTCGGGGTTTAGGATTTTTGTGTAAACAAGATGATTGATGTGAACTACCACTACTAAGAATAATCAATGTTATATTCGTTTAGAATCGTGTGGAGCACGTTTTGAACACTCTGTATGCAAGTTTTTAGGCAATTTCCACGAACTCCATGTGTATTATGGAAATGTTGAATTCGTCATTGTTAATCTTCGTTTCGTTTTGGCACTACTTGTCAACGGTTGCTATGGTAACGTGTTTGGAGGCGGTGTTTAACGACAAATAACCGAATGCGGGATGTATTTTTACGTAGTTGCACAATAATCAGTGTCTAAATATTCATATATCAGTGAAACCAATTTAATTGTGCACTAATTGTGTTGAAAGGTAACCAAATTTATATCATGACAATTAATATAACTCAGACATGTAATCTTTCCTGGAAGTGGAAAATGCCAGTGTTCGTTTTTAGAGGGAATCTCGTCACTTCACGTCATGCTAAGCATCACGCGGTGTTTTCCGATATTCCTGATAATTTGCGGGGGATTGTAAGATGACCGGCAATTTTACAGAGATGACTTTCGGGACTCATTGGATTTTTTATTTACAAACTAGATTCAACTGCGGTTTGAGAGAGGCTATAATTAGTAGTGACTGTCTAGTTCTTTATAATTTTTAATTACTTTTACCATAAATAGACTGTATATTGTTGAGTCAAAATGCTCGTAGGGAAATGTAGCTTTTTTTTTGGTTTGACCACAATTTATTATAATTTTAGAATTGCTTCGCTCTGATCAACGTGTGTGTTCACTTTATACAGGGTGTTTTAACAATAAGTTCAATGGTCTATCATATAAATTTGTCTTTTTGATTTCACAGTAGCATTTATTTACTTAAGATTATCATTTGTTTGATTAACAATTGGTATGACAGGTTCAATGTCAACTGTCCTATTATCCATGGAAATGTCTCTGATCAATGCATTCTGTGATTAAAAACAACTTATAACAAAATCTGTGATTTGTATTCTAGTTCTTATTAATACTCCTGAATACTTAATTAATTTTGACTACTTTGGTCATGAAATTATTTATTTTTTTGTAATATTTTGAACAAATGAAAGCTGAATCGAATTGATGTTGTTTCTTTCTCACTCCTAACCTATCCTTTTGTCTTTCTTGCACGGACTTTTTAATGGAATGCGGAAGGTCTTGGTTGGGTTTTTTACACGCTACTAGGGAGGCTACTAACGGTACACCCTTCGGGACGGGTTACAGCCAACCCTTTATCATCTGTCGGTCGATTTTGGCCGCGATATTCTTCTTCTTCTCCACGTTTCGCAGCGACTCAAGGTGGCCTTCGGCAATTTTTTATACCTTCTCGTTTTTTATAGCGCTTTTTTAAGGGCCAGCAGGGTGAACAGCCGTCTCTCGGACCTTTTTTTTACCTTTATTGGGTTTTGATTGAGTGTAGGCGATTTTTTTGATCACCACAGCATGGGCGTGCTTGGAAATGAAGATTGACTCAACATGTGTGTGCTTCTGGAATTGTTTTTTTTTCAATACATTTCTAGTTGGGATTTTGGAGCCAATTTGAGACACAAAATGGCGACTATGAATGTCAATTGTTCATTCAACTGTCAAAAAACTGTCATCTGTCACATCGTATATTTATTAACACTGAAATATTATTCTGCTTTGACTTACTGAAGCTTTGAAGGTGATAAGGTTGTTTGTACGAAAAATCCGTGACGGTTTCCGATGACAAACTTATTGAAAATTAGTTTATGTGGATTTGTTGGACATTTTTCTGACGAATACTTCGATGTTTCGACTGTTGAGATCGTTTTAGTATACCTATGTTGTGAGCATGGGCTGTCTTTATCCAATCAGGATCGACGTAAAATCTCTGACGAGTAAGAAACTGACCAAATTGATTACCAGAAATGATCACTGACGAATCCCTGGTTGTTCAATAAAAACCACCTTGATGTAACTAACGTGATAATGATTACAAAAATGAAAAGAGAAAAAGATTGTCTGAGAAGGCTTTTGACATTTGACAAGTTCCCATGATGTCATGAGTCAAACCTGTCAGAATTTGAAATAAGGTGAATTTCCTTCAAATAATCAACTTATCATGAGCCTGAAAATACGCATTGAATTTCTGCTTACAAAGTATAAATTATTCATTATTATTCATCTTCTTCTTTGAGGTACGCCACTGTGTTGCGAAGAGCAATTTTTATACCCACCTTCGGAGGGGTCTATGGGGAAGGTTCTGAAAGTGAAATGATGGAAATTTCGTTCAGATATGCAGGTGAAAAGAAAAAAGAAAGAGAGAGGACATCGCAGCCAGGAAACGCAAGATGATAAATCGACAGATTTGAATCCGCGATAAGAAGGATTTTAGATTCGTGTATATTTTCTGTACCTGCTACCAACGACAGATTGCGTAATCGTACGTCTTTTCTTCCCACAGCTGTTGAGTTTGATTTCGAAGCCTCCTAAAAATATCAAAATTTGATCATGCATGACGCAGTGCCGCAACTCCAAACGTACAAACGCAAAGTAAATAAAAAACCTAACCTCAATCGGTTGATTGTTGTTGACATCTCGAATAAACCAATAGGAAAACAATACGACAAATGACGTCACACACGCTCTGGAATTCAGTATAGACAGTGTGTGTGTGTGTGTGGATTTTTTAAACAGGAACAACAAAGGGCCCAGCGCGCGTCCTTGAGGTATCACGTAAACGGAATTGAACATGCCATTACACAAATGAGAAATCGAAAGGGAAACTTCGATAATAGTTGCAGTTGGAAAACAATGACTATAATCGAGTTTAAATCATCAGATACTTCGAGTTGAAGTGAAAATAAAGAAAAATACTATCCTCTATGGAACTATTATCACAATCACACCCAACACTGGTTGAATCAGTGGTAGGGACGATATTTTTCCTACTCTGACTCAATATTAATCAAAGAGTTATGATTTAAATTCTTATTAAAAATTACTAGAATAATTCCTCATTCATTATATTCTGTCTCTATAAAAAAAAACAAAACAAACACATCAGTGAATGCAACACCCTGTATGGTATTCGGAAAACATTCACTTCCATATTAAGCAGCACCTATTACTTGATACTCATACAAAATTTGAAAGCTCTTTTAGCAGTAGATCGAGTACAATAAAATTAAAACCTAATTTTTTCAAAACTTTCAACACCCTGTAACTCAGTTAATAATCGAGATCGGACACACGTTCATAGGAACTTTTTTCCTTATTTTGTACCAGAGAATACGTACCTGAAATATTGCAGGCAATTCTAAAACACCCTGTATAAACAATTGCAAAAAATTGTTTTACGTTCCTCAAGTTTTGTGTATATATCTTATAAATCGACAACACTTTTCGACATAGTTTGAATGACAAACTTAACCCAACTTTCTCTTTCGGAGTATCGTTGAAGAAAAATACAAGCGCCAACACCGCATTTTCGTGCGAGCTGTCACAATTATCCTGCTCCAATAAATGAGCTATAGTATTTTTTTGGAGGTCGTTGATATAACCTGAGCTCAATTCTCGTTAGATGCAGGCAAAGTCAATTTCCTTTTTGTTTAAGTTGAAAAATCTGCAGCTGAGTTTCACCAAATATTCTCAGAAGCTCATGCTGAAGCTGCAATGAGTAAAAGGCCATGTCGTGAGTGGTTTCAACGCTTCAAAACCGGCGATTTCTCATGACAAATCCTTCTGTCAATGTCAAAAAGAGTTGTCGATAGCACTGAGGATACATTTTTGAATTTTAGAGCTGAACTCCTCTGCGAATTTCCCCTGTTACCCCGCCAAAGCTTCCTCGTCCAGTGAAGATGTTACTCTTGTAATCACGTGTTTTATAAAGATCATCTCACAGGAATGTGAATCTTCAATTATCGGAGCAAAAAAAAAACGGCAACGATGGCTATCCATCCAGCTATTAAAGACTAATTTCTATGGGAGCCTTTCGAGAGTTAAAAGGCGCGTAGAGAGGCAAACTACATGATTTAGACTGTTGAAATAAAACCTCATGGAACGTCCGTGCGAGGCGTATTTCGAGCTAAAAGTGTAAGTGAATATCCTGACGTAATGAAGGTTACTCGTAAATTCATATCATCTGAGTAGGAAGAGAAAGATTCGAGATTGTGGCTGTGTTGCGCATTTGCTAGGGGGCTTGGGTAGTCTAATAGACCCTAAACGACCTCTACTGGAACAATTGAAGACTGTAATTGTCATTTGTCAGCAAAAAAAACGACTTTCAATGACCTTGAATTGCATTCAGCTTTGCGTTAGGGCTATTGTTAGAAATATGAGGAAAAATTGATTGACAGTTTTGCCTTTTCATTTTGGTTGACAGGTACGTCACATATGCAACATGTGCGCTGTTGCCAGATCTCAAAAATTGATGAAAATCATGTAGGACATGGTTATGATCTTGATTCTTGACGACGCATGATTTGTAGACGATCACAGTGATCAAACGAGCACGGAGAATCGATTCATTTGTCGTTATTCGAATGAGGATTGTGTAGAATTAATTTTCCCACTTTCTCAGAAGACATTAGTCGTCTTCCTCACTGCAAAGCATTCGTTTAGCTAGGATCTTTCCACGACTTTGTGTTACAGTCTTATTATAATAATAGTTAGCAGAACAGTGACGTGGAGAATTGAGGTTATGCTGTCATTATCATGTCAATGTCATCTGCCAAAACGGATAGTGGTGACGTATCTTTTCAATGTGCAGCTCCCGAATAGACCCTTGAATATTCCAACCACCAGAAAGCAGCGAGACACGGATGGGTCGTTGCTCCTACGTACACCAGTGATTTTTACGTTTTTTTATCTTATCAACTGAGAGAGAAATAACGCGGGGTACTTCCACTTCTTTCGGGGTCCGGATAGATTGGTTCGAGGCCAGTTCAAGCGTTTCGAATGGAATAGACGACGAAGGAGCATAGAGAAGAGCACCTACTAGTCATTAGTCGAGGTGCTTTATTAAAGGCAACAGCGCCCGGTTGGTTTTTCGTTTTGTTTTTGTTTTGTTTTTCGTTCGTACTATGCTACAAGGTGGAAACAATTTAAAAAAAAGTGTTGGAGCTAATGGTATTACTAGTGGTTTTTATGATGTTGCTTTGGAGGTTTACTGCACTAACTAATCTTTTTCTACAACTATACAAGGTGTTCCTATTATACGAAAACGGAATTGCAGAATATTTTGTGATAGAATAGAATGGAATAGAAATGTATTCATCATTGAAAATTCTACAACTGTATTGAATACATTTATAAAATTTTATCGAACTAGTGAAGAATATAGATACAAAATTTGATCGACCCAATTATAGCAAAAATAAAATATGTGAATACTCACAAAGATAATACCAAATAAAGATGAAAAAACAATTAAACAGATAGAATACTCTAGGAAATTTTTTCGCACTGTAAGAGAATATGAATTCAAGAAATATATACAGGGTGGGGCACCACATTCGACACGGTCTCTGCAAACCAAACCATTGAATATTTCGGAAATTTCTTGTTTTCGTTATCGCTATATTCATTGAGGCTGCAAAAGGAAATTATTTTGGAGTATGCAGGGTGGCTCAAAAAAGTGAAATATAATATCTGTCAATGAGAATTCTATTACCAAATCAAATAAATGACGTTTCACAGCTCTCTCGATTCAAAGAATGCATTGAAATGATAACTACTATTTGAAAATGCCAAGTCTGTCAGAACTAACCTAAAATGAATAGACATTCCAGCTACCAAAATTCACTGAACCAGCAAACATTTCGCGACCAAAACAAACCAAGACCGAAGAGGTTGACCATCCATCAATAAATTCAAGGTACTCCTTCCTAGACCTATACCAACACAGAAGTGACCTACACTTTCTCAACTTGCACCATCGATTCCCACCTTAGGTGAAACTTTTACCTTTCTCCATTCATCGACACATTACTTTCATTTTTACTCTCATACAGTGCTAGATAGACGGCCATTTGGAGGGAATACGTCACTCGTACCTGCATACCAATTGATCATCGCGTTACTCAACCTTGTGCACGAATTCGTGTGAACACCTTGAACTTGAACAGTTTGATAATGAACTAAGATGACCTACGAAGGAGGTATCCACCAGAGGCGTCTTCAGGAGATTCTAAGGATTTTGGTAGATTCGTGACTAGGCGTTAGAATTGGTCCCTGTGCAACTCCACACGTGTAGATGTTTGTAAACAATGGACGAGATCACTGGAGAACGTCCAGTTTTTTTTTCTCGAGGTTTTTTCGCAGTTGCTTCGTCAAATTTGTGACGTCATTACTGCTGAATGACCGTTGACAGTAATGGTTGATTGATTATTCGATAAGAGCATTAGATATCGGAAATACAAAACATTCCAATCAGTTTTCGTGCATATAAATGAGTGCCAGATTGAATTATGAGCCACTGCTGAACATAATGGAACATTACTAACTCAATTTTAATATGGAACTCAATGAAATTGACACCGATGACATGGAACACAATAAAATTGACACCGATGACATGGAACACAATAAAATTCACTCCGATGACATGGAACCCAATAAAATTTCGATTGATATTTTTGTGATATTGACATTTGGAGGTCGAAAAGGAATAGTTACAGTAATGTGGAAGGAAATAATCTCCCAAAAACGTACAACACTGAATATGAATCTATTTTTAAGTCCTCCTATTGCATATGCTACCAATGAACTCCGAAAAATGAATATATTTGCATAACTATTATTTATAATGAGTCGAATCCATTATCGATGTGCCAATGACTGTAGAACAAGTTCTCAACCATATTAAGCAAAGTTGTGTGAGAAAGAGAAAGAGAGAGAGAGAAGCAGAGAGCAAGAGAGAGGGAAACATGTATGTAAACACGATATTTCTGCTGTGATGGCACTAGATTACATGTAGATTTTCTCTGCTGGATTGCTAGGAATCCGGAAATTTTGGGAGTGGGCAGGTTTGGATTGAGACCACGTCGTGCCCCTTTCTGTATTGTTCCTGGTTCAATTCATCGTTTAAATAATCAATTAGAACCCCAACAGGTGTATTTGGTGGTCTAGGGCTAATTTCGTGACTCCATCTCACATTTGCGATATTTCTGTCTCGCTTTTCCACCTCGCACTGTAGTCTCACCCTGTACATGATGTAATAAGACTAGCCGGAGCACAAAATGCAAGAAGGAGGGCCGCTCAGGTTCGTTGGCCCCTCGAAAATATCAGCTAGACATAGACCGGTGACTTGTGGACTTGTGAAGAAACGGATTCACATCCGAGGCGAGACTGAAGAGGCTTGAAAAATCATCATCGTTAGATTTAGCAGATCGATCATGACGGATAATCGAATTGTCGATCCGGCAGCTGTATCTGAACTGAAAAGTTGGTATACAGGGTGAGACGGGGTCGTTTGGCACATTGGATAAAATTCATTGAACATTCAACATTCTAATTGTGACAATGACAGGTGATTTTTATTATAAATTCATATTATATTATATTTATATAAATTTGAATTTATTTCGATGAAACTCTGTTCGAGGTTATTTTGATTACGATATCGGATACGTCTAGAAGAGAAAGTGAACATAATTCAAGATTCAGTTCTTCGGACTATAATAAAGCCATAAATTTATTACTCTTATCATGAAGCCTACGGAAATTTCGTTTTCTTTTTCAAGGTTGAAGCGTCGTCCAACGAGTGTGTGTGTATTTACAGTCTAAACAGCGATGCATACATTTCAGTAACGAGTTTATGGTTATTTTTTTCGGATTTAGAAGATTTAGGCACCATGTTTTTAATCACATTTTTAAGTAGGTGTTTCTGACGTTGAAGTCATCGATCAATCGTTGATAAAAAAGCGCCTCTTAGACACCTTGTAGACTTTTCAGGTGAATTTATTTCTTGAAATTTTTTGAAAAATTGAACAATGGATTTTTGAAAAATGTCAATGTCGTCTTAGAGTCTCCAATGTTTGTATGGAGGCTCCCAGAGCAGACATTGACTCTTCATGGATTTTTCTATCAGAAATAGGGAGTTTAGGGGTAGTTCTGAAGATTTTTGTGATTTTCCCAATTTTTTGGGACTCGAAATAACTAGAAAACCATTCCAGATAGAGCAAAACAGTTTTCAATACCATTTTCAGCGCCTCTGAGATACTTGTTTTTCAAAATTTCACTAAAAAATATACCTCAGTATGTCCAAAACACAAAAAAAGAATCACCTCAATATTTTGACACCCTGTAGATCGGTAACGAGGCATTCTAAAAACCTACATCCATTCGAATCATGGACAATTCGACAGAAATTCATGAATGATCGTTAATGACCTGCCATCACACTCTGTATGTACGAATTAGTATTTTGAAACACTCGAGAAATTCGTTATGGTGACATCGTAGGAGGCTTAGACCACCAAAAACGTTGCTTCACGTTGGCGTCTTCATAAAAGCTCGCCTAGTACGAATAAGGAATTAGAAGCTGAATTGTTCGATCACAAAGACATGAAAAATCGAGGAGAAGCTCGAATCTTTACATCCAATCACGCGATATAATTAAAAAACAGTTCAGTTTAGTGTACTGTGACTTTCACAGTGAAGATTGGACATCCTGTATACTCGCCAAACTGTTATTAGTAGCGCACAGTTTACTAAGCTTTTCAGAATACGCGGTTGCGATATTAGCATGGAAAACTACTGCTTTTGTAGATAATTTCCATTAACCTACTCCCCATATCGGTAAAAGGAATTAAAGTTCTTTAACCTACCAACATTAGCACTGTTCAACCCATTGCAGGACATTTATGCATGCATGTACAAGAAGTACAGTGTGGATTCAGCACGATCAAACATTGGAAAAATTTGGGTGGCTCTCGTGCTTGCCAGCTATAGCGCTGCCCTCTATGTGTTACTTTGTCAGACAGCTACAAATCAGATGTGATCAGCTTTGTGAAAATTGGAATGTTTTTTGATTTATTCGAGGGAATATTGCGATGATTTTCGTTGAGAATATGGGGGTTTTTGGGGATTTTTCTTCGGTTTTTGCGACTTTTTCGGTGTTTTTTGGAATTTTCAAATTGAAATCGTCGTCGTAGACTCTCCAATTTTCGTATGGATGCTTCCAGAGCATCGATATGGACTTTTCATTGGTTTTTTCGTTGGAGAAATGGGGTTTTTGGGAGTTTTCGTGGGCTTTTGCGAGTTTTTCGGTGTTTTTGGAAACTTCAACATGAAATATCTCGAAGACTATAATAGATATCGAAAAATATTCACAAAAACCTCAACGAGCGGTCATCAAAAGATTCAAAAAATAGCTGCGTTTGTTTGAATACCTAATTTCCAAAATCCCACCACAGACAGCTAAATCTCGAATATTTTCCTCAACCGAGACAATGCCTAAGTATTGATAGGTTCTGCTTGAGAAGCATGCCGTGTTCTGATTTTAAATAGGCAGGTCTACATTTAAATCCAAATTCGGACAACCCGAATTGCTGAATTCGTTTTTTTCCTTGGAGCATTGTGCAGGCGATTTCAACGGCTGTTGTCGAAAATAACGACCATTTTATTACCGCAAGTCCGAACGATAAATTAGCTGGTGTTTTGGGCACTATAAAAATACCAGCAGTGGGCAGTAATAAATAATAACTCTTTTTATTATCCTGCTATAAGTCGTTGCATGTACTAGCAGGATTTGTAGCTACGTCAATTTTGTGGAAGTGGCAACAGCGCAGCTGTCACGAACTTTTCCCCATGCTTTCCTTCTTTATATTGTTATTTTTTTCTCGCATAACTTCCTTTCTTTTTTCTTCTATTGCCTTTTACTTTTTCTTGCATAAAATTATACAGATTCGGAAAAAAATCATAGCTAGCATAAAGATGAATCTGCAAGAGTAAAAAGGAAAGCAAGGAGATCAAAAGAGCTCAAAATTACTTCCTTTTCACTGTCCCCACCCGTTTGACTGTCAGTTGTCCCTGAAACAACTAATGGCAACACTGTTAAGTCACGTGACCGAGCTGCTTAGTTTGCTCAATAAAAATAGACCCTCATCTCCCGGACTATAAGTTTCTACTTAAATCGACAGACAAGGCAAGCCCATATAAGTTCACATTGGCAAACCAGACACAGTGTCTACTATCCAAGAAGCCTTTTCTGAGATGCTTCAACAAGTAAGAGAAATTTTTAAAATGTCCGTCTCGCTTTTATAATAAATACCATCCATAATAACACGGGATGGCCAATTCAAAGCGCAGATATATATAACAGGTGGCTCAAAATAAGATAAGGGTAAATATATTATAGCTGTCTTGCAACACTCTTCAGTTTCTCTAATTGTTTTTTAATAGTAAGAATACAAAGCCGGTTCTAGCCCACCAGTGGCGTACCTAACCAATTGACGTTGACATTGACTCTTTGACATTGACACATTGACATGGACATTGACATATTGACATTGACACATTGACTTGACATTGACACTATGGTAAATGGGCCGTTCTAAATCATCTAAACATTAATTCGTTCATTTTTTTTCGTTGGGCTATCATCGCAGTCCTCCAACTACGCCACTGCCTTCAAATATCTGAAATTTTTGCTGGCTACCATTTCGAATGCGATGCACTACGATGCAGCACGTGGACCGAGCCGCGTAAAAAGAGGTCCGATGTTAATTTTTCAAATAAATAAATAAATAATTCATAATGTCGGTGCCCGAATCTTCAGTTGTATATGGACACGTGCTTTTCACATTTTTTAGCGGAGAGAGAGGTTCGCAGCCTTATAAGGCCGCAATACTACGGTGTGAATAACTGAAGAAGGCGGATAATGACTGCTGAAAAATAGTTTTTGGTTACATGGAGTATACAGGATGATTCGAGTTTGAACTCATAGAAGGAGCTCTAATGGTCAGAGAAATTAAAAAAAAATCTGCTGATATGTCTTATGTATGAAAGAAATGTTTTGGAAAACAGATGAAACGAAATTTTGCAAAAATTTTTTGCCTGGACGATTTTAAATTCGAAAAAATTGAGTTTTGCAATGTTGTTTCTCATTCACATTTTGAGCCGACTTTTTCGTACACCCTGTGGATACTTTGGGAAATTCGATTGGTGCAAAATGCTCATTCAACCTTCAATTTTCATGGACCAGTTGATGCGTATCCCAAAAAATTGGTATCTACATAAAAATGACATTTGTTTGATGAACTGCATCTGTCACTTTTTTTAGAAAAACTTGAATAACTCAGAAACTGTCAATTTTGGGTGTGGGGTGTGACACATAAAATCGAGTTTAAATCGTGAGAGGAATTCAGAAATCATAAAATATATAGGGTGTTCTATTTGAAAAAATTGAGTTTTGCAATGTTGTTTCTCATTCACATTTTGAGTCGACTTTTTCGTACACCCTGTGGATACTTTGAGAAATGTGATTGGTGCAAAATGTTCATTCAACCTTCAATTTCCATGGACCAATCGATGCCCATCCCAAAAAATTGGTATCCACATAAAAACGCCATTTGTTTGATGAGCTGCATCTGTCACTTTTTCCAGAAAAACTTGAATAACTCAAAAACTGTCAATTTTAGGTATGGGGTGTGATACATGAAATCGAATTGAAATCGTGAGAGGAATTCGAAAATCCTAAAAAAAATAGGCGATTCTAGTTTGGATAACAAAGATGGCGCCACTTCCGGAGAAACATTTCCCCTGTCCGGATTCGCCGATTGGTTTCGATACAAATCTATAGCAGTGGCCCCATCGCCGCACCCTGCGGCCCTCCTCGTCAATCTCGACCCGAGGAAGACCAAAAACAATCGAGCATCGACCATAAATCCGATGCAAATCCGAAACGAAGAAATCGAGACCGGCTAAAAATGGGCTCGGTATCACAACGTCATCCCTTTTATAGTGGGCATTGGAGTGCCCTTTCGTCGGAATCTGTATCGCATTCGGACTGAATCCAAATTAGTAAAGGCAGTTTTCAGCCTCGGCTATCAAACGTCAAATATGGTGTGGCATGCCGATGCGTGCACTGAAAAGCATGCACAGCCATGGGGGAGAGAGGGGAAGTGATGGTGTGCCTTCAACTATCAATAGGGGAGACCACGAAAGCATTTTATTTCATTTGAACCGGCTTCAAGATCAAATAAAATAATGAAAATAGTGCACATGAAATTGCTCTGAAAAAAATTATGAAATATCTGAAAAAAACGATCAGTTAAAAACCCCACAAAATCATAAATTTCAATCAAACCGGCTTCAAGATCAAATTTAATAATAAAAAATATTGTTGATGAAATTTCTCTAAAAAATGTTACGAAATATCCAAAAAAAATCTGTTAAACCCGACAAAATCATAAAGTTGATTCAAGATCAAATAAAATAGTGAAAAATATGAAATTTCTCTGAAAAATATTATTAAATACTCGAAAAAAAATCAGTTAAAACTCCACAAAAGCATCGATTTGATTCAAACTGTCTTCAAGGTCAAATATAATAATGAAAAATAGTGTATATGAAATTCTAGGACTTCTGCGGATATTTTATGGTTATTAATTTTCCAGTTTCAATATGATTTACACAAAAAAAATCAATACCCGCATTACGATTGAGGTTATGTTTACAGTTAAAGTTCATGAAAAGTGTACTCACCGTGATTCAGAGTGGAATGATTGAAACTAGGAAATATACTATAAAATACGAAGCAGCTGATTTTCATGAAAACTCTGACGAAATGATAACTGAAGACAATATCACAGAAGCTTTTTTAGTTTTCTATTTCTTCTTCTTCCAATTTTCACTTACAAAATATCACACCTAGTTTCTTTGTGCCACTGTGTACGGTTATCATCTATCAGAAACGAAATAAATCTATATAGGAAAATATGAAATACATCAAACTCAATATGGCGTACAGTCTAAAAAGTCTAAGATATAATGAATTCAGATTGAGCCATAAAAATATTGTAGCGCTTCTATAAACGGCAGTTTATTTCCTAGAATAGAAAACCACAAGTGAGTTTGTGATATAAAAATATAAGAATCCAAAGTGGTAAACTAGGTACTACCAATTCAGTGTTATGGAACTTAACAATAGAATATCAGGTTTACGATATATAAAAGACATTACAAATATGATGAGGGCACTTTTTTGTCTCTGAAAACAAACAAGAAGAAGAAGAAACATTTGATTACTCTTTTGTTTCATTCATAAGTTCCAAGTCTAGTTGAACTATTGGTATTTAGATATGGTAGTAGTGATAGCGCCCCAAAAAATACAGTGTTGCTGCTCCTCTTTTTTCCAAGGATACTCCGAAAAACAAAGTAAGGTTTAGTGTATCATTGAAATTGTTTCGAAAAGACTGTTCAGTATCGTTAAAAAAAGGAGAGCTGTCATCACTACCCTGCCCAAATGAATACTCTATTATTCAACTGCATTAAAATCATCTGTCAGAAATGCTTCAGTGTTACTTTTAAATGAAGCGTGCTGAAAGGAATGAAATACTTCACTGT
Source organism: Plagiodera versicolora (assembly GCA_037013635.1). NCBI lineage: Eukaryota > Metazoa > Arthropoda > Insecta > Coleoptera > Chrysomelidae > Plagiodera > Plagiodera versicolora. The sequence continues at coordinate 731,016 of CM072992.1, forward strand.
TTCTAGGATAATTAGTCTGAGACTCAACAAGACTTCGTTTGAGTTATATAATTGTTGTGACGCCTCGAATGAATTTAATTGTCGAAAAGTCATTATATTATTTCTTTGGGTATAATTGAGATTTGTCAAGTCAGATATAAATGAAATGATCCTTCCTAGGGGTGATAATTAAAGGATTATTCAGGGATTCTTCGTGAACATTGTTGTTGTTTCTAATTGAAATTTCTTCTGACAATTTAAAAACTGATCAATCATTCCCAGAATTTTCTCACTTTGAATGTCATTAATTTTATAAAAACTACGCAGGAAAAACCATTTTTAATCATTTTCCCATTTCAAACATCTTCAAAACCTTGTGATAATTATCCAATTGCATCGAAATACAGGGTGTCACGTGAGTACATGGCCAAACATGGTCGTTTCTCAAGTTCATACAGGGTGTTTGACAACACGCAGTCAGATCGTCACTCGTCTTGGAATACTCTGTTCCCTGAAGTTTTTTTTGCAAATGTTTTCGTTAAAAAGATACAGCGTGATGAAGCTTTGCCATATTTGAAACATTTTGTGTATCTTCGAAATAACGGATTTTCAAACATTTATCGCAGAATAAAATATTTTTGAAATGGATATTTTCAGGTATTTTAATTGAAATAACGTGTGAGAAAAAATGAATCCTTTCAACTCTGTGTCAACTTTCAATAAAAAAAAATTATAATACTCTTGGAACTTAGCAGTGATATGATAAAATGAAACACGAGTATTATATTAGAAAAAATATTTTATTTAAAACTTCATGGAGAAGATAATAAGAGGACGGGACGGAAAACATTGGTCTGTTTTTCCTATGTACAAAAACTGTAAAGAGGCAAACATTGATGTGAGCTCTGCAGAAGGAACCTAGCCTAGATATAATTTAATAAAAAACAATCTTAAAAGTAATAAAAATAACAAAACATCAGTCTTCATTCAGATTTGATAGGCGGACAACGGTCAAAAAGGTAACTTAGAGTGGCAGTGTGATGTTATTCCAGCCCCAATGAAGATCATGATCTGCAAAAAACAAAGAAATCATTAATCCACAAAGCACAGCACTCTCGCTTTGAGATCACGCATCCATCGCTTGTCAAAACTCCAATAAAACACTATTTATACCCGAGCTTATGCAAACTGCAGAGCCTTTGGCATTGGAACACCGACCTTGACGATGCAATAAGGAAACTATTCTACTTTTGCTATCCCCGATGAGATAATACCAAGCAAAGACCTCCACGCTGCACGTAAAAACAACACGTTACAGGTTGCAGCCACCAAACTCGCCTGATTCGGCCCCATCGGACCCGAAAAGTCAATGATCCCGGCGCGCATGTGATGTGCATCGGAATTTTGATAATGCAATCACGTAGGTTGTTGAATTTTTGGGAACGAGGAAGTGAATCGCTGATTTCGACATTAACAATTTAAATTTGGCTATGGCGAGGTCATCGGAGGCCATGGGAACTACGTCGGGATTCAGGTGGAGGTGCATTTTTGCTGTTTGGTAGCTTTGTGCAGTGATTGTTATTGTAAGTCATCGGGAATTGTTAGTTTTCTCAAGGCGAGCGTATGCATCAACGAGTTATGAAACTGTGGAGGTTGTTAAGTGGGCGAAATCTCAAAAGTTCGGTCAACAACCGCGGAGGAATCGACTAAAATGGCACCTGGGGCTAAGGAGATCCCTGGCACCATCACAAAAGGAACAGGAAGTGAGTTGGATGAGCAGGAAGTCCCAATTCACTTTCCTGGTCCATTTGCATCTTCTCCAGTTTATCCTTTGGCACTTTTCTTGCGATTTCCCCCAAACGCTTTGGTGAGAGGGTGAAAACCACTAACCTGAGTCTCTTGCGTCTGCAACTGGGCGTTTTTTGACGCCCCCCATTGCCTCTGTGCGGCCACATCCTTCAGTAGAGCCCGGTGGGGTCCAGACTCTTGCCTCCTGTCATCACCATCTCGCTGTCCTCTTCCTACCCTTATTTCCCAACAAAGTCTCTAACAACACCAAGCACTAGTACTGTCCAGTGGGGTCCAATTGTCCAGCAGCCATCGTGGAATCGAATCGGAGCAGAAGAATAAATACAACACGAGTGAAGATGTCGTAGTTAGAACGCAGAGAGCGAGCACGTCACATCGAACGTTCGATTGAGAGTGAGGCAACGTCGGTTGCGCTGCGCTTTTATGTGGCGAGGAAAGTGGAGGGGAGACCGTCGGGACGCTAGCCCTGACCTAGTTGGAGGCTTCGCGATTGGTCGGGGCGATTGGTCGACCACGGGATTGGCCGGAGAGGCAGGGTAGTTTTGGGCGAGGGTGTGTCCGAGGTATCGCGTGGTTCCGGGTTTTTTTCCAAGTGGAGTGGTTTCTTTCAGGTGGTGCAGGGGTTGTTTGTAATTGGTTGTTATGGGGTTGTGTCGTTTTTTGATACAGGGTGGCTCAGAATTCAACGTAGACGTAGTAAAATGGTAAACAATGCGTCAATAATATTACAAACAGCGAAAAACGTTGTAAAAAATTCAGGAGGCATTTTTTTTCGACCAACATTTATTTCAAGCCAAGAAATGTTGACACAATTTGTAGAAATCTTTTTTTTTTCTTTAATTGTATCAAAATTAATGAGGAATATTTTTGAATTACAAATTTTTCTCATATAAAATAAAATGTGATTTCTATCTACATAATGTATAGTTTCTGCATTCTTCATGGTCTAGACAGGGTGTTTTTAATTCCTGTTTTTTCTTTCGAACATAATCCAACATACAGTGTGGAACAGCTAAATGGAATAAATTCGATAACGAATAAATGAGAGCGTGTTGGGAAAAACGCTCAGACACGTCGATTCGTATATTCAGATAGGCATTTTTTCCCAAAAGAATAATTATATAGGGGGTGTCATGTGACAGTGGCCGATACCAACTCTCTTATTTTGAATACAACCCCCTGTATATTTTTAGTTTTTTGGATTCTCCAGAAAATTCTAGACATGGCTATCTTCAACTGTTTCAGAAATAATGAGTGTTTTCAGATGTATTACAACAATTAACAATAAAAAAAGGAAATTATTTTATTTCACAAATAATAAAAAAAAAACAAGAAAACATTGATTTCAATGTGATAGATGTTCAAAATGTCGAATTGTACATCTTTTTGTAAAATAAACACAGCAACTTCAAGCTTTTCTGAATTTCATAACCTCAAAAATCATGACTATTCCTTTGTCACCTGATGCCAAGTAATCGTTTTAGTCATAGACACAATTTCAAGCATTATTATTTCTATAAAATAAATACACCTCACTTGTTTTCTCTCGTTTTACAATAGGCTTGGGTTCTTGAATGGTTTTACCCAAATAAATAAATAAATAAAACTTTTACATGCCTCAAAGCAATTGTGATTTTCATACCTGGACTGGACTTTCTCTAGTTTTCTTGTGGTCACTAGGTATACAAATATTCAGTCGTGATAAAAGTAATGAGTAGTTCACTTGATTTGTATCGATTGAATAATGCGATTATTATTATTATTGTTGTCTTATTCTTCGCCATTTTTCGTGATAATGAAATTGGATTTATGTAATGAATCGGAAATAATTTCTTTGTTCTGATTAGATAATTTTTATATAACAATCAGCTGAATCTCTATTACATAAATCAAGTTATTTTTGTGCTTCTTGAATGGACTAATTGAATATCTTCCTGTAGATTCTGACAGCCTAATTAAAAAACCCCTACTTCGTTGAAAAATCACCCTCTCCAATTTTGACATTGTTTTCGGAAACACCCTGTATACATTCACGAAAATAAATTGTTTAAAGTTCATGCAGAAATCGCTGGTGTAAGAATCTTCAATCTGGTTTATGATTAAAATTAATAATTTTGCGATTTGAAACATGAAGCCATTGAACTCTTGAAGCCATTTCGATATCATCGTGAGTCATTTTAATAATTTCGGTTGTGAACGTGTAGGTGCAATGAAATTAGAAATGTTGTTTAAACTTGCGAGAATAGCTTCGACGATTCATTGAAATGAATTTTCAGTTGATTGAATATTGTTTATACGTAGCTACTTTTTCATTTTCGATTAAGAGCCAAGTGGATTTTTTTGAGAGTTATAAGTAGTTTTAATTTCGAAATGGCAAATAAATCTTTTTCACAATGATACTTTGACAGGTGATTTTTTTTTCGAAAGTTGCAAAGTTTAAGGACTTATTCGAATAAAAAATTCTCCAGGTCAGATCTTTACCCAAAAAAAAAAATAAAATCTTGATATTCTATAAACCATTCACGTTATTTTCTACTATCTGATTTTTTTATGAATGTGAAATTCATTGTATTGAAAAACCCGGTTATTATGAGCTTGTTTACAACTGGCTAACGTGAGCATAAGAATTTTAATATGTTTTTTATGCTTCCTATGAAAGTATGTTAATAAGTCTTCACTAAGGACAACGTTCACTTATTGTTCATTTTACTTTTATGGTATTGATTTGTGTCAAATACTCGCGAAATGAGTCCTCTCTCATCAACCATTCATCGAGAAAGAGGATAATAGTTGTTTGAATGTTATTCGATCATTAGAAATTCGACTTTATCATCATGGGAAAGTTATCGAGAATTTAATTGAGTTTGTACATTTGAATCGATGGTCATGGCGGCTTCAAATTCGATAAGGGCATCATTTTGGTCCGGCTAGGGGGATACAAAAACACGAATAACTCGAGAAATGTTCTACGTATGGAGGAAGGGAGTTCAAGGTCGTGTCCAGCGCATCCAAACACCTTGTATAGGAGTTTCCAAGCTTCGAGAATGATTGAAAATTACAATAAAATATCGTCAGAACTAAAGTTTGTTCGAGTTTATATTCTAAAATATAAAATTCTCTTCTGACTTTTCAATTTGAAACTTCACTGCTTGTATGGGTGTCTTGAAATTGAGGTTTTTGGAAGTTTTCAGGGCACTTTTGGGGAATTTTCAGAACTTTTAGGAATGGTGGACATAAAATAGTTTGAAAACTGTCACAGAAAAGAAGTTCAAGGTCGCGTCAGAACTATAATTTGTTCGAAATTATATTCCAAAATATAAAATTCTCTTCTGACTTTTCAATCTGAAACTTCAGTGCTCGTATGGATGTCTTTGAATTGAGGTTTTTGGAAGTTTTTGGCGCATTTTTGGGAGTTTTTGGGACTTTCAGGAATGTTAGAAGAGAAACTCATATTTTGAAAAATAAGCTCGAAAAAACTTTAGCTCTGACGATATTTTATTGTAATTTTCATTCATTTTGTAGTTTTTAAACCCCTATACAAGGTGTCTAGGATGTGCTGGACACGACCTTGAACTTCTCTTAGTTTTTGGGACTTTTAGGAATGTTAAGCAGGAAATAGTTTGAAATGATGAAATCGATGACTCAATTTAAGTCGTATTACTGAGCCTATTATGAAAAGAATATTGGTTTCTCATAGAAATTCTGAGAAAATATGGACATAGGACAAAGCAATGATTTTTCCAAAATCTCGAATGTTATTCAGGAGTTTTCAATTCCGATGCAGCTTTTTATTAAATTCGCAACAAATTGTAAACAAACCAAGAACATCTCTCGCAGATGTTCATTCCTCAATCACCCAAAAATCGACGAGCAATTCTCAAAAGAGCGATCACTTCTCGCCGACATCTCAGTCCATTGTCCGGCACCAGATTGCTCGCCTTCAACAAATCGGACTATTTTCCGAAAACACTCCCGCCTCACGTACCTCTCGACGGGCCGATCGATGAATGACCATCGGTCAGAACACACACGTGTAATCCATGAGCACACCTTGCTCCACAACCACCCTTCGTCAGCCCAATTAACGCTGGGCCTTCACCCTTATTCTTCCTAATCCTCCATTGAGCTGGTAGTCTTTATAAAACCATTTGTTATGGGCTCTTTAACCCTTTGACGATGGCTCGTGGCCGAAGACATCGGGTGGAAAGACACGAGGACGACGTTGCCAGGTGGAGGGACGTCGTCAGATGAATGGGGTAGTTTGGGGGTTGTGTCCAAATTGTGTACGGTGACGTTCGATGAAATTTTTGTGATTTTCTCGAGGAATTTAGAGTCGTGTTGTTTTTAAAGTTGGTGAGAAGGTTTCCAGAGCATTGACATGGAGTTTTTTCTGTGCTTTTTGGGTTTTTTGTCATTTTTGAGACTTTTTCAGGCGAATTTATTTTTTGAAATTCAGATTTTAGTCGTTGTATAGTCTTCAAAGTTAGTATGGAGGCCTTTAGAGCATCGACATAAAGTTTTCTTGAGTGTTTTCTGTGGATAATTAGGGTTTTTGGGTTTCTTGTCATTTTTGAGAGTTTTCGAGAACTCTTTTGAAATGTAATATCTCGAAAACCACGACACATAGAGGGAATCGGATTTCTGCACTGTTTTCAGCGCCTCTCAAACACCTCGGAAGCGAGTTTTCAGGCGAATTTATTTTAGGTATTCAGATTTTAGTCGTTGTATAGTCTTCAAAGTTGGTATGGAGGCCTCTAGAGCATCGTCATAAAGTTTTCATGAGTTTTTTCTGTGGATAATTAGGTTTTTTGGGCTTGGAGAATTTATTTCTTGAAATTTTGATTTTTTTGAAGGATTCTAAGTCGTCGTAGAGTCTTCAAAGTTGGTATGGAGGCCTCTGAGCTTTGACATGGACTTTTCCTGAGTTTTTTCTGTCGGAAATTGGAGTTTTTGACTGTTTTGATGAGAAATATCTCGAAAACCATGATAGATAGAGCAGAACGGTTCCAGGACCGATTTCAGCACCTCTTAGACCCTGTAAGCTTTTTCAGGCGAAAATAAAGCCTCCAGAGCATTGACATAGAGTTTTCCTGAGTTTTTTCAGTCGGAAATTGGAGTTTTTGGTGGTTTTTGACTGTTTTGATGAGAAATATCTCGAAAACCATGATAGATAGAGCAGAACAGATTCCAGGCCCGTTTTCAGCACCTCTTAGACAGCCCTGTAAGCGTTTTCAGGCAAAAAGAAAGCCTCCAGAGCATTGACATAGAGTTTTCCTGAGTTTTTTCCGTCGGAAATTGAGGTTTTTGGTGGTTTTTGACTGTTTTGATGAGAAATATCTCGAAAACCATGATAGATAGAGCAGAACGGATTCCAGGACCGTTTTCAGCACCTCTTAGACAGCCCTGTAAGCATTTTCAGGCAAAAAGAAAGCCTCCAGAGCATTGAGAGCCTCAACCTGTCGAGTTTATTCGGTTAGAAGCTCGATTCAAGAATGGAATAATTCTTTTGTTCATTTGCTTCCGGAAGAATCGACCTGAACAATCATGGAAACACGAATCGTGGCACCAAATCGCATGCACGTTGTCGTGTGAAGATTCCTCCAATTCAGCAACGAGGAAGACGATGGCAAAGTCGACGACGACGAAGAAGAAGAAGAAGACGTCCCACCTATTGTCCTCGTCCCGTACTATCGCGATCACGACACAATAGGATTCACCGGCCTCCATTCTCATCCGCCACTTCCTGTATCTTCGATTCTTCCGCATCTTTCGCGACTCCTTGGTCGGGTTCGATGGCCGCCGATGGTACCCTAGTGAACTATCGGTCAGTAGCATACTGAACTCGGCGTCGCTAAAAGTACCATCGCATCGCCACCAAGAGGATGTTCGGTGTTGCAATTGCATCAGGAGGAGATCGAGAAACGAGGAGCGTTTTGTATGTGCACCAAGTGGTGAGGTTATGGGGCAGATCCGAATGTTGGAAACGAGCTGGATCGCTGTTGGACTTGCTATATGCTATGTTGTTTTTTTTTTCGTTGCATAAGAAGCATTTTCGAATTTTTTTCGTGGATTTTGGGCTCTTTGAGGGGTTCCAAGTATCCTTGACTTTTTCAAGATGACATATCTTGATTTTTTCGAAACTTTCAGTCGTCGTAGAGTCTTCAATGTTTTGGGTACCTCCTTTGAGTATCTATTTTCGAAAAATTCGCCATATAGTCTTCAATCACATAAATCAAGTGGATATCGCTTGGATCCATCTCCATCATAAAAAGAATGACAAATGCTGCAAAAACTCAAAACCGCCTAGACATCCAAACAATTGATGAACTCTTCACTCGTGACTGCTAAAAGTTCACATATCCAAGTCGAGAAGATAAGTGGGGGGGATGAACTCGAACCTTATTGATTCAACATGACGCAGATAAGTTTACTTATAATCGATTCCGAACGTATCTTGTGCTGGTGCCTACTCCTCTTCCCCCCACAGATCCCCCCTTCTCACCTTTCGCGCTCTCAAAGTCATCGTCCTCGCAGAATTGCATGTGACGTCACGACAGAAGGGGTGTTTTTGGGGGTTACTGGTTTCCAAAGTCATCGTTATTGTTTCAAGGATGAATTTCTCCTATACATATATAGAAATAGAAGAAGAAGACGAAGAGACACCAGGAACGTCTGTTCAACGCTTCAATTTAACTACTTTGGACCACTTTGTATATTCCTTCTATTCACTTTTACCATCCATATAAGTGAAACATCTATCGTTCTCGATTTTTCCATCATCTTCACTAGAAATGTACGTCACCAACTTTCGGTATCATCCAAACAGAAATTAACCTAGTTTTCTCCAAACATTTTTTTTCTAAACGACCCAAATAAACAAGCGAATCTATTAATTGCCAATGAAGTAGACGTACATCAATCTTCGATCGATCAAGAACCATTTGAACAGAGTAGGTCATTTAGACCAACTTTCCCAGAAGAGAAATGGCCAGAGAAAGTTGAATTTGGCGACTGAATTCAAGTCTATGATGATTATGGTAGATTGCAAAAACAAGCTAATACGTATATATTTTATATTTAATACATTAGAAGAAATCGAGATTCCAAATTTACATTTCCAGAAGATTCAGTTTCTTTTCGAAAAATATATTTCGATAAGGAAACTCCACTGAATTTGCAGTGAATATTCGTAATATTATTAAACTAGATGTTTCCGATTTACAAAATCTGTTTCCTGCTTTTGAATTTTGTACTGTTTAATTGATTCGAAAATCATTTGTCTCAATCACATAAGTAATGAGAGTCCACTGGGGTTAATTCCCCCTACCCCTCCTTGAAAAAAACAAGAGACAAACGCTAATTAGATGGGTATTCGTTATTCAAAACCCGTTTCTATATTTGGCTGTGGATTTAATGAACCAGTTGTTACCAGTAAAATTTAAGAAGCCTCAGCATCATTCGAATTTACCAGATTTCAGGGAATATATGCATCACACTATCGAATTCTTTTACTCTTCAACAAAATCGTGTAGCATAATTTCACACAATGAAAAGTATACCAAGCTCTTCTTCTTTCTTTGGCCTGTTTGAATAAACAATTGACAGTTCTTTGTCAACATCCGAAACTGTCTAATATCACTGCATATGTACTTTAGACTTCAGCTTTGTTTATTATTGAAGTCGACTATATTGATTTTTATTTTTGTCCATAGGATCATTGATATCTGAGGATAAAATCTCGGAAAAGATGGAAAAGTAACATTTTTTTTCAAGATATACCAAAGTGAACTCTCAAAAAATATCGTGAAGACTACTGAAGATTTTGTGTGGAGATGAAGAGTCTATGAAAGCATCAATTTATTGTGTTTTTAGCCGTACACCATCTGTCAGTATCATTAATAATAATACTTATGTCCACATCATTTGTCATTTCAAATTTCAGTAGATTTTATAATATTGCAACATGTGTTAGCGTTTTCATGAATACAGTGACGAAGATACTTCAGAGTAAATAATTCTTGCTCCTTGTCAAACCTTCAAAAAAGCATCAATATAGAAAGCGACGAGTCCCTAGTAGGATCCTTGCGGTACCCCCAATGATGATACGTGCGATTTCGCCAGTAACACTGGTCGTGACCGAAACTAATATGAATTCGGCAACACCTCTTGGCGGAAGAATACTCTGTCTTTCTCGAGATGCTGAATCGTCGGTCACTGTCTCCAAGAGCTCTTTAGTAATGATTTACAGTGTTGCCGGTGCTTGGCTTTCGAAGGTAGGTGCTGGGAGGGTTTTTTCGTTGTTTTGAGCGCCTCTCGAACATCTGGTATGCGAGTTTTCAGGCGAATATATTTTTTGAATGCTCGAAATTGAAAAAAGGTGGCCCCTTATGATTTTTTCGAAACATTCAAAGTCTTCCTGGAGTCCTCGAACTTGGTATGGAGGCTCCCAGAGCATAGACATGGAGTTTTTATAAGTTTTTTTCGTCGGAAATTGTTTTTTTTTTGCATTTTTGACCATTTTTGACTTTTTTGACATGAGATATCTCGAAAACTATGATAGATAGAGGAAAACGGATTCCAGGACCGCTTTCTGTGCCACCTAGACACCTTGTATGCGAGTTGCAGGTAAATTTATTTTTTGAAATCCGTAAAATATGCCAAAACTTGTGAGCAAACTGGTGACCATGAAAAAAACCCAACACCGATGCAATTTTCCATCACCAATGACGTTGCCGTCCAAATCTCGAAATGCGCTAGTACTAGCTACAAAATGGCCGATTCGGCATCGTGGTTGGCAAATGGTAAATGACCGCGAAGACGGTTCATCGACCGATTCAAGCCATGACCTACTAACTTCGCGAGGTCGATGATCTGCCATTCTAGTTTCGCGGTTCTTTCGGTCAAACAGCCCGATGCATCGCCGGTTCAACTTTGGAAATTTCATCTCGGATACAACAAAACATATTTCAACCGAAGATTTTACAAGGTGGGTCCTTAAGACTGGGACGAGATTGGAATGATGATAGCTGGGAATATGCCTCATTATGTCTACAAAGCTTCAAAAGTTTCTATTGAGTACTTTTTTGAAAAAAATGGCGAAAATGTGTGTCCCTACATGTTGACTAGTCAAAGAAAGCATCTCCAAACAATACCTGACATATCATTAATGAATAATAAGAAGAGTAAAGGAGCTAGATGAGATCCCTGTGGCACCCCAGATGTACCAAAGAAGCAGTGAGCAATTCGAATCCAGACTCTGTTTATACCATTCCTACCCTTTTCATATCCTATCGTGAGAAAATTCTAGTCTCCTCGAGCTTGGTGTGCAGAAAAAAGATCGCTCACCATAGGAAAAAACAATTCCGCATACAGTGCTGACGAATTAGCAAGAACCAAACAAGTAGGAGCTACTTATATCGCGTGTGTACGATCACTGAGAAGCTTTTATGGTATGTGTGTTTCAGTCTGAGTAAGGCATTATTGGTAGACCTGCAACTCAAGCGATTTTTCATTGTCGAAGATGTTACTTTTGCAAACAACAAATATTTCATTAGGTGTCAGCAATTTGAATATTATGTTTTGGCTCTGGAATGATACCCAGAAGACTCTACCTTGCTTCAGGGTATGCAGGCTAGGTCCTCCTTCAAGTAAATTGCATTTTGTTTTGCCACTACTCCTTATACAGGGTGCTTCACAGATTGGGTTAGATCAAACTTTGTTCTGTACTACTGCATTTCCGGTTCAAGTCTCCTTATTTGAGTCAGACCTCTTCAGTGAAATCCCTCGATCAAATCGTTTCTTAGTATCGATCTACCAGGTCGTCACTCCGTACTAAAAATCATGTGATTGATTCGTATCAGGCGAATCGCTTCAGGTCAATATCCTAAAATCTGTCCAAAAACCGTGAGTCACTCTTTCACAATATGGCACAATACGCGACTCTCCTAATAGAATATTTACTTTCTCGAAGATTATTCTATTGATTAGCACCGCGAAAAAGTATGTCGACAGAAGCGGTCTTTTTAAAAATTGAAAACAGCCTGTCGCGCATAATTTATGTTTGGCGATGTAAATGAAAGTACCAACTGCCAAAAGACGTAAACAAAACATTAATGTGCGAAATGATGCTGATGCTCGCGATATTTCAAGAACAAACACAACCCAAATTCTCCACAAAGTGTATTTTGGTGATAGCTGTCATTTGGGTCAAAGAGAATGAACTCTAATAAAGTAATTGGTACTAATTTTTTGCAGTGTTTGTATAGCCTCAATAACACTTTTATGAGTGCTCCTAACACTAAGAAGGTATTTTTCCTTTCAAACGAAGTTTTTCTTCGAAAGTAGAGCTTTCAAGTATTAACAACACTGTAGGATCCTTTTAATCTTTGTTGTTCGTCAAAAAAATCTCAAATCTAGCTACCTCAATTCCATCTAGAATTCTTCTAATGGAATGAGCAATGAAATAAAGATTGGCGAATAGCTGAGGAATAGTCAATGGATAAATAATGAAGAATCAAAGGAAAATTGATGAATAAATGATAAAGAAATAATGATTAATGATTAGGAAACAATCAATGATTATATTATGAATAATAAAAGAAAATGTTTGTGAATAAATAATAAACAATGTGAATAATCAGGAAGTACATAAAGAATAACTAAGGAATAATCAATTGATGAATAATGAATAATCAAAGAAAATTCGGTGAATAAATTATAAATAAATGATGAATGAAGATTGACGAATAATTGAGGGATAATTGATGAATAAATTATGAATATTCAAAGAAAATGTTTGTGAATGATTAATAAACAATTGGAGAATAATCAAGAAGTGAATGAAGATTGACGAATAGCTTAGGAATAGTCAATGAATAAATAATGAATAATCAAAGAAAAGTTGGTGAATAAATGATAAACAAATAATGAAAAATCAGTAGATAAATGAATATTGATGAACAATTAAGGAACATAAATATGAATATTATATACGAGTAATTAGGAAATCATCAACGAATAATCAGAAAAGAGTTGGTGAATAATTAATAAACGATTGATGAATAATCAATGAATAATTTTATGAACAAATCATGTTTCTATGTCATTTTATACTTGACATGGAACATTATGACAATTCATTGAATAGGTATGCAAGAAATACGTATCGCTATGGATTTTATATGAATAAACGCCGAATCGATTTGTTTGCAAAAAGACCGTGTTGAGAAATAGTAGGAAGCTGAGCATGCAATCAATTTCTTGTCAGCCTCTCGATTCGGTTTTTGTGCTGAATCAATCTTCGAAACTATGGCTGCCTTTCTCAAAGAAGACGAGTTTTCAGCTGGATGTCAATTTTAAATGGTATTCTAAGAAGCTGTTGTTTCGCCAGAATCAATTAGAAAAGTTGCGGTGACGTCACAACTGCCACACAACCGGGAAGAGCGATGGTTAATTGGCTATTAACTGAGTAATATGAATTATGTTATATTTTCGTCAATGAAACGTTCTCAGATGTCTCAAAAAAATAATACAGCCGGTATACTCTTGGTATAAGCAGTTCTGACGTCACAAAGAGCCTTGTTTTGTAAAGTTTCGCCAAATTCAAGAGTTTCAGAGGGGATGGTGCATGATAATTGCTAGAAAAAAATCTTGTACATCATTTTTCGTTATTACAGTCGATTCCAAAGCAAGTTTGCAGCAAATTGATGATTTTGTGTCCCCGAAAAATGGCTGCCGTTGGCGTACGGTGCACGCGCGAGCCGAACCTGTCCAAACACGCTGCAGGAAGCATTCCGAATTTTTTTTTTCGGTAGAATATCGCCGAATCGCAGTCAGCTGTGAGAGGACGCGGTTCTTCCGCAGGCCGTTCGTGACGTCACAGGTTAACGACCGTCGACGTCACGTCAGTTCAATGGCAAATCGCGACCCAGATCTCGCTCTGCTAAGACTGACAGAGAGGCGGGGAGAGAAAGAGACAGAGAGAGAGAGAAAAGGAGTGAGACAGACGGAGATGGACGAACGCTGATTTGCTGAAGTCTTCGAAAAATTACAAGGTTCTACACTTCGAATTGGAATGCCCGAAGGATATGGAATGAGCTAAGACACATTTACAGTGTGATTCGGGAAAAAAACAATTGATTGTGAATAGCGAGAGATTAAAAGTCGTCCTAGAGTCTTCAATGTTCGTATGGAGGCTCCCAGAGCACCAACATGGACTCTCCATGGGTTTTTTCGTTGAGAGAATGGGGTTTTTGGGGGTTTTCGTGGGTTTTTGGACTTTTTCGGTGTTTTTTGGAATTTGCAACATGAAATATCTCGAAAACTGTACTAGATATCGAAAAACGGATTTCACCACCGTTTTCAGCGCCCTTGGAGGTATTCAGGCAATTTTTTTTTTAATAGGGCAAAGGTACCCCTCTTGAGATTTTTTCCAAAATTTGTAAGTCATCGTAGAGTCTTCAAACTCAGTATGAGGGCCATGAGAAGGACTTGTCATGAGTTGTTTCCGTCAGAACTTGGGATTCGTCAGACATATCAAATTCGAAGGCATTTCGAAGGCTGTCAATTCAAAGCAACGAGATTTCCGACTCAATTATATCCTTCACCACACTAAAAACCATCGAGGAACCACAAAGGAACAGATGCCGAAATATAGAATTACATCGACCATCTTCCATAAAAAACCAAGACGTCTTCCTACGCTTAAAAAAATCGCACGTGCGGAAACTCAACCCTCTTCGTGCACCTTTCCACACACGCACGAGATTTTTTTCTCGATTGAAAAAAACTATGAAAGCCTCAATCGAAAGCGGAAGGAGAATCTGCGATCCCTTCAGGTAGATTCCCAAACTGCAGCCACATGTCGTGTGCCGAAACTAACACCTTGCCTTCTGTCATTGTCATTAACAGACTCGTGGATAAAAAACACACACAGAAAGTAACAGGGAAGCGGCAGATAGGGCGGAAGCGGATATGCTAGACAAGATTAAGTGCAGCTCAAGTATTTTCTATCGTGCATTGTCGATAATTATTGTTAGAACGAACACAGTGGTGTATTTTAGAATTCGCGAATTTTATCGTACACCTAATGATCTGGTATCAATGCTGCTCAAAAATCATGAATAACACCCTCAACGGGTGTTCTATGGTATACAGGGTGAGACAACAATGTCACTTGTCACAAAAAAATCAACTAACTTCATAAATATCACAGACACGTGGTTTTGACAGTTGTCAAACGTGACTGGGACTTCAAATGTCAAGAAACATCGAGCGTATTTTCTCCTTGAATTTTGAACTCAAAAATCGTGGGACGATTGAGAAATGTGCTCAGTTTGTTTTTATTTTCATTCATGTGGTGTTTCGCCAGATTTTCTTAGTTTTGCTGTGATGCTGTGACCACTGGAGCTACTTCTTTTGGTATTCCAGATTTTTTTCGTTCGTCAATTTCTAGAGTTCGTTCTAATTTTTCGCATTTTGCAAAATTCTTGAATCAATTTTTCATTACGATCAATCGCCTCTCGCAATAGGCGTGACTATAAAACCATGAATTTGCTCAAGACCTGCTTAAATATCAGATAAAACGACAAAAAATATTGCACATAAAATTTTTCAAAACAACATTCAGTAAAATCCGAAAAAAACTCCACTCTAAAACTATTAAATATCATTCTAACGCGAGTACTTGTGACGTATCAACGCTGGGAGTGCTTTCGCGTATTTTCTAACCAACTAAGCCACCATCAGCGGTGCTATTATGCATCAAAAAGCCACAGGTGTTATCTGTTGATGCCTGGAGTGAAGTGTAAAGGGTTCTCATGAATCGAAAAAGTTCTGGATCAAATCGATTGGTCAGCAAAAAGTTCCAATGGGCGGCAGTGACTAATGGACTGTTGAATGACCGATAGCAATTATCCCCAGTTAATTGGATAGTTTAATAAGCAGCACATTACAAACAAATCGTCACTTGAATGGTGGTTGATATAAATTCATGTTGCAAACTTTCTGATCCAAGCTATACCATCATGAAGAGAACCATCGTAAATGCTAGTGAAACCCAGAAAAGTCTCAAAGTGCTCCTAATGAATGGTATCCTACTGGTAAAACGCTTCAAAGAATGTTTGAGAAATTGCACATGGGCGTATCAATGGGGAGACCATCCGAGACATATCCAAAATTAATTCAAAGTGGATTACTTGAATTTACATCGTCGGAGAAAGACTTCTCGAAATGATTTGGCACTCCTAGAATCATCGTAGAAGAACCAAGACTTTGTCCAGACATAATCTGCTTCTAGATGTTATACAGTATCATGAGAATATCTTGCAGGTACGCCGCTGTTAGTGTGTTATTACTTCTAGTCATTATGCACAGCGTACATCTCAGACTTTTTCGAAAATCACTATTGGCGTTTTGTTTTTTTTTATAGGCGAGATGCCTTACTCTAGTGGTTATTACCATATTATGGTCTGCATTTTTTGTTCTGAAAGGGGTCTAGTCTGAGTTTCCAACAATTTTTCAGTAGAGCATGTAGTTGAAGGCTTTGAAGATTTTTTGCAACTGTCTAAATGCATTTTTGTGGTGATTATTCACTTTACGACGTTGCATTCTCGGAATTGTGGTGCCACGTCATGCATCAATGCAGTTTCTGTTTTCTGCAGATTTTTGAAATGATTACTAAACCAGGAGAGACAACTAGAATATAAATCAGGAAGAAACGACTCGTGATAGACATCTGAAAACCTCAAAGATGCCGATTGGTTCACAATTCAGTAGAGAATGTTGAAAGTATTCCGACCAATAGCAAATAGTTTCGAAATTTAGATCCATCAACTCGAGTAAATTAACATTTTTTCGAACCGGATATTTTAGACATCTGAATTATTAAATGCATTGGAACGTTGATAGTTGAATAAATCAGAAAAAAAACTTGCTCTTAATCGATAGGCATCAATGTAAATTTGAAGTTTCCATAGTGACATGATGAATATAATTATAGAAATACTGCTTCAGTTGTAATTTCATCGTTACCAACTATTTTTTCACATAGTAAGTACTCAATTTTCATAGATATCCATTCTACCAATGAAGAGTGTTCTGAAACTAACGCAAGTTTTGAATCTGCCGCCATTTGTTGTTGGCAAATTGACAGCTGACAGCTCAAAGCCAGCATAAATTCAATTTTGAGACTCCCTTATCTTTCGAAATAAATTTGGGTAGATTATAGTCTATTTGAGGTAGACAGATCTGACAGATTTGGTGATGCCAATATTGCAAAATAAAAAGTAACTATAACTACAGCAACACTTCGCAATGATGCCAAATTTATTTCGAAAGGAATATTTGTTCTGCTAATGAAGTTTGTTAATTCTTTGTCAAAGGATTTGAATGACAAACTTGACCTAACTTTTTATTAAGAAATTTCGCTGAAAAAAAAATAGAAGCAATACCTAATAAACTGTCAGCTATGTTGCCCCAAAAAAAATACAGACTATAGTTTTGGTGGTACATGTTTTGTTTATAACTGATTTGGCGTCACTTTTTTCAGCTGTGGTGATTTAGAATCCTGGTTCACTATCACTTCTCAATCAATTAATCACAGCTGCTTTCAAATACCTTTCCCATGTGGCCTCTGTCCTCTGAATTTTATCGAATCTCGCTCAAAGACCATTTGCTAGACCAATAATCGAAGATTCACCGTTAGATCCGTTCTCTTCCGCATTCGAAATACACCCCGTGTGGTTTTTTGAGAGCCGACAGGCCCTTCTTTTCCCAGAAAAGAACGGACATAGGAGGGCCACGAGTTTTTTATGAATATTGAATTTTTTTGTTGGTGCCAGCTTGTATACGGGGCCTTTTCAGTTCTCGTCACGGCTTTGTTTGGACTATTGGTCACTATGTCGAATTAAGGGTAGGTATTTTTTGCAACGCATTTCCTGGTTCGCTATTGACTTTCTTCACAGGGTGTTTCTTAATGATGTGGGGCTAGTCAAGGGTGTTCAATTGTTTGGAAAATTGATGATTATAGAAAGATGAGTTCTTTATTTTCTACTAGTACAATATTGACAACTGTTGCATTTGTTTTTCGACAATCAGAAGTGGGATTAACGAACCTATTGAAGTGACAATGTGCTTTTTCGCTCAAGGAGTTAAATTCAGTTAGAATTTAAAAAAAAACAATTTTTTAAATTTTTTTCGTAATGTACATATATTTAAGAGTACAGAAAATTTCATATCGTTCCGGTGAATATTTTCGAAGTTACACGCAAATTTGAAAAGGCGTGCTTGTGATTGCTTTTAATTTTTTTTTTGCGTCACTTCTCACTTGACAGGTGACACAAGTTTCATTGAAGTACATCGAAGTGATGATGTGACTTTTATATTTTGTATTGCATTCGAAAACGTGGGAATTATAACTGAAATCATGTCTCTAAACAACAGTTCTCGCTTTATCCGTTATTTGATATTTATAGTATATTTTCAAGGTATACCAGTCGGTAAATGATGATTTTTATGCATGATATATTAAATATTGCATTGGTCATTTGTGGATGCGAATAAAAGGAAATTGAACTAACGGAAAATCTACTGTTTTAATCGTCCCGTTTATCATTTGACCTTGAAATATTGGAGTATTTTTATATACATAGTTTTTCATCTTGACTCATTGACATTAAAGACTCTTCGAAAGTGAACATTAGTTTCTAAGCACCCCTTATATATTCATCATCAGACAAGAAAATCTATTTAATTTAGTAGAAAATTGTTCCAGATAGAAAAAACATTGCTACGAAAATATTGACAGTGACAACAACGTAACAATGTGTCATTTTTGACAACTGACGGATGATTACCTGTTCCAGTGTGTGAATATTTTCTGCTTCTCTTTCCCCTACAAGAAGAAATTATAGTGCCATACTATTATTATTCTTCGGTGGAGATTTATATGCAGTCCGCAATATAGTTCTAAGAAAGTTGAATCCTAGCCTAGCATATAATATGTCTAGTTCCATCGTAGAATGCAAATAGCTAATTTCTACTATAAAAATAAAAGTAAAAGGATACCGGGGAAATAGAAAGTAATATACTAACACAATACCACAATAATGTGGACGAAACTGAGTACGTCATTCCCAAAAGTGAGGTTATGTGGGTATGTTCAAGGAAATTTTCAATGAATAAGTCTGAAATTCGAATCAGAAGACTCGATAATATTGACACAACACTTAAAACACCGATTTTGATGTCTAATATGTGAGAAAAAATCGAAAAAAAAAACTATGAGAGAAGATAGTTCTGACAGATTTGGTTATTTTTCAGTACCAACAGTGTAAAGCAAAAATTACTACTTAACCACTGAGCTTCTGATTGGTTGAGGCATAGCTAGGAATATTTAGGCATTTATTACGTTCATTTCTATCAGCTGATACGCCCTGTACACATTTATATCACATATATTATTATACATAATCGTTCGCCTTGAAAATACGGAAAGATTGCAGACATATTATGTGATAAATAGGAATTTAAAGCCGCCTGTAATCTGAACATGTCCTTTGAATGCTGTAATCTATAATATAGAGTAAACAAAGTTATAGTACTCCCAATAAAAAGCCCTTTAGTGCTACAGAAAGCAAAAGTTTTCTTCCCAAAACAGCATGGGACTATTTTTTGCTACCACACTAAGAAAAAAAAAACTAATGGAATGCTTTCACTGCTAAAAAAAGGTTGTTTTGCCTTTTTACCCTTCACTTTGTTGTGAAGAAAAAACCAGATTATTAAAAGAGTTATCTCTTTCGTTTTTATTGCTCTCAATTATGGTCTCCCAGGTATAAGATCTCTTCCGTGTTAGCTACACTTTTTTGACAGGTGCTGTACATCTTGCGCAATTTTTTTAGGAAGGCGTGGATCTGCTTTTAGTTCCACGACATATGTCGATGGTCTGCCATCGAAAAAAACAATCAAAACATAGTATACAGGGTAGCCATAAGGTGATGCTAAATAATCAGTTTATGGTCCATATAGAAGTTCTTTTAAGAATGGATGGGCACTTCATTTTAGAAGAATGGGTCCAATGGGGTCAAATCTGGTGATTTCGCAGGCCTGCCATTATTATTTTGACCATCCCAAAGGCAACAAAAAAGTATTTATACTAATTGAAATGTTCCAACCAAGTCGAATATTTTTTTTTCAATTATTTGTTCGATCGTTTCATTCGTTAACACCCTGTATAAGTAGCACCGCGTATGTATTTCCTGCATAGATAAGACGAGTGTATGTTAATGGCACATTGACACGATGTAGGTTAGGATTAAAGTACACTTAGCTGGCCATTCAGAATAAGCAATGTCTGGCCGTATACGTGAGTAAATTACATACAGAGTGTTGACAATGTATGAAATCACCCTCTTGAACCGAAAGTTCCATCGAGTGACATCCAAGCTCTACGGGGATTAGTCCACTTGATTTTCTGGGGATTCTTCCGCGATTAAGTATTGGAAACGATAAAACGAGAAGAAATTAAGTTTGAGGTTATGAAAATATCTGTCGACTCATCTCAAAGTGAGCATCATTTGTATTATTAGATTGTCTTCGTGTCTTGAATCTTGAGTTTGCGTTCAACAACCTGTTTCCTAAATAAATAACTGCAGAATCCGTCTATTGTTTCAAGGACTATTCAAGGTCAAATAAAAGTGTTTTTTTTTGCATAAGATACGAGCTTTGTTTGTCTTTTACATCCTGTATGGTTTTGTGAGGGTGTATAGTGTGAAATTATTGAAATTTAATTCAGATGGAGCAGGATATCTAAAAATAAATCGTTATAGTAGGAAATACATTGCATTTGTTTCAGATGTGGGATGATATTAAAGGAGGAAGAAATATTGACGTACTAACAAGAAAAAACTGTTAACAATGTAATCCAAGAACGTTTTATGAAGTACTATAATAATAAAATCCAATTCGAAAGGCTGGTTCAAATAAAAAATAATATTTTTGGTCCTCAAAGTCTTCAAAAACTTGTCATTATTCTACATCTTTGTCGGTGCGTCCAAATATCGCAGGTAAAAAACAGGAGACTTTGCCCCTTTACTAATACTCCTCTTTACCTCGAGATGAAAATCAGTGATATTCGCAAATATTTCAACAAAAGCTTCAAAGCTATTGTGGGATTGTTATGGAGAAAGGTATTGGCGACCGTTTTGCAAAAGTAAATAACATTTTTATGACGAGTCCCTTGTCAAAATGCAAATGTCATCTTCATAAAAAATAGCACTTGGGTGCCTTCGGACATATTAAAAAAATACTCAAACCCCGAAACTTTTTAACTCGAGCATTGATTTTGACATTCAATATACAGGGCGATAGAAATAAATCTAGTTAAGTGAGAGATTTCACTTTCTTCTTAATGAAATGGAATGTGAAAATATCAAATATAGTGAAAGCTATCTCAAATGAGTTTAAAATATGTCGGTCTATTAAGAGAAAAGCAATAGAATTAATCGACCAACAGATTATTAAACTTTCAGTTTTTTGAACATGAGGGAAATGGTCACGGATTTTAGACACATTTTCTTGATTTGGAAATTATTTGATGATTTTTCGAAAAAACTTTGGACAACTGCAATTCCAAAAATGCTTTGTATTTGTTTTTTGACCCGTGCTTACAGACACTGCCACTTTTTTGACATTACTTCCATCATTGTACATTTTGGAAAATTAATGATTCGGCAACATCGCACCTGTTGATCATGTGACGTAAATATTAACCTAAAATAAACAGCCTGTATATCACGAAACACTGGCATTCGGTCTGTAAACATTTCTTTCATATTCATGCCGTGACATCGACACAGAATCTATCATCAGTGCATAAACTTGTTCGAAAACGATGGTTGATTTCAAGGTAGCCTGATTTTATTAGCTATTACACATTCTTCGATCTGCAAGCTGTTCTAATCAGGTATACGTAGACGAAGTTTTATGATTATTCCTGGTTTATTATTGTTTGATAAAACCAGTGATTTTTCTGAGAATTTTCTTACATTCATGTTGTTATTTTGGTGCATACTATAGTCTATTCATTCAAGGAAGACGCTTTTGACAGACTTGGTTATTTATCAATACCAACAGTGCAAAAAAAAGTAACTAAACTAACCACTGAACTTTTAAAAATCCATTATTATTTCGAATCTGCTTCAGACCATTTTATTATCAATTGAATATGTATGACATTTTTTGAGTGTCGTCCTTGAAGTTCTATTTTGTTGGTTACGTCAATAATTCATTTCCTTCAACAGTGTTATAATAATGTAAACATGATATAATCGGTAATGGTAACATTCGTAACAAGCTTTATGGTTTTTCAATTCAAGTGCACTTACAAGGTGAGCATTAAAATGATTCACTATTAATTATCGTTTGATTTATAGAAAAAAATAATTACTTCCAGATTTTGATGATTATTATACAGGGTAATGTAATTATTAAGTGAGTTTTGTGGAACACAGAACATCGCAAAAAGATCTGCGAATTGAACATCATATTATATTCTGATATACAGGGTGTCCTCCATTTCCAAATGTATAAAATACATTGTATGACATTTTCTGCTTTTTAAAAACGATGACGTTTATTTTCTCATCACCAATTATAATCATGAACTAATAAAAAATATCTTTCACTTTTTAGTACGATGTTAATGTTCAGATGTCAGTTTCCCCACTCTTATGGCGCTCAGCACATCTCCTAAAGAGTCAGTTACAATGCAATACAGGTGAAACTAATATAAGCGTGTGAAAAATTAGTTGTGATTCACAATTACAAATTATAAACGGGTTTTTGTCCCTTTTTTAATATCAGACAAAGACAAAATTGAGGTGATTTTCAGCTTCAGCAAACCGAAAACAAAAGAATCACTAGAAAAAACGAACGAAATAGCTTCGAATTCAAATGCTAGCTTGTGTTATTTTGTTCTGGTGGATTTTCGTAGACTTCCTCGTGCCAATGGTTTATTTGAGCCACCCTGTATTGGGTGAATTGGTAAGCCTGGAAACTAGTTCAGAACCAAACATGCCATATTAGTCCCCGCTAATTGCTGAACGACTGAATATTTATAATCGCACACAATTAAATAACTGAGCGGGAATTGAATAAAAACTGAAATATCGAAAGACTCTCGATAGAAAATGAATCATTTAATAAAGTTCAAGGCGATAATAAGATTATATACGTGACAAGCAGTGTTGGAGGAAAAATATGAGAAAATAATGTTTTTTTTCTCAAGGCTAAATTATTTATTATCTACTATAGCAGCAGATATTGGAGTTCTTTAATTTATTCATAGGCGAATCACAATGTTAATGTCGAAGAGTAATCATGCCCTATTTGGTAGAAAATTTCCGAAAAAATGTCATAAACAAGTTTGCTTTATTCTGAACAAAAATATCTCTTGACTTTTCTTAATTATTTCACGAAAAACCAGTCAGTTAAATGTTTAAATTTATTTGGTAACACCCTGTATTTCAGTACTGATGAGGAAAATCGTGCGATGATTCTTCAAAAAATGCATATAAGACGTTTTATTCGAAATATCTGAAATCCCAAAACTCTGTAAAAGAAGTGGCAACACTGCTTTGACAATATTTCGGTGGAGGACATTCAACTGCTTTATTGGAAAATGTTTGCAATGTCTGATGAAAACACTCAGTGTATTCGAAATAATTGAAGACGAGTACAAGACATGTCAGCAGTTTACAGAAAAATCCACATATTTTATGAGATATAGGGTGTTGCATTTGACCATTGCCACATGACACACTCTGTATAAGCAGTTTTTGTCGAAAAAATTGAGATTTTGTGGGTATTTTGGATCAAAAAAAGTTATGATATCAAGGTGGGGAAATCAATTATTTTTTAAATACATATTTCACTTTTTTATTTTACTTTGGAAACTCTTCTTAACGATCCCGAATCAACAGCTTCACGAATCTTTTCAGAAATCTCAAGCGTTGACCAGTTTATTCCGCATACGATCTCTCCATCTCTCTCTGCTCTGAACTTCACACCTTCATACTCTCGATAAATAGACGGCAATCCGCTGTCCACTTCGAGCGATTTAAATTCTCAATCTCAAATCGCAGGTATCCTTGACCAACATCTCAAAGGTGCATGGAAAATATGCAGGAACTATTATAGGAACAGGATTCGTAGCAGGTAGTCGTGATTGATTCGAAGAACGTCAATTGTATCAAGGATTCAGGATGTCGATAGGGAATCTCAATTCATCGATGTACTATATTCATTTGGGCTTGAAAATTGTGACAGATTGCCAGAAAGTGCGGTGTTGCCAATTGTCTATTTTTTCAAAGATACTGCAAAACAGAAAATTAGGTTAAGTTTGTCATTCAGACTGTTTTCCTCAACATTCCTATGAATTTCAACTGAAATTAACAAACTCACTGCGAAGTATTTCCATGATTATTGATGTCAAAATATCCCCAGCCATGTCTCGACCAATCAGTGGTTAGCTAGATATTTTTTATTTTGCACTTATCGCATTGAAGGATGACCAAATCTGTCAAAACATTTTTTCGAACTTGGTCAAAGTAGATATCGTCTATTTATTCAAGCATGAAAGTTGTGACAGCTTGCCAGAACGTGCGATGTTGCCATTTGTCTATTTTTTCAAGGATAATCCGAAAAACAAAGTGTGGTTAAGTTTATCATTAAAATATTTCGATTCATAAAATATATCCACCAAAATTTTATGACTGTGGATAAATATTCTTGGAAAGTATAAATATACAGGGTTTCTGGTAGAGGGTTATGCGAATGAATATGGTGGATTGTAACGTTTTTAAGCAAACTTACCTGTGTTAAAAGTTTTGCCGTTTTCGGGTTATTTGTCATTTTTTTGGTATTTTGAGATTCTATCAAAAATTGTTATAAAACTAGGTTTTTTGGAATAACTCAGTTTGAAACCATTCAAAACTCAATTGAGAAGGGTTGATTGATTGCAAGAGAAAAAAAAAAGAAACCATCCGATGAGAATAAAAAAAACACGATAAATTTCAGAAGTTTAGTTGATTTTTTTTTTCTGCATTTACTATGAGTTTATATAGTTTTTGCACAAAATATTTGATAATAATCAATCTTTATACTTTGAATTTTGACCCTGAAAACACGAATTTGATAACATTTGAGGCCCAAAAAGTTAATCATACATAATTCCAACATCTTGGATAAGAAAAGAGCCCAATTGCGTTGTGTCAGTTTGATTTGTCCAATGTCAAATGTCAGATTTCATTCAGAACATCTGAAACCATGCTTTCTGACTTTGAATTTGAATTTCGTAGGTTCGATCCTCAACCAATAGGAACTTGAGACTGAGATTTCGACCAACCCAACAAAAACACCAACCAAATCACCTCATTCAACCTCGTTTATTTAAAATTTGGGAAAATTCCTTCACAAAATTAAGTACTTAAAGTAAGTAAGCTTGTGCCAACGCCAAAATGGGCGCGCCCGTCGCAGGCAAAGGCAAACTTCCACTGGAAGCAGCGATATCCAAGTGGCTATACTTCAGAGGTTGACTGCTCCCGGAACCGTGTTTCTCCAAACCGGAAGCCATAATCAGGAAAGCAGCTGGACCTGAAGAACCCCCAACGGAAAAAAAAATCGAGGCACCCGTCACGATTTTCGGTCACTTACCTTGATGACCTCTCGAAGCTTGAACGGATGGTTTGGCTAGGCTTTGGACGACGGTGTCGCCCTCCATGGTGCCTTTGTGGTTGGCGAAGTCTTCACGACGGATCGTGGAGATTTCGAAGGGATCGCCTATTTTTTCCGAAGCGTCTTGCAGTTTCTTACTGGTGTTGATTTTACGAGCAGGACCGTTGTCCAAGACTGGAAAAAACCAGTTGAGAGGGGTAGCAGGAAAAGGGGAACAGTAAAGCTTCTTTTTCGATTCAGTAGCGTCAATTTTCTGTCCATACCCCAGATATATAAATTCCGATACTGTATGATGATTTGCTTTCGTTTATAAAAAAGATAATTAATTCTTTCTCTTGAATTGAGGACTACAAAAATTGAAAAAAGCGTTCTCAAACTTTTCCAATTTCACCTTCAAGATATGTCAGATTCAGCTTTACAACATTTTAGGAATAAATTAGTAAGACGGAGGATTGAAAAAAAAATATTCAAAGTCTCTCTTCATGGAATAAAAAATTAAAAAAACGTACAGTATTCGATTCACGTTTAACGATTCATATCAGGTTAACTTGGACTTCAATCGCGTTTCTTTGAAAAGAAATTGTCCCATTTCTTCGGCACACCCAGTATAACGGTCAAGCCTTTCACCCAATGGGGTCAAGCAGCACTTTTTTTTATTTAAAAAGTAGTTGCACGAATACACTCGATGAAAATAGCTCAGATAACTGTAAAAAAACGCGATTCCAACATACAATAAATACTTCGAAGAATTTTGTCAACTCGGCAAATGAGGGCTTCACAAATCCATGATGCTTGAAGGTTCTAAAGTCTGTTTAAATTTCAACAAAACATTAAAGTACACCATAGTTGATCCATTTTAGGCTGATGCGATGTTGCCAGATCAGAAATTAATCATTGAACTAGAAGGAATAATTTCGAAATCTACATTATCAATTAAAAGAAGATAGTTTTGACAAATTAGATTACCTTTGAATGAGGTTAGTGCAAAATGAAAAGTATTAAGCTAAGCAATGCTAACTTATCAACAATAGCGCCCTCACTAATTCAAGATTAAAATCCCCAACTTGGCCGAGTCGACTTCCACCGGTGAAAATATGCTGGACCCGCTATTCGTCCTCATTTTCCTATCGAATTATGTACCTTCCTATAGCTTGTAATCACCGAATGCTATAGCAAATCGTACGATTACCCAACCAAGATACCGTTTACATCCATCCACGAAAAACTTACAGTACCCGAAATGCCATTCGAATGCAACATGCCCAAATGACTCAACAGGTGAAAGGGGAGGGGGGACAGAGGGGAAAGAGGGGTCGACCGTTATGCTGGTCCGTGTCAATTTTACAGCTTCACGTGATTGAGGTTTGGAGAAAAGAATGATGGAATTTTGCCAGGCAAGACAAGAGATGATGCGATTTTTTTGAATTTTTGTCACTGAAAATATCTCGAAAACTGTCAAATTTTCTGTGTTGTGACAAGAGCATCGTTACCATGTAGTTTTCTCCCCTCCATCGAATGCTTCAATTACAAATACAAGGCAATGAGACGAATGAACGTATTTCCACTTTTTTGATGATATCTCTGTGAATATCCATTTTAGCAATATGGTATGCTGATCGATAGGAAATGAAATTTTGCGTCAATTAGTTCCAAAATTCCACAATCTTTCAATTGGAAATGAGGAAGTTATGGGTATTTGAAGTTACCAAAAAGTAAACTAAAATATCGAACACCCTGTTGAATATTTTTGAATACTGTTGGAAGCACCTGATTGGACAGTCTTTCATTGATGTGCATACCGAGTTTGGAGTTTGCATCATGAAAATTGTAGATGATACAGACATTTTAGTTAGTCACTGCATCTGTCAAAATTTTTCGTAAAATGGAATATCTCGAAAACAAATTACGATAGAGCAGCGATTCAAAATGCAACAGGTCCAGAATTCTGCGTAGAATTCGAAAATGTAAAAATAAACAGGTTAAATTTCAAGTTGTTATCTCTATAAGTTCACCATAAACCCCCAATGAATTAGCTAGATGGATCTTCCTGTATAAGAAAAAAATAATATAGACACAAAAAATATCAGAAAAAAATTAAAATTCCAAAAGTTCAAACAGTCCATTGAATGGAGATTTTCCATTTTATTTTTTTTTTCAATTCTTGATCACCTCTAGAAACCAATAAAAGGGTGTTGAAAATGAGACAAACTGTACATAATCTCATCTTCCGTGTTGTTGTGTTCCCATTCATTCATTTACATATTCCTTGTAAACAAGCCGGCTGTAAAAATCCACCGGTGTAAATCCGTTACGGTGACAACATCGCGATTTTAATTCGCCATATTTGCCGGTGCACTCCTGAACAATAACAATTCCATTTTTATTAACAATTAACGTCGTGCCTGATTGGAAATTAGTGGCCTTGGATGCGATTCTACGACGAATAGCTGAAGGCTATGCTCAAATGCTTTATAACAGTTTTGTTAGTAAAATACCAACGTTCTCCTTAGATTACTTCGATTCATCAGCAGTGACTGATAATTCGATCAGGCAATTTCTATTCCTAGTGCTCCCATCGAAAAGTCAAGCGTCTATCACTCTAGGCGTTGGTTTAGTACTTCTGACGTCACAACGCACCCCAACATTGAGAATTCACAATGTACGACTGCGCCAAAAGATTCGAAAAAAAAAATTGGGAGCATTTTTCGACGTTCTGTAGGTCGTGGTGCTATTTTTGGCGATTAGAAAAAAAGTTTAATGGGGACAGCAGGACTTACCTATGGTGTAGCCTTCTCCAACTGTACGACAGGCATGGCCTGTCAAAGTTGCAATGGTGAACAAATGAGGATCAACTGCACTCAGTGCATCTTCCTTCAACTGAAAAACCAGGAAGAAGAATTCAATTTTCGTCCCGTGAGAATAAATCAGAGCCAAAAGTATTTTTTTCCTCCACACATGGTGACAATTTTTTTTGGGGGGTAGGGGGGACTTGACGTGTACTCCACTGGACGCCATCTTACGCACATTTCGCATCTCAAACAGTACGTGCAGGCTACGAGAGGTCATTCACGTCAACTAAATTCGGATGTGAAAGAGTCGAGGAATAGTTTTTTCGAAACCCATACCCGTATATACATTATAAATAATCTGAAATTATGCATACGCGGACACGCCCGTTGAATCCATGGGCGTGCGCTAAGGGGGGCATCGAACAGCCCCCTGATCAAAAAATATTTGTATGAATAGTGTCAATATTGATTTGAATGGGATTCCTAATTTTTGTGGATTTACTTGTCGAATATGCATGATGCGTTGCCACAACTCCGATTCATTGTTGAAAATTCAAGACTAGTCCAATGAAAGAAATATAGTATATCTTTCAATGACAATTGAAAGCCGCTGAACTTCCGATTGGTTGGGACAGAAATTTTTTATCCTGAATTCTAGAAATGATTGTTAAACTATTGAAAAAACACCTCAGTCAATATTTATCCAATTTTGATGTGAATATTTTATAAATCAAAAACTACTCTCAAAACAATTTGGATAAAAAACTAGTCAACTTTCTGTTTCGGAGTTTCACTGAAAAAACGGCAAGCGGCAACATCGCACTTTCTGGCGACCTGTCACAACAAATAAATAAACTACCTTTCTATTTTTCAATGTTTTTTTCTGTAATACACTTTGAAACTTTCTTTCAGATGAATATTCATGATCAATGAAATTCGATTTAAAAAAATAAATAATACCCCTTTGCGTACGCCTATGGTGGACCAGCTATCTTCATCTGCAGGAGATAAGAATCGTCCGGTGATTATTCTCATTGGCAAATTGAATTTTGGCTGGACCGAATAATGATTATCAGATTTAACGTCTCCGGACGATTCTGTTCAATTAGTTGAGTTGAAGTGAAGCCATATCAAGATTTCGATCAACATGAAAGATGATTTACACACATCACGATACGCTTCTGTCGTCTGCTGAGGCGGAAATTTCCGAGATGTTTGTATACAGAGTACACACTCAAGTGAGCAATAGTCAATCGTTGGAAAAGTGTTTTTTTTTCTTCATATTTTGAAATAATTCCAAAACTAATCAAACTTTCACATCATCTCATTTTCTCCAATGTAAATGGGTAGAAAAATGTATAAAATTTTTCTCTAAAGGAGCAATAAATTTTAGTTGCATTGATATGAACGAGAATAGTGAAAGTAATTTTTCGCTGAAACAAAAAATTACACAATTTATTGACACAATCATTTTAGATACCCTGTATACTATTATTACTACTTTTCAGCCTCGATATAGGTGAATTATTGTTATTTATTTATTTTAGTCGTAGCCAAACTTGAATTAATTTAAATGCAAATGAAGTTCGAGAAATTCGATGTTATATAACATTATGTCTGATTTGTTTCTATGATTCATGACCAACAGACAAACTTTTTCATCACTCAGTTGATTGGGAGACGTCAATATGATCCTCCCTGAGGCCAAAAAAAAATTAACAAAATTAGAATTCAACAGGCGATATCAAGAATCATGATTTTACTTCAAACCTGCTTCGAAATCAAATATGATGATGGAAAATAATATAAATGAAATGTCTCTGGAAAATACAATGTGGCCTCCAGTTTAGAACCCCTATATTTGAGAAAACAACGCTGTTTGTGACGTCAGAACTGCTGGATCTCGGCGCATTACAGCGTTGTCAGCTGTACTATTTTTGGGGTTCCTGAGGATTTTTCTACAGTTTCGTTTATTAATAAAAAGCATAAGCGGGCCTCTAGCAGTTGTGACGTCATAACGCTCCAAATGGGGGGATAAGAGCCTCGCTTCTTTGCAACTTTGACGAGATTTTTAATTAATTCCAAACGCAATTATGAGATTTTATACAGAACAAGTCCCAACGGGTAATTAGAAGCTAAACAGCAATAAATTCACGAGGAATTACCGTGATAATGGCATTTCATGCGTTTATTATGAAAATACGTGACAACTTTGTAAGAAAAAAAAAACAAAAAAGGCGCATTCCTCGCCTACATTTTTTTCTTCCGAGTTCTAAATGTCACACGCGTTTTCAGTGACGCGTCCAAGCTGAAACTGAACATTACGTAACGCAAACGTGAACGTAGTCGCCCTTACTAGCACGTGATTGGACGATGGTTCGCAGTCAATGCTGCGGCGATAATAAACTCGATATTAACTAAGGTGAGTGCGAATTGAATTTTATAAATAGAATTGTTTTATATGTCGGTGTATTACTTAATAATAACCAGGAGTCTGTTACTGTAATACCGGTACGTATGCTGTAATCGGTATTCAAGGTATTACGTATGGACGCTAGGTTGGTATTCGGATTTTTCTCTCATTCACATCGATTACAAATAAATTAACTCTAATGATTTATAACGATTGTGAAACAAACGCTGAACGTGGAATACTTAACGATTAATCAGCTGTGCTGTGACAGAACCCGGAACCACTGTCACTGTCAATGTCACTGTCAAGTTTGGTGTCACCTCCGAGTCGAAAGAGAAGAAGAAACACTGATCCATCCTGAACACTATGTGACTAATTATGCAACGTTAATTTTTTTATTGCTATTGGATAGATGAGTTTGATCATTATCAGTTTATCAAGAGAATGTGAATTGACTGAGAATTTTCGAGAATCTCATTAACAGCCATAAAAATTAGTGTTGGCACGGTTTGTTTTTTTTTCAGCGTCGATTTGATGCTTTTCGAGATTGTGTGAATAAAAACGTGACAATTAGTGTTGAAAATAATAAAGATCAGACAGAGATAGCTGAATTTCTCAATAACCGTCAATGAAATTGTAGTTTCAAGAATTGTTTTGATGTATTTTTCGCATCGTTAATGTACCTGAAAGTAGTATTTTCGTCGAATTCATTTATTTATTTGGTATAAAAGATAAACCCCCTGGATTATTTTTTTTTGAATAAAATGCGCATCTAAAAATACAAATCGTCGTGTCCCATTTATTCGTTATCAAATTCATTCCATTTGGCTGTTTCACACTGTATAATATATAAAAATATTTGAAACAGAAAAAAGAGATGTTGCTATATATAAAAAAACCATAACCAAGTGCTGAACAGAACAAATAAAAATAACACCGAGTACAAAAATTTCTAGATAAATTCATAATTGCACATTTTTGAACGCCTCCATGAATGAGTAAAAAAATTGGGGACATATTCTTCATATTTCTTGATGCTTGAATGGAAAAAGGTGATTTATAGCCTAACCTAACGATACCAACTGCGCAATAACAATAATGTAATTATTCTTTGTCTGAGGCATGTGATTTTCATGTGAGTGCCGTCAGGTAAAACGATATTTTAAATGTATACTATCGTTTTTCCAATTTGAATGAATAATTTTATTCAATTATGGAATCACCAACACATAAAAATGACGATGGCATTGATATATGAAAGGAGCAATTATTATAAATAAATAATAGTATTGGGATTACAGTTATAATAATAATTATTCTAGATCTTTGATCTTTTCAAGCCTTTCATATTTACTTTTTATCATCTAATTATTTGGTTTTTGAATAATACATGCTGCTTATCCTAGGCTTTTTTTGCAGATTAATGCAGAATACTGTTATTGGAGAATAAACGATTGCAATGAATATTCTGATGAACAACAAGGTGAACCCGACCTTCACAACTAAGAATGTTGTATTTGGTGCGTTTTTGTCGGGATTGTAGATTCTTTCAAGGAGGACCTAAAATGAGTTTTGCAGCAAATTCATTATTTGAAATTTTTATCGAAGACATTCCAATTTTTCAAATATCAAAGTCGTCAGAGTCTTCAATTCACGTATGGAGGCTTCCAGAGCATCGACATGGACTCTTCATGGGTTTTTTCGTTGAAAATTGGGTGAATTTTGGGAGTTTTTGGTGGTTTTTGCGACTTTTTGGGGTTTTTTGGAATCTTTAACATGAAATATCTTGAAAACTCGTCGTCTTAGAGTCTTCAATTTTCGTAAGGAGGCTCCCAGAGCATCGAAATGGACTCTTCATGGGTTTTTTCGTTGAAAATTGAGGGAATTTTGGGAGTTTTTGGTGTTTTTTGCGACTTTTTGGGGTTTTTTGGAATCATCAACATGAAATATCTCGAAAACTCGTCGTCTTAGAGTCTTCAATTTTCGTAAGGAGGCTCCCAGAGCATCGACATTGACTCTTCATGGGTTTTTTCGTTGAAAATTGAGGGAATTTTGGGAGTTTTTGGTGGTTTTTGCGACTTTTTGGGGTTTTTTGGAATTTTCAACATGAAATATCTCGAAAACTCGTCGTCTTAGAGTCTTCAATTTTCGTAAAGAGGCTCCCAGAGCATCGACATGGACTCTTCATGGGTTTTTTCGTTGAAAATTGAGGGAATTTTGGGAGTTTTTGGTGGTTTTTGCGACTTTTTGGGGTTTTTTGGAATTTTCAACATGAAATATCTCGAAAACTCGTCGTCTTAGAGTCTTCAATTTTCGTAAAGAGGCTCCCAGAGCATCGACATGGACTCTTCATGGGTTTTTTCGTTGAAAATTGAGGGAATTTCGGGAGTTTTTGGTGGTTTTTGCGACTTTTTGGGGTTTTTTGGAATCATCAACATGAAATATCTTGAAAACTCGTCGTCTTAGAGTCTTCAATTTTCGTAAGGAGGCTCCCAGAGCATCGACATTGATTCTTCATGGGTTTTTTCGTTGAAAATTGAGGGAATTTTGGGAGTTTTTGGTGGTTTTTGCGACTTTTTGGGGTTTTTTGGAATCATCAACATGAAATATCTTGAAAACTCGTCGTCTTAGAGTCTTCAATTTTCGTAAGGAGGCTCCCAGAGCATCGACATTGATTCTTCATGGGTTTTTTCGTTGAAAATTGAGGGAATTTCGGGAGTTTTTGGTGGTTTTTGCGACTTTTTGGGGTTTTTTGGAATTTTCAACATGAAATATCTCGAAAACTCGTCGTCTTAGAGTCTTCAATTTTCGTAAAGAGGCTCCCAGAGCATCGACATGGACTCTTCATGGGTTTTTTCGTTGAAAATTGAGGGAATTTCGGGAGTTTTTGGTGGTTTTTGCGACTTTTTGGGGTTTTTTGGAATTCTCAACATGAAATATCTTGAAAACTGTACTAGATATCGAAAAACGGATTTCACCACTGTTTTCAGCGCCTCTTAGACCCCTTGGAGACGAATTTATTTTTCGAAATTTTTCGAAAAACTGAGCGGAAAAAATCAAACTCCTCCTATATCCCCCAAAGTTGGCATAAAAACGGACAAGAATCACAGCAACAAACCCCCTCACAGTTTCCCACACCAATACACACACAACTAACCCCCCCCCCTCCCGCAAAAATAAATCTCACCTTGCACAACACATCCGCCATCACCATCCTACCCTCTGCATCGGTGTTGACCACCCTCACTCGCGCCCCAGACCTCGACGTTATCACCTCATCGGCCACGTAACTGTTGCTGCCGATGCTGTTCCTCACCAAGCTCAAACCGGCCACGACCTACGCAACGAAGAAATCCGCCATGCAAACAGTTTTTTCGAATTTGGGAGGCCATTTTCATTTTGTGTTCGAAATTTCGTGTTTATTATTATTTTTTTGTATATTTCAGAGATGTTTTAATGGAATTTAAGTTGAATTTATCTCATAAGCTAGAACTGAAATTATAATAAATGAATCAACACTATCTGAAATTCACTCAATTTCTTATTGAACTATGATTTTTTTGTGACTAATGGAGATACAGCTGATTTTGTGACGTGTTTCGCAAAATTACTTTCTTTGAGAAAAATATTTTTCACATATCTGCATCACTTCTGCTTCGAATACATCGACGGAAAAAAATAATTCAATAATTATCATTTCAATTTTTTTTTATGAAAATACAAATGGAAATAAATTAACAAATAATATTGAAATAAATCATCAAATATATACTGGATAAATTATTTATTGTTGATCGAAATGATTTTAAGATTCAATTCAATATTATTTGTTGTCAATCAAAATGTTTTGTTATGTAATGTTCATTGTTAGTTGCGATATTTTGACTAGTTCATTTATTTTTTAAAATTTAATTCAAAAAAATTAAAAACCATTAATTTCGAATTCACCTTTTGGAAATCTTTCAATACTAATGCAGATTTTATGACGTGGCAACCATTGTTTCTCAAAACTACTTTCTTTGTAGAGGTTTTCATGATATTTCAAGTTCTATTTTGACGATTCCTTTGAAAATTGAAAAAAATATATATTTTTTACATTTCTGTATTACTTTTGCTTGGGATACATCGATGTAAAAAATAATTCAATAATTATCATTTGCTTTTTTTTCAAATGAAAATAAATTAACAAATAATATTGAATTAAACCATTTAAAACAAATAAACGGGACAAATTATTTATTGTTGATTAAAATAATTTGTCCAGTTCATTTATTTTTCAAGATCTGATTCGATATTATTTGTTTAATAAATTTTTTGTGTTTCCCCTAAAAAAAATAAAAATTATTAAATTCAAATTCTCCTTTTAAAATCTTTTCCAACGATGTATCGCACGACCCCTTTGGTATTTAAAATAGTAAAGGGGGTCACTATCAAGGAGAGTGGTACATGGTATGGCATTTTTTTTGTTGAAAAATATCACGTTTACAATAAAAATTTACGTGTTCGAGCATTTTTCAATAATATTTTAATATATCTATTATTTTCTATTGTTTCATTTTGGGTTTTTATGCAAAATTCCGAACATATCTCATGACTTCAGCCATTTCAATGAAAAATGCAGACCTCAAAATGATTATTGCGTAAATATCCTGTCATGAGTCAAGTGGGGTTCACAGAACAACGTGTTAAAATAGGCATTTTACGAATTTTCATGGTTATTAAATAACTGACCTTGAGATTTTTGGGCTTCAAAAGCTGCACCACGTGCAAGAACCCGGCAGCTGCGGCAGCGCCACACTTATCACGTGACATACCCGCCATGCTGGTGCTTATTTTAACGTCAGCACCGCCAGTGTCATATGTCACACCTGAAATGTCAATTGAAATTCTTGTTGCTAAGTGAATTATTATTTTGGAATGAGGGGCAGTGAAACTGAAGGTTATTCGTTGTGTTTCGAAGCTTCAAGGACATTAGAAATGGTTTCACTTGCAAAATAAGTACCTTTTCCGACCAAGTAAACAGTCTTCTCAACTCTTTCAGGTGGATTGTACTGCAAATACACTATCCTCCCTCTGTGCCTCTCTTGCACACTTGCAGCTCTGTTCACAGCCTCAAACAAAGGATAGTCCTTTTTGAAAGCCTACGAAAAACTTCGCATTATTCAAACTCCATCCTCCCTAACCTAACCTACAATTTTCACACCCCACTAATCACCACACCGAACCGTCATTTTTTCAACATTCACCTGTACATCACTGATGACATCCATACTGACGCTGGTACCCCAGAAGAGTTCGCTGAGGTACTCTTCGATTTTAGGTGGTGCCATTCGTTCTGGATCGCAGTCGCCGATATCGCAAGCTACCCTTCTACCAGCTTCTAGAATTTGGGCGATGTTGACGATTTCTTTCGTTTTGTCGGGGTTGTGAGTAAAGACTCCGATGTAGTCGACTTTGTTAGTTTTGGATTGGTCATGTTCTCGAACTTGAATTGGCTATAAACAAGGGTGAAGTTCTCATTGAAGTTGAAGGTTTTTCATCACGATTTGAATCTGCAACCGCCACATAGGGGCGCTGCGAAATGTGAATGAATATGGCGGACATGTTTGGTTTTAATTTCAACGTAACACAATTCACAACAAACGTCGAATCATTTCACTATTGTTTAAATTGTCCCTACATTGGGAGTATAGAGTTTCAGTTTTCAGTCTTGGACTTTTCACTCTTTTATTCAAAGAACGTTGTTCACAACAGAAGTTCACATCGTCGAGATTCTTGTAACCGCCAATAAGTCATTAGGGCGACATCTATCTGACGGTAGTGAAACTTTAGCAGGTTTCTCAGTAAGTATACCTTTGTCACAATAGATGTCTAGCCAGTCATTGTAGATTAGGATTGAAAATAATCCTCCTTTGTTTACATTGTATGTGAACTTAATTCCAATATTCGAGTGGTGTGGTATCGAAACAAGTAGATATCAAACAAAAATAACATCACCAAGTTCACGAGTCTGAGATAATATATTTTCAAAGCAAATATTAGATGTCATTGGCATTGGAAATCGAGTTTGTTGCTAAGCAGATAAAGCAGACAATGATGATTCAGAGATAACATGATCAGAATAATGAATATCAGCATGGACACGACAAATCATACATTGTTTTTCTTGGTTTGGATGAAATATTAATCACGTAGGCGTGTAGATAACGTTACAGAGATTGATTTGTTTGAAACAATGTAATGTACAAGTGGAAAATAAAAGACAAGGAATTGATTCAACTGGATATATTTCATTGTCATGTAACACTGTAAAAATTATTGGATTATTTGATCAAACGGAACCATCAGAAATATATTTCAGAAAATGAGCTATTTCGTTTTTTTTTTCCTATTAGACTATATGAATGATGATAATGAAATGTCAAAAATTTAAGAAAAGGTAAAATTAGACGCCTAAAAATATAACAATCTGCATGAATTTGCATGTCATTAAAATATTGCGCAAACAACAAGTCGTTTTTAATTTTATTCCAATTCTGATTTCAAGGCGAAGTGAATATAAATATTTTGAACCAATTCAAGTTGATTTCCACTAAAAATGCGTTTTCATGGACATTACTGTGGCGTATTTTCGTTTCTTTTGGCTGTGTTTTGAATCGAAAACAGAAGCTTGATTGATAAATCTTCGAAAAAAATATATCTTACCGTGTACAAAGCCTCTAATGCTCCTAAAAGCGTCACCAATTCCACCTGCTCGAATCTCTGGTGTTCTTCAAGCACCAACAACGGCTTTTTAATCTCCGCTTTCAGCGCCCTTTTGACAGCGACATTCGCGCTACCCTTAAAAGTCCGCACGTCGTCGTAATCGACATCGATCGGCCCTGTCGGCGAATAAACGATTCGCCCAGCTGGCAAGTCGACCGGAAGAATGGCCGTCTCCGTTTTCAACGAGGGATCGTACTTGAGAGCCTCCGCGACGGCTTTCTGCAACTTGGAGGAGCGCAGCTTCTGGTCAGGAGCCACCACCAGGATAATCCCATCGTAGTCCGGAGACTCCAACGAATTTTCCACTAGGATTTTAGTTTCCGGAGGGCTGCAACAAGAAACGTTACAAAGTGAGTGGAAAAAACTATGAGTGGAGTGTTTACCCTGTCGTAGTCATCGTGCCTGCTACCAAATCAAGTGTGTGTGAACTGTTTCTGTATCCAACAGCTGCATTTTCGATTTACGGAATCCCGGTGCAGCATCTGCGTAGTGGGAACTGTTTGTTTGGTTTTAGCTGGCGTTGGTTCGCAGAGTCGCTGTCAGTCGGCAGCATCTGTCAAGTCGGTAATACAGAGTTACTTCTCTGCGTTCGAATAATTTTCGTTCCAATGTGATATCATAGATGTCGCATAATGCATGGATTTCTATTTTCAGCCATGTGAAATTGGCAGTTAGCAGCTAATTTTAATTTTAATTCAACAAATGCTGTTAATGATGCAATCGTCTGCAAAATAAAATGTATTCGAACTCGTTTCCGTCATTACCCAATAGGTAGAGCTTTCACTGCGTTGCTTTTTTCACGCTGTGAAGTTAGTCAACATTACTAAGAGTGTGCGTTTTATCCACTAGATGACACTAGTGGTCCGAGCTGTTTCAATGATTTTGATGATGTACTTTTCATAGTTTCTAGTACAACAAAAGGTAATATTCATAATCCAATAATGAACGAAAACAAATTGATAACGTACTGCTGTACAGAAACGTACGAATAATTTATTAAATAAACTCTCAGAATAAATAACAAAACAGTCATCTGTCAAACGACCCTAAAGCTTAAGGATTATTGGTGGACGTAGCCGCTGGAGTACCAGGATAGTACCCAGAGTAAGCCATACTCTGAGCATCACTGTTCCCGTTCCACACCCTCTGGTACGGCCCACCCTGGTTGGGTTCCCACCCCGGTTCGTAGGAACTAGGTGGCGCTGTCGACGGTCCAGGTCCATATAGAGAGCTCGGAGGCTCAGCCGGCATCATGGAGATGGGCATGGGCATGGGCATACCTAGCAAGAAGTGCAGCAGGTGTCAAAAGTGGGCAAGCACTAAAAAAAAACAACGTTGCTCACCTGATTTGCCCAGGAACTGGTAGACGATGAAGCCGAGGACGATGAGGATGGCTAGCTTGCTGAGGATCAAGGCTTTGGTGGCTTTGAGGCCGATCAGAGCCACGAAAAGCGGCATCAGCATCTTCATCTTGAGTTTGAGCAGCAGCAGCACAGGGAAGAGCAGCTTTTTCTTCAAACCCAAGGCTCTAGCTGGAAGCAGAACATCAACTAAGTCTCCTAGAGGAACCCAGCTTTTACTCACATTCCCCTCCAGACTCTTTGGTGACGATGTCCACGCCAGAGGTGGGGTTGAAAACGATCTCAGTGCCATCCACCAAGGCTTCAGGGACTCTGAGTCTGAACTCGTGGGTCTTCAGCAGCCTGGCGACTCTTTTGAAGATGGCTGCGTCGATGTTCTGCAACGAAACCATCACCAAGTGCTCCACGAGCTGTGCTAACTCACCTTGGCGGTTCTGGGGTCGCTCCTTAGCCCGTTGAGGTTGTCCAAGTACCCCAGCACGTTCTGCTTGACGCACCCCATGTCGATGCAGTTGTCCAGGACTGTGGAGACGAGCTCATCCCCTGACCTGGGGGTGGACAGGCCTTCGGCGTAGGCTGCCAAGGCTACGGTGACGAGTAAAAACCTCCACATTGTTGTGATGGAAATGAAGAACGTTGATTCAATGGTGGCTTAATGGCCTGGGCGCAGTTATATACAGAGCGTTCGGTAGGGGAGGGCGACTGCGAAGGAATATTAATGGCGAATTCTTGGTTGGATTCTTTTAGGTGTTGTTCCGCTAGGAGATCCGGCGTGTTTCGGTTTAGTATGCGATAGTGGATGTATTCACTTTTTAAAGTGATGCGGTCTGAATTAGGTTATGTGGGTTTGTGTGTCTTCGATGAAGAATGGCTTTTGGAATAGAGGTTTTGGAGTGGGTCAAATTGGAGAGCTCGAATTTTCGCGTTGAAAGTGAAATGAAACGGATTTTTCGTGTCTGCGAGGAATTTTGGAATGAATTATTCGGAAATGAATACTCCTTCGTGATTTTTTCGAATCATTTGAGGTCTTAAATGTTCGTATGGAGGCTTCCAGAGCATCGACATGGACTCTTCATGGATTTTTTCATTGAAATTCAGGGGTTTTGGGGTGTTTTTGTGCGTTTTTTCGACTTTTTCGGTGTTTTTTGGACTTTTCGACATGAAATATCTCGAAAACTATGCTATATATCGAAAAACGGATTTCACCACCGTTTTCAGCGCCTCTTAGACCCCTTCAAGCGAATTCGTTTTTTGAAATTTTTCGAAAAATTGACGAAAGGGTACCCCCTTTGGATTTTTTCAAAAATCAAAGTAGTCGTAGAGTCTCCAATTTTCGTATGGAGGCTCCCAGATCATCAACATGGACTCTCCATGGGATTTTTCGTTGAAAGAATGAGATTTTTGGGGGTTTTCGTGGGTTTTTGCGTCCTTTTGGGGGTTTTTTGGAAATTTCAACATGAGATATCTCGAAAACTATACTAAATATCGGATTCACCACCATTGTCAGCGCCTCTTAGACCCCTTGTAGATGAATTTCATTTTTTGAAATCATGATTTCTTCTATAAACTCAAAGTCTTAGTATAGTCTTCCACTTTGGTATGAAGACCTTCAGAGCATTGACATAAACTCTCCAGTTTCAAGTTCTCCTATCGAAAATTGAGATTTTCTGTGCTTTTTGGCATTTTTGACATGAAATAGTTCAAAAACCTCAATACGTCATAATACGTCAAACTGAACTAGAATCGTATAAATAATCAAATGAAACGAAAAAAATAATCACAATTCAATTGTATTGTATTCATTACAATGTCTACTATAATCTATCCAATAAATAACAATAAATATCGAGCATATCACAGCCTCCTACTCCACAGGAGCATAACCACTATAAGCCAACTGTTGAGCATCCGTCCTATCCAAATGTGGATCCCAGGCTCCATGAACAATCGCAGGATGGTGATCATGGCTCACTTTGCTGCAAATCTTCCAAATCGCCAACGCTGCTGACGTCACAAACGACACGAAACCCAATTGGATAGCGTTCCAAGTCTTGAATCCAAGAATAGCCAAAGCCAGAGGTATCAGAACGATGGCTTTGATCAGAATGAAGACCAGGATAGGGATAAAGGCTTTCTTGATCTTGGATTTCTTGCGAGCTTCAACATCAGCTCCTGAGGCGAAGTTAAGCTTGAAGTCCAGTTGGTCCAGGTCCAGGTTCCTAGCACCCATGGTCACTTTCGAGCCTACGATGGGTAGCTCGAAGGAAACTTCATTTTCTTTGACGTAGTCTTCAACGACATCTTCCAAAGATTTCTCGCTACCCAATTTATCACTGCTCTGAAAAAAATCCAAAGTTAGTCTTCGTACTTCTTCAGCCACAAAGACAAAATCTCACCTCCTTCAATCCTTGTTCTTCTGCAGACCTCGGTAGAGCGGAAGCAACAGCTAAAACAAGAAGCAAGACCACTAGGTGACGCATGGTCTCGAATTGTTATACAAAGTGATCCTTTTGCCCGGTACATTAAACATTTATATCCTCGGCTCGGAGCTCAAATGAGTGGTGGTAAAGTGCAGGAAAGTGAAATCAGAACTGAATCAGTATTCTGTTTAAAGATGGAGGATGCTATTGATTGAATATTGGTGCCGATTTGGTGACCCAGAACTTGAATTTCGATAAGGTTAGGTTAGTTTTAATTCATCTATGGTAAAGGTGTTATGAACGCTATTCATATGTTCCGTTTGATGAGAAGTGTGCTTGGAATTTATTAAAACTAGTCTGAGACTATGTGGCGCAGTAGAATCTATTTTATTTTTTATTCCACAGGTGGTACAGTTGATTAGAATTTGTTTTTTGGTGCTCATTCGACACCAACGATGAGAAATTTTTCAATAAAACATTCTGAAAGAGTAGCTTGAATTAAAAATTCTCCTTTAGCAAAGTTTCAGTTTTTTTTTCAGATGTGATGATTTCCACGAATACAAAAAAATTACAGCTTCTTATTTGAGTTAGTATGCATCTATTTTGGATTTGAAGAGTTGCAGTTGCATACAAATTTGCATTATTTCTAAATGGAAATCAAAATTGAAATATTCAATAGAACAATTAAATTTCGGACTCAATGGCGAGTATAACAAGAGATCCAGTGATATCAAATCGGGTAATACTGTTGGTCTGTTGTCACTTACATACAACCCATTTGAAAAATTTCACTTTTCGTATCATTTACATTCCTAC
Source organism: Plagiodera versicolora (assembly GCA_037013635.1). Taxonomy (NCBI): domain Eukaryota; kingdom Metazoa; phylum Arthropoda; class Insecta; order Coleoptera; family Chrysomelidae; genus Plagiodera; species Plagiodera versicolora. The sequence goes on from CM072992.1 coordinate 773,098, forward strand.
AACCCCATAGAATAGCTTCGCTATCTACTAGAAGTGTGAATGGATAGCTAGATGACGTTTTCATAGTTGGATTCTGAAATATTTTTGACGAATACTTTTTTTTCCTAATAAAAAGGGTCCTTGTTATTTCGAATATGTGCACTAAGTTTCACAATGATCGGTTGAGTATTTTTCAAGTGAAAGCTTCATAAACATTTAGTAAAGATTTCACCCCTTTCTGTATTTAATTTTTTTTTTAATCTCTACTTCCAGTGAATGGAAAATAATTCCGGCAATCTTTTTGCTCGCATATTTTTATTCCAACAAAATAAATTAACAACAACAAAACAAATCAACCACCCTCCATCACTGAGGCTCGTATCCACTGTACGCCATCTGCTGGGCATCGGATCTATCATGGTGCAAATGCGCGTGCGCATCCCAAGCATTGTGGATGATTTGCGGCGGTTCATGATGGCTGATTTTCGAACACAACTTCCAGACGGCCATAGCCAACGCTGATACGAAAGAGACGAAAGACAGCTGAATGGCGTTCCATGTTTTGATGCCTAAAATCCCCAAGGCTAACGGGATCAAAGTCATTGCTTTGATCAGGATGAAGATCAGGATAGGGACGAAGATTTTCTTCAGTTTCGATTTCTTTCTAGCTGAAAATGACAAGTGGGGATTGAGAGGTATGTTGTTTTGACAGCTGGGGCTGTGAAAGTGTTGTCATCTTTTTAAATATCCATTTTTCTATGGGTCAATTGTTCAACTCGAATTTAATTGATCTTCATCACTATTTTCCTTTTTTTGGTGATCATTCTGAACCCTAATGGTTGAAAATTGAATTAAACTCACCTTGTACTTCACCTCCAAAGTCCAGTTTCAAATTCAGTTCAGTATCATCCAAGTTTTTAGCCTCCATAGTAACTTTGGAACCCAAAAATGGCACATCGAACGAGATCTCATGGTTCTTGATGTAACTCTCTACATGGTCTTCCAGAGATCCTTCACTTCTAGCAGTTGGTACCCCTTTGCTACTGATGTCAATGTCACTACCAACCTACAAAAACAAAAAAACATAACCAAAGCATCACGTGTTGTTGAAAATCTTACTCGTAGCAGATTTTCCCAAGCTGATTCTTCAACTTTTGGGGCAGCATTTACAAGAGATAACGCAGCTAAGAATACCACGACAAGCCCACGCGCCATCTTGTCTCTATGACTTGAGGAAATATGAATGAGAATATTTTTGGTACCCTTACTATTTATACTGCTATAAATGAGTGGTGGTGCGTTGTGTAGGAAAGAAAGTGTTTTTTTTTCGTGGGCATGAAATGGTATCTAAGTGCAGCCATGTTTGGTATTCGTTGAGTTCGGAGCTTGAATTTTGATGAAGGCTGATTAGAAATGGGTGACATGAAGGTATTTAGTTTATTGATGGATAATTAGTAGCACATTTATGGGCGAGATTGTACTGCGTTGTGGCTTTCTGATTAAAAAAATAGCGAGGTTTATGAGACTTGATGTTAAATTTCACACCCTATTTTTTTATTCATTTGAATGAACGACATAGCATATATTTTCTTGCACATTTGAATTCTTCTTGTGGAAAACTATATACTTCTTAAATAATATTGAAAAATATACTTTGTTTTCCTTAAAGAAATACGTAAATAAATAAAAGAATAATAAAAATCTTATGCAATATGTCCAAATATTATTTACAAAAGAGATTGTTAATACCTCGTTGATGAAATCATGAAAAACACATATTGAGATCGTCACTTGAGTCTAATTGTTACAAGTCATTACAGGGTATGCAAATTTATTGGCAATTTTCCAGACATTATATTTTTTTTTCGAATTGGAATCCCTGTATATTTCAATGTTATTCGTTTCACAATCGGATAGAGAATTTTGAAAAATCTGAACATGAATAGACAATATCGAAGATGAATCACATAATTATAAATAAAACGTTCAGTTACAGTGATTGGTACTCCTTTAAAAAGATCGATACCAACTTTCTTATTCCAAATACAACCCCCTGTATGTTATAAGTTTTTTGGATTCTTCAGAAAATTCTAGGCATACTTCATGTATAATGTTCCATAACTATCTTAAACTGTTTCGAAAAAAAGAATATTATTTTATTTCACAAATAATTAATTCCAATGTGAGATTGATTATAATTATCTGTTAAATAAAATAATTTTCTTTTTTCAATGTAAATTTTTGTAATACATCTGAAAAAACCTAATATCTTGGGAACAGTTGAAGATAGGTATGGGGCATTGTACTTTAATTATTTCTAGAATTTTCTGAAGAATCCAAAGAAATAATGATATACAGGGGGTTGTATTCAAAATAAGAGAGTTGGTATCAGCCACTGTCACATGACACACCCTACATAATTATTTTTTTTGATAAAAATGTCCGAGCGTTTTTTCCAACATGCTCTCATTTATTCGTCATCGAATTTATTTATTTATATTATTTATTTATATGTGGCTGTTCCACACTGTATATATTTCTGAAGAAGTGATATTTCTGTTGTGATTTTCTGTGATTTCTGCTTTCGAAGTAAGGAGATATTTCATAAAATATGCATTAATTACTGGGTGTTGAAATTTCTGACACAAACCTAACCTCACTAACTTAAAATTATTATAAATAATTATACATATTTTTTTCGTTTTTGTGAATAAAGCAAGAGATTATTTGATAAGTTGGATGGAATCCAGTATTTATTCAACTTTCTCTGGACTTAGAACATACTTCAAACTAAGTAAATATTTTAAAAATTGAATTTTCTGTTAGAACAGAATACTAACAAGAATATTTTGGAAATTAGTTTGCTTGACACCTCGTTTATTATTTTTTTTTGGATTTTTTCTCTTGGTGATGTTTATTTTGTTAGTTTTTTGAAAATAAACATTATCCCTATCAATATTATCATTATTATTATGTGTCAGATCCAAACTTGTTCCTTGTGGTAGCCCATCACTTATTGGGAATTCCAAATCAAAGTCCACATTTCAATAAATAATTTTTTAATCAACAAAACAACAAACAGTCATAAAATCCGATTGAACCCCCATCATTCATACCCACTGTACGCCATTTTCTGCCCCTCCCCCAAGCTCCTAGCATAGTGAGCTCCCACAGGAGCATCCCAGGGAGCAGCAGCAGCGATATGCGGATGCGCATGCGCACCATCTGCAGCCAGCTTCTGGCACAACTGGAAAATCGCCAAACCAGACGAGACGATGAACGAGATGAACGACAACTGGAGCCCGTTCCACGCCTTGAGCCCCAAGATACCGATGGCGAGAGGCACCAAAGTGATGGCCTTGAGCAGCAAGAACACCAGGATGGGGATGAAGATCTTCTTCAGCTTGGATTTTTTGCGAGCTTCGACGGCTCCGTCCGAGCCGAAGTCGAGTTTCAGGTCGATTTGGTCGGCGTCCAAGCCGCTGGAGTTGAGAGTGACGTCACCGATTGCTGGTAGGGTGAGCTTGAGGTCGTGGGTTTTGATGAAGGCTTCTACGCCAGCTTCGAGGCTGCTCTCCGACCTGGAGGACACCTCGTTGGATGGGTAGTTGTTGCGTTTCACTTCCACACCCCCAAACTAGGAGAAAACATGGATTTATGTTGCATCGAGAGAGCAGTGGCCCTAGAACTGACCCCTGTGGTACCCCACCCCTATATTCTTGTACTCACTTTGAAGTAGTCCTTTTGTATTATGGTATCGAGAAAAGTGAACGCCTTGTACTGCCAACAAGCTATTGAGTCTTCCTGAGCACAGGAGCTCTTCATTTTCTCCACGTGACTATCCAATGGGGTTCCTTTCCAGAAAGCTGGCTTGTTGGATGGTAAAGCACTGACTGCAGCTATCAAACTCAGACACAGGACCAGCTGGGCCGCCATTTTGTGTGTGTGGGTGTTTCGGACGAAGAGAACGAGTGAATGACTGGAGAAGTTAGTCAGTGCTGGTTTTAATACCTTTGCAATCGAAAGTGGATGGGTATTGAATACTTATAAGGCCGAATTGGAGTAGCTGAATGTATTTGGTTGTGGACGTGACGAGATATATAAAATGTTTGTACGTATGTACTGGGTGTATTGATTTTTTTTTTGTATTCTTGAGTTGGATTTTATGAGGATATGGGAGTTTTTGGGGATTTTCGTGGGTTTTTGCGAGTTTTTGAGGTTTTCTGGAATTTGCAACATGAAATATCTCGAAAACTAAGCTAGATATCGAAAAACGGATTTCAGTACCGTTTTCAGCGCTTTTTAGACCCCTTATAGACGAGTTTTCAGGCGAATTTATTTTATGGAGGCTCCCAGAGCATCGATATGGACTCTTCATGTGTTTTTTCGTTGAAAATCAGAGGTTTTGGGGTGTTTTCGTGCGTTTTTTCGACTTTTTCGGTGTTTCCTGGAATTTTCAACATGAAATATCTGGAAAACTATGCTAGATATCGAAAAACGGATTTCACCACCGTTGTCAGCGCTTTTTAGACGCCTTTCAGGCGAATTTATTTCCTGGAATTTTTTGAAAAATTGACGAAAGGGTGCCCCCTTTGGATTTTTTCAAAAATCAAAGTCGTCGTAGAGTCTCCAATTTTCGTATGGAGGCTCCCAGAGCATCGACATGGACTCTTCATGGGTTTTTTCGTTGGAAAAATGGGGGTTTTTAGGGATTTTCGTCGGTTTTCGCGACTTTTTGCGATTTTTTGGAATTTTCAACATGAAATATCTCGAAAACTATACTAGATACCGAGAAAAGAATTCCACTGCCGTCTTCAGCTCCTTTTAGGCACCTTTTAGACGAGTTTTCAAATTTATTTCTTGAAATTTTGCTCGTATAAACTTCAAAGTTGATATAAGGGCATCCAGAGCATTGACATTGACTTTTCATAAGATTTTTTTGTTGGATATTGGGGTTTTTTATACCCAAGCTAAGGAATCCATGAAATGGCTCTCGAGGTTATCAAAAAACAAACAACCATTGAATTCAAAATAAATAATTTATTACACAGACTAGATCAAACACAAAATAAATAACTCCAAATCATCATAATTCTCAAAAATGTCCTGAATAAGCCAAATCCTGCCCAAAACCATCCATACTTCTAGCTGCAGGTGCCTCCCAAGGACCATGAGCGGCGATATGAGCATGCGCATTATTCTCAGCGATTTTTTTGCACAACTGGAAAATAGCCAATCCAGTAGAAATCACGAACGAAAAGAATGACAGCTGTAAAGCGTTCCAAGCCTTAAGGATGAGCACACCTAGTGCCAAGGGCACGACGGTGATGGCCTTGAGAAGGACGAACACTAGTATCGGGATCAAAATCTTCTTCAGCTTAGATTTGCGACCTGGAAGAAAGGTGAAAGGAATTTTAGTTCACTGTGTAGTGTTTTTGGTGTTGTGCTCACCTTCAACTACAGAGTTGTCAGTGAATTTCAGCTTGAAATCCAGCTCCTCTCTGTCTAGGCTCCTAGCAGCCATAGTGACAGCCCCAAGTTGAGGTACCTTCAAGCTAACATCGTGAGTCTTGAGGTACCTCTCCAGCTTATCCCCATAGTCCTCACTTCTACTGGTAGTTTCATCCAACTCCACATCATTCCTGTTGACTTCAACATCATCAGCAACCTGAAAAAAAGCATCAATCACTGAAACCTACACCTCCCACACTTCCAGTTACTTGGACGTGGTCTTTCTCCAGGAACCCATCGAAGAAAGACATCAGCTTCTCCTGGAGGTACCCCAAGGGGTCATCCTCGAAGTCTGTACTTTTTTCGTTTCGATAGGAAGACGCCTCTAGCGGAGAGGCGGATACTAAAGCGACCAAATGGAGTACAAGACATAGTTTGATCGCAGCCATTGCTCACAGTGGGTTGGAAATATGTCGGAGCTGCTTTATAGCTGTTAAAGAAAATGTGGACCAAGGTGCTTATTTGGTGCCGGATATTATTCGAGTGTGAATACAAAGTGGGTACGACAGCTTCGTTTTTGGAATTGGGTTTTTCATTGGTATTCAGAGCTTTTCGCTGGTGAATAATTTATTCGGATACCTTTGAGTATTCGCAAGTGAAACTAGAAAAGACGAATGGAGAGATTCTGATGAATAACAATGTGGGAGAAAAATTTGTTGAAGATAACAACCTCATACTACATGGGAGAAATCGGTCAGTCTGATAAAGATAACTAAATGATAAAGATCCTACTTTTATAAAAAAAAAACCTCACCTAGATAAAAAAAATATGGACTAAGAGAAAATTAAACTTTGATCATTTATTACATGAGAACAATATCGATATTTTTATATTGTCGAAACTTTCCTAAAGGAAAAGTTGACTTAGTTTGCTTCGATTGTACTTGGTTAATGTCAGGAAATATAGTCGTAATTCATAGTGGTGCACCTCAAGGGCCAATACCCAGGCTACTTTTACTGTATAATAATGCTACATCTGAAATGTTACTTGACAGATATTATTTTAAAAGTGAATCTACTCCAGTCAGTTCTGTATCTCTTATTATAAGTGGTTTATTTTTCATCTATCATGATTTTGTTGACAGAATAAATAATTCTGGATATTTTAAGCTCAGAGTTTAGTAGGTATAAATTCATTGACAGATCTAGTCTGAACTTTTATATATTATATGATATCTTCAATATTTTCTGTGTTATTCACTTCTACATTAGTTCTAGATCTGAATATTCATTTTCATCCCTTAGTATCACCTGTTCACAAGAGTTTTTGGTAAAAAAAAATAGCAGCATTCATCGTAACCACATTTTATTCAAATAATAAATAAATATAAATAAATAGATCAGTACAAAAATCCATCAGTCCAAGGGGTCTATCGTGAACCATACGCCATTTTCTGGGCACCCAAACTCCTTCCATACACTGGCTGAGCTAATGGTACCGCACCTGGTACCAGATCAACGTGATGGTAGTCCACATGAGCTGCTACTGGTTCAGGATAGTGGACAATTTCGTAAGTTGGAACCTGCACAAGAACCCAAGGATTAAATAGAGAAGTTTAAACAGCACAACCTCACCTTTGAGGATGAAAACTTTGAGAACATGGCGATAGCTCCTGTGAGAACCAGCGACAAGAGACCCAGAGTAAGAGCTTTCCAAGTCTTCAGTGCTATGAGAGCCAAAGCCAGAGGCACCAGGACAGCTGTTTTGAACTTCAGGCCCAGCAAGAAGGGGAAAATGACTTTCTTAACTAGCTTGGATGAGCGTCCTGAGCAGAATTCTCAATTTCATCATGATTCAACGAGGGGATGGCTTCAATTGTTTACCTGTAGCTGCTAGCGGTACTGCCAAGTCGCTTGGTTGGAAACTCCTTGGTATATAACTCCCAAAAGCTCCATCAGGTCGCAGCGCAGGTGGTACCCTTGCTACCAGGTCGTGGGTTTGTAGGAAATCCTCGAAGCTCTCGAGTATGTCCTTCCTCAAACCTCTAGTTTCCTGTAAGAGCAACGAAATTGAAGCCAAGCAGCCCCAGCCAGGTGGAAGGCTCCAATTACCTGAACCTCTGGGTTATATTTCTTCAGCAGCACCAAATCCTCAGTGATACGTATGGAGTTCTTCTCAGCCACTCTGCTGACCCATTCTAGTGCTCTTGGTTTCACACAATCGAACCTGAAGCTCTGGAGACAGCTCCTGAAAATATCCTGCGCGAGCTCAACAGCAGATTCTTCTGTCTTCACCGATATCACTGATACCAACAGCAGGAATATTAAATGTTTTTTATTCATGGTGCGTCAGCTCGATATGCGGTACTGTAGACGAATGAATTAATGGATATATTAAAGTACGATTTATAGATTTGTGGACCGGAAGTCCATTGAAGTTTGGACATGTGGGTATGTTGGTGAGGTTTAAAAGGATGCGGTGATAGTGAAAGTGATGACAGTTTGGTCTGGAGGAATGTGGGTACTATTGTTTCTTCTGGTGCAATAATTATCGCCCTGATTCTGATGTCATGATTGGGAATTCACTGATCACTTCAATTGATTCAAGCACTAGTTGAACTATTGATACGAATAGAATGAATTCAGCAATGCAGGAAAATAATATGAGACGTTATAAATCATATAAACTTCTCGGAAAGAATTTAATGATTTGCTTAACATTATTTCATAAAAGATTTTAACGCTGGGTGGATTTTGAAGGCCGTCTAGTTTCCCTGATTCGACTCTTCAAATGTCAAGAGTTGATTTCAATATTGCAGTTTGGTTTTAATGAAACAATGATTGTTGATCAATTGTTTGATTCGTTTTATGAAACATATAAAAATATAATATTGCATAATAACATTTTTCCAACTTTAGATTACAACGATTTTTTCGAACTACAAAATGCAGATCAAACTATTAAATGGGAAATTATCAACTTTTAAATAAAGATCAAATGAATGCAATTTCAGACGACTGTGGATTTTTTTCTCCACAGCAAAATGCAAAAATTTCATTGAAGAATATTTGCATAATTTTATTTTAGATTTCTTTAACCCACAATAAAAAGAAACATTATTATTTTCATTTAGAAGTTTCACTTTATTTTGTTTTGTAACAGAATTATTATGAAGTTCCACTATACTTTTGAGACACCTTGTATAATTTAAAGACGTTTAAGTATCGATAAATCCACGCATGTTGATAATTACCAAAGCGTTTTGAATCTATAAGTTTCCAGAAGGCCAATTTAATATAGAAAAATATCTAATCAATCAATATCAAGTTGTGAATATATATTTTTTTTTGAACTAGTTTTTTTCATTGTTGAAACAAAATAGCAAAAGTATGACCAAGTAGGAACTTTTTCGAAAAAGCTACATTGTTTTATTCAAAATAAACACAGGAGGTATTCTTTTAGAACTCCATGATTCATTATTTTGGTGATATAATAGTTGAATAGCTGATACTTTTTATTCCTGAAGATTTTATGATCATATTGTTATTATTCTCATCATATTTAATTACATTTTTCACAAAATAATTGCAGGTTGCCATTCATTGAGAATCAAAACAAAAATTCAAACAACAGCAATAATTTAATATCAATAAATATGCACAAAACACAAACAAAATCAGTTCTCCAAATGAGCACTGTACGCCATTTCATTTCCTGTCAACTGTCTTCCATATCCAGGATGTTCCCATCCTGACGTCGGGGGATGTTCAACGTGGTGTTCAACATGTTGTGGATAATGAATCACTTCATAGTTAACAACCTTCGGCTTGGTGAATTTGAAGATGACCAAAGCTCCAGTTAGAACCAGAGAAAGCAACCCCAAAGTGAGAGCTTTCCAGGTTTTCAAAGCAATAAGGGCCAAGGCAAGGGGCACAAGAACTGCAGTCTTGAATTTCAGGCCAAGCAGGAAGGGGACGATGACTTTTTTGACCAATTTGGAGGATCTCCCTGGAATATAGGAAGTAGTTTATTTGCTGATAACTTGTCCAAAACGGAGGCTAGAGCATTGAAGCCTCACCAATGCTTGGTGAAGTTGACATGTGAAAGCTCACCTGTGACAGCAAGTGGTACTTTGACATCCTCAGCACTGAAGGACCTTGGTACCAGGTTGCCTAACCCATTCTCAGTGTCAGTCAAAAGTCTTGGAGCCTTCATCACCAAGTCGTGCGACTGCAGAAAATCTTCGAACTTCTCGAAGACATCATCTGAGAAACCCCGTTCCTAAAACACATCTTCCAGCTTTGGAACATCAACAAGCATACCTCCCACTCACCTCGGCTTGTCCTGGGGCATCTTTCTTCACAATCAACAATTCTTCAGTCAACTTAATCTCGGGTTGATCTGCTACTTTGCTAATCCAGTGCAAGGCTTTAGGCTTCACACATCCAACCTCGAAATCTCTCAAGCAACCAGAGTAGATGTCTTGGATTACGTCCACAGCTGAAGGAGTGGCTTGGGCTACGGCGACGATGGCCATCAAGGTCACTAGGTATTTCACACTGGCCATGGTGAGCAACGGAGCAGTAGTGAGCTGTCTTATCATATCAACATTGTTTTATATATTCGTGGACGGAAATAGAAACTTTGGAGACAGTGCTGAAGACGTGAGTGGAATTCAATTGATTGTGTTTCGATTTCAAGTGGAATGTGCGATTGGAATTGGGTCTTTGGGTTTCAAGATATTTTGGTCCTTCTATGTTATTGATGGGGAAGGAATTCGATGTTTTTTGTACTGTTGAAACATCGGGGATTCGATTAAGGTAGGTGTCTAGACTGGAGAAAAATGAATGAGCTCATAAAAAAGTTAAGGCGCCAAAGTTGGGGCTGCAGAAAAAAAATGGTTGCAGAAAAATGACTTTCTGACACCTACCTTAATGACTATTCATCTAACTGTCATTTGTTACCGTTTGAAGATCTATAAAGATCTTGTAATTGGATATAATCGAATATCCTGAATTGAAACACTGAGAATAATATGATAATTTCATTCAAAATTAATTAAGCATGATTTTGCAGTATTTATTTTTCTCATTTCTGAAATAAATTGGAAGGTCAAAACCTATTGATATCACTATATTACTAATACTATTGTTGATACTTCTATTATTCTAAATGTGTTCTGGTAATTGGAGAAAAAATCGTAAGCATCTGTCAAGCTGCATATGAAAAACCATCATCATTCTGTCATCTGATTCTCCTGCATCGTTTTCAGTAGAGTAAAATACGAATAAGAAGATTTCAGGACCTGTGAAATGAAAACATAGTGGCATTAAAAACTCTAAATTTGTTTGTAACTCACTGAAACGAAAACTGTGATGGACATGAGCAGTAAGCCAGCAGCTTTGAACCCAATGGGATCCCTTGTTTGGGTCATGAAAATCAGAAGATTTTTTCTAAACTTTCTGTCACATTTCAGCCAAGGTGTTTCATAAGATGACGTCAGGATATTACCACTCTGGAAACAGCTGGTTGAATAACACAGTTATGTGCCAAAGTGTACAGCTACTACCTTGTGAATTATTTCATTACCAAACCAACAATAAATGAATTGTTCCATGAGCATGCACAGAAGGAAGGAGAGGAATAAGTAGAACTGGATTCCTCCAAACTTCACCTAGAAATAATGCCCTAACTCAGTTTGTCCTGGTGTTTTGGTCATTAAGTGTGTAACGTACCATGTTCAGTTGGAATAAATCAAAACAAATTACCATGGATCCACCCATCAACAAAATAAAGAGGCTAGTGTGATGGATTGTCTCTATATCTTTACATAAGCTGCAAAAACACATCTTGGAGTAGAGTTGTTGAGGAAAACCAAAGAGGTGTATTTTTTCTGATACAAAATAAACGCGAACCACTTCCTTACCGTTTGATTTCTTGATAATGCTCAACACAAGCGTTCAAATTCTGGCTCATAACCCCAGAGTACACCTCAGTACCCAGCATCTCGTTTTCATCCTCAGTTACCTCACACAGCACCCCTCCAAACGAACGAAACCTCCCCAAACCACTCAAAGTGAGGCACAGATAGTCGCATTGCAGCCCCACCTGCATCAGCAGACCAGAAGTGAAAGTATCCAGGTTCAAGAAAATGAAGGTATTCCAAAGAATCACCACGTTTTGGAAGACGTAGACAACAGCATAGCTCTTGGACCAGTCGAAAGGAAACCAGCCTTGGGTCAACGGCACCAGGTCCTTGCGGAAAAAAGGGATAGCAGAGAAGATGAGGTAGGTTTGGACACCGAAGTAGCAGCCTAGGAAGAAGAGGGTTTGCTGGAACTTCTTCACCGACATCGCCAAGAGCAAGTGGTCATGGCATCTTGGTTGAAACAGCGGTTGGTTTAGCTTGCCCAACAAGCTTTTGATCAGGTCCATGTTGCGGTAGATCGCCAGCATCTTCACCAGGTCCATGGAGCAGGTGATGGCGACGTAGCTCACGTCAGTGAGTTCGTCGATATTATCGAACGAGCCGATTATGTAGATGTACTGGGAGACCAAAAAGGTTACCCAAACTGTTGTGCATACCAAGGTGTAGAAATTGTACAGCTTCCTGTATTTCATTCGCTTATCTGGCTTCCAATAGCCCAGGAGCTTGAAGGTGGAGATGTGGAAGTAGAAGAAATCGATGTAGTTGAGTTTGCTCTGCATGGTTTCTCGATTGAAGCAGGTGCGAGAGTGACCAGTTATCGAGACCACCAGTTGGTGTTATTGATTTGGATAATTTGGGTGATGGAATATTTGTGTAACAGGGAATATCTGAGAATTCAGTGATTCCAAGGTAGTAATTTGAGGTTCAATTAGGTAGTTCAATGGAAAGTTGTAGTTTCAGTAGGAAAATATATGATTTAATGAGATAATAGACTGATTTGAGCATGAACGTGACTACCTAAGACTTTTTAGGTTAGGTTATTATTATTTAATGTGACTTGTTGCATGAGATCTATTAAAAATTGAGGAAATTCAATGAAGAGACCGTGAGAATTGATACAGTTGAGTATTATAGTCAACATCTTCGTGTTCCAATCTTTTCAAAAATTCATCAAGGATCAGAAGATAATTTCCTGTGATTTAGATGATTTTCCTCTTTTGGATATCGATGAAATTATCGAAGGAATACGCTCTTGTATATATTAACATCTTGATACAGAAATTTTGCTGAAAATTTGAAGTTTACTGAAAAATCTTGATGTTCAGTATGAGTCTTGATATACAGGATGTCTCAAAACTAGTAGATGAAGTTATCGAAAATGGTGAATGGGTGGTTGAATTGAAAAGTCGTGTATCACAATATTTTATTCAACAATCACTATGTACAAATAAATAAATAAATAATCGAAGAAAATAATTAATCTAAGGAGGCCCCTTGTGGATCTCCACTAACCTCTCAAACACTCCCAAAGAACTTAACACTCAACTATAATATAACCTAATGACTTAGTCCTGTGAATTTTCAAGAATATACAAAATGGCATGAACAAAACGAATCAGACTGCTGATAAACTGTGGCTTTGAAGAAAAAAAACCAAGTGTGGATGGTGAAGATTATTCTTCGACTTCTGTGTTGACAGCGCAGGCTGGATAAAGTCTTATGCAGTCTCTTTTGTCTTGACCATCACGAGCAGCTTGGACGTATTTGTAGAATCTAATCACTGCTGCGTTGGTCGATGATGGTTTTTTGAGTTCAGTGGAATCTCTGGAATTGAATATTGTTTCATTTCTAACTTTCGAGAATATTATTCGTTTGGAAGAGGTGAATCTTCATGAATCGAAGATTGGACTGAATTGGATTCGATTGAAATGGATTGGATTCGATTGGAATAAACTAGATTGGACTGAAATAGTTTGAATTGGATTGGATTCGATTGGGATGGAATAGATTGGATTGTATTTAATTGAAATAGATTGGATTGGATTCGATTGAAATAGATTGAATTGAATTGGAATAGAAAGGATTGGATTGGAATAAATAAGATTCGATTGAAATAGATTAGATTGGTGGATTAGATTAGATTGAAATAGATTGAATTGGACTCAATTGAGTTGGATTGGACTGGATTGGAATAGATTCGATTGTATTTGGTGGATTGGATTGGAAGGAAACATCATATACCCTTTTTTCCTTTCCTATGAATTATTTTTCACTCTTCAGGGTTCTTGACTATTTTCAAACAATTCATTATATACTACCCTCATGCACACAACTGAAGAATCAGGTGAAACTAATATAAACATTCAGAAACCGAGTCGCCCCATTGCGTATCTCATCAAGCGAAAATGAATATTAATACGATGAGATTCCAGTAGTTATACTCGTGACCTTGAGATGCCCGCTCGTTTAAACGATCCACACTCCAAGAGATTATATTACGGTCACCTACTCTCCAGGTGTATCAGACGTTGTTAATAAATAATGATTAGACAGAGTGCAAAAGAAAGTAGGCGGTCATTTCTCTTGAACTCAATTTTTTTGATACGTTGAAGCATGTGGATAGAATGAATTCATCGCCGAATATGTGTGTGAAGTTCAAGGATGATTTGAAAATAAACGCCACTTCCTGCAATCTTTTTTCTATTACCGAAACTATCAACAAAGTAGCACGCATTGATAACGTATGGAAAACATGCTCAATATTTCAAATTGACGGTCTCACGTGATTGCATTTTGTATTCAACAATACTAAACTCGAATACAGTCTATTCATTTTAGCAAGATGACAGGTGACAGGAATATTTTAATGATCCATTTCAATTTAGTATACTCGCCTCATATTCTATTTATTATATTTTTTTCATTGTATCAACGGTCCAAATGTTTTTATTATATTTAATGTTTTTATATTTACATATTTTTAGGCTTAGTATATATAGATTTAATTGCAATCACGACTATCATTTTATTGACGATTTCTATACTTGTACAAGTCTTATGAAATAAATATATACTTATTTACTTAAATGTTCCCAATGGTCAGCTAGATAGTTGGCATTGAAAAATACCCAAATCTAAGTAAAACACCATAGTACAAAAATTCTTCTCACCTGCTCAATTCTGCGGACAGTAAATTACTGTGAGGGCTAAACCTAGCCGGATCCTTGTACATACTACAAATCAGCCTCTCCTTACAAGGCTCCTCAACGAAATCCAAATCACTCAACACGTCATCTATCTTCTCCAAAATAGGACTGTAAAAGGGATCGTACGTCACTGAAGCAGCCTTATAAATATCTGCCTCCAGCTCATTCTGAGTTGGTTTCTGCGGGAACTCAAAAGAGCCTTGAGGCTCAGGCTCCTGGACCGCTTTGGTCACTTCAATGGATTTGACGATTTGCACAGGAGGTTCCTGTTGGGGTTGTTTGGGGAAGCCTTCGTGTTGGGAGGTTGCGTCTGGTTGTATCTGGTTGTAGACAGGATAAACGTGTTGCTGAGCCTGATAAGTCTTCTGCTTCACGAAATCTGCAAAGCAAGGATGCATTGGCGTCTTCCTGTAGCGTTCTGGGAAGGCAATACTCACTCTGAACAGCTTGTACAGCTTCTCCTGGCAAACCAGCCCCAATATCGCCCTTCACAACACTTCCACTGAGCCCAACTGCGTTCCTGAACCCTTCCAAATCCACCCCTCCTGTACTCTGCTGCACTCGACCGCCATTTTGGAACCCTGCTCCAGCTCTGACTGCCTGGTTCGCTCCCAAAGGGGGTTGCAAAGATGCAGCAAGGGTTGCGAAATTGGCAGGTGGTTCAGCGAAAGCACCTGGTGGCTTCCTGCTCGGTGGAGAAGGAAACCGCGGTTTGACCCCAGGTGGTACTTTGGCGCTGTAAAACGCTGTCTGCTGCTTGAGCTTCTCCTGGAATTTCAGCGCGTTGTTCAGCTGCAGCTGCAGCCTCAAATTCTCCTCGTGAATGCGTTGTTTCTCTCGTTGCAAGCGAGATTTGATCTGTTGGTTAGTTCTTAGTCAGAAAGGGCGTGCCTTTGGTGCGGTCTGAACTTACCAGTGCTTCTTTTTCGGCTTTGAGCACGATGTTTTCTATTTCAGTCGGTGTGAGTGGTTTTTTATTGTCTGGTTTTGGTCGCCGCAAGTCTTGACCGTGACCCCAAGCGTTGTCATCTTCAGGGTCTCTCCTATGCGAGATTATTCTAGAAGAATAAACAGTCTCAAGATGTGCCACAGATGAACGAAAAAATGGGATTAGATTGCTACTGAACAAGCTTTTTGTTATACAGGGCTCACTCTAAATTCGTGACAAGTATGTGACAACAATGATTTTGGGGAAAATCTACAGAGTGCTGACTAATGAGTGAGCTAGTAGTTTTTTTCTTTTGAGCTACTGTTTCTACGTCTTACTCGATTCCAAGTTTGAAGATTTGTCGTAGAATATTTACAACAGATTTAATGAAACGTATTGCCATAGTTTTCAGAACAATACGGCAAGAGCTGTAAAAAATATTTCGGTATTATTCGAATGTTGTTATTAATGATATTACCACAAAAATATTTCCCTGACACGTTCGAGAATTTGAAGTTTTCTACTGATTTTCTACTGACTGTTGTTGTTTTATTGTTAAAAACTTTGACTAGATTTTGAGCATGAAATTCACTGAATGTTCAATGAATTTCATGGTTTGTTTTTTGTGAAACAAGACTGAATGAGAATATAATTAGTCTCGTATGCATCCTCGAGTCGTGACTACAAATTTGAGAGAAATCTCGAAGGATTCATTGTTGCTTCAGTGAGATTCTCTTGGCAGTTCAAACTAAATTGTATAATTGCTATAGAATTTGTATAGAAGCTGAATAAATTCACGTGGAATGTGTATTTACTTGAATTATAACTTTTGAATCATTCTGAGAATTGGAATAAAGAAAAATGTAGATTCTAACCAAAAGAAGTTATAATCAACTGATGAATGCAGTATCCTCTTGTCAAAGATGCCAAAAATGGATTTTCCTTCAAGAAATAATGAAATCTCCCATGAAATCTTGAGGTTTTTAGGTGCTTTTCAAATTCCCCACAGTGGTTGATTTCGAAATGATGTCACTATACACAAAATATCCTTATAAGAATGTTATAAAATGGGTCAATCAAGTGAAAAGAATTTCAGACCGAGCAATAACAATTTCTCTTTCTTTTATACAGTGTGGAACAGCCAAATGGAATTAATTCGATAACGAATAAATGAGAGCCTGTTGGGAAAAACGCTTGGATACGTCTATTTGTATTTTTGTCAAAGAAAAATAATTATATAGGGTGTGTCATGTGACAGTGGCCGATACCAACTTTCTTATTTTGAATACAACCCCCTGTATATTATTAGTTTTTTGAATTCTTCAGGAAATTCTGACACAATTCATGTTCAATGTCCCATACATATCTTCAACTGTTTCCGAAATATTGAGTGTTTTCAGATGTATTACAAAATTCAACATGAAAAAAAGAAAATTATTTTGTTTCACAAGTAGTGTGAAATAAAACATTGATTTCTATGTAGGAAATGTTCAAAATGTAAACTTTGTGGAATAAAATTTATTTTCCAGACATTTCAGAATTGGTTCTGAACGAAATAATAATTCACAGTAAATATCAATCTCCAGAAAAAAAAATCACTCAATTCTACTCACTCGTTCCCAAAATAGGGTCCATCAGGACTCCCCTCAGGCCCTCCATACCCTTCCTCGAAATGATGACCCGGAGGCCCCTCTTCGTAGTGATGTTTGTAAGGATGATTCTTGTGCGACGCTGCCACCTGGTGGATATGCGAGATCTGGTGCTTGTGGATGTGGTGCTTGGCACCGTAGGGGGTATAAGCGCAGAGCTTGAAGAGATGATGCAAAGCAGGAAAGAGGAAGAGGACGATCTTGAGGATCAGCTTCTTGGCTGCTGCTACTCCAATGATGGCAGGTAGGACGAAGAGGATTTTCACTGCCAGGAGTTTGATGACCACTAGGATGGCTAGGAAGGCTAGCAGGAGGCGTTCTCCAATGTACTCCTCTGTGGATTCAAAAGGATCAGAGATTATGGAGCAGTTTTGAAGAGCTCTCTTTGAATTCACCACCTGGTGAATCAATAAATAATAGTTGTGGCTCACTTGAGAAACACCTCCAGAGGAAACTGTATCTCAAATTACTCGAAGATTTCATTATATTATTTATTCTTAACACCACTAGGATAAGATCACAACAGAACAATATCCAGTGTTCCAATTGAGCTCTTCAATCAAATCATCAAGCTCAGATGGTATCTTTCTAATTACTCATGGTTGGAAAGTAAATAATCACGATGGTGAAGAAGAAAAGAAGCGTTCATGGTCAATGCTCAGCAATCATTTTGACGTAACAACTTATTAAAATTGAACTTCAGAAGTGCGAAGCGTATAATGAACGGAGTACTTGAAATAATGAAAGGCACTCTGTTATTATAGGTATCGCTGAAATTAGTACCATGTAGGTATAATTTTTCAACTTGCAAGGTGAGAAAAGGTGTTTTCTGTTAGTTTCAGTGATTACTCTTGAAAGAGTTGGAAAAATGTTTGAGGAAGTTCACATTTATGATGTCATTAGGCAGCTCATTTTTTGTTTTATTTTGTTTGGTGCCAAGGGTATGAAATTGGCATCGTTTTATTCTAATGCAATATACAGGGTGTCCACAAATTTCAGAACATTCCAGATGTGTCTTTGACATGTTCACCTTTCTCCGTTCATTATGGATAGACTGGGGGTAGACATTCAACACCCTGTACAATTCAAGGCCTAATGGAGACGTTTTCGAAAAAAATAATGGGAAATGAATGAATTTCTCGTATCTTATAGAAGCTAGACACATTGCTTATTACTTTTATTTCATTGAAAATAAACAGTGATTTATGTGAATTTTTTTTGCATGAATTAACTTTTCTCAAAGAGACTTCTCATTTTATTTTTCAGCTTATTGTGTCTTGTTTGATGTGTTTAGTAATCACAATTTCCAACTGTAATGGAAGTTCAAACAAAGTCTGTGATAAACAAACACTTAAAGAATATCTTCTGATAAAGTTTATACATCCTGATATCGTTAACATATTCCCCTTTTCTATGCAATTAAATGAATCTAATTTAATCGATACTTACTCAAATTACTTATAATTATTGGTGAGTCCATCCAAATATGCAAATTTCTCTAGTACCGTTCGACCTCAATTAAGAGTTTTTTCATTAAACTTTCACATCAATGGCATCGACTCTTATTTTTTGTAAACATTACCAGGAAATTTTCATCTTCCTTTCATTTAATATTCATCATTTATTAACCAATACTCGATTTGCTGTTTTTGGACAACTTTAAAACCAAAATATTGTTGATTACAATTAGTCTTTATGGTAGTGAAGAAATGACAGCTCAAATGTCAAGGGAACTGTCAATTTACTACCCCCACCATACAAGACGCCACTTATGCAGTAGATACTGACAGCTGACAGTTGAATGGAGCATCACACGTTTGAAAAACGTGTCTTTATCATTGGATAATATTCCAAAACGAAGAAATCATTGTTTAATATGATTACCACACTTACGTATTTTCTTGAAAAAAATCCTCCCCTCCCCTACGGAGCTGTTCAACCCATTCACATCCCTCTTCATCAGCTCCAGCTTGACCAAAGTCCCGGAGCTATCCTCCATCGACCTGGGGGACACCTTGAGGGTGGTGCCCATGAAGAAGGTCTCCGGAAGCTCCAGTTCCAAGTCGTGCGTCATCAAGAACTTCCTAGAATTGTCTCTGAGCGATCGCGTCATCTCCTCCAGCGGCGTTTCGTCACCAAAACCGCGGTCATCTTCAGCAGCTTCCGCGGCTTCAGTGTAGTTATTGCTGTTCTTGGAGAACTTGAGGAAGTGCGTTAGCTGCACGTCACTGGGGTACTCCAGAGTGTCTTTGAGGTAGTCGTAGATGCTGCTCCTCACGCAGGTTTCTGTGGGTTTTTTGCAGTCTTTCACTAACCCCGACCAAAGCTCGTTACCGCTGGTGACGTCTTCCAAGGTGTCGTTGGCACAAAGGGCACCGAGTACGTTACACACGAGTACCACGAGGAGGTACCCGGACATGGTTTCGGAGACGCGGTGTGGCACTTTCATTTCACTTCATAGTCGGCGCGACCTCTTCGTCACGTGGTGCTCAACTGGACCATTTCACTCGGTGTGCTCGGACGTTCTTACGGCTGCGTTGTCGTCCGAGGAATACCAGAAGACTAGGCGGCCATCAACTTGTTCTTTCTTGACATACTTCCGAGGAAGAGGACAGAGCCGGAGTGAGCTAGTGGGTAACGGCGCCATAGGCATCGGTTTTTTTAAGCGTGAATATTGTATGATGTTTTTGGAATGTTTTCTTTGGGCTTTGTTCGTTTTGGGGAGTGTTCAGAAATCACGGACAATATGCAGCGTTCTGACGTCACAACTGCTAAACGACCGTCGAATTTGATTAAAGCAATACAATACATATAGAATCACATTATTTTTCACAAAATAATCGTATATATAGAACCCCTCAAATGTGGGGTTTTCATTTCAGTAAAAACTGGCACAAATTACATTATATTTTCATCGAAACAAATTCCTCATAAAACGTTTATTTCAATGCTTGACTGTGAAATCTTCCTCAGTCCGCCTCTGTCCTATTGTTTACCATTATGTTGTTCGTACCTCGTCCGTGGCTCTTCCTTAATAGATTCTTTTTGTAAATGAGATGACTTTGTTAGGTACTTGTGGTTATCATGCCTATACACGCTTATTCGAAAATAAATTAAATGTTATGTGTGTGACACTTTCATTGAACTTTCTAAGGCATTTTGGGAAACCCAATGGGTCAGTCCAGGTGATCTCTGCCGATATTTGGACTCACAGAACGCGCAGGAAATGTATTTCAATGTTGAATGTACAGTATGTCACAAGTCTTTTAGATTTTTAGATGAATAATTTCATTATATTTTTCAATGATTCACCCTGTGTGTGTCGCATATGTGATGTTGGAGTTTTTTGATATATTTTGATAAGCTCCAAGTGCCTTTTCAACTAATCAACCTAATTGTGGAGTGAACATGTACCTAACCTCAAATTTCAGCATCGCCCAATACTAAAAAGTCCGCAGACATGAAACGGTAAAGGAGGAACCGGTTTATTTTGATGATGGAATGACATTTTTACTGGGCACATTTCGACATTCGAAGGTATGGCACAGTTTCCGATGAAAAATTGATGATAATGAGTAGAAAATATGGAATTAGTGAGACAGTAGGTACTATTTGATGTGTACGACCAATACTAATGCGTGAATTTACATTTTTCACCGTTATAGAGATCCATGTCGAATGTCTTACTATCGGTATGAATCGAATAATCAATTAAAGAAAACACAATAGGTCTTGAATAGCCGCAACACGTGACCTCAAATTATTATATGTGTGAATTGTTTTGAAAATTATAGCTACACACTTCCTTCGTTCGAAAAAATACAACAGAATCTCATTGAAACACTTCAGCTCTCAGACATCATCAAATATTTGTACCGCTATAATTATTCCACACACTATTGGACTGAAACGAAAATCACGCAACCATTCTTACACTTAGGTGTATTGTGAATAGTTGGCACATCGTGACATTAACGGGCATACATTTCATGTAAAATAATATCGAATTCGTTGTTGGAATACTGTAATGTAGTGTCGTAATCTTCTTTTTCAGCTTTCACTTGTGAAGTCAACTCAAAATTACAGTGAACCACAGAGTACACTTGTGGCGTCATCTTCTTACGATTGATGCTCTAAGTCAGATCCATAAACTCTACTGTACTTGCACTACTGCATAATAGATGGCGTATGATCAATAAGGATTTCTATAGGAATGTTTGGTATCTGATTGGTTTATCACTCTTTTACACTTCCACAACAGATAGCATATAGTTGATAATTACTTTCGTAGGTATGTTTGATGTCTGTAAAATCTTGATATGTGAGTACATGAACCAAGTTCAGTTGATGTTTGTATACATAGATGGCAGAAGTGTGTCATACAGGAAAATTAAATACTATTAGAAAGATTCGAGTATTTCTTTTGATTACAGAAGTACGATGAATATTTCAAGGTCATGTTTCTTTTTGGATTTGTTACAGGAGACCACAAATATTTGTATATACATGGAGTTCTTTCTTTATTTGATGGCATATTTTGGGTATTTCAATTTATGTAAGAATTAGATAGTCATTTTTTTTTATTTATCATTCCAAATAAGAAGCAGATATTATAATGAAAAAATTTACGAAATGACAGTTGACATTTTATCTAGGGCTCGCTGATAAAAACGCTTGAATAACCAACAAAATAATTTATTAATATATAAATAAATAAATGAAACAAGTGAATAAATTTCCTATTGTCCTGGCGCATATCCTGGTTGCAAACTCAACGGCAGCGGCAAGTCAAAACTCCTCCCGTACCCAGAGGAATGCCCTCCTCCATGCCCTCCAACCGAATAATCCTCGTGAGACGACGAATAAGTCTGAGCCTGGGAATAGTGAGGCTTGGCGATGACCTCGTAGGTGGTTTTCTGGCCGCCGGAACTCAAGGATTTCAAACCGATGATGGCGGACAGCATCAGCGAGATCATGGCCGCCATCATGGCCTTGCCCGCCATGGCCGCCAGACCGCCCAGAGCTAAAGCCATCATCGTGCCTTTCATCATGGCGGCCGCTGCGATGATGTAGCCCATGCCGCCGCCCTTTTTGCCGCCCCCGCCGCCACCTAGGGAGTCAGGCATTGAAAAAACGACACTTGAAACACAGTTTTTCACACGAACCTCCTTTGCGAGCTGTCTCACTGTCCTCTCCCATCAAATCAATCTTGACCACATGGTTGCCCAGAAAATCCCGGATTTTCCTCAACAAAAGAACGTCCAATTTGGAGTCGAGACCCCCCGGAAAGTTTCTCACCAAGTCCATCTCGTTTTCCACCACTTCAGGAGTTTTAGTTGTGTTTTCTTTCACCAAACTAACGCCAGACAGTAGAGTGAAGTTTTCAGCTGCGTCCAAATTGTCTATTAAAGTGATCAGGTCTTTTTTCAAGCAAGTGGTTGAGTAGCTTCGTTTACAGTCTCCGAATAAGGATTTGGCGTGGTCACTCCTGTCAATGCTGAGGACAGAAAATCGTTGATTTGAATACGACGAGCGAATTTTCAGTTTTGAGTTTGATCACAGCGATCGTGCTGCCAATTTTGATCACTTCAGTGGTCGCCATATTGGATTTGGTCGTGAAATCAACGATTCATCGTATTTTTATGTTGATATTGAGGGGATCAAAATACAGGGTGTTTTAGAATTGCACGGCAATTTTTCGGGTACGTATTCTCTGGTACAAAATAAGGAAACAGGAAAATTCTCAAAATTATTGAGTTTTTGTTATATTGTGCTTGACCCACAATTCCTCTGAACATTTGTTGATAAATTTCTCTTTCATTCAATTTTGATGCTTTAATTAATATCAATTATCAAAATAGTATAAGACCTCAGAAAATGCAACACCCTGTATGTAAAAACACTCTTATATCAAGCAGCACCTTTTGCTTGATACTCATACGAGATTTGAATGCTCTATCTGCAGTAGATCAAGCACAATAAAATAAAAACAAAATTTTGTCTAAACTTTCAACACCCTGTAACTCCGCTGATAATCGAGATCGGACACACGTTCATGGGAACTTTTTAAATTATTTTGTACCAGAGAATACGTACCTGAAATACTGCGGCGCAATCCTGAAACACCCTGTATATCGAACATTTTTCAAAGTAAAATGAATTTATATTGGTAAGGAAAGTCTGTAAAAATCTTCAGAATACTGGTCTTATTTTTTTTTTGGTATCAAGGTGCTGGTGATTTTCTTTTTTGCAAGAAGTACTTCTAAAGAAACAATATTCTATCACTGTCAATGTCTATTCTTTCAGTGAAAAGACCCTGACAAAACATTTGAGAAAATTGATATTCACCTGATGAAAGACTTTTCCTTTAGCGGGTCTTCTTCACCAAAAACGTTAAAAAAATGCACTAGAATCAACACGAAGGCTACTCGACCCCACATTCTTGCTGTTGATGCGTTTATTGTTCGGAGATGACTGACAGGGTTGACGTACCACAGCCAACTTTTTATAGTCGAGCATTCAGATTAGAAAAAATATTTTCTCGTACCACTCAAATTAGTGTCCAGCGGTTAAATCGACAGAATTAGTGGAGCACGAAGCAGTTAGGATCGTAAGTGTCGGAGATATTAAAGAATTTTTCTATGCTTCAGTTGGAATTGTGCTTTTATCGAGAGCATTATTGAAATTATTGGTTGTGGTGCATCCGTCTGGTGAAACACAAATTCAGATTGATTTCGTGGGACTTGTAATGGGTTCTTGGTAGTCATAGAGGCTAATTCTAGCATTGGAATTATCAGAAATTGATTAAAGGAGCATCTGACCCACTTGTCAATGTCTCTCGTCCCGTGTGTAGGCCTTAATTTTTTAATATGGCCCAACAGGCCAAACTTTAGCTCTTCTATGTAGCAGGAAGGCCTACAGACCTTTAGAGGCTTCCTAGTTTTCTTGACATAACCTCTAAATGGTTGTTTGTTTAGCCTTCAATGCCTTGTCACTATGATCCTAATGCATCTGTTGTGACGTAGAAAGTACTCTGAGAGTTTTGGGTGATGGTTCCAATGCCCAACAGGCCAAACTTCAGCTCCTCTATGTAGCAGGAAGGCCTACAGACCTCCAGAGGTTTCCTCGTTTTCTCGACATAACCTCCAAATGGTTGTTTGTTTAGCCTTCAATGCCTTGTCACTATGATCCTAATCCATCTGTTGTGACGTAGAAAGTACTCTGAGAGTTTTGGGTGATGGTACTTCGTTCTGGTACTATTGGTTGTATTCCTCTGGACCTGGTGCTTCTTCTTGAGCTAACACATCAACCATGAGGTGCTTTTGTTTCTTTGGGGTATGGTGTATATTATGTTACAGTTTTGGAACACAAAGTACAGAATTATTGAGTTTTTGAAGCATATAAACACCATTTCTGAGATCCAAAACTACAGTTTTTTTGACATTGTCTGAGTATTATGTGCCTGATGATTTTTTGGGGAATTATTCCCCCATTATTGGTCCGAAGAGGCACTTTGCAGCTGCTCAGAAAGACCAAATTGTGGACAAAGCAAATGAGAACACAAGCTGATAATAAATAATTTATTATACAATAAATAAATCGATCATAACATTGAGAAACTATTGAGGTTTGTACTCTGGTTGTAGCCCCAAAGGCAACGGCGTATCAAAACTCCTTCCATACCCAGAATGCCCCCCTCCATGGTGGTAATCCTCATGCGAAGAAGAATGCGAGTTGGAGTGCGTGTACACAGGCTTCGAAACCACCTCGTAGGTAGTCTTACCGCCTCCCCCAGACAGCGACTTGAGCCCCACGATGGCCGACAACAACAACGAAATCAGCCCAGTCATCAGAGCTTTCCCAGCGAGTGCAGCCAAAGCCCCGAGCGCCAGCGCCATCAAAGTCCCCTTCATCATAGCCCCAGCCGCCAAGAGCATCCCCATGCCTCCACCGCCTCCCTTTCCGCCCCCGAAGCCGCCCCCCTTCTTCCTAGCGGACACGCCATCCTCCTGGTCCAGGTGCACTTTGATGGAGTGGCTGCCGAGGAAGCCCTGCAGCTTCTTCATGAGGAAGGCGTCGAGTCGGGCGTCGGGATCGTTCGGGAACTGCCTGGCCAAGTCGGCTACGATGTCCGCAGTGCTGGTGCCTGTGGAATTGTCGCGCACTATGGACACCCCTTGGAAGAGGTTGAAGTCGTCGTTTTCGTTGAGCTTGTCCAGCCAGGAGACGATGTCCAGCTTCAGGCACGTGGTGGAGTAGGATTTGTCGCAGTCCTGGATGGATCTCTTGTCTTCTGAGGCGCAGGAAGACACGAGGAAGGTCACTAGGAGAGCTCGAGCTGTCCACATTGTCGATCGGAGGTTTCGAAATGACTGATGATGCTGTTTGTTACTACCGAAGCTTTTATAGGAGCGAGAGATTCGAAAAAAAATGTGCTTTTTATCTTCTCTATAGGAATGGAATTAGATGAATGGGAATAAGTGGAGCACAAAGTAATTGCTGGTGCAAGTGACGGGCAGAAATTTGTGGATTTTTGGACAGGGCCGGACTAGGTTGGGTTGGGAAAGAGAATGCGTGGATTTCTAGTGCATAGATTCATCGATGTTGTAGCTCTTTGCTCGTATGGAGCACTCAAATAAGTTTGAGAGATCATTGCAATAAGACTAAATCGTTTCAACAACTTTATTTCGTTGCATTCAAAGATTATGAGTTTCAAAAAAATTACAACATGCAATGAAGATTCGAAAAACTGGAAATAATTTTTAGGCCAATTCTAAAGATCGAACTAGCTAACATGTTACGTCAAAAGATTTTTTTCACATATCAAAAAGTGCTAGCTAGATTTTAATCATGATGTTTGTCGTATTATTTCCAGATTTTTCTTCTTTGGAGTAGTGAAAATAAATGAAATTGCAAATGTGTCTGATTCCATTTGGTTTTTGAATGTTTCCCAAAAATAATCTGAAATAGTCCCAGAGTTATTCTTCTGAATGTGTGGGGTTGTGAGTATGTTACTGCTATGAAAATTGGACCAATTAGTCTTTGGAACGCGTTTTATGTCAGGTCAAAATTAGAGATCTTTCTGTGTAGATTTTCTTGAGACAAATTAACCAATGTGACATTTTCATTTATACAGGGTGTTCCTTAAATATATGCTAATATTTGAAGGGATTATTCTTTGACACATTTTGAGAAAAAAAAAACTTGCTATAAACGTATGTTCTAAAAGTCTTTACTTTTGAGATACAGGGTGATGAAATTTTGAAAAACACTGTTTTTTCGACTTACAGCTAATTAAGAGATCAGATTCATTCCAAAATGAATGTAAATCTAAAAAATATATTCTTCTTGTCAGATGCTCTATTCTTGATTAAAATTGCTTCATACTGCAGTACCAGTTTCATAATCTCTATCACCCTGTATCTCTAAAGTAAAGACTTCTAGGACATACGTTTATAGGAAGTTTTTTTCCCAAAATATGTCAAAGAATTACACCCTGTATAAATTGTATTAATCCCCGTTTGGAATTTTTCGTATAGTTATCCATTTTGTATTGAATGATACCTTCACATTCTCATTTATAAGTATTCTCAATTGTTTTCTACAACTTACTGTATGATTTGCCGAAGATAAAAAATAATATATATTTTTGGTAATGAATACAATACAAAACGACAGGGTGAAGAGTTTCTGGGGAAAACATCGTTAGAAATTTCTGAGCGGGCCTCGAAATACTGATTACGGCCCTGTTGCTTCAATCGTGGTAAATATCATTTAATTGCACTTTCGTCTAACTATCTCTGCGCCAATTTTTCGATTTTCTTATTCATACTACGTACAGTTCACACTTTCAGTTCTTTGTCATCTCAAATCACTCTCAAAAATTGCATTTTATATTCTACAAAGTGTTGTTTCAATTGGAGATATGATGACTTCGATTCTCGATGTCATTATAATCAGTTCCATTTTATTGCAACTGTAAATTTACCTGAGAATGCTTCGTTTCTAGATCGAGAGCATGTTTTTTTTTCATGGGTTCATTGTCGATTAGCTGAAAATGTGAAAGTGAACTTTGGATTGGTGAAAAATCGATAGACTTTTGTTGATACGCTCTATCAAACAATTCATTCGAAAGCTGTGGGAACTAAAAATGGGTCCTGACAAAGTAATGCGAGTGTGATGAACACAACATGAGTTTATTGGTATAACAATATAGTAAATAAATAAATAATAGAAGCTATGAATAAATTAGGCTTTGAATTAGGTTGGCTTGTAGTCTGGCTGCAAACCAAGAGGTAGAGGCACGTCAAAACTCCTTCCATACGAAGAATGTCCGTACCCAGGATGCCCGTGCTCTTCGTGAGCTACAGAATGCGAAGCCGAATGCGTGTAGACAGGCTTGGAAACGATCTCGTACGTGGTGGACTTGTGACCTTGACTAGTCAAAGCCTTCAACCCTATGATGGCCGAGATCAGCAAGGAAATCAACCCAGTCATCAACGCCTTCCCAGCAATCGCCGCAATCCCCCCAAGCGCCAGCGCCATCAAAGTCCCCTTCATCATGGCCCCAGCAGCCATCATCATCCCCATACCTCCACCACCACCTCCTCCACTACCCCCTCCACCACCCCCGGACCCCCCGAGCACGCCGCCCCCTTTCCCTCTGGCTGACTCCACGGCGTTGCCGTTCAGCAGGTCCAGACGCAGCGAGTGGCTGCCCAGGTACGCGGTGACTTTCTTCATGAGGAAGGCGTCCAGCCGGGCGTCTGGATCGCTCGGGAACTGTCTGGCCAGCTCGGCCACGATGTCGGCCGTGTTGGATCTCGCGCTCGTGTTTTCTCTGATCACTGCCACGCCGGGAACGACGCTGTAGGAGTCCTCCTCGTTGAGCTTGTCCAGCCAGGAGACGACGTCGAGTTTGAGGCACGTGGAGGTGTAGGAGGTGGCGCAGTCTCTCGCCAAGGATCTCTTGGGCTTGCGGTCGGGTTTTTCGTCCTCGGTGCGGACCCAGAGGGCCGAGGAGAGCACGAGGATGACCGCGAGGGCTTGCTTGGAGAACATTGCTGTGGATGCTCTCTGATTGACTGATGCTGGTGATGGAGCCGAGCTGGTTTATATAGCGGTGGTGTAGGGTATGAGGAAAAATTAGTCTTCTTGTTTGTTGTTTTATCGATGATCTGTCATTACATTCAACGTGCATGGGTATTACTCTCTAGACCAGTTTCCCACTTGGCTAGTGCATACATTGGCGTAGGCTGAACGTGTTATGAATACGTTTTATCACACATCGAGCACTAAAGCATTGTGCTTATGATGAACCAAGTCAAGTTTTTCATTGATCCATCGAAACTGCAATGAAAAATCACCCACAGTGTTGGCAAAATCAAAATTTATTTCAGGCATAGAAAAGCAGACTCCAAACTAAGTCATGTACCAACTATTTGGAACCTGTTTGGGGAGTATTTTGTGAGAAATATTCATTGCTGTGGAAAAAAGCAGTTTTTGGACACACTTATATTAGTTTCACTAGTACGAGCTGAGTGTCTTGAATTTTTGATGAATTCGTCGGTTATATTAACTGACAGATAACAATGACATTTTGGAATAAGTTGATGGCAGTTCCGAATAGTTTTGCACTTATATTAGTTTCACTTATCCTGTCATACCTACGCTTATGAAGATGTGTATCATTGACCAGTCTATACTTTCTTCTTGTTAGAAATTATTACTAAACGCGTAAACTGTACCAGTTTATTCAATACTTCTTATTGCTTATTGCCGTACCGAGATGTCGGTATTTAAAAATTCGACTGCTGAGAAAGTTGAAAATATTAATTGCTCTATATTAAATAGATAGGATGTCGTTTGTCGTTCCACATATTCATGGATTTTTCTTGATCTGCTTGAGAACGCGGTCAGTAGAGACTAAAGTGAACATCAATAATTGTGGTCAAATGGATAGGAAAAAAAATGCATTTCCTTGTAGTTTTTTCGGTCTTCTCCACAAGTGAAATATAGAAAAAAATCGTGCTCTCAGATGGAAACCACTTGGGGCAGAATTAGGAGAAAATCTACCCTATATACACGGTGCCAAAAAATTCAAAACAAATGGTAGCACAAACACCTGACATAAATGTCAATTGTCAATTCAAATTGACAGCTGTGGTTTATCAGTGATAGTTGGTTCGATTTTCTCAAAATAATTTATCTCCAGCAGTTATTTTGAAACGAGTAATGTAAATGAGGAGCTTTTGAAAGAAAGAATCTGGCGAGGAAGGTATTGAAGAAAATAAACCACTCATAGGAATTGATATTTCTTTATTGAAATAAATATATAAATACACGCTCTTCTGTTTCATTAAATCCCCAACAAACTGAAGAATGTTTTCGATATAATTTCACAGAGAATCAATTGCAGAATATTCACAAAGAATGAAAAAAAAGTTTTCATCATGAGAAGTAAATCATCGTCGAAAAAAACGATTTCCACCTCTATAAAAATCAATCAATGCAATCTACGTGATGGTGTGGTACCCCAGGCTCAAAGGTGACCCCCCCATGGTACCCTCCAACGAAGATCTACTCCACTGCGGGGCACCTTGTGGTACTATCTCGTATGAAACCGGTGATCTGACGTGGTGGCTCTCCAAGATGCTCTTCAGAGCCGTCGCTCCTGCGATAGCTAGAGCTGCCAAGCCTACCCCAAGGCCTTTGAAGGCTACTAAGGCTACTCCTGAGAGTAAGAGGGGGAAGATGATTGCGGCTTTGAGTTTGAGGAGGAGTAGGAGAGGTAGGATGATTCTTCTCAGCTTGCGTGTGCGGGATTCTGAAAAAGATTGGGGTTGTTTTTAATGTGTAGATTTGGTGAAAGGACTAAGCGAGGAGGTTTGATATCGTTTGAGTTTTTTTTTGTGGTTTCTTTCGGAAAAACTCAGTATGAAGGCTTCCTGAGCATTGAAATGGACTTATCATGAGTTTTTAATTAATGGATTGGGGTTCTTGGGGGTTTTTGGCATTTTTTTGGGAGTTTTTCAAAAACTTCTCATTATTCAGTGGAATATTTGTCAACAAATAGTGGGAAATAAAAATAAAAAATTCAACTCCCAGTCTCTTCCAATCGTTTCATCGATGTCTCCATTCCAAATTAGTCGAGCACCATCATAAAATAACAATTCCAACACTAATGACAATAAAAATAACAACGCATGAAGCAATTCTCCACGTTTGATACAGCCAGTGAACAATCTCCAGTGACATCTACAGAGGCAAATGAGAAGGAACGAAAAAAACCGCAGAAAGGAAGTCGATCCAGGTCGCGTGAGATCGGAAGAAGTAGAAGTGTGTCACTAAGTTAATAAGTTAGGCATGCGCGTTATCTGGTGAGCATTCTGTGGTTACACCCAGATCAGCATAAAATAACTCAAACACCGTTGGTTGGCTTGCA
Source organism: Plagiodera versicolora (assembly GCA_037013635.1). Classification (NCBI taxonomy): domain Eukaryota; kingdom Metazoa; phylum Arthropoda; class Insecta; order Coleoptera; family Chrysomelidae; genus Plagiodera; species Plagiodera versicolora. The sequence continues at coordinate 803,685 of CM072992.1, forward strand.
TTGACTGCGAGACCAGCTAGAGCATGGAATCGTTCGAAGATGACTTCCAAAAAGTGAGAATTTTGAGATTCTATCATTTTGAGTTCAACAGTGAGTTTTAGTGTGATGAGGTGTGAAATAATTTCACTACTTCTTTGTTATTCATCATGGCGTACTTATGACTTCATATTTTTGATTTATTTTTCAACATTGTTTCTATTTGTATCCAGAAATACCGATTTATGATTGGGTAATTTTGACTCACAATCAGAGATCATCCAACTGATAATCATTCCGATTGTAAATTCTCTTGAAATACAATGGAAGGAATCAAAAATGGAGGTGAAGGAGTCTTCAAATTTGGTGTCAAGGCCTCCAGAGTTTTTGTTTGTCAAAATATCGAAAACCATGAAATATAGAGGAGAACTGATTTCAGTTTTCTATAGCTCATTGTTATTTGATTTGATCATCACACATTCCATTTCGCAATGAAAGAAACGCTAGTTGTGACTTTGATTTCGAAATATTCCCCTTTCAGGTCTAATTCAAAATCAATAAGTGTTTCAATGACGAATCTATTTGGTCTTGCAGTTCATTCATTCTTCCTCTATACTCATTGGTTTCACCTAATTCTTCAGCAGAAGGCATTGAGAAACAGATTCCTCTCGCGAAATTCACAAATCACGTTTCATTCAAACGACTGCTTGAAGTTAATGAGACCGACACTTGGCGGAACAGCTCCCCAACCGCGCAATTACTTCCTCACTAATTACTGTGAAGTAATGAGAGGGGATCGAGCAGCTTTTACTCGAGACTGCGACCCAGAATTACTGCACCGTGAACGTGAACTTGACACTACTACAACGAGTACCAACTGCAATTATAGGTGTTATTACGAGAAGTGAAATTTGTCGACTGATTTTCGAGGTTTTCGGTGCTCAATTAGGGTTTTTAATTACTGGTATTTTGGAATCTCACTGGGGGGTACTTCTGGGTAATTGAAAATTAGCATTTGGAGCTTTTTTTTTATAGATTCAATGGGAAAACGCAGGATGGCAACAGTGCATTTTGACCTTGAACTCATCCTCTAAAACGCCCTGTATAGCACTACCAGAAATGCAGAAGTATATTTGAAACTTGTATTTCAACAAGAAACTTCCTGTTGACAAGTTAACCAATGAAAATGAAGCAAAAAACTTGTCAAATGTATTTCAATCCATCAGCTGTCAAAGTCACAAAAATATTGTGAACTCTGAACTCCCATTACAGGGGATTTCAAAAATCTTTCGAATCTTTTCATATCATCCATCGATCCAAATGAAAGCTACATAGGAATATTTCAGCATAACTTGTTTTTCAACTGTGAATTTTTCAATCAATTATCCTACCACTTACCACTCATCAGATCCCTGGCCTCAGAAGACGGTATTCTGATCCTCAATTCATTCTCTGTCAAAAACCTGATGCACCTCCCCACGATGTCTTCATCGGGATGCACGGTTTTGCTTTCCCTGGCTGTCACCCCTCGTATAGAAATAATGTCACTGTCACTGTCAGATTCTTCCAGGTTGTCAATGTAGGCTACAATTTTTTTCTCCATACACCCCATGGAGTCACTGCAGTGTGTGTCACATTTCGAAAAAACAATGGCGTTTATAATGAGAACGGTCACTATTTTGAGCATGGTGGTGATGAAATGTCGTGGGTTTTGCGAATAAAATTGATTTTATTTATATTTTCGAGGACTGAGTGGGGTGTTTTTTGATTAAATATGTAACACGGATACAGTAAATACCAAGTCGGTGCGTGGTTTGTGAAATAAACAGTAACAATAGTCGCGAATTCTCGAATTCATTATTCTATACTGCATTTCCCAAGATTTGTGATTGAGTATGCAAAAGGCAAAAGCAGCAGACTGTATTAATTTATTCAATTAATTGATGTGGCAGTGAAACAAAACCCAAATCACGATGTGACCATTTATGGGTCAGTTGAATTTCATCGAAAGAATTGACAGATGACAGAACTTTTATCATGTATTTGTAGGTTAGGTTAGGTAATGTTAGGTTAGGATTAAGTTAGGTTAGGTTAGGATTGAGTTAAGTTAGGTTAGGTTAAGTTAGGATTAAGTTAGGTTAGGTTAGGTTATCATGTATTTGTAGGTTAAAAGCATTAAGAAACCCCTTGATTTTTACTGTGATAATGTTGTATTTCCAGTGTTTCAATTTCCTCATTGATCTGAGGCACAGTTATTACATCGATGTGATATTAAAATCACAAGTAGAAACAAGATCAACATCACGACATTTGCCTGTTATATTAGCTGTTTTTTCATAATTACTATTGCTTTTTTGCAATTTTACAATGGATTCTAACTCCAATCTTGAAACACAGTTCATTGAAGCTCAATTCAAACACACTAGGTCGTTTTTTTTGAACAAGCAAATCGAAAGAATCCAGTGATAATCCATGAATCGATACTACCCCACTAACTCCATCTATCATCATGACTAGGAACTATTACTATAAATTAATCAGGTACCACTTCCCAAGTAGTACCTTTCTCGTCTGAAAGTCCACGAGTGTTCCGCTAGATGGCACGAGCAATGAGAAAACCATTAACCAAGCTAACATCTTTAATAAATAATAATAAATTTCCACACACACAGTTCCAATGTAATTAGTAAGGGTACCCACTTTGTTGACTACCCCATCCAAGGCTGTTGGTACCATATGGTAACCCAGGGTTGTTGTTGGGGTAGTTTGGCGTGGCTCCATAGGGTGTTGGTAGAATGTTCTGTGAAAAAAAAAGTTGTATTGGAACTGAGACCACATTGTTACACACAGTGCCTTACCCTTTCACTTGAAAAGAAGCTTTGAGCAAACATGAAAATGGACAAAGCTAGAGCAATTTTCCCAATCACAACAGCCTTTGCTGAGATGAAACCTACACCAGCTAACATCACGGAAAATGCTGTGAACAAGATAGCACCGAGCCCAAACTTCACTAGGTCCAGCTTTTTCTTTTTAGCACGACCTGAAACCAATTATAGGCATGATGGTGTTCAATCTTAGACTGATCTTACCTTCTTCCAGACCTCTTGAAGTCTCTTCAGCTGTGTTATTGGGAAGGGTGATTTTAAGGACCCTGTTGGAAACGAGTCTGGATGTAGCTCTCACTAGCAATTCCAGCAATGTTTGTTGTTTTTTCTTTGGATCAGTTGGCAAGTCTTGGATCTCCAGGTCCCCTTGTGGTTCCGAGGTATTGCTAGGGGATTTAGTAGCATAAATCACTCATATAATGCACTTGAATTGATAATTGGTCTATCCTGAATCATTGTCAGTATTGGGTTAGTGTTCAAATTTAATTCACTTGAGGTACCTGATGATTTCCAGTCCTGGTAAAATCTGCAGGCTTTTTTGTTCAGACGCTTTCAGTACCAGATCCAGAGATTTTTCAGTGATACAATTCATGATTCCATCTAGACCACTTTGGCTACCACATTTCCCAATGAACTTGTCAATGACCCCAGCAATTTTGTCCTAGAAAAATTGATTCCACATCCAGAAGACCCAGCTGGGAATCACACTCACCCCTTGTGACAGTCCAACTACACTGAGAATCAAGAAAAAAAACAGCTTCATGGTAACTTTGCTCAAACAATTCGGGCTCGAAGACAACTACAGTTTGGAAGAGCTTTGGGTAGTCTAGCTTATATACATCTCCTTGTAGACTTTGTGATATTAAAAATGTTACTTTTCAAACAAGACTCTCCCATGTCTTTGGATGACCCAGTGAAAAGTAACATGAGTGTTTAATATTGTTTGTTTTTAAAATGGCCCGGAAATGAAACGTGGGTTAGTTTCTGGTCAACAGTTCAGAGTGGGTGCATTCTGATGGGATTTTATGGAATTTATTGGTGAGATTTGAAGAATTGTAGATGACTGGATACTCAAGCCAGTCCAGATGACAAAAACATTCAATAATGAGTTGAATACTATTTGGAAAGCAGTTTTTGATGAGTGTTGATCTTGGTAGAGCCCCATTTTTTGTAAATGTCTTTGAACCCTTTGAGTCTACCTAGCTCTGTTGTGGTGAGGTCTAACTGTCACCCCTACAGAGCACCCCAAAGATGAATTTTGAATCACCAAACAGCTGATTTCAAACTTAGCCCCAAAATTGAACCAAGAGTTCCCCACAGCGTAATCATCGAACAAAAAAAAATGCTGAATGCTCCGCCATTGCCTCGACTCAAAACCTCGCAACAATTCAAGCCTAACGCTAGATAATATTTGACATTACCGCTGGCCATTACCGACGACATGGAAACTACAGCTAAAGAAAATACATCGAAGCTCTGGCGCGCTTATACTGTCTGTTTCGGTGTCGCGCTGACGACTATGTGATTTCTTCGTCTCAGTCGTTTCTCAGTCGAAAAGATGCACTGGAATTTCGTACTTTTGGCGGTTGTTTTCCTCTGGAAAAGCGTTTCAGGGGGGGTTGTGAATGCGAGGGGTTGCTGTGAGGATAGCAGGGGGTTGAGCACGTGGCAAGGGTCGTGGTCTGTTTTTCCAACAGTGGCTAGTTGGTCGTTGGCAACCAGGATACCCATGGAAGCAGGTGAGGATTTCGAGAAATTGATTTGGCCAAGATACGGGGTGGTAAAGGGTCGAAAACAATTAGTTTTTGGTGGAAATGAAGAGAAGACAATTATTTGGTTTGACTCTCATTCATTTTGGAAGGAAAATAATATCTTAATTTAGATTGTTGATGACGAATTTTATTTTTTCGAAAGAAAACCATGAGTGACAAAATTGCTCAGAAATGAAGTTGATTCTGATTGTGAAAGAAAGCAGTGGCGTAATATTTTTCCCTGAGAATTTTCAATGCAGAATTTTTATGGACATCTCTGGTGAAACAAATGAATAATTTTAATTATCAAAAAAACCTTAATGCATTAGGACATGTATTTGATAGAAAACTTTCTACGTTTATTTTGGAATAAAGAAAAAACTGGAAAATATTCAATGAATAAACTTTCGGAAAACTGAAAATATGAATACGAAAAAATCACTATTTTGCAATTAAATTCAATACAATTTGATATTTTGAAAATGTTGTGTTCAGTTTGGAATGAAAAAACAACTGAGAAATATATGATGGAAACACTTTTTGGAAACTAAGAGTATAAATACGAAAAAATCATTATTCTGCATTGAAATTCAACTTGATATTTTGACATTTTCGTGTTTATTTCGGGATAATCAAAACTGAAAAATAATTGATAGCAGAACTTTCAGAAAACAAAAAATATGAATACGAAAAAGTTATTATTTTTCATTGAAATACAATTTGATATTTTGAAAATTCTGTGTTTATTTTGTGATAGTGAAGAACTGAAGAATTATCAACGAAAAACTTTTTGAAAACAATAAACATGAATACGAAAAACCATTAATTTGCATAGAAATACAATGTGTATTGAAAAACTGCTCGAAAATGTTTCACTCTGTATCTCAAACTTCCATAGCAATTTTTTTTTCAAAATTAGTAAAATAACCAACAAACATAATAGCTTTCAATTTAGACGACTATAAAACGATTATTTTCGTAAATAAAACAATATAATAATCAAAACTAGTTCATAAACCATAGTAGGCCACACCGTATACATTTTATCTCGTAGCGATCTAGAAAGCTTTCAAATCCACTAATTCGAGCTAGACCATGTGATTTGCTGTACCGAAAATTGCTTGTGGTAAAAATTAAATTTCCTCCATATTTCCCACAGCTTTTACTGAGTTTAATCAACCGATAGATACAAATTCTTGGTAACTGTACTACTAATGTGGAATGTGCAGAATAATCACATTTCGTACAGTAATCTGAACGAATTTGTCATGAGTTTCATCTGTGAACTAAGCTAGGAAAAGCACGGGAAAATTGATCATATAAACGAAAGAAAAAATGAATCTCTTTCACAGGGATTGTTTGAACTTTTGAAGTAGAAACGAGCTGGACATTGGCCCCCCTTAGTAAAATATTGGTATGTCATTGATGATTCGAATCATTGTCATTAAAGACAGAATAATTTGAGTTTGTCAAAAATTCGTCCAAGCTGAACTGGAGAAACAGAGCATGATTTTTATGCACGACAGGTTTGAACAGCTGAAATTATGCACGTGTTCGATATTGCTAGAAAAACACACTTTGGTTGAAACTATCAATTTCGTACATCGTGTTGGATTTTTATTGAGAATTTCGCACTTGAGATATTTGACAGCAATTGGAAGCCTATGTTTTGCATTATTACCATGGCAACTGAGAATATTTCTACAGTGCTGATTTTCAATATGTCATTTTAGTTTTGAGAAAAAAAAAACTGGAAAAATAATTGATAAGAGAACTCTTTCAAAACTAAAAATATGAATACAAAAAATCATTATTTTGCAATTAAATTTAATACAATTGGATATTTCGAAAATCTTGTGTTCATTTTTTGAAAGTCTACTTAATACTCTCCTGAAAAACTTCACTAAAATCATAAAATAAACATTTTCTGTTCGTTTTCACAGATTTCATCGACACTGGCCGACAAGAGCGAGGCAAAAATAAGTACAAGAAAAAATTGAAGAAGTTCATGTTACCACTCCTGCTGGCATACAAACTAAAATTTTTCACGCTCATCCCAGTGATGATTGGCGGATTAATCTTACTGACAGGTGCAACAGGTTTAGCAGGATTCTTCTTCGCCCTTTTCGCCGCAGTAATGGGGCTCAAATCTGGACATAGTGGTGGTCATAGGACATTAGATTGACACTTTGAAGCTGCTGATTCAATACTCAGCTTTATTTATTTCAATTTATTTATTTATTCATTTATTTATTGATGACCTTTATTGTTTCTTGAAAGAATTAAATACAGTTGTAGTGTATTTTTCTTAAAATCCATTATCAAGAGTTATCAACTGACACCCTGTACAATGATAAGCTTAATTACGAATGTATTTGTGACTGATCTATTAAACTGAATATTTCCACGACAAAATCAACCATTAGTTAGAAATGATATGGCGTATTGAATGCCATAAATCTATCAGTATAGAGTAACTGTAAACAGTAACTGTTATACTGTCGAGTGATTTCAAGATATCAAGAAACTGTACTGTCAAATGGAAAACACCAAACAAATTATGGTACTTTGTTTATAATTGGATTAAAACTGGATTATCACTGAGAGTGTTGTATTTCATCTGAAACTAAATGTATGGTAATTGTTTATGAATATTAATTGTTTGTAAGATGCTCAACTTTTCTCGATTTTACCATAAATAATGCAAATTATAACACTTCAATTACAGTAACAGTTCATCGCAGATGCGAACCCAGCTCTATAACGAGCCAAGACAAATTATTATTTCTTGATGGGTTTCACGGTTTGTTATTAACAAATAAACAATTTCCCATTCATGCTTCATTCAAAGGAAACGTAACAAAAATGAAAACAACTATCGGTAGTTCTACTTCATGCCTTGTTGAAGATTTGTTTACTCAGTGCAGAGGCACAGTTTTGGGGGGTTAAAGGGTCACCTTCAATAATAGAGATCTAGAGATAATTATTTCTTGAGCTATCATTGAGAGGAGGTTAGAAACGGATCAAAAAGAAAAAGAAGAAGAAGAGAACGAAGGAAAATAGGAAAGAGAAGAAGATGACCGAGTGGGATAAAATATTTTCCTCATTGTAGTTCAATAATTTAATTCGCAAAAATACAAAACACGTTCACAATTGCTTTATAAATATTCCCAAATCGCAGCTGCTACTCAATTAGCCTGCCTCCTCTTGTAAAAATGAAAATGCTCCTCAGCATCTTCAATTCCATCTTCTCCATATCCCTTGAACAATTCATCCTCGTTAGCCCAGGGCTCCGAATACTTCACTGAAGGAGCTACGATCCTACTGCGAGCGAGCTTCGTGTACCCGACAATAGAGGTCGCTATAAGACTCATGGTGCTCAGCAGGACGGCAACGCTGGACATGACAGCCATGACCTTGAAGGCTAACGGGAAGAGAACGGCTTTGATCATCAAGGCGGCTACGATGATCGAGAAGGTGTATCTGTCTTTTTTCTTCCTGCGGGGTTCTTCAAGAGCCACTAGAAAAAATAAGAAGCCATGTTGGATTGTGTTGATTACTGTTTCTGGAATGAAAATTGATTATTTGATGACAGTTATCATGAGGATGAATGGGGAGAGGTTTTTTCTGAGCTGAAATTCCTCTTGGGTATCGTAAGAAAATCTCAGATACAAAATTTTTTCGAAAATATACCAAACCCTTTACGATTTTTTCGGGAATTCCAGAATCCTCAAAGAGGCTTCATTCTTGTAGAAAATGATACCAAAACATTGTGTTATAGTATTTTTTTGTTGATTCTATGCTTTTTTGTTTTTAATTAGAGATAAGTCGAAAAGACTTTATTCGAATTAAGTTTGACAAGCAGCGTTTCATATTCTGAAAGTTTCTTATGAATATAATTAGTCAAGCTCAGAAACTACAATCATTATTATTTTTTTACACTAATAACCTCTTTTTTTCATGATGCCCCACTCCAAATATAATTCATGTAACATTTCTCTGATTTCATCACGTTTCATAGTCTCTAATTGCCTAAACGATTCTCAGAAATCCTGGCCAATTAAAAATGCCAACATTCTCCTCATAGTTGACAATATTCATAGCCAAAATAATCCACATAACGCTGAATATTTTTGATAAATAAAAAACAACAAAGGGGGACACTATAGGGGAGGGGACACTACAATAAGAATCTTACCATGTTCCACTGCTGGTGGCACAGAACCCTCCCTCACAAGTTGTCGGGACTCCTGCCCTTCCAGAGCTGATACCCTTGACCAAAACAAGCAAAAACACACAATAGTACCCAAAACAACCACCAGGTGTACACTGAGGCGCATTATGGAGTGGAATGCTTTGCAGTGACAACCAAGTGACCTATTCTTGTAGTGATTTGAGTGAGGATGATAAGAAAATGCATGTTCTCGAAAGTTTCCATGTGGAACCGACATGATTTGATATCCCAAAACAGTTATTTGATTTTAATTGACGTTGTCAATCCAACTGCTAACATATTCAACAGTCTATAATATAATTCCTTCATTAATTCATTTTTTTTCGGGACAAAAATCTTCAAATTGAAGAGGTGCTTTGTTGAAAATTATTCAACCAAATTCTTCCGAGTCTCTTTCCATCAATTGCGTTTAAATCACTCATGGAGATTGCACGTAGTGACATCTATTGTCCATGCAGAGACAACTGGTAATGGTACTGCTAGAAAACGGTACTCTCCAACAGTTTTCAGGTGAAAGCAATTATTCGCTTGTTCTTAGAACCACACCTTCATCAGAGATGTCTTTAGTAGGTTCAACAAGAAAAAAAATATACAGTGTGTACATGATATGATGGTCAGGCTAGCCTAGAAGCTCTTGAGGATACGAGGTGAAGTCCAGAATTCTAGGAACGTAGTTATGAACTTCTGTCACTGTCAATTTCTTGCTATCTGGACATAGTGGGATTGGCGAAAGAACAAAAGCGATACGCCACCTGGTGGCACTCTGAATAACTAGAAATATTAACATAGTTCTTGTGTTTGGTATTATGTTTGGTTGATTTTATACTGAATTTGAATGAGTATTTGAAAGATTGTGAAACTATGAACGGGTAAAATCAATTTTCCATTGCCAGTGCCCATTAATTTATATCGCAAGTATTTTTACACAGCGAAACTTTTGGTGTAGCTAGAAGGTGTCAGCAATGCATTGCACAAAATGGGGACCAATTTCAGTATTTGTTGTAATTGATTTTTTATCGCCCCTCTTTGTATGCTACTGAAAATAATGAAGATTGATGTGGAGTTCATTTTGTTGTTCTTTCTGTTTTGCACAAAATGATCCGGAATAACTACTGGTGTATGTGAAATGATACCCTGAATCTGAAAATGGAAAAATATACAGGGGGTTCCTTTGAAAATTGGGGTCACTTCCGGGATACAATATTTTTCTACATATAGTTGCTATCCACCAAATTTCAAATTACGAAAAAACAGACCTAACCTAACCTAATGCTATCAACTATCAAACTATCAAATGTCAACAACACTGTGGCGCTGCATTCTCAAATTCTTTCGCCAATAGAAGGCAATGTAATAGCTATTGAGTTGGAACATCGAAATCTACTGACCTTTTTGAACTACCCAAAGAAAATTGTGTTGATCCAATTGCACCACATGTGTACAAGAGAAAGCCTTGTATGTCTCAGGAAAGAGTACGATAATTTGTTTTACTGATATCTTCAAGATCGTTAACGTGTTATACTGAAATCAAGAACATCGTGGAGTGAGAATTGTTTAGAAAAAAAACAAAAGTAGCGCGCATCCTATTCTCGATACAGATGTTTAATGTGTTCTAGAACATTTTCACTGCAGCTGCTGTCAATTGTTCGATATTGTGAGGTTATGTGTATAAATGAGAAGCAATTGAGTATGGAAGGAATTATTTATTGAAGGAAGAAGAATACTGTCTGGTAATTTAAGTGTGTCTCGTCATCGTCGCGTCAACAATAAATAATATAAATATAAAAATAAATAGTTGAACAAATCATAACAACAAAAAACTACAAGCAAGTCACGTGTCAAAAGTCAACAGTCAGCGTCAGAACAAGAGAATAGCGACCTAAAAACCGGTCAAACAATTGTACAAACAAAACAGAATCACTGAGGGGCGTAAGCGCTGTAGGCTAAGTTCTGAGCCTCATCCATGGACCTCTTGTCCCATCCCCCGCTGCCACTGGACTGCCACCCCCCGCTGCTACCGTGCCCACCGCTGGACTGCCAGCCGCCGCCTCCGTGACCTCCGCCGCCGCCTCCCTGCTTCGAGCCCAACAGTTTCTTGATGGCGATGATTCCGGAGAGTAAGAGAGCGATCTTGGCAGTGATCAACGCCTTACCGGCCAACAGGAACAACCCTGCGATGGCTATGGGGATGAGGGCCGCCATTTTGGCGGCGATGCCCATCATCATACCGCCCATCATGCCCTTCATGCCGCCCTTGCCGCCGCCGCCGCCTCCGCCGCTCTTCTTCCTGCCTGTGAATGGTTGAGTTGAGAATTGTAAGGGTTGAGGGTGAGGGGTTTTACCTTCTTCGATCCCGAAGTCTTCGGCGAGCTCTCTGCCGGAGATTTTGGGCAGGGAGACCTCCACGGACCTGGAGCCGATGAAGGTGGTCACCTTCTCCAGGAGCATGTCGGTGAGGGCTTCGTCCTTGGCGTCCGAGGCTCGGGGTAGGGTTTTCTCCAGGGCGTCCTCGGTGACCACGGGGCCATCCTTGGGGGCGTCTGCGGCTTTGGTGACGACCACGCCCTCGGCTACAGAGAATTTCTCCATCCTCCCCAGCCTGTCCAGGAAGGTGATGGCCTTCTTCTTGAGGCAGGGGGCGAAGCCGTCGGCTTTGGAGCAGTCATCGTAGATTTTTAGAGCCACGCGGACTCCTGTAGAGTCGTAGCTATCCTGTGCTAGGGCACCGATCACAAAAAACAACACTAGCACGATACTTTTCATTGTCACTGGGCTCACACCGCGTGTTGCTCGATCGATGGCGAACTGATGGTCTACCCAATCTTTGTTTCTTGTTTTATACCGTGTCCTGACACCGGCGTGACCTTTCTTTCGGTGAACTTCATCCTACTCTTCGCCGGCGACCTAGAAAAGTCATCTCAGCCGGTGCGGCCAGATTTCTTTTTCTTTTCTTCGATGCGCTTCTTCCTAATCGGTCGGCGACAGTGAAAACGTTTTTTGAGCGTGTGCGACTGGTTCGAAGCTTCTTCTTCTTATTTTGTGCGAACGCTGAAAATGCAAGTGGTCTAGATATCGAATGGATTCGTTATATATTCTTGTAATGTTATGTTGGTAGAGTAATAACGAGAAGTAGAGCTCGTGAGGATTCCATTTTGCTTGGAGGCAAGTTTGGACGTTGTTTTTTTGTGATGCCAACTCTACTTTGATCGGAATCATTCATATCGTAGCTATTTTTGAACGTCATTTTCATAATTTTATAACCATAACGCGATCTAGAGTGAGTTAGGTAAATAATCATCCTGAAAAAGAATTGAAAAAAACGTTTTTTCGGGTATTCAAATATACAGGGTGTTCTTTCAAGACATGCTTATATTTGAAGGGGTGATTCTTTGATACATTTTGAGAAAAGGACTTTCTATGAACGTATGTCCTAAAAGTCTCAACTTTTGAGATACAGGGTGATATAGATTATTAAACGGTTGGTACTGCGATATAAGGCAATTTTAAATCAATTATTTCAATCAAAAATAGAACATCTGACAAGAAAAATATATTTTTCAGATCCTCATTCATTTTGAAACGAATCTGATCTCTCAATTTGTTTTCAGTCGATGTACAAACATTTCCACGCCGCATCAGATTTTTGAGAAATAGACCCTGAAGTAAAACGATTTTTATTTTCGAGATTTGCTCAATAATGAATGAGGATCTCAAAAGTAATTTTTATTTTTAAAGTAAGCAGTATTTTTCTTCAAAAATATTCAATGTGACATGAAACATTTCGTACATCACAAAATGCACCTTGATTCATAGAAGACATGTGTAAAATTTTCTAGAGATGTCTAGAATATTATCTCAGTTATTATCAAAAAACTGTTTTTTTGCTAATTGTATCACCCAGTATCTTAAGAGTTAAGACTTTTAGGAAATACACCCCTTCAAATATTAGCATGTCTTTAAGGAAAACCCTGTATAGTCAGCATGTGAACATTTCACGTCAACTATTGGTATGATTGTCAACTGTCGAAATTTTTATAATAGGATTTAGGTTAGAATTTTTATAAAGGATATCGCTTGCATGTTTATTATTCGAAAAATACTGCATTTATAATGCATACATAGTGAAAAATTTCATAATTTGTTATGTGTCTTGTTATTGGACAAATTTTTCCAAAAAGATGAACAATCTTGTCTGAAAATGTTATCGAAAATGAAATTAAAATTTATTCTCCACGATATTATTATGAAGTTGTGAATTTTGGATCAGAATGAATAAAAAATTGGACTTCAACGAAGACCTCGCATTCAACAATTCGATATCGTTATTCGTGTTACTTCCACGATTTCGAATTTCTATTCGGATAATGCCTAGAGGCTGGCGATGTTCATGAGAAAATCATAAAAATTATCAACGAACAATGTATGTGTGTGTGCACTCAGAAGTCAAGTCCCATGAGCCAATCTAGGTAATGGATACAGCAGTACAATACGAGAATTGGTGTTGGAATTTTATTGGTTGAAATCTCGATCTCGTAAGAAATCTAACTGTCGAGATTTATTCGGCGAGAATTCGGTTTATGATGGTGATTTGTTGTATACAAGGTGTTGCTGAAAGGGGGCAGATTATTCTTGGCAAGCAAAACATTGTTTTTCATAGCTTCTACTACAATCGAATAATTCTTCTTGTAGTACAGGGCTTTTATCGAATTTCATATGTCCTTTTAAACAAAAGAAAGCAGTGCTCGTTATATCCAATGCAAAAATATAATCGAAAATGTTTTTCATTTAATACCCAATCTAGAAGAATTAGTCATAACTTTCTCTCCAATATCTTCTGCAGGTAATACTGATGTTATTTAGAAAACTCAAGATATTCTCAATTGTTTTGACAGGTTTCCAAAGTGAGGTATAACTATACAGGGCGTTTCACAGTTGTAGCAGATCACTTCAAATTTTTGTAAATTGTTGATGAATTGATTTCATTTTGGAAAATGTCAAAAATCTTCTCGAAATTTGTGTCAAACATTCTTGTTTAGATTCAGTTTAACTTCTGATTTATAAATAAATAAAGAAATCACCACGAAAATCAAAATGAATATCAAAATAAAAATAAAAATCGAAGAAAAGTGTATGGATTTGTGTCTAGTTATCTGTTTCTATTCCATATTGAAAATCCTTAATTTTTTTTGTTTCTTGTGTTTTTTATGTTGGTCATAAGGGCTACTTGTTGAGGTCGACTGAAATTTCATATTCAATGAATGAGGAAGATTAATCATTATCATCAATTAAAAGAAATATCTCTCTTGGAAAAGAAACTTTGAAGAGGTGACAAAAATCATGAAAAGTATCTGCTCTATGATTTTTCAGTGAAACTTTGATACATCCTGTATAGGCCAATATTTCTAGTGTGGATTTCTCTTTTTTTTTTTAGAAAAATGTGGCATTGGTCAGCACTGTGAAAACAATTTTGGTGATAATTAATTTTGCAGGTGGTTTTCTAGACGAATTATATTTTTTATCGTTCCTTCCTGAAGTTGAGGTGTGAATTACCGAGAAAGGTGTGAACCAACAATTTCTAATTCATCAAAATCATGAACCTGCGGTCCACTTCAAGCCGTGATCACTTTATCGAGGCGCGTAGTCGGCCGTGGAAAAGGACAAACAAGTTTCGACGGAGCTGGAAGTGAAAACTTCTTCATACGTCCTGACGACGACTTTCTTTCGGTCAAGGTTGATGGAAAATATTTCACCTTGCCCATATTTATTCAACTTTAACGGTTCATCGTGATGGATCGGGAACCACACCCGTTTGACTCACGGAATATTCGTTGAATTCGCGAGGTTTTCAATCGTTCACACGTTCGTTGGGTTGCACTGGATTGGGTGCAAGTTTCAACAACGATTTGTTCATTATGGTTCATTATATTTTCATTTCACGCAGTTCTACTGCTTTCATTATATCCTCTTTGATCTTTGATATCTCCAAAAATGATTAGGTCCTTCATATACTTCAAGATATTCCCATATTCGGTGTTGTGGTTCCCCATCATGCATATTTATTCAAGCCTAAATTTTCCCAGTGGTTAGCTAGTTACTTTTTTTTGCACTGTTGGTATTGAGAGATACCCAAATCTGTCAGAACTGTCACTCCATGACGTTGACACTGTTTCTAACCTAAAAAAGCAATTGTGAGGTTAAATAGGAGAGTTCAACTGCGCTAGACATACCCATTCATACATTTTAAACCAGCTCACACAAAAGTCACGAGATACTTTAAGAAAATGAGGCTCTATCATCTCGAATCTTAACGGTAATCGTGATAGCCCGAATAAGCTCAATCTAACATTCCATTTCTTCAAAGTAATGTCTAACAATCTCGAGCCAGGCATCTCCACGTTTTCTCTCATACATCAAGGATGATACAAGCATCGAAAGTATGCTAATAAGGATATTATTATTCCGAAAACGACCTCAAACTTTGCGATCGCTTCGGATATTCACGATTCGGGCAAGATTCGAGTGTGCATGATCGTTCTCAAGAGTATTTTGTTTCATGATAGGTTGATTTTGTTTGGGTCTAGCTAAGTATTCCACTTTTTGAGGTTAGGTCAGGTTAGATTAGGATTTATTACTGAAAAATAATTTCAACTATTCCAGGATAGGGTTTGCAGTCAAATTTATTTAATCTTTTCAATGGAATCGAATAGTTTTTGGGGATTTTTTAATGAAATCATCGAAAACTACTGACAAAAAGGAGTTTGATGAGAACTCCAGTAGACATATTTGAACCCATTCAACCCATTCAATGTTTCACACAATTATAATTCCTATTGTCGTTGGAACAAAACAATAAACAAATGCTTCCGATGATTAACCATCATTACTTCACTTCAGAAGAAAAAAGCACAGACAATGAAAAAGCAGAAGAAGAAACAAACGAAACGAAGAGTGACGTCGAGATCCTGTGAGGTGGAACCAGCTATTTAAATCTTGATGGTACCGTTTCACACACAAGGTACCACTAACCTAGTACTCTCGTTCATAAAAAAACAATTGAGAGTTTGAATACGACGTTGGAACTGGTACTAAATCTTTGTAGGCTCGATTAACTTGGAAATATTTGGTTTCTTGCAAGTATCATCACATTTTTTATTGTTTTTGAAATAAATACACTTCTTGGAAGTGGATTATACTAGAATACCATTGAATAGTATGAATATACAGAATGTTCCTTGAAGACATGCCAATATTTGAAAGGGTGATTCTCTGACACATTTTATTTATTTATTTATTTATTTATTTATTCATTTTTATTTTTCTCGAAATGTGTCGAAGAATCACCCTTTCAAATATTAGCATGAGTATAAGGAACACCCTGTATAAGAAAACTGAAATCACAAACCCATAATTCTTTAAAAATATCACGGATTTTATGTCAAACTACAGCTGTGTCATTATGCTTTTTTGACAACTTCGTCAATTAGTGTCAGATCTGGATAGTGAGCTGGTCATTCGATACCCCTTTTTAGATACACTCAAGTAGAAATTTGATACAAAAATAAGCACAAATACCTAATAAGGTTAATGAATCCTCATTCATTATCATTTTATTCAATATATTCTTTGATTTCACAATCGGGTCCATAATTAGTCACAGTATGGGTAATTAGCTCAATAATTTCACCTACTGTGTGCTTTCTGAAGCAAATGCTCTGGGGAAAAATAAACTTCACAAAGATCTCCAAAAATAAATTAAGAATTATGTTAATTCTATTGTAATATTTTTTTATTTTGTCCAATTTATCCTATGATATTAGTCTTGCCAATTAAAAGCTCTACACTCAGTATATGACGCCTCATTAATCATTTGAGCGTGATAATCAGTCGAGACATCACTAGCTAATTGCTGTTGGGCCTCTTCACCTTTTCCTGCTTCACTTCTTGCATGTCTTGATTTCCTCGACTAAAATTTCTTTCAAACACCATGCTCTGAAAAAGTCACGCACCCTACGTGATAAATTAAAACTCCTCAACCCGCACAACACATTCATCTATTCACCTCCGAACCGCCATGATACTATTGCCTTTATTTTCCTTAATTTTCTCACCAGGTGCGTCTGGAGAGCCCCTCAGCGGGTACGGCCTGTTGGGGAAGACGCTGGAGCAGTGTGCCATGAAAGAGGAGATGTTCAAGTGTTTCAAAGTGCGAGCTATCAAGGTGGCTGAGAAGGCTGTGCGCGCCAAAAGTTTGAGCATCGCCGATGGTGTCAGATTGGTGGGTGATGGAAGGTTGTCTAGGAGTTTGGGAGTTGGTTCGAGTTTCAACGAGTCCGAGTTGGAGAGTTTGGATGATCAGGGGTTGAATGATGTACTGGGGGATGCTGCTAAAAGGTGAGGATCAGTTGAACATGTATAGAAGGTGTTGTGTAGGTTTTTTCGTTGAGAATTGGGGGTTTTGGGGTGTTTTCGGGCGTTTTTTGGGATTTTCAACATGAAATATCTCGAAAACTATGCTAGATATCGACAAACGGATTTCACCACCGTTTTTAGCGCCTTTTGGACCTCTTGTAGACGAGTTTTCTCGAAAAATTAACGAAAGGAAATCGATATGTTCGAATTGGCAAAAGCGCAACACTTCTTCACATCCCAATAACAATTTCCAGATTCTTGGATTCCCACCAACTCGAAATCAAAATCCCCCAATTAGTGGAAGAAGGCCGTAAGCGCAAGGGCGGTTACAAAGGCGGCAGCAACGCAGCCTTATACTGGGCGCTCGCTATCAAAGGCACCTTCTTGGCCGTCGCCTACAAAGGCATCGCCATCATGTCCGGTCTGGCTTTGGTCATGGGCAAGATGGCGCTCATCCTAACGGCGATTTTGGGCTTGAAAAAATTGGTGAGCAGCGGTCAAGAGTCCACTACTTTGGAGATTATCAAACAGCCGAAGTACAGTGAGAGTCATTCCCATTCGACTTCGTATGAGGACGAGCATAAATCGTACGATAGGAATGATTGGGAAGGGACTACCAGGATTATCAAGACTTATTTTTAGTTGTCAGCGTGAGTGATTTTCTTATTTATTTTAATTTATTGTAGTGACTATTTTGAATAAACTAGTTTACAAAAAAAAACGTTTGTCAATGATGAAAATCTCGAAATAACTTTGAGTGCGAAGAAAACACCTCAAAATTTGTTCAACGTTTCATTTATTCATTTTTCCTCATTTGTACATTGATACAATGGTACAGTGATAAATTGACAAATTAATAAATTGATGAATGAATAAATTGGTGAATGAATAAATTGGTGAATGAATAAATAAAAGAATGAATTATATTTTCAAACGATCTGATAATTTCGTGACATTTTTTGAGGAGAAATCTGTAATTTCATAGTTTTTACATGCCCAATCAATAAACTGTTTAGAAATAGAAATCATTGATCTAATTGAATATTGTCAGTATTGACATTGATGTACAGACCCAACAAAATCACTGATTTCGTCACAATTAACATTTATTTGAAAAAAAGAGAACTCAACTTTACACTACGTAGTTGTAAACCTCTCAAATAGACAACAATTTGATAAATATCGTAAGATATATGGCTTCGTTTGAAATGTGCTCTGTAATTTAACGATTTTTGACATGATAAATCAATGTTTTATGCCATAAAACTGTATTTGGATGGATGCAAAAGCTCTGCCAGAGCTACCAATTGTCAAAAACCATTATCTTTAGAGGAAAAAATATGAATTGTGAAGTGATTGCTTCAACGACAATAAAATAATGTTGAGATCCATCCATTTTCGAAAACGACTTTCTTCGCCTGATTAAACGACAGGTGGCACCAACAAAGCGAAAGTCTTCAGTCAAACCTGCCATCAACCTGCTAAAGAGTTCCGCCAATAGAGTTCACGCAAGTAAAAGTTTCATCAGCCATTCAATGTTTATGAACATCATATGAAAATTTCAGTTTCTGTGGTCTCCCCCGTTTATTCACAAATCATTGTTATAATTTATTTTCTGTGAAATGGTTTATTGAATAAACGTTATTATTATTATTATTATTATTATTATTATTATTATCATTAGACCACATCTAAAGATACACGAATGAAAGTGAACACGATCAACGAAAACAAATAAAATTTCACAGATGTGTAGTAAAAAGAGTAATGAACCAAAAGCGACTACAAGTGTCGTGTACTATAACGAGGACATCTTCACAAAGGAGATGCTCCGGCTTCTAAGCTAGTGAAAGTTTGTAGTCGTGAGAAATTCAGTGACCTACAGAATACCGATGGTCATGATCAGAAACTTGAACTTGCCAATATTGTTTCTCTTCACTTTAGTCACAAACCTTTCGATTATTATTTTCGCCATTTTAGTTCACCAAAAAAGCATGTTTATCAGTTTTTTTTTCTCAGTATTTGCAGCTTTAAATGACAGGATATTCTATCATTACTTTGGAAACTATATTCGTATGTAAAAAGCAATTCGTAAATAGACTACTCTGTGATGATTCATAGAACGTCTGTCATGACCACTTGTTACGTCACTGATGAGATCATTGTGTGATAGGATTAGGCCAGTCTCAGTCAACTAAACGCATGACGTAACATTTCAAATGACAGTAATCAGCAGTTAGACGAGGGTGAGTCACTTTCAACAATGTCATTGAATTGAAAGACACAAATTGACAACTCCACACAAATAACCAAGAAGTAGTCTTCACAGCATCTATTCTATTTCAGGATAAACAACTACCTTTTCTGTGAATATTCCTGTGTGCACCAATCTCATTTGTATTGCGTCATGCAATATTTATTGCAGAATATTTCAGACACTCCCCAAAATAGATAACGAGAAAGTTCGAATGGTAGAAAGTGTTCTTAAGTGATCAAATCTTGAAGGTTCAATGATCTAGTTAAAGTTTTGATTTGAGAAAATCATCAAGACAACAAGCAAAATCACTATGATTTCTTGATGAACCTAATGAGTATCAATGTTTGTAACGCTGTCGAGCATATTGAGGTTATTTCAATAGCCTAACGGATTCAAATACTTCAGATTGTAATCTGGAATGATAATGAAAACGAGAATAATCATTGAATGATTTAGTCTCACCTAAATCACCAACAAGTAGGTCTTTTTTAATAATTCAAGAATATGTAATAGGATGGAAGTGTTATAGCTACTGACCTTCATGGCATTGAAACTCTTGAAAAAACAGTTGAATGATTTATGCGTTTATAATTAATTCTTGATACACTTATTAAGAGTTTTCAAACAGAAAATTCATTGAATAAGTAGTTAATTGTAGAAATAAATAAATAAATAGGTACTTAATTGTGAATAAATTGATGAATGTTGTTGCTAGGTTACTTAATATAAGTAATAAACACATTCTTCAGGTTCTCATGAAATCTGTTCTGTCTTCTTCAGCCTAAAAATCAGGTGTTCATCTGAAAAAAAATACAATATTCGAATTAAACATGATGAATATAACTGAAAAATTCAATTCATCCATAAATGTCTTAGACACTTGAAGTTTTCCAATGACTTTGACAATTGTTGTCTATTTATTTAAGCAAGATGGCAGTGACAGCTCTCCAGAAAGTGCGCTGTTGCCGGTTGTCTATTTTGTTCATCGGTACTCCGAAAAAAAAAATGGGTTATGTTTATTAATAGGATTGTATTTTTGTGAACATTTCTCTCCAAATAAATTTAGCATCAATGTGAAGCCATTGTGAAGTTGAGTGATTAGCTAGATTGGTTTTATTTTGTAATAATGACATTGAGACCTTTTTGGGAGGTCCATTCACGCAATAATCCGAGCTCATACTTTATAAACCTGAATTATTATCCGTGGACGCCGTCCACTGGCCCTTGTAGACGATGTTATGCGGGTCCTCCAGGCTGCGGTGCCATCCACCACCTCCATACCCTCCCCCACCACCTCCGTGACTGTGTCCGCTGTCGGCGTAGACGATATGCTTCTCTTCGCCGCCTCCCCCGCCCCCTTGCATCTTCTTGATCATCATGACCAGGCTCAGCAGCAAACTGATCTTGGCCATCATCATCGCAGAGCCTGCCATCAACATCATTTTCCCCATGACCATCTGGGCCATCATGGCGCACATTCCCGCGGCTGCCATCATGGCCATGTTGCCGCCCCCCTTTTTGCCGCCGCCGCCGCCTCCTTTCCTACCTACCACGAAGGGAATAACATTGTTAAGGGGGTGTTTTTGGTTTTTTTTTTCTTACCTTCAAACGCGTTGGACAAATTCAGCTTGACAGTGCGCGACTTGAGGAAGTCGTCGATTTTCTCCATCAGCACGTCACTGAGTTTGGCGCTCCTCTCCGTGGCTTCCTCGGGCAGGACGTCGTGCCCCGTGTCGTTCAAGAAGTAGTCCTTGTTTTTCTGGATCTCCAGGAAGCCTATGGTGATGGGTCGGTCGTCTAGCATGGTCTGGTTGAGGGCGTCTAGGGTTTTTTCCTTCAGGCACATCGTGGGGTCCTTCTTGTAGAAGCAGTCCTTGTAAACCACGAAGCCCTTCAGAAAGTCCAACAAATTCTCACACTGCACTAGGTCTTGGAACGAAACCAACAACACTAAACTCAAAAGTCTCAGGTGCATCTTGTGGATCAACTAGATTGCAGTTGGGTAGGTGAACATTTTTATACGTCGGGTAAAGTTGTTGACCGTGTCTTTTTAAATAGAAGTACAGTAAAAGAATTATCTGGCGAAAATTTCGAACACTCATCACTGTAATCACGTGTTCTCTTTGCCTTAATAACAGAGGTTTGAAGGTTAATGGATTATTTTATGGTCTAAATGAGAGAAGACTCTGTGTAGTGTATTTGGTTGCAGAAGAGTTGTTCTTCAGATAATCATCTGGGATGCGTTCTTGTGCAATCAGATGATGAAAAGGAAGAGCTTATATAAAAATAGGTTCGGTATCAGTTCAGATAAAAGCTTCGTTAAAGATTGAAGATCGAGTAAGGTAAGTAGAATAATTTTATATTCAAATTACTCAGGATTTTCAGGAAAAACTGCACTGAATTTCATTGGAATTGTTTTATTTCGAATATTTATGAATGACGTTCATTGAGAATACAATGTGATATTCAATAAGAAGTGAATTAAAATTAATAATAAACTGTTTTCAATCATTATGTTTTATGATCCTCCACATCGTTTTTATTTGATTTGGACCAAGTTTTTTTGAAAGTACAAAAGTTCGAGTTGATTTTCGAGGTGTTCAATCTGGATACAAATAAAAACAAAACATATACTGGGTGTTTGATGATTGATCGTGACGTTCATACGTTTGGAAAATTGGTAAAGAAATCGAATTATTTTTATTCGCGACTACTTCAGTGAACTCTTTCGATATCATAAAAATTGTATTTTTTCGAACAATACTGGTTTTTGGTGCATAACCCAATACTAAGTCATCATCAAAAATATCTCGAAAATTCGAAGACTTGGGTATAGGACATCCTATATAAAAACCGTCTCTAATATATGGAGTGTTCAATTCAGAACACTCAAATCAACCTCCGTTTAGCTTTTTTGTGGATCTACCGAAAATGCTGCTGATCTGGCAACACCGTCTGTCGCTCCTGCAAGATGGAAAGTCGATGGAAACTGTGCTGAAGATGGCCCGCAGGTGAGGTATTTGGGTCGCATCTGTCAGAAGATCAGAGACTTATCGATGTGTGTGTTTGAAAGAATACGTGATCGATTTCGCCATGAGCGTAGCTCAGGGAGGGACGAAACGGTTATAAAAATCGAATCAGATCATTAAATGAATTAAGATGTTGTTGAGCTAGATTTTGACGAGAAAAAATCCCCCAAAAGTATTCAAGTTGAGAAATATGGTAGATGTTTCCTTTAGTTTTACTTTTAGAATTTATCCTTCGATTGAAAACTCGGATTGAGCCACTGGAGAGTAGAAATGATGGCTGTTTTCTTTCCTATCTACGGTGAATACCAGTTTCTCCCAATAAAAATCTTGCCTCTTTATTCGAAGTCCTAGAATGAAATTAAACGTACATATCAGCTTCGTCCTAAAATAATTATTTCTCACTGCTATCTTGAAATAATACTTTTCCTAACATCATGTTATGTGAACGCAACATTTCTTGCAGTTCTTTTATCCGCACTCAGAAACCCAGTAACGAGATAACAAATAACACTGTTTACCATGGCAACCACACAATAACAAACAAAAGAGGCATACAGACCTTGAAGATAACATCTTTGAACTCTTTCATGCGTTTTCATCGCATGTATTTGTGTGACCTTGAGATGCATTTTATTTTGCCAATAATGACTATTTTATGATGACATCCTACATACAAATATATCATTTGAGCATCGCGTCATTTAGAGTTCTTACAGCGATTTGAAAATCTGTGGAAATAGTTTTCATCGAAAAGTCAATAATGCTTTCTCTTGGCTATATCATTATTAAGAATTATGTATTCAGCGGTAGTTTGTTGTGATTTCACCAGACAGCAAGCAGTCTCTTTCATCAAGCCACGCATCCGTGTTTGAACTTTCCATGGTCATTGTCATTGCGATGGGAACCAGCTAATTATACACCACACAATAAATTTCCATTATTTCGGTATGTTTGAGTTGTTCAAGTTCAGATGGAAGGTCTAATTTCTACGGGAATAACATCCGCCATTTCGTTTTTAGCAATACATATGTCAGAGTTAAGTCAAGTGTCAAGTGTCAGTTGTCTGTCTTCACTAAAACGTGATGAAATAATTCAATATATTTCTCGTTTTGTTACTGTTATTCCAGAGGCCTTCCACAACTGTGTTCAGCTTCTAGACCATAATTATAAATATCGGTTTATATACAATATAATAATTAAGCGAGAATTACGTTAGGTTCACGGTTTGTCCTATAACATTGAACGACGTATAATTATTGAGATCGTCAATGGGTTGTTGCTCCACATTTTTCCACCGTTAGCTTTACAAGACTGTTGGAATTTCTTCAATGGATCAGCTGAATCTAATTCTTCTTCTCTTTTTCGTCCCACGCAAAATTCCTCCCAGTCGTTTTGACGTCGTTGACAGCTCCACTGTCTAGCGATTTGGCAATGCTCGGGAACACGTTCAGCTGATCCAACTGTTCCGGCATTCCTCTGTATATAGAATCCCCAGCATCTACATCTGGATACCTGAAAAACAAGCAATGATGACCTGGCTTGTGACTGTTAAGCTGTCAAAGTGACAACTGACACAGTCTCCTCACCTGGAATAGCCATGAAAACCACTTCCATGGATGAAACCTGGATGATAGTTGGACCCGTAGTTCTGGATGCCGTACTCATGGGTCTGCCCATTTCCAAGAAGCAAAGAACCCAGAGCAAGGGCACTGGTGATGACCAGTGCCAGTTTGCTTATTATGACAGCTTTTTTGGCGAAAAGAGCCAGCAGACCGAACAATATCGGTACCAGACTCGCCATATTGAATTTGAACCCCAGCAGGAACGGCAACAGAAAGGATCTCGCTAATAAACGCCCTGTGGAATATGTTAAACACTTTTTCGTAATTTTGCATCACTCAATACATTCCCACGTGTCGTGGTTGCATATATTAAATCCAGATTCTGTTCGATGGTGGCGCCATCTATTGACACACTCACCAGTCCCTGCTTCTTTCAGTGAATGCGCGTTGACCGTCTCTCTGCGCTGATCGAGAACGAATTCTAAAGTTCCACCAGTGCTCGAAGATGGCGACACTCGCATCGCTAGACCAGGGTACAAGAAAGCCATGTCCCAATGCATATTTCTCTTGGAGAAGACGTGACCGAAGGAATCTACTATAGTTCTGTAATAATGAAAGGGGGTTAGTTTCGATAGAGGTACATAGGTGGCGATAGTAGTACTCAGGGGGTGACAGCAAAGTGAGCTTCAAGAATTGTGTCTGATTGATTTGGTGTTGATTTATTTCAAGTTGAAGTGAGATTATCGATCTGAGAGGCGATTAAATGAAAATACTGTGAGCCGAGGAGAATGAATGGCGCAACGAACGAAATGGTGAGCTGAAGCTGGTAAGTGAATAATTATTTCCTGACATCTACTTTATTTTAACTCGGAATGAACCGTTCTCAAGTTGCTTGAATGTCACCAAAGACAAAATACATTTTAAGTTCTATGGCACACTTTTCATTTATACCGTTTGGAGCTAATGAAATAAGAACATCTCCTGGGAACTTACTCGTTTTTCACTGGAATTGAATATCAAATAACATTGATAAGTTTCTCAAGCTCACCATGAGATTTCAATAAGTTATCTCCTCCTTTTTCAAGAAACAAAAGGAAAACATCGATAAACCTCGATGACTAAATCTTCTGCAGCTTATACTATAAACGTTTCGTGAAACAGGCCCTGAAAATCTTTGCCGATTTATTAATGTAGCCTTTTTACATCACGGGCATCGAGAATAGGGATACATTCGAAGTCAGACACGTTGCGAATATTAATCTTGTTATGAATGACGTACATTGTACTTGGTAAGCTGCAGCTTCATCCCACATCCCTTCACGGATATATGAGGATATCCTAAATGTTGAAACTGGTTCAATTGTCATTCTCTGAAGGCACTGATTCTGTCTCAATTCCAATGGCATGTACAGAGTGCCCCATAAATGATTCAACAAACTATATCAGAAATAAATTCACCTGAAACTGGCAGGATCACCATCAGCAAAGTTGTAGGCATCCCTGTATTCCTGGCCATCCCTCGTCAAAGTCACCCCATCTACCAAATCGAACTCAGGAGCAGCATCGAGACTCTGCAGCTGCGATAAAGCCCCAACTCCAAAACACTGCCCCAAAGTACCCCCCGCTTGCGAAACTAGACACTGTCTGAACGTATCCCCTATCGATTGGAAGGGTTGCACTGTAGAGGATTTTATCGATGAGGCTATTAGAATCGTGGAAAGTAGTTGTTGAAGCATTTTTGCTAGTTTGGACTTGGCAAACTTCCTGGGATTGTTTTATATACTCGTTGATATGTTTGAGTGCTTCGGAGGTTACAGTGAAAGTGCTCTCGTTAATTATGGGTTTTTGGAATTATTATGTCTTTGTCTGGATGGGAAGAGCTTAGTTCACTGGGAGACTTTTACGCCAGAGATCTGCTAGCTCTAAGCTTTTTTTTTATTTATATTTGCATATTTTCAAAGCTTAGACTTTCAAAAATATGCTCTCAGAAGGATTTTTCAAAATTCGAATTATTTTGAGAGATACAGTGGATTTTGTGACGCGGCACTTGAACCGGCCGAGCGGAGTGATCACACAATGAATGGCAGATGTTTTCCAGGAATTCTTCTGTATCCGACTTGAGCTCGTAGTATACCCTTTTAATTAAGTTTTTATGTATACCTGACTACCAGGACGTACCCAATATACCTGGAACTGTTCAGTTTAGTCTCGATCTTGGAGCTAAGTAGACACGAAACTGGAAATCTTTCTCAAACTTCAAACGCGTTTTTCTCAAAACTACTTTTGTTGAGGTGGTTGACACGATATCTCAAGTTCTATCTGACCGATTCCTTTGAAATTTTATGAGAATCTTCTTCATTCATCTCTTTATCGCAGGAACTAAGGATTTTGGAAAATTTTAATTCGAAGTATTTCTAAAAAATTCGTAAAGGTCGAAAAACAGGGGAAAAAATGAATGATTTTTTTTCCAGTAGACGCCATTTTGTGATTTTTTTATATTTTTGTTCGGCCGTAGTTCAAACGATAGCGACATCTTTACTAATTGGGAATTTTTTTTGTTTGTTCGATTTGGATGACTACAAGGGCTGGAATCATGTCATGTCATTCCTTCTGAATTTTTTTCTACATACATTAAGGATCAAATGTCAAAGCTAAGGTTTTCTACACTGGTGGAAGAAAACGCCAAAAATTCCTTACTGGCATGGCTTGTATCACCAAAATAAAAACACAACAATACACCACGCGTTGCATCCGCTAAATCATCCCCTAGTACACGAAATAATTTTTTTGGCGCAGTCGGTAGGACCTGCCGAACGCTTGCTGTGTCTCACGAGAAATTCGTATCGTAAAAGCTGTTCCTGTGAAGCAGCCAGCCGCAGAAGTTGTATAAGAACTGAACTTGAAGACAATAGACAATTGTTATTTGCTTTCTACATCCTTTCAACTGAAATTTCCGCAACGGACGTCGAAATTGATTGCAGTTTTATCGTGGTGGAGATGACTGAGACGGCAGGAGTCTGGAAAACAGCGTCTCATCCATCATCAGATAGTCGGCGTAATGGTCGAATAAGGAATTTATGATGTATAATAATTGTGTTAAAATATTGTTGCTAACGTCAAGATGATGAAGATTTATTAGATCACCAGTGTTTTTACTTGGCACAAAGAAAATAAAAAATAATTCTCCATCCTCCTGAGTATTTTTTTTTTTCTCATGAACACATTGTGAAGCATAATTTTCCATATCACTCAACACGCAAATGAGACTCTCAAGTGTTGTCAAGTCTGGTGATCTGAATGGCCAATCCACTGATCTTCAGCTCCCTACCCATTGAATTCACAATGCAATTTCCAGGAATAAAACACATTTCAGTGAATAAATCCTTGTCTGGAAGCAAAACAACACGGTTGATGTATTATTTTTTCATGCTGAAAGCAGGTGAAATCTGTTTCCTGCAAGGAAATGTCGAATGGCTTGCTATATTTTGCAATTTGGACAATAAGGGTTGACGTTTCATAGTTTCAGTGGAAGCGTATATTTTCATGGAATCCGGAGCTGCTTGTCCGGAGTTTTGCTATTTCACCGAAATTCTAAAAGAAAATATCGAGTTTATGTTTGTTTGATTCAGGTTTTTAGCTCACATATCCTGAAACACCCTGTATTTTTCAATTTCCTGATCAATCTAGGGTTTCATCAAATAATATTCAAACCATTGAACACTATTAAAAATAACCAATTTAATACAATACAAATATCAACACACCAAGAATCATATTCAATATATTATTATTAATTAATAAATATATAAATGAAAAATATATATGAATATATAAATATACAAATATATAAATATATGAATGTATGAATAAGAAAAAGAATAAATAAGTGAGATATTCGATCTTTGAACGTTGAAAACACTGATCCAGTGTCCAAATAATAAATTCTCAAGTGCATACATCGACTGCTCTTGATCACACTGTATATTCTATCGAGAAATAAAAAAGAAACAAGCTTGCACGTAAAGAAAATGACTAGAAAATACATTAAATCTCAGGACCCTGTAAACCTACTAAAAACCACCCCACTTCCTACCCTAACGAATATTCCCCGCCCCATTGTACCCCTTGTAGGGCCCTTCTGGGTTGAACGCCCTATCGTAGTGGTTGTGATCCTCATAGTGCGGATGCGCAACCACCTCGTAGGTGGAAGTGTGATGTTTGGGCTCCACGATTTTCTTCAGAGCTACTAGTGAGGATATCAACAAAGCTACTTTGGCGAGCATGAGAGCTTTGAAAGCAACCAATCCGATGAACTTCAAAGCCATCGCGCCCAGGAAAGCTGCTTTGACTTGGAGCAGCATCATCATGGGACGCAGGCGGATACCTCTCCTGCCCTTTTTCTTGCGACCTGGAAAAAAGCAGATGAAAAAATTGTTTAAGCGGGTCTAGAAAATTGAAAAAATCAATTCTTCATCCTGAATTTTTTTCTACATACATAAGGGATCAATAAACATAACATAAAGAAATTTGTAGTGAAAATGTTTTTATTTTTTTTATCCCAGTTTGAAAACTACCCAAAAAGTAGGGCTCTAGACTAGAATACCCCCTTAAGGGTCAGCTGAAATGAGACTCACCTTCCTCCACTGATTCATCTAGGACCTTGAAGGTTTCTTCTGGTACCTTGTACTCCAAAGTGTGTGTCTTCACGTACTGTTTGAGTTTGTCTATGATTACCTCGTCCAAGGCTTGTTCCCTAGCTCTTGGTTCACTCGGGAGGTCAACTGATGGGACTGTGCGAGGTCCACTTGGTTCCCCACTCGATTTTATCTTCAGTCCGAAGCCAATGTCGAGATTGTTGGGTAGATCCTCCAGGTATGTCAATGCTCTTTCCTGAAAGAGAAAATGGGCACCACTTGGAATAAAACAATCGGATTCCTACTCTGGAGGTGTCTTCACCAAGTGATCTGAAGACCTGGTTGTGTCAAGCAAAAGGTGATCAGAAGAAGAGGAGCAAGAATCAAGGGGTGATGAAACTGGTGACCTAGCTGGCCATTCAATGGGATAGAGATATTGCTTCGTTCACTTCCAATAGTGTTTTCCTTCAACATATATAGTTATTTTTAGAGACAAGTGATTATTCTAAAGTTGATACGAATTTTTTCACTTTGTCTACAAAATAATACATTCGCATACATCGAAGAAAAAAAAATGCTGACCTAATGGAGCCATGTAAAAAAAGTCAAAACATTTCGTACGGTATATATACCGTATCCAATACCTGCACTGGCAATGTGAAGCTATAAACGCATTCCTACAACACATGATCTCATAATCACCCAACATACGTTAGAAATAACTGAGCAAGGTGGCTGTGAAAAAAATATCCTGCAACTGTTATCGCAGAATACGACTGGATTGCAGGAAACGATCTTCAATATGTATTTCTAGTTTTTTATTGTTCATTCGCAAGTACTTTCAAAGCAATTGGTCGATAGGGTTCAGATCCTGACACCGAGGAGTCTAATCGGTAGCTATTTTGCTTCTCGAGGTATTCCCTGTGTATTTCTAACCTCGAATTGAATGATTTCGATGTTATAGCGTAGACAATGTTGTTTTTTAACGGTTTTTCACTCACGCATGATGTGTTTATGGAAGGAAATCTTCGACGAACTACTTTATTTTCCGGATGGTGTTTTTAGAGTCAATGGGACGTGAATTTCTGCCACATGTGTCGTATGTCAGGCAGAGAAAGAATTGTTGATTGCCTTCTGACCGAGATACGAACTTTTTTTGCAGTGAGTTGTATCACTTTGTATATTGTGCAACAGTTGGTTCAGTAAAAGAAGATTTCTGATGTTTTTGATTTCATTACATCAGAAATATTGTTGAATAAATAAAAGAAAAATAGAAGAGTTGCCAATTTCAGAAAATGACATGGATGACCTCGAGCATAGAGACGAAGACGTTTCGAATTCAACACTCGGAGTTGCGGTGCCGCATCATGCATATTCGACAAATTTTATGAACTATTATTTATACCAATACCGAGAGTTCATTTGGATTACGATATTACGAAGAAAAATGCAAATGGGTTGAACATGTATGAACGAGTATTGTTTGCGTGAACAAGTAACAGCACTTTTCGACCAGAATAACAAATCCGAAGTTGTCATTTGAAGAACTACCGTAAGAACAAGCTGAACGACTCTTCAGAACAATATCTCCAATTCGATAGCAATATAGGGTGTTTATATATTAGTGAACTCAAAATTTGGCTAGTTCTAATGTAACACCCTGTATATTCATGCCCCAAAAATGTGCGTGCACTCAAACGAAACTAAAAATACCTTCAAACACAGAGGAATGTCTTTGCCTCCGCACCCTTTGACGAAGTCCAGGGCTTCGCTATATACAGAGCGCTCCTTCTCCTGTGGGCTCTCAGCGAAAACGACGTTGAGGAGCACAAACACCACGAGAATTTTCATATTTGGAATCTTCTTCGCCTGCACTCAGTACACTGTGTTCAGCTAGTTGAACGATCAGGTTTTATCTAGAAGGAGTCTCCGTAAATAGTTGATTACAGCAATTTCAAAAATGCGTGTCGTCGACAGAGTGACCGAGTTCGAGAGTCACGGCTCGAACGGAAAAATTACTACTTTTAAAGAGGAAAACACGAAAAATTTGTTCGGTTGTGCTCTTTTCCAACGGGGCTGAACACTCTGTATGCAGTAGAAATAAGTCCAGTCAGTCAACGATAGGTTGTCGTGATGAAACAACATCAGCGGTGCTACCATGCGTTATGGCAGGCCTAGATAACTATTTCTGCCAGTAGATGGCGCAGTTATCATGCTGACACAAGATTTTATTGGGGGGGGAGGGGGGAATTAACAAAATCCTAGATTGAGACCCAATTGAACATTTTTCAATGGCTAATAAAAATAGTAATAAAAAATAAAAAACAAACAAACAGAAAACAGGAACTAGAGAATACAGTGAATATTTCGAACAACTTATTCCCTTTTCTGCCTATTTGAATCCCTTTTTTGAAATAATTGTATAGTGACTCCATAAAATGTAGGAATATTGTAAAGCACTTTTCAATAGCTTTAATATGAGCTATCACAAGGGGGGTTTGTCATTTAAAACTATTTACGTGAGGGTGAAAAAAAGGGGGGGGGAAAGTTCATTCAGTACATACATAGATTTGGAACCCCCTACATATTAAAAAATGGTTGAATTATTTTATTTCATCTCTGATTGTTTGTGAGTTGTGTCCATTGATAATTTTCAAATTGTCACCCTGTATATAACATATATATAGGAATGGGTATATAAAACAGATGGCAACGCTGGAAAAATATATTATACAAGAGATATCGATAATAATATAAGAGAAGAATATTTTCATGAGAAAAAAAAATTAAAATTGAATAATACATTATATGTGAAAAATTGAAATGGGATTTGCATGTTGGAATTTTTACAGAAAAAGAAAAAGATATTTATACACACGAAAAAAAATTATGGACGCTTAACTCGGTCACGTTTTGACACATCACAGAAAAAAATGGCTTTTTGGTTGGTGATGAAAAAGTGTCCCCCTTCTTGAAGCTTTATTTTTCCAAAGTTCATGCTATAATTCCAATTTATACTGAGAATTAGGAAGATTATAGTGTTGGCAGATATCTCAGAGATCACTTCAACAGGCTTCAATAACACTCTGAGTGATTAAATGGTGATTATTATAATGTGACATGACTTCATCTCCTCTGATAGACTAGACTCTATAATTAAAAATATCTTATTCCATATAATCAACCGCTGGCTTGTTCCATCAATTAAATTAACCAACTGTGCTAACCTCTCCGTATATTCCAACATGTGGTAGTCGATTGTCGGTTGTTTAATGCCACGCCAACTACGCTTTGCATATTGCTAACCAGTCCGGATACAATTATGATGATCTTCAAGAGAAAATTCGACACACTTTTCTGTATATTTTACGCATTGTATGCAAAACGATCGCGAATATTTCGCAGGTGAACTGGGCGGTTTATTATTTTTCGAGGAGATGATGCAGCGTCATGAAATGTTCCTACAGGGTGTGGTGCTCGGAATGCGTTGGCTCGACAGTTATTTGTGCCCAAGTTGGGGACTGGGGGACCGTTATCGTGGAGCGATTCGATGATTCGTGGAATTTGTTTCAGTTTTCGAACACTTACAGTGTGATTTTGATATGATGATATTTTCGAAACGTTCGTTAAATTTTCGAATGGAGGCTCCCAGAGCATCGATATGGACTATTCATGGGTTTTTTCGTTGAGAAAATGGGGTTTTTGGGTGTTTTTGTGGGTTTTTGCGACTTTTTGAGGTTTTTTGGAATTTTCAACATGAAATAACTCGAGAACTATACTAGATATCGAAAAACGGATTTCACCATCATTTTCAGCGCCTCTTGGACCCCTTGTAGACAATTATGGCAATTTTATTTTCTTGAAATTTTATTCGAAGTATCACCAAAGGAGATAAAACACTAAATTCAGTCTTCTCCGGAAAATTACTATTATAATTTCGAAACTGTCAAAAATCTATCATCCTTCAGAAATGAATCAGCAGTAAATCATTCAATTAATTCAATTATATAAGTGAAAGTCATACCATAAATCAATTTGTAGTTCAGTATGCAGTCGTGCTCAAATTTCCAAATGAAACTCTTACTCTTCGTCAATGACTCACTAATGAATACCAATTTATTAATCAAACATCAATGAAATATTTGCATTAAATCAATAAAGTAAATAAGTATAGACAGTTTATTTCTTCTGCGAGTTAATCTTCAACACAAAATAAAACACCACCAATCACATTTTCATCAATTTTATTATTAAATAACCTTACATTTATCCTAAATCAGTACGATAAATAAATTAAATAAATTATTAAAATAATCATTTGGTCGATCTATCTCGCCTTGGCTTCATAAGCACTGTACGCCAGCTTCTGCGCTTCCTCCTTCTCGTACGACCTCCCCCACCCAGGGGCGGAATGCCCGCCTCCGTAAACCTCCACATGACTAGCCTCGTGACCCCCTGCGTGTCCCCCGGAAAGCAGCTTCTTAATCCCGATGATCCCAGCCAGCACCAGAGCGAGCTTCGAAACAATCAGCGCTTTCCCAGCCAACAGCGCCAAAGCTCCGAGCGCCAGAGGGATGAGCGTGCCTCCGAGGATGAGAGGCAGCAGCAACAGCCCCGAGGCACCCCCTTTCTTGCCCCCCTTGCGCTTTCGCCCCTCCTCCTCGAAGGAACGCTGCAGGTCAGAGGAGCTGGGCAGTTTGATCTGCAGGGTGTGGCTGCCCACGAAGCTGGAGATTCTGTCGGCGATGATGGAGTCGAGGGCTGTGGATTTCTCCTCCAGGGACCTGGGGAGGCTGGCCTCCAGCTCGGCCTCGGTCCTTAGCGGCGCCTCCGGCGCAGCGGCTTTGGGGTCCTTGACGAAGCTGACGCCTTCCACGAGGTTGAAGTCGCTGTAGGACCTAGCCGCTCTGTCTATAGCTGCGACTAGCTTCAGCTTCAAGCAGGACATGGTGTCGACGGCTGCGCACTCTTGGTAGACTTTGTAGGCGTAGCGTAAGTCGCTTAGATACGAAGTGCCTTCCGACGCTCTGGGGGCGTCGTCGACGTCATTGGGCGGGGTACCGGCGGTGGTTCTGGCGAGAACGGCGTGTGCGAGCAACGCGATCACGAAGCACTTGGGAAGCATGGCGTGGCTGGTTTTTTGAAACTGATACCGATTCACTTACACTAGTTTACTTTTATAGGCGGTCGGGTGATATTCGGCGCCCCACTCTGTGGGCCCCTTCTTCGTGGCCGTGGACTTGACCGGTGAATAAGCGTCGCGGCAGCTTTATGGAAGTGTAATTGGGGAAGTAGACCAGATCTTATTGCGTGGTGCGGCTTGGCGTGCCTTTCGATAGCGGAGGATGTGTTGGAGTTTTTTTTCTTGGGTGATCGGAAGACATGCTTCGATTCACAGCCATGAATGTGTGGAAAAATCTGATAGGTTAGGTCTTTGGGGTGGAGGATGATGATTCTCTCATCGATTACAGATGTAGCTCATGTTTGACAAGATCTGTCAACAGCTGCTATTCATATGTTTGGTAATTTTGCACCTATATGTAAACCACATTTCGATTTGACACGAAAAAAACAAGTATTTCATGATATTATCGTGAGAAAATCGGTATTTTTCGAGATATCCAACTTCAAACTTCCACTTTCTTTCTCTAGAATAATCCATCATTTATTAATCCCGAGAAAACATTGGAATTGCAGTCAAACTGTCAAACTTTGTGTGCAAATGTCAGAATTTCGATGTTTTTTGAGTCAAAGCATGTGATCATTATTACTCTGGCAACCATTGGTGTGATTGACATCTGTCAAACTGTCAAACTTTATGTGCAAATATCAGAATTTCGAGGTTTTTTGAGTCAAAGCATGTGATCATCATTATTCTGGCAACTATTGGTATGGTTGACATCTATCAGATTGTCAAACTTTGTGTGCAAATGTCAGAATTTCAAATTTCGAAGTTTTTTGAGTCAAAGTACGAAAATTCCCTTGGAAATTCTAATGTTTTTTGGTCATTTTCGAATTCTCATGATTTTCCAATTTTGTTTTTTTTATAACACTCTCGAATATCATTATTCCTATTCAATGTATGCTGATTTTTCATCAGTATACAACCAGTTCGTACTCAAAACATAAAATAGAATATTGTTTATATATTGAAAGTAATCAGATTTTTCGGTTCTTGTATTTTTCATGCCTCATTTCTTCAATTGTTTGATGGGACGACAAATTAATCAAGAATCCAATCTATTTTCTACAGTTTTTCGATGCTATACAGGTTGTCCACTTTAAACCAGCCTCAATAATTGAATTATCACAATATACAAAAATTCTAGGGTTTTTCAAAATATTTTAAAGTGAATAAAAATTATGGAATCCTCAAGAAATAAACTTGGTTTCTCTCTAATAAAACGCTCTACATATCATTAAATATTTTAATTTTGATTTTGATACAAAATTTTTGAAATAACTGCTGCTATTTTTTCATAAGGCTTGCAGTATCTCTGAAAATTCTGGACATATTCTATAAATTTTATCGAGTCCGGTCCTGCACGTAGGTGAATCCGGATGGTCACTCAACTTTTCTTTTCCACGCCGCCCTGATTCTTCACCTATTTCGGCGCCCCCTGCAAGATTACCCGACGATGAAGTGAGTCTGCACGAATTTCCTCGAATTTCCTGTTTTCTCTCGAGACCTACGGAGATTACTTTCAGTGTTCGACGTAGTGTCATGGGAAGGAAGTGAATTCCACGACGCGATAGGCAGAAAGGATCAGTCGGTAGGAAATAATGGAAGAAAAATTGGCCGGTTCTGTGCGCGTGTTTTTTATTGCAGGATGAACTGGAAATTTTTTTTAGGTTGTTTCTCCATGTTCGTTTCAAACATCCTGTGTTCAAGGTTTCATTTCAGTATTAATGCTGAAAAAGAGTTTACATAGCTATGGCATAGCTTTGATTATTATAGCTATGATAATCCCCAAAATCATCGTCAAAGAACAAAAAAAAAACAAAAGCGACATCAAGAATTTATTACTAACGAAAAATTAAGAGATTTTCACGATTTTTTTAAAAGAAAGTTTTAGATGGAATGTTTTGGAGTTTTTCGGACATGATAAGGTATATCTTCAGCTTCATTTTGAGTTTTTCGTCTTACAAAAATATTGAAAAATAGTAGAGTTATGTGCTTTTTTCTTCAGAGGTTCCAAAAAAAGCCCATGAAAAATTAGAAACGTGTTTGCGAATTTTTTTCAAGGAAAGTTCTCGATAGAATGTTTTGGAGTTTTTTGGACATGATAAGGTACATTTTCAGCTTCATTTTGAGTTTTTTTTTGTACAAAAATATCGAAAAATAGTAGAGTTATGTGCTTATGTCTTTGGGGGTGTCAAAAAATTGCTAACATGATTCTGGCTGAATGGCCAGCTAAAACAAAAGAATTCAAATAGGTTATCGGAATTGAAGGTTTTTTCTATACAATGACCAAAGATTTTTGGAAAATATCAAAAATTAACAAAATGGCGTAATTTTAAGAGAAATGTCGTTTTTGGGTGAAAACTGGTCGTTTTTTATTGAATTTCAAATGTTTTCCTTCTTCAATTCGAATTTCGAGTTGTGTCCTCTAAGAAAAGGGGCATATAGGGTGTGTTAAAAATACTGGGTGTCATTTTATTCCAGTTCTTCATGGATCCTGTCCCAGATAATGAACGTACTCAGTGTATTCAATAGAATCTCTCAAAGTAAGACAAAATTGACACCAAAAACTCAGTTGCAAACACCCAAACATACAGGTGAAACTAATATAAGCGAGGTTTCGCGTACTGACGTCGAGAGTGAGCCGAACTCGTACTTTTCATCGATCCCGGATCCGAATCTGATGAAATCGAAAACCACGATGTCGTCTGATATAATTCGATGGCAACAGGGCATTGCACTTGCCAATGAAGATCGACGATTTCAGATCCGCATAAGTCGGAATTACTTTCTCTTGTCGAAAGTAAATCGGAGACGTGGTAAACGCTTGATTACGAGAAAATATCAGATACCGCTTTTCGCATTGTTTCCATTCCGTTCGAGTCGAATCGTAGTAGGCGTGGTTTGACCCATTAAAATAAAACAATTGGTCGTAAAAAACACAAACAAGCACTGTACTAGGAGTAATCCGATGTTATTTCAATAACTGTGGGGAAATTTCACACTGAAATATCATGGAATTGAAAATTAACATACAGGGTGTACACAACTTGAAAAACAACAAACTGTTTACCTTTTTTTGACAGCATTTCTGGTGTACCAATTTTTTGTTCTAGTTCGACAACGTCGCAATTAAAACAAATTGAACTGAACGCAGAAGCTCTCATTGAATTACAGGGTGTCCTATTTGTAAACAGTTTACTCAATGTTCTCTTGCCTAGGCTGACCACCCTGTATATCCCGAGATAGTTCAGGATTCAGGACAACTTCTATTCGAAACATCACGTCAAATTTCAATGGCAGCTTAATTTTGAAAAACATGAAATTGAAAATCCCACTTCTGATCCCAGCTCGCTTTCAGCTCATGAGAAAAACAAGCATTGCCTTGAGCCAGAACAAATAGAAGATCGAAAAAGAAATTCTCATTGCAGTGTAATTATTAAGGCGTCTGAACTCGTGTTACAACATCGGAAACCTCTTTACATCAGAAAGAAAGTTGTGATCTGCTTCAGGGTCAACACGCAGGGCCAAAGAACTCGAGATGGAGAAGTTCAAGAGCGTTACGGAATTATTTCGGCTGGATTGAATGGAAGATGCCGAGTCTAGTGGTATCAATCGGAAAAAGAGAGAGTTCGTTTTTAAAAGTAAAACTCATGTTAGGTAATCATGGTTAGAAATAAGAAGAAGAAGAAGAACGTCTGTTGAGGTGAAGATGTAATCATCTTTTTGTATGTTGTGTGAAAACTATCACTATCAGTGGTGCTCTTTCGGATATTACAAGAACTAACTTCACACTCGTGAAATACAAAACCGATAAAAATATAAGGAAATGACATTTGACGGCATTGAAATGAGAATCAATTAGCTTTAATAATACTTTCTTATTTTCAGAGTGTAATTAAAGAAAATAATGAATTGTTTGCCCAAATTCTAATGGATCCGATATCGGATTAGTCAGATATTCTATGTAAATAATGGTTTTCTCTTTTTCTTAATTCTTATTCATAGTATGCAAATTTTGATTTCACCTCGACACTATTTCTAGATTGTTGATTTGATATAGAAAAATGTGGATGATACCAATAGGATCATCTTTGGATTCAAAACCATAGGCGTAAAGAACAAAAATTTCAGAAATTGAAAACACTTAGATGAAAAAGAATTGCTGAAAAGTCCCTGAAAAAGTGCCTAAATGGATTTCAGTTTGAAGTCATCCTGAGAAAAATTAAAAACGTGAATAAAAAAATTGTGTTGTCTTAAATTTCATTAAACTTTACATGTGACAAGTGACATTTGACATCCTTCAACTGTACAAACACTAATACAACGTTCCTAAGTACCCAAATGAATTTCAGTTCTAGTTCATACTGAGAAGAATTGGAAATGTAAATTCAAAAATTGTGTTGTCTTAAATTCCATAAGACTTTACATGTGACAAGTGACATTTGACATCCTTCAACTGCACAAACACTAATAAAACGTTTCAAAAACAATGTCCCCCTTCGAAAAAAATCGAACCTACGCCAATGCCACCCAGTGTATCATCTCCGTCTCGACTTTCTTCTCGTCATCTTCATCTTCGATGATGTCTCCTTCGTATCTGGGTCAACGTACCTCGACTTTACGGCCAAGGTTCTTTCTCTTGGGGTCCGAGACTATCTCGACGATCGATCCCGTGAGGTACAAAAGGCGATCGGCCGACAAACACACAGAATTATTTCATCGAGAGCTGGTGTTTTTTTTTTCGTTCGTCTTCGTCGGTTCAATACAGAGATGACTATCAGAAAGTCTCCATTCCTGCAGTTCTATTTCGTGTATTCATATGGTTATAAACATGTTTCACATCAGTTGCATACCCGCAACCCCATTATGAATCCCCGATGAATCGAGTATTTTTTTTTTCGATGCATATAAGAAGCACACCTTGTATATGCGTGGCCATGACCTTCTTTTTATTCTACGCTCGTTGATATCGAAGATGGTGTATTGGAAAAGGCACGTTTCGATGTTCTACATGTAACAGGAAGGATGTACGTATGCATACCAATCGAAGAAGTCACCATATGAACCACCTCGTCTAGATAAATAACTGTTTATACAGGGTGTTCCTGATACAAGTTTTTTTCTCAAAATGTGTCGAAAAATAACCCCTTCGAAATTTAACATGTCTTTAAGGAACACCCTTTATATCTAAGCAGATGAGTTGAGGGTAAGTATCATGGCCACTAAGGTCACCAGATCTGACACCCATTAAAAATATCCAGTGACGAGTTTTTTCTTTATCTTTTAAATGACAGCATTGTTAACATCACTTTTATAGATGGAGACTTTCTTGACAATCATAAAAAGCATGTTGCAATTTCTAGTTCTTCAATTAAACAATCATTAATTATTAATAAACGAACATTGTCGATAATTACATGAAATAACAGTGAAAGAAAACCAAAGTCATGGTCAAGTTGTTCTGTTGGTATCATCGTTAAAAATTTCTATGGTATTGTAGAAAAATTATCTACCTCGTTAGACGAAATTCGAAATGGCATTGTTAATATAATTATTGTCATTCATCCAGACAGAAACTTTCAACTTTCTGTTGAAAAGCAAGCTTCTGGTGACCAGGAAAAACACTGCTATATAGGAGTCAAATCAGGGCAGCTTGGTGGCCAATCATGAATCGCGACGTGCTGGTGACACCTGTCAATCTGAATCTGACAGCACTGTCAAATATCGAGTCAAATTTAATGTTCGATAATGTGGCACGTGTTGCGTTTATTTGAAATTGCTATTAGGAAATGACGAAAACGTATTTGTGAATGAAAGTTTGTCAGTCAATGATTAGACCGAAAAACGTGAAAATACTTTCACTCGCAGTGTTGTGTGTGAAATTTCTCCATGGTTATTACGAATTATTGCACAATCTAGTGATACGTCAGTTCAAGGTTTGTAAATTGATATCAATAAAGAAGTTTGGAAATAACTGAAGAGAAAATTATGATTCGAAGATTCCCCATTTCATGATGCTACATAAACAAATGAAGCAATGATGATTTCTTTTATTCTTATCAATACTCATACAGTGAAAAATAATCTAGAAATTCGAATATCAATAACACTGGACCAACCTCTCGTATTACCCTGTATAGAAATCAAACAGTTCGGCTGTATCTCCGTTTTATCACTTCCTAGATATATACAGGCCGTCCCGTTTGAAAATAAAGACTTCTCCCTATTTTTATATCAACCGATAAAATTGCATGTTGTGAGTGACCCTGTATATTACAGACAAACTTTTTTCTGCAGTACTGAAACATTAGTATTTGTTATGATAAAATCCAAACATGAAATCTTCACGTATCTTTATAAGGCAGTTATGAACATGAAATCAGAAGCATGTTTTGGAAAAAAAAATTTTTGGAAAATAATTGATATTTTGAAAACGGTCAGAGATGGGTATGGAAAGCATCAAGCAGAAATGTTCAGATAAAAGTTATAAATTAAAGGATGTTGTAATTTACTGGGTGTCCCATTTGAAATAACTAGTTATTGCTACTTTTTTGTAGAAGTGGCAACGCTGCGATATTGAAAATACTTCAGATCGAGTTGAGATTTAGGCAGCATATAGAAAAAAACTCGTCTTGTGTATTCATTACACTTTTGGCGAAATGGAAAATTGAATCTCCACAAAAAAAGTTATTGCTGTTTGAATCCAAAATTGAGACGAGAAATAATGATTCTACATGAATGAATAAACGAGTGATGATTTCCTTCATTATTATCAATGCCCATACAGTGAGAAATAATTTAGAAATTCGAATGTCAATAACACTGGACCAACCTCTCGTATTACCCTGTATAAAAATCAATCAGTTGTATCCAACAAATAAAAACCTTCGAGAGTTGTGAAAAAAGTGCGGTCGTAAATCGATGTAACAATCAATCATTCTTTTTATGGCCTGAAAAGCATCTTT
The DNA here is from genome assembly GCA_037013635.1 of Plagiodera versicolora. Taxonomy (NCBI): domain Eukaryota; kingdom Metazoa; phylum Arthropoda; class Insecta; order Coleoptera; family Chrysomelidae; genus Plagiodera; species Plagiodera versicolora. The sequence continues at coordinate 844,572 of CM072992.1, forward strand.
TTGAACCCAACTCATTCGCCATTTTTTCAAATGTATTCTGAAAGAACTTGAACGGATATATTAAATTGTATTAATTCTTCAATACCTTCACAGATTTCATATTTCATTCATTAATTCAACATCACGATATATTCGAATGACTTGAAATGAAAATCTCTATTATTTTCTTTCAACAAAGATTTCGTTTGGTTTTTTCTTTTCACGAAATTAAAATCTCAGTAATCTTGAAGGACGTCACTTTTTATCCAGGCACGAGGCAACTCGGATATTCAAGCATGAAAAACGAAACGAAATGGAAGAAATCTCTATTATATTAGCATACCTTTTGTCTTTGACGTCAATATCTCCAGGTGATTTAATTTAGAGTTTACGCTGGGCGCCTCCGCCATTTCTTCAAATCGATAGCAGTGTAAAAGCAGTGTCGTGTCTCGAAATGAATTTCTGCAGCATATTCAATAATTCAAGTCGATCGAAATTTTCTATAAAAAGAAACATTGAACAATCAGATAATCGACAATTACTGAAGAATAAAAAAGCTGGTAAATTTTTTGCTTGCAAATCACCAACTCCACTTCATTTCTGAAAGTTGTCCACGACATTTGAAACACCCTGTGAATCAATTCTGGTTACAAATTATATAGAAATTAATTCCCCCAAAAAAAAATAAATGAACGAATCATGAATGGGGAATATAAATAAAAGATTTTTTTTTCAAACCTTTCGCATTCTCCTCTCATCTACGCCTCTGTCTATATAATGTTGCGTAAACTGCTCAATTCTCTTGGTTGTAAACAGAATATCTCCGTTTTATGCCCCGCTGTTAAAATGCCATTTATCTTCGATCGTAAAGATGCCGAGATGGTAAGTAACTTTTGTATTCGCTAGGTGAGTATGAAAAGTTTGAAAAAAAATGAATAAAGTTCGCAGTAAGCGCAACAGGAACTCCTAAATTTTAATGAGGAGGAGATTATTGTAAGTGAAATATTGTTGCTAGGAGAATATGGTTTTATTTTTGGATTTTATACGGGGCGTGCTTGATTACAAATAATTAAACTCATCAAAAACTCCATAGTAATGGAATTATTTTTTGATTATTTTTTTTGATATGCTGAATTCGACTGTTTATAAAACTTGGGCTGTATTTCCGTTTTATCACTTTTCAGGTATATATACAGGGCGTCATGTTTGAAAATAATGTCTTCTACCTATTTATGTATCCACCGGTAAAACTGCGATTTTTGAGCGACCCTGTATATTACAGACAAACTTCTTTATACAGTACTGAAACATTAGTATTTGTTATGATAAAATCCAAACATGAAATCTTCACGTATCTTTATAAGGCAGTTATGAACATGAAATCAGAAGCATGTTTTGGAAAAAAATTAATACTTTGAAAACGTTCAGAGATGGGTATGGGAAGCATCAAGCAAAAATGTTCAGATAGAAGTTACAAATCGAAATACGTTGTAATGTACAGGGTGTCCCATTGAAATAAGTAGTTAGTGCTACTTTTTCGTAGAAATGGCAACGCTGCAATATTGAAAATACTTCAAATCGAGTTCAGGCTCAGGCAGCATATAGAAAAAAACTTATCTTGTGTATTAATTGCATTTTTGATGAAATGTAAAATTAAAAAAAAAAAGTTTTTCCTGTTTGAATCTGAAAATCTCGCGTGGCGAAAAAAAAATCCTCATGCAAATCAGTGAACGCAGAAAGTACACAACAACTACATTGTCTTTGCTTTCACGACTTCTAGTGGAAGATACTTTACATTTGACACACGGATAACGGATTAACGTAATGTAAAACAATGTTTTTCAATTTGAGAAATCACTCTCCGTCAAGAACCGGGACAGTTTTTTAGGCCGACCCATACGCCTCATACCAGACGAAGTCACGGTCAACAAGAGAAATTATTCGGCCAACTTTCCTAGTAGGAAGTCGTAGAAACATTGTAGTCTAGATTTTTTCAATCAACAAGTGCATTGAGCACAGTTTAGATACGTTTGTCGTTCAAGGTCACATCGAGTGAAGTGGTTTCGGAGGAATCAAACGAAAAATACATCAAATAATTTATTGGCTCGTATAAAACAACAATGGCTGCCTCCAGCCTGCACCCTTGGGGCGCCATAACAATCATTCAAATAAATTAATAAATTAGAACGTTATTCCTCTGCTCACGCTTGGGGCGCGTACGCGCTGTACGCCATATCCTGGGCGCTGATGGACCTGCCCCAGCCTCCCGAAGAGGACCCGCCCCCATACCCCAGGTCACCCCCATAGCCGCCCCCATGCCCCGAGCTCCCAGCGTACGAGGTCTCGTGGCTGGCTACGTGGCTGCTGGCGTGGTGAGGCACCACCTCGTAGGTGACGTGCTTCTGCCCGCTCCCGTTACCCAGGAGTTTCTTGATCCCGATGATGGCGGAGAGCACCAGGGCGATTTTACCGATGATCAAAGCTTTCCCGGCGATGAGGGCGATGGCTGCCAGCGCCAGCTTCCCCAGCACGGCCATCTTGAGCGCCAGCGCGCCCATGAGCGGCCCCATCATCTTGTTGCCCTTCATCTTCTTCTTCCTGGACTCCTCGGCGCCCTCGATCAGGTTCTCCTCCTCGGCGAAGGAGCGAGCCGTGGAGGTGATGGCGTTGACGATCTCGCTGCCCTTGATGTCGACTTTGAGCGAGTGGTTGTCGAGGAAATCGGCCAGCCTGGAGAACACCATGGACTCGATGGTGTCGTCGGAGGAGATGGCGCGGGGCGCGCCCTCCTTCTCCCCGGTTTTGACGAACTGCACGCCCTCGGTGACGGTCACGGTGTCCTTGTGCCCCAGCATCTTGTCCACGAAGTTGAAAACCTTGTACTTGATGCAGGCCATGGAGTCTTTGCGTAGGCAGTCGGTGTAGACGGCGTCCAAGAGGTCGTTCTCGGTTTGGACGGCGTTGCCTCTGGCTTCCTCCTGGGCGGGGAGGGCGCTGGTCGAGACGGCGAGGCACAAGACTAAGCCGAGGAAGTTGTAGGAAGGCATGGTGGAGCGGACGGATGCGTTCTGATGGTCGGCTGTGGCGCGTTTGGATATATATCGGAAGACCCCTTCTACCTTTCGGGTCTTGAAGATGGCCGCGGGCCGAGGTGTGTGTCGGACCGCTTTCTCAGAATGTGTCTAACCTAGTTTTTGTGTGCTGGTGTGCGATATGCGTGGCTGGAAGACCCCTTTGGAGGGCGGGTGGATTTGCTCGGATGGGTTCTTGTGCCTATTCGATGGTCGAGGAAAGTGAAGTTGATCCTAAAGGCAACAGATTTTGTTCAGTCTATGCGCGTTTTTGCATGAAGTTGAATTTTTTCACAAGAGTATCCCAACACTTAGGGGGTTATATACAATTAGAAGGCCGAAAAAAGCGAATTTTCCAGAATTTTTTCTATGAAATATTTTGAATTTATCGATCTAATAATTTGTACACATCTTTCAACATTATTTTGAGACTCAGTGAAAATATTCATTTGGAAAGGGGCTACAGCACTCGGTATATCTCTGAACTGGATCATTCGAAATCAAAAAACCAACCAAACAAATTTCGATAAAGTAATGTTGGATCCAGTATTTAATCGGAAGAATAAGCAAAATAATTTTTTGACAAAATGGTGGTTTTTAAAGAAAAAAAAATTGTTTAGGACCAAAATTTCAGCCTTTAATTGTTTATAAAAAAACTATTTATCGGTGAGAAAAAACCATTTCGAGAAAAGCACTTTCAAGTACTCCGAAACGCCTTTTCAAATTTGCGTGTAACTCCGAAGATATTCACTGGAACGATATGAAATTTTTTGTGTTGTTCTCAAATATATGTACATTAAGAAAAAAAATATGTTCTAGAAGAAAGTAACCCAAAATATAACTTATTTTTCGAAAAATACAACTTTTTTGATTTTCCTAATTAAGTAAAGTTGATTGAGACGAGCCTAAGTTGATGACAATTTTTATTTCTTCTAAAAACTACACAGAGTTTTTTTTTCATTTCTTGCATACTTTGTGAATATCACTGAATATTGTTTTTTTTTTCAACCGAGTGAAAATAAGGAAATGCTTTGAGGAGAATACGATTCAACTCCATAAGTAGCTCTAATTGGTTATATTCAGATATTCGAGATAACTTTTCCACGAAATACCAGATATATTGTGAACTTTCCTAAGGCGCATTGAAATATAAATATTCCCTCGTGAACATGATTCAATATTTCCAGAGCTTATGTCTACTTCAATTCCCATTCACGACCTCCTCTTTTCAGATGTATTCATCAAAACAACTCCGGCTGAAATATTATCAAAACAAGGAAGCATATTGAAATTGGAAACATCGGTTATAGTAGGAGTTTACGAAAAATTATATTCCTTTTCCACTGCAATAGCCTTGAATGAGCTTCAAAAAAATGCGTTGGACAAAGAAAATCCATGGGATTCAATTTGCTCAATGATGAATGAGGATCTCACAAGTAATTTTTATTTCAGAAGAAAGCAATGGCGTAGTATTTTTTTTCCAAGAGTATTCAATGCAAAACCCGTACGTACGCCACTGGTAAAGAAAATGAAAAATTTTGTACATCACAAAATGCACCTTGATGCATAGAAGACATGCACCAAATTTCTTGAAGATGTCTAAAATATTATCTCAGTTATTATTAAAAAACTGTTTTTTTTTTTCAAAAATTTCATCCCCCTATATCTGAAAAGTTAAGACTTGTAGGACATACGTTTAGAGGAAGTTTTTTTCTCAAAATGTGTCAAAGAATCACCCCTTCAAATATTAGCATGTCTCTAAGGAACACCCTGTACAAGTAGACCTAATGCATGTATGAAACGAACAAATTCACTCTTCATAAACTGAATAGACACCAATTTATCAGTTGGAGGTAATTTGCTGTGCTTGGGAATTTCTGTATACGATCGTAGCCTAAGGCTGTGCATGCAATTTTGCATTAATTACGAGCAATGTTACATCATTTCTAATAACTTGTTACATTTGATATATCGAGGATTATTGGAGAATCACAAATGCTGTAATGAACTCCATTTTAATTCTTCAGTTTTTAGTGGTGATGCAGGAAGATTGACCGTGAAATTCGATGGTTTTACAGTGATAATTGTTAATGGACATGAAGATGAAAGTGGTTTGAAAAAACTAACAAGTTAAACTATTGAATTCTACGTGAAAAAGTGCTTTGGTAATGTTTTTACAGAAACAGAGAATTTTCAACAGGAAAGTAGTTACAGCAACTTTTCGAAAATGCACACTTTGGAAAAACATGTTGTAACTCAGAAACGGTTATAGATATCGATATGCAGTTTTCACCAAGTGTGACGTCAAAACTCCTCTCCAAACACAGAAATATTGCATTGTTCTCTTCATAAGAGTTTTTATAAGAATGAATTTGATATCACCATATACAAACAATTTTATTCTTAGTCCCAACTGTTTGTTTGGAAAGGGTTTGAAGCTCCCCCCCACTTGTGACGTCAAGACTAAAGCTGTCCATTGTGTTGAAAAAAATTAGATGAATGAATTATGTCTCAAAAACCAAAAAACTTCATCCCACTGAACACATTTGCCATTTTTCATTGTTGCATCTACTCAATATTCAGCTGTCCTTATTTTGGCACGTTTGGAAAGTATTTTTATACTATCACCGCACCTAAAATTTTTCAGTGATATGGAAACCTTTCACCGTGGTCTTAATGAGTAATTTATATTTAAGATGACCGCCTAGACATTTAATAGATTCTTGCTATTCTCGATTCGCTCATTTGCATAGACACAATCCGACGTTTTCTATTGTCAAAACTTCGGGCTCCTTTTTTTATTGGAAGTATGTGCAATGTTGTAATCCCCAACGTCTATTTTGACGTTTTTTTTTCTCACTTATCATTGTCATAACTTCGATTTTCTCTGTACGTTTTTATCAATCATAACGTGGTGCCACAATACCGAAGTCGTGAACGACTGACCTCCAAATTCTTCTGAGAAAAACGATGGCAAGTTGGCCAGTGCCTCAAAATTCGGTACACACTCACTTTTACTTCGAGTTCTTACCGGATAACAGGACTAAATCCTGGGGAAAATATTGTTGTACTTTCTACCGTGCCATCTGCTAGAGTCTGCGATGTTTCTCGACGTACATTCCTTGGCTTTCAATAACGGTTCGGATTTTTTTCTGAGGTGTTTGTCAAGTACGCATTGTGATACTCCAATCGGAGTTGTTGGTGATTCGAAATGGGATTTTTATAATTGTTTTTATGCCTCACATCTGCTTTATTAAATAATTAACTCAGTTCCTATGCCCTGGTTGTTTAAATTAATTCATTATTGAAACAAATTTTATATAATTGCAATTCAAACTAGTGTGTCTGATTAGTCTTGAAGAAAACAACTGTGCTGAGCCAATATACTCAGAGGAATTGCTATCAGTAAGTAACGATAATCATTTTTATGAGTTGGACTCACAAAATCTGGTTTTATAATAAACAATGTTTTGAATTCATGTCACCTAACCAACATAACCAAATTATCTGTCAGCGTGACACCTTGGGACACTCAGTAGACTATTGTGACGTTAGCAAAATCACACTACTAATTTTTTTTAGTGCAAACTGTCAACGATGATATTTTTGGCGAAAGTTCGAATGTGCTCCACATGTTATTTGGGTCCCAAAAAATTTAAATATATCCTCATTATATTCAAGCTGGTTCACATGCAAAATTAGCAGGGAACCATGTCTAATAACCATGCTCGTCTTCTTCAGTCTTTTCAGTGAACACTGTGCTCACTCAATGTGTAATTGGCAGTATTATTATTGTTATTAAAGTTAAATAACGGATATGCAACGGAAAGTGTGATTTTAGAACTCTACGCTTATCACTACTGAAAGTGATTTTTCGAAATTTAATCAAATCGAAAAAGGAGTCAAGGATATTTCTGAAGAATTAAAAATTGCTGAGCTCAAAAGTCGACATTTGACATCAAACATGCACTTTTTTCTACACGAGATGAGTTTCGCAGTATTGCCACCACATTGTTTGACACCTGACGTGCGTCAAAATCACAAAACACATTCTCATGCAGTGTTTCTGAGATCAAAAAACACTTTTTTTTGTTGTACCAGTTACACAATCGGTAGTCCCAATTCAGTGGCATCGAAATGGAAACTTCGAGAAGATTAATCTCGAATTATATTGTCCTACGTGTTACAATACACTTTTACTAACCTTATTTAGAGGAAGGTAATTTCGTTCATCTCGAAACGGATGTTTGATTAACGAATTTCACTTTCTGTGTAAGTTCATGACATTTCTCCATACATCAGTGAAAGTATAATGTGTCGTGTAAACAATTGGCAGACATATTGTTCATGAACGGATATGACCGAGTTAAAGTCAATTGGTTTTTAGTTCTGATACCATAGAAAAAAAATTAAAATAATGAGAAAAAATAGAAGATCTCATTGAACCTCACTTTAAGTTGAATTTTTTACTGTTCAATATATTATGAATTGAGTAGAAAAAAATTGCAGAAATCTGGATTCTAAGTGAATTCCATTTGGGTACCTCTTCGAAAAAATGGAACCAAAATTGAAGCTGTCCAGTCTCAGTACACAATATAATAAAAAATTCTGCTAGCCCATTCAGCATAATCTTCAAAACTTGTTATTCTAGATCCTCTTCATTCAAGAATTCTTGAAGAGAAATCTGACCGTCAAAGAATTCATATTTGGGTTTTTAATCACTATTCCATTGGCCTTCTTAGTCGATAGTCATACTATTGAGATCACACACGGTAAACAGGGTGTTTCAGATTGCATGACAATATTTCAGGTAGGTGTTCTCTGGTACAAAATGAAAAAAAAAGTCCCAATTTCCTCACTTTCAATAATAATAATAAAATAATCAACAGTCTCTTTCTTTGATTTAATGATATTTTGTGTTATCATTGAGAAAAAACTAATACTATTTTTTTCTTTGACATCAGTGTCATTTATAAATGCATTGTCATCATTATCAAAAGTCCAAATGGCTTTATGGAATTAATTGTCTAGATTATCATTCTTTCAATCACTCGACATCAAATTGTAGCATCACTCGGTATATTTATATTTTTGTACCGAATAAACAATTGTTTCTCATTATTGCCAATCCGTGATATGTGTTATGAAGAGCTTAAAAAAAAATCAAATTCAATGTGCCTTCAACGCAATAGATCTGAAGTCTTCATCAGCCAAACATCACGAGAACGCTTTGTATAAGACATCAAAACATCAGGATATAGCTTTCTAAACGATTAAAATCTAGGTATCCAGGTCTTCATCACATCTTTATAAACACGAGAAATCTTCGAGGAAGCAATAGTTTCATCCATTTGCTCCACGAGGAAACATTCCACATGAATGACAGATCTGTAGCTGTCAAGTGTCAGTATTGACCTTGACAACTTCTTCCCCAAAAGCTGGCGCCAATTCATGCCTTCTTGCACACGAACCAGGCTCGTTTTCAGCTGGTGAATACTTCCCCAGCTTCTTGAACATGCAGCGCCATCTGTGCGATCCCCCTGCAACGAAAGATTTCTCTCGATTGATGACCCACTTACGAAACACTTTCTAGCTCCGTTCTCATCAGCACCAAAACATTCATGAACCTGTCCAACTGTAGAGCTTGACCTTGACTCTGGCTCGTTGCTCGAGAGAATGTCCCAAGATATTCGGAGGAGAGGAAATTTAGAAAGTGATAGCTTTGAGGGAATTTTTTCTTCGTGGAGTCAGTCAGCGCATCGAGGTCAGTAGGTGAGTGACTCGTGGTGAACTTGAGAGGCTGGAGATGAATAACTTTCGAGGTGGATCTAGGTCTTGTGAATGAAACTCGAGTGATTTCAACGTTCTTTTTATTTGGGATGAATTGAGAGATGATACACAGAGGAAAGGTGTTGTGAATGATGAAAAAAGTCTGATAAGTGAGGTTTTTTTGATCAAAGTATCCAAAGAAAATATATACAGTGAGATGGTGACATGATGGAGGATGATTGAATGTCTTGGTACGTCGTCAAAGTGTGAAACTGTCAATTGTCTGTCGTGTCGTGAAAAAATATAAATAGATTCAACAATAAATAATCGTAACAATAATAAATAACTAACTAAACAATTTTTAGACTTGGAAACCTGAAACGAATCTGAGAAGTTATCGATGACTCTTCTGAAGACTTCTCTTCTTATTCTTATAAATCTTTACCTGGTGAAGGATTTCTAGCTTCAGAACCAAGAAAAGCTCTGATCCCTACTAGTTTTTCCACGAAAAAAAAATACTGAGACACTGAAATGAGTGAAGAAACTTCCTACTACAAATTTTGGTCCAAATCCTCAGTTCATCCTATCCTAACTGCTTCCATTCCAAGCCTGGTAGGCCATGGAATTGGCCGCCTCCCTCTTCTTCCTGTCATGGCCGCCGTGTCCGGCATGGATGACGGTATGGCCGCCGTCGTCGTGGTCAGAGTGCACCAGCTTCTTGAGTCCTATGATGACGGACAGCATGAGCGCCAGAGCTGACACCATGAGCGCTTTCATGGCTAGCAGACCGACTCCACCGATTCCGAGGGCGGCCAGCATCTTGCCCATCATCAGACCCATCATCATGACGCCGCCCATGCCGCCCCCGCCCCCGCCGCCCCCTTTGCCGCCGCCGCCTCCGCCGCTTTTTCTGGCCGTGTCTGGAAGGGAGATTTCGGTTTGATTCTGATGGGAGGTTTTTTGGATGAGGCTGGTTCAGGGTGCAGGGGATTTTGGAGCAGAAATAATGTTTTTGATTTTCTTATTCATGTTTTTCCGTCAATTATTTTGCAGTTATTTTCAATCTCGAAATAAACACAAAATTTTCGAGATATCAAATTGCATTTCAATGCATAATAATGATTTTTTTCGTATTCATATTTTTAGTTGTCAAAGAGTTTTCTTATCAATTATTTTTCAGTTTTTTTATCTCAAAAGTAAAATGAAATATTAAAAATCATCACTGTAGAAATATTCTCAGTTGCCATGGTAATATTGCAAAATATAGACTTCCAATTACTGCTAAATATCTCAAGTGCGAAATTCTCAATCAATGTATGAAATTGATAGTTTTAAATTAATTCTTCTTAATAGTTTCCAAAGTATCCATAAGAAAATGAATGGATGTTTCGTGATTGACATTGATGATTTCACAGCAATGAAATGTACATAAACTATAGTTTCTTTTTTGATTTTCTTAACGTAAGTCGTGGGTATTGAATACATTAACTGAAGGACTCACAAAGAAATGAAAAAACCCAGGACTCATAAACTCTCTACCAAATTCTTGAATGCATTGAGACTGAAATGCCCCCAAAAAAATAAAGAAAACTGCAAAACCTAGCTACTTGAGCGCCATCTAGATAAAGACAAAACCACCTATCATCTCCACTAACAAAGAAAACCTCCAATTCATGAGCTAACCAAGAAACTTACTCTCATCCTTACGCCCTTCGACTTCATTCAAGGCATCCTTGAAAGCCCTCCCGAAGCCTTCCCCAGGCATCAGCTCGGGCAGCATAATCCTCAGCTCGTGGTTCATCAGGTAGTTCTCCAGAGCACCCAGCATGGTGCCATCGTCCGTGTTAGCCCTGGCATCATTTTCACTAGCGTTCCCAGTGCTGACAATATGCACCCCATCACCCAACAAGACATCTTGTGGCTGAGACTTCAGGAACTGCCTGAAGACTTTCCCCACGATCTGAAACCCTTGGGTCTCAGAACCGCGGCAGCTCGTCATCAGAACTGATAGACTGAGGAGGAAGGCTGAGTAGAAGTGCATTGTGAAGCACGGACTTGACTGTGCTTGGATGTTTTGAAGATCTGCTCTTATAAGAGGTGTAGTGGCAAAAAAAGGATGCTACTTTTCCTAACTTTTCATTATTGGATTCTTAGTGGAGCAGAAACGATGCAAGAAATAAATACAAATAGTTAAAAGGAATTGGATATGACCTGCTTTTTGATTGGTTTTCTCGGATTATCGTAGAATGGCGTTAGATACCAGGTCTGGTCGAGATTTAATTCATATATTGACCAGTAGCCATCAAAGTTTCAGAACTATTTCAACTACTACTATAGATTCATTGTCAAACTCTTCTTCTGATCAAACTCCTGTCCTTTCTTCATTGAACCAGCAATAAATTGCCTCTTCTATGTATCAGCTCCAAGCCAGAAAAAAATACCTGGAAAAACTATTTTTCTTTTTGGACCTGCATATATCCAATCATCTCTCCTTTCTTTTCACCAAGAAGCATTGACCTCCTCATTGTCCTCTATTTTCTGGACCTGGGAAGAGGAATTGGTAGCTCATCCATTCATTACAGTACCATGCCCGATATTTCATGGTTGGGCACCAAGAAAACCATCATTTGTAAGATCTGTCAGTTGTCACTGTCAACTCTAACAGTCCTAGACATTATGGAGTCGAAAGTCATGGTGAAACTGCTGGAAAGTATCCATGGAAAAATGTTTTCTGGATTGAAAGCTTATAGTCTGTTTGCTGTTTGAATAATCAATTTCCTCGATGTTAATGCAGTAGAAATTTGTTGTTTACATGGAGAAATTATTGTGGAACCCCGGTAAGTCTGGTGCGAGTCGAGTAAGTGCATTTTTTCTGGTCTTGTTATCTAGACCGCATTACGGTCATTAGAACAGGCTGGGTACACTTCAATTTCTAGTTTTCAAGATCATTCGGCCTTCACAAACAGGATTCGGTAGAGAGAAAATGATCGCTTATTATTCATCTGTAATGTATGACGATTTCCTATCATTTGTAAATTACTGTGATTGCTGAATGTTTGGATTTTTATCATTTTTTAATTGTTATTCAGAGTGGGCCAAATTTGTATTTCGAAAAAGTACAAATAGGGATTTTAAAACCCTCCATGAATCTCTTTCTATTTTCCTGATCCGAAAAAAACCCATTGCTCTGAATTATATCTATCGATAGCAACATCATCGATACTATAAACATAAAATATATAGAAGATAAGGGTTTGCCTCTAAAAAAACTGACATTTCTCTGTTATATGAATGAATCACCTCCTTTTCTCCATACGTTCCAAACTACCCCTTGCTGTGGGACAAACAAATCTTCTAGAAACCAATTTCATCGAGGAAACTAGGGCAGCAGGATTACATTAGGAAAAAACAGACTGCGGAGAAGACTATTATGACGAATGCTACATGGAAAAGCGTGTTTTCCAGCATTTTATCTAAGCTCTTTGGAATCTGACAACATGGAAACATTCCTGTGACATTTGTCGTATCAACCACCTGTTCACATTCTTAAAAAAACTAGTCTCCTAGGAGCTGATTGTTGGACACCCTGTATACAAGCTCCATCTGGACCCTTGGGGCTTCGTGTTAACCCCAAATGTCTTCTTCCAATCGAATTCAGTGCTATTCGAAGTGTACAGGAATCTGATTTCTCATTTCCTTTAAACGTTTCCCGGATTTGTGACCGGATTTCTCAAGTTAACGAGCATCTTGACAGCAGGTCACGTGTGTCGAATGATGAGAAAGGATGTACAAGGATTTTTTGTCTCTATGGATTTCAAAGAAGAGCTAGGAACGTGTAGAGATTCTAGTTCAAAAAGTGTTAATTTAGATTGGAGTTTCTCTCGAGATGAGTTTTCAGCGTCACTTCACTATCGCCATCTGTCCCTAAAACGACGAAACAATCTCCTTGTCATCGTTTGCGAATAACAAAGTATATTTTCATCAATAAATCACACTGTCTCCTAATATTTTCGAGTTGAAATAATCAATTTCTTGGTTGCTTATTAGTGACAGATGAAAGAAGATTCACATCCTTTCAGTATCGTTTTTGTAGGAGTAAAATTACATCGTTATTAACGCAGGGAAAGCGATAACGAATTTTATAATAGTTTATTGGTCTCCAAACAGAGCACGACCATGCTCATTAACAATAATTCATAAACAATGATAATATCATCACTCAGTTCTTCTACCAGCAACTAACCAAAATGATATCTCCAAACCAATTACCATTATCATCATTATTATGGATGCCACTTCTCTTAATTACTAGGAATTTTCTTCCTAATCACCAGTTTTCTCGCCAATATCTTTCCTCGGAGGAAAAGTGCCCATGCAACGGTCAGAGTTGGATAGACCTAGCAGAAACTATAAGTTCATGATGATATTCCTTAAACTGTTTCATTTCCACGCGTCCTCAATGTGGTAGCACTACGCTTCAAGAAAATGTTAACGAACAATTTGGTATTGGTGTTATTGATAACTTCGTCTGAAGCCTCTAGGTTGAGTGATATTTTCCCTGCTAGAGGATTGAGTCTAGGGAATGGCCTGGTTTTCCATTTCCAGGACACCAACTCAGAGAACAGTTCTTTGTTTGACAGACTAGCAATGAGGGTAGACTATGGAGATATTGGAGTGAGTGCTGTGCAGAAACCTGAGAAGGAAGCTGTACAGCTAGACTTCTTTGTCAAAGACCAAGGTAAATTCTACAAGTCCTACAAACCTTGTGGTTCTAGGTTTTGTTCTAGGTAGGAGTCAGAAGATGGGTGGCTTGCTGCTGCCTTTCATGGTGGGTGCTTTGAAAGGTAGTGCTTTGACTATGGTGATAAGCACTGTGAAGCTGATAGTGATTAAATCATTGTTGGTTACTAAAGTGGCGTTGATAGTCTCAGCAGCTTTGCTTTTGAGCAAATTTTTGAGGAAGAAGGAACCAGAACCAGCCTATCTGGAGATTGAAGACCATTTCCCAACCATCGAGCAAGAAGGTAAAGAGAAAAATAACTGGCTGAAGAGCTACCCAACATAATATTTCAGTTCTGGAGTGAAAAATTGGTGTACAGCTTGTTTTCCCAACCTCACTGAATACTGCTTGATTTTGTGGTGATTTTCTTCAATTCGAACTGTCAACTGTCAATTCCAAACACCACGCGTCTACTTTGAAAACTTCCCCAATCGCCCCTACCTAGTACCTACCAAAGCACTCTCTTTTTCAAGGTTACACCAATGCCGCAAGCTACAGTACCTTGTCGTTCGACAACGCACCGCAAGGTGGCGCTTTCCCCGTATCACCATCGGGTTCTGCTTTTTCCTACGCCGCTGCTGTGGCGCCCTCTGTGGTCGGTCCGTCGGTACCGCAACTGCTTCCGGCTGTTAAACGAAGAGGTACGGTCAAGAGGAAGGTCGTTCCGGCGGTACTGAAAGTCAAGAAGTACGTGAGGACCAGTGGTGGGGGGGATTAGGGGGGAATGGGGCAGATTGGGTATTTATTTGGGTGTTTGTTAGCTGTGATTATTGTGGATCAATAAATTTGCATTGAATATTTTGTTATTTTTTTTCTTCAATTTGAACTATTATAAACCAATTTTTTTTATTGGTGCCTTATTTCACCCATTTAAAGCACGCCTGAGCGTGTTCAAATCGAACTTGAAAAAACGCACATTTTTTTTTATGTTACCATGACAATATCAACGAAGGAACTTGAAACGTGAAGTCTGAATGACAAATTTTTGATTATTGATCTGACAGGAGTACCTTGTAAACGTCAAATAAAATATAACTGACGAATGCAGAAATTCATTCAAACGTAAAATGTGGCACCAATAAAAAAAAAAAAGCGTAAAGTATTCGTGGATCTGGTCTTTAAAACACTTGCTTTATTTCGCGTGTTTTAAAGACCTTTTCATCCACTTATACTTCAATATACTATCCCAAATTCCAAAACTACAGGAAAATAATGATCTTGAAGTTTTTTCTATTGTGAACAATCAAATTATACATATTCGAGTTTTAATTTTCAAACTTCACTGTGACTTTACAATGATGCCAGATTTATCTGGATAGCATTCTTCCCTCCACTAATATTTTCAGTTTCAGTCGTAATCTTTAAAAATATTGAAAAAAAAACTGTTCAACGGATATCCACATGTAATAGTTAACCAGTTTTGGAGAATATATTCCATAAATCGAAAACATTTTTTGAAATAATATGAATAATAATTTTAACCTTACTTTTTCTTTCGGAGTATCTTTGAAAAAAAGGCAAGTGGCAACATAGCACTTTCTGGCGATCTGTCACAATTATCTTGCTCAAATCAATAATAATAATGATAATAAATGGGCTTTATATATCGGTGTAAAAAAAATAGAAAATTTAAACGTATCAAGAAATCACTGATAATTGACTCAATTGTATATTTATCGAAATTCAGTGTGCACACATTCAGCTCACAAACTCTGCCTATTTGGTACCAATTGACCGATCTTTGAAGATTCAAAACTCCCAGATCTGGAAAGCCTACTCACGTTTTCGGATGGATCAAAATTACAAGTCAGTTTTTCTCAACTCGTAACATTCAAAATAAAACAAAATATATATAACAAAAATTCTTTTTTATTGTAACAACACAAACAACGCCCACTCTGCAAATAAATATAATCAATAAATACTTAAACAAAACAAGCACTCAGACGCCAATATGGCGCCCGACAACGCCACGCCCACTTCCTGAATCAATTAGCTGGGATATGGGCGCTGTACGCCAAATTCTGGGCAGCTTGGGCATCGAAAGTTCTGCCCCAACCGCCTCCTCCGCCGCTGCTGTGGGCGTCGAAACCGCCCGCGGAATGTTCGACGTGGTGATCGTGGTGATCATGGTGCTCGTGGTGGGGATGGGCCACCACCTCGTAGGTCACGTGTTTCTCCTGGCTCAGCAGTTTCTTCAAACCGATGACGACAGCCAGGACGAGGGCGAGCTGGAAACAAACGAATTATTCGGTTGGTTTCAGGCTGGAGCTGTTGGAGGAACTGGAGCCAAAGACATTGACCTGGAGTTCCTACCCTTCAGTTCTTCCTACTTACTTTGCTGACTAGAAGAGCCTTTCCGACCAGAAGCACTAGAGCTTTGAAAGCCAGAGCTTTGAGAAGACCAATTTTCATGACAGCTGCTGCGATGATGGCGTTCATGCTACCACCTCTGTTTTTCTTCCTGCGACCTTCCTCGACTTCCTTGGTGGGTTTCAGCGACAAACCCAGGTTGAGGGCTCCGTCTTTGCCAGAGGTGCCGGAAAGGACGACGTCAGCGCCATCTAGTGCCTGGAAAGGACAATGGGGATGAATATTTTGGATTCCAATGCAGGTTAAACCTCAAAACTAGTCCACAAAAAATACTGCATGATGCGTTTGTAAATTAAAGCAGTTTTGAAGGGGGGTACCATTCCCAGAAGTCCTTATTTGGATTTGCAGCAATGTGGCTCATTGCAAAATGAAAAAAAATCAGAATAGCTTGAAGATCGAAAGCTTCCGCATGATACCACATCGTGTAACCTAATTGAGTGAACACAAAATCACTAAGAGTGATCGAGACCTCAATCAATCAAGGTCAACACCTGATGTATCCATCTGTGCATGCTTTCCTATCCACTGCTTTTACCTATTGACCTCATACGTGTTGTGGGATGGAACAGATAGCATTGTGATTGATGTGAGAATTCTAGGTTAGATCACCCATTAACTCAGAGTAATTTCCTTACGTTCTCACATGTCGATGATGCATTAACCTTTTTTAGATTACCGCAGCTTTCTTTGCAAGTGAGACATTTGACAACAAGGTGAAAGACTTCAACGATTGGACGGATTTAGAAGAAAAATTTGAATTCAAAACTGAGATTTCTTCTCCTGCAAATTGACTGAGAGAAAAATCCTTGTTCTCACCTTCCATTTCAGAGACCTGGTCCTCAAAAAACTGAGAGCTTTGTCAGCCAAAACTTCAGTAAGCTGCTCTTCCTCTGACATCTTCTCGATATCGTTGAGGCTCCTCGAGTTCTCGATTTGGATGGTTTCAGTAGAGGTTTGAGTGATTTCAACGTCTCCGAATTCCAAATTCGATTTTTTCATGAGCTTGTTGAAGTACGTCACCAATTTCAGCATCAGGCATGAGCTGATGTCTTGTTGGGAACATTTTGCGTTGAGCTTTTTCGACAAGGATTCTTCGATCATTGGTTTCTCCTGATGAACCTTCATGAGAGAAAAAAAAATCATGATGAGTTTTACTGGTGCTGAGAAACTTCTAGATAGTGCCGATGTGAGTGATGGGTTGACAGGGTTGTGGGTATGTTACTGGTGCGAAAATTCGATAATTTAATCTTTGGAACAGGTTGAATATCATGTCAGAATTTGAGATTATTCGTTGCAGAATTTTTTTGGAATTTTTGAACCAAACACAAACGAAAAGAAATAGTTTCTTTCAGT
Source organism: Plagiodera versicolora (assembly GCA_037013635.1). Lineage (NCBI taxonomy): Eukaryota > Metazoa > Arthropoda > Insecta > Coleoptera > Chrysomelidae > Plagiodera > Plagiodera versicolora. The sequence continues at coordinate 861,897 of CM072992.1, forward strand.
AATCATTTTCCAAAAAAAATAGTTTATTTCAGTAATTATTTTCCAAAAGAAGAAGTCTCTTTCAGTAATCATTTTCCAAAAAAAAAATGTTTCTTCTAGTAATCATTTTCCAAAAGAAAAATAGTTTCTTTCAGTAATTTTTTTTCATAGTTTCCGAACCAATTTGGATTGAAATGAGAACCATCAATCAACATATTGGTTTTTCAAATGGGACATATACTGAGTGTGTTTCAGAAATAGAAGTAATTAATGAATTATAAAAATAGTTGAACAATTTTTAGGCAACACCTGGTTTATTTGAATATTTTCACAAGATCAATGAGTTCCAAATGTTGTTAATATACATTATAAAAATATTTTAACGGTTTAAGTTTCGATTTTAATTCCAGAAGGATTTCATCTTCAGTCGAATCTACAATTTAATTTGAAGCATAAATTTTTATTGCTAATTTCAGCTGTTAATTGATGATTAAATTCATCCGACACATAATAGGCCAACAATAAAAGAGTAATTGACTGAAATCAAGAAGCCAACTGCTGAGATAAAAAAATAATTAAAGTCATTAATCGAAATATTCGTCAAATTATTCATTCTAACGACGCAATTATCAATTATAGCTGCATAATCACCAGTTAAACGAGGTAAGAAGCTTCCAATGATTATAATATTCGATTGAGGTGTGAATTGCTAAGTATTTAATGATTTATCAACCGAACTCTACTGATACAATTATGATAAAGTGATTGCAAATCAGGGTAAATTGTTGGATGCTCATAAAAAAGCTGCAACTTCATCTCACCGAGTTGGGATGCCCTTTGGAGTCATCCACCATGGGCCCAGCCTGGGCCAAACCAACCAGGAAACTGACAGCTGCCACAACACAAATCACTCTCAAGTCCATGATCGCGGTTAATCAAAACAAACTGATGATAGCCAATAAAAAAAAATCTATGCTTTTTTCAATGCTGTTATCAAAGCAGCATACCCGAAGTTGCAAAAGGAATGGACAAACCTCGTGAGCCGGGAAGTTTTTATATGGTCACTTCGAGGTGCATTTTAAGTGTGTCGATCGGACCAGCTGGGGGAATCTTCGTGGTGCCTCCGTAGGTGAAGAACCGCCATGGCGGCTATTGGTTTGGTCTTCTGTAATCTTCGAGATGGATACGGGCCGTTGTAGACAGTGAAATTTCGTTCCCAGAGATTTTTTTCGAGAACACTGTTCACGAACGCCTGGAACTGAGGCTCTACAGGGTGTGCAGCATTTCCAAAAGGTCACTTCGTCATTTGTTCATCGTTGTAGTCGTCAATTTTGTAGCCAAAGAAAATCCCCACTGGTCTGTAAACTCTTAATATTTTTCCTTCGAATTGGATCTCGGTTTTTCAAAAACTGTTTCAAAAATACAGACGATTTATTTATTACAGCAAATAGTTTTGATTGGAAAATGGACCAACAACGATTGATCTTGATTCAATTCCTGAAAAGGTAATTTGTGTGTATAAATATCAAAACTGTAAAAAATGTAATAAATAACAATGGAAAAATGGTGTGACAGCTTGTCAGAAAGTGCAGTGTTGCTGCTTGTTCATTTTTTCAACAATACCCCGAAGAAAAAGTTAGGTTAAGTTCACCATACGAATTGTCTTCGATAATTTATCGATCGTTGAAATTACAAGTTGCTGCCACTTTCCGATAGACATGGCAACACTGTAGAGTTCAAGATATTTAAATTTAAAGGTCATGATTTGCTGTTCATCAATCGTAGTTCAGTTTGTATTATCATTCGAGCTGATATCTCCCCTAAGTGTAACTGATGATATCATCATAATTCAATTTGATATCAGAGCTCTCGAAATGATACAATAAATAACATGTTTTTATTTTCTGCAAACCAGCGTCTACCTACAAACAATAAAATCAACGTAAACGTCTCACAGGCTGAGATTTACTCGCAATATAGATTGAAATTTAATTTAAAAGCTTAATTGCAAAGGAATTTTTATTGGTCTATAAAAGTAAAACGTCTAAGACGTGAGGCATTACATTAGCTGTACAAGGAGTACTTGTGTGTTATTTTTCAGATGAAGTGACGTTATCCGATGTGATTTTATATCTACAAAAAAATTATGAGTGTCAGTAATTCTTCTTCCCGGTCTTTGATAAAGTTCTAGATTTTTTCCTCTCCTTCCTTTATCGTCAATCAAACTTGAAGTGACAGTTTTGAGAGTTTATTTGACCTGGCAAGAACTTTGTAGTGGATATAACAAACTGTGTTATAATCAAATGAAAGTTCTTTTTCTTGGCAAGCATTCGGTGACAATCCAACCTTGCCGTAGTTTCCTGATTCTTAAGAAAGATTTGTAACAACCAATTGGGCCAATTCGATACTGGGATTTGTGGCACCACATCATGCATCCAAACGCCCTGTTTAGTTTCAATTTGTTACATTAAAGAAATGATACAAAGTCGTTTTTAAATCCCGATTTCTCGTGAACATCATGGAGTCAAATTGAGCGGTGCATTTTTCGCGATAACTATAATTTTCACTTTCGAATTATAGTAAAGCAGTCTCGTAATAAGCATCTCAAAGCGCAAGACCTCCGGACTTTCTCTGAACACTTTTTGTAGATTACCTAGTGAAAATAGTCGTTTGAAAATAGAGCAAAACCACAATTACATCAATAAGTGTATCCGTTTGAGATTGAAAGTCTAGAATGCAGATACTCTAAATCGATCAACAAACATATCTTGTGAATGGACAGGATGTTATATCCTTATTGACAAGCGCAAGTGTGAAATTACATATCCATAATTGTTACTGTAACATGTTAGATAGTTAAATAATTACTCAGAAGAATTCTTACAGCTCGAAAAAGTGTTATTGTTCATATAGTGTTTTTTGATAATTATAATTTTCGAGATAATGCCAAAAAACCTCAAGAAGTCGCAAAAACTCACGAAAATCCCCAAAAAAACCCATTTTCCCAAAGAAAAAACCCATGAATAGTCCATGTAGATGCTCTGGGAGCCTTCATACGAAAATTGAAGTGTGTACGACATTTTTGAATCCTTTTTTGTTGAAAATTTCGAGCTAAATTTCGTGATTATTTTAGCCCTTTTTGCAAAAATGAGTATTTTCAGGACACTGTAACCAACTGTAGTTTATATACCATTCAAATTTCCATACCCTATGGAAATTTCAATCAAGTTGATGACCTAACCTCAAACAGCGTTGCCATATCAAACCTAACCTCAACTAAGGCATTTGCAACTAGTAAATCTGCTTTCTCTCATTGTACTACACGTGTTTTCATTGTTAGAACTATTTTCCTGTCCATTAACACGTTCTTCTGCCACTCTAGGGCATGCAAATGGGTCTAAATGAGTCGAAATGAATGGGAAAACGTGTCTTCACCATACCATCACGAGCTAATATAATTGAAAAGTGGAATCGTCGTTGAATTCTCAACATTCATCGTGTTTTCTAACCCAGTGGATTTTTAATCCCCTGACCTCCTCTTCGGTCGCATTGTTTGTCGGTTTGATTATGGTTCAGGAATGAAAAACTGTTTTTATTACAATGCACAATGCTTAGAGAGTAAGCAGCAGCAGCACTAGTTCACATGCATCTGATATACAGGGTGAGCCACCCAAAACCTGACGTCAAAACACTTTGATTTCACGTATAACGAAGAAGAAAAATTGTTCTCAGGGTGTTCCCCAGAACTATTTTTGTCCTGAAAGTCTACAGGGTGTCACTGTTTCAATTTTGTTAGAGGAAATTATCTAAAATAGAAATAAATCTTTCAAACGTCACATAAGTAGCTTGCTTGTTGAAAATTTTCGAATTGTGAGTTCAGATTGCAATTTTTTCTGGAACAATCAATTCCCGAGAGTACATATTGAGATAATTTGAAGGCATGAAAGGGTTCTACAGATAATATACTGGGTGCTCCATTTGAGAATATGAAGTTAACACTGTTTAAAATCTCCTGAATTGTTCCTTTCCCAAAAACACCCTGTATCCCGAACAAGAATTCCACTGTGTCCAGACGTTTCAGCCATGCTTTACCATCGTAACAACCCAATGGGTCCACTCAATTATCATTAATACCTTTGTTTTGGCATCATTTATAGGGCACCAATTTTCATCAAATTTTCGTATTTTCTCCAGTTTGACAACGTCGCATTTGCTGAAAAAAATAACGATGGGACTGTATGCAGAATCTCACGATGGGTTCTATGGTGAACGAGTATACAGGGTGACCCATAAAACATCGGATTAAATCTTGATTCAATCTTTTTTCAATCGTTCTCAATTTTTCTACAACCAGTCGACGATAAATAAGTTTTTAATAACAGTTTCCCAGTTTCCTGTCTCCACACCCATCCTGAGGAATCTCGATACGATTAAAAGTACGCTCGGCTGAGACACATCGACTCATTGACATGGATTTTTAAACTGCTATCCAAACTACTACAGCATCCAAAAACTATTCTAGTGTGTCAATAAGCGTATAAGAGCCACTTTCTATCGCATCTGAATCTGAAGATTAACATAATTCGTTCTATGGAGGTCTCATGAATTATATGTACAGAGTGTTCTCATACTTTTTTCTCATAACCTCAAAATTGGTGTGGAAATTTCACTTAACCAAGTTCTTAGTTTCTCAAGATTATCATCAACTGAAGCAGTATTTTCACTACGAAATTCAGTGAGAACGTACGCTTCCATGCTCTAAATAAAATTCAAATCCAATTTTTCTCAAGTCAAATTTCCATTTTTAATTTTTTTTTGACTAGATATCAAAAAACACCCCGATTTTGAATCGAAACATCACAAGTCAATATATACGATGTTTTAAAAAAGTCAGTGGGCTCTTCGTTTATGAAAATCTAATTTTTGGTGAACAAATATACAGAGTGAACAACGATGGATGGTGCCTTAGACGTATCTTTTGAAAATTTTGTTAACTCTATGGAGTTTCCTTTGTTTCTTTGCAACTTCCAATATTTCATTGTGTGAAACTCTACACGTTTCTCAAAACTGATTCCACATGGAAACTCTTGAAATTTCTCTAAACAGGCAGAATGTCCAAAGATGAAATATGTTCTATCGTACTCTACATATAGCACAAGTGACTTTCTTGTGTTCAGGTAACATTCCGTTTAGAAAGAAACTCGATTTCTGATTTGCACCTAACATATGGCTCTAACGCTCCGTCGCCAGTGGCGTAGGTGAAGGAAAATCATCGATTCATAATCGAGAATGACATATACAGGGTCACTCCAGGTCGATGGTAGGTCAGACGTAAGATCATTCTGAAAATTTGGCTTTTTAGGTTATCAGTTTTGTTCTATCGATGCTGGAATTTCAGATGTAGTTTACCAATGCCCTGTATATCAATTATGTCTAAGAAAATTCGTTTTCCATTGTACAGGGCCTTCCTAAATTGATTACTTTGACGATAGATACATAAATGGTGAAAAGTGCATTTTTTCGAATGGAATAGCCTGTATATTATTCAATATCCTGAAAGACGATTGGATTTCCTTACAAATGATATATTATGTTCCTATACCTAAATAGTCAGGTTTTCGAAAAAAAAAATTAAGTTCATACATATGTATAAAAATAGGAATGACCCTGTATAATGATACTGTTGGGAAGTCATTGTTGTTGCTGCTATTAATCAGACTTGCAGGACCAAAATGATCACTTCCCAACGTGTCAAAGGATTCTTTCATTTCAATGTAGTTTGTCTTTCAAATAATAATAATAATTATCAATATAGGACTTGCAAGTCATGTGAAAAAATTTCACATTAGTTGTTGATCCTCTTTTCTATCCAGCATCACAAATCTGTACTAATTCTTTGGAATCATACGACGACTTCAAGAAAGTTGGGTACCCTTTCAATAATTTCTATGACGTGCCACCACTGTCCTTGAAACTGCTATTCTCCTTTGATGGCCTCCTTCTGAGGCTGTACACAACAAATGTGTGTTAGAGGTCAATATCAATCTGAAAAATTATTCATTAATGCATCCGGGGATTCGATGATGGAGATTTTATCGTGATTCATTATTTGGCGTATGTGAATACATCGCCCACATGCAGAATCATAGTTTGATTATCATTTAATGAATGAGATTTCTTGAAACGTTTTCATTTTGATGGTTTGAAAAAATCACACCTATTTTGTCTGTGAATGTTTTGAATAATGGTGAATACTTCCTAACAGGTCATTAAAAAAAAGTTTATAGCCAGCATTTTCTATTCTAGATTTTAAAGAACTGGGATTTTTAGTAATATTACATATTAAATAAAAATTATTGTATATTTTTTTGTTCAAAATTTTAAAATGTGATTGTATATTGCAATTTCACTTTAGTATCATTCGATTCTATATTTCAATATTACTTTTATTAATGTTTATTCTTTACACACAGTGTTCAGTGCGTTATTATTATTATTATCATTATTATTATAATATTATCATTATTATCATCATATTTATTATCATTATCATTATTTTATTATTATCATTAGTTCCATTATCATTATTACTGTTTTGTTCATCTTCAGAGCCATCTAGTGTCAATCTATGCAACCTCATACTGATGTATCTGAGTTGAGTGAATCGTTTTTGAGCCTGTTGGATATGTACTGGGATTCACAGAGACACCCTGTATAATTTCATTGAATTTATTCGAATATTTCATTGCACATTATAAATAAATAAATATACAAAAAATATATACATGACGATAAACAAAGTGTAATAATGTTGAAATGTAGTATTTTAAAATATATATATATATCTGCTACCTATTATCACATCTTGCTTCAAATGTTCATTTTTTCTATCTCTAATATTAACAAAATACATTATTTATTACATGGCGATTTATACAAACTATACAGCAAGGCGTCCATTTTGACTAGTGCGTTCCTTATCACTCCCATGGACTACTGTCCATACCCAAAATATATTCTCGCTGATACTGTATAATGTCCACGGTCTTTGAAGTGAATAATAGTCTACGAATCGGGTAGTATGGACTTCTTGGTACTGACATCAGCCTCGATCCCTTTGTCATTGCTTCGATACTCATTCCACCCATTGTATGCTAAATTCTGGGCGATATTCTCGTCATTCCTGAAATGCACTCCGTGCCCATGGGGAGGGTACTCACTGTAGTCATGGCTGTAGCTGGGTGGGGAGTAGTGATGTTGGTACGCCACCCCAGCGGGCGAGTACTGAGGTCCTGGACCACCGAAGAATGAGCCTGTGGACGAGCTACAGTTGAAGCTAAAGCTTCAGGAGGAGTGAGTTCATACAAACCTCCGTTATGCTTCATGGCTGGTTTGCAGAAATTGAAGAAGGCTATAGCTCCAGGGATGATCAAAGCTAGGAAACCGAGGAGTTTTTGGAAGGAGGCGAGGCCTAGAATGAGTGGTAGGAAGAGGAGCAGCTTCAGCTTGAACAGCTTCAGCACCAGCAGCAAAGGGATGAAGAGCTTCTTCAGCTGTTTCCTCTCTGGAAAAAGTGTTTTGGTTAGTAAGTGGTTCATTGGGAGTGTAGCTTTCTTCCTTGATTTTTCGACCCCAGGAAACTTTTCTGAGGAAAATTTCTGGCTCAGTTCATAGCTGAGACTTTCCAAAATATCCTGTGGGAGCAGCAAGGTCGTATCTTGAATAGTTTTTTATTAGCAGCGTTCTGAAAAGCGACTGCTTGTAGGTACAAATCACGAAATTATTTTCGAAATTGCGGACGTTATAACTCAAAGAGAACTCGACCAATCGACTTGAACTTTGAACTGAGTATTTTTGAAAATATTGACTATACAATGCTCCAAGATTTTTTTGATTGATGGGAAACTGTCAATTTGACAGTGAAAAATCGACCATCGTGTCACCCCAAACAACTGCACTTTCTTTCACCATGCCGTGTTGTTAATTTTGGATATCAAAAAAAACAAAGGAATCGGCCAATCAACTTGAAATTTGAACTGAGAATTTTTGAATATATTGACTATACAATGCTTCAAGATTTTTTTGATTGGATGGAAACTGTCAATTTGACAGTGAAAAATCGACCATCGTGTCACCCCAAACAACTGCACTTTCTTTCACCATGCCGTGTTGTTAATTTTGGATATCAAAAAAAACAAAGGAATCGGCCAATCAACTTGAAATTTGAACTGAGAATTCTTTAATATATTGACTATACAATGCTTCAAGATTTTTATGATTGGATGGAAACTGTCAATTTGACAGTGAAAAATCGACCATCGTGTCACCCCAAACAACTGCACTTTTTTTCACTATGCCATGTTGTTAATTTTGGTTATTTCAAAAAAATCCCAGGTCATTTATTATTGGAGCGCTCATTTTGTCTACACATTCCACGTTTTCCCTGCATATATATCAGTGTTTCGCAGACACACTGTCCATATATCCTGGAGATCCTCTTCTTGGAATAATTTGGGCTGTATGAATATTCCAAATTGGGACTCAAATAGATTATCTAGCATTCAGGACAACCTCAAACACTCTGTGGAATAATAAGTAGGCAGACGTGGTATACGTGGTCACGTTCACGTAGAGAAGAATCCAAATTTTCCACTCTACAAGAATCATTCCAAGAGGAGTTGAGGATACTTACTGAATAAGGAGTCTTTTTTGTCTTCTATGATGTCGATTTCTCCAACGATTTCATCGATGAAGCGTGGGGAGTATCTGCCTCTTTCAGTGACTTCATCGTTGAATTCCAGCTCGAAAGTGGTGGATTTCATGAATTTCTCCAACTAGAATCAGAATTTGGATCTTGTATCTGAGCTGTGAAAACAATTGTGTTTTTTATTGAAGCCCACATTGAATCAATGCATAATTGGTTTTGTAGACGGCTTCAAAATTGCTGTCTAAATTATTCAACAACACTTCAGAGCATAAACATCAAAGTTGTTATCTTGAAAGAGTGGGTTTAACCCTGTCCCATGGAAATTTGATATTTCAGGAAAGTGCTGTATTCTGCCTGGAGCAACACAAATTCGAATGAAAATGAAGAAAATGAACTTCGTCCGCGTATCCTCTTCCACTTATCTACGGAAATTCATCAGAAAGTTATACGAAGGATATAGGAAGAGATGGTTTTGGTCAACGCGAATTTTCATGTGATTTTCGATATCATGATTCGGAATTGGGGCTCTGGCATTTTTTGACGTGTAGACTCACCTTTCTCTTGGCGAATTTGAGGAGCTGGTCCCATTCCGGCTCGTTGGACCTGGGGCTCTCAGAATATTCGTAAGGCTCCTGCGCCAACTGACGTAGTTGGGCTTCAGGTAAACGTTTTATTCGTGCAGTCTCACTCAAAAAATATTCTGGCTGAAAATTCAAAGCAATAATTAAATTCTGATGCGTTCAAATACGATGAAAATTTCACGAAATATTGTTAGTTATTTCTCAAACACGCAGTGAGTCAGAAAACTTCAATGTGTTGCATTGGTCTTAGCCCAGAGATATTTCTGTTACAACTCCAAAACGAAAGATGTGTAGATTTACATCTCACTACATCCATCACTTATTTATTTTCTCTCAATTCTCAGTTCACACTTAATTGCTACATCTCCATTTCCGTCGAAGTTTCAGTCTATTGAGCTCAAAAGGCACGAGAAAAAAAACCTCGTTAGTCATTAATGACCTGCAGTTGTTTCTAATTGCCAAAGGGCATACTGTACTCAGAAAAAAAAAAGGTAGTAATGAAGCTGCTGTATCTGCAGCAGCTACAGGATGAAAATGAGGTTATGAGACTAAATGAACAGACTCTTATTCACTGAGGAACACATACCTTATTGAAGAATTCTTCGAATGAAGATATAGCTCTCGATTTAAAGCACTCTGCCAGGTCTCCGTTGAGACAGGCTTGGTTGGTTTGAGCTAAGTAAGGGTCAGTTTCAGGACCAGTTCCAAAACCAATCCAATCCAAAAGGTTACGACCTGAAAACAACACAAAATTTTGATTCAAAGTACGTTAGATCTATGAGGCTTCAAATAATCTCACAGTCACACCCTGTATAGTATTGGGCTGTCAAATTATGAGGGTTGATCAGTTACATACTCGCAACCCCGACAGAAGTTATCTCGCAGCTATCCAGACGAAAAATAGCAGTTTTGTTGATGGTCACCCGGTTTGAAGGCTCGTGAATTGAATGAAGGGCGTTGTTGAGACAGTTTAATGAAATAACGGATAGTGTCTGTAGACACGAGTGTCCGTGAAATGAAAAGTTAGCGACGAATTGAGTTCTTTGATGTTCAGGCCTCTTTGGTATGGATGTCAACGAAATTAGGCTAATGGATTACAAAGGACGTGAGTTGACAAAGGGTTTTTTTTTTGGTTTGCCACGAGTTCAATTTGATTTCCTTTGTGGCTCCATGGGGTTTGTTTTCTGAGATGAATAATTTGAAGGAGTTTGTACCACATTCTCCAATTTTCTTTGTATCAAAATCTTTGTCATATTCCCCAATAACTTTTTCACAGTGGAAGTGTTCAAAATTGAGAAAAATCTCCAAGAATATCTCCTTTATGAAATTAATATTTGATCTGCAAGTGCAGGTTGAAATATTTCCAATGCATCAATAGAGAAACCAGAAGAACAGTCATGGGTCGAGAAGAAGATTGAGCAATAGAAGAGGTAGCAAATCACTGGAGAAGCAAAGATTCACCAACAAAATCACTTAATTAAAAAAAGTGTAGACACTGGAAAAAGAAAGAAGTTTCAAAGCATGAGTAAAATAATATGATGAAGTTTCTTTTTCAGTTCATATAATCAAAGATTCATGGTAAAGCAGAAGAATAAGCATCAGAAGAGATAGTAAATCACTGTAGAAGGAAAAATTCACCAACAAAATCACCTAACTAAAAAAAGTGGAGACATTGGAAAAAGAAAGAAGTTTCAAAGCATGAGTACATTAATACAATGAAGTTTCTTCTTCAGTTCATAAAATTGATGATTGATGAATGATTCATTCTAATATTCCAACATTGACAGCAGAGATTCTTCAAAAAACTTGCCAAAAAACAAGGTCTACATCTACAAATCATCACAAACAATATTAGTTCGTGATTCTCACACTATAATCAATTCCCATTGGCGTACCCACATTAACAACCCCGCATCTACACCACTGTCCATCAAAAAACTCACCTCCTCTCCCATCCTGAATAGCTGCAGGCTGATTACTCTTTTGCCCGAGCGACTGCAGCGCCACCAGAGAAACCGCAGAGCACAGGAACACCCATCTGGCGAGCTCCAGCATCTCCAAACGCACCAAAATCCTTCGAAAGTCGAACCGGGCACCTCCTACTCGGACTGCCGACGAAATTCTACTTCGGAATAACTGTTTAGCAAGCTGGAATTCGCGCCAGAGGTTGATCTAACGGGACGACCACAGCGTGACGTTGAAATGGTCAGTGACTGATGCCTCAAAGAAGGTATAAAGTATATATATAGACGCGTTTGGGGGTGTTGTGGTGGCGTAATAACGTGGGATTATGTCTGGGATCTCCGGTGTTAGGTAATGGGTGGAATTGGGGGGGATTGCCCGGAGAAAGCTGCGAAAATAACGAAGAAGTAACCTCGATGGTTCTCAGAACTTGGTGTCACGTGCTGGTGCGATGCAATGTTGGTACATGGGCATAAAAAATGGTTGGAAGTTTTCGAAAAGTCGGAGGAAACGAAGTAGATAGCTTGGAGCCATCATAATGACCCCATAATACAAGGTGTTCCACAATTGATCAGAGAATAAAGTACAGAAATTCTTCTTGTATTCATCAGCTGATCAGTCCAAAAGAAAACTTGGAACATACTCACTCTTCGTGGTTTCCAACAATCACAACATTCATATAATTAAAAATAAATCGTATATTCTATCCTCGATCGAAAACATTCAGTTTCAAGATCAAAACTGCTAAGTAATATTGTTTCAATCAGACTCTATTTGACTTCGAATAATATTATTGTATCATGTGGCTATAAAGCAGGAGAAAGTGAGATCCTGTATGGTATTAAGTTCTCAATATCATTTGTAGTACCACAGGGATCCATTCTGAGTCTACATCCATTCATTATTTATATAAATTATGAGTACAATGCATTCCTTGGTAGTTTCAGCATACATTGGATAGTCTAAAGGAAGGAGGAATAGAATAGAAAAGAAGAGAAGAAGAATAAATGAAAAGAATCGAATAGAATAAAGAATGAAATAGAATAGAGAATAGAATAGAAGATTAGAGAATAAAATAGATTAGAGAATGAAATAGAATGGAGAATAGAATAGAATAGAATCCTATATTCTATCCTCGATTGAAAAAATTCAGTTTCAAGGTCGAAACTGCTAAGTAACATTTCGTCAGTTACATAACGTGTTACTACGTTGAATAATCGTATGACTAAGCCTCCACTTGACTCCGAATGATATTATTGTATCATTGTAAGTGGCTATAAAGCAGGAGAAAGTAAGATCCTGTATAGTAGATCCGGTTAAAATAGGCCAGCGAATTTGTACCACAAAAAATATGGTTGGCAATCGATTGCAGTGGATTTTCAAGTATCATAACCTCAAAATTGTTCGTGAGATTGAAGCAAGAACCTACACTTATCAAATGATGACATGGTGTTGAAAAATATCGAGTAAAACAGCTTGAACAGCTTTTTCTCAGGATGTAGATTTTAGGACGGATTCACTGGTCTATATAAAAGTATTGGAAAGTTGTTTATTTCTCTTCTTGAGCTGGAATAATGCACCAGTGGGTCAAACAATGGAGTCGGAGAAGAAAAATACAGTTGAAAGGAAGTAACACTCATAAAAACAAATTCGAAAGTGGTTCATTCATTGCTCCGAACAACCGAGAGAGATGTGTTTGAAAGGGTATAAGCAGGAAAATATGCACGGAGAGTTTTCTTATGAAATTCAAAGTGGAAATTGTTGTTAGAGTCTCTGTTTGAAGTCTCGGATTTTTCAGAAATCAGGGATTCAATTTTGAGTTTATCTCTGATGATAATGTATATCCATATACAGGGCGGTGTATTAAAATCGATTCAGGATAGATAGCAACAAAAACAGATCCATTGTCTTAATAATTGTATAATACGTCTCATAATCCAATTGAAATGAGTTCCGTTATGAATAAATAAATAATAAATAAATAAATAAATAAATAGGTGAATTGATACACTATCAAATGCAAAACGTGCTCATTTCTACAGTGCTAATCAACGCAAATTGACATTTGTGAGAGGAACAAATTGACATTTGCACTTCCAATCCCAATATAATATTCCTTGTTTGACAGTTGACATGTATTTGGTATTCAAACATAATTAATAACAAAGTATTCGCTGTGAAAGCCCCTCAACTCAACTTTCTAGCTAGAACTAACTTATTGATATCATTAAAAGTAGTCAGCATCGCAGGACTAGGCTTCTCAACGTTCAGTGACGAACAACCTCCGTGTGTTATACACTCTTCGCCATCTTGACCATCTTTGGCAGCTTTCATGTAACGGAAAAATCGAAGGATATCTGGATTGTCAGATGTAGGCTTCCTCAGCTCATTCAATTCCCTGAAATCCAATGACAAAACTGTTAGAAACAACAACGTACAACATAGCAGTAACGCAGGCACCGACTCATTCTATGCATGGAGTTTTTCCTTCAAAGATATTCACGTGCTGAGATGTGATTTTGTACTGTATACTGCACAAATGACACAAAATGACGAATAATAAATCGAGGAAATTGTATGTCGACTCGAGTGCTGTTTCCAATATTTTAATTGGATGAACTGGGTCGTATAACAACAATGGAAAAGTGGAAGAATTTCCTGAAGCGGAAGTAGCAATCGCATCACATTTGTTCGTAAATTTCCTCGGAAAATAATAATACTTCCAGCGAGATAGTTCTGAATATCTGTTCCCAGAATCTAAAATTATGCAACTTGGCGTAAAGTTGAATTATGAAGCTAAATATTGTTATAATGAAGAATTGCGGGACTTCCAGGAATACAGATCCAACTATTTTGTTTTACCCTTCATTCTGTGCATCATAGACGTTGACAACGAACGTAATTCAGAGTAATTTGAAAGTTTCAGCATCTCAGGAAGTTTAAAAAAGAACCACTCGAAACTAAAAAGACATACATATATCAGCAATGATTCATATATCTCAATAGAGTTCTCAATCTCATCTGTAGTACCACAGGGATGAAATCCCTCAAGAATAGAATAGAGAATAGAATAGAGAATAGAATAGAGAATAGAATAGAGAATAGAATAGAGAATAGAATAGAGAATAGAATAGAGAATAGAATAGAGAATAGAATAGAGAATAGAATAGAGAATAGAATAGAGAATAGAATAGAGAATAGAATAGAGAATAGAATAGAGAATAGAATAGAGAATAGAATAGAGAATAGAATAGAGAATAGAATAGAGAATAGAATAGAGAATAGAATAGAGAATAGAATAGAGAATAGAATAGAGAATAGAATAGAGAATAGAATAGAGAATAGAATAGAGAATAGAATAGAGAATAGAATAGAGAATAGAATAGAGAATAGAATAGAGAATAGAATAGAGAATAGAATAGAGAATAGAATAGAGAATAGAATAGAGAATAGAATAGAGAATAGAATAGAGAATAGAATAGAGAATAGAATAGAGAATAGAATAGAGAATAGAATTGAGAATAGAATAGAGAATAGAATAGAGAATAGAATAGAGAATAGAATAGAGAATAGAATAGAGAATAGAATAGAGAATAGAATAGAGAATAGAATAGAGAATAGAATAGAGAATAGAATAGAGAATAGAATAGAGAATAGAATAGAGAATAGAATAGAGAATAGAATAGAGAATAGAATAGAGAATAGAATAGAGAATAGAATAGAGAATAGAATAGAGAATAGAATAGAGAATAGAATAGAGAATAGAATAGAGAATAGAATAGAGAATAGAATAGAGAATAGAATAGAGAATAGAATAGAGAATAGAATAGAGAATAGAATAGAGAATAGAATAGAGAATAGAATAGAGAATAGAATAGAGAATAGAATAGAGAATAGAATAGAGAATAGAATAGAGAATAGAATAGAGAATAGAATAGAGAATAGAATAGAGAATAGAATAGAGAATAGAATAGAGAATAGAATAGAGAATAGAATAGAGAATAGAATAGAGAATAGAATAGAGAATAGAATAGAGAATAGAATAGAGAATAGAATAGAGAATAGAATAGAGAATAGAATAGAGAATAGAATAGAGAATAGAATAGAGAATAGAATAGAGAATAGAATAGAGAATAGAATAGAGAATAGAGAATAGAATAGAATAGAATAGAATAGAATAGAATAGAATAGAATAGAATAGAATAGAATAGAATAGAATAGAATAGAATAGAATAGAATAGAATAGAATAGAATAGAATAGAATAGAATAGAATAGAATAGAATAGAATAGAATAGAATAGAATAGAATAGAATAGAATAGAATAGAATAGAATAGAATAGAATAGAATAGAATAGAATAGAATAGAATAGAATAGAATAGAATAGAATAGAATAGAATAGAATAGAATAGAATAGAATAGAATAGAATAGAATAGAATAGAATAGAATAGAATAGAATAGAATAGAATAGAATAGAATAGAATAGAATAGAATAGAATAGAATAGAATAGAATAGAATAGAATAGAATAGAATAGAATAGAATAGAATAGAATAGAATAGAATAGAATAGAATAGAATAGAATAGAATAGAATAGAATAGAATAGAATAGAATAGAATAGAATAGAATAGAATAGAATAGAATAGAATAGAATAGAATAGAATAGAATAGAATAGAATAGAATAGAATAGAATAGAATAGAATAGAATAGAATAGAATAGAATAGAATAGAATAGAATAGAATAGAATAGAATAGAATAGAATAGAATAGAATAGAATAGAATAGAATAGAATAGAATAGAATAGAATAGAATAGAATAGAATAGAATAGAATAGAATAGAATAGAATAGAATAGAATAGAATAGAATAGAATAGAATAGAATTTGTTGATTTCACATGTCTCTCTGGACCTTGTAGAAATTGTATTGATTTTTTTTTATCTCTTCCGTGATAAAATCTCCTGATACCCACCTACTGAGCTGCGCAGACAACAAATTGCTGTACGGCGCATACTTGGCTGGATTGGCGTACATCAGACACACCATCCTCTCCCTGCATCTTTCCGTTTCCGGTGATTTGCTGTCACCGAGTCCGAGCTGTTGGAAAACCGCGTCCAGACGGGACAGCAACGGGCTGTAGAAAGGATCGTAGCTGGTGAGCAGCAGCGAAGAGTCTGGAATCTTGTGGAACACCTTGTAGTCGGTTTTCTTGTGCGGTCGACGCAGGTAGTAGCTGTCACTTTGGTGGTGGGGGGAAGCGAATGAGACTCTTTGGTTGGAAAATCCGAACCTGGGAATGTATGGGTGATCGTTAGTTGTTTATTTTTGGGTGATGATTATTATTCGTATTGGATAACAATGATAAAGAGGCGAATGTATGCTTGGGGAAGAGTTTTGAAGCAGAAAAACATGGAAAAAATTGAATACAAGGTGTTTTTTGAGGACCCACGAAAATGTAGAATTTTTGTTAGTGCGGACCTGGATTTTTCCTACGATTAGTTGGTCAGCCGCTTGGGTAGAAGTAAGAGGAAGTATATTCCAAATTTCCAAAAAATATACTGGGTATTCTGATAGTTATGGCCCGAAAGAGATATTGGCAAATTCAATAAAACACCCTATATCTCGGTTCTGAAACCTCTGAGACCCCACATATATGGTATTTTCTGAACCAGCTCGATGAACTCTACATGGTGGTGATGGAAAATTCTGTATAAAGGTAATGACATAGTCGTGAACTCACTATGTAGTTTTTACTGATGCATATTTGAATTTAAAGTTTTGTTACGAATTGAAAGCTTCCTATGATCATTTTTTTTTCAGAGAATTGACAACCGTGGAGAAAACGACTCCAATTTTTTCCATCGGACTATTCAGACCAAAACTGAAGCTTCAACTTGTCACTATAATTGGAGACGTGTTTGAGTATGAGAAGGAAATATACATTTTAAAGTCCAATCATTTTAGCGTGCTTGAGTGACTGTCAAAATACATATACCTTGTTAAAGTAACAATAATTATTCTCAAACAACCAACTGAATATTTTCACGGTCTGTTATACAAAACAAATGCAAACTACATATCGTGTTCATGCCAAGAAACTCATTTTTCAACAACCATTTAACGAATCGTTGATCCCACTGTATAAACCCCACGAACTAGACGAACTAGTGTTGAGTACCTCTTGCAGCCTTCCAGAAGCCCCCAAAACCACCTCACCTGCTATTTGCTGACGTCACAGTACTGGTATCGATCACTGACAGCTGATTGGTGGCATCTGCTTCATTATTAAAGTCCATTCCATTAGCAGCTCCGTTACTGTAGGGATCAACATCTTTGAACTCAAAGTCCTCCATTTCTTCTGGCTGCTGGTGATGGCCCCCCGTTGAGGCCCCAGATATCCCAGAGAAAGTTGATAACCCCTTCAAAATACCACAGTTATTGAATATAGGTTAGAGGCTTTGGGTGTGGGGCTTACTTTGCCTACTATCTTGCCGAAGCCTCCCAAAATAGAAGGCAGGAACATGGCGATCAGGACGCTTTTCACCAGTTGGGCCCCTATGAAGAGAGGCAGGAGTAGTTTCTTGAGGAACAGAGCCAGGAAACCCATCCCGAACCCAGCCAGGAAGGAGCTCTTGCCTGCATCTGCTGTCGCAGCAGCTGCTGCATCAACTGAAACAGAAGAGGCTCCAGTATGCAGACGCTCCACCTCAAGCCAATGCAACCAACCTGCTGGAGACGACGTCAAAAACCTCGCAGCCTCGCTGACATTGACAAGAACCACGTGGTCCTCCGTGTACCTCCCCAGCTGCCTCTGGAAGTACCCCTCGAGGCTCTCCTCGCTCCGTGACTCTGCCTCCTCTGTGGTGTTGCTGTCTGGGTTCCTTTGCAGCCTCACGCCTGGCAGGATGGTGATGTCGTCGATGCTGAAGACCCTGTCCACGTAGTTCTTGAGCTCTCTGTCCAGGACGCTTTCGTCTCTCACTTCTTGTTCAGTGCTGCAGCTGGATTTGGTGAAGCTGAAGCAGCAGAGCACCAGGATGGTCTTGAAGAGGTTGGGATGTTTTTCAGCCATCGCAAGTGGATCATTACGTTTGACTGAAAGAAGGACGTTCAGGAGGAGGGAGTTAGTGTTTGCTGTAATGAAATCGTTGTTTTTGATTGGCGATTGACGTTCGAGTGTAGAATTCGATTTTCTTTTGTGAGCTAAAAGGAAATTCTATCAAAGGGGATGGCAATCAGGAAGTAATACCGTATTTAATCAGAACTTTAATGTGATAGCACAATTCTGAGCTCCTTCACAAATTCCTGAGCCGTATATGTTGGAATATTCTCGATAGAATGCAGGACTCCAGAGCATTGACATGTACTCTATATGATTTTCACTGTCAGAAATTGGAATTTTCGTTTTTTCTTTAAGCATTTTCGAGAATTTTTTGAAATGTTCGACTTTTTTGACATGAAATATCTCGAAAACGGTTATAGATAGAGGAAAACAGATATCAGCACCGTTTTCAGCATCTCTCCAACACCTCTTATGTGAGTTTTCAATCGAATTTATTTATGGAAATTAGAATTTTTTCAAAAATTTAGTTGTGGTAAAGTCTCTAATATTCGTATGAAGAACTCCAAAGTATTGACATGTATTTTATATAATTTTTTTCTGTGAGAAATTGAGGTTTTTTGGCATTTTTGAGAATTTTTGAAAATGTTCGACTTTTTTGACATAAAATATCTCGAAAACGGTTATAGATAGAGGAAAACACTTTTTATGTCAGTTTTCAGGCGAATTTATTTCTCGAAATCTGATTTTTTTTAATTTAGTTGTGGTCAAGTCTCCAATATTTGTATTGGGGTTTTTTTGGCATTTTGGAGAGTTTTTGGAAATGTTTGACTTTTTCGACTTGGAATATCTCGAAAACGGTTATAGATATAGGAAAACGGATATCTGCACTCTTTTCAGCATCTCTCAAACGCCTTGTTTGTGAGTTTTCAGGCGAATTTATCCCTTGAAATTTGAAATTTTTCAAAAATTCAGTCGTGGTCAAGTCTTCAATATTTGTGTGAAGACCTCATGAATTTTTTCCGTCGAAAATTCAAGTTTTTGGGGGTTTGTGGTTCTTTTTGAAGGTTTTTGAAACTCTTCAACGTCTATGACCTTGAAAACTGCAGATGGTATCGAATAATTCGAGAAAATTCCGACATAAATTCATACAAAACAGCATTTCACTGTTGATCAATCCATTGCAAGCTCCACAAATCCACAAAACCAAACCTTCGTAGACAAATCGATAGCGAACAATCACTGACCTTCCTTCAGGTACCATCCAATCCGAACCAACCGCCTTTTTCATCACTCGAACCACAAAAATCCGGGACTTGCGATCCTCAACGACACCAAAGAAACACAGAAATAACACAATCAGTTGCGGTACCACCGACTCCGTATCGATTCTCTCGGATATCAGTCAAGCAGAAGACGGTGCGACGGTACCAGCACGGAAACCGGGTCATTGGGTCACTGGTCCGTGACGATGGTACTGCCCATCGGGTACTACCTCTGCGTGTGCCTCGCGCAGAATGTTCCGATAACCGGTACGACCGATCGAATTGGCGTCATCGGAAATTTCGGACTTTCTTTTGGCAAATGGTACCGTGAAGATTCATCTGGTACCAGTTTTTTTTCAGCGCGAGTACCACTTCGAGGAAATTTGCGAGTATGGATACAGGGTGATTGTAGAAAAGTGAGAGGTACTCAGGTACAGAAAGAGCTCATGAAGACGATGAAGAGGTTCTATTAAAATGTTTTCATAGGTACTACTTTCAGAACATGGACCCTCTTTCAATTTCAGTGAAGGGTTTCAAAGGATGCACTGCAGTCAAAGATTCATTGTCTTCCCTTTTCACACTGACACCTCAAAAACATTAAAACAATTACACTAAATGTCTGTAAACATTAAGACAATTGCACTAGATGTCTGTAAACATTAAGACAATTACACTAAATGTCTGTAAACATTAAGACAATTGCACTAGATGTCTGTAAACATTAAGACAATTGCACTAGATGTCTGTAAACATTAAGACAATTACACTAAATGTCTGTAAACATTAAGACAATTGCACTAGATGTCTGTAAACATTAAGACAATTACACTAAATGTCTGTAAACATTAAGACAATTGCACTCAATGTCTCTAAACATTAAGACAATTGAACTAAATGTCTGTAAACATTAAGACAATTGCACTAGATGTCTGTAAACATTAAGACAATTGCACTAGATGTCTGTAAACATTAAGACAATTACACTAAATGTCTGTAAACATTAAGACAATTGCACTAGATGTCTGTAAACATTAAGACAATTACACTAAATGTCTGTAAACATTAAGACAATTGCACTCAATGTCTCTAAACATTAAGACAATTGAACTAAATGTCTGTAAACATTAAGACAATTGCACTAGATGTCTGTAAACATTAAGACAATTGCACTAAATGTCTGTGAACATTAAGACAATTGCACTAGATGTCTGTAAACATTTCTTGTGAATCTGTTCTCACAAACGAACCAATCTATAGTCTCGTTCGACTTGAACACGTTCCTAGTAGGAAAATCCCAACATGACATGAGTGAGACTAATTCATATCTCTAGCATCATTGAAAACAAACACACATTTACTTTTGAATCAAGGTCACCGAATGCGAGGAGAATTTCACTTCACCTTAACCTCAGAGTTCAATATCTCGCGCGGTTTCGACATTCTAATTATGTCGCACGTTAGCATCACATGGGTAGCGCAGAGTGTGAACACGGTACTGCCCCTGCTACTACGATGCTGAATATTTGGTGGTGATTCAAAGTATTCGAAATTTTCATGTAGTATGTCAAATAACTTATTATTTTGAGTTGGTACAAGTGATTTGTCATCAGTGGACGTCATGATTTTTGCTCAAACTTGTGTAGATATAGCAGATAGATCCTGATATCTACTGAGTGTATGCAATTTACTATTCCTGAATTATAAACGATACAGCTTGTATAAATGAACAACCTGTTATATTCTTGACACTGGTTGTAGACCTCTCGATGACAGTATTTTTTCGATCGATAACAAGTCTGAAATTTATGTTGGGATCACGTGTATTACAATGACAATAAGAGCTACTGAAAACGAGGAAATTATAGTGATAGGCTTGAACGTAGCACCGTTTTCTGTCCATGTGACGATGTGGACATGCGATGCAAACCCAACCTTGTTTTCGTTGGAAATAACTCATTATATCCTGATGATAAACTATTCCCAGAGGGAGGACCACGTGTCCCAATTGGTCCTGGACCTATCTGCGACGTAGCGAAAGCACTGAGGAAGGGAGCCTCTCAACGTAACAATCACTTTCGGCAGGTCATCAATTTTTTTTAGTGCTCTTGTACGATTACAGTTATTCGAACTAAAAACTTTCAATTTGGATGACACAAATGGACAATCTCATGTGTTTACTGACCTGGTAATATATGCTGATATTTTCATTACAGAACTATGCTATGCTAATGAATTAACTATCGATCTAGCATACAGTGTGGATCAGCCAAATGGAATAAATTCTCAAAACAATCAATATTTCCGAAACAGTTGAAGATAGGTATGGAACATTGTGCATGAAGTATGTCTAGAATTTTCTGAACAATCCAAATAACTAATGATATACAGGGGATTGTATTTAAAATAAGAAAGTTGGTATCGGCCACTGTCACATGACACGCCCTATATAATATTTTTTGTTTGAAAAAAATGCGCATCTAAAAATACAAATTGACGTGTCCGAGCGTTTTTCCCAACACGCTCTCATTTATCCGTTATCGAATTTATTCTATTTGGCTGTTCCACACTGTATAAAGGATGTCCAGTTGAAGCTAATTAGGTTTTTGATGTTCCAAAATGAATTAATTTGTAATGCATAATAGTCGAGGTGAATGATATATGAAATGAGCTAACGAAACGATTTTCACTGGAATCAGAAATATCCTGCTTATACAAGGTGCTAGGAAATTATATCAGATTGGGGAGTTTTTTTTTCAGATGTCAAGTAAATAAAACAATTTCTTATGCAAATGAAATGTTTATTCAACCTACATACAAATAATATTTATTTCATTACAACAAAGTTGAATTGTTTCATCATGTCTAGCATAATTTGATGTCTTCAATTCGTAATTGATGTTTTACTAGAAATGTGGATCTATTTTCCGAAATAAAGTTATAAGATCCAAAGTATTCTGCCCCACATTATTATTAGTGGAAATAGCATAATTGTTATCATTAATTATGGAAACCATCACACATCTCCTATACAGAATGTCAATTCCAAAGATTGCAATATAATCGAAATATTAAAAAAATCAAAGGTTATTTTATAGGTAAAAAATAGAAATAACAATTCTCTACTCCTAAACATAGTCAGCGTATTTCACACTCTGTATATGCTGTTTATTCGTAAACCGAAAATTTAAACAGGTTAATATTAAACAATATAATCGTTCATGTTTTCATTGATTCAATCAATTTTCACTCTGAACGTAATTTTATATAAAATTTTCTCAACCAAAAAAATGTATCGAATTAAATCTTCAAAAATAAATGAGAATAATTCTAAATAACTACTCGTTTCTGCCAAGAAGTAAATGGAAAACATTTTGAACACCTATAGTTATCTCTACAATTTTTCCAGTTCATTTATTTTTGGAGATTCAATTTGATGAATTTTCGGTTTTTGAATACTACAAAATTTTCTTCAAAAGACGTTTTGCACGACTCCCTTATTATTAAAAGAAATTGGAGGGGTGAATTTCGAGAAGAGGGGATGAAAAGGGTCATTTTTTTTTCTCAAGTCAGTGACACTCATTATCAGCACTATGAATAATCTCTCAAGTACTTTAAACTTGTTGGTTATCACTCAACACTTCACACTTCCTCGTCACACTCCTCAATCACCACTTTGCCACTCCGAAACGCGACCTTCCTCAACAGCTAGCACTTCATCAGCACCGTCATATCGGTGCTGACAGTGTTGCCTTGCTGAGTATCCATCGCGATAGTGGCCATTTCCTGCTTCTCCTTGGCGGTGCCCTTGTGCGAACTCTTCCTCGTGTTCAGTCTCCTAGTTTCCTCCCCCGAATTTTCCTGGCTCGATTCTATGCACAGGATGTCCTTGAACTCCTTCCAGAAGTTCTCGTTGAGGCACCCGTAGAGGATTGGGTTGGAGCAGGCTGAAGACATGCCCATCATGTGGCAGACTGCGAAACAGATCTGGAGAAAAAAAGAAACTGGTTTGTTGGGTAGCCCCATTGGGGCCTCCATGGAGCTGCAGGTCCTCGCTGGAAGAGCTTTCACTCACCGTCATGGGTTCGGTGGAGAAGAACTGACTGGACGACAAATCAGCGACCAAGTTGAAGACGTTCAGGGGTAGCCAACTGACGCAGAAAATGATGGCTATAGACCCCAGGAGGATGTTGGTCCTGTGGAGACGACGCCCACGTAGATGCCTCCTGTTGGGCTGCGTAGCGTCGTTGTCACCAACGAAACCATTGGCAAATCTGCAGCGGAGCTTCGTGGAAATCCTCACGTAGGCTGACTGTAAAAGACTCCACATCATCAACATCTCAACATTCTTTGATTCTACACTGATACTCACTGATACTATGATGATTGGGAGTGTGTATTGGAACACCAGGGAGAAAATGGAGTAATAGGCTCTGCCGTGGCTGATGGGCCAATTCTCGATGCAGAAATTGAGGTCGAGGCAGTAGTCCTTCAGTGGAATAGAGTGATGCACCAGGTGCCTGATGATGAACAAAGGCAGAGCTAGTAGCAGAGCTATCAACCATATCAGAACCAGAATCATTGTGGCTCCAAACAGCTGCAAGCTCTCTTTCGTTGGGTAAACTATAACCTAGAACCAAAGGGAAGCTGAGGCTTCACGACCAATCAGTCACCTCGAGGTTCTACCTGGTATCTATCCAAAGCTATAGCTGTGATTGAAATGGTAGAGACGTAAATGCTAGTGGCTTGCAGGATTCCAATGAATTTGCAGAGGAAGAGGTTCTCACCAAGTGGGAAATACTTGGTCAGGATCTCCATCAGCGTGAGAGGCATTGTGACGGTGCAGAGGAGGAAGTCTGCCACTGCTAAATTTACAATGAAGAGATTGCGAGGTGTTCTCATGGCTGGTTTTCGAATCACTGAAGTTATCTGTGGGAAAAAAGGTCTGGGGCTTCAGGTCTGGATGTTTTGTTGGGCAAATTCAATAGTGGGGACAGAAAATCAGGGATAACCCTTTTCCTCTGGTCCAATTACGTTCAGAAATCAGACGATAATGTGCATCTACTTTGAAAAATACATCAGTTCAACTTGTTGAAACAATAACCTTGATCATTCCTGAGACTTTTCAGTTGTAGACATTATAAAGCCGGACAATCAGAGCAGTAGACACATCCCCATTAGTCAAGTCGAGCTATTAGACATTTCCAAGAAGTATTCAAGTGAGTTGTGAGTGAATACAAAACTCCAATGCAACTCAGAGTTGTCTGAGGTAGATTTACACGATTCCACTTACCACCAAAGTGTTTCCTAGCGCTCCCATGATTATCAAGATGCAATACAGCACGATCAAAATGGTGTACGCAGGCTCATCAACTCCCCTATTCTCGATGTAACTCTGCACTAACTTCCGATCGTCTTCGCTAATTGTATCAAGGAAACTCGAGTTGTCGCTTGTAGAATCGTTGTACGCCATGATGGATGCTACCAGACTCCATTAAACACGAACATTGTCCTGAAAGTTATTTGGGATTCCTTAGTAGAGGTGGGTCCTAGAAAAGAGGAGCTTGGTTGTCATTTTCACAATGACTTGGGATGAAAGGAGCTGTTGGTTGGCCTCCAAGTTCACCAGATTCAACACCTATAGACTTTTTCTCGTACAACATCTGTTTCATTTGTTTGGATGGATGTTCTGGTTTTAATTTTCTAGATGTTTCGAAACTGGAAATGTGGTTAGGACACTGAAAAGATTGGGAAATGTTTGCAGTGTATGAGAGAGTTGAATCGCTTTGAAGCTGCTTTTGAAATTAGCCGACCACTCGCAATGATTCTGTGTGTAAAAAGGATCGTGAAACCTGCCTGGAACAAAATTCCGACATTGTTTTCATAGTCCGTTTGAAGTTATTCATCTGTAGCTGAATGAATATGGACATGTGGTAAAGACAAATTAACATCGAAAAAACGTGGATGACTTCATTATATTCAGATGGCCAGCAGTGGGCCATCAATGGGCCAATGCAAGCTTGGTGTCATCTGAAATGATCATCAAGTCCCCACATGGTAATCATCGTTTATAATTCAACTAAAAACTGTACACTGGGCGCTTTGCGATGGCCCAGCAATGGGCCGAAATAGAATCACATGAATAGATCGTGGGGGATTCAAGTGGAAACCATTCCTCGAACTTTTCTTGGCAAACATAAGCAATTATAAATCATGGAACGTGTCAAGAAATATTCTTATTCGCTGCGTCTGAATCGAGAATTTGAATAACACTTCGATATATCAGGAGCATAAAAGCCAGCAGTATCATAGAATCTTGCGAATATAATAGACGAAATATCGAAAATCGTCTCAGATACCATAAATATTATGAGTGGCATTTTTTCTATATGACCCACTTCATTTTCAAATGATATAAATTCCTTCATTGTTATCGTTATATGGGTGAGTTATGGATATGTTCCGATGGGCAACAATGTTGGAAATCTTTATGTGTAGTACATATAAAATCGGTGTTATGAAAAGATGATACAGGAAATACAGGGTGTTCCTTAAAGACATGCTAGTATTTGGAGGGGTGATTCTTTGACACATTTTGAGAAAAAAACTTTTAATAAACGTATGTCCTAGAAGTCTTAACTTTTGAGATACAGAGTGATGAGATTTTGAATGGAAAAAAAAAACAGTTTTTTGATAATTACTGAGATAATATTCTAGACATCTTTACACAATTTGGCAAGCTGTCAAGTATCAACTATCTCAGAACTGAATTCTGATTGAACATCATTTTTGAAGCGATATCAAAGTTTCAACTACTTTTCCATAGAACCGGCAACACTGCGCTGTCAATACATGTTCGTTGTGTGAAATAGGTCCGTTTATGCTTCCCATCGAATTTCCCGGATCGGCTTTTATGAAGGTAATTTCCATGAAAGTCTCGTCCTATCTTTCGCCTTTATCTGATTTTGATTTTCCATTACAACGTGATCGCATAAGCATTTCGGGGGCGTTATATAGATATATCGTTAACGAAATCGATGGGAAAATTGGTTGGGGACCCACATTAGATTATTTCACCCCCCAACATGCTATAACAAGTTTACGTAACGCAATTGGGGTATGTCGAAGGTCACACGGCTCTGTTTCAGGAAATCCTGGACAAATAAATATGTTGCCCTACATGCCAATGTCAAAAAAAAAGGAGAGGAACGGCAGCTGGATACATCCTGACAACTCAGCACAACCCCCCTTTTCAAGTTGATTGATTTTATATGATTTCTTTGGATCGCCGAAATAAAATACAACCGGCAACACTGCGTGTGTGGCAAACTGTCACAACTCGCTTCTGTTGATAAATAGGTTAGGGGAGGGCGATTTTTCCCCATACGTCATATCGAAGTAAGACAATATGACCGCGAAATGGCTATCCCTGTCCACTCTGAATGAAAAATGATGCTTCAACAAAAATGGCTGCGAAAAACGTTGACAAAAGTCTATCTACTAAATCATGAGCGAGTGAAACTTCTTGTAAGTGATTGATGATCAGTTCCCAACATTTTTGCACATGGAAAATCAATTAGATGCAAGGAAAGATTAAATACACTGTCTAAGTGTTGTCTAGTACTTTTTATTTCACACTGTTGGTATTAAAAAATAACCAAACTACAACTTTGGTGAAATAAACTTATCCTAAGAGTGTTTCCCCTTGCTTGCTCGCTACCAAACTCACGGAACTAGATCAATATTAATTTCAATAAAGTCTCCCCAGTTGCTAAGAAAAAGGTTGGTAGATGACGTCAACAGAGCTGATATTTTCATCCAATCAACTAATGAACCCTCCCTCCCTCTCAAAAATGTTGGGGACTGTTTTAATGAAGACAACTCCTAGGAATCCAGACCAATTCTCGGTTGTTAATTCATCTATCTCATTCATCCTTTGTTCCAAACGTACATAACCTCAATAATTCCTCCTCCCTGCGAATTAATGTGCTGATTATGAGCTGGGTTCGAATTATTGGATTCTCACTTAGTGGATGCTTAATTGTATTGAGTCTTGATTCTCAAAGGCAAGATTTAATCTTGGTGTGGTTTGATCCACATTTAATGGAGTTGTAGAAATTGAAATTGGAGAGAGTTCAACAAGATTTCACAATCGAAGAAACTACCAAGCAGAGCTTTGAGGATTATCCTGAAAATCAGTAGACATTTATTTTCATGTTTACAGTGCTGGCAACATAAAAACGGATGAATATATCGAGCTGTTTAAATTTTGAGCTAGCTCTAAACTTCAAAGTCGCTTCAAATAAAGAAAAACCGTGGGATCAACTAGTTCCCAAGTCTATGAAATATTCTGTGCTCCGTTTTCTCGGAGCCGTTTTTAGTTTCTTTTCATATGATTTTCCAGACGATTTATATGGATTCTGTTCTGGCAAACTTCAAGGTTATTGAATCCTGAATCATTCGTATGTCTATAAAAGCGTCTCTCAGAATGAAACATTTTCGATTCATGTTTTCAAATAGACGAGTGAATTGTATTCCTATCGGAATGATATTGTACGATTGAATTTCAGTCCATATCTTTCACAGACAACAAAGGACGTAGTGAAATAGGAAGGTTTTTTACAGATTCTGTGGATTTTCTGTAGAGTCTAGTGACTGCAAGTATTCAAGGTCAACAGATTTGAAAAACAGTTGAAATTAAAAGTCTTCAAAATGGATATGGAGGCTTCCAGAGGTTTTTCATGAACATTTTGAGTTTGTAAAGTTGAGTATGAAAATTGGGAATTTCGAAAATGTTTTCGGCGTTTTTTATACTTTTTGGGAATTCTTGACTTTTTTGACATTAAATATCTCGAAATCCATGACAGATCGAGGAAAACAGATTTCAGGACCGTTTTTAGCACCTCTTAGACACCTTGTAGACTAGTTTTCAGGCAAAATATTTTCCAAAATTGCCCTCGAAATTGGACAAAGAATTTTTTCGAAAAATTCGAACTCGTCGTGGAGCCTTCAAAGTTGGTATGCAGGCTTTCAGAGCATTGTTAGGACTTTTCATGAGTTTATATTATTTTAGTTTAGAAAGAAATCTTCGCAAAAAATGGCAGCAGGCAGAAAATATCAATAAAAAATAAAAATAATGTAAATAAACGGTGAGAATAATTGCCAAATAATAACTGAAAACTTCCTAGAACCCTTTTTCTGAATATAATGATATAATTAATTCTTGAGTTTCTTCAGGAAATACCTTAAATATTTTTTTATCCAGAATTCCATAAACACCAGGAAAAATAAATAATAATCACCTGTACCAAACCCCCCATAAAATTCACACAAAATAATTCCCTGTGAATGCTCCACTCAACAACCCCAAAAACACTCGCCCCGAAACTCCGAAACCGAAAACTCGTACTCGTGACACGAAGGCGAATTCCCGTTGATCCAGACGGGATAGCATCGCAACTGCCTGCCTGATCCTCAATTGTTGCTTTATACGAGGACGAGATGCATCTCGGCGCACTCGCCGCCCTTTTTTCCCCACCCCTCCCACGCTTTACACACCCCCATCCACTAATTGAGGTGTTTTGGGAAACGTTCTTCGAAATAATCAACTGATAAAGATCGATGGAACAGGAAAAACTAGTGGGGTGTGCACGTTATCACCACTTCATTACTATTTGACACGTTTTTGGGGGGTGCTTGGAAGTTCCTGATGTGCATGATGCGGTGCCGCAACTCCCTACCCCCAACTAGTGGATATTTATCGAAATAATGAAAGCCAACCAACCCCATTTTTATTCTTTGAACCCCAAATTGATTCAGGCAGAGGGGAATCTCTGACATGATTGAATTATTTCGGTGATTTGTCAACTGCGACAGACTTTTCTGGAAAATTAAGCCTAACGAGCTAGTGAGAATGGGAAAGACAAGTGACTGGTCCCTTCGGAATAAAAATTAGGCAAGTAAAAAAGCCTCGTTAATCCGAAATATGACTAGATGATTAATGAATATGATTTTTCATTGGATTGTTTGAAATTGAAGATACTGTTATTGAATGTTTTTTTTTTTCAGCACAACGCCATGTTCTTAATTTTTATATTTTTACAAGAAATTGTAAGTCATTGCATAGGTAATACCTCCACACAGCACAGAACGCCATTATTGTTCGATATTTTTGAAAAACAAAATCTCAAAATAAAGCTGAATATAACGGGTGTCACGCCTCAATAACTTTTTTATTATTGAAGATAAAGAAACGAAATTTGGGGGTTGTGTATTATATTTCAGTTCACATTTCTTGACATAGTCACTTGTTTTGGTGTACTTCCGGTTTGACTGGAAATGACCCCAACTTACGATTTTCAAATGGGACATCCTGTATATTTTCACTTATCTTGATCGAGAATGGCATTCTGAATCCAACAACTTCTCACTCGAGAAAATTCGATATATCAAATCATCTCTATTCCAATTTTACTTTTTCGATCTAGAATGCCATGGATCGTGTAAATCGCGTCATTCTTGATCAAGTAACATGGGAAAAATACGAATACCTTGGAGTATATTATGTCTGTGAAACTTCAAATAATTCTGTCGAGTACTTTCTGTCGAGAAAAACTCCTTCAGGATGTCTGTTGACACATTTCCATATCATCAATTGTTTTTATGTCAAAAAACAATCCATCAAGCGATAAACCTCTTTGTGATCGTTTCTTTATCAACTGTGTAGAAGCTAATCCATTATATAATCAAACCAGATAAGTTGATGAGTGGATTCGGCTACAACGTAGCAAAAAAGCTTTCTAAAGCTATTAAGCGTTTTATCGAGCTTTCCCCGAACCCATTCATTTGTTTAGGTATGGAAATCTGCTATCAATTGAGTTTCCACAGTGAGATTAGCACACTGGAACTGTCACTTCCTAATGATTCATCAAATATTTGTTCTCGCACAATGTTCACACAGTTTTCCACTTTCAGAAATATTTAACGTGGAATAATTCACATATTTTCAAATACCACCCTGTATATCCGTCAAAAACGCAACAAGGCATTTTTTATTCAACACCAGATATAGACAGGGTATACATTAGTTGCAGCCCATATGAAAATACAAAGCTGATGATGTTTGTTGGGACACGAAACGTCGCAGAAGAAGTCTGCCCACGTTATCGTCTAATCCTTGGAAAGTGGCCATGGTGAAGTATTGTTTTTCCCCTTTTGGGGTCTTTCCCAGTGGTTGTTGAATTTGGAAATTTGCCAGAATAAAAAAAAGTTTTCTGGCATTGCCCAACTGAATCCCAATTTAGTCTAATCCAATTAGTTTGTTAAAAATGGGTCACCAACGATGGTAGTTTCTTCATCAACAACTGAATTTATCCCGAGGGAAATGATATATTCTGTTGCGAAACTTAGGAAAGTAGGAACTTTATAGAACAATCGAAGTTCGGGGGATATAAAGTCCCACAGGATTCACAGGATAATTCAAGTATGATACTCTATTTTTTCATTTTTTCTTGCCACACTAACAACTTCTGAGAATGTAAATATTTTCACATTTTTTATATTGAAATTCAGTTTTTGTAACACAAATTTGGGAATATTATCTGGCTGAAATTGATACGTTTCCAGATATTCATCTCTGAAGCCTGAAATTCCACTTCCTTTTCTTTTTTTTCACATGTCAAATTCGAAAAATACTGCATTTACTGAAATTTCAAATTCCCAGTGAAATATCTCGAAAAGTATTAATTTCTCCAAGACAATACAAAGAGAATTTTTCAACTAAATCTAGACCACTCAGTATATCAAAGTTAGCTGTTACAGTGCATCAATTTCCTGGTTATTTCAATACAGAGTGTTCCAAAAATACAGCTACTGCCATTCATAAAATAAAATCGGGAAAAACTGTTACTAGTTTCACAATTTCAATTTTTTCACCACCCAAACAAATAGGAAAGAATCCCAGATTTTTGACACTCCTTCTTGACATTCCAAAGCACTACAGGAACATACAAAGCGACAGCTAACACAGCAGTCTTGAGTATAATCACACCAAAAAATAACGCCCCCACAGCTTTCCAGACTATGTACAGCTTGGTAATCATCGCAATGGGTACTATCCAGGTGATCTCATCCTGAGGCCATTTAGGAGTAGTACCACGACCGGAATCTACAAAAAAAATTGACATGGCGTTGAAGTGAGTCGTTTCACATAGCACTCATCGACATCGTCGTGAAATACATCAAGATAAACATGAGAATGGCGACTTTTACGATGTAGAACTTTGCCAGAAGCATGAGCGGTAACATGAGTCGGTCCCTAGTTCGGTCGTTCGATTTGACAGCTGTCAATGTCATAGCTAGAGCCTCGGGAGGTGTCACAGAGGCGTTGGGGTTGGTTGTTTGGTTGATTATCCTCGATGCCCTGGGGGATCCTGCAACAACCCATACAGAATGTGTACGTCCAGTGAATGTCCATTGCACGTCCGGTTATGTACGTGTGAACCGCACTGGATTTGAAATTTCATGGATGTACGATGGACGTACATTGCTTGTCCATTTCAAGTCTATGGGCGTTTGGACATCATTTGGACTTAAATTGGACGTCCACTGGATGTCCATTAGATGTCCAATGGACGTACATTGTACAAGAAGTGCGAATTGCTTGTCCATTTCAAGTCTATGGGCGTTTGGACTTCATTTGGACCTAAATTGGACGTCCACTGGATGTCCATTAGATGTCCAATGGACGTACATTGTACAAGAAGTGCGAATTGCTTGTCCATTTCAAGTCTATGGGCGTTTGGACATCATTTGGACCTAAATTGGACGTCCCCTGGATGTCCAATAGACATCCAATGGTCGTCGTGTACTGTATGAGGACAAAAACTACCAAAATCAACAATTTTCTCGTGCATCAGTGCCATAAAATTGAATAAAAAAAACAACCAGTTACATGACGACTCGTATATTCCAACACACCTACACAAACTGTCAGTCACTACACTTCTACCTCCACCAGCTGTGCACTGGGGCAGCTTCTACAGGGCGATACACCTGCTCTGGCTTATGGCAAGCGCCTTTGATATTCCTGACGATGGCTGGTAAAACGAGAGCACCCAGTATCAAGACTTTCTTGACTGCGAACAGTGCTGAGAAGACCATCCCGAGCAGTATCATCACTTTGACGATCTTGGCGAGTATCAGAATGGGGATCAGATACGTGTGGTGCTTTTTTTTGTGGCCTCTTGGTAGCACGGTTTGATTGGCTTAAAAAAAATTGACGGGTAGTGTTTGGGGAGGGTTCTACAAATTCACATTATGATTCTTAAACAAAATTCAAAAAAAAGAAGAGGATGAGACTATTCATCTTGATAAAATTTATTCAAGCTTGCTTCAATGTACAAGAAAGCAGTCTTCAAAGTTGTCACCTGGTTATGTAAACCATCTCATTCATTCATCTAAAAAAAAGAAGAAGAAATCATCAGAATAGACCACATTAGTGTGACGTCAAAATGTATGCAACCAACAGTGCAGTGAGTCACAACGAAATATTTCTGAACGAAGATGCGCTAATATGAACCTTAAGTAACCATTATCTAAGGTTCAGAATCTGTGGTCAGAATTATGATGTTATTTATCGAATTATTTCGCTGTTATAAGCAATATTTAAGAAATGTATCTGATTGAATTCGATAGAAAAAGAATGAATACGTCGTATGGAATAGGTAACGTAAAGAAAGTTTTCTCAAACACTTCTGAATAGATTCCAGAAAATCGTTTTACGAAAATATCGTTACTTCCATCCTTCATTCATATCCAAGGTCCCCTGGATGCAATTCCTTAAATATCAACATATTTCATGTGAGAGCATAAAACAAAAGGGCCTGTTACGATACTTCTATTATCGTTTTTATGTCATCAACACTTAAGGTCGAGTATAAAACACATCATTTCGCGCCAAACGATTCAGGACTCTGTGTGTAATGTTGGTTGCATATTTGTGATGTCATCACTAATGCGGTCTATTCTTTGAGTTGAAAAATTACACTCACATAATTTTGATGTTGATTTTTTCATCCAATCCAACTGAACAATCCTTGATTTGGTTTTTGACAAGAAGCAATGATACTGTTGTATACAGAGGGGTATATTATCGCAGAAAACAACATTATCTTCAGAATATTCAAAATGACAAAGAAAGTCATCGATAGCATAATCTTGATCTTGAGGAGTTTGAATAGAATTATTTTTGATATCTTCTTGAGATTCACCTTGTCTTTTATGGTCAGTTTCAGTGGGAAATCTGAAACATGAACGATATTTTTTGTAAGTGCATACGAATAATGAATTTGTAATAACAATTTTTTAACTTAACTTTGTTCTACTGCGCATCCATTTAGTCCAAAGAATTGTTCTTACCATTATAGTATTGTGTTTCCAGTGATTTCAATAGTCACATCACTTCTTTGAACGAATTTCATAACACCCCGTATATAAAAAATAGCCTTAAGTTAAAAAGTTGTTATTGATTTGTTAATTGTTATTTCCAGTACCCTCAAACCAAAATGAGAAATATTCAGTTTAGTATAAAAATTCTAATTAGCTGAAAAAAATCAATATGGCCTAAAATATTCAATTTTATATGATCAAAATTCTTTTTGTGCTCTGGAATTATCCAACAGTGGGCCAAAATAGCATCATTGCAATGTTTCATCGGAGTTCTGGTGAAAAAACGGGGAACGGCAACAGCGCATATTCTGACAGCTGTCACAACACTCTTTCCCGAATAAATAGCTCGAAAACTCGATATTTACCTCTATTTTCCTTCTCCAATGATTTATTTTCCAAACTCCTTCCTCTTCTCGATGGTAAAACGAAAGCCACACCGTGTGTATCCATGAACTCGACGAATTTCCTCAGGAGGAATTTGAAAAACTTATTAACCTCACTGTCTCCCGGATTATACCTCGCTGAGGAGCTTGCTTCGGTTTTCACTCCGGGTATATTAACCAAATTAACACTTCTGTTGGACCAAACGTAATCGAAGTCTTTGATGAACTTCAGGAACTGGAATTTGTTGCAATAGTATTTTTCTTTCGTGTCTGCACACTTTTGGAAACTTTCGTTCAAGTAATCGTCCGATGACGTCATCGCGAAATCCATGAAAAACAGTAACACTAACAGAACTGGCGTTTTGAGGTTATGAAGGCTCATTTTTTGGGAGAATCTGCTCGCTTTTGAATATTGAAATTGACTAAATCGCTAACGCATTAGGCACAACTTATATATGCTTTAAATATATCAGTAGGTTGCTGAAAATAATTATTAATAACGAGTCGTCTGTTAGAAAATGTCTGGTGCCATATTAACTTAAGGTAATCACGAATTAATATTAAATTGTCTGGAAATTAGAGTAAATAAACGATTTCCGAAAGCATCATTGATAAGGGAATTTAATTAACGTAAGTGATAAATTCCAAATTATAATTAATAGCGCAGTAGGTCACGCGTAACAACATGCAAGGAAAAGCTTCTTCCCAATTAATCACGTTGTCTTGTCTCCCCATGAAGAAAAATCAAGAACTAAGACCACGACATCTAATTATTAACGAATGAATCTCTGAAATCAGACTGTTTTACAGATTCCTGTAGCACATAGCTCTGTCGGCGTCATTGCGCAGCTGATATTGACATTTGACACTAACGAAACAAAATAATGACAGAACTTTGTTGAGCTCCACACTAATTACTATTTTCCCTACACATAAAATACACTTCGATTACATAAATCTGCCTTCAAAATAGGTGTAATAAGAATGAGTAACCATCACAATGGTGCCAGAGCCTCAGAAACCGAACAGATGGCTCAGCCACAGTGTTTGAAAGTCTTTGTGCAACGAGATTACAGTGAAGGAACTCTCGTGAAATTCCAAACCAGGTTTCCGCAGGAGCTAGAAGGACGGGTAAGTGTGCGAAATTAATTTCCCATTCGTGTTATCGTGGATTGTTTTGTTCTAGTTGGAACGACAAGCTTTTGAGGCCACTGTAAACAGGCTGAATGCCTTTTTCGCTGAAGCTGAAAAAGCGACGTGTTCCACATACTGCGAAGGCTGTCTGGCTTGCTTGACAGCTTATTTAATATATATTTGTAAAGAAACTCACTATGAGAAGGTCAGTAAACACAGTGCTTACAAAACAGGCATTGTTATCAATTGCTTTGTCATTTTCAGTGCCTGAAAAAAATCTCGAAATTCATAGCTGAGCAAAATGAGAGTGTGTACGAACCGCGAGGTCTGAAATTGACAGATCCCAGTTCGAGGGGGTTACGAGTACTAGAAATAAGCTGTCTTGACAGGCCTCCAAATGCATGACTCACTCTGTCACATTCCACACAAGAGTTTTTCATGTGACAGGAGGTGTTTTCCTTCTTGAGATCCTCAAATACATGCTAGTTATGTAGGTGGAGAGCTGGGTTGATGAAAATTGTGGTTTGAGTGGAAAACTTTTATTTATTCAAGTCCTTGATTCTGAATTATAGGAATATGCAAAATAAATGATGATTGTTTGAGAATCTCTGATTTTATTTGAGTGAATTTGGTGGTTTCTCATAATTTTATGAGTAATTTCAGAGAATGATAACTCAGTTATTCATCATGTTTTATATAACAGATTATAGCATTTATTTTCTATAAAACAAATATTGCAATTGTATGATGAAAGTTTTATTTGGTTTTGGTTCGGCACCACTGTTTTGGGGGACACCTTGTATATTTATTGTTATTATTCTGATCATAAAGAATTCCACAGTAAATAAACTCATGAGAATTATTTTTGAAATTGTGTGTTCTCTGTTACTTACTTTATTTTGTTGAGTATGTTTTGTGAAGAAATATATTTTGATGTGTATTTTTGAATTATAACCTATCAAATATTGTATTTATATACCGTTGTACAAATTAATTACATTCAGGAGTATAATTTTAATTGTTTATCTGATATACATTTACTTTTAATGGATGTGAAATGATCATTAAATTGTCTTATTTCTTATAACCACTTGTTATTATTTGCATCAACTTCAAAAAGTGGTGAAGCTAAAATATCTCGAAAAGTATTCATTTCCCCACGATAATACTGCCAAATCTTTGTGTTTAGAACAAAATACGTAAGTACTTCGAAATCATCGTAATCCAGATCACAATATGTAGTCTTTCACCCAAAGAGAGTCAATAAAGTAAAACGAATAATTGTATTACTTCATTTTATTAAATAATATTCACTATTTACATTTTACAAATCTCAAAATTACAAAATGTCTTTCTCAGTTACATGCTCAAGATAAAAGATTGACGTCAGTATGAAACAACTTACTTGGTGATTGATAAAAAACCTCGCTATTCATTGGTTTGATTTTGTTTATCAATGAGTAATGTTTGGCTTGAAACGTGTTTCGCAAGTCAACCTAAATAGAGGTGAAATATCGAGAAAAAAGAGCAAATGTATGCATCACAGTCATAATCACAGTATATCACAATCATCAATCCTAGGAAATCGTTGAACTTCAACTAAAACCTGTGCACTGTGCAGCCTGTGCTAAAACAATCAAAAATATTCGTAGATATGCAATTATTTGATTGATTGTCGCAAATTAACACATATACACGTCATATGTTGCCTGTCTATGGTAACTGTCAATGTCATTCTGTTGGTAACAGAAACCTGTAAAAAAGACTGTGATGCTAAATTGTCTACGAGAGATATGAGCATTCAAGATTTTGACTTAGTTATCACAAAAACATGCAGTTTTTCACAGTTTGATTCATGTCGAGGGAATAACATTTATCTCTCCTATATTTTAACAATTGAAAGGTTGGTGTGTAGATCACAGAAAATCACAATCCAGAGGAAGGGGCGCTAAAAATGTTATTGCGTTAAAGATAGTACAACGTCGAGAATTGTGTGTGTGTGTGTGTATCTGTCACAATATGCAACAAAACTTGTGTTTGTGTCTCTTCTTGACATCCAGAGGCGCAGTGACGGTCACAGTGTGCAAATTTTGAACTGTCAACTCTATATCCTTGGTATCATCTGAATCTGAAACAAAAACAAACGAAAACAATGTCAAACAAATGAATCTGATTAAAAGTCCCACCTGTAATGGCCTCCACCGGTTTATCGATGGTATCGTGGTCGATCCAAGTGAGTCCCATTTCGACTTTTTCTGCCAAGTCTTGCCAGTGCCGTCTATTTTCCATCGTGCCCTCGTACAAGGGTTTCATCCACGGAAACGTATCCGACATTACCCTGTATAAGGGCAGACAGATGACGTCGATGAAGCTCACTTGCATTTGCGGCAGTTCATCTTTCCGTTCTCTGTCCATTTGTGCCTGAAATATATTTCTTTTTCATGTGTAACACCCTGTAGGTGTTCGAGAGTCGAAAGAAACGGAGCGAGGCCTTGCTAAAAAAATTCAAACCGACAATTGGATATACTAGCGCCATCTTGAGGCACAGTACGGAATCAATAAGGTATCTGTTTCTTACTTCAGTTAGCAGATGGCGATACTGGTATAAAATTCAGGATTGGAATGTTTATGAAAGTGAAGTGTTCCAATGATCAGCAATATCAGGAATTGAAAGATTTAGGGTCGAAATTTATTGCGCGAAAGATGAACAGTGGAAAAGGAGTCACAATAACTGTAATTGACGGATAGACATCTTGAGGCACGGTAAGGAACCAAGCAAGAATCTGTTTCGTCATTTGACGAGTAGATGGCCCTACTTGTATGACATTCGAGACTCGAAATGGCGAGACATTTTACGAACTCACGATTGGTTGTTCTTTCAACTGCATTTTTTCTAAATCACCCTGATCGAAAAATTCATCTGCTACTAGTTTCGCTACCCTGTGTTGAACATCCCACGGCTTAGCTATAGCACTGACGTCACAAGCTGTCATCATCATGCCAGATAAAACTGGAAACATTCAATTGTTATTTGGCATGAATGACGTTTGTACGGTGGCGGGTACTTACGATCTTTTTTGTCGTCGCTTTGCCAATCGAACTCGCCTTCGTCTATGAGTTCGAGAAATTTATTTTTCTTTTTGAAATACATGGCTAAATCTGTAGACAAAATGGCCGTTTCAACCAGACGCATGACTCTTCTATAGTCGTCAGGTGAAAGTGCCTGCAATTTGAGCATTCTTTGAGAATTTGGGTGTGATGAGAAGGGGATTTCGAATTTTTCTGATGCCCTAATGGGAGTTCACCTCTGAATTCTTCAAAGTAGTCTTTTTTAATATGAACTAACGAAAACTCCAGCGGTGTCATATCCGGTAAGTTTGCTGGCAAAAAAATCACTCAGTCGCCCCAGAAAGAAAATTTGGGCTACTCTGAAGGTACCAGAGGCAAAAGTTGACCTCCAACCCACCTACTTGAAAAATATTATTGCTGTCTGTATTAAGAATCATCACACACTGATCGAAATGGTGATGCTCCATGGTGCTGGTGGAATAAAGCACAGCCAATGGCGAATCCGTTTTCATCTGGAAAGCGTTGTTGGTACCCCTGTGGTCCAGATCGTGGCAAAGGCAAGCGACGATCAGGCCCAGCATCTCCAAGTCACTCATGAACCTGCAAAGATCCAGAGCTGAATCCTCTGTATCTTTTCCTAGTGGTCAATGTGTTGGCAGGATGATTCGTTAATTTTTGTTTTTTTTTTTTTTCAATACCAAAAGTGCAAAATAAAAGCATCCAACCTCTAATTGGTTCTGAAGTGCGATGATTCTTGTCGAAATTATCACAAAAAACTGTCCAGCGGTAATTCACAGTCAATATTTCATGAATCGAAAACAGTTTTCGAAACAAATCGAATGATAAACTTAACCTCACTTACTGTTTGGGCGTTGTGCTTTAAAAAAAGAAGAAAACTACTACATTGCTTTGAAAAATAGACTACAGCTAATTATCACATTGGTATAATTGTGCTGGTACTGACCTCTCCATTTTACCAGTTTTAAACATGGCGAACATCGTTTGGGCAACGTTCAAAGCATGCCTCCAATTGTGATACTTCACTGGTCTGTAGTTTTTCTTGACACTCAGCACCCATCGGCAGAGAACCTGACGAAGATAAAACAACAATAGAGAATCCAACCAGCTGTCAAATTGAAGAACAATATGGCGGCTTATGGCACATATATGTGACTTGAGTTGAAAACTGTTACATTTAGTGATCTCTAGTGCGTTTTCTATGTGTTTTTTTGATCGTGGTTGGTTATTAACTCTTTTCCTGAAGAAAAATGCCTGTAACGTGCATTGCATTGCAGAACACAACTAACACAAGGTATCGCATTGTGTGCCATCATCCGCCACATTGAATGTCACGTGGTTTGTATCCTGAATTTCGATGGGTATCTCACCTCGTAGGGTATGTGAAACTGCTGCACCAAGTTGCATTCCAAAAACATCCGAATCGTAGCTTTACAAGTATCATCGTCAGACAACTCGAAATCGATGAACGTGAAACTGTACAAGTTGAAAACATCCGCCGTGGGGATGGACTCCTTCAGGAGCCTCTCGGTAGCCTCCTTGGTCGCTGTGGCGTGATATGACAGGCACTCCAGCGCCACCTACGAAACAATTGAATCCATGCACCACGCCAACCACTTGTTGGTTTTTTTTGAGGTTAGGGTGCGAAGCACTCACTCACTTTCTGTTTGGCCATTAGTTTGCAAGCGTTTTCGTACATTTGGGTGTTGTGGATTCCCAGCCCGCAGAAAATGGCGAACGCCTCGAAGAGGGAGACGTCGCATTCTGTGAAGGGGGCGTTTTTTTCTTTGTTGATCAACTGCGCGACACCTAAAAGGGCAAGTTTTCCTTTGGAACCACTCAGAACAATGTGAATTCTAACAAGCCAATGGCCTCTTCGGCCACCAGACCTGACACCTCTAGATTTTTTCATGACATACCAATCAATGTCCTTTCTCCGTTCAAAATAGGCATACAGAGTATGGTCCTGGCATTCTCGGCGTCCCCCTCAGTATGTTGCTCTTTGAGCCATGCTCCTACGTCACCGATGTTCAAGATTTGACCCGTGGAAGCAGCGTACCCTGCTATCTGCGCCAAAGTTGAGACGGCCAAGTCGAAAGACGATGGCCTGCAACGAAAATTCGGAAAACAATCGACATATTTCAATCTGGCCATTGTATCGGACAGTGCTACGAAGCAGTTGTGACGTCACAGTTGCAATAATGCAAGTATTGTGTTAGATAGTGCTACGAAGCAGTTGTGACGTCACAGTAGCGCAAGTATTGTGTTAGATAGTGCTACGAAGCAGTTGTGACGTCATGGTGGCAATAAGTCGACCACAAACACACTTCTCACCTAGATATCAACGTATGTGTTCCCTCTTCCCTTAATTCAAAGACAGTTGTGAACAGAGTGGGTTTTTTCATGCCATTTTCTCTCATGGCTTCAGCTGTTACAGTGCCACTTTCTGCTCTATTCAAAGGGCCAGGTCGTTGGGTTTGATTGGTGCTTGGTCGTTCCAAAATATGCTCCAGATGATTCTGAAAAAAATCCCATCTAAAAACTCAAAAACCCACTACTTACTCTCTAGTTGCAGTGACTTGAACATGGGCAGTATCGTGTACACACTCCCGTGCTGTCCATTTTTCTAACTCATTGTGCTAGGTGTGGATCTGGCATAATATCGACAGAGTATCGTATTCATCGGGCAAATATTTGCTGTGATAATATTTACCCTTTTACTGGTATAACTATGACTTTCTATTTATGAGCATTGTTGTTATAAATACGCCAGTCTATTAGCTGAGTGATTTTCTTGGCTGGCAGACAGAGACGTCGCCGTATAATGCAGATTTCCACTGAATTTAACGACTTTTCGAAAAGTAGTTCAAATGCACCACTCAGTTTCATCACTAAGATAACAATTAAATTGAATGATTTCTCGTAATTCATCAATTTCAATGAATCTTAGTTGAGTAGTTCAAATGCACCTTTCAAAATGTACTCGTCCTATCGTTCCCACATCGATAAATCGAAAGCTCCTCCAAAACTAGCTCATTCTATCGACTAATAGTGAAGTAGTTCAAATGTACCTTTTGAAATTTACCGATTTCATCACAAGGATTACAATCGAATCGAATAATTGCTCCAAATGCATCAATTCCATGGACTCTTAGTTGCGTAGTTCAAATGCACCTTTTGAAATGTACTCGTCCTATCGTTCATACTTCGAAAAAAACAAAAGCTCCTTCAAAACTGGCTCATTCTATCGACTAATAGTAGAGTAGTTCAAATGTACCTCTCAAAATTCGCCGATTCCATCATTCAGTTGACAAGTAATTCAAATAATATCACCAAATTCATCAATTCCATTCGAGTAGTTCAAATGCACCTCCTGAAATTCGCTCATTCATCGACCTACAACCGAGTAGTTCGAACGTACCACGTACTGAAGTGCCTTAGTTCGAAGTAGTTTTCAAATAATAAAGTTAGCCTGAGGTTCATATTCACCGAGTGAAAATTTTGAATCGTTTCGAGATCCCAAAGTCTTTAGATAATGCACCTATTATCCAAGACAAGTCGTTAATTGAAAAAGTTTCAGGATCCAAGACAAAGGGAAAGCGTTAATGAAATGGAAATTTGAAACTTGGGATGTTTATTTTCATCCTTGTTTCTGCAGAGGAGATCTTCTATTAATTTCAAAGTTCTACGACAACAAAGAGAGAAATTATCTAGCACGAAATTCAATCCCAGTATTGAAAGATTTGAAACTTTCTTTGATGTTTGAAATGACGAATATTATTCAACAAGGAACATTTCAATGCTCATTAGTTTCATCAAGAAACACAGTTCTTCAAGTTTTGAGCTTTTCTACCCTATATAGAATCTCCTTAATTTTTACAAGACTGAGATTATTGATCTAGCATGCTTTGACGTCTCACTCACCGCTTCACAGCAATCTAGATCGAGAAGATACACGGCACAGCTTTCGCATTTGAGCAGATCTTGTGCTTGTTTCATTATTTTCGTAACAAGGCATTCGAGATTATTTTGTTCTTCGAAAATGTTCCGAGCCAGGTTCAATAATATCTACAACAACAACAACAAAAAAACATGTATCACGTAGGAAACTTCGATCCACTGTACCCAAGATAAATTATTGCAGATACTGTATAAATACCTGGTTTCTTTTGTATTCCAAAACAGATACTTCGAAGAGTTGAGCGTTTTGAATTCCGATGCCGCAGAAAGTGAGGTACTGTTGGAAAAGTCGGACATCTTGAGAGGTGAATTCTGAAGAATCATTTGTTTTGTTGATTATTTGTGCCACTCCAATTACTTCGCCTTCATAGTTACAAATTGGCATAGAGAGAATCAGGTTTGTCTTATAGCCTGTTTTTAAGTCTATCTCGTTGTTAAATCTCGGATCCTAAAAATATAATTATAATATTTATTATAATAAATGCTTTCAATGTTGACAAAAATAAAAAAAAATATATATTGAACGGAATATTATCAAATTAAATCTACAAAAATTAATGAACTGAACTGAATTTATTTAATATTTGTTCAATTATTATTGTTTCATTAATTTTCATTTGTATTTTTTCTTGAAAAAATTCAGAATATTTTTTTTTGGGATCTACTCTCAAAATCCTTTTCAACGATGTATCACACGACCCCCTTGCTATTTATAAAAATTGAGGGGGCAGCTATAGGAGAAGAGGGGGTAAATGAGTTTACAAT
Organism: Plagiodera versicolora; assembly: GCA_037013635.1. Taxonomy (NCBI): domain Eukaryota; kingdom Metazoa; phylum Arthropoda; class Insecta; order Coleoptera; family Chrysomelidae; genus Plagiodera; species Plagiodera versicolora. The sequence goes on from CM072992.1 coordinate 905,225, forward strand.
TTTTCAGAGTTACGAAAAAATACAGTTAAATAATGAAAATACGAAAAATATATGTAGGATATTTCAAATGTTCAAACAATCCATGAGAAGGGCGATTTTTCAGGTTCCTGAATTTTCTAACGATCTCACTCGTTGACTTTCGGGATAATAAAATAATTCACCTTGTAAGCATCCTTGATATTGATCAACTTCTTAGTCTGAGCAACCCTCCCAGCAATCCCAACTCCGAACGGAATTCTCAGCTCTTCAGATCTGGACAGCTTGATGGCTTCCTCGAAACACGAGTCGTGTCTGACGTCGAACAATTTCGCCACCAGGTGACTCCCTTGTGCCGTCTTCCTCGCCAAAAAAAGGGAACCCCTATCGGCGTGCGTCAGGATGCTCACATTCTTCAGGATCTTGTAGCAGAGGATGTCAATGTCTAGTTCGTTTGCCACGTCACGGATGAGCTCCATGAAGAGTTCGGACTCCTAGAGGAGGATGGAATTGAGGAATGGCAACCTCAGAGAGGCGTGGTTTTACCTCCAAAGTCTCGTAGTCGTAGTTGGGACGGATATTTTGGGTCTCATCGTTGGATGGAGTGGCTGCCAGCCATAACCGGAAAATATCAGAGGAAATGTTCGTTGATTTCATCTGGTTGGGCGCCAGAGCGTCCTGGACCTTGGCCCTTAGGTCTGGGGAGGCGTGGTTTCGCAACCACCTGTCAAAAAAACGAACGGTCTATTGGTGTCGAATCTGGAAACCTGGAGGCCATTTCCTCTTGCAATGCCTGCGAGTTCACCGAGTGAACTCGATTTATGTGTGTCACCATGTTTTTTCTGAGAATGTCACTTCCGATGTTGTTCTCCTATGTGGATAGAAATCCATTACGTTATTATTTCCTTCACGATAGAAGGTGGTTCTGAAAGGAATTCACGCTGCGTTGAAGACTCTACAAGGATGGTAAAGAAAATAGAGGATGTCCTTCGCTAAAAGCATTAGTTTGGAACTTAAGTCGTCTAAATCAGAAGTGGGATTTGCAGTGACTTTTGTAAACTACTCAGTTTTCATGAGTATTTCCGTTCTGATCTTTCCAATTGCACTTCTAGGTTGCTTGGAGGAATTGAATGAGTGAAATCGATACGTTTTTTTACTCTCTGATCACACAAACGAGTCTGAGTCTTCAATAACCAGTCAAACGTCGTTTTTACAGTGTCATGGCTGTAATTCTTGTTAATTCCACGTGCTTATGAAAACAATGCTAAAATATGAAAATAGAAAAATCAAAAGGAAGTCAGAGTGATGCTGATGACATTGAGAAACATGGAGAAAGAAATATTGAGCCTTTGCACCTACATCCTGTTGAAAACCATCTCAAATCTGCACTTACAGTGTTGCCAGACTTGATATTGCATCATCAGCTAAATCTCTCGGGACGAAAAAAAAAATCACGACCAACCACCGAGGCCAATAAAAATTACATCGAAGTCGAATCAACCAAAAATCATCCCCCAAGCCAAATGCATCCTGAATCCACCTACCTCTCCACCGCCTCCTGATTGCTCTCCAAAAACCTCCCCACATCGTCCAGCCGCGCATCTCCTGGACCTTCCGGAAGATACGAAGTCATGACGGCGTAGCATGTCTCGCTAAATCGCGCACCGCGACCTTACAGGACGTGCTCTTTCCGACCGCATGTTCCTGCGACTGCTAATCCTGCGTGTCCTGCGAGCCGAGGACACGTATTGATTCCTTTTGGGGAGCGAGCGCATGCCCCATACGGAAAAGGTCATCTGGACCAGGTGGTGAGGGCAGCAAGATTTTTCGTACTGGGGGGAAAATCAGGACGAGACGGTGAAGATGCCTAAAAGCTGTCGAGAAGTTTTTTTTGGGGTTTTTTTTGGTGATTTTTATCCATTGAATACATCGAAACAACTCCAAAAACACCCAAAAATAACTGACGCATCAGCAGTTTCGACAGTTTCTTCACACGTAGGGTTGTGACGTCAGAAGTACTAAACTGAAGTGGACAGCGATCGTCAACATGTTTCTTGGTGAAAGTAATGAAAAAAGAAAAGTAAAACAAAGTTTCAGTTTCGTAATCACATCTCAGACCATAATCTATCAGTAATGAGTAGTACAAATATTATTATTGACAAATTAAGTATTTCATCTTTGCCTGATGATGAATAAGTAATATATGGATGATTTTTGCCTGCCCTAGAATCAGCAAAATCGATGGAGAACGTTCTAGAAGTCTCGCTCACTTGACTTTTGACATGGAACACTGTGATATCGATACCGTTGACATGGAACACTATTATTCCTACCTCTTTTGTTTGTTTTATTCATTTTACCCTGCCACCTGCGCCAAATTTATTCTTGTACAGCGTTGCCAAGCTTTATTAAAAATTGGGGGGGATTTTACGTATTATTCCAAAATAATTTTCAGGGAGTAATATTTTGGCATCTTAACAAGCTCCAGTCATTCCCAGATGATAATTTCTCTGCGAAATCTCATTCTAAAAGAAAATATGGAGAAAGGTAGCACTCAAAGCTCAACTTGTGACACAAAATTAAAAGTAGGTACATCATTACGTTTTTCCCTTGGTGATTATACGACGCAAATAGCTTGGTGTATTTCAAGCAATAACAATTTGGGATTCACGTAACTTATTTTGATTCCTATTGCTAATATTCTTCCAAATTCGATTTGTAATCGAGACTATAAAATATACCATTGTTAGTTTGATTGTAAGGTTTTCCATAACAAACAAAAGTAATTGCATCATCAGTAAAAGTGTGTTCGGAAATTTTAATTAGATTCGATAGCCAGTTTGAGCTTCAAGATATACAGTGTGTTCATGTGCACGTAACCAACAATTCCCCAAAAATAAAAAAGAACAAAATATTTACAATGTACGTTTTAATTTCTTGGCACACCCGGTATATCATTCAGGTGGTTCCTAAAGACGTTCCTGGAACCGAATCCTCAACAACGTTCTGAAGGCTCAGTAAACGTCAGTAACGTCATGCTATGACAACTTTGACAGTGCCAGTGTTTTTCAATTCAATCAAACCAAATCACAAAACGCAGTCTCGACATAGAATGAGTTCGCAAATAAAATGCTGATGCTACCAGGTGACTTGAAAATCACATTGAGACAAAGCTTCAATATTCTGAAATGTAGAAGTGTTTCAATTGTTACTGGTAAGTGACCTTGAGAAGGAAATGGCCAATATTTCGGCCAAATTATTACAGGTGGAGTTGATCAAAACTGACATTTCAATAGGAAATGTTCTAGTTCGAAGTCACTGTTTTTTTTTGCTAGACAGTTGACAGGTGTGTCTCCGCCATTTTGGGAATCATTGCCATCTTCAAAAACCCCAGGAAAAACTGCTCAAAACATAGTTGTAGTTGAAAATGTCCAGTACGATTTCTTCGTCGTGAAAAAATTAAAAACCAAAATTGATTTCCTTTTTTTTATTATAAAAATAACAATATTGAAAATAATATAGTCCTATCTGGACAACCTGAGGTTATAGTTTCATTTCGAGGCTGTCAAATATCGAAAGCGTAGCTACCAAAAATAAATAGAAAATAAAATACACACCCAGTGACATAAAAATAGCCTAGAACAAGCATCCTAGACTGAGTTTAAAATAACAGTCACAGAAATCTCAGCCACACGGTCTTATCTTTGGGTCAACAAACGAACCAACTGATATGGCTGCATTTTCTGCTGCAATTGTCATGTTTCTTATCAGTCCCTTGTTGGTAATTCGTGAATCTAAATCAGACAGTGTCGAAATGAATCCAATTCTGATCGTGCATGGCGGCGCTGGGGATATCCCGGATTCCAGAGTTCCAGGTAAAATCCGGGGGCTGAAAAAATCAGTGGAAATAGGCTACGAAGTTCTGGAAAAAGGTGGCAGTGCTTTGGATGCCGTAGAAGCTGCTGTGAGGTGCATGGAAGATGATGAAGTTTTCAACGCTGGTGAGCTTCGAATTGTTTTCGATCATTTCGCACTCACTTCATCGTCGAATAATACGAATTTCATGATGTCAGTGAGGAAAATTGATACTCTTGGAAGTGAATCTGTTCAATAACGTGACACCTTATACAGGGGGAGCCAAAAAACTGCAACAGTGTTGACGTATACGTCAAAAGTTGAAACACCGCCAATATTATTTTTTTTAGGTTATGGATCTGTTCTGAACCTAGATGGAGAAGTTGAAATGGATGCCAGCGTGATGGTAGGCTCGAATCTTCAAGCTGGGGCAGTGACAGTTGTCAAAAACATCAAACACCCCATTAGGTACTCTTCAGATTAATTATTAAAACGATGTCTCGTGACGTCAGTGATCAAATTACCCTCCATTGAGGTTATACTTCCTAATTACCTCGTAAACTCGGTTTTGTGTGTGCGTTATCAAATGTTCCTAGTTGGATTCGATGCAACTCTGACTTTTTCCAGTCTGGCCAGGATGGTCATGGAAAAAACACCTCACCTCTTAGCAGCTGGAGCTGGTGCGAATAAATTTGCTAAAGAACAAGGAGTGCCAACTGTCGCTCCTGGTAGCTTGGTGAGTCAAAGTGCTTTGGAAGCTTTGGAAAAATTCAAGAAGAAAGGTGGTAATCTCACAGAAATAGGACAAAAAGTAAGTGAGAGTTGAAACAGCTGCATGTCTTTGATAGCTGCGGATTTTTTTTTAACAATTTCGAATGTTTATCGATATCAACTCGACGTTATTGTGATTTCTTTGAAAGCTACGTAGAATTTCTGATAGTTACATGACTGTTTCTGATAGCTGCCCTTCGTTTTTTGATAGCTGCGTATTGTTTTTGATACTTTTGACAATTGCTGCACTTCTTTGAACGTTAATTAATGTAAACTCAAAGTTCTTGTGAATTATCTGAAAGCTCTGTGAAATTTTTGATAGCTGCACATTGTTTTTTGATAGCTGCTCTTCGTTTTTTGATAGCTGCGTATTGTTTCTGATATTATTGACAATTGCTGCACATCTTTGAACGTTTATTATCATGACCTCGACGTTCTTGTGAATGTTTTGAAAGCTATGCAAATTTTTTGATAGCTGCATGTTGTTGTTCTGATAGCTACGTCTCGTTTTTTGATAGCTGCGCATTATTTTCGATATTCTTGACAATTCCTACACATCTTCAAACGTTTATTGACATGAACCCGACGTTCTTATGAATTTTCTGAGAGCCACGTGAATGTTTATGATAGCTGCATGCTGTTGTTCTGTCAGCTGCGTCTCATTTTTTTAATGGTTGAATATATAAAAACCGACTGTTCTAATCATTCCTAGAACCCAGGCGACGTTGGCACCGTGGGAGCTGTAGCCCTAGACTCGAAGGGCAACCTAGCAGCTGCCACCTCCACAGGCGGCATCAACGGCAAAATGGTGGGCCGAAGCAGCGACACCAGCCTAATTGGTAGCGGAACTTACGCTGACGACGACTTTGGAGCAGTCTCCACGACTGGGCATGGGGAAACTATTGCCAAATTCTGTTTGGCACACGCCATCGTCAGGGAAATCGAGCAAGGAAAAACAGCTCAAGCAGCTACAGAAGGCAGTCTGAAGAGGATGACAGCGAAGCTGAACAACACAGCAGGTTTGTAGAGATCGAGGTGGGAGTAGATTGAAGCATTGTTTTTTCTTTAATCAATATAAACTCAAAGTTCTTGTGAATTATCTGAAAGTTCTGTGAGATTTTTGATAGCTGCACATTATTTATTGATAGCTGCACATTGTTTTTGGATAGCTGCGCATTGTTTTTGATATTATTGACAATTGTTGCACTTCTCTGAACGTTGATTAAGATAAAATCAAACTTCTTATAAATTATCTGAAAGCTCTTTGAAATTTTTGATAGCTGCACATTGTTTTTTGATAGCTGCGTTTTGATTCTGGTATATTTGACAATCATTACACATTTGTGAACGTTTATTGACATGAACTTGATGTTTTAATGAATTATCTCGAGGCTATATGAAATTTTCGATAGCTGCATGTAATTTTTTTAAAGCTGCGGAATGTTTTTATGATACTTCATCGATATGTTTATCGATATTAACTAAACGTTCTTATGACTTCTTCAAAGGGTACGTGAAATTTCTGACGGTTACGTGAATGTTTTTAATAGCTGCTCTTCGTTTTTTGATAGCTGCGTATTGTTTTTGATATTATTAACAATTGCTGCAAGTTCAGTGAAATTTTTGATAGCTGCACAATGTTTTTTGATAGTTGCGTTTTGATTTTGGTATTTCAATCGAAATGGGAGTAGACTGAGGCATTGTTTTTTTTTTAGGGGCAATCACTTTATCTAAAGATGGGCAGCCAGGGGTATACTTCACCAGCAACAGAATGGCTTGGGCTTATCGAAAAGGGGGCACCCTCAACTATGGGATTGAGCATGGTGAAAACAAAACAGAGACTGTTTAAGGTTTTATGACATAATAATTGCAGTCAGTACAGTAAGCATTGGGAAACGTTTAACTTCCGGTTAGGGGCACAAGCTTCAAGTGGAATGTGAACCGGAAGCTAATCGTTGCTTCGATTGGTCATCTACAGCAGCAAAGTTTCATTGCACTCTACAATGCGTTATCTTTCAACACCAGCTTCCGTTCTCGAGCGCACTCTCCATGCTCCTCCTGTAATTCCACTTGAACTGCTGCCCATTCTGCTCCAGAAGAGGTGCCTGGCCCTTGTGGTTCCTCTTCCTCTCGTTGCGTCGCTGGCTCTCGCTGTCCGTTTCCACGGAAGCCACGCTGTGGGTTTTATGCAACGACAGCCTCAGCGGCTTCTTGGGAGGCACGGGCCTCGGCTTGCTGGGCTCGGAGGCGTAGTCGACGCTGCCAACCCTGCAATCACTGTCGAAGTCCAGAGACTTCACGCTGCGCGAGTCTCCGGCCTTCCTGCAGCCTCTCTCGTGGTTGGCGAAGCCCTGAGGCTTGTCCAGCTCCTCCACGCTCTTGGAGTCGTACTTGGGGCCTATGTGGACCTCCGACCGGAAGTCCAGCACCGAGGTGGACTTCCTGGCGTTGTAGTGCCGCAGGATGTCGGCGTTGTACTGCTGGGAAGCCGTGAGGCACTCCTGGCGATGCTTCTCGTACTGGCTCCTGGTCAAATCGTTCACTATCCTCGTGGCCTTCTTGTAGCTCTGGTCCATCACGTCGCTGGCGTACTCCCTGCCGGAGTTTGGCTTGGCAAACTCCGTGGAGTACCGGTGGTTCCTCCTGTTGAGCCTGCCGACGTGGGGCTCCGCTGCTGAGTTCGTCTCCGAGCTGTAATCCTTCTCCCTGTGATGGTGGTGCTTCCTGTGAGTCAACGCGCTGTTGCTCACCGGGGATTGGGCGCCGCTTCTGGAGGACTTGTGCTTGTGTTTGCTGTGGTTCTTCTGGCAATGGTACTCCGAGGCTGGTAGCTGCGTGTTGGAGATGTTGGACAAGCTGCTCTTCGGTCTCGCGGGGTTTATGTTTATGTGCGTCACGTGGTTGGACTTGGAGATCAGGGAAGCTGAGCTGAGCGCTCTGGGCTCGGGATCAGGCGGCTTCCTGCTGAGCAAATCAGACACCTGCAACAAAACATAGCTTGTTCATTGGATGAGGCTTCGTTGGATCCATCACGCACCTGCTCTTCCAGATAACTTATCCTGTGGCCCAAACGGATGTTGTCTGATCTCAAAACATCCTTGGCTTTCTGGGCTTCTTCTGCTTTCTCCCTGAAGCTCTCCAGCTCGGTTCGGAGAGCTTGCGTTTCCTTGGTGGTGCAGTTGGAGATGATCACTGGGTCCTGCTGGGTTATCTTCCGCAAGAGGACCAATTGGGCTGGATCTGGTGCTGCTGCCAACAGCCTGGACAGATCCTCGCGGTTGCGATTCAAGACGATTTTTCCATTGACCTCGATCAACCTGTTGATCAAAATGGTGAAGGTCAACTGGGGCCTCAGTTGTACTGACAATGAAAGCGTCTTCACTTCACTTGTACATCTTTTTATTTTTGTTTTGATGTTCCTGGATGAGTTGCAATGTTTTTTTTTTTTATGAAGCATGATGTGTAATTTGAAGGTGAATGATTACATACCCACCTAATCAAGATTGCGTATATTCTCATCGTAATTAAAACGCACTGTATTGTCCGTTACGTACTTCCTAATCAATCTGCCTCATTGAAAAGAACAATAGTGCCTATTCATTTGAGTTTTGTTCCCTAGATTGCTTCCCAAATAATTCATGGTGCGAAGCAAGGTAATGACAGATAATGCTGTAAACGTGTAGGAAATCAGTATTGTTGTAAAATCCTTGTAAACACCGAGAGAGAATAATCATAGTTCTTCCATGATATTCGTGGGATTCAACAGTTGCGAAAGAATTTACGCAATTTGCTCAACAAGTTGAAGTTGCATCGTATCCAAACAAAGTAATCGTTGAATTGAGACAGGTGACTTGTGACAGCTGTCAGGATATGCGCAGTTGCCACCACTCGCTTCTAGCAGCGATTCTCCGAAAAAAACACTGTTTAGAAATCATATGAAATGAAATATTGATTTGGCAACATTGTGAAACCTGCCAATTACAATCCCAATACTTATTTTTCCCCTCATGGTACTGAAGGTACCCAAAAGTGTCACATGGTTCCCACTCAATGGACTTTATTTGATCCCTTATCGAATATAAAACATCGTCGAGACAAATTATAGTACCTTTAAAAATACTACAGGTGTGTTTTATTCAGGAGACACGGTTGGTAGACTACGCCACCATTATTTCCATTCTCATAATGGTTTTCCGGTTGTTTTTTTTGTACCTACTTCTACACGTTGATATACAACAACGATTGTCATTCTGAAGGTCAAATTAAATGAAATACGATGGAAGTTTTCGAATCATTCAACACCAATCTGTGGTCTGCCCTATTGGAAATCTAGTGGGGTTAGATCTGGAGGTGTAGCTGGCCACAGTTGCCTCATACATTCTAGGTAACTCTTGGGAATATGCTTCATAACTCTACCGCGAGTTCTTTGATCGACTTTAATTAAATCACACTGTGGATTAGATAATAACGCTACACCTAGCTCTTGTTTTTTTTTCCGTAATTCTAGATGAAGATCTCATGAAGGAACGTGAGATTATTCAACGCGAAATATCGCGTAACACTTTTTTGTGATGCCTTTGGGTGATTTAGTAATTATTCATTCGATACTCTTGAGACTCTCGACTTACTCGAGATAGTTGGGATTCCTCCTTTTACGTGATCGTTTTCGACATGTACAGGGTGTGAAAGTGAACCGAAGCAATCCGAACCAAATAAAAAGACTTTCCAGAGCCTCCAGATCCAAATTTATTGGCAATTCCAGGTAATGTGAATGAGATAGAGGACCTAATATAGCTCCCTGTGGTACACGAAGACACTTTTTGTGAAACTAAAGCGATATTAAATGAAGTTTGACTCACCTGTCACCCTTGCGAAGATTAGTTTCTTCAGCAGCCCAATCGATGTAGAGGCCAGCTACAGAATCCTTCTCCCCAGCAACGAATTTTGGACTTTTAGGGTCGTATTCAAGCTCCACAGCTTGCAGTATCACGTGTTCATTACCCTCAACACAACTGAAACAGAAGCTGTTATTCTGGTACTATAATTTAACAGAGTTTCACGTTGGCATACCTGTACAGCGTGTGCGAGTCAGCTGAAGCTTTGTTCGATTCTTCTATGCAGAGCTGAAGAGCTCTGGTTTCTTCTAAAAGCGTTAGAAGATTGAGCTCTTCCCTCCCGAGCTGGTACTCCAGCTCAGCCTGCTGAATCCGAACGTCGATGTTGCTGCAAAAGAAACAGTTGTAAACTCCACCCGCTGAGGTCTTTGCGCAGCCTACTCTGTGATATCCAACCGCTCCAAAGCCATCTTCAGATTCTTAATCGCCAGTCTCTTGTTATCGACATCAACCTTCAGCCTGCTGAGTCGATCCTCAGCCTGTTTCTTCTCGACCTCGCTCAGCTCCTTGTTGTTGTTTTTATTGTTACTGCTTCGCAGGGCGTGCAGTCTGAGTCCGGGGATCAGCTGGCCCTTCAAGGTCTGTATGATGTTTTCTTTGTCCCGCAAGGTGTTCCTCAGGTTCTCCAGCTCTTTGACCACTAGTTCCTTGGGGATAGTGCGAATGGAGGCACCTGTGAGGCTGCCATTTTTCTTTCGTCTGGGGGTGCTCGAAAGGGATACTTCTATGCTAGCCATCTGGAAGGATTGGGGAATTTGGTAGGGTCAGGAGCTCATTGATATACTCCCAGATGAGTCTGGACTTTGTGAGGTTTGTCTACCAAGCACCCAGAAGCGTTTCTTTTTCGAAAAGGGGCCTCAACCAGGCTACATGCCACACCCTTTGGGAAATGACACAGGAGCACCATTTCTTTTTCAGTTCAACTTTCAAGTTGACAACGTCGTTGAAAAACGTTGACACACATATTGGCCGATATCCATCAATTCCAACACGTATGGGGCTCGATGAAAACCGGTTTATTTTTAATGAATGCACCCCTGGAGTATGCAAACTAAGTTCAAGCCCCTGTACAACATTGGTGTGTTCTTTGAATGGATGGACGCTTTTATGATATCAGCTTTTTATTTCCATGTGATTACTTGGAATTTTATGGGGTTAGTAACTTATATACTAAGTGTTATTGAGAAAGTGTGTGTGGATTTTATGACGAGTCTAGGAGTTGAGGTTAAGTGTCTATAAATCCTGAAGATTCATGAATTTTACTATTATATAAAAGTGTGACCGCTTGCTATATCGATAAGAAACTATAAACGTACATCTGATACATAACACTTTGTAAGGATGGAATATTTTGCTTACTTTTGCTTCTAGAGTTTCCAGTTGAGCCATTCTAGGTTGTGTTAGAGTTGGTTGTAATGTCGTCTGGAAAAAAAGAAGAACACAATCTTGAAAATCACTCAAAATCGGATCATTCTATATTCAGTATATGAGGTGTTCGTTAAAAACATGCTGATATTTGAAGCAGTTCTTTTTTCACACATTATGAGAAAAAAACTTCCTATAAACCTATGCCCTGAAAAACTGATTTCATTTCAAACTTTCATCACCCTGTTTCTCAAAATTTAAGACGTTTAGAACATACGTTCAAATACTAGCATGTCTTTTAGGAACACCATGCCTAAATAATGCTCTAATTTTCGTTCCTAAAACTTGGTACAAAGAGATCGATACTTTTATAGTGGGTGCCAGACTAGACGTAACCCGTTTAATCAGGAATACATCCCTAGGGATATTATAAATGTTTAATTTCCCTTGACGTTAACTCTCTCATGATCAATATCGGTGAATAATCACTGAGGTCGTATTCATCTTCATAATCAACGATGATATAAGCAAGGTGGAGACCTCAAAGCAAAAAGGCATTCAGGGTTGAAAAAAGGGCATGGATTCATCATGATTTTTCTAGAATAAAGTAAAATGTGGTTTTTTCGAACTTGTGCAGGGCATCCAAATCAAAAATACTGCACAGAGGAAGCCTTCCTAGTTGTACAAAGTTAACCATGTCACGCAATCACATCTGGAAAAAGTATTCTCCTGATGCATTGTCTTCCATCGAAAAAGCTTCCGTTTCTGAATTTCCCAGCATTCTTCCATGCACTACCTTCCGCGTATCGTCTTACGGTTACGGATATTCCGCATTGAATCACGTAGACTCACTTTTTGTTTTCACCAAAGTGCCCTTCATCCAGTTTCCTCCAGAATCGCATGTAATTAGTGGAACAAACTCTTTCAGTGTGTAGCAAATGTTTTCCTTCACTTTTTTATCGCTGGTTCGATGATACCGAGTGTTGAAAGCAACATCAATTAGTGCGAAAACGAGGAAGAATTGTTTTTTGCGAGTCATTCAAAGTGCTCCTGAATTTATCCTTCGATTCTTGTCAAATAATTTAGAAATGCAACACCAAGAAACTCTGAAAACAGGCTTGGATTAAGGTCAAATCAAGGACGAGTACAGGTTAAGCTAATGTTAAAGTGAAATGAAGCTAAAATTCAGTGGATTATGAAACATTTTCAGTCAAAGTAACTGAATCTAAAACAATAGCAAGTCATCGACTATGTAATATCGATGTTACGTGGTATATTATGATATTATATTTCATAAATGTATGTAATACAGTCGTAGACTTTTCAATGATGAGTAAATTTCTATTCTATTCTATTCTATTCTTTCTATTCTATTCTTTCTATTATATTCTTTCTATTCTATTCTTTCTATTCTATTCTTTCTATTCTATTCTTTCTATTCTTTCTATTCTATTCTTTCTATTCTATTCTTTCTATTCTATTCTTTCTATTCTATTCTATTCTTTCTATTCTATTCTTTCTATTCTATTCTTTCTATTCTATTCTTTCTATTCTATTCTTTCTATTCTATTCTTTCTATTCTATTCTTTCTATTCTATTCTTTCTATTCTATTCTATTCTATTCTATTCTATTCTATTCTATTCTATTCTTTCTATTCTATTCTTTCTATTCTATTCTATTCTATTCTTTCTATTCTATTATTTCTATTCTATTCTTTCTATTCTATTCTTTCTATTCTATTCTTTTTATTCTATTCTTTCTATTCTATTGTTTAAATAAATATCGCTATCAAGTCCCGTGACAAAAAAATTCAGCATAAATAACAGCCAAATCAATTTTTACTCAGCGTTTAGATTCGGTATTCATTGTTCAGATTTAATATAAAAAAACAACCATTGTTATATAAACAATGTATAATGATTGAAACTTCATGTCAACTGTCATTTCAGAATAATTTACATGGTCTTGTAGCCCAGCCAAACCTGCCATCAGTTAAGATATTGTCATTTGTTTGTAGTGTTCCTGTCAGAAAAATAGTTTTTGATTTTTTTTCTTTCTTTTCGTGGTGCTTCATTTGTTTTCCAACACCTCCTCAGATGTGGGAAAAACTGTGACTAAAATGATGAACTAATTAGGGTTCATTCAATTAGTTGTTAGTGAGACAATTCTGATATGAACTCGTAGGAATTTTATTGGTCCTTGAGAAGTATTAAATCATAATCGATTCAAATGTATTCAAATTCGAATCGCATTAGCATATTGGGTCAGAGTGGCTTGGATAGGCGCCGATAGTCATGTGACTGAGTTCGTTTGTTTTTGTTTCGTTGGAGGGACAACGCGAGTAAGACAAGTGACATTTGTCGAGCTGATTTTTCTTATGAGGGATAACATGACTGAAGCATTGTTCAGAAACAAAAAAAGAACATAAGTGGTTGAATAGCATGAGTGTTGTTCAATAAAGGGGCTAAAAATAATCAAACAATCATTTGAAATTGAAAATATATATGGTTGGGTCCTTCATTTCCCAATACATTTGACATCACTCCATCGACTTTTTACCATTACTCGACTGCGATGTAGAGACTACAGACCAATTTGTTGTGATTACACGTCATGTAACAAGGTGTTGCTATAAATACTCGACGCCATATCGAGAGGAAGCATTGGATATTGCAAAGACACAAATTCCCAACGAGGAAATGAAAAACTAGACAGCAATACTGTAACGGCAAGCAATAAGGTGCAGTGTGTCAATATTGAGTAACGAGGATGAAGACCAAATGTAATGAAGGAACTTAAATTATATCCTCAATTCCAATTCCTCGCGGAATTCCTTGTTAGACAGTACTTATTTGGAGTCAACTCGATGCAACAAAGACAGTTGTTTTGTTCCTCTTCTAGGCCTACTAGGTCACCGCATCTAACACCAAAGGAACTTCTCTATTAGAGCAAAGCTACAACAGCCAACCAGAAGATATTCTCTGGGAATTTTTGTGGGTTCCAAAGTTGACGAGTTTTTGCATGACTTGGTGCCACAGCTCCGACTGTGAAAACGTCATTAAGTGGATGAAGATTCCAGCCCCAATATTCGTTAGTTTCTTGAAGAGACCAATGACTGGAAGACGTATTTTACATTCTTAAGAACGTATTCAGAAGATAATTTGTTCAAAAATTCTATACTAGTGCATTCTTTTTAAAATGAATCGATGCGTTTCAGTTGAAACAGTCTTAGTATCGAAAATCTAGATCAATGAGATCGATTAATATGCTCGACTTTGCAGTTGGTACTCATCGTTGTAAAAATAATGGACTCACTTTTGAAGAACCTGTTTTCACAGCTTTCTAAGTGAATTTAAATTAAATTCAATTCAAGACAATAATGTCACGAAATGTTCTAAAACCAAAAGAAAATGATATAAATAGAGGATCGGGAATGGTTCAGAAATAGAGTTGAATGATTTTTTTTTGTTGATCTCTGTCTCGATTGTTTTTAAGGCAAACCAGCAACGAATCAAAACTTCTATAATTCCACGTGATTATTCAAATCCAATCTCTAATTGCTATACGAAGTAGAATTATTGGACACACCCCACGTAAATAAAATCACCTCTGTTAAAGAGTTGTAAAAACTGTAGTGAAATATCACAATAGACCATTACCATGCCTTACAAACCAGTTTAATTTCATCTTCATCATTCGTCAGACCCGCCCAAACAACAACAGCCCGAAATTAGCCATCGAAGAACATGCGGAGCAATTTTAAAAACGCCAGTCACGCGTCCTGAAAAATTCCAAACTAGTCTGATGTCTGGCGCAACCACATTTTCGATTGTTTGAATATTATCAAACTCCTGCACCGAGTTTGATTCACTTTTATTCAATTTTTCGCATCAGTAGTATACCTGCAACCCCTAGGAGGGAGCTAGTTGGGCAAGAAAGCTGTGACAGCTCGCCAGCAGTTGCAGTGTTGCCGGTTGTTTAATTTTTCAGCAGTACCCCGAAAGAGAAAGTTAGGTTAAGTGCATCATATTTTTTTTTATAAATTGTCTCGATTTATGGAATGTGATAAAACACTCACCGAAGACAATGATTTCTGCTGGTTCAAATTCGTAAGCTGTCTGCCAGATCTGAAGCTTCCAGATATTGAACTGTGTTCCGAAGACTTCATCACCACATCTCCATCGGCATTGTTTCTCTGAAAACAAATCGACGCCGTTAAGAAACAAGTTGGATTTGGAAAATGTCGTTTCTTGGAGCTCCTTTTCGAACATGATCTTCCTGCTACTCGAGCTTAGATCAATTGGGGTCGTTTGTGGCTGTGAAGAAGGCCAAGTGTCTCGGTTTTTCATCGCCAAGTAAACTTTGAAAAAACTCGCCTACGAAGATGCTGGGGAAGTATTCATAATGTTTTTTCTGTCGTCATTTTCAATTTCCAGAAGTGCCCAGGAGACTGGTCACCCTGTATAGTCTGGCGCAGTCGTTTGGATCGAAAAACAAACGAGATTTGATGTGGAAAATCGTAACGAGTACTGAGCTCAGTTGAATTTGATTTTATTTTAACCTTATTAGAGCTGTTGAATCAGACTAACAAATCACGACCAAATCCTCCATAAATATCGCCAATGCAAGCAAGCACAGGTGTTTAGCGATATTGTTATTCCGAAGTTGTAGACTTTTTTGCAGAATAATCAACGAAGCAACGTCTGCTTTTAGAGAGTGACTTCAAGCGGAACCAGAAAATGCTTTCGTTGTTACATATACGAGGTTAGTCTGTGGGTTTTATTTTTTTTTTTCCAACAAATGCACAATATGATAAAGACTGAAACTTGTATTATAATCGAATCTATAATCACCAACTCCCTATAAATCGAAATTTGTGCGGGGTGAAAAAGGGTGAGCCCTACAGTTTATAGTGGAATCCGAACCACTTCGGGGGAACGAATATACCGGTAGGATTACTATCGAAATCTTCACCTTGCTTTGACTGGACAACGGATTGATACAGGAAACTGATATCTGGTTCATTCGACAGTAAATCATTTATAGACACGTTCCTGATTGGTCTGAATGCCAGGCCAATCTAAATCGACAATTGGGTATCATCGATGCGAATCTCTCATTAAATGAGCAACGTGTATCTATCAAAACGGTACGTTGCCTAAACGTTATCATTAGGTAGTGATGATGCTACAGTAGATGTAACAGTTCTCAATAGAGCTCTCTAGAAAACAAGAAGAAGAATAGTGCGATAAGAATATGCACAGAAGGAAAACATTCCATCGAGTATATTTGTTGTTAAAAATCGTTTACCAACTTTGAATGAAAGATAACTCTCGTCAGAAACTTGAAAAATATCATTCGCTATTATTAATCACCCTGTATGATTGTCCGCAGTCTCTATGTCCGAATTCTCGTCTCAAAGTAACAAAAAACTTCACAACTCAACACAAACATTGCCTAGTCATCGAAACTGCCATTTGTAATTTCGGTTGTTCCACAAGGATCCAATGTGGGGCCTATTTCGTTTCTGGTTTATGTTCTCTTCTCTGACACTGTTTTTTCATCGAAAACGTCTAGATACAGTTGAATTCAGAGTAAAACGAATGATCGTACGACCAAATGGGTTTATTAGGTTCGTCCGTTCACCATGAAAGATCGTTACATTTTTTAGTTCAACGTGATTGAGGTTATGTGTGCTGGCTTCTTGATTCTTAGAATCAGAACAGTTACATGGTTACATCATACGAGGCACGCTATCCTATTATATCATCTAGAAGTGACACTTCTTCAGATCTCTCTAGAAGAATTCTCATTTGATAGACAAACTAACCTCACTTTTTGACCACACTGGTATGTGGAGTCTCAGGAGATAAAGAGTGTTTTATTCAAGTCGTAACAACAACCTTGAACGGGTCGCTAACCGAGTAGATTCGTCTGCTCTTCTTCTTCTTCTTCTTCTTCAGGCGTCACACAGTCACAGTTCAAAGTTCACGTGGTTCGTGTAGCTTTCGAAGATGCTATTGAAGTTTAGATCGTATGTGTCTTGAGTTGCTTGTGTACTGCGCTTATATAAGTTTCACTTGTATGCTTGTTGAGATTTTGAACCACCAAATTCAGGATCCGTGAGAGCTAAAAATCGTAGAACTAGTGCTAAATTCAGCCCCATGGTGCTAAGAAAGTAACACGGACTCATGAATCAATATTGATTAGTCTCAACTTGAACAGAAGGCTGTTTTTTTGAATAACTACCAATCACGTCGAGATCTGCCCTTCCGATGAGGAATTGCAGGCAATTTATCATCTGTCATCTCGAACCTCTAATTACAAACAACTATAGCTTTCATTTGAAAACCATTCATCAATGGGAAGTGTAATTAAATTTGATTTTTAGCCCCATGCAGATGATGCATTACACTTCTTAAGCTGTGTTATTGGAAATGTCGTGGAAAAAAAAATAAGAATAGGTGTACAGTGTTGCCGCTCACGCCAAAAAGTAGGATTATCTAAGAGTTTTTAATGAGGAATCGAATTTTTCAATCTGTTATATCTTTCTTGAATTATTGTTCGGTAATTTACACTTCGATGATTTTTCAGTAAAAAAAAAATGGTTCCCTATATTGATTTTTGTTTCATACGTGATAATGAATACCCTGTATAATAAAAGCTGACGTTCTTTCATAAAATAATGACAGATACAATCTCTTTAGTACTCTACACTACATCGTAGCCATTACTCTGTTTTTTATCTGATATCTGAACACGGTTAGTCAAGATACGTTCAGTCAGAAATCAATTGGACGGGTACCCTGTACAAGATAACGATTTTCCCGACGATTTATCAAGTCATCCTCTGCCGTTTCGATCATTTGTTTTTCGCACTACGCCACCTATCCATCATGAAGTTATCGTTTTTGTGATCTAGGAAGTCTAATTGGTATTTGGAGGTTAACGTATAACGCCCAGTGTATTTCCGGGACAGGAAACAATGCTGGCGTCTATGCTAATTCAGTTGGGTGCCAGTTAATGGGCGAAAAATTATCAAAAATCCCGCTAAGTTTGACAGACGTGAAAGCTAACGATTTTAACGATACGACCGCGGCGCCATCTCGGAACGATTCAACAAAGTGCCCTCTTTGTATTACATCGCCTGAAAGAGAGTTAATAAAGAAAAGACCTAATGAAACCTTAATAATGACAGCTCAATTTTTGACAGCTTCCTTGAAAAAAAAAACGCGGAAAATCATTCCCTTTTTCCGTACACGTATAATTACGTTGGAGAAGTTGATGAGAAAAAGTCGAGCATCCATTAAACATCTGCCTACCAAAGTCACGGACCACTTGATGCGACCGTTAGAGCAAAAGAGACCTTTAACAGGGAACAATGACTTCGTAATATACGATGAGGTGTGCAGGGAAGGGTCGGAATTTCAAGGGATGAAGTGCGTTGACCCACTTGGACGCGTGTATACAGGGTGATTTCCATGGGAGTGTTTATTTTTTAAATGTTTTTTGGGTCTCAGATAATAAATTCATTAAAATATTTGAAATGTCATGATTGTTTCATTCATTGTGTGATAAATTCATCAATCAGATTTTGCAAAAAAAACAAATGCAGCACTGTTGTGTCAATTAAAGTGACAGGTGACAATCAAACTGGCTCTTTCCATGCTTTTGGTTCCGTTTTTTTAAGTAGGGAACCTTTGGCAGCCCCATTGATTCCAAAAACTCTCAAATTCACACTAGAAAAAGCACGATTTTTGTATCCAGCCAGCATATTCTCCAAACACGACCCCAATTGAGCTTAGCCACGAATGTAGGGAATTATTTGAAGTGGGTTAGAAATGAGCTACTGAAAAGTTACTCTTGAATAAACCTTGTACATAAATTTCTTGTTTTAATTACAATTCCTGAATCGATGTTGTTGATTTTATTTGAAACCTGCAATCAAATTGTGAAAGTGTTACGATAGAAAATAGTAATTTGTACAATCAATGAAGTAACTAGCTATTATTGATGTAAGAAAATTCATAACTATCGTATACATTGGGTAGATAATAAAATAACAACAAAATCTGAGTTTGCACTATTTTTTTTTCGCATATACTAAAGTGTCATCAAATTCTAGAATTCACGATGCTCTGTAGTGTATTTGCTACTGAAAAAATTGAAACTGAAGATATAGAATTCATCAATGAAAAGCCACCAAGTTCCCCTGATTTGAGAACACCTGATCACCTATGGGGTTCTTCAAAATAAAAATACAGGGTGTTTCATTAACATGGTAAAAAAATAAAAGAGAGAGTAGAGAGGATCAAAAACAAATTGGAAATTTAATTGGAAGGTGAACGTAATATATTGAGGAGTTATTTTTTCAAAAAAAAAATACTGCTGACTGAAAAAACTGAAAACACACTTTTCGCAAATTTGCTAATTTCACTGAGAAGTAAAAACGTATTATGAACACATTGCCTTTCTCATTGTTCGGTTGATGAATTGAAAAAGACGATTCTCTCGCATAGATTGAAACAGGCAACGTCCCAGAAACGGGCCCTTGGGGCACACCGAGCTCGTGCGAAGCACATTAATCATTTTCCATCCGCAATATTTCAAACCATCCCAGCCAGGCAGTCATTAGATTTAGCTGTGCGAGACAGCGTGGGCGAATAGACAATATACAATAATATACCACAGTTAATAATGATATTTCCATCTTGATACGAAGTCATTTTTAGCAGGATGACTTGAATAGCTAGTTGCGTGTTCTGGGAGGTTTAATCAACGAAGCTATGGTGGAAGATAAATCATGGGATTCATGCCTTAGTGCAGTAAGGAAGGATTAAGCTCGGGTGTGTACTGGGTGTTGATAAAAAACGTTGTAGTCTCAAATAACTTGTAGTGTGTTGAATAAAAATAAAATATTTGTTGGCTTGAAGCTTTGGAACACTTGGTATATTATTATCATTGCATTGACAGTTTATCTCAGGTTGATGACGTTTTCAATTGGAACTTTCATATAATTAGTTCATTAATCAATCAATGAGTTTTTTGCGATAATTATTTCCGTTTGATTACGTTGGAATTAATAAATGCATTTTCAGTATCTACAAATGAGTTTTCAGTTCAGTAATTCATCAACTTCGTCATGAAGAATTAATTAAATATGTGTTTATTTGTGTAGGTGTGATGTTTCAGCTTGTATGAATCTATATCATTATTATTCATTATTCTGGCTTTATTTATAGCCTGGATAAACAATCATTAACTGACCTTAGTAGGTATAGTTACACATTTTCACAACAGTAATTATTTGAAAAACATATTCATGCTTATATTTCATTAAATATACGAGTCCCTTATTTCATTTCGTTATAATTTTTCAAATCGTCATTCGCATAATTGATATCACGCAAACCTTCGTTCAATTTCAGGGGATTAACTATTGGAAGAGGGGTTCCTCAAGGCACCGTTACTGGGCCCTTTTTATTTTAATATATATTTTACTGATTTAAAGTTTGTTTACCTCTTGAGCTCCAACAGCTGATTTATCCTGGTGTAAAAAATCCACAAGCACTTATAAACACCCACTAAAATCCTAATGTTGGAACTGATTTTCCAAAATTTTGAAAAAGTTTGAAGAAAATTACGCACTCGCTGATTGTATTTTTTCGCGCATTCTCGATACGCGCTGCTCGAGCTCAAAATATACACTGCTCGCTTTTCGTGTGCCGAACATTCTTACCTGTTGGGATGCACTCAAGCCATGTTGCCAAGTCGTCCCAAAAATCCCCAGATTCGATACAATAGGAAAGATACAGGAGAACGAATTTCACTGCCTCTCAGACATTTTTTTGATATTTTGCTTGGAATATACCCCCTTTTGGATTGTTTTCGAAAAATTTCAAGTCGTCGTGAAGTCTTTAATGTTCGTATGGAGACTTCCAGAGCATCGACATTGGCTTTTCATGGGTTTTTTCGTTGGGAATAGGGATTTTTTGGGGATTTTCGTAGGTTTTTGTTACTTTTTGGGTATTTTGGAATTTTCAACACGAAATATCTCGAAAACTATATTAGATTAGATAGATTAGATTATAACTAGATTAGAATTCTTGAAATTTTTCGAAAAATCGAACTTTTGAAACAATTCAAACTCGTCGTAGAGTCTCCAATGTTCGAATGAAAGTTTGAGCCGTTGATCTTGGAAGAATATTTCGTATATTGACGTGGCAACGTCGCTTAAAGTCTGTTACAGTTCACGAATGCGTGAGGATATATAAAACAAAAGAGTCTGACTTCAGTGAATAAATTAAGCAGACTAACCACATTGCTTTTTACAGTTCCAGACATTCATATTCCTGCTTCCAGAAAACTAGAATTCCTCAAAAAAATAATAATTCATTTCCACACCATGTATGTGGAAATCAAAACCTATTAAACGTTTGACACATGTCAGTAGCATGTTTGTACTTCACGTGGACGCATTTTTTGTTATAGTAAAATCTCTACTCAATGAGTATTCCTGAAGTCAATACGCCCAATAAATTCAAAATTCACAGAATGCTCATTCACTGGAAATCCCTCTTGGGTTTTGGGCTAGCTTTCTGGCTGCTTTTGTGTCTCAACGACTTGTTAGGTGGTAAAAATCATGGATATCACATGGAAGGTGAGTTCACAATGTTTTCCTCTTTTTTCTGCAGCCATTTTGTTTCAGAACATGAGACTGCGCCAGTTTTTACAGAAAGCAACACGCAAGCCCAAGACTGGGTTGCCAACGTTTCAAAATTTGGGATATCAATGGTGGTTTGGAACATGGCCACTTTTATTTTCTCGCTCATCTCTTGCTACATCTTCAAAACCTTAGGCTGGGCAATCTGGAGGTACATCTGTGGTTCTAGGTAAGAAAAAACAGTCAACCCCCCAATCCAAACGAAGCTTAAGAGCTTCCTCCCCCAGACTCCCTTCTGAGACCTCAATAAAAGAGCTGCTGAACTCCTCCAGCCTCAGCAAAATCCCAGTGATCGTCAAATCCAGCTCTCGCTCCTCCGACACCGACCTCAAAATGAAACCGAGAGTCTACTCGGACGCCAGCTGCCCCAACCTGCTCCCCAAGCGGACCCCCAGCAACATGTCGCAGCTTTGCACCATCCCCAAGTGTCAAACTTTGTTCAAAAACAACAAACTCTTCTCGCCTACGCTGGAGGAGAATCAGAAGCTGAACAAACACCTGGAGGTCCAGTGCGCGAAGCTG
This sequence comes from Plagiodera versicolora, assembly GCA_037013635.1. NCBI lineage: Eukaryota > Metazoa > Arthropoda > Insecta > Coleoptera > Chrysomelidae > Plagiodera > Plagiodera versicolora. Next base: position 927,333 of record CM072992.1, read on the forward strand.
AGAGACGAGATGGCGAAGCTCCAAGCTAGCTTCCTGAAGGAGCGCTCCATAATGTCCAGGAAACTGGAGAACATCGGCAAGGAGAAGAAGGAGCTGTCGAAGCAGCTGTGCGTGGGGCAGAAGGAAAGCAGAGCTGCCAAGCAGCAAATCGAGGAGCTGCTGCAGGAGAAGGTGAGCTGGGGAGTGCGGCAGCCGCAGCTGTAACATTGGCTTTGCAGGGTGTGCTGATCAAGAAGCTCGAGAATGCTACCAAGGAGTTCAAGTCTAACATCAAGACGAAGAAGTATGCGTTGGCGAAGCTCGAAGAAGCCACTGCTAACGTTGAGAACTTGAAGCTGCAGCTGCAGCAGGTCAGCAGGGACAAGGAGATATTGGAGAATAAGCTGAAAGTGCTGGGGAGCGAGTACGAGAAGCTCCAGGAGCGATTTATTATGTCCAATCAGAGCAGCTTCGGTGGGAACCAAGAACATGCAGCTGAGAGGGATATGAGCGCGATTAAAGAACGAGAAACTTGTAACGACAGTAACAAAGCAACGAATGCAAAAGTAGCTGAATGACTAGTAGGAAATGGTTGCCTGATTCCAATTATTTCAGGCCCCATCGCTGGTGTCTCAGACAGACATCGATATGAATACGATCCAGGTGAAGATAAAGCAGCTGGAGAAGAATCTGGAGAGCCTCAACAAGGCTGATCCAAGTTGCAATGAGGCACAAAGAACTGAAGTTGGTATGCAATGATAACTTCAACACCAAGCTAATGATTTGTTCCGAACTTGCAGTCTGAGATCAGTTTACTGACCAACAGCTCTGAGACAGTGCGAAGAACAGACGAAGACACTGATTACTCTGAGTATTACTTCCCAAGTCCCAGGATAAGGTTCTGGGGAGGCAGAGCTGGTGACATGGTAATGTGACTGAAGCTGCCAAGCCTGAAGCTTCGCTTATTCCTCATTGTTCCAGATACAAACGCTGGCGAGGGGAATGAACGAAAAGGTGCGGCTTCTGGACAATATCAGAGAGAAATGCGAGACAGAAATCGACGAATACTCTTCCCAAGAGTCCCTGGATGAGTCCAGGAACCCAACCAGGATGGTCAGTAGCTCAGTGGCTTTCCAGAATTTCCTCAAGTGTCTACAACCGGATGCGAGGAGAAATTTCGAGTCCCAAAGCAGCTTGGATTTCTGAGTGTCAACACGTGCAGCTGAATAAATTTACGTTGTAGTTTTATTGAACCACTTTACAGAACTGCGAGTCGAAATACAGGGGGATTCGCTTCTCCCTTATGATTGTTCTGTGCTTCTCACATTCACTTCTCCACAGAGCAATTTTGTCCTTGAAGCTGCGCTTCTTCCTCAGACACCTGCACTCCTTCGTCGTTTCTTCAGGGGCGGTTTCAGATTTGGTTTTCTTGGTGCTTATAGGAGCTTCTCCCAAGAAGTGCTCATCGATGACTTCTCTGAGAGCTCCTCCTTCATGTTCTCCGGAGAAATGATGGGACAAACCGGCCAAAAACGCACTGGTACTGTCATTGTCGAGCATCTGCCTGAACACTCTGAAGGTGGAATAAAGCGGCTCTCTCTCGAAGCTGGTTCTGTATTTCGTCAAACACATTTCCTCGCCAACCAGGGAGGTGTTGATGAACTTCTCATACAAACTCTCGAAGTGTTGCTTCCTGATGTCCAGGACAGTGAGTTCAGGCTTGGTGGTGTCTGAAGCTGCAACCACTTCAGCTTCGATGTCAGCCTCGGCACGGTCTCTGAGGGCACTCACCATGTTTTCGTCCAGGAAATGCTCACCGGAGAAGGTTCTGTTCACCACGAACAATTTTTTGTACGCGTTGTTTTTGTAGTGGTTACAACCAGCCTTGTTCAAGGGTCCACTGAAATAGCACTTGCTCCTCTTGGTATTCCCCCCAAAGTCCACGTAAAAGTGTTTGTCGTAGCTGTCCTGAGCATGCAGGAACTCAGCTTCGGGATCGAAATCCTTTGCAGCGAAGGGGCGGATATCGAAGCTGCAACAGTAGTTCAAATGGCACTGCGTGCAGAGTTTCTCCAAAGTGACTTTTCCACAGTCCACCCTGCTGACTACGTCTTCCCCAAGCCTGAGCTCCATGTCATCTGTCGCGTTCCTCTCCAGAGTAGCACCTTTGAAATGCAGACCCAGCTTGTCCCCGGCGTCGTAGGTGACTCTAACGTACTCGGGGTGCTCGTAGGAGAAGTCCAAGGAGACGAAGACGTAGCCGTCCACCAGCTCTTTGCAGACTCGAATGGAGGTGGAGATTTTGGTTCCGTCAGCGAACCTCACAGCTTGGTTACCGTTTTTCTCAAAGAGGGACTTAAAACCGTCGTCCCTCTCGAAGTAAATCTCCTCAGCCACGAAATCCTGCTCTGAGGTGGTGTAAAACACCTTCCTCTGGGTGATTTTGTTGCCTTTCAGGGTGGTAACCTTGCCGTCGAAGCTGAGGAGGACCGTCTTCAAGTAGGGCACTTTGTTGCTATCCAAAACAGCTGCAAGGTCCTTGTTGATGACGTAGCCCTTTTTGGTTCTGTAGATGTCTCGTCTGCTGATGTAGCATTTATCCTTGGCAGCTGCGTTCTTCATCAGCTTGTTCAGCTTCTTGCGGTAGTCGTCGAAGCTCTTGCAGTGACAGCGCTTGAGGTTCGACTCCCTGATAGCTGGGTCCTCGCAGTTGGGTTTTTGGAAGGTTATACTGTCCCCATTGGATTTCATGACTGTGATGGTGCCATCGATTCTTTTGACTAGGACTCGCCCATCTCTGGTGAAGAGTCTGAATTCTTCGACTCGCCTCTCGTCTGACACGAATTCCTGTTTGATTTCAACCAAATCTCCTCTTACATTCGAGGGATAGCAAGTGATGTACAGTCCGTTTGGTAGGCAAACGCGAAAGTCAAGTGCCTTTCTGAGTTTCACTCCACTGTTCTCCCCGGAGCTCAGGAATCTTTTGGTGTGACACTCAGGAGACGCTTCCTTCTTTGTATTATGCAACAGCCTCCTCAAAACACTGGTCAGAGGTACCTCAGTTCTAGGGAACCGCTCAGAGAAGTAGGTCAGATTGTTCCTGATCTTGTAAACAGTGCTCCCATCCATGACAGCTAGCTTCAAGCTGTCAAAAACGTTGCTGATGTCTTCATCTGGCAAATCTCCTACCTGTGCATCACCCAAGAGCTCCAGCTCAGCTTCAAACTCAGCTTTATTCAGCTTGATCACTTTCTGGTGCGTAGCTGCTTCCAGCCAATCCATGTCGTCTTCAGGCTCTGCAACTGCTTCCCCAGCAGCAGCAGCAGCTTCAGGACTTGGTGCTGGTGGTGTGGTTGGTTTCAGCTTCTGCTGTTGCTCCTGCAGAGTGAACGTCACAATGGTCCCGTCCTCCAATCTCCAGTGGAAGGAGTAGTCTTGATCCAGCATGGCTTTGCTAGAGTGCAACACCAGCTGGTGCCCTTTGCAAGCCAAGCTGACCGTGCACTTGGGCTCCTCGTGTATCATGCGGGTGTTATCCACCTTGATCCTGACGCCATCATGGCTTGTGAATACTGTTTCAGTGCCTCTGACAGCAAAGTAGCGAGTCCCAAGGTCGTAGGCTAAGAACGCTTTATCCCGGTTGCTGTCAGACATTTCCATGAGCTTGCTGCTGGAGGGGTAGTTCTCTATTTCCGACATCATTTGCTCGAAGCTCACCGTGTTGTCTTCAGCTTCGACTCGCACCTCTTGCACCTCAACGTCTTGCTTTTCGTTGGGGTCCAGGAGGTATCGGTACTCTTTGAACATGTCCAGCTTGCTGATGGCTTTGGCACCTTTACACTCTTCTAGTTCCTCGCTTTTCCTCACGTACTTGGGTGGTTTGTTGGTCTCAAGCCACTCAGACTCCTCTACGGTGACGTACTTGCAAAAATCTCTGAGACAAACAGCTGTTTTGAGAGTGACATCGAATTTCTTAACGTTGACACCGAAAACGTCCAAACGGTCGCAGAACTGCACCAGCAAGTTGTCGGTTTCAGGCGAGAATTTCAGCTCCGCGTACTGAAACAGCAGCTGGTTGTTCCAGATCTCCTGAAGCATCACTTGGGAGGGCAGCTCCTCCCTCCAAGCGAACGCCATGGGGTTGGGTTGGTATAAATTCGCACCCAATTGCTGGCAGTCAGACTCGCAAGTTCCCTCTACTAGGCATGGAGGGTGTGCTGGCTTGTAGGTTTGAAGGTTTGCTGTCAAATCCGTGCCCTGGAACCCCTCAACGGCGTCTTGGTGCTTGAAGCTGCTGAAGAGGAAGAGGTACAGCAGATGCAACTGCGTTTTCGAGAGGGGCTCCAGCTGGTTGCTTGGGTCAACGTCGTGCTTGTGTTTCACGTCCTGGGGGTCCTCCTCGGTGGTTTCCAACAAGGTGAAGGGCTTCTGGAGCTTCAGGACGCTGCTGAGGCTATCGTAGAAGCTCGCCCCACAGCTCCTGTAAGTTTTCAGCACGATACCCAGGAAGTCGTGCTCGTGGACCATGAAGCTTCTCCTCGGCTTCCGGTTTGGGGTGCGTTCCTCCTTCCAGAAGCCCTCGTCGAGGTGTCTGCAGTGCTGCAGCTGGGTCAAGCTGATGGATCGCGAGGATATTCTACTCCAAGGATCCGCACACGCAGCTCTCGCGCTGATTTCCAGCAGGACATTCACGAGTACCGTAGTTGCTCCGCTCAGCTGCACAGCTACTTGGTCTGAAGAGTAAGTATACGTGGGGAAGCACTCCAAGGGGGTTGGCTTGTGGTTGACGTCCACTGGTTGGATTTTGAGGCAGCGTATGTAGTCCAGGTGCCTCAGTTTGATGTCGGTGATGTTTTTGATGACGTAAACCAGGCTCTCGTAAACGTCCTTGGTGGTTTCACCTGCTGCGTTGAATTGCATGAGGATTGTGTCTTCGAAGCTGGGGGAGCAGTTAGGACCGTCGAAGTAAGCTTGGATTGCTCCCCAAAACTTCGCGTGAGCTGCTGGAGCTGCATCTGGGGTGGATGGGGGTGCTTTGAGTTCAACGACAGCTCTTACAGGCACGTTTATGGCGTGCAGTTTCTTGATGACGTCCGCGTCTAGGAACCCCGTGAAGACGTAGAACCAAACGTGGTTCAGGACGTCGTCGTCAAAAACGATATCGCTGCCTGAGCTGAGCAGCTTGCACCCAATCTCCTCAGCCACGATGGATTTCACGTCCAACTTCCTGTTGCTCTTTTTCTCAACCAGGTTTTTGTTGTGCGTCACCGATTTTTTCGGCTCGGGCAGCACAGGGCGTTCCTTTTTCTTCGGCGTCTTCTTCGAGTCCTGCGCCAGGAGCCCCAGCTCGTTCTCCAGCGTGTTCCGCCTCTCCGTCTTACTGGTCTCCTTCAGGAAATGCCTGCTCATCACTTCCATCAGCTTCAGTTTGACGAGCGAGGCCATCCACGGCGCTGATGGCTTGTCCAGGCTTGCTGATTTAGTCCTGATCCTCCGGTAGATGTCCTCAATGGTTGTTTGGAACGACGGGGGGAACACCTTGGGGTCGAATTGGTCCAGAAGCTCGAGGACTTCATCGCGTGTTATGAAAGTGACACACGCGATCTCTTCGTGTTCTTTACCGCATCGGATCAAGCTGTTGAGGGCTTCGGTGCAGGCCTCGCTGGATTCTTCTATGAAGATGACATCGAAGACTTTGATGGGGCAGAATATGGCTGGTTCCAAGTCGATGAAGATGGTGTCCAGCACGTTGTCGTTTTCGGCTATGGATTTTTTTTTCAGTTTGGTTTTGGTCAATGAGGGTCTCCCGGTCATTTTGGTGAAGATATTTCGTGCAACTTGACATTGACAGTTGCTTTGATTGAAGGAAATTGGAAAGAAACTCGCGAAGTCTTAGAAACACCACATTTTTGTAACGATTATCCCTTATAGATCCGCCTCAGCTTTACGAATAAGTTTCAGATGAAAATTAAATCGTGAGGAAAATTGTATCACTAGTATTGAAGCAGACTAATCGACATTCTGAATAAATACTTCATAATTAATGCATAGTAGTACATTAATGGTTCCCCATTCGAATGTAGGCAACCAAACAAACGCTGATACGCATTGCTGGTTATCTAGTCAGACCAAAACAAAGACAAATTGAACATAATAAATGTCATAGGATAACGAAAACTCACAGTCGAGAAGCTTTAACGCCAAATTCAGTTGACTAGAATATAGAATTTGATTCATCATGATAACGTTTTACAAAATGTGATGTTAAAATTTGGAAATATCGAGTTCTTTGATACTCTGTGAAAAAAAAAACGAATTCGTTTAATCCTGAGCTGAAATATATTTCTATGAACAGTCTTTTGTGAAAGAATAGTGTCGTTTTAATTTTCTGTTATTAAAAAACGTAAAAAGCAACAAACGTTTTCATAAAAAGTTTGGTCGCACGGTAAAAATAAATAAAAGATGATATTTTCACGAGAATTTGTCTTTTCTAATCTGATTGACAACTAAACTGACGAGCATAAAAGTCAGCGTTGCCGCTTCTAAAATAAATAATTTAAGTTTTCTGCGCATAAAAAATAGTCGTTTCCAACAAAGCCAAAGTCACATTTCTTCTTCCAAATACAATTCTACGTTCTTTTATCCCCACAGATTCGTGAAATACTGTCGAATCAAAACTTTGTAGACAAACTACTGGGGTGCGTTTCATCAACAAATAGCAACGTTGCATTTTGCATTATTATAGCGCTGACTGTGTCGCCATCCGTGGCGATTTAGAAAAGCATACTTCTCGGTTCGAAAATATGCTTTTTGATCGAGGGATTTTGGTCACGGGTCGAGATAGGAACTAATTCCACCAAATAAAACAAGTATAAAAAATATTTTATTGAAGTGCAGTACAAAACTATCTTACATATATTCAAGATAAAAAAAACTAGAGAGCTGATTGAAACAAAAAAAATAATAATATACAAGGAAACTGTGAATTATCTATGCCATTCCAATAATCTATCTAAAATGACATTGGAGTCTTCCGACCCGTACATTTCGATTTTTCTGTCAAATTCAGTCAAATTTTCCGGAGTTTGTAAGACAGTGTCAGTGAAAGCCGAGAACATGTACGTTTCGGTGAACATCTTCAAGAACCTTCGGATGCCCTTGGTTTTGGCCTGTTTTATGAAATCCTCTTTCTGGAATTCGAAGAAAAACGATGGATAATTAATTATCACGATTCGGGTGTTATTGAAGAAATCAAAGAAAAACAGTCGAAAAATACTGCAATAAAAAATATTGTAAAAAAAAATTTATTGAAGATAACAGTTGAACAAATATTGCAACATCGTTCCTCATCCAAAAAATCCCACCCTGTAAAAAAATTGCAATCAAAAAAATTCAAAATATTATGAAAACAAATATTTAATATTTGAACAAATATTGCAATGTCGTTTCTCGAATGAAAAAATGTGAAAAAAAATTAGAAAACAGTCGAACGTAAATTGAAACTCCGTCACCTGAAAAACCTCTCCAGTAAAAAATGGCAATAAAAGAATAAAATACAATAAAAACATTTTCCCTCATCTGAAAAATTTGAAAAAAAAAATAAAAATCGATGAAAACAGTCGAACAAATATTGCAACAAAAAATCACATGAAAAAAAAATAAAAATGGAAGAAAACAGTTGAACAAATATTGCAACATCGTTCACCATTAGAAAGCCTCACCCCGTGAAAAAATTGCAATAAAAAAATTCGAGATATAATGATATATTAAAACGTCACCTGAAAACCCCCCCCTGTAAAAAATGCCAATTAAAAAAATAAAAATACAATAAAAACAATTGAAAATCGTTCCCCACCTGGAAAGCCCCGTCGACGAAAAACCTCTTGTAATCCTTGAAACACATGACGAAAACCTGCAAATAAACATCACTCAAATACACCGAGTGCACGTAATCCATCGACGCCGCGGCCTTATTGGCCAGCACCAGGCTCCGCCTCCACGCCTTCTGCATGCTGCCGCTCAGGATCTTCGTTTCGTCCCCCTCCTCCCTGCACACGGTGCCGCTGTCCAAATCCACCACGATGCCCTGGAAAAAACAGCGCGATGGAAGAGGGAAATCGGTGTGGAAAAATTGGGATTTCTCACGTTTTCGATTTGGTGATGCTCGACCACTTCTTTGGACAACACCCCGCATACTACGGGGGTGGGGCTCTCGACGATGTCCCACAGGGCTTCTGGTAGTATGGGGATGAAGGTGTGGTGCCACGAGAAGGGGTAGAGGATGCTCTGGAGGCTGTCCACGCAGGAAGACAGCGTGCTGAAATGGTTGGGGGGGCGGTTTAATTGTTTTCTTTTTTCATAGAAATAAATAATATTAAATCATCTCTTTACAAATAAATTGATTCGATAAATCATTCCGATTAATTACTGAGAATTTGATAAGAATAATTTGTCCAATTGTATATTGAATTGAATCTTTACAAATAAATCAATTCGATGAATTATTCAAATTAATTACTGAGTTTTCAATTAGAATAATTTGTCCAGTTGTATTTCTGAAAATTCAATTCAAGATGCAATCAGACAAATTATTCTAATCAAATTCTCAGTAATTAATTAGAATGATTTATCGAATCAATTTATTAATGCAGATTTATGATTATTAATATTGTTGATTCAGTTTCAATAAACATGAAAATAAATAACTAATATTAAATTGAATTTTCGAAAATAAATCAATTCGATAAATCATTCTTATTAATTAATAAGTAATTACTGAGAATTTGATTAGAATAATTTGTCCAATTGTATATTGAATTGAATCTTTACAAATAAATCAATTCGATAAGTTGTTCGAATTAATTACTGAGTTTTCAATTAGAATAATTTGTCCAGTTGTATTTCTGAAAATTCAATTCAAGATGCAATCAGACAAATTATTCTAATTAAATTCTCAGTAATTAATTAGAATGATTCATCGAATCAATTTATTATTGAAGATTTATGATTATTAATATTGTTGATTTGGTTTCAATAAACATGAAAATAAATAACTAATATTAAATTGAATTTTCGAAAATAAATCAATTCGATAAACCATTCTAATTAATTACTGAGTTTTCAATTAGAATAATTTGTTCAATTGTATTTTTGAATATTTTATTCAAGATACAATTGGATAAATTATTCTAATCAAAAACTGAGTAATTAAATTGAATGATTCATTGAATCAATCTATTTTTGAAGATTTGATTCAATATTATTTGTTTATTTATATAAATTAACTTTTTTTTATCGCGAGAAGGGTCATGCGATACATCGTTCAAAAAGATTTTGAAAGTAGAATTCTAAAATCAATATTGTTGAAGAATGAATGACTAAATAATATTGAATTAAATTTTCAAAAATGAATTGACAATTTATTTTAATTAAGCCATCAATTCAATATTTTTTTTATTGTTTATTTATTTTTACTTTTATTTATATCGTGAAAAAAAAAATCAATATTTTATAATGTTATGCAAAAAATGAGAAGTAGCTATCAAGGGTGAAAATAAATAAATAAATGAATAAAAAAATAAACAAAAATCACCAAAAAGAGTCCAGCCATTTTTCAGCTCCCCCTCAAATCACCTGGAAAAAAAAAGGAAAAAAAAAGGAAACTCACCTTATCACTCCGCTGATGAGTATAACCTTCCTCTCCAGCAGCATCGAAGAGAAAATCTTCAGCAGCACGTCCGCGGGCAGCCGGTGCAGCTTCTTCAGGTCCGAGTCCTCGTACCTCGTGTCAGGATGCAGAGTGAGCACCAACTCGATGCTCTCCTGGTACTCCACGATATAACTCGGCGTCGCGCAAAAACCCCCCGGGTCGTCGTCTCTGAGGAAAATCCGCTCGGAATTTTTGCTCAGAACTTTTCCGTGGTGGTTGACGTGGACGAAATTGCTGAGATCGACGGAGTCCTCGAGGTTTTCTTTGTTGTCGATGGCGGAGTTTTTGGGTTCGATGTTGGTGAGGTTGATTTTTATGGAGTCACCGGGTTTGGGGAATTTTTTCGAGTAGAATTCGCTGATCAGTTGGTCGCGGAATTTGGTGGGGATGCCGTGTCTGGATTCTAGTTCCACCAAGATTTGGTTGTAGAATCTGTAATGAAACTGTTGTGTTTCATCTCGACGAATTAGTCAGGGAGTTGCTCCCAAATTTTTAACAAAATCTGGCAATTGTTTCGAGGTTTTGTCTAGAGAAATTAGTCAGGGAGCTGTTCCCAAAATTGACAAGAAAAGGCAATTGTTTTGTCGTTTTCTCTCGTAAAATTAGTCAGGGAGATGCCCTCGAATTATGACCGAAAATTCGCAATTCGCATGTTTTTTCGAGAAATTAGTCAAGGAGCTATTGCCGAAAGTCTGACTAGAAACTGGCAATATTTTCTCTCGAAAAATTAGTCAGGAAGATGCCCTTAAATTATAACCAAAAATTCGCAATTCTTTTCGTTAAATTAGTCGGGGAGATGTTCCCAAAATTTTTACTAAATACTGGCAATTATTTTGATGGTTCTTCGAGAAACTAGTCGGGGAGTTTCTCCCAAAAGTCTGACTAAAAAGTGGCAATTGTTTTAATGTTTTCTCTATAGAAATCAGTCGGAGAGATGCCCCCAAATTTTCACCAAAAACTGGCAATTGTTTCAATGTTTTCTCTCAAGAAATTAGTCAGGGAGATGCCCTCGAATTATGACAGAAAATTCGCAATTCTTTTGATGTTTTTTCGAGAAATTAGTCAGGGAGCTATTCCCGAAAGTCTGACTAAAAACTGGCAATTGTTTTTATGTTTTCTCTCGAGAAATTAGTCAGGAAGATGCCCTTGAATTATAACCGGAAATTCGCAATTCTTTCAATAGTTTTTCGAGAAATTAGTCGGGGAGATGCCCCGAAATTATGACTAAAAATTAGCAATTGTTTTAATGTTTTATATGGAGAAATAAGTCACGGAGATGCCGCCAAATTATGACCGATAATTCACAATTCTTCTGATAGTTTTTCGAGAAATTAATCAGGGAGCTGCTCCCAAAATTTGACCGAGAACTGGAAATTCTCGCACGAAAATGGCAAATTTCTGAGACTTGTTTTTTGGGACAGAAAACGTGTGCATCAATAAAAAATGTCACCGAAATGACCTTGAGATTACCAAGACGAACTCTTCTTACCTAGGAGCTCGGTATATGCTTAAAATACAGTAGGCTAAGGGCAAACACCTTGTCGACCCTTCAGGCAACACCCTTCTACAATATCCGTACATCCTTTCCCCTCTGTCATTCGTTATAAGCAGGGAATAATTCTGTGACTTATTAGTCGTATCCAGAACAACACTGTCACTTTCGGGAAAGCATAGGCTCTCCAAATTTTGCGGAATGTCAACCTAAAAAAACGACTCCAATGAAGGAATTATTTTTTTCAGTACCATTTTGGCAAAAATGATCAAAACAGCTAGTCAAAAAAGCACATTTTATGTCCGAAGGATTCAGTTGTGTCACCTAGGGCATAATTTTGAGTGCTCAGGTTTTTCTGAGTTTGAAAAAACTGAAAATCACTCAGTATATGTGATGAAAATGAGACTGACAAGTGACACTTCTGTATTTTTAGGTTTATACTGTGTCCAAACACAGGGGTAAAAATGAATGTTTTTTTTTCAAGTGGACGCCATTTTGTGAATTATTTTTTTTATTTTTCTGGCTGTGGTCCAAGCGATAGCGACATCTTTACTGATTCAGAATTTTTTTTATTCGTTTGATCACTACAAGGGTTGGAATCATGTCAACCAGGAAACACCGTTTGACTGACAAAGCTCCAATTTTTTACTTTTTTTATTATATAAAAAATCAAACATTAAATGAACAAATGGATAGTGAGAATTTTTATAATTTATTTTTCTCCCAGTTTGGAAAATACCCAAAAAGGGGGGCCCCTACACCAGAATACCCCCCTTAGCCACAAAAAAATATTTCGTATTATTTGTTGACACTTTACCAGTTGGTAACTTTGTCATTTAATCGAAACCGTTGGGTAAAATGGTAAAAAAAATTGGCCTAGAGGCTTGATAGTGACTCACACATGGTGGATACTTGAATTTGATCTGCCCCACGTCCCCAACTTTCTCCATAATCATACAACAATAAAACAGCGTATCCCTGTGGATTTTCGGCCTGCAATACTTCGGCATCGTCTGCCGGTACGTCTCGAATTTCTTTATCATATCAGACACTTTGGTCTCGCCGTCATTATTCTCCGAATCGGAATCCTTGGTGGCTCTGTCGCAGCTGAAGCTGGAGTCCAAGGTGCGCTTCAAGGTGACCTTGAGCTTATCCACCCTGGTATGGCAGGTTTCGTAACATTCTATGATGTTGCGGATTTTCGAGGTCTCCTCCATGGGGGAGGGGGTAGAGTCCAGGTCGGAGGTGAAGGACGAAAGGGAGGATGACTCGCCAGAGGCCTGCAAGAAAAATGCGGGCTGGATTTTGTTGGGGGGTTTTGGTGGTGCAGAATTACCGAAAATATATTGTTCGAGTCACAATGTTTTATTTTAATGGGTTTTCTGAACCTGTGAGGTTTAAAAACAAAAAAATAACTAGTGTTTTGACATGAAATTGTTATTATTATTCAAATATTCGATCAGAAATATTTGGTTGTAGAATCTGTAATGAAACTAGTGTTTCATCTCGAGAAATTAGTCGGGGAGATGCCCCCAAATTTTAACCAAAAACTGGCAATTGTTTCGATGTTTTGTCTAGAGAAATTAGTCAGGGAGCTGCTCCCAAAATTGTCAAGAAAATGGCAATTGTTTTGTCGTTTTCTCTCGTAAAATTAGTCAGAGAGATGCCCTCAAACTATGACCAAAAATTCGCAATTCTTCTGATGTTTTTTCGAGAAATTAGTCAGGGAGCTATTTCCGAAAGTCTGACTAAAAACTGGCAAATGTTTCAATGTTTTCTCTCGAGTAATTAGTCAGGGAGCTGCTCCCAAAATTTTTACTAAAGACTGGCAATTGTTTTGCAGTTTTCTCTCTAGAAATCAGTCAGGGAGATGCCCCCAAATTATGACCTAAAATTCGCAATTCTTTTGATGTTTTTTTTCGAGAAATTAGCCAGGGAGGTATTCCCGAAAGTCTGACTAGAAACTGGCATCTGTTTTAATGTTTTCTCTCGAGAAATTAGTCAGGGAGATGCCCTTATTGTATAATCGAAAATTCGCGAAAATATTTCGCTGAAAATAACGAATATAGTCTATTTGAGGTAGACAATGTTGTCAGATATGGTCATCTTCCATTACCAACAGTGCAAAATGAAAAATATCTAGCTAACCACTGAATTTTAATTGGTGGAGACAGCTGTGACTTCACAACGATGCCAAATTTATTTGGAGGGAAATATTTGATCCGCTAATAAAGTCTGTTGATTCTAGTCGAAGTTTAGACAAATATCGAAAAAAACTGTTCAACGGTGTAGTTTAATAAATCGAAAATATTCTTCAAAACAATTCAATCGATAAATTTAACCTCACTTTCTGTTACGGAGTATCACTGAACAAAATACAAGCGGCAACACCGCACTTTCTAGCGAGCTGTCACAACTCTCTTGCTTAAATAAACGGACTATAATGATTATTGCGATAACATACTAAAGAACCACAAAACACTTCAATTCGGTCACGGTCAATTCGAGTCAATTGATCTGAAATTCTTCACTTGTTAATAACAATTGAACAGCGTGTACAAGTTATACACATCATAGCTAGCTTTGGAAATGTTATCTACGCGTTTTTCTACGTTTATAAAAAAGAAAGCATGTGCCATACTGAAATGAAGATAAAAATAGATGGACCAATCCAATGTTACCAGTCCAAAGATAATAACGTTTTTCTTTTAGCTAGAATCACTACACCCAGTGGCGTAGCGAGCTGTGGGCAAAAAGGGGCACAACGTCCAAATCCGTTTCGTTTTTTTTAGGCTTTTATTAATCTGTCCCTCCTAAAATAACGCTGGCTACGCCCTTGATAGGTCTACAAATACTCGTCAATACATTCCGGGAATAAAATCTCGTCGTTAAAAACGCTTCCTAAATCGTCTGAAGCTCACCATTTCCAAGTTCCATTGGATTCAGAATCTCTGGCAAAAAAATCACATAATCCACACTTCGTTGATGTCGATGTGACGCATTTTTTTCACGGATGAAAGCATTCACGAATGTTGAAGCTGTACTGAATCATCACGAAAGGATAAACCGAGTGAAAATAATGAAAACAGTCGGAACGAGCAGTGTTGCCGCTCGTTTTATTTATTCAATGAAACTCATAAAAAAAGTGACCTTGGTTGGCTATGCGAAAAGCAAACATTGTATAACGTAATTTCATTGTGTGCCTAATTTTGTAATCGGGTGTAAACAAAATGACTAAAACGCGTGAAATTGAACATCGAAAGAATGTCGTGGATCGGTTCCAGTTCGTTCTCAGAGTTTGATTCTGAAAACGAAATTGCGTTCTTGGATTGAAAAACATAGCGAAATAAATGAATCAGAATTGTGAAATTTAATGTCAAGAGCCCCGATGTATTGATTTTTCCTGCATAAATAGTTGCACTATTCAATTAACTTCATTGAAATTTCGGTCAAAATATACAGGGTAATCACAAGAAGCCAAAAGATGGTGTATTGGTAAAATCGTCGAATGTAATTTTTGATCGATTTTTTTTCGTTTATAAATTAACAAACATTCCAAAATTTAAATAAAACATAGAGGGACATTTTAAAATTATAAATTTCAAAAGAAATCGATGTTTTTTTGAGAAGGACAAGAAAGGAAAAAATGTTAGTAGAAGCGATCGAGTCTAGAAATAAAATCAGCTACAGAAAACATGCTTTATTGATACAGACAAAAACTAGCCAATAAATGAGTGCCTTAACCTATATACAGGGTGTTAGAATTACGAAACTATCTTTACAAACTAAATAGCATCGATATCTATCGAATTCCACACCCTGTATAATTATCAACATCAGGAGAGATTCAAAGTCATTACGATAACTAGTATACAGGGTGTTATTAAAATAAGATAAATAGTAGTAATTTCTTCATTAACAGAAATTTCCAATTGGATTAGTAGAAGAATTTTGGTGAGCCGCAAGGCACTATTCTAAGCCCTTTATATAATATGTATGGAGCATTTTTTCAATTGTTATTGTAAACTGGCCTGTTTTTTTTTGGGATTACATCTTTGTAGAAGTATCACAAAATCTGATAATGGCAACGTTGCCATATCAAAATATCCCTAACATTGAGAATTTCTGAAAAAAAAATTACTACAATTTCTACATGATTCTAATAACATAGAAAAGGAATGAGCATGCATAGAATTATTTTAGACAGTCTACACTACCTGTCGATTGAAGCTGTTATTCAGTTTCAACTCTGGAAGCTTGACCTGAAACAAACGAGTGATATTCAACTTTTTTTTCGTTGAAAATATAGGACAGATAATATTTCTTTGTAATATCCAGATGGAATATAAAAAGTTTGATGTGTGTCGGCGCATTAAAAATGGAAAATGGATCCATTACCAATTCAATGAATGCCAGCATAACTGGTTTTTAATCTATATCACCTTATTCGGGCTAATAGGAATGATTATGTGTGACCGTTATTCTTACTTTCACTCATACATTTCATGAAAAACAATTCAAATCAGATGTTGATTCGAAAGAGAAACGTCAAATCTATTTCGAAATTATTTCTTTGAATTCAACGATAAAATCGTGGTCCGGCAACATCGCACCTGTTGCTTACGACTTCCCACCTGTTGCATGCAATATGCCACCTGTTGCTTATGTGACATGATTTTCGACCCAGAATAAAAAAAATGGAACAAAATTATTATGGATCACTCTGTATATTTGTGGGAGTAGTATCGAACGTGATGAATATGCGCCAAGATATGGGAACTACCCGCTTGATAACAGTGCACATCGCGTAAAAAAGTGGGGAATTTTATCGGCAAAACAATAACAATCGTGGTACCGGTTCGATTATCTGTATAGCCATTCCCAGCCTTCTTTGATGAACTCGTTAATGAGCTCGCAGTTTTAATGATATGTATTGTGTGATCGTTTTGTTGGTTTCTAGAATCTAGTTTTTTTTTTCTCACGGTGTCACGAAACCTAGACCTAGACATTGAGTCTCGGACTCGTCAGCAACTAGTCAGAACAGTTGCGGATTTGTTGGAAACGTGTCTGACGAACACGTACCGTTTTCCAATTGCTGTCGATATCGCTTATAGTTGAAAGATATCGAATTTTTACCGACTCAGCCCAATTTTAATTCTGTTTGCTGGGTTGCAAAAATAATGAAATACACGCGAAATCGCTGATGCGCTGAAAATTCGTCATCTCAGCTTAAAATTCAACTGTGTAAAAAAATTCTACACGAAAAGCTCTTCGCTTTAATAAAATTCCGACAAAAAATAACGATCATGGCCGAATCATAGCCTACTACGAAGAACCAAAACAAATGAACGCTGAAAACTCGTAAAATGGTCTAGAAATGGATGTAACGTCATGAAATTTTCAGTTTTTTCATAGAAAAGGGTATTATCGTGACGATCAAATCAACTAAACTGTGCAAAACAAATGAAAATGGAACCAACTAGATCGATTTCAAGGCATTATCTTCGTCTTATCTTAGTAGACCAAAGTTTTCATTATTCATCACTGAAACAATCGCAAAACAAAAACAAAAAAAACTGCTAGGGAACGAACGTATTCTTAGAACGAACGAGCTTCAAGGAACCTACCAGGGGCGCACCGGCCGGTAAAAGAAGTTCATAACCCTGAAAAAAATCAACTCACCTGTTGATTCGGTGACCTTCTAACCGCGTCTTCTACGTCGCCGAGTTTGGACATGTCACTTAGCAACGGCGTACTCTGCGAAAAAAAAAGAACACCGTGAGTGTGTCGACTCTAATGTCAATCGAGCACTCGATCGAAATGGCTTGGAAATTTCGAGATGCCACTCGCAATGTGTATCAAAAAGACCACATATCCTGTTGTGAGCTGATAAGGAAGATGAAAATGAACGTTGGATGAGTTGTAAATGAAAAAAAAATTGTCATATTTCATGTTTCACAATCTGAAATTCGAACGAGGCTTTTTATATCCACACAAAGAATAAAATAAAAATGTTCCAGAATCTTTCATAGACTTTCCTGTATGAATTTGATTTTGTTTGACACTACTTGTCAATGTAACGCGTTCCGATAGGATACTTCACAAAAAAACATTTTTATACATGCCTTCGTTTGTTTTCGGTGTGCCACCCTGTATGCATAGTCCTCTAATTCGCGTTTTCGACTACCGTTGAGGGCGCTGCGAGATGTAAACAAATATGGTGGACTGTGAGTATTAATTTACTGTCAGTGCGTGGTTGTTTGTGGATTCTATTACGAAAAAAGTGTTTTGGAATTGTGTTTGGATTTTTTGAAAGTGTGTTATTGTTTTTATCGAACTATAGAAATGTAGGTTTGTCAAAATGTGATAATATTCGAATTTAATAATTAAATTTTCACCAGTGAATCATGTAGAACCCAGAAATATTCTTGAATTTGTCCACTGTTTTTGGATATCTAGAAGCTACCCATAACAGTATCATTTCTCAATATACATGTACCATTCGATGAAGATTTTGCCAAACAGATGATAGAAACCATCACATTTAATTACTTCACTCACATGTTACATGTTATATGTGAAAATAAACAAGATATTATGTACTTTGAGTTTTTTTATTACAAAACAGCTATATTACAAACTTATAGAATATTTATATCAATTCAAATTAGACAGATCATTTGAAAATGAGTAATAATAATAAAATTGAATAATAATGATGAAAATGAACATAGAAAATCTGAGATTGATGATAGGTCAAACCAAAGAAGTGCAGTGCATTCATTATTTATTATTATTGCACAGAGCTGAAAATTAATAATTAAGAACACTTGAAAACACAGCAGTTTGTATTGTATACCCCCTTTCTCCCAGTTTTTCTATTACTCTGATCTTCATCCATCCTTTCTTCAAGAGCTTCTAACCTCAAATTCAGATCGTCAATATGCTTCAACAATCTTATTAATTTCCATGAATACTCACCTTATAATTATTTACTTGTGAAGTGGAATATTCAATAACTCTTCAATAATATTCCTGTTACGCAGTTGAGACACAAAACACAATTATCAATATTTATCTGCTGACATAAACATAAGCAATCGCCATAAGAAGCACTTGCAATGCACAAAGGAATACTCACAAACTAGCTTCACAATTTCGCCACCAGAGAGCGTTTAGACTTTTGAAAACGCGAATAACACATTTCGTTCGAATTTGACGTGATTTGAAGATCAAGACCAAAACAAAATATCCCTGTCAATTCTAGATTTCTGTAATCAGGTTTTCGGATATACCACGGTTCCAGATAGGACAATTTGCGCCATATTTAACCTCCAAACTTGTTTGTTTATGTGTTCCAAGAAACTTTATTCAATGAATTGATGATTTGCATAAAAAATAGTGTGATGTGGGTGAGGTTTTTTGGAAACTTAACGGGAAGTGAAAGGCGTTTATTCGAATCAAGAAACTACGAACGAAACTTTAGGTTATCATTCAATCACCCAAAAAACCATTCGTATATAGTTTTGATTTCTTCTGTAATTTATAATCAAACAAAAATGTTTGAATCAGAATTCGATAAATACTAGTCCAAACAATCCACTTCAAATCTCTGAATCTGTTAGTCATTGTTTTGCAAGTTTTTCCTTCAATTACTATCAAGTAGAAATATGTAGTTGGCTCTGACTCATTACTGTGAACTCAATTGTTCAATTGTACTATTTTCATCGAAACATATACCAAGCTAATTGAAAAAAATCATAGTGTGTCTACCCCACACCATAGATAAGTTTCTTTGACAACAAAAAACAATACCCACATAGCTGTTTGCAGACATACATTGAGGATGTGAAAACAAATGTACAGTTAAGTGGTTAAGTATGAGAGATTAATGTGATTCAGATTGGAGATAAATTTTGCTTCAAATGAGAGCCATAATGGCGATGAATTCAGCTTGTAGTTTGTGTATAAAAATTAGTTGTTCATGATGTAATCAAGAGTGTTTCTTTTTTAAAATATGTAATGTCATATATTATTGATTTAACTTTGCTTGAAAAACAACTTTCAAGTCTCAAGAACCAACAAATATGGTGTAATAATAATGACTTTGTATATAATTATTGTTACCTAACCCATATCATTTCTTACACACAAGTTGCAGGTTTATTATCAGAGAAACTTGTGCAAAATTAAGTTAGGTATTTATTCAAGAATCGTAGAAACACCAATCTGATTATCTCGACGGGATCTGCAAGAGTTTCAAGGTCGTCTCTGTTTACAGTTGGTTCAGCGTTTTTCATAAAGTTCAAATTGAATTTCGATTTATAATGGAGTTTGATGCAAGTACATTTGACTTTTGCATAAATAGTTCTGTGGTTTGACAGTTGACATGACACAAATTATTAACGGAATGATTGTTTACATGCTCTCAAATCTGAATATTCGAAAAATACAACACTTTCGATGTTTTCTCAGGATGAAAACATGATGAATCCATTCCTATTATACAGGGCGTTAAGTTATTGAAGAAATTTGCCAGAAAGCTTTACAATTTTGTTCAAAAAGTGACATGGAAAAGAAGGTAAAATTTAAACTTCGAAGTAGAATATCTCTAAAAGTATCAATTTCCCTACGATAATATTACAAAATTCGTGTTTTTGGACTAAACTACATGATTATTGACAAAAATTTCCATCGAAATCTCAAACAGACATAAAAAAAAACTAAAATAGAAACAATCCTTATTTATATTCTTTGTTAACTGAACTCACCATGTAGTACAAACTATTTCTAGCACTCTGCTTACTACTCGTAGACCCTCCCCTTTCCCTAACAGCCAAATCCAGCGAATCCTTGCGATAGTGATAGGGCTCCGCATACACCGGCTCTTCCTCGGGGCTGCCGACAAAAAAACACGAATTTGGCTCTTTGATTTTCTCGTAATTAGCCATGGCGTATCTCAGCCCATTGAAACAGTTCAAATTGAACGCCGATGCGTCCTGATAATCGCAATCCTGACTGGGTAACCTTGGCAACGTGCGTGTTGATTTATCATTTGTTTTGCTCCGAAACAACAAGCTGTCATCGCTGTCTTCACCCGAGGTGGTGGAAATGTCAACTTTAGCTTGTCGTCTGGCTTTCAGCTTGTTGTTCCTCAGGGCAGTTTCCAGTTTATTGAGCATGTATTTGGGGTCGGATTTTTTGGGGGTTGTCTTCACTTGGAGTTTCTTCTCTGGTTGTTTGGAGACGTGCAGGAAGGAAATGTTTTTTTCAATGTCATTGCTAGTGTTTGGGGTTTGGAATGTTCGTGGGGGCTTTTTGGGGGCTGGACCTGCGGGTAGGGGGCGCTTCAGAGCCGTTCGCAAAGTGTCAGTGAGGTTATCTGGAGCATCCGATATCCTCAAGGTGCTCGTGCTGTGGATGTTTTTGGCACTAGGCTCTTCTGATTTGTTCACATTTTTGCTACGTAGAGCTTTGGGAATAGGCTCAGTATACAACAACGATAAGTCCACGTTCTGTAGGTTGAGGTTGTTGATAACCTCATACTGATTATCCTGTGGCTTTTTCACCTCCCCACTGTCGTTCCTGTTGAATTTGCTACGTATGTACTGGAAATCATGGGAGCTCTTCGACTTTACTAACAAGGGCTTTGAACTTTTACAACTAGTCACTTTGTTCACTTCATCCACCAAAAGGGGTCTCTTGTCACTATCACGAAAATTGCTATTTTTATCACAGTAGTCGAACTTGGAAGCACTGAACTTCTTCACTCTGTCTTCGAATAAGGTACTTCGGTTTGCACAATTCCTTTGGAAAGTGCTGGGTCTTTCCACACTTCTTTCTACACGAAAAGCTGGAGTTCTCTTGATGTTGCTCCTTCGCGATTGGTCACTTAGTTGCCTCTGCAGAATCGGCTTGTCGGTGTAAGAAATGCTATCCGCTAGCACTTCGGGTTTTTTCGAGTTCAAGTTATTCCTACATCCATTTTTGAGGTTGTTTTTCTCTGGAAGCTTGTTATTCTCGATGTTCTCGAACTTGCTTTTGATCGACTTGACGCGATTCGAGTTTTGTGGGGGTCTATACATCATTTATCGAGAAATGGAGGCTGTTCGATCACATCTTGGTAGACAGGAAGTATCTAATTTACCCAACAAGTGGCACAAGATCGGTTTTCAACGACGTTTATCTGAAAAAGAAACATTCAAGCTTACCTTCTTAGTCGAGGAACAACACTAATTCGACTTAATTTGAAAAGCAACTTACCAGGAGCGAGTAATGCGAAGATTAATTTCAATTACCAAGAATTCATCATTCCGCAGCTGTCGACTTTAACTAATAACAACAGAGTACGACGAGCTACACCGTTTCCTGTTCTTTGCTTTTCATTGATATGTTAAGGAACAGTGTTGTCGGTGGTGTTTCTTTGACGGCTTTACAAGGTAGCCAAATGTACGCACAAAACATAAGGAACGTATTCACAAATATCCAAGTATTGGCCAATTGGTAGCAAATCATATGTGGTGTCTAAAGTAATGTATTCCACCCCGAATCGTAGTTGCCCATGGAAAATAATCAATCATTTCAGTGGTGTTACTCATTGCAAGACAAATTGGGAATCAGATCAGGAAACAGCTGTTGCGAGATACAATTCTTTACTCAATTATGCAACCAGTAATGCGTCAATAAGAATTATGGGTTGCCTGTATTACATGATTATGAGTCACATGGAAATTACATTAAATTCATAGTCAATTGTCGATATTCACTAATTTCAGTACAAATCTCTTTGATTTATTCATGTAAAACTAGTATATCTTCGGAAAATAAATGTCTGAAGGTGCCAAGATATTCAGGGATGACACTACTTACTCCATCTAGCGACAATGAGAGAAAACCCTTTCAGATTCAATTTCGTGGTTATTTCTTCGCATTTCAGTAACTTACGACACAGAGTACACAGAGGCGCCACTTGCCCTATTCAAGAATGAAATGGCAAAATAGTAAAGATGGCCGTGAAAAAAAAGGAGAGGTTTTCTGATTGGTCAATATCAACTATCCAATCATATATCGCTTTCACCACAAACGGATCACGACATGTATTGAGCTTTAATTGAGTTCATATTAATGTGAACAATTTGTAGAAATATTTCTTATATCTCGAAAGTATTCTTCTTACTGAAAATGAAGTTTCAAATTGAAATGATAATTATTCAAAAAGGCTCAGCTGACATATATGTTCCATATACTCGAAATTAAATGGATATCCTTGGTTTGTGAAATGAATTACTTCAACAAATTAATGTGGGAATATAATAATAAAAATCTTTTACTTTGAGATATTTTGGATTTTCTAGTACTTGGCATTTGGAAACATGGGATTCCTCAGGTGTTTCCAGCAAAAACATGCATAAGATGACAAAAGTATAACAAATTTAGGTAAATTTGGAAATTCTATTTGAGTTCTACCTTGCAGTTAGAGAATTTATGAAATGTAGAGGTTTATTCAATAGTTGTCCATAGTTTAGACAACTTCGGTAAATTTTCAAATACTCTGGAAACCCATTCAAAGAGTTGATGCATATATTGAACTACAGCAGATTTTATTGTATTATTATTGTAAACATATATCAATCATGTCATCATATATCATCATTTTGATAATATCTTCTAGAAAATCTTCACAATCACATATAAGTTGATAAGACCTCACTATCAGCTTCACAGTTGAACTTCAAGCCTATATCAGATATTGGAGTTCCAACACACATTCCTCTTTGATTCTTTTTCTGCATCTTTACCAAGTAATTCATTTCATAAGTATAGTGTGTAGTAAGAAGAAAGCCAAGCATTGTAGATACCTCTAGCCATCAAAACTGGGTAATTTTTGGCAGTTTAGTATTTTTTCCAATATACTGAATTCTATAAAAAGTTATTAATTTACAGTGCGTCCATTAAGTAACGCATAAATTCATTATTGGCTAAATGAACAATAAAATTAGGAATTCCCAAAACAGGTCGATTTTTTATTTCAATTTACTATCGTTTCAAATCATAATCTAATATACAGGGTGAACAACTTTCGGGTAATGACGTCATCACCATTTTTTTCAAATGGAACCCCCCCCCTTTTTTTTCAAGTTCCAAATATTTCAATCATCCTGTACACACATTTCGGTATCACAGAGATGACTAGTTTCAATTATGCAACCCTATTAATCATGCGTAAAGGAATTGGCAGACTGATAAGACGACACACATTACTCAGTCGATTTTAAACCTCCGTTGGGTTCGGACGTGCGTGACGAAAAGACTTTCTCGTGCGGTGGAAAGTTTTCGCGAGTGTGTTTCCAATTATTATATTAGTGTATGTGTGTGTGTGTGTGTGCTTCAAGGACAGTTTGAGAAAAATTAATGGGTGAGTTTTTTTTGCATGTCCCTTTACACAACTGAACAATTTCGAAATTTTCCATCATGATACATCGGGTTTTTTCGTTGAAATTTGCTGATATCTTGGTGAAATTGTTTTCAATGTTTTCTCATGATGAATACATGATAAATGAACCCTTTCTTGATATTTAAGAAAAGATGCAATAAAATAAAGTATGCAATTTTATAGATTTATTTTTAATTTTGTTATAGGATGGCATGTGACGTCTGGAAAACAAAGAACTAGGATAGAAGGTGTAACTACTACTACCAATCGGTGAGTGATTTTTTGACTCCTGTAACTTTTACAACCTCACATTCAGCTTTTGTCTCCTCACTTTCAAATATTTCACATTCCACTTCTAAGCTCCTCATAAAACCTATTTCTAACTTACTGACTATCTTTTTATTGTATCGATTTGTTAGGTTTTATTTTTTTTCTTTCAATTTGTGTAATCAATGGGCAGAAGGGCTTAGGTCGATAGCCTATTGGATCAGTGTAAATTGTTTCAATAATGGACATTTATTATTATTATTGAAATTTTCCATTATATGATTTCTCGAATTCTGATATTTATTATTGAGATTTAATGAATTTTTTCTGTTGTTACAGGTAGTAAGTAGTTCTTCTAGAAAAAGGTAAGTGATTTTTGGGTTATGCATGACTTTTTGCACGAATTTCAGCGGGTGCACCCACAATATTCCGACGAACTATGGAATTCGTAGGATTATAGAGAATCCTTACAGTCGAGATATACGTTCAGTATGTCCAAATTGCAATTTCTCGATTTCAACCTCACTTTTCCAAATTACACAGGCCTACCTTTTTTTGTGAAATGGTGTTTTCAAGTGACAGGTCGTTTAACACACAGTACATCAGAATACTGAATAGAACGTTTATTTTCGAATTGAAATCCTCGACATCGCAGTAGCAAAAGTAACAGTCGTCTCCAGTGCGATGGTACAAATCAAAACTACAATCGAAAATGCGCTTGAAGAAATCAAGCATGCCGTCAAGTGATTCACAGCTAGAAGTTCCATCGAAATTCAAATGCGGTGGGTCGAAAAGCGAATTTTCTACCCGATCATTAACGACAGTTGACAACCTCATCCGATAACACGCGCGGTACCCTTACGAGGGGAGAGTATCGACTTTTGGTGTTTGTAAGTTTTCCTCTCTGCAAAAGAGGCCGTCACCTTAAGAAGTCGGTATGAGAGTGTTTTTCGTGGTCGTGGGAGTCTTCCTAGTTCTTGATGTAGGTAGAAAATCGCTTTTCGACCCACCGCATTTGAATTTCGATGGAACTTGTAGCTGTGAACCACTTGACGACATGCTCGATTTCTTCAAGCGCATTTTCGATTGTAGTTTTGATTTGTACCATCGCACTGGAGACGACTGTTACTTTTGCTACTGCGATGTTGAGGATTTCAACTCGAAAATGAACATTCTTTTCAGTATTTTGATGTACTGTCTGTTAAACGACTTGTTACTTGAAACACTTTTTTATGAAATAGAAGGTAGGCCTGACGATCAAGATGACAAGTTTCCAAATGAAGTGCATTTCATTTCAGGAATTATTTTATTTCAGAAATTATTTTATTTCAAAAATCATTCTCTTTCAGGAATTATTTTATTTCAGGAATTATTTTATCTCAGGAATTATTTCATTTCAGAAATTATTTTATTTCAGGAATTATTCTCTTTCAGGAATTATTTTATTTCAGGAATTATTCTCTTTCAGGAATTATTTTATTTCAGGAATTATTCTCTTTCAGGAATTATTTCATTTCAGGAATTATTCTTTCTCAGGAATTATTTCATTTCAGGATTTTTTTACAGGAATCATTCTCTTTCAGGAATTATTTTATTTCAGGAATTACTTCATTTCAGGAATTGATTTATATCAGGTATTAATTCATTTCAGGATTTATTTTTTTCAGGAGTTATTTATTTCAGATATTAAATAATAGAAAGTGCATTTTGCAATTCTGTATAAATGCCAGTGAACGAATTTCAGAAATTATTTTATTTCTGGAAGGGGTAAATGCAGTGAAATAACTGTAAAACGTGAAATAAGTGCCGCGTAGACTTTTCAGAAACGAAATCTGAAACAATTAAGTGCGAGTGCATTTTGCAATTTTGTACAAATGCCAATAAACGAATTTCAGGAATTGATTTCAATTTCTGGAAGGGGTAAATGCTGTTCGACTATCATCTGGTTAATTCATTCAGATGATCAGTCCTTAGTGAAATAAGTGAAATCGTGAAATAAGTGCCGCGTAGACTTTTCAGACACGAAATCTGAAACAATTGAGTGCGAGTGCATTTTGCAATTTTGTACAAATGCCAATAAACGAATTTCAGGAATTGATTTCAATTTCTGGAAGGGGTAAATGCTGTTCGACTATCATCTGGTTAATTCATTCAGATGATAAGTCCTTGGTGGAATAAGTGAAATCGTGAAATAAGTGCCGCGTAGACTTTTCAGAAACGTAATCTGAAACAACATATTATAAAGTGCATTTTGCGAATTCGTACAAATGCCAATAAACGAATTTCAGGAATTAATTTTAATTTCTGGAAGGGGTAAATATTTTCCACATTCATGGTTTGTAGGCCTACTGGGGATGCTTCCATTAAAAAAAGCAACGCATTGAGAACTCTACCTCTTGGGTGATGAAGGAAACGAGTTCAAATGTATTTTATTTTGCCTAAATACGCCTATAAAATAAGCCAATTGCCATCCCTTTTCTGTACCTTGCAAAAGTTTCATCTAGTAGCTTGCGTTTCTTCAGAATCTGTACTATTTTCTGACGGATTTTGAAATTTTTCAGTGATGTTTTCCAATGATTCAGTTTTAGGATCATTGAGTTCTTCATGTGAATGTGATGTTTCAACTGAAAATGATCATTTCATTCAAAATTAAATAATTATAGGATTCATTATTGGCTAAATGAACAATAAAATTAGGAATTCCCAAAACAGGTCGATTTTTTATTTCAATTTAATCTAGTAAAAAAACAACCTTCTCACAAAAATATTACAATTCGAAAACGCCTGTGGGGGAAAACTTCTCAAATGGACAGCCTAAGTCTTGACGTCACAAGCTTAAAAACCTTTCCAAACAAAGCGTTCATTTCTCGTAGTTGCTTCTTTCAGTTGAAACTAAGAATGACATTCTTTGTATATGGTGTTATCAAGTTCTCATTGACTCATTCCTAACATTTTCATTCAAGTTAGTCGCATGATGGATGTGATTTCATCGATTTAGCGAAGCCCTAGAGGCATCTCTGAATCAGTCAGAAGAGTCCGAGTTCTGACAATCTCCTAATATAGGCAGCAGTATTTAACTTGAAAATATTTCAATCATCCTGTACACACATTTCGGTATCACAGAGATGACTAGTTTCAATTATGCAACCCTATTAATCATGCGTAAAGGAATTGGCAGACTGATAAGACGACACATATTACTCAGTCGATTTTGAACCTCCGTTGGGTTCGGACGTGCTTGATGAAAAGACTTTCTCGTGCGGTGGAAAGTTTTCGCGAGTGTGTTTCCAATTATCCCGTGTGTGTTTCCAGTGATTTCGTGTGTGTGTGTGCTTCAAGGACAGTTTGAGAAAAATTAATGGGTGAGTCTTTTTTGCATGTCCCTTCACATAACTGAACGATTTCGAAATTTCCCATCATGATACATCGGGTTTTTTTGTTGAAATTTGCTGATTTCTTGGTGAAATTGTTTTCAATGTTTTCTCATGATGAATACATGATAAATGAACCCTTTCTTGATATTTAAGAAAAGATGCAATAATATAAAGTATGCAATTTTATAGATTCATTTTTAATTTTGTTATAGATGGCATGTGACGTCTGGAAAACAAAGAACTGGGATAGAAGGTGTAACTACTACTACCAATCGGTGAGTGATTTTTTGACTCCTGTAACTTTTACAACCTCACATTCAGCTTTTGTCTCCTCACTTTCAAATATTTCACATTCCACTTCTAAGCTCCTCATAAAACCTCTTTCTAACTTACTGACTTTCTTTTTATTGTATCGATTTGTTTGGTTTTATTTTTTTTCTTTCAATTTGTGTAATCAATGGGCAGAAGGGCTTAGGTCGATAGCCTATTGGATCAGTGTAAATTGTTTCAATAATGGACATTTATTATTATTATTGAAATTTTCCATTATATGATTTCTCGAATTCTGATATTTATTATTGAGATTTGATGAATTTTTTCTGTTGTTACAGGTAGTAAGTAGTTCTTCTAGAAAAAGGTAAGTGATTTTTGGGTTATGCATGACTTTTTGCACGAATTTCAGCGGGTGCACCCACAATATTCCGACGAACTATGGAATTCGTAGGATTATAGAGAATCCTTACAGTCGAGATATACGTTCAGTATGTCCAAATTGCAATTTCTCGATTTCAACCTCACTTTTCCAAATTACACAGGCCTACCTTTTTTTGTGAAATGGTGTTTTCAAGTGACAGGTCGTTTAACACACAGTACATCAGAATACTGAATAGAACGTTTATTTTCGAATTATTTTATCTCAGGAATTATTTCATTTCAGAAATTATTTTATTTCAGGAATTATTCTCTTTCAGGAATTATTTTATTTCAGGAATTATTCTCTTTCAGGAATTATTTTATTTCAGGAATTATTCTCTTTCAGGAATTATTTCATTTCAGGAATTATTCTTTCTCAGGAATTATTTCATTTCAGGATTTTTTTTACAGGAATCATTCTCTTTCAGGAATTATTTTATTTCAGGAATTACTTCATTTCAGGAATTGATTTATATCAGGTATTAATTCATTTCAGGATTTATTTTTTTCAGGAGTTTTTTATTTCAGATATTAAACAATAGAAAGTGCATTTTGCAATTTTGTATAAATGCCAGTAAACGAATTTCAGAAATTATTTTATTTCTGGAAGGGGTAAATGCAGTGAAATAACTGTAAAACGTGAAATAAGTGCCGCGTAGACTTTTCAGAAACGAAATCTGAAACAATTAAGTGCGAGTGCATTTTGCAATTTTGTACAAATGCCAATAAACGAATTTCAGGAATTGATTTCAATTTCTGGAAGGGGTAAATGCTGTTCGACTATCATCTGGTTAATTCATTCAGATGATAAGTCCTTGGTGGAATAAGTGAAATCGTGAAATAAGTGCCGCGTAGACTTTTCAGAAACGTAATCTGAAACAACATATTATAAAGTGCATTTTGCGAATTCGTACAAATGCCAATAAACGAATTTCAGGAATTAATTTTAATTTCTGGAAGGGGTAAATATTTTCCACATTCATGGTTTGTAGGCCTACTGGGGATGCTTCCATTAAAAAAAGCAACGCATTGAGAACTCTACCTCTTGGGTGATGAAGGAAACGAGTTCAAATGTATTTTATTTTGCCTAAATACGCCTATAAAATAAGCCAATTGCCATCCCTTTTCTGTACCTTGCAAAAGTTTCATCTAGTAGTTTGCGCTTCTTCAGAATCTGTACTATATTCTGACGGATTTTGAAATTTTTCAGTGATGTTTTCCAATGATTCAGTTTTAGGATCATTGAGTTCTTCATGTGAATGTGATGTTTCAACTGAAAATGATCATTTCATTCAGAATTAAATAATTATACAGTGCGTCCATAAAGTAACGCATAAATTCATTATTGGCTAAATGAACAATAAAATCAGGAATTCCCAAAACAGGTCGATTTTTCATACCAATTTACTATCGTTTCAAATCATAATCTAATATACAGGGTGAACCACTTTCGGGTAATGACGTCATCACCTTTTTTTTCAAATGGAACCCCCCCTTTTTATTCAATTTTCAAATTGCCTTTGCTGAGCTGATTCCAAAAATGTATATGTTGCTTCAAATTGGTACGGGGTGGGCAAAAATGCAAAAAAAAAGTATGAAAATTGTTTATAGAAAGTAATACGTTACTGAATGTAATAAACAAATTAAATGGAATTAGTAGTTATGCAATTAATGTGATACACTTCCAAAAACAAACAAACGAACGAAAATTTACAATAAATGTTCGAATTGTTCTCCATTGACCGTTAGACAATGACTGAACCGGGCATCACTTTCGTCTCTAACATTCTGTAGCATAGCGGGTGTTATGCTCTGTATTTCTTGTCTGATTCGGTCTTGTAGTTGAGGGATATTTCCAGGTCTGTTTAAGTAAACTTTAGATTTTAAATAACCCCATAAAAAGAAGTCCAATGGGCTCAGATCAGGTGATCTAGCAGGCCATTCCACTGGTCCCCTTTTTCCTATCCACCTTTGTGGAAAAGTTGTGTTTAAAAAATCGCGCACAGTTACTGCGAAATGTGGCGGTGCGCCATCCTGTTGAAATCAGATTCTGCGGTCTACATTAGTGGGTATTAAAATATCAGGAAAAAGCTGGATCAGATCAGGAATTAATGTATTTTGAAGGAAATCCAGATATAATGCTCCTGTTAAGTTTTCATCGAAAAAATATGGACCAATAATTGTCATTACTCTGTAAAAAAAATTTTGCATTTTTGCCCACCCCGTACCAATTTGAAGCAACATATTATACATTTTTGGAATCAGCTCAGCAAAGGCAATTTGGAACTTGAAAAAAAAGGGGGGGGTTCCATTCGAAAAAAATGGTGATGACGTCATTACACGAAAGTGGTTCACCCTGTATATTAGATTATGATTTGAAACAATAGTAAATTGAAATAAAAAATCGACCTGTTTTGGGAATTCCTAGTTTTATTGTTCATTTAGCCAATAATGAATTTATGCGTTACTTTATGGACGCACTATATAATATAAGTTGATGTGCTATAAATATTACATAAATTAATCTCACCAAGATCCTGGAAACCAATATAATCAACACATATTTCCACAGGAAATATATCATCATATGGCTATTTGGTGGTCTAAAATTTCTTCTTTCATTCGAAATATTGCAGGTGAATAGTTTTGTTATCAATTTCAGAGATTAATTTGTACGAAAATATTTGTCAACAAATCGTAGTGAAATGTCAAGGTCAATTAGACCTTTCCCGCCATTTTTGGAATGAACACTCTGGTTTACATATACTCTGTGCTTACGATGCAGTATTTTGTCTACGTCATTTATGTTTCATATCACTTACGTCATTCAGGGATTCGTATGCGGCAATGAAAAACAAACAACAATAATAAAAAATAATATAACCGATATATTTTCTTCATAGAATACAATAAGAGTAATAAAAACTTCAACTCTTCGTAAACGTCATAATAATATAGGGAACAATCTTCAAAAGCCTCAATAACACGAAATTAAAGGCCTCTATTTCTCTGATCTCGAGTCACCGGATTCTTCCAACGCAGCTTGAAGACCTTCGGGATGTCTTCCAGCATCAATATCTTTTGCCCAAATATGATACTACAACAAAAATAACTTTCAAGGAATTGCAATTGCAAGGATGATAAGATTTCTATGGAGATTGTGCGTTCGAAATTGACAGTTACGTCACATGATCAACAAGTGGGAAGTTTTGGAAGTGACTAATGCACCGACTGTCCAGGTAAGGTAATATAGAATTTCGATGGTTATGACAAGGATTTCATTTAATTCGAATATTACCTGTTCTAGTTCTTGTCTTAGAGCGAAAACAGCTTTCTCTCTATCAGCAACTAATTCTTCTAGATATTGGTATCGCAGTTTTTTACGAGCTCTGCATTCCCTGGCACTTTGTCGACTCCGTTCTTGAAAAAAAATTAATTCTGTACATCAATTGTCAACTGTCAAACCACAGAACAAACGGATGGATACATGTCAGCTGTCAAACCACAGAATTTTGACATTCCTGAGGTTGTTCTGTTGCGTTCAATCCAGTGGCGTAGAGAAAATTAAAAAAAAAAAACAAATTAAATTAATTCAAACCATACCTAATTTGGCTCTCATGTCAACCTTTTCCGACGATTTTCTGCCTGGTTTCCTCCCTCTCTTTCCCGATTCCTTCCGAGAAGGGCCCTCCTGAAACAAACACACTTTTACCTCGAGCGAAAAAAGTGAGGTTAGAACGCGCCCGCTGTCTGCGTTACCGACCGAGGTTGGTGGATGAGTGCCAGTTTTTTCAACGGCTGCATGTCTTGTAGAGGGATCCGGCACTTAGCAACAGCAGTGTGAATTTTTACTCCGTTATGTGCATGATTGTTTTCACAATAACACGCAGTATTCAGTGACCTTCACTGCGTGGTTATCGTAAGAGTCTAAGAGTTGATTTGTAGAGCTCAAGTTGGCTCGATGTTTGTTGGATTTTGCTTTTCGGATCCGCCAAAGTTGAGAAAAAATAATCATTTGTTTTTGTAATAGACAAACTTCAAGCCCAGTAACTTGACGAAAAACGATGTAACAACGATATTCTCAAGTCTCTACATCAATATCAACACTAACAATATTCAAACAGATCAATAATTTCCCTTCCAAATAATTTCCGATGTCTACAGATGAATTTTGGCATTTGGCAACCATGTTACCAGTGGTGTATAAGATACCTTTCGAACGTCGCTGTTCCTCATGAATAAAATATCTCGTCAAGGTGTACCGTGTTGAAAAGGTCAGTTCTTGTGTCGTTTATTACGTAGTACTTTTTTTTATTTAGTGATCGAAGCAACGTAGTTGGCTGTGACGATAACCAACAATTCGTAATACATTTGTTGTTCTGCGTAAATCCACGAGTATACAGGGTGTAACGATTTTTAATTATCCCTTTTTATATTTGATCTATTTTATAACTTTCGTTTTAATGAATAGGTGTGAAACACTCTGTACATAGTAAAAATAAAGATATCAAGTAAACAATGGAAAAATAGAGTGAAATTTCAGAATATACAGTGGAATGTCTCCAAAAGTATAGAATTATTTACAATGATTATTATATTATAATATTTTCTGAAAATGTACACAAATTATTATTTTTTTGATTGTAAAACAATACTACGTAGAGGAATGACCATTATCTGTATTATTAAAACGCGATAACTACCAACACTCATAAAGAAAAACGTACTAATTGCGTTGCACTTTCATCCACTACCTGATTCCTAGTTTCCTTTTTTTTTCTACGTATATTCACTTCAAGCATTTGTCAATCCATTTTCCTCACTAACTAACACCTGTCACCCTAAAGCAGCACTCCAAACACGTCCCTACAAGAAAAGGGAAACCAGACAACACTGCGGGTCAAAGCACCCGCGATGTACAGCGTAAAAATTGATTTTCCTCGACACGGGGTTACTTCCTGACAACAAAGACCGGTCAGCGTTCACGGCCTCCTACCTGGTCTCCACGAATCTGGTTATACTGAAGCGTTAGCGTAGGTTTTGAGGGTGTATAAGGGTGGAAAAAGGCTGTGGTGTTTGAGGATTATCGAAAAAAGAAATGCTTACCGCTCTCGAACGATGAAAATGCGTAGTTCGGGCACCGCGACACGCAATACAAAGTCACAAAGCAACCCAGATTGGGATTCGGACGAGCGAGACGGCTCGACTAGATGTCAGTACGCCGTGCGCGACGTTGCCGGATGTTTGGATGTTCTCCAAGTTCGATTATAAAATCAAGAACTGACACGAAGAGTGCTGCAATATTTTTTCTTGCTGTTTGTTTTCATTCCGATAACCTCCACTGATCCTATGAAGTTATCTAAGCCGAAACTTTTCGAAAACCCGAGTATATTTTGCTTCCGATGAAAAAAACTTGCTCAAATCAAGAAGCCATACACGAATCTGAGCTCAAACTCAATTGTAGATTGGAAACTTTAAGGAAATCTCAACTTTACAGCCTATTTAATGACAATATTGGCACATCGATTTCTATTCAGAATGAAGTAGAACTGCGCTTTCGAATTGATTTGACAACACTGCCCGCATCAGATGTTTAATCTACGCAAATCACCACATGTATGCAACAAGCAACTGTGCAAAAGTAGTTTCATTGCACTACGTGGCAACACTGTGAGTGCATAATGCGCAGTTCCGATTGCATATCGTCATTACGAATGATAGACCAATGGCGAGTGTCACGAAGCAAAACAAATACGATTCGTAGGTAGTTTGGTTTTTTTTCAAGGTATGCTATTAATTGATTTGTGAAACAGTGAAAAACTGATTAGATAAAAATACCACTTGGAATTTTCAAACACAAAGATTAGGAATCGTACATATTCTGCCATCTAGTGGATTCAGTTACAAGTTCAATCTAAACGCTGCTACGATTTTTCGAGGTTAGGGTTTAGAGCTGGAATCGAAATATCACTACCAAATTCATCGGATCGAATTGAAAGCTGTTCAAAATGAATGTTAAAGCAACCTTCACTAAAAATAATCAAAGCCAAACGTCTTTTGTTTACTTAACCTGTCATTCTCGAAATTGTTGAGAGATTAATCGAAGGTATACACATCGAAAGCAACGGCTTGCTTGATAGGCACTTATCTAATCAGTGAGGTGATGTTCAACAATGTCAATTCAAGTATCAATAAGATATTCTCTCACTCTAACGCATGCGCTGTGACGACTGATATACCCTGAAGCGCCTCTCAGTTTTTCATATGCCAATTACACAACCAAAAAAAGGGTGACATAAGGAACAGCAAACTCAAATAAATACAAACCAATGTCTAGAATACAAGAGTTGGTATATCCAGTGCACTCTTGATGTATTTCAAGAAATGCTTGCAATGAAACTAAAAAACGGCTATGGCAGCGTGCAATATTTTGTCGAATTTGTGCAATACAAGAGTTGTCATGGCTTACTTACACAAACACTATGCTCCTCTATGACAGCCATCTCTTGGAACTCCATTTCGAGTGTCCTAGCTAGTCGAAAATCGCCAAATATCGAAATCAAACACAGCACTCGGGACGAAAACAACTCAACGTGTCTCTCGTATTTACAAACATTGCAAGGTCATCGAATATTTTCGTTTCCGTCACATACCAGTCGATAAATAGCTGATTGTAGTGACATCTAGTAGAGGGAGGACGAAGCTGTGTTGTATAGGGATTTGCAGGAAATCATAACGGTTGTGAATGTTTTGACGCATTTTGCACTCTCGCGATGAAAACTAGTGATGAATTGTTGCGTAGTCAAGTTTCAGCTTGAAATATAGTTAATAAGTGAGCTGAATTCACCTGAAACCGTATATGAATCGCCTCTTGTGTCAGAAATGTACAAAAACGATTTGGAAATATGCCTGTTTCAACAGAAAACATCAAGAAAATGCTTCCGAGGCTTTTCTAGAACTCCATTTGGACAAATCTATACAATATCAACATCTTAGCACCCTTGATTTCGTTTTTTGAAGGTTCAAACCCCTCAGTAGACACTTCTACTGGTTTCCATGACAACGTCATATACAAACATAGGCGTACACAAATAATTTCCTACTGGTTCGAAATTAAAATGAAATAAACTAATTTTGATCTAGAAAATGATTATTGAATCAATATAATGCACATCAGCATCTTAAATTATTAATTCAATGGCAAATTTTTTGAAAATTTCCAAGTTTTTAAATGCTAGATCCAAGCTGGCCGTGCCTAGTGACACGCCCCTGTCAAATTCTATTTTGGGTCGAGAAACCCAAAACAGTCGAAAGCTACGCGAGGAAAACCCCCCGCTTTCCACGGTGCCATAGAGTCGACAATCCTGTGAGGAAAATTTCCCATCGCTTTTCCTCACATTTCCCGACTTTTCTGCACGCGTTTTCGCTTTCCTTTGCGCGCGGTCACGCACCGGCCGCCAAACAAAACACGATCTCGTCCGGCTCACTACTTGGGTGGCTGTGGAGTCAACGCGCTCGCTTGTTTTGAGAATTGCGGTTGTGCTACGATTGACATGAGTTGACAGGTGAGTTGTTTTTTCTCATTCTGGACTTGTTGCTTTCGCTTGACGTTGACAGGTGGTTGGGGGTTCTCAGGAAAATCAAGTGATTATTGGAAGGGAATGATAATGATGATTTGTTTTTTATTTTGGTCTGTTGTATTATCTAAACAGTATAACAATCCAGATTTATGCTTCAATCTCTTTTAGAATACCAGGAACGTGAAGTGGATCGATCTGAACGAAAATAATTAGAATTTTTACAATGTGAACCAGTTACGAACATTTTTTATTTGCATTGCTCCCTAAAATAAATTTTTGGGTACGCCCATGGTCATGATTAGTGACCAGACCAAACTCAATGTGAAATAATTGAAGGTAGGTGTTAATCAATTGAGTTTCTAAGCCACCTATTTACGAGATTCGCCTTAAAACGACCCAAAGCTATGTTTTTCCTAAACAACACGCAGACTAAGCTACATTCCGAACCGAATAGAAATGATTTCAACTAACACCGTCCGTGTAAATTCGTTTTATTTATGTCAGTTCGCCTAATTATAGTCCAAACATTCAGTGCTAACCAGAAATTGAGTGAAAACTGTCAGATCGACCGAAGAATGAGACGTTATAGGTGTGATTAGGTGTGAATTTAAAATCGCGAAACGAAATGTTTCAGTGCTAGAAGAAAATGTCTGGCGTAACCGAAGCCAGCAAAGGTTTGACCATCCCGCCTCTGACTCCTGGCTCCTCGGAGGACGAAGAGAAATATCTAGTGCCTTATCAAATAAAACCCAGAGTCAAGAAAAAATGGCTACGCATGGAGAACGTGCCAGTCGCCATTTTGGGGGTCACAGTCGTCCAAGTGAGTCGTGCGAATAACATAAACAAATACATAATAACAATTGTAATGTAACGTAGCGAAATTTTTTGCGATGCGGTGTTGCCGGTTCTTGCAAAAAGTAGCAGCAACTTTGAAATTTGTGGATACGAGCCAGATTTTTTTCAACCTCAAAAATATTATAATTTTTCGTTTAATTTTGGAGTCAGATGACATTTGACAGCATCCAAGAGGCTGTTACGTACTATGTTACGTAATGTGTTACGGAATTTGTTACGTAGTGTGTTACGTATTCTGTTACGTAATGTTTAAGGTCTTCTATTATGCTGTAAAATACTGAATTCATGTTATATTCGTTCGTTTTCCTCTATATCTTGTAACCATAATTTTTCATTTTTCGAAATATCGTCGATGTTTTCGAGTTCTTAATGTTTCAATTGGCT
Organism: Plagiodera versicolora; assembly: GCA_037013635.1. NCBI lineage: Eukaryota > Metazoa > Arthropoda > Insecta > Coleoptera > Chrysomelidae > Plagiodera > Plagiodera versicolora. Next base: position 964,099 of record CM072992.1, read on the forward strand.
TCATTCTCATATGACCATGTGATTTTAATCCTGAATATTCATAAAGTTCTGCTATGAAATATATACAGCAATGAATAAAAATGAGCGGATATTTTAGGATACCCAAATCAATCACCGAGTCGATTGATGAATTCATAACAGATACTGAAGTTCAATGAAAACAAGAATTTTGAAACTAAACATTGATTTTCGAAGAAAAAAGTCAATTATCACACAGAGAAATGGCCGAAAGTATTGTCAGTATCGACCGCACGAGAATTTTCAGTATCACCCTGTATGTAAACACTGCGGTTATGAAACTTCAACATATTCGTAATCTATGGTGCTTATATTTTGAATATACACAGAATTATCTCGAAAATAGACCTTTATCAGGTGACAGGTTCCAAAAGTAAACAATACGTGTTGAATTATGGTTCCCTTTACTTCCGCCAGATGCAGATGAAGTTTGAGATCTAATTTTATTCACCTCAAATTCTATTTTCGATTCAAATATTACAGCAATAATTTCACAATATCAATTTGGAATGATTCAGAATCATCGATGAAACAAAAGTTTCACTTAACAAGTGGTCAGCACCTTATAATAGTAGTCCTTGAGATGTTTTTTCGAAACAATTGAGATTTTCCTCATATTCAATAAGTCACGACAGTTTAGTATCGATTTCATCAAACGAATTGAAATTTCATCACCAACCAGGTCATCTTCCACATTTTATCGACTCCGGCCCTGGAGAAAACCCTTCGATTCGAACCGAGCAAACGTAATCAAATATGGCGCTTCCTCACCTACATGCTCATCCACGACGACTGGTACCATCTGATTCTCAATCTAGTCATCCAATGCATTTTCGCCGTTGTGCTCGAGAAGAGACAGGGCCGGCTCAGGGTACTCGCCCTCTACTTCTTGGGAGGCGTCACCGGGGTCATGGGGGCCTCGTGCGTCCACCCTAACATGGTCATCGGCGCTTCGGCTGGGGTTTACGCCCTTTTAATCTCGAATATAGCGGATATCACTTTGGTGAGTGTTTTTTTTTTCGAGTTTGATAACTCGCTAAATGGTTTGTGGTTTCCACAGAATTTCAGCGAGGTTAGATTCAAAGTATACAGAGGATGCTCCATCGGCGTTCTCGTGCTTTTCGACGTCATTTACAACGTGGTTCACGTTTACGCCAAGAAGGAACCTGTAATTTCTTGGGAGGCCCATATTGTGGGTGGAATCTCTGGTCTTTTACTGGGTTTTCTCATTTTTAAAACGGATTGTCCTACTGTGAAGCACTCGGCGAGGACGAGGACGGTTTTCAGAGCCCTCTTTTGGACTAGCTTGGTACTATATTGTGTCGTGCTTGTGTTTTTGGTGGGGATCGGTATTCAGATTAAAAAATGTACACCTGTCAGTGATATTTATGTGAAATATGTGTATTTTTGTTGAGAGACGATGCTAGACCAGTCCTAATATGAATTTTCCGAAACTATTGTAATTGTTTGTATAACTTTTTATGTAATTTTTATAACCTTTATGAATAAACGTTTCGGCTGAAACTGCGTTTTATTTGACAACTGGGGTGGAGAAATTAATGGAAATATGAATACATGCATTTTTATTAATTTATCATTTTATTTCAACTATTACAATTATAAATACTCGACATAACCTACTGGCAAAACAAAAACATTTGCTATTATCAGTCATTCAAGACAATTTCAACTTTCCATGAAAATTCGTTGAAAGTGAATTCGATTTAATTTCAATTCGAAGCAATTTTTTGTAGTTTTCTGTTGCAAAAAATATACTATATATATAGTAAATACAGGGTGATTCACCTAACTGGTTCATTAGAGGTTTATGGAGAACTGATTTTTTCGAAAAATTCTGACAAATGGACTGACCAACTAAAATGTCCATATCATCTTCAATTTTCAAGATTTGAGGTTCAATCTCCGTATACACATAAATGAGAGAGTGTTCTACCAGGTATCCTTAGGAGTGTTCCAAAATATTCAAAAGGGTGTTTGATATTTCAGTTTACTTTTTGGAAATTTCAAATCCCTATAACTTCCTTATTTCAAATGGAATGACCATGAAAATTTTATACTATCCGACGTAAAATTCAATTTTCTATTGATTTATATCAGCATACCATATTGCTAAATGGATATTCACAGAGATATCAACAAAAATGTGAAAATACACTCATTCGTTTAATGTGTATTTTCACAAGTGTGCTTTGGACGGTTCTAAATTTCATATTTGCCGAAAACTATGAACAAAATGAAGATAAACAGGGTGTTCCATTTGAAAAAACAAGGTAGATATCTTTTCCGGTTTAACCGGAAGTAGCAGCGTATTAAAAATAATTTAGGAAAATAGACACATTGGGTAGTAGCATCCACCAAAATTGCAAGTTGTTATCTCTATCCGTTCTCCATAAACCTCTAATGAACCAGTTAGGCGAATCACCCTGTATATAGTATATATATATAATATACTTCCTGAAGCTTACTTACTAAACTGTCAAACTACATACCATCAACGTAGCCAAATTCTTTGGAAACATTTTCTCACACATGGCACTCTGCAGAAATTTTGACACGCTTCCAGAACCGTTTAATCTACTATAATTAATTAATTAATTAATCTTATTGAGATCTGTGTACCCGACAGAAAACCTGTCAGCTCGGTCAACATTTCAGCGCTTTACACTGCACCCCGACCTCCGTGCATTTGCACTCCAAACACGCCCCTGACAGTTCGGCGATAATTTTCCCCACCCTGTACATGCGCCCGTAAATATTACAGCCCGCCAGGTTGATGGGCAGCGCCGGTCCTGGCTTCGCATGCTCGCCCTCTGCGTTATCGGCGGGGTTCGAGTCGCCGCCGGCAGATGGCGAGGGTGTGGACGTTCCGTCAACCGTGCGATCCGCGATGGTGGTTTGAAAATTCGTAGTCGGGCGTTGGGGATTTTCACGGTTTTTCTCGGGAAATATAAACTGGAGGACTTTGTCGAAGGAAAAGGCGTTATCGGTAGCGTGCGGGGTGGTGTTTTCAAGTGTGTTCGTTGTCGAGTGTTGTGGAGTAGTTTTACGTTGGATGTGAGGCGCCATGTCTATTATGAGAGACTGTAAATTCGGCGCGGGTTCTGTTCGAATGACATCCCTGAAAGGGTCGGGAGTTGCTAGTTTTTCTGCTACCGTGATTGCTTCCTGTGCATGTGGAAGAACTACAGTTGGTGCCTCTCCATCTGGAAGAATACAACAGTGCTGCAGTTATCGTTAGACGGTTCCAAAGGTATTTATGAAATCAGTTACATTCGATGCCCTGCTTATACGAAATAACTCGCCAATCATCAAGAGCCTCAAATTTCGACAAGTTATTATGTTATAACGCTCGTTTTCGCCGAAATCTTACCGCAAATATATCTGGGACAGCATAGTGTGATGTCTTGGACACTAGATGGCCTACAGCCCGTTGTGGGAATTGGGCAATTCGGTTTTTGACAAACTATATTTCCATAAAAACAAGTGCACGTCACACACGGCGATTCCGATTGAACTGATTGGCCGTGGAGAATCAAAGCACCGTCGTAATTTACACAGTTCACTACAAAAAAGTTACAAACAACGTAAAAACTTAATTGTCAGTGCACTTTTTTACCGTTAGGTTTGTCTTCCTGTTCAATCGACATAGGGCTGACAGCATTGTCATAGTAGATGTCCAAAATAGGCGGATCTTTAGGAACAAAACCACCTGAAACAAACGTGAAATCTCAGTCCAAACTTCAATAATGTCAGTACCAGTGGTACCAACCTTCAGTTTTTTCTGGGGGTGAAAAGTGGTTGCTGTAAACAAAATTGCTGTTCCCATCTTGAATTCTGTCTTGAGACCCTGCATTTCCATTGGGTTTTTTGGTATCCACAGCGTCTTCAGGGTAAAAATAAATGATTCTAAAACAAGAAAGTTATAGTACAGTAAGCCACGAAGCTATTTGCTCACCTCAGATTCGGTAAAGATGGCGGCAAGGAAGACTCCCCATAGTCAATATCCTCCTCCTCGCTGCTACTCTTTTGTTTACTGATATTCAAAATGGCGGCAATGTGAGACTGCAGCTTCGGCAAGCTGCCCAGTGTGGCGCTGGCTACCAAAGTCTCAGCATTGTCCAACTCGGTGGTACTTTCAGGAGAACCCATTTCCGTGCTGGTGAAGTCTTCGTACCCCTTTTCAGTCAAACCGTTGACTTCGTTGGCGTTAAATTCGAGCTGATCAGTGTGGTTCGTGCAATCGCTGGATTGCAGTACCGTGCGTACCGTGATGACACTCGGAGGTTCCTCGTCTCGCTCAGCTGTAGTAGTTTCTGAATCCAACGCAGTGGTTGTAGGCAGCACGGTCGTGGTATCGTCAAAGGTACTTCCAGTGTAGTACTCGGTAGTGGTCGCAGCACCTTTATCGTTCAGGAACGACTCGAAAAGGCTGAATAGGTTATCAGACAAGGACTCTTTGGGACCGTCAGCTTCGCCTGACAGCTTCGGCTTCTCGCTGGTCGACAGTACCCTCCTGAAAACCGCGTTCTGGTACTCGTAGTTGGTGGTACCACCCGGCACGCTCTCGGTAACAGGCAGCGACGTAGTACTATTCCTCTCCTGCGCGAAGCTGCCCCCACCGAACTGCCTGGTGGTACCGAGAGTACCAGGGCTGCGCTGCCTGGAGTGAGCAGTACCAGAAGGCACGTACTGGGGCGAGACTGTGACAACCCCGCTGGCATCAGCGGGGAGTCGAAGCTGAGCTTGCTTGCGCAGCTTGGAGTACACCTTGCTGATCGTGGGCACGCGCCCGTAAAAAGGCTCAGCTTCGATCTCGATGGTACCACCTGGAAAAGGGGGTACTTTAGTGCTGCTAAGCTTGACCTGGGGGTACTCACTACAGTTGTAGCTGGCTGCGCAGCATTCCCCGGGCTTCGTCACTGGGGAGCAGCCGAGGATGGGCGGGGCGCAGGACAAGGGCTCGCAGCGTACCAGCCCCTTCAAGCAGTAGCAATTGTCGCAGGCGGAACGACCCACGCCCAGTACTTTCCCACCTTCCTTCTGGTGGACGCCGTCCACGAAGCAACCACCTGTTGAAGGGCCAAAAGGTGTGACTGCGTTGCTAGGGGTTAAGGGGGTATTCTGGTCTAGAAAATTGAAAAAATCAATTTTTTTGTGCATATTTTCAAAGCTTAGACTTTCAAAAATATGCTCTCAGAAGGGTTTTTCAAAATTCGCGTGATCGCACAATGAATGGCAGATGTTTTCCAGGAATTCTCTTGTATCCGACTTGAGCTCGTAGTTTACCCTTTTAATTGAGTTTTTATTAATACCTGACTACCAGTACGTGCCCAATATACCTGGAACTGTTCAGTTTAGTCTCGATCTTGGAGCTAAGTAGACACGAAACTGAAAATCTTTCTCAAACTTCAAACGCGTTTATCTCAAAAATACTTTTGTTGAGGTGGTTGACACGATATCTCGAGTTCTATCTGACCGATTCCTTTGAAATTTTGTGAGAATCTTCTTCATACATCTCTTTATCGCAGGAACTAAGGATTTTGAAAAATTTCAATTTGAAGTATTTTTAAAAAATTCGTATAGGTCGAAAAACAGGGGTAAAAATGAATGTTTTTTTTCAAGTGGACGCCATTTTGTGAATTTTTTATATATTTTTTTCGGCCGTAGTTCAAACCATAGCGACATCTTTACTAATTAGGAATTCTTTTCGTTTGTTCGATTTGGATGACTACAAGGGCTGGAATCATGTCAACCAGGGAGCCCTGTTTGATTGCTGGCAGCCCCCACTTCACCGGCCTGTCATTTGACGAATTTTTGACATTTCCTTCTTCTGAATTTTTTTCTACATACATAAAGGATCCATAAACATTATAGAAAAAAATTGATAGTGAAAATGTTTTTATTTGTTTTTTATCCTAGTTTGGAAACTACCCAAAATGTAGGGCTCTAGACTAGACTACCCCTTCAAAGTACCACCTACCTGGTTCCGGCTGTGGTACTACCGTGGTGGTACTCGTCGCCGAAGAGGTGCAGTTGTAGTGTATGGGGCAGCAGTACGCGGGGTCGAAGTTCGGGGTGCAGCCCTCCATGGGCTCCAGGCATTTGGGCTCGATGCAAATCTCCTTACCTCCGATGCAGTAGCAGTACTCGCAGCTGGACGACGAGCCCATCGCCGAGCCTGGACCGTAAATGCTCCCGTTCGAAACGCACGCTGAAAGTGACATCATCTCCATGGGGATCCACACCTAGACCAACCAACTCACCGTTACCCAATATCTTCCTGTCCACCAGGACGTCGAGACCGTCCTCGGGCTCGGAGCGAGCCTCCAGGTGGTTGCCTCCAGGTATCTCTGCGAAGCCCCGAAGTTAAGCGGGTTATTTCGACGTAGGGAAGCGCTTACCTGAGCAAATCAGCTCTGGGCAGCACGTCCTGTGCCTGTGGAGGAGAATGCAACCGGGAGGAGGCGGGTTGGGGAGCCTGGTGCACACTCGGAGGTAGCACAGGAGTACCCCCTTGCTGCAGGTGCAATTCAAGCAAGGTTCCGCCGTGGGCACTTCGGCGCCTTCGTCGTGGGTTTCATCGTCGTACCGGCAATCTGGGGAGGAGGAATTGGTGTTGAGTCTGGTTGTCCAAGTGGCCTAGCTATGCTATTTCAGGTGTCTAGTCGAATGATTTGGGTGCGTTTTTAAACGCTGGAAAATTTGACTTGGAGTGACTATTATATAGTCTATTTATTCTGGGTTGATACCTGTGACGCGTCGCCCGATTTAGCCGTGATGCCACATGTTTTTCACTTTTTCAGCGATGCTCCGAATTAACTCCGAATTGAAACTTGGGTATATAATCATATTTCATAAAAAACTATTGAACCATGGTAAGATCGTGGTGAATAAATATTCATGAAGATTCTTCACTTACCTTTCGAATAAAATCCAATGAAAGTAAGCGGCTCCTGTTGTCCATTTCGTGTTTAAAATGTTCTAATAAAGATGCAACCATTTTCTGGGCATCTCCACTCAATCCTCTCGACATTTTGATGAGTATATGACGATATTGAGCTCTCAAAAGAACAAATTTAAAATATCGCAATAAAAGAACAATTCGTATGTAAACAAACGATTGTAGGGATTCGCTGCAAACAATTTGGCATCGTCGTGAAGTGTTGCCATATTTATTGATGCTTTAATGTTCCCAGCTGATTTATAAACCTATCGAAACGTCTGTCATTGCTAGATACTTTTTGTTTTGCACTAATGGCATCGAAAAGTTACCAAATCTGACACAGGTATCAACCCAGAATAAATAGACTATAGCTGTTTTCACTTTCATTACAATGCAATCTGAATGAATGGTTGTTTGGTATTTCAATGCATTATTCATTGACAAAATTGGAAAATATACGGGATGAAAATAGTGATAACCAGAAAAAATGTGATGCGGGTGATACAGAAAATGTTTTCCCTTAGCTTTCCATTACTTTCAGTTACCAATTAACAAAATTACAATGCTTTCTACATGGATTTGCTGACGTGATTATAGTTCATTTAGTTGTCCTATTTTTCAGTAGAACTCCGAAACTGGAATCGATATTTTCCCCAATATTTCCAGTGGAGGCTTGAGGCTTAGGCCATTTGAAACTCTGCATATAGGGTGTTCCTCAAAGACATGCCAATTTCTGTTTCTCTTTTTTTTTGACGTTGACCTTCGCATAATGGCGAGAAAACCGCATCCATTGATACACACTATGCTCGAGTGATAAATTAAACTGTTATCGACTCGTACAGATCTCTGTAAGTGACAGTACTGACGGCCGAGTTTTTTACGTGCCCCACGACGAATGGACACCTCGGGTGTGCAGGTGTTTCCATATCGATGGCACGGCCGGCTTGATTTCATCGCAGGAACGTCTTCCATACAGAGTGTTGGGTGGTAATGGGCTAATCGTGGAAGCGAGTAGGAATGAAGATTTTTTTTAGGTAGGATCTTGAACGGGGGTAGAGAAAATGAGTCGAAAATGTGTACCGAGCTTTCTGATGATTGAAAAAAATTCGGAAAGCCATATTTATCTTGTATACAGGGCGATTCACGACGAATTGTTCATAGTCCAAGCATAAGTGCTATGGACTGAGACCATTCCATATTCGGGTATTGAATAAAAAATGCCTTGTTGCGATTTTGAAGGATATACAGGGTGATGTTTGAGAATATGTGAATTATTCTACGTTGAATATCTCTGGAAGTGAGAAACTCAGACATATGAAATTTGGTACACTGAGTATGTTCCCTGAGCTCAATAAAATTAGTTTTTGAAAAATTCCAATTTCAGGTCCGGACTTGGTTTTTTCAGAATTTCATTGGTGTTCTTGAAACAACACCCTGTAAGCTAGATCAGACAATTTTTGTTTTTTTCACTTTAAAGCTTAAGGACGATACAAAGCAACAGTTGAAACAAATTGAACGCGGGAGTTTTTGTTTTCTGCAGAAAAAAATAAAACTTTTGAAAATAGTATCTATAATTTTAATGGATTCCTTTTCTGTTTCAATAAAAATCGTGAGGAAAGTTTATATTACTCGAGGTGAAGTATTATGCAACCAACTGTTGAAATTCTAAAGTGCTATTCATAATAAATTCACCCTGTATATGATGGAGCGCGTGGGAGTTGCGGCATCCATTGCTGGTATTGATGGTACTTTGGTTGAGGTACTTGCGATCGTCTCGACCGCTATGATGGTCATTAAATTTCATGGTACTTTTAGATAGTGTGTTGAGCTATAAAATTTGCTACACTCTTTGGTACATAATTTGAAAGCGATATTGCAATGTGCTTTGATAACAATGTTTATTTCTTATCAGAGAAGTGTTTTTTTCGGGGTTGCGAGTATGTTATTGATGCGAGAAATTGATAAAAACAGTTTTTGGGTTTCGCATGCAATATTTTTGAAGGAAAAAGACTTGATAGATCAGATCTCGTGATTGGTGGTTTTTTTGGGGGGGTTTCTGGAGCTTTTTGCGGCTTTTTGGGATTTTTTGGAATTTTCAACATGAAATATCTCGAAAACTATACCAGATATCGAAAAAGGGATTTCGCCCCCGTTTTCAGCGCCTCTTAGACTCCTTGTAGACTTCCAGGCATATTTATTTCTTGAAATTTTTCGAAAAATATACCAAAAATTAAAAGTCTTTGTAGAGTCTCCAATTTTCGTATGGAGGCTCCCAGAGCATCGAAATGGACTATTCATGGGTTTTTTCGTTAAAAAAATGGGGTTTTTGGGGGTTTTCGTGGGTTTTCGCGACTTTTTCGGTGTTTTTTTGGAATTGTCAACATGAAATTTCTCGAAAACTATACCAGATATCAAAAAACGGATTTCACCACCGTTTTCAGCGCCTCTTAGACGAGTTTTCAGGCGAATTTATTTTTCGAAAGTAATCCCTGACGATATTTTCCATCACCAGCGTTGCCAAACTCTCAAAAAATCCCCATTTCCCTTTTGCGATACTTTCGTAAGACAACGAGAAAATAAAAATTAATCAAAAATATATAATCTTTCAAATTTACAAAATAATCTCCCGCTCTCGCTCCACATCCAGAGCGCAGTAAAAAAACAACACCCTGTATGGGAAAATTTTTTTCTCTCGATTTCTGTCCGCAGTCGCCCATTGTCCGTCCCGGACCGATCGTGAGTTAACGTCTTCATTATTCTTGCGTGTCCGGGTGGTCCGATCGTCGTTTGTTTCTTTCTTCGGCCGGCGTACATGTCGCCGATTATTATGCGTGTACGTATACGTCGACGGAGAGCGCAGCGTTTCGATAATTGGCATCGCGATTAGCGATACACGGAGATTCGCTCGTTCGCCGCCGAGATTTTCTTCCCACGGGATAAGGACAGCGGCGTGCGAGCGCATTTTCGATTGCGAGAATTTTTCGGCGCAGTCAAAACGTCAGTTCCCCCCCAAAAATACCCAAAAACATCTTATAAATGGGCCAACCATGCAGAACGCCTCGCTGTGTCAAAAATCCAACCACTGGATAGCGTGACACACCCTGTATACGACCGGGAATGGTCCATCCAGCGAAACAAATGCCGTTGACATCGACAGCGGACAGCGTAGATAGCGAAACTTTGTTTGTAAACGAAAACGACGACGGTTACGTAACCGCGGCGATGTTGCCAAGTCGTTCGAAAAGTACGGAGATCTGCTACTTTCTCGAAAGACTTTCAACACACAAAGATAATTATGTTTTTGTATGTTTGGGGTCATTTTTATACCCGAGAGATGTTGAGAGAATTATAATATGAATGGTTCATGGGTTCGACATTTTTTTTGTCGTTCGCCGAGCATTTGTCAACGTCGCCGTACTTGAATGATTATAGTGAAACGGCGTTGATGAGTACCGGTACCGTTTTCTTTGGTCTGTAGCATCTTCAGCACAATCGGTACTGTTAGAGCTTTGAAAAAAACGAGTTTTGATTCTTGTTGTGGACTCGCTGGTGAGACTAGTGGATTTAGACTTTTGATATCGCCTTAACGCTCAAACTTTCGTTTTTGATATTGTTTGTTAGTCGTCGTAAAGTCTTCATGGGTTTTTTCCTTGGGAATATGGAGTTTTGGGGGGTTTTCGTGGGTTTTTGCGACTTTTTGAGGTTTTTTGGAATCATCAACATGAAATATCTCGAAAACTATACTAGATATCGAAAAACGGATTTCACCACCGTCTTCAGCGCCTCTTAGACCCCTTCAAGCGAATTCATTTTTTGAAATTTTTCGAAAAATTGACGAAAGGGTACCCCCTTTGGATTTTTTCAAAAATCAAAGTCATCGTAGAGTCTCCAATTTTCGTATGGAGGTTCCCAGAGCATCGACAAGGACTCTTCATGGGTTTTTTCGTTGAGAAAATGGGATGTTTGGCGATTTTCGTGGGTTTTTGCGACTTTTTCGGTGTTTTTTGGAACTTTCAACATGAAATATCTTGAAGACTATACTAGATATCGAAAAACGGATTTCACCACCGTTTTCAGTGTCTCTTAGACCCCTTGTAGATTTTATATCCTGAAATTTTGCTTGAAATTGAACAAAAGACCGGATTTTTCGAAAATTGCCAAATTAATTGCATTTGATTTTCAATACATTTGTATTCCTGAAGATTACTCAGATTCATTGGTTGTTAACGATATGAAAAAAAGAAAGAATCCATCCAAATAACTTGCTGTATACAGGGTGCTCCAATAAAAACGAAGCTCATATCTCCGCAATAAAAAAGAAATAAATAAAATATAAAAATATCCCACTTTTCGAAGGGCCCAGTATCAAAACCCACCCTCGCCACTCCCAACCACCCCTTAACCTACCTGCATCCACGCCGCTAACCACCCACAACACCACGAAGAGGAGCGCGACGAAAAAAAAGTTGCTCTTTCGAAAGAAACCGCTCGCGAACATCGCTAAGCCGAGAAGAATTCGTGGAGTTCGAGGTTCAGCATCAGCGTGCCAAGCGCGCCGAAGAACTACTGACGTTCGGGATGGAGGCCTTCGCCGTGGGTCGACGGTGCACCAGGTCGGCAAACGCGCGCTATCAGTCCGAGATGCGGTGGAGGGGTGTTATCGGAGGGTTTCTATGGAGGAAGTCGGTTTTTGCTATACTGGGTGTTGAAAATTTTCACACTAATAAGTTCACATCGTAATTATGTGAAATGAATGCTTATTAACATTAATAATCTTAACAGATCTAGAAATCTTATGAAATATGATTTTCCCACACCGAGACAATGCGTCTAGCTCCATCATAGCTTGTTTAAGTCAATGTCAAAACACGAAATAATGTTTTAGGCTTCGTTAACTGTGACCGTTATCCAGAAACTATTGTTCTTTTAGCGCAAATTATGGGATAATTAATAATTTGTTTATTGTTTTGTGTCGACTAAATATATCTGTATGACTTTGGTGAGAATTTCGTGATTTTTCTCAAGTTCCCTCCATATCAGGACTGGATACCGTTAGTAACCTTTGTTTAATTTTTTTCAACCCAAAAACCCATCCCAATATCAATTAAAATATAACTGTGGTCAGTCCCGACCATTGTAAATTCATTTCGTATCAGCGATCAACTCAGAATCACAAGATTCTTCCTAATCCAGCTGAAATGTGAAATTCGATATGCTAGCGCCACCTACTAGAATGCCCCTCAACGAATAACCCATTCGATTCGAAGCGCCGATATCACCTTTGCCATCTAGTGGTTTTCATTTGAACCGCTATCAATGTACTTGTAGTCGACACCGAGAGATGTCGGTAGGTGTAACAAGAACATGATTTGTATTCGCTATACATTTGTGCGGAGTATTTTGTCATATTATCATGGTATTTTCGGTGGTCCTCGAGTATGGAATGAACCTCATAATCAATGAAAACTGCTAATCGCTGCATGATACAGTTGGATTCGTTTCTCATTGAGTTGAGAATGAAGGTTTCTTTATGCAACACACTTGACTATTCGCTGTATTGTTGGTAGTCTAACATCAGGGGTCCGTTTTAATATTGCTTACTTACAGTATGTACAGGGTGTTCCAGATTGGTAGTGACGAAAACCTAGGACATGTTGCAGAACGATATATGGGGTGTTGAAGTTTTAGGGAGGAATTCTTTTTTTACAATATTCGTTGTACTGCTGTATATACAGGGTGAGCCATAGCTCAATTGGGAATGAGGTTGATTTTTTCATGTGAATATTATTTCACCAATTCGCTCATTCATAATGAGGGTCAACTTGCTTATATCGTTCGGACGTTTATTTATAACATAACCTCAAATCAGGAACGAGTGAAAAGTGAAAGCTTTGATGATCTTCCATATTAGCAGACCAAGGCTGTCCATATATCATCGTAAGAAACTTTCACGGTATTTTTTGTCACGATAATACTAATATCGAATGTTAATTGAGGTGTGCCACATGAAAACTAATTTGAATGGTTACATAACTTAGTCTGCCAACGAAAAAAAAAGAAACAACGCATGGTATATCTTCGAGTCTCTTTTATTATACGAATTATATTTCGATGACGATTTGTTAGTTCGTACGTATTTTGACCCAAATAATTTTACTGGGGTTCGAAAAACAAGTTCATTTGAAAAAAAAATTGAAGTGCAGTTTTTTTTTCGATTTTTTTTTATTTCACTACATGATATTTCGAAGAAAAAAACCTACTGAACAATCAGGATGAATAAAGACAATGATAATAAAAAAAAATTAATTGTCAGTTAAATAAAGTCGAAAATATTTAATTTTAAATTTATAAAATAATTATTAAATAAATTTAATATATATAATAATTTATATAAATTTACTTTTTTATTTTTGGTATGTTCCCCCACTCTCTTTTCAATCAATAATTTCCCCGTGAATAGGTTGAAATGTCAGCAGTAATAAAACATCACTTAAAAATCATAAATGTATTTTTATGTACAAAAAAAAAACAAGAAAAATAAGTACCTAACCTACTTATCGGAAAGCTAAAAGGAGTTGGCACTTTGGAAAGAAGAATTTCAGGTTTCGAAACGAAGCAAGGTGTAAGCAAAGGATAAAAAAATTTGTACCTTCCTAGATCACCCGTCACACATCATACAGGGCGAAGAATGCCGTAGTGGCTTGGTGAGAAATGAATGAAGAAGAAGAGGTGAAGAATAGGTGAAGGAAAAATCACATTTTTGCAAATTTTCAGTTGCGACCGACTTGGTCGATTTGCGATTGCAGGTTATTGACGACTTCTGGGGGGAATTGGTCCCCCAAAATCTCGAAGAGGTTCACTTTTTGATTTCCGGGTATGCTCTCGTAAGCTCCGATTTCGATGCCTTCTTGGACCTGGAAAAATTCCACTCATGAGAACCACAAATACTAACTCGTAGTTGTTTTCTCTGCACAAGTAAAGTCAACATCCTGTGTATGGTTTTTTAAAAGAGATCGGTTCGCAGGAATACCCGAAAGAGAATGATGCTCTTCGATCTCCTCTAATGCGATACTAACGTTGAAAGAGTGAATTCGAGTCAGTGGGGTAATCACTTTGTATATACAAGAAGCAGATTCACTCTCTTTGAGATTTTAATTATTGTTGTTGCGAAACGAACAATAACAGGGATTTTACCAGCCGTCTATGCCCCACAAACCCACTTGGTGAGTGCGTGAATAAAAAAACACCCCGACCAAAAAACCCCATCATCATTCTTAATACGAGAAAATACATTCGAGAAAAGTCGTACAGAAATTGTCAACGATGTCCATACTTTGAGATGCTCTGTGAACGATCAACAGTTACAGAGTGGTTCATTCACGACTGAAGGACGATTTTTGTTGGGTTATAAGTCAGCTGAAGACGCGCTGAAAGAAATTTTAAAACGACGAAAGTTTCTAAAGAGAAATTTCGAAGTGACTACCAAAACAAGAAACGGAGCAGGTTCGTGAAATGCACAACCAACTGAATTAGTAATCATTCTTCGGTCCGCATGTGTCATACTGACGTTTTTGTAGCAGAAATCTTCATGGAAATGTGAATTCTTCGAAAATACAGGTGTGTCCAAGACCAAAAAGTCTCTACTGAAATAAAAATTGAACTTTCATAAGTTCGAAATGGGAAATACGATGATTTATTAATTCATTTTCATTCTGGGCCAATATTTTGACACTTCTCTTCCTACTGAATTTCGATTCTTCACCAGTTCCAAACACGTACGAATTATTCTTCAATTATCTCCATATTCAAACTTGGTGCACGAAAACATTCAAATCAAAATCACGAAGAAGTTCTTACCTTCTGGATTTGGGCGTCCTTCGGTATTAAAAGGGTGTTTTGGGCTTGTCTAATGGCCTCTTGCGTGTAGGCACTACCCTCTTTTTGGGGTACTGGGGAGGCTGTTGCCAGTGCTAATAAGACGACGGCGATGTACAGGGTGGTCCTCATTTTGCTCCTATCGAAAACAATAATTAAATCGAAAAGTTCAAATAATGAAGTGATTTTTTATTTTCGTTCAGTAGTAATTTTGTTGTTTAATTAGAGAAATGATATTCATTAATATTAGTCAGTTCTAATTAATATGCAACTGCTTTATTACTGTTGAATGTATTTTGTATTTTTTGCTGATTTGGCAGAAATGAAAGTGAAATTTTAATTAATTTCATTTATGGTTGAATTTTTACGAAGAGAAATTTCGAAGCAATCGAAAAGTTTCCTACTTCATTTGAGGATTCACATATTTCGTTTCGTTATAAGATTATTATTCATTAATGTAGCTATTGTTGTTTATTTAATAACAATAATTAGAATTCTAAATTTACGTAATACATTTATGCAAATCACCAACTTCAGTACATTTATTTTCTCTCATGCCATTGTTATAAACAATCTATAATTATTGCTAGGAACTTCCTAATATTTCACAGTATTTTTCACTTGATAAAATTCATAATGTACAGGGTGGGCAAATTTCAATGTTCGTATAAAGTCAGTAAATATAGGATAAAATAAATGTTAGTCGATTTTTTCTGTATATTTTGAATTCAATCAAGGTCAAAAGTTCTGCTGGATGAAATACCTGTTGACGAATTCGTATTTTTTTATTATTTCAGAACTCGACTTGAATCTTTCGTAAAAGAATTCTTGAGTTTTCTTCGTGTTGTTAAATTTTCAAAGTATTCGAAACTAAAGAGGAGTTTGAAAACTGCTTCAAGTCTTCATGAACGCCGAAAAAAATTTTGAGAATATTTCGGTTGCTATGGTAATGGTACAAAATGCAGGCTTCCCATTGGCCGAAAATATTTCCCAAAAAAACCGCAACAAATTCTCGTTTAATAATTCCACGCGTCTCGACGTACAATAAAAATGAAAGAATCTTCACTTTCATCACTATCACTGCCGACCTTTTCGTGAATAGCATCGAGAAACTGGTCACACCATTTTACTTTCACTGTCTTACCTTTTTCGGTTCGCACCACACACTCACTGTTCAAAAATCGACGAATTTATCGAGCGACACAGAGTTGGATTGTCTTTTATAAGGACGCGGAAGCGTCTCCCCCTCGATCTGGGGGGGATATGGGGGGGCAGGGAGGTTGACCTGGTTGTGGATCTTCGATTTTCGTCTTCGGAGTCTCTGATTTTACTTTAATTGAAGAATAATTCGTACTTGTTCAAAGTGTCAGAAGTTTGTTTGAGTTTTTATTTTCCATACTACATTTTCCTTGGTACTTTCTAGAGTCACACTGTATTTCGATGGTGAGACAGTTTGGAACGCAGGAGTTCAATCGAATCAGCTGTCACTGGGAGCTGACAGCTGTCAAGTGGAACCTGCAATTCTAATCAAATTTTCTACGTTTTTATACTTCCCAAACGTTGTATTTGTTATTATTTTTTTAATGGACTCGATGGGGGTTTTTTGATTGACATTCTAACGAAAACATTGATGAATGGGAAGAATGTGACGAATTGAAATTCAGTAGGAAGAGAAGTGTCAAAATATTGGCCCAGAACGAAAATAAAAATGAATTAATAAATCATCGTATTTCCCATTTTGAACTTAAGAAAGCTCAATTTTTATTTCAGTAGAGACTTTTTGGTCTTGGACACACCTGTATTTTCGAAAATTTCACATTCCCATGAAGATTCCTGCTACAAAAACGTCAGTATGACACATGCGAAGAATGATTACTAATTCAGTTGGTTGTGCATTTCACGAACCTGCTCCGTTTCTTGTTTTGGTCGTCACTTCGAAATTTCTCTTTAGAAACTTTCGTCGTTTTAAAATTTCTTTCAGCGCGTCTTCAGCTGACTTATAACCCAACAAAAATCGTCCTTCAGTCGTGAATGAACCACTCTGTAACTGTTTATCGTTCACAGAGCATCTCAAAGTATGGACATCGTTGATAATTTCTGTACGACTTCTCTCCAATGTATTTTCTCGTATCAAGAATGATGATGAGATTTTTTGGTCGGGGTGTTTTTTCATTCACGCATTCACCAAGTGGGTTTGTGGGGCATAGACGGCTGGTAAATCCCTGTTATTGTTCGTTTCGCAACAACAATAATTAAAATCTCAAAGAGAGTGAATCTGCTTGTTGTATATACAAAGTGATTACCCCACTGACTCGAATTCACTCTTTCAACGTTAGTATCGCATTAGAGGAGATCGAAGAGCATCATTCTCTTTCGGGTATTCCTGCGAACCGATCTCTTTTAAAAAACCATACACAGGATGTTGACTTTACTTGTGCAGAGAAAACAACTACGAGTTAGTATTTGTGGTTCTCATGACACAATATTTGTGTTGGAAAATAACGAAATTGTTTGCATAATGAGGAACCAAAGTGGAAACAGGTGATACCCTGTGGGCATTTTGATGTGTCAATATTATGAGTGTATTATTGGTACGTGAGCGAAAGTGATGGTTATTTTCATGATTTTCAGCACCTTATATACGAGCAAAGGGGTTTTTAGGGATTTTCTTCGATTTTGGCTGCTTTTTGGGATATCAGAAACCATCAATGCATAGTAACCATTCGAAAAATAGTATCCATAAGAGCTCTGTCAACACAATATTCTCCATAACATTAATGACAATAAGAACAATCTCCCCATTCATAGCGAAATAATTTAATCGCATTTGTTAGGTAATATCCCGTCGGATGAATTTGTCAAAAAGATAATACAATTGTTCTCACACCTTTCACTGTCCGTCTAGGCTATTCAACTAATGCTTTTATTGCAAGATATCTTCAGTGTACATTAATGAAAGTGGACAGGATGATACGTAGAGTGAACTTTGTTAAAAAAACATTACCCAAGAGTATGACAGTAGATATGTCACAATACCTAATGGAGGCATTGGAGTTTAATTGATTTGCTGATGATTCGAAATTATTCAAATGCCATCGCAACGCTTTTTATTCTTGCTTGAATATTTTTATCCTTCTCTAAAAGGTCAGTCATCACTGTATTCCTAACCTCAAAACGATATTAGACAGCGATGATTACGTGGTTTGATCTAATTTTCACATCAGTAACATACTCGCAATCCCGAAAAAAAAGATTTATGATTCGTATATTTTCTGCTATGGCTCGCAACATTTTTATGCTGCACAAGAAATTATTTATCTTTCATTATTTTGTACTAGTTCGCACCTTGATGCATAGAAGGCATGTACCAAATTTTCCAAAGATGTCTAGAATATTATCTCAGTTAGTATCGAAAAACTGTTTTTTTTTTCAAAATTTTATCACCCTGTATCTCAAAAGTTAAGTTTTTTTTCTCAAAATGTGTCAAAGAATAACCCCTTCGAATATTAGCATGTCTTTAAGGAACACCCTGTATAAATTGAGTAGCCATCAAATGAAATGTCGATAAAAGATTTTTTATTCATTTCGTTACATATTTCATCATAATCCATCAGCAACAGAGATAAAAAACAAATTCTACAAACATACGCAGTGATCGTTCAGCTAGCCTTAACCTAAAAATAAATATCAGGAATCTACACTTATTCTACTTTTAGCATTAACTTAATTTCAATCACTACTTTAATGGCCATTTCACGTCATTCGGCTGACAATCTCTTACTGGCAAAACGCTTGAATCATCGACTAAATCGACTCTGAAGGAAAACACACTTGGCTTGGAAAAAACCCTTCGGAAGAAGCACCCCCACGTGGTTACATCCCCCCCTTATCCTCCCTGATGTAATC
The DNA here is from genome assembly GCA_037013635.1 of Plagiodera versicolora. Lineage (NCBI taxonomy): Eukaryota > Metazoa > Arthropoda > Insecta > Coleoptera > Chrysomelidae > Plagiodera > Plagiodera versicolora. Next base: position 982,862 of record CM072992.1, read on the forward strand.
AGCCAACAACCCAATGACACTCGGATCGGAAAACCCGTCCTTCAACGAGAACCGAGCCAGAGCGTCCCCGTACTTCCGCTTGGGGTCCGAACCGGTCCCCACCAAAGCCTCGGAAGCACCAGGACTACTAATCTCCTCCAGCAGCCCTTTGAAGATCTCGTCGTCCTCCTCCGCAGCCTCGTCGTCCTTCCAGCTCTCCCTCTTGATGATCTTCAAGGGTGCACCGGGACCTGGTGCACCGGAGGAGGCGAGCTTCGAGGGGTCTACGAGCTCCACGTCCGTGAGTTTGATGTTGGTGTGGTTTTTTTCGGTGTCGATCATCAGCTGGGTGTCTGGTGAGGAGGTGGTTTCTTCCACGCTGGCATCCTCTTCGAGGCCAGTCGTAGCATCCTCCAGGCTCTCCACCGACCTGGTGGATTCGACAGCTGTGGTGGTGTCTTCGGTGTCAGCGGCAGCTGGCAGCTTCAGCAGCTCCTCGGTGCTGCTTTTGAGCCAAGTCGCGTTGGTGTTCATCGGCACCGTCTTGTTGCTGCGCTCGCTCAACACTTCCGGCAGAATTTTCGGCGCTGTCGCGTTCTCCTCCACGTCGAACCTCTGCGAGGCGTCGTCGAGAATCTCCGGCAGCGGGGGGTAGGCCGGGTCGAGGTCCGCACCAGCTGGGGCGGCTTCGGTCGTGCCCTCCGTCGTGTTCCTCTTCACCAGCGACTGTTCGTGCGTGGCAGCCGCCGTGCTGAGTAAGAGCGCGTCGAGCCTCTCGCTGTGCCCCAGCTCGAGAGGCCTCTCGGTCTGACCCGCCTCGGCGCTTTCCTCGAAGCCCCTCTGGAGGCCCTCGGCGCCGATGAGCGTGATCACCGAGCCCGGCGTGCTGGTGTTCTCGCCTTTCTTCAGGAACAACAGCTTGTCGCCGATCCTGAGCACGGGAGGGGGTTGCTGGAAGACCTCGGAGAGCTCGCTGGACTCGGCGTCGGCGTCCGTCACCGCCAGGTCGTTGGCGGTGCTGAGGAGGTCCTCTTCGATGAGCAAAGTGCCTCGGAGCTCGGCGACTAGCTTCGGGGAGGCCGTCACCGGTATCTCCTTGACCTCGGGGATGATCTCCTGGATGGTTATCTCTTTCCGGAGGTCCTCCACCTCCAGAGCGGTGCAGTTGGACGTGGGGATTTTGTTTTCCTGGATGTCCACCACGATTTCCGTGGCGTGGGGGGGTAGACCTGTCATCGGCCGGAGCTCGTAGGGGCTCCTCGACGTCGGTCTGGGGTCTGGAAGCACAAATTAAAACCACCGCGATGACGTCATTGCAATTTTTTTACCGATAGAGGGGCAGTGGTCGTATCTGGGGCAGCACGTCCCCGGCACTCTTTTGCCTTCGCAGTCTTTCCTGATGTAGCAGGAGACCTCGGCGCACTGCACCTCGCCACCTCGGCAGTAGCACACTTTGCATTCGCCGCCAGGGGGCGTTTCGAGCTTTTCGCCGTTGGCGTACGATTTTCCGTGGTGTTCGCATTCTGGAAACGGGGAAAAAGTTAGGGTCGTATTTGGTGTTCAGCGAGGGACGTCCTGTATGCTGTCTCCTTCATGTTTGATTACATGGTTTTTAATAGTGGAGACCGGAAGAGGGTATTATCTTGATTCGAAATTAAATGATGATAATCAACGTGAAGTCGTTGAAGGCGACTAAATTACCATTGATTATTTTACCTTCGATTTCGTCCAAATTAACTCTGGAAAACATAATACGACTGTTATTCAGAATTAGTATCCTGTTTGTGTCTACAGGGTGGCCCATTTCCAATGGAAACACCTCCCTGAAATTTGAAGTTGTGGACAGGATTTAATATATTTTTTTTGAAATGTCAAGTACTAAAAGGTCTACTTTGGGACAAAATTTGTTTATTGCAATTTTCTTGGTCGAAAATCGAGATTTTTCATTAGCGATTTTTCTATTGGAAAAATCACTACGCCACTGGATTCAGAGCGCCTCTAAACAGGTGTGACCACATTTTCATGAAAAAATATTCATTAATAACAAAGTTATGACAACTCAAAAATTCGAAAAAATTACAAAAAACACCCTGTATCAACAGATACAGCCATGAGAATATTTTTTCACGATTTCAACAATAAAGTGCCGCCAGATGAAAAAAATTAATAAATAGCGTAAATTTTTTCAATGAGAATAACGGAATTACATTAACACAATTCAACTAACAATGAAGTAAAAAAATTAAATGACGTAACTATTAAAACTAATTATCGGAATGTTTCATTAAAATTTTTTTTCATGCCTGTTTGGAAGCACTCTGAATCCAATAAAAAAATCGCTAATGAAAAATCTCGATTGTCGACTAAGAAAAAATATCGTAGCATGCCCTGAAAATTGCAATAAACATTCCAAATGCTTTCCCAAGACATTTTAGTACTTGACATTTCAAAAAAAAAAAATAATTGAAATCTGTCTACAACTTCAAATTTGTAGGGGGGTGTTTCATTAAAAATGGGCCACCCTGTGTAAGGTGGATAGAAAAAAACGCATTAACATTGAATAAAAAAATTTATAAACAATGAGAGTACAACAATCTGGTATCATTTCCCCCATTAATGGCACAGATCCAGGAAATATCAATCCCAGCCTCGCCTCCCGAAAAAGTCCCAACAAAAAACAAACGATTCTCGCTCCCAGCACATCCAAAATAATAATAATAATAGTAATAGTAATACTGACCGCATTGGTAGTCGGGACAACATTTGTTGGGTCTATGGATCGCTTTACACCCTGGCCTCTTGGCACATTGGATGGTCTCGCATTGGACCCCTGGCGGTTGACATTTGCACTTTAAGCACGGTTGATCGGCTGGCACGGCTTCTTCGGTGCCGTACACCACGTCACCAACGATGCAAACTACAAGAATAGTGGGTGAGACGAATTTACGGTATGGTTTAGACAGTTGATGTAACTGATTTTTTTCGTTATTGGTTTTTATACGGTACGTCCATAAAGTAACGCACAAATTCATTATTGGCTAAATGAACAATAAAATTAGGAATTCCCAAAACAGGTCGATTTTTCATACCAATTTACTATCGTTTCAAATCATAATCTAATATACAGGGTGAACCATCTTCGTGTAATGACGTCATCACCATTTTTTTCAAATGGAACCCCCCTTTCTTTTTCAATTTCCGAATTGCCTTTGCTGAGCTGATTCAAAAAATGTATAATATGTTGCTTGAAATTGGTACAGGGTGGGCAAGCATGCAAAAAAAGAAGTATGAAAATTGTTTATAGAAAGTAATACGTTACTGAATGTAATAAACAAATTGAATGGAATTAGTAGTTATGCAATTAATGTGATACACTTCCAAAAACAAACAAACGAACGAAAATTCACAATAAATGTTCAAATTGTTCTCCATTGACCGTTAGACAATGACTGAACCGGGCATTACTTTCGTCTCTAATATTCTATAGCATAGCGGGTGTTATGCTCTGTATTTCCTGTCTGATTCGGTCTTGTAGTTGAGGGATATTTCCAGGTCTGTTTAAGTAGACTTTAGATTTTAAATAACCCCATAAGAAGAAGTCTAATGGGCTCAGATCAGGTGATCTAGCAGGCCATTCCACTGGATTTGAAGCAACGTATTATACATTTTTGGAATCAGCTCAGCAAAGGCAATTCGGAAATTGAAAAAAAAAAGGGGAGGGTTCCATAAATGGTGATGACGTTATTACACGAAAGTGGTTCACCCTGTATATTAGATTATGTTTTGAAACGATAGTAAATTGAAATCAAAAATCGACCTGTTTCGGGAATTCCTAATTTTATTGTTCATTTAGCCAATAACGAATTTATGCGTTACTTTATGGACGCACTGTAATTATTACCTACTGAGCTTTCTGAGTTTTTTAATGAGGAAAGGAAATGGAATTTTCGAAAACTGAAGCTAGCACTGGGAGAATGCTTTTCGATATCATTACTAAAATATTCCTCGTGTTTTCAGATGGATCCTTACGATGCAACGAAGATAACAACAGGTGAGTTTTTTTTTTACAAACTAAAATTAACATAAAATCCAAAGTAGATACTTTTTTGCAATTCTTCAATATCCAAAAAAAAAAAGAAATTGGACAAGAAGGCATACAATGCTCCCCTCCTAACAATTGGAGACCTCCCAATTCATCCCCCCCTCCCCTGTTTTCCTCACCCCCCTGTGAAATTTTCAACTGACCTTGTGCTTGACTCCCTTCGTTTTCCGGCTGTATTTCCGGGTAGACTTCCCTCACCATGCGGCCGAGTCTTCTGGTCGGACCTACGAGAGCAAATTCGTGGGTAAATAGAGGGATGGGGATGATTAGAATGATGGCTTTGAAGATTCGCTTCGTTTGTCGATGGATCGAGCCGATCAAATATTAGCTTTCGGGTAATTCGACGTTTTAGCAGAAAGAGCGGGTTATTTCGGTGTACAGGGTGAATAGGCGACAGGAGTTGTGGCACCACGTCATGCATAATGCTTGTAGGAGCAACAACTTTGCTATTCCAAATGGAACACCCTGTATTTTATTCCATTTTTCGTTTCTCTAATACTTTTCCATTATTTTCGTATGATACTTCCCTATACCTATCTCGAAAGGTTTTCGAGATATTGATTGATTTCCATATTTTTCGTGCAAAACGTGGCTTCAATTAAATTTATTACTGCCGAAAAATAATGGAAACAAGCATCGCAAAATCTACGTCGTGTTTCATTCTCTACTGAAACAATTGCTGTTGAAATTATTTGAATAAAAACAATTGCATTTCATAATCTAGGACGCAATTGAAAATTAACATTGTTCTTGTTTATCTTTCGCATGTTTAAATAAAGTTCGTGAGCGTAAAAATGCGAAAAGTTTCCCAATTTTTTCGTCGTTCAATATTTAATCATATCCTAGATCGATTAGGCGTTACACATATACAGGTTGTCCGTTTTTTGAGTGCCACTTAGGAATTTGATTTTTGGTGAAAGCGCTATATTAGACCACCCTGTGTGTTACAACCTTGTAAAGAAAATAAAAAATGGCATCTGAACAAGTTGAAATTCAAAGTTGACAGGTGTTTCTCCGCCATTTTGGAATCATCGAGAAAGAGATATAAAAAATATACAGTATGATTTGAATACTAGCATTAGCTTGTCCTGTAGACAAATCCTGGATTTTAAAACTATGTAGAGGGTGTCATATTCTCGAAGTCCCCACGAGATATCTGGCTTGGTTTGAAAGATATAGATTTTTTAGAGTCTGCTTCGTTTTCGCTATACAGGGTGAAGAAGTAGATATTGCATTTTGGGGAATTTTTGAGTTTATGAAATATACATATTTTGTTCCCGAATACAGACAGTTGAAAGGTCATTTGACAAATATACAGGTTGTAGCAATATGAGTGAAAATTCAAAGAATTCAGACGGAATCAAGTACAAGTGATCGCTCTGTATATATTTCATTCCATTCGATTATATTTTCACAACGAAACGCATTTGGAATTGAAAGGATATACGGTTTATCGACCAACCATTACCAAATACTATACTCTTTTATTCGTGAAAATGCACGACTGATGGGGTACACTTATACAGGGTGATGCGGAAGTGTTACCCATGGACTGCAACAGAAAAATACAGCAACTGCCTCCTACAGGGTGTCCCTAATTCAAATGGGCAACAGCTGAAAATTCTTCCGACTTTTAGCAAAGCTACCATGAATTCAATTGTTATAATAGACAGCCTAAGTCTTGACGTCACAAGTGGGGGGAGGGGGAGCCTGGAAACTTTTCCAAACAAAGCGTTCATTTCAGGTTTTTGCTTCTTTCAGATGAAACTAAGAATAAAATCGTTCTCATTGACTCATTTTCACAAAAACTTTTTTGGGTTTTTTGGGCTCCGCCCATTTTGACGTCACACTTGGGTAGACCATTGAAGATATGGGCTCGTTTCTGCATCGAGGTGTCTGAATTGTGACTTATCACAGGCAAAATCTAATTAACAGAGAATTAATTAGCATACAATGGTAATTACCTATCATAGACGTGAAAATTTTGCGTTATGACGTAACTTTCATCAATTATGCATACTGATATGCAAACCGTATTTATAGACGCATGCCGATATGAAGAGAAAGCATAAAATTCTATGAACTTTATGTAATAATCAACGAACAGGCGTTTTCGAAGAAGTTCAAAGTAGGACACTAAAGATCGCGAAAATAAACAAATGTTTCCTAAGAGAGTGGAGATTTTCCATCAGAACCATTTCGATTGAAATATACAGGGTGTCAAGGAAAAAACTACCATGCATAGTATGAAAAAAAAAAGGTCCTATGAATATATGTATTTTTTCCTTGGCACCCTGTATATTGTTGTGTGTTGACAAAAATTAATGAAAGCTTTGTCGATTTCCTCGTTCCTAGAATTGTCCAGTCCCAAGAAATAAAACGAGCAAACCAATTTCGTCCTGTTGAAATGGAAAAAAATAAACCCCAGTCGAGTTTTGTTCTCTTCCTATTGGCTCTGGAGATATAAAAACAAATCCACGTGAACAGAAACAGAGTTCTCGTTCGCCCATTTCGGCAAAAAATACCATCTACGAAAGAAAATACGATTCGGTGAATTTGAGGCTGATTTTCTTTGCCAAACAAATTGACCGGCTAACAAGAATGGTTTGGGACACCCTGTATGTTTTTTCAATGAAAATCATCTCGTGGAATCGTTACCTGATTCTGCGCTCCCACAAAATGCAGCTATGAGGGTCAAAACCATCACATAGGATGAGTATTTTCTTTCATTCATTGTGGCCAATCTGAAAAAAAAACAAAATTATCAAAAAAAAACAGATCCACGCCAATACCCCTTAACAATAACACACTCTCTGCCACTGGTCTCAATCGGTAATGACAGAAAAGTCACGGTGCGTTGAACCAGTAGCCAGTTTTTATTCAATTAACTGGGAATTTCATGACAGAGAGAAAAAATTGAATTGGAACTGGCGATGGACATATAACTTCGTGTATCGACAAGCCATTGACGTTTTTTTAGGTAAGGGTTGTCAATAAAATACAAGCGTCTCCAAGAATTACATATATTCGAAGAGGAAATTTTCCATCACCTTCATATTTATGCTGTAAACTTTTTTCCAAGCCACCTAAACGAACCGATTTTCATTTCACGTGCCGATGCTGTTTTGTTTACAAACAAAACCGAACGTGATCGCTATGCCGAATTCGGTTATGTTTCGTTGACAAAAGAACGTCGACCCTCGAAGGTTCGATTTTACGCGGAGGTCATGACTAGACTATGCCGAGAAACAACCTCGTTTTCGAGGATTCGTGACAATCAGGAGCATCGGCATGAGTTGGAAAATTGTTACGTGCTCGGAATTCGTCGTTGCAGTATGTCGAATCAATAATTGAAAGATGGAAAGATCCACCGTTTCTCGCGGCTTGTTGACTCGTTGCCATGGCGACCTCAAAGCACGCTTGTGTGTATCTAAGACAACTTCAATATAGGCTCGTTAGAATGTGTCTCCATGGCAACCTCAAAATACGTTTGTTAAAATCTGTATCCAAACACGCGATTGACTTGATAGGCATGAAAAAATTGAGATACGTCGTTGAGGAAAACGCCACCACTGTTTTCTATGCTCGTTGAAGACTGGTTGCGTCTATATAAGGTGTGATTAACATTCCCGTGGCTGCTATACCAAGTTGAATCTTCACAGGAGACGACAGAGAAAAATAAACGAAGCAGAAGAAGAAGATCGGATTATGTTAATTCCTGGTCCGAAAATAAACAGAAACAATCTCAGGAATTCAATACACAGGGGGATTGGATGGGTGGTCGAAAAAAATATTTCCAAAGTTAACTCACCTATTTTTCAAGGTCATATTCAAACACAATGGCACGAATTAATTCAAATGTGTAACTAATTTCCCGAAACGTTTCACTTTCGAATCGGAGCCGAGCTCGCTTCGGGAGCCCCCCATACTAAAGGGGGTTACCATGGAGACACTTTGTTGTTTTCCCGTGTGACTAGATTGAGCCCTCGTACAGGTCTATTACCAGGTGGTTTTAGTTTGGAGACAATGCGATTTGTTTTTTTTTTTGAGGATCTATTATTTTCAATCATTTTCAGTGCTTGCATCATTCCACCTTATATTGTCGATCCAAAAGCGTCTAGACATTGACTTTTTTACATTTATCTGAACGAGACTTCTTCATAATAATAGCAATTGCCGTTTTGTAACGAGTTCTTCTTTGCTTCACTTGGGATATACCGCGAACTCATCGGAAGTTACGGTCAGAAATTGCTTCGAATAAGTTCTAATTGCGAACAGGGACGGACTCGCTCGTATTGTAGCGCCCCCCCCCCCCCCAAAAAAAACACAAACCCCAAGTGGAAAGAATTCTGCATTAATCATTTCAGGATCTACTCCTTGTACAGGGTGTGACATATGACAGTGGCGACAGCAACTAAAGTTTTCAGATACATTATCGTTTTTGGAAATTTCAGCTCATCCTAAGCAAATTTCATGTACAGTATGTTCCTTTTTTGATGTCCTCACTACCTATCTCTCGCATTTTCAAAACCTTGCACTGCTTTGAATGAAACCAACTTGTATTTTGGGATCATCAATCATCTATTTCATCATGTGATTCCAGTGGCGTAGTCAGATTTTAGAAATGCGATATCATTCTTCGAATAAATGAAACTCAAAGTTGTGTTTTCGTTAAATAAAAAACACTAGTATTTTTTCCTAACCTTCATCTCTATTATCGATCACAAGTCCGCATGAGTCCGCCCCTGTCGACGATCGCGATGAACATTTTCATCACGAAGTCATCAGGGAGGCTGCGGTTTTTTTTTTAATGGCCGCGCGTATGTCGATGTTATATGGGTGGAAAAGTGGGGTGATTGGGGACACAGGATGTTGTCGAATTAAGTGCCGTTGAAGTATTTCGCGAAGCTGAAATAAAGTTGGCATTCATTGTTTTGCGAGTGCACGGTATATATTTATGGTTCAAGTTGAAGAAATAATAAATATAAAAAAAATAAATGGAATAAAAAATGAATAAAAATATACAAAAATATAAATACAAAAAAATAACGATAATAACAATATCGAAAATTATTTTTCGAACCTTCTTCAGAATCTTAATTTTGAAAGATCGGATTAGGCACAGAAATTTTCACTGTTCCACCCTGTATATGAAGAATTATTCGGAAAACCGAGTTCATTGGGAACATTGCATGATATTCTGCATTAATTTTTCATTTATTTTCAATTGACAAAAGTTCTCAATTATTGTTTTCACTTTTAACATGGTATAGATTCTATTATACAGGGTGTCCCTAACAGAATTTTCAAGAATATAATTTTTCAGTTGGTAATAATTTAGATATCATTGAGTGATATTTATAAATGAATATTCGAATGCGCTAAACGTTTTTTAATGTCAAATTCCACGTTTGGATGTCGTCAATTCATCCTCAATAAACGGCGTGAAAGTATATAGTTGTACAACCTATTCATTTGTCTTATTGGGCAATATTTCTGTCAACAGAGTTCTCATTTTGTAATAAACATTTCCAATTTTGTGGAATTTGCAATTTTTTCACATCGATAACGGATTTTTTCGTATGATCACTAGTCTGGGCTTTTCTGGGAGTTTTTGGAAATTTTTGACTTTTTCAACATGAAATAACTCGAAAAATATTCCAGGTAGAGCGAAAGGGATTTCAGAGCCGTGTTCAGCACCTCTTAGACATCTTGAAGACGAGTTCTCAGGAAAATTCATTTTATTTATTTCGTCGTAGTCTCCAATTTTCGTAGGGAGGCTCCCAGAGCATCGAAATGGACTCTCCATGGGTTTTTCGTTGAGAAAATGGGGTTTTTGGGGGTTTTCGTGGGTTTTTTGTCGGTGTTTTTTGGAATTTTCAACATGAGATAACTCGAAAACTATACTAGATATCAAAAAACGGATTTCACCACCGTTTTCAGCGTATCCTAGACCCTTTGAAGACGACTTTATTTTTTGAAATTTCACTAAAATACCAAAATTTGAAAAAACTATACCTTTTCTGTCCTTCCCGAATAAAGAAAAACTTTTCGTACGACGGTTCGAAAACCACCTCAGGCTCGTGACATCCTCGCTATTTTCCACATCGTGAAATTCGATCGCACTTTTCAACCATGCATTTCTACATGCTCACGTGATTTGTTCCGGTACGCGAATTTTCCGTGTTTCGTTGAATCGATGACTGACGAGTTCAAATGCCGCTTCGGAATTTCCGCTAACGACGTTTCGACCGCTTCGCGCTCCGCTTCAACCAGAAATAATCGAGTCGGCCATGCCGCCATGCGGTATGCGACGCGCAGATTTCTGATTCCCTCTCCTATCCCAAAGAACAAGGACGGCGGAGGAAGGAGCGTTTCTTTGTCGCTGGGCGGCTGGCGATTCAGGCTGCATATGATCCTTTTACAACACCTATTAGTTGGAATTCATGAGGAGTGCAAGAGTTGTACACGAAACTACGTCGTTGAATGGAAAATTCACAGTGATAATCCCGAAATCGTCGACGAAGTTCCTTCCTTCGGCTTCTTTATTCTTTGTTACAACCCGAAGCCGTCCTGCAGGTGTGCTTCGACTTTACGCGACTAAGGAATGCCTTTACGTTAATGCCATCATCGTCTACAGAAAATTGGAAGCTTATTACGTAACGTGATGTGAGATAACCCTCTTCTTATCAGTGCCTTTTGTTTTTCCAAATTTGGGTTCGCTGTTTTTTTTGTTACTCCAAAGGTGGTTGTTTATTCTACCTTTATTTGCGAAAAGCTTCGGGATTTATACAGGGTGTCAATTGAGTTTGGGTATACCTGAAAAATTACCATGCCACATCACGTTTACGGGCGAATCTTGATGTTAATTATCATCGTAAATCAACCTCGAACTGTTATTGATTCGTGTTCAATGCTGAACTCGATTTGAATTGAAATTATTTCGATTTCAAAATAACCTTCTCTACCCAATCATACCCTGAGTTCAAGGGATTTCCTGTGGAGCCTCTTCATCAATAGAAACTTCTGGAAACTGGAGACATCGGAGATTTCAAGGTCATCACATTGTTGCCATATGTCTGATTCGTAATTGAATATTGTCAAAATTGGTGCATGACGTGGTGCCACAACTCCGGATGTGCAAACGTCGAAAAGTGAATAAAGAACCTAACAAAGTTTTTAATTAGTAAAAACTTTTCATGACGTGATCTGGAATCGTTTTAACGTATAGCGAAAACGGTGGAAATACGAGGAAAACTTCGAGCAAAGTTCTCGTCGTAGTAATAAAGGGAATATTTTCAAAGTGCTGCGGGGAATTCAAACACAGTCGAGAACGGAATACATATTCAATTTTATCATGCCTTCGAGGCTTGTATTTTGAAAAGTTCGTAGTGGAAGAAACTCGGCGAGGAAAATGAACGATAGAAGCGGGAATTTGCATTTTCCCAACTTTAACAAACCAATGTTGGGTTAAAATTCTGTAGGTTGTATAGTTTTCATGTGATTTTTCACATCGACATAGCTTCTTGCACTAATCGAACACTCTGTACAAGTTTTGTTTGAATCAGTGGTCAATCGAAATGAATATTGAAAGATAATTGAAGTTTTCAGCTTTTTTCCAAAATGACTACTTTTTCCACAAAAATGACTACTTCTCCACCAAAATGACTACTTCCTCACCAAAATGACTACATTTTTACAAAAATGCTGAATTTCAAACTACACCATGTCATTTGTAAACAATCCCATATTCGTAACATTCGTTTCAAACTAAATATTCCACCAGAAGTAGTTTTCAATTCGTCGAAATCACTTTTTTTTTTCAATATATAAAATAAATGTGATACGCCACTGCTTGGATAGCGTCGTTTCGAGTGAAGTATCATAAAGATATTGCATTGTAGCTCGTCTTCCTTTTTGGTAGAGATTGCCATCGGAACTATTCGAAATATTTCATCGAGATTGAAAGTGTGACTCATAGTTGTGGAATTCCCACAAAAATAAGAGGAAACCGAAACAGGTAGATGTATACCTAGAAGGCCAGTTTCTTCGAAGATATTATAGTTCAATTTCTATAGAATTCAGTAATGTGAGTGGGGTGGGTATAAGTATATGTTTAGGGGCGATTGCGAAATGAAAAAGACTGCTGATTTCATTACCACAGCAATGAAACTTTCCAGTAATAAGAGAAAAAGGACGCATTCAAATCAGCTGACCATTACAGAACTCTGTAACCATCGCCAGCTGAAGCGAAAGGAATTCGCCCAACGCAATTATCGATACAGTGTGTGCTGTGGCCATAAAACAACCGACGAGCTGCCACTGTCGTATCGAGCGATTTCTGTCGGCGGTCGCGTTCAAAACACGATAGAAGGTTAGGATACTTGTTTACAAACTTGTAGCCGCAAAAATGTTGACCAAAGACTACTACAACACGATTTTGTCGCAAACCTTCAGCCCCTGCGGTAACTACCTCGTCGTCGGTGATATTTATGGGGAGATATCGCTTTTCCAGTAAGTACAAAACGATAAATACCGTGCGAGAAATGTTGACACCTCTTCTTCAAGCTTATCCAAAATTGTGGAGACCGAAGTAGTGCTGAGCAAGGACGATTTAGTGCCGAAAAACAGGTTCACAGTGAAGGATGAGTATCAAATCAACAGCTTGCTTAGTATGCCTACACATCTCATTGTTGGTGCTGTTGGGGAAATACTGGCTTTCACTTGGAAATCCGTGAAAACAGTGAAAAAGCCCCAGCTGGCGTGGAGCATAGACCTCCCGGAGCAGCACGACGCTATTGGGAAGTCCGATGTAGTCGCACTAGTCTTGGATGACGATAAGAACCAGCTCTACGCAGCTTGTGGGGATCACGTGTACGTTTTCGACGTGGAAACTAGAAAACTATTGAAAACCCTGAAGAACCACACAGACTATCTTCACTGCATCACCAAACTGTAAGTGCCACATTGATTTAAAGTGATTCAAAGTGACGCATCCTTCGATCTCTCAGTGGGAATGATTTGGTGTCGAGCGGTGAAGACGGCGTCGTAAACATCTGGGACTTGAGGACGTGTAAAGTTTCCAACAAAATCGAGCCCCATTTGAACGACACAGTCGCCAGAGCTGATATCGGGAAGTGGATAGGGGCTCTCAGCGTAAACGAAGATTATGTAGTGAGTCAGCTCAAAAAAGGCTCGAAACCCCATTCAATCACAGCTTCTATTTCAGCTTTGTGGAGGAGGCCCCAGATTGTCACTGTGGCACTATCGCTTCCTTTCAAACTCGACTTTATTTCCTATAGAAGACAAGGGCATCCATGTGGCGGATATTTGTAACGAGAAAATTTTAGCTGGAGGTGTTTCTAAGCTTTTTTACCAAATGTCGTTTATGGGGGAGGTGATTAGCGAGATACCTGTCACTGCTGTCACTACTTACAGTGCTATACACCAGAAGGAGCCGTACAAGGTGTTGAGCATAGCTGGGTCCAGTCCTAAGATAGATATTTGCAGTAATTTTTTGTACAAGAATCAACAGTTGTGTTTGAGTTGAAGTGATATTAAAGTGGTTTCTTTCTTTTGATTTTTATTTCCAAAAGAAAATAATAGGGAGAAATATGCAACAATAAGTTTATTCATAATAAATACTATAATACAAGAAACAGTGTTTCAAAAAAGGGAAATGAGAAAAATAAGAGCAAAGTTGGTCAACTCAATTTGTGGTCAATATTTTTTGGCTTAATTCATGAGGATATGAATAAATTACATAAATGCAGTTCAATGAGTGAGAACTCTAATGAATTCTGTTCATTTAAAAAGAAAAATTATATGTGGTTAGTTTATTTAATTTTGGTTGCTTGTGTCACTTGTCTCTGCTGTCAATTCTGCCATATATATCATTTCCTATTCCGTTTTCCTTTCTCTACACACTCAAACTGACAGGTGAAGGTGCGAAGCCTTCCTCATCTAGTGGCAAAACACATTTTTTTCGTGATTACGTCTATTTACAGAAACCCATGTCCGGCTATAGCCGCAGGGATATACCCCTCCCTCCCCTCCTTGTTTCTCACGTAAAACCACCCTTTGACGTTAGCGTCCAACAGGAACACCACTTCCCCTTTGGTGGCCTTGTAATCGTTCTCTCCTGAGCCTCGAAAGTCTGAGCCTATCACGAGCAGCGTCTGGCGAGTCGCCTCATCGTGGTTCTTGCACTTGGTGATAGAGGTCGCTCGCAGGTACAGTTTGTCGACGCTTTTTTCGCCGCAGGAGCTCGACACTTTTCGTGGTCTACCAAAAAAAAATTATGAATGCATTTATGGTTGGTTTTTGGGACAGTGGACGGACCTCAAACGGAACCTTATCGAGCTGTCACAATCTGACTTGGAACTCAGCTTTTCCGTGTCTGTCATATTCCCCGACGGCCTTGGGAAGACGTCACTGCTTTTTTCCCAACAAGGAGTCGGCTTGTCATCGTCAGCTGGTGGAATTATACCTGAAATTAATAAATCAAAACTTCGCATGAAATAAACATGATCATCTCATTGTTAAAACGAAAAAATTCGGTTAATAAACTCAACCTAACCTAACTTTCTCTGTCGGAGTACCATTGAAAAAAATACAACTGGCAACAGCGCACTTTCTGGCGGGCTGTCTCGACATTTGACAGATGTATTTACCTAATGGCAAGCAAGCAGCATAACTGACGTAACCTTCTTCCGCGTGCGGTGTTTGCACGTACAACCAGTGCTGGTTTTTGAAAACTGCGTTGACGACCATCCCCAAAGGCAACCAAATCTCGGCTTGGTAACCGCCTATTCTGGTTTGGTACAGGACACTGGGGAACGCTAGGACTACTGGGATATTTGCTGGTTTCTCGATAGTTGCCTGGAAAAGAATCACGTGAGGTATTCATGAAGGGGCCAGCAAGATCGCCTGATTTAGCTCCACTAGGTTTTTTTGTGGGTGTACCCCAAGGCGAATGTTCGCTTGATACTTCATCTCGACTAATTGAAGGTCTTCAGGCTCATGCTTGGCCTATAATTTGCTACATTTGACTGTCCATAAGTTACGTTTAATAGTCCAGGCAATAAAGAACAAATTCGTTCCATAGTTTGACATGGACATTGATGGAAAATAAAACCTCAGACGCATCTATTTTCTTCATTGGTTGCCCATTTTTAGGGCTACTCGAGTTTTTGTAGATGTATTTTTTTTCAATATCTTCTAATGAAAATTACTTCACCTAAATGATATGTTACGTAACACTGTTACATATTGAATTGTTTTTCTTTCTATTTTCTTGTTCACTTCGTCCATTCATACACAAAAATATTTGTATTTGCGTTGACATAGTTCGATATAGTTTGCCTTTATTGACTGGACTATGAGATGGCATGGTCTTTAAGCTGTCAGAATGAAAGGGGGCAATTAAATAGTTGAGAATCGTAGGTCAAAGGGCACAACATCGCGAGAATATAACCTCTCACGATTACAGGTTTTCGTTGTCATCCATTTTTCAGTAATTTTCGGGGAAAAAAATACGTAGTCCGAAAAATCCACTTTGAAACGAGTTTTGGGGTTATCGTAAAGTCCTCAAAAATGGTGGTAGATTTCTATCGTTTTCTCAGCAATTGATTTACTCACTTTGGTAAGAAACTCATCAACATCCCGTATATCATAACCGAATTGCTGGCTCCGTTCTTCGTTCCAGTTATTCTTGATTTTGGCGCTTTTCCTGCGATGCCTCGTATATTTTTCTCGACGTTTTTCAGGCAGCAAACTCGGTTCGGATCTCGTCCTACCCACTAGGGTTGCATTTTGAGTTTTAACCAGTCGACACTTTACGTCCACGTTGGTGTTTTTGTCGGATTTCGCCAAATTGTTCAGCTAAAAAAACGATTACGTAATGTAACGAAACGTAACTATATTTACGTAACGTAACGATTTTTTACGTAACGCAACGTAGCGATTTTTTGCGTAACGTATTGATACGTAATACATTTTAACGTAACGATTCTTTACGTAACGTATTTTTACGTAACACAACGTAACGTATTTACGTGCAAGTAATACCTGGTTGTTCTGGTGGTTCACGACATTTTGTTTCGTATCGATTCTCCTCTTGTATTGGAACCTGATGGGTTGTTCCGGGTTACGTAGATGGGTGGTTTGGATCTTGCGGGGGAAAAGGGAGAATGGTAACTTCTTGTCGCCGCCCACTTGTTGATGGGAGGCCTTCTGACCCATGTCATTTAAGACAGTGACGGTGAGATGAGCAATTCACCATTTTGTCACTGAAAAAACAAAAATCTTAGTTTACGGTTCCAACCCATGAAGATGTTTTCGTGTACCCCTCGTAATAGTGTATTTTTGACGTCTTGTTAGGACACGAATTAGTTAACTGATAACCTGTCAATCACTCGACTACCTGATTGATTTGTATTCGTCCTAATTGAAGCTAATTCAAGACTCGAACTGAATCGTATACAGGGTGGACCGAATAAAACCTACTCCAAGGCGTTACAGGGGATCGAGCACAATTTTCCTAAAAGTGCATTCTTTTAATTTCTCGTGATAGTTTGAACAAAGAGAGCATCAATTTTCAAGAAAAAAAAATAACACGAATGAAGATTTTGATTTTGGCGCCAATTTATATCTACCCTGTACTGCCTGGTTGTACGTTGAGGCTGTGCCACCCTGTATAAGCAATTCGACTACCGAATGAGGAACATTAGAGGCTTTAGCAATGATTGATCTACTAATTATCTCGAATATGTCTTGATGAACCTTGAAGACGTGACAAAAAAGGAACGATGGTCGACTTTATTATTCTTTTTTTTTTCTTCAGTAATTGAAAGATGCATACCAGGTGCGTGATATGGACATTGTTGTTCGTCATCAATTGAATTATTTATGAAGTGTTCGTAAGTTTTACAGAGCGTAGAGTTCTTTGATTGGCACGTCATTTCCAGATGGTTGTTTTGACAAGTGACGTGTGTTATCGAATTCAAGTAATAGAAATGTACAGTTGGATGAATGGTCAAATTCCTGCCTGCATGACGCGGCACCGCAAATCCGAATGCAAACTCTGTCAAGTCACTTTAGTAAACGAAATCTCCCTACGCCACTGTTTATTGAAACTTCACAGCCAACTATATAACTGTATCCACAATATAACTGAAAAAAAAACTCGATTCAAATCAATATGGGTTCGTTTTGAACGACGTCGTGTCTAAACGAACGCCGATGCGTTTTCCATCGGTTCAGTAGAAATTCTCAATGCCGAGATTGTTCGCATTGCTCAGATAAAAAAGTCATAAAGGCGTCTATTTATCTCGATAGGAAAAAGTTGGTTCGACCTTTACATCTCGACTAGCACACATTCCTAGGTAACTATTTTTTATACGGGGTGTCACGTGACGAAGTTGAGCTATCGATTTATGAGGAATGAGAAACAGTAGAGGGCTCAGTACGCTACCTTGGGGCACCCCAATGGCAATACTGACACAAGCTTCACGAGATAACTGTTGAATGAAATTTGAGAAGTCCATGACCGATGCGAATTATTTCCCAAATGAAATAAAACGGTACTGAAATCAGTACTACATGCTTCAATTTCCATGGTCTAAATAGCTGGTATATTTTCATGGTCACTGATTTCAATGGTTGTTGAAAATATATTTCTTTTCTCATCATTTTTATTTGCTAGTTAAGTTTATTTGACGCCCTCTGCATGTCATTTTTTGAATTTTGAAAGGCAGAAGTAAATAAAGCATATACAAGGTGTCTCAAAAAACATCGATGAATTTGGGACAGATTTGAATGGAGTCGTTTCGAGTTTATTCAAGAATATTTTCATTCATCGCCTGGACTATTTTGAATATTCAATAATACAAAAGTAGAATTACTTTTCTGCGTATGAATTTTTGTTAATTCGCCCACAATACGAAGTTTAAAAAAAATCACCAACTATCGAGTTCCCTTTTGAACCACCCTGTATAAATACAGTAGTATGTGAAGGTTATCTAGCGACAGTTGATTGCTGAATGAAAAACCAAAACATTTTGTATACACTCGTGAAGTGGGAAAAAGGAAACAAAAAAACTAGCGATAAAATCAAAGATCTTACAAGTTATAAGAGCATTAATATTCACCATTGTTTTCATGTCGAATAAACGTCTCCAGAATATTGATACGACAGATCGTTTTCTACAAACCAACAGGAAGTAAAATGGCATTCATCAAATTGGAAACAAAAAAATTAATGGGTTTGATACCATTGGAATTTTCTTCAGTTTGGTCCACTCTGTATTTTATGTTTCATATCCAGAACAGGTTTCAAACAGAAATAGAAAGAAATGAAGGGAAACGTTCAAGGGTGACACTCTCGAAAAAACGAATTTTTTTTTTTGGTTTATTCGATAGTTTATACTTTCAAAAATATCTTGTGAATGTGGCAACATTGTATTTTGAATAGTTTCTAACTGGCAGCGTTCTATAGAGCGATTTTTCGCGGGTATAAACTGAGATATTTGAAATTTTGAAAGCGTTTTTCTCAAAGAGAAATTGACCGATCGACTTCAAATTTGAACTGAGTATTTTTGAATATATTTACTGTAAAATGACCTGAATTTCTTTTAGTTGATTGAAAATTGTCAATTTGGCACTAAAAAACGACGTTTTTTTACCCCAAAATGACGTCAGCAGTTCGGTACCTTTTTTTGGCACCCACGAACCCAGTACCTAACTCCGTTATTTTTCAATATTGTCCTAATATGAAAAAATCAAAAAATAGCTGAAAACGTACCTTATCATGCCCAAAAAACCAAAACACATTCTATCGAGTCTTTTTTTCCAAAAATAATCGCGAAAATCATGGCTCACACAAATTTATATCGTTCATATTCTCCATCATTTAAATTCAATTCCGAAACCAAAACTAGTCATCAAAACCTAACTCACCTATGAAAAAAATCCCGAAAATCCCCGACCAATAATTCACCAACACCATCATCGAAAAACCACCAGAAAAAAAAAATAAACAACCACGACTTTAGCTCATGGAAATCATCTTTCGCGTCCGCATAACACCGTCCGCGTAGCTCGACTGAATCAAGAATGAAATCTCAGGATTAGGTACTGGTACTATCTTGCGGTACCATCGATAATCAAGCTGTCATTGATGAGACTGTCGAAAACAAGTGAATGCCGTGATGACAAACTTTTGCTGGTTTTATTTTCGGATAGTTTTGGTAAATTTGTTTTCGACTTATTTGTTGGTGATTTGGAATTTTATTCGAGAAAAATCATGGTTACTTTCCATGATGGATTTATTCGTCGAATGTGCATGACGTGGTGCCACAATTCCGATCGTGCAATGTAGAAAAAAGCACTTGGAAGGACACTTAATTTTTTCCAGAACTGCAACTACATGCTTCATTATTATTTGTTAAAAATTCAATACCTTTCTACCCAAGTCATTGTTATTCACGGTGAGAATATACTGGGCGTTTTTGTTCTATTACCAGTTTCACCAGAAATAAATAAACGTCAAAAACCGTTAGGAATAGTCGTGCCTCAATGACTTCGATGATTATACGCACAATTAAAATATTTCATTAACTGCAAGGAACATCAGTGAAATGATAACCGATTGAATATACAGGGTGTCCCGTAAAGACCACGTCAAATCGAGGGAGAATGTTGATCAAAATATGATCCACCTGCTATGAAAAAAATCCAAATTCAAAAGTCTCACTGTTTCCGAGATTTTTTTTTTGAAAATAATGAATTTTTGCTCCTTCCAATGGTGTCTTTACGGGACACCCTGTAGAAATGGCGGATTTCACTGTTTTATTGTGGATAAAATACACCCGTTAACACGTTGCAACATCTATAATATTATCAAGTCGATCTTATATCTTGTTAACAGCTTCCACTCTCCAGATCTTAATCTCCTCAATAACCATACAGAGTGTTGAAAAAAAGAATGGCTGAGCATAAAAATACCAATGGGTAGCTATGAAAGATAACATACTGTGAGTGTTACAGTTATTTAGCTTTTTTTTCTACTTAGAAATTGGATTACGATTCACAGGGAAATTCAGAATGTACAGGGTAGGCATAGGGTTTTTATGGGAGATACGAAAAAAATGGAGGTCGCATTTTCGGTTTATTTTTTCGAGTTATGATACAAATACTTGTCTATTTTTCCATAGATGATAGTTGATTCCGTTCAAACCAGTGGCGTAGAGACAATTCCAAAAATATCTCAATGAAGGGTTTTCAACATTTTTGTGACCATGAGAAAAAAAAAATGAAAGAAGAAAACCTCGACTCATAATGACCAATTCCTGCACTTACATATCGTCTGATATGATCTTCAAACTTACGTTCGTACCTTACCTCTTCGAAATATTTCGAGAGAATACAATTTGTCCAATCTTCTCCCACAATTCTAGTTAATTCGACTAAATAATCCTCGAGATTGCGGGAATATGCACATCTCATAAAATTATATTGCTCGGTAATTTGATGTTATCTACATAATATGATCATGATGAGGAAAACCTCATGTCCGCTAAGCTGACAATCTCAAAATTGTCATTCGTGGATTATAAACATTCAGGGAGTTTTACGAACGTAAATATTCAATCTGACATCTGGGCTTTAAACCAGATATATCTATTATACAGGGTGATTCAGTCAACTT
Source organism: Plagiodera versicolora (assembly GCA_037013635.1). Lineage (NCBI taxonomy): Eukaryota > Metazoa > Arthropoda > Insecta > Coleoptera > Chrysomelidae > Plagiodera > Plagiodera versicolora. The sequence continues at coordinate 1,003,651 of CM072992.1, forward strand.
ATTTATTGGAGGGTTATGGAGAACTAACAGAGATATCAACTGAGAATTTTCGTGGCAGCTACGACTCAATGTGATTCAATTTCCTAAGATATTTTCAATACGCTGTCACTTCCGGTTAAACCGGAAGTGATATCAACTTTGCTATTTCAAATGGAACACCCTGTTTATTTTTACATTTTCGAATTCTATGTGGATTTCTGGATCTGTTGCATTTTGAATCGCTCCCTTATCGTGATTCGTTTTTGAGATATTCCATGTTTTCGAAAAAGTTTGACAGATGCACTGACGTACTAAAATGTCTGTATTTTCTACAATGTTCGTGATGACGAGTTAATTTTACGTATACACATCGATAAAAGAGTATCCTATCAAGTGCCTCCAACAGTGTTTCAAAATATTCAACAGGGTGTTCGATATTTTAGGTTACTTTTTGGAAATTTCAAATCCCAATAACTTCCTTATTTTAAAAGGAATGACCATGAAATTTTCACACTATCCGACGCAAAATTTCATTTCCCATCGATTTGTAACAGCATAACATATTGATAAAATGGATATTTACAGAGATATTAGCCAAAAAGGGGAAACACGCCCAATCAATGTGTGCTTTGGATGGTTCTAAATTGTGAATCACCCTGTATGAAATGGCTCGATTGATCTATTGGTATTTCGTCTACATATCGAGTGAGTCTGTTGAGGGAGAAATTTTATACAGAGCCCACATTTCAACCCAACCACTGACGTATAATATCAAGAGATTAACGTTTGTGGGAGTTGATGTGTACCATCGAATGATAACCATCTCTCAATGTTCCTTCGTTTCCTCCAACAGGTGTTTATCGATATTTTTGACGATTGGATATTAATGTGTGTATTTCTAATTTCGCTTTGCATCATCTAATTATAACCTGCGCACCCATATATTCGAGGTTATCCATTGAAGCCCCCTCGAAATGGCCGATTGAGCGTATTGGGTCACGAAATTCGATTAGTTTGCATCGAGATAAGGATTTTTCGGTGTTTTATTGAGACGCCCTGTTGATGGGGATCAGCGGTTTGAGTCGACTTTTTTCATGTTTTTTTTTGTGATGAAGGAACCAGGAGATGTTTGAGACAAAAAACATGGTTTGGGCTGAGCCAAATGAAATTCCAACACTTTCACAAGATCACCGATTGTCTATTGACAATTTTCAAGCACCAAGACTTCGTTTTTTTGGGCCTAGTCTGTAGTCGTCATTGGTTGTACAAAGCACAACATGTCGTCAACGCGTTCTCTGCCCTGTTTGATTTCGTTGTAATTTTTTTGTGGCACATTTGATCACCAGAGGGCTTCTGCAACAATTTCAACAAAAAAAATCGTTGCGCAAAAAAAATTTGATGCAATTGGTCCAAATCGCAGAATTCACTTTGGGACGTTCACAAAACCACTTGCAACTCAGTGACAACGAAAGCTTTTGACAAAGAGACGCTTGAGAAATGTTATAGACAGTCCTACCAATCTAAGAAAGAAAAAATCAGCTACCGGGAGCTTCAAATGACGATTTAACCTCACTTTTTGATCACTCTGGACTTCTTTTCCTATCGTCCATTCTCGAAACACCCTGTATACGAAACTATTCGGTTGATAACCGATCGTGGACTGATCGGATCGCCCTGTGTTCATCGATGCCTCGACATTGACTTAATTACAGTATACCGAGTCGTATTTTTCGAAGTACCGAATAGTGAGTGGGTGGAGTATCTTCTCGATTTTCGACTGAAAAAAGTTGTAATTTCCAAGGATGGGCTTAAACGGTTCCGAAAGGTGGGTCGGAATGCCGTGAGAATTTCGACGTGGGCCATGTTGCCAAGTCGCACGATTTCACGGGGATTTCAAGATAAATTCTCAACACCTCGTATGACGAGAGACAGAAAAAAAATGGTCTAGTTTTATAGCCTAGTTCTAGTAGTATACAGAGTGTACTTCATTATTGACAATAGCAAAAATATAATAATAATAGAAAACTCCGCAAAAGTCTTAATCCTCAACACTTTGTGTGGTGAAATGTTGGAAAAACTCCATTGGCGTAGCTTAATTTGTTACTATACAAAGTGTAGTCTTCATTATTGGCGATAAAACTACCGTTTCCAAAGAAATGAAAGTGAAAATCGGTATCAAAAATTGCTCAATTCGTAATTATTCCACAATATTCTTATCTGTAATCGATATCACCCTTAGAATATAACAGTTCGACCAATACACTTCGATTGCAATGAAAATGGTGGCATAATCCAGAAAAAAGCTCCGCAAAATCCTTAATCCTGACACCTGGGGAAAACGATGCGTGTAGACGTGGCAACACCGCGAAGAGCAAAAGTAAGATTGGTTCGGCGAAAATGAGGGTTTCTCACCGACGATGGTCAAGGGTCAGGTCGTCTCTCACGTCGGGAACGCCCATCACACGCACGCTTTTTTTCTTCTTCTTAAATAGTCACGATGGAGCAGACTTTTCTTTGAAAATGTGCCATGTATAGCACTGTTTTTGTTATGTGTGTGTTTTTTCATGGGTTGCTCGACTATTTTTAAGAATTGTTATATCGTTGCGGCGTTGCCGATTCATTCGAAAAAAAAAAGTTCTACAGACTTTCATCAGAAAAGCAACCTTTTTCGTTATTTTCCATCAAGATTTTTTGGAAATCGGTAGTTGATTCAATGCTCTTCACCAGGCGCAGTTTGGTTTCGGACTGCATTATACAGGGTGTCCAGTAAAACCACACAAACTTGGTAAACAATTGTTGTGAATTCTGAGCTGGCATTCCAGACCGAAAAAGTTCCCATGTTTTTTTTATGATAACCCTCATCGAAACTTCGTGTTTCACGAATACCCCAAAAGTATGGAGAAACATTTTCCCATAAGTTCAAGCCCTAATTGAAACCCATCTGTCATTTTGAACAATTTAAAAAGATCGCGTGCATACCGCATCAATCATTGCACCGCTGATGATAATAATGATGATGATAAGCGAAACTTTTCACCATATACTTTCGGTCGTAACAACAGCACTGCATACAGGGTGATTGCACCAAAGCAGAAACTTGAGTAATGCGAAATTATAGTCCTAAAAAATTGTTCGTATTTATTTAGTATGATTCGCAGCATTTCCGATGAATAAATCCATTATGGACATAAAAATACAATGAATTTCATAGGTAGGAATATCAGAAATTAAAAAAAAAATAGGGGACACCCGGGTTTGAACCGGGGACCTCTCGATCTGCAGTCGAATGCTCTACCACTGAGCTATATCCCCATATCCAATAAATGAAATATACTGGATCATATGCAATGAATTAGTACTCATAATGTTATCTTCAAATAATGTTCAAGGCTGATTGAATCAGGTTAAATCCATAGTATAGCTGCTGTTATATCTGTCATAATATATAAAACACAGCGAATATGCCGTTACGTTATGAAGCACCAATATCAATTTGCTCATAATACAACATATCTTAAATGAAGTGTATGGGGATATAGCTCAGTGGTAGAGCATTCGACTGCAGATCGAGAGGTCCCCGGTTCAAACCCGGGTGTCCCCTACTTTTTTTTTATATTTTGTCAATATACTTTCTTACTAAAAACAAGGAAAGAGACGATGATATATATCAGAAGTCATACTCGAATATGAAAAATGGAATAATCATCCTATCTCTCGTTCTGCTCACAAACTGCTTACAAAACATATTGAGAAACGTTCTTTAAAATTGGAAAAATGTGTGCAGAAGTGTTGAAAATTTCACTACTCTACACCACAACGCTTCAAATTACATCATCTGGCCCTGCTTTCTAATAACCATTAGGCGGAGCAAATGGATATATCATAAAATCATTGTAAATACCAGATGACTAACAACATTATCAGCAAAATGTGCCAGCCAATGGGGATTCTCTATAAGCTCACCAATCACATGCATATGCGCCTACAGAAATCGATCGAAGGTCGACCGACATAGACAGGAAACGGCATCTGATCGAGCGAGAGTGAGATGAACAGTGTCGGTGTTGGAACGGACCAATCGCAGAACACCACATCGCGAATCGATATTGTTAGGTTTCTTGACCAGAGTTGCCAAGTGTAGAGGAAATTCTAAGCAAGCAGGAATTCTTTTCAAAGTTTCAGCGAACTTTTGATGTAGTCTTTGAGGAATTGTGTCATAAATTTCAGTACGATTAACAATGTATGTGGAATTAATGATAATAATGTTCAATTACGATAACCAAAAGGAATGAATTCTGTGTGATTTCTGAATTACTGAAGTTATTTTTCCAATCTGGCAACAGCGCTTGTTGCTATGCTAAATATTGAAAGATTGCGTCATTCAGTTTTCAATAGGGCAAAGAGAAATAAAGACACAATAAAGACGCGAAGCACTACCAGAAGTTGTTGAGCTGAAGCTCATGTTGTTTGTGTTGAAATATCATTAAGTGAGATTGAAACAAAATAAAAATCAGTGATTTGAATAACCGTGTTGACTACTGTTGACGATAACTCAAACCATGACAACCGTGAGCTCAATTCTGAAATTTCTGGAAATGAATAGTCAGGATTACAGTTTGGATCAAAACATGGATATGAATTCACGACCCAGGAAGAGAAGGTTAGATCATTTGACCTGGGAAGAAAAAATGCAAAGAAAGTAAGTTTCATTTTATATTGTACAAAGACGTGGTTATTGATTTCATGATGTGGCAAGAAGTCTTGGGATTTCGTCATTGTTTTTCCCATTGATTTTCCATGATAGCTCATTGAATTTTAATTAGTTGATGGTGACTTGAACACAATAAATAATTTCTATATTGAAATATTCGTTAAGATTGATGAGGTTGTCATGGCATTGTGAAACGACTTGAATATTGACAGATATTTTGACAAGTGGCAGGTTTTCATTGTCATGCGATTTATACTTCGTCGATTTAACTTCATGTATTTTAACCCAGATACAAGAATTTCATGATATCAGCGTGGAAAAGTCGATACTCTTCCACATTTTCATTCGTAACTGGCCGCAGAAAACTGATCCATAGCCAGTAATTTCCTGTTTATTGTCAATTTCACGCCTTGATTCTCACAGAAAACTAAAAAACCGAGTGGCCGCCCAAACATCTCGCGACCGCAAGAAAGCCAAAATGGAGCAAATGGAAACTGCCCTGCAACAACTGTTTTCGAAAAACGAATCTGTCCTAGCCGAATGCGAAGCCCTGAAAGCCGCCAACCAGCGTCTGGAACAAGAGAACGCCGAATTGCTAGCTCGTTTGCAAGCCCCGTGCGTCAACTGTCAAAGTGTCACGTCAAATCGGTCTGTCAACTGCGAGGCCCCAGTAGAATCTACGGAATTCCACCTTCAACTGAAAGGTGAGTGTGAGATATTCAGTTTTAATTTCAGGATGAGATTTGGCAACACTGCTTCAATAATATATGGTGTACTGTGAAGATGTATAGAAATCTGGCTAGGAGGACCAGAAAAGTGTGAAAATTTAATGTATTTGCATCAAACATGCTTCTAGATTGAATTTAACAATAAAAATGATTAATATGAAATTTTTTCGTAATGTAATATGTGATTTTCGTAAAAAAAAACTGCATTTTGGAACCCTTAAATTTGGCTTGACGTTCTCTTTGACGTTACAACTGCTGATGATGGGCGCAAGCAGTGTTGCCAGTGTGCTATTTTCGATAAAAATAAAGTACATTACATTACAGGATGTGTCCTTTCGTGAGAAGTTTTATATATAAGAAAAATACATTTTTTTTATTTTGAAATGATTCGTGATCTGAAAAAATCCATTTTTGAATACTCGCATTTGGCAAAACAATTTTTGTGACGTCAGAATTGCTAATACTGGCACATTCCAATGTTGCCATTTGTGCTATTTTGGATAAAAATAAAGTATATTGTTTTTTTTAATAATACGCTATTGAGAAAAAGTCACTTTTGCAATACTTGAATTTGGCAAAACACTCTTTGTGACGTCATAATTGCTAATACTGTCACTTGCTCACGTATAAATGGTCGTGTTTCATGTCATCCCCATCAAAATTATTGTGTTCCATGTCAAAATTGAGTTGGCGACGTTGCCAATATGTTCTCTATAGATCTCTTCGACTCATCAGCAGTGACTGATAATTCAATTAACCCTCATTTAAACGCTGCAAAATTGAATGAAATGTTTTATATATATTTTTTTGATCGCGAAATGCATAAATCATCAGAAAACGACTGCGCCAAAAATTGAAAAAAAAAAAAACGAAACTGAAACGGTCGTTTTTCTTTCGATGTCTCAGGAAGGACCACGCAATTGGCAACCGTTTTGGTGAGGATCGCGTCGATCTGCCTTCTCTCCAAGACCTCTTGGACGAGTTGGAGGTCGACTGCGACCTCGACTCGTTGGAACAGCTGGCCCACGGCCTGCTGCAAGACGTCGCCGCGGATTTGGAGAGCGCCGCCCAAGAAGCAGATCAACAGGTGAGTGGAGATGAAACAAAAGACAACTGTGACGGGTTTTTTGGGAGGGGGGGGGGGTGGTGGTGGTGACAAATGAACGTTTTCTGCGCTCGAATGTAAGTCCACGTGATACAGAATTGACAGTTGAGTTTGATTAATTTGATTTCAGGATAATTTTTGGAAAATTTCAATTTTGCGTTCTACAGTTTTTACAATGAAAAATGTTTTCGTATTGTAGAAATTAATTTCCAATTCTATCTTTCTTTTGTTTGTATTGACAGCTGTCTCTCAGTTGAAGTGACAATTGACAGTTTGGAAACAATTGAATGATTTCAGCTTCAGAATAAAAAAAAAACAAATAATAACCTCGCTATTTTCTTTTTCTAGATACAATCTTGAGTGTATTTTGCAAAGAAATGTAAAAAGGTGAATTTTTCTGATAACAATTGAACAATTTAAAAAATAACTCCAACAAATCTTGTAACTGTGTCGTCGTCTAAGCATATCACGTAGAAATATTGTTGTATACACAATGCACTGCACAAATCAGTGTTGAAATTGCTGTTTCGAAAAAAAAAAAAACTCGACTGGAAGCTTCGTTACAGCATCAATTTGAATAATTTCTAGTATGTTATCGCATGCCCACTCAGGAAATCGATAAAGATCCATCAGGTGAAACAATTGAACATCCATCAACACAAGTCTATTGTTTTTAGCGTGATTTTTGACTAGCCGATTAAAAAACAATGCAGGTCCTAATTTCCAGGCGAATATTGTGATTTCAAACATTTTTTACGTCCTTTCAATTTCCACAAAACGATTCGACATGGAATGACAGTTGACAGTTTTGACGTATCTATGGAATGATTTGACACACGTCAATTGTTCTGTGATTCGATGACGTTTTGACATTTTTTCTAGCTGACGGATCTTTATCGATACGATTTGTCGACAGCTTTTGTGACGTTGGCTCGATCGAAAGACTGTCCCTTGACACGCCCCCCCCAGACAAAAAAAAATCGCAATTTTCCTTTCAGGACGGGCTCGACGTCGGACGAATGGTGGGGCAAACACCAGAACAATTGGAATCCGGTGGGCCGGAGCCCTTGATCCGACAAGAAGAAGAAGAACGAGACACTGACGTGAGCGAGTTTCTCCTCTTGCACCACGACTACGCGGCGAAACCGCCCGCGAGTCCGCCCCCACCAACCAAATTGCGGCCCATCCGGCCCAAGACGGTGGCGGAGGGCGGGGCGGACGTCGTGACGGTGTTGGTTTGCGCGTCGCCCGTGTCGTGTTCCGGTTCCGACGGGGGATACGAATCGGTGGGGTCGCCGAGCAGCGTGCTGGAGGACGACGACGTCGTCTGGGACCGCAGTTTGTCCGAGTTGTTTCCCTCGTTGCTTTGAGATTTTTTTTTCTTTTTGCGTGTCTTCGAGGAGTTGTGGAGTTTCGGTGCTGTTGCTGTTTGAGGAATTTTATGTTTTGTGGCGCCGCTGGGAGATTTCTCCTTCGATTATAATCGCCGAGTTTTTTTTTCCTGGTTATAATGGGGGAGAATTTTTTTGCGGTGCTGGATTCGTGACGATTCCATAGAGATTAATTTATTTTTATATTTGTATCTATATTTTTTTTTAGGCTAAGGACTATTACAATTTTATAACACTGTATATAGTTGTGGAATAAAGTGAAATGTAAAGCTCTACTCGGTGTTTGATTGATTGTTGGTATGTCGAAGTCAAAAATGCAACATCGCGACACTTCGGGTATTGTCTGGATACTAGGAGATGTGGCAACGCCGCATTTTTCCACCTCTGTTGCGAGTTGGAACGATTAGCTATTTTTCTGGTATCTAGGGAATATGCAGAAATGTGGCAACGTCGCAGTTGCTTTCAGATTCTCAAGCTGCTTAACTTTATTTATGATTTGATCGATTCATTTCAATTTTTCTGATATCTAGGGAATATGTAGAAATGTGGCAACGTCGCAGTTGCTTTCAGATTCTCAAGCCGCTTAACAATATTTATGATTTGATCGATTAATTTAAATTTTTCTCATATCTAGGGAATATGCAGAAATGTGGCAACGTCGCATATAATATACGCATTTTCAACTTCTCAGCAATAATTTCAATTCAACCGATTATGTGCAAATTTCCCGCTATCTAGGGAATTTGCAGAAATGTGGCAACGTCGAAGTTATTTTTTAATTTTCAAACTGCAATAGATTTGAGTTGAACAATTATTTGCAATATTTCTGGTATCTATGGACTGTTCAGAAATATGGCAACATCGCATTTGGTCTGAGTGCGACGTTACCACACCTTTTGAAAACTACTTGAAATCCAGGAAATAATTTCTTTTTCAACACTTCAGACATACATATATTCTGGATAATGAGTACGACGTTGCCACATTTCTCAAAATTACCTAGAATCCAGGAAAATTTACAAATATTGCATAAATAGTACTGTTGCTAAAATAATAAATTCAGATGCGACGTTGCCACACTTCCAAAAATTACCCAGAATCAGGGAAATTTCAGTAGAATATTATAAAATGAGATGTCACTTGAATGATAAATTTCAATGCGACGTTGCCACACTTCCAAAAATTACCCAGAACCCAGAAAAATCCACATATTGCAGAAATAGCACTGTCAATTCAATGAAAAATTTTAATGCGACGTTGCCACACTTCTAAAAATTACCCAAAAATCAGAAAAATTCTATTAGTAAACTATTGATTGAACCGTCCTAAATGATTAATTTGAATGCGACGTTGCCGCACTTCCAAAAATTACCCAGAATCAAGGAAATTTCACCAGAGTACTATAAAATTAGATGATGCTTAAATGATTAATTTGAATGCGACGTTGCCGCACTTCTAAAAATTACCTAAAAATCAGAAGAATTCTAATAGTAAACTATTGATTGAACCGTCCTAAATGATTAATTTGAATGCGACGTTGCCAAACTTTTGAAAATTACCCAGAATCCAAGGAGTAAAATAAAACAACAACGTGTAAGACTTTTTTATTACATTTCTCGTTGAATTATCTCCAAAATTCAATAAAATTACAATGCATTCGTATATATACAAGAAGATGAAAACCAGACATTGAATTGAATGTTTTTTTTTGGAATTTCTCTGGTTGTGTACGAACAACCCAGTGAAATTCTGATACAAAAAAAAAACTCAATAAAACGCGCCACCCTGTGGTGGCATTGAAAAATATCCAAAAACTAGTAAATGAGTATCTGGAAAATAACAACAAATAGACAATTTGAATTTAAAAAGCAAAAATTCGTCTAACCCATCTAGATAGATCTAGCACCGGAGGGAGGGAGCATAGTCGAGAGCGCATTTTCCAAACTATGTATATCGAAATGTGATGCCGAATTGAATTTGCACAAGTTACTTTTTCGAATCCTCACAGCTCGTCCTTGCCCAGCAGCGTGTACCGGTTCTTCGAGGGCGCCAACTTTTTAAAAGTGCTCTCGGGCGGCGCCGTCTCCGCCCCCTTCTCCACCGCCTCGCCGTCCGCGTCCGGCCCGTAGTGGAACTCCCTGTGCAGCTTGCCCGAATACAGGTCCTGGATGAACTGCTTCAGCCTGCCGGGCACTTCGATGTCCCGGTAGTCGGGAAACAGGTACATGTGCCTGAAGCTGTCGATCGCTATCAGAGGCAGGTCGGCCTCGGTCTTGCCCAGGTGGTGCAGCGGATGCGCGAACTTTTTGCCGTCGGCCGTCAGGAAGTTGATGGATTCTGTACGGGAGAGAGAAAAACACGTGGCGATGAGCGAGCAACGACGAGAGTTTCCTGGGATCCAGGAGAATTTCCAATGCGTGGCAACGTCGCATTCATATTCCGATCTATTACGACTGCACGCGAAACAGTAGACATGAATGTGACGTTGCCACGCATTGGAAATTCTCCTGGAATCGAGTAATTTCCTCCAAAAACGCATTCAACCCTCTCTTTCGACAACTCGATGCTTGACGAAGCGGGAGAGATTAAAATTCGATTGAGACGTTGCCACCTTTTCAATTTTTAGTGCGATTCGGGGAGTTCCATTGAACTTCCGAAGTGCCCTAAAAGCTAGGAAATTTCATTAAAAATGCCACATTTCCTGCAAATTAGGTAATTGCTTTACGAATGATTGAAAAAGCTACGGAAAAAATTGGAATGCGACGTTACCACATCTCCGAAAATTTCCTGAAAGCTAGGAAATTTCACGAAAATTCAAACTGTCAACAAGAAGTTGAAATGAGATTGCGACGTTGCCATTTTTACCAAAATTTCCCGGAATCTAGGAAATACCTCTGGTGAGCTATGAAAAAAAGTCAATTTCAATTCGAAATCAACGTTGCCAAACCCAAAAAAAATTCCTGAAACTAGAAATTCCACAAAAAATGAGAAGAAACTGTCATCAAGAAATTGAAATTCTAATTGCCACTTTGCCATTTTCCCAAAATTTTCTGGAATCTAGGAAGTACCTCTCGAAGGCTGTGAAAAAAAGTCAATATCAATTCAAATGCGATGTTGCCACACCTTCAAAAACTCCTGAAACTCAAGAAATTCAACCAAAAACTAGAAAAAACTGTCATCGAGAAATTGAAATTAGCTTGCGACGTTGCCCTTCACCCCCAAATTTCCTGGAGTTTATGTAATCCTTGAAAAAAAATTCTTTTTGAATAAGATTTTTGAATGCGACGTTGCCAAACATCCAGAAAATTCCTGGAACTCTAGAAATTTCACCAAGAATGAGAAGAAACTGTCCACAAGAAATTGAATTGCGACGTTGCCATTTTCAAAAATTTTCTTGGGATCTTATACCTTTGGAAAGCTGTGAAAAAATTATATTCGAATGCAATCTACCAATGCGACGTTGCCAAACTCCCAGAAAATTCCTAAAACTCTAGAAATTCCACCAACAATGGGAAAAAACTGTCATCGAGAAATTGAAATTAGCTCGCGACGTTGCCATTTCCCCCAAAATTTCCCGGATTCTGGGAAATACCTCTGGAAAGCTGTGAAAAAAAGTCAATTTCGATTCGAATGCGACATTGCCACACCTCCAAATATTCCTGAAACTCAAGAAATTCCACAAAAAAAATACAAAAAACTGCCATCGAGAAATTGAAATTAGCTTGCGGCGTTGCCATTTTTCTAAAATATCCTGAAATCTAAGAGAGCTGTGAAAAAAAGTCAATTTCAATTCGAATGCGACGTTGCCACACCTCCAAAAATTCCTGAAACTCAAGAAATTCCACAAAAAATATACAAAAAACTGTCATCGAGAAATTGAAATTAGCTTGCGGCGTTGCCATTTTTCTAAAATATCCTGAAATCTAAGAGAGCTGTGAAAAAAAGTCAATTTCAATTCGAATGCGACGTTGCCACACCTCCAAAAATTCCTGAAACTCAAGAAATTCCACAAAAAATATACAAAAAACTGTCATCGAGAAATTGAAATTAGCTTGCGGCGTTGCCATTTTTCTAAAATATCCTGAAATCTAAGAGAGCTGTGAAAAAAAAATCACTTTCAATTCGAATACGACGTTGCCACACCTCCAAAAATTTCCTGAAACGCAAGAAATTCCACCAACAATGACAAGAAACTGTCATCAACAAATTAGCTTGCGACGTTGCCATTTCTCTAAAATTTCCTGGAATCAAAGAAATACTACTCGAAAGCTGCAAAAAAAAAACAACTCAATTTCATTTCGAACGCGACGTTGCCAAACCCCCCTCCCCCCAAAAAAAATAAACATACTACTCACGTTTCTCGGAAATGAGGTCGGTCTGCACCAACCGATTGTACCGCTTGACGCTGTCCGTGTCGTCGGGCGCGTGGAACATGATGAGAAAGGGCAGCCCCTCCTCGGTCAGCTCCTCGGCGTTCTCGAAGGTGATCTCCCTGACCAGCGGCACGCACTTTTCCGCCACCCACACGTGCAACTCGTCGAAGTTGCTCAGACTGCCCGGGTACGTTTCGTCCAGATCGTTCGAGCGGCGTTTGTCGGGCCGGAAGACGACGATCGGCTGGCCGGGCGGGTGCATCTGGCGCGACGCCTCCTCGAAACCCGCGTGGAATTGACAGTCGTCCTTGAGGTTGGTGGCGACGCGCCGGAACGTCGAGAATTCCGGCTGGTCGCGGCGGTCGAAGTAGCCTGGGAACGAACGGGTTTTCGTTCTTTTTCTTTTTGTTTTTTTTTTTTTTGTATGGCAACATTTTGCTCATTGTTGAAGCATTTTTGATTGTTTTCTTCAATTGCGACGTTGCCATACTTCCAAAAACTCATGAAATTCAGGAAATTGCTCCAAACTATTCATGGAAATGCCGTGTGAATGTTTTTTGGAACATAGGAATTCGCAATACAATTATTCACAGCCTTATTTTCGCACTTTGAGAGGAATTTCCTGGAAATCAGGAAATATTGGGAGGTATGGCAACGCTGTAAATGTGCGTTTCCCACGATTTTCTATCAAGTAAGATGAAATACTCGTGGACTCGATCGATATTTTTCCCATTTCGCTCATTGTTGAAGCATTTTTGATTGATTTCTTTGAATGCGACGTTGCCATACTTCCAAAAACTCATGAAATTCAGGAAATTGCTCCAAAATATATATGGAAATGCCGTGTGAATGTGTTTTGCAACATAGAAATTCGCAATACAATTATTCACAGCCTTATTTTCGCACTTTAGGAGGAATTTCCTGGAAACCAGGAAATATTGGGAGGTATGGCAACACTGTAAATGTTTGATTTCTTTGAATGCGACGTCGCCCTACTCTCAAACTTTTCCAAAAATTAATAGTAACAGTAATTGACGTTTGCGAATTCCTAATTTAATAATTAAAGATAGAAAAATTCGTGAAAAGTTGAAATTGACATTGAAATGTGGAAAAAAGGATACATGTTGCCATTTTTCCGAACACTTTATGAAAACATTGCAAAAGAAAGTATTAATACAATGTTGCCACACTTCCTAACACCTTATGGAAACCAAGAAATTGCTACAAAACGTATGGAAATGCTGTGGAAATGTATTTGACAGAATAGAAATTCGCAAAACATTTTTTCACAGCGTTTTTCACACATTTTTGGCGAAAAAAATCGTTATATGAATGCGACGTTGCCGCATCTCCAAAATTTTCCACAGAAAAACGCTGTCAAAAGTTGTATTACGAATTGGAACCCCAAAAATTCGACGTTGCCACACTTCGCAGAACGCTAGAGAAATGTTCAATTTCCAAATACTCGAAATAATTCGTTACATCACTACTAGATAATTCTGCCATTATTTATGGACGCCATAAAACAATGTAGACATTCCTGTATTACGATGAATATATAATTGAATATTCAAGAATTTAGCCTTGCAAATTTTTCATTTCTGATAATTTTTCCGTACAAAAAAAATTCCACTCGCTGTTTATCATGAAAAATGCTCAATTATTCCCCCTCATTCGTCGAATTTATGTGGGATATCGGAAACTTGCAAGAGAATTTTTTCATTTCACAACGTTTTAATAATTTCCAGTGGAATTTCCGGGGTTTCTGGGGAATTTCGAAGGGCGGCAACGTCGCATTCATACCACTATTTTCCGTCTTTGGTCGATTTTTCGTTCTCAATCATCGAAAGCCTGAGGAAAATTTGAGATTTCGCGAAACAATTACTCCACAAAAGTGATACGATGTTGCCATACTTCCGAATATTTCCTAAAATTCAGGAAATTCCGCCAAAAACTCATGAAAAAGCTGTGAAAAATTCCGATCCCCGCCAAACAACCCCCAAAACAAAATTCCAAACACATTTCCAACAGCAAAAACTCACCGATAATAATCCTTTTATTGGACTCCAACTCCCCCAACTCCCTCAGCTCCTTGAACTCCTTCGTAGGATCCTCCAGCTGCTTCCTGATGAAGCTGGTGAAAGCCTCCACCGACCGCTGCCCCCTGTACTCCCTCTTCGAGGGCTGCCCGTTCCTCACGACCTTCAACGTCGGGTACTTGGTTATGTGGAACCTGCTCGAAACCGAGCTCTCCTTATCACAGTCCACTTTGCCCATCACCACTCTCCCAGCTTCGGGGAACTCTTTGGCGACGACGTCGGCGGCCTCGTCGAAGATTGGCATCAGCAGGTTGCTGAATCTGCACCAGTCGGCGTAGAAATTAATGAAAACTAGTTCGTTGGATGCTGAAAGGGGAACAGGGGGGTTACGGTGGGGTTTTGGGGGCGTTCAGGGGCTTACCTAAGGTCATGTCAACGTTTTGTTGGGTCAGCTGGACGGCCCCGCTGTCCGTTGGGTTGTAAAACAAGCAGGTAACCTAAAAAACCGCGAGGTTTTCACTGTGACTTTCCAGCAACGAAAATACTGTTGAATGGAAGCAGCGTGTCGACAAGTGGGTATTTCACCTTCAAACAGCATTGAAATTGATGCGAAAGCGTTGAAAACCGATCGTTCAGACACTGCAAACACTTCCTGGAATCCACTTACCAACAATAGCAACAGTAGAGGGTTCTTGTGGATCGCATGTATACTCGACGTGATCATTTTCGGGATTTTCATCTAGTTTGTTACAATTTGGAGAAACCCAGCAACAACCGATAGTAGAATACCTAAAAAGCTAACTGAAATTGGAAAATGTTGACGTTCGTAGACATTCGTCAATTGTTCTACGATGTTGCCATGTCCAAAATGGTGTCCCACTTTGAATAAAGCTCCACCTAAATTCTCGTTTCGAACCAATGACACGTAACGTAACAAATAATCGCAGTTACAACAAAACGAGAAAACAAAAGCAAACCCAGATTATTCCATTACAAATCCAGATTATCTCATTATGATCAACGGGTTGAAGTTATGCAACGCTGCAGCCTTATCGGCTTATGTTTCATGTGTCAAAGTCGCCTTCATCGACGTATCAAATTACAGGTTTCTGTGAAACTCACAAGCGCTCAAAGCTCCGAGTCGACTTACAGATTTCTACATGTTCAATTACGTACAATACTTAACGCTAGATGGCACACGTTGTACAGAAATCTGATTATTGATTTGTATTCAAGGACGTTCTAACGACCGTTATACAGTGTGTTTCCTTCGTTCCGGCAATTGATCTCAATGGATCGTTTTGAAAATTGGGAAAAACAGTGAAACAAATAACGTATTGGTTATTCATAGACTCGAAATGAGTTTTCTATGTAATTTAAATGTGTGATTGAAGGGTATTTATTATTTTTGGGACAGGATTATGTGATTAGCGTGTTATTGGTAATGAAAAATAATGCTATTTAGTGAACTCAAAGCACGTACAGTTATATTATTGTTTAATAAATGTAGGAATGCGAAATTTCCATCACATTTTTGATACGGCAAAATAAGTTGACCTCAAAAATCAAGAAAAAACTCAACTTCTCCACAAATCGCCTCGACAAATGGAGTTTTCCTGGAGAAAACATCACGAAACCCATACATTTACCCTTAAAACACATAACCTCAAAAAACCCCACCGAAAAACGAATCCGCGCAAAGAAAATCCGACAAGAAATCTTTCCAGCATCACCTCCGCCGACGCCGGGGTACGCGTGCGCCGCGACGCCTCTCTCTCGACGTCCGCCGTCTATTCCTCGACGACGTCAGACGTGCCCCGCGTCCAGAGAGGATCGGACGCCCGGTGTCGAGGTGCGCCCGTATCGGATTTAGGATTTCGCGGAGTTGTTTCGAGTTCGTTTGCCTCATGATTTTCATTGAGTGAGTAGATTTTTCTGGTTTTTGAGAGTGGTCGGTTGGTTATCTCTGGAAAAATTGGTTTAATTACGAATTCGGTGATGCCTAAGAGGCTATGTCATGAAAATTAGGCGATTTTTTTGAAAGAAAGTACTCCTTAGAAGGTTTTGGAGTTTTTGGACATAATAAGGTATATTTTCAGGTTTTTTTATTCATTTTATTGATTGAAAACGGAGTTATGTGCTGTTTTCGAAGGTGTCAAAAAAATTACCCCGACTGCTAAAATTTTTTCGACCGAATGAGTAAATTGAAACGAAAAAATTCAAAGAGGTTATTAAAGTTGAAGGTATTTCCTATACAATGACTTAGGATTTTCGAAAAATATCAAAAATTAACAAAATGGTGTGGAAGGAAAGGCTCATTTTACATTCCAAAATGTATTCAATATGAGATTTTTCACTGAAAAGTCTTCACTATTAAATCTTCAAAAAATTTCCAAAATATTTTCAGAATATTGAACGTCATTTTTGAGTGACCTTGAGACCCCCTCCCCCGAAACGAATTCCTGGATACGGATCTGGAATAGTCCTTTAATGTATTGAATGAATAAAATCAATTTTTTTGAGGACTGTTCTGTAATTATTTAAAATTATCGCTTCAGTAACAAATAGTTTTGTCCAAATCGTACACTTTTTCATTAAAATTGAGCTATATTTTGAAATCTCTCAAAAAATATCTAATCAAAAATTATTAACGCAAAACTCTAAAACCCAAAATGACAAAAAATGTCAAGTTGTTCGACATTAATAAAATCAAATACGAAACAAACTGAAACCGCCTCTACCTCTAATGTAATTATTAATAATTAGGCATAATAGTTGTTATCTAGAGAACGAAATTAGTTTCTTGAGCACACAGCATCGTAATGAATATTTCATTACTTTTCGTTAGCGTTCATTCCAAGAAAAGTAAACAGGCGAAAGTGCTGCATTTTAGTCGAACCGACCTCGATAAAACATCGTTTAATTCTTTTGTTTTTCCAACATATTTTCGTCTCGCTCAACCCATATACAGGGTGATGAGTAGATTAAAAGCATGGCAGCGTATTAGTTCAGTGTTTTTCGCAGCTGTTTTCTCAAAAAAACTAATTTTTTTCGCCAGTATAGCAGTTTTCTTTTTGTCAAAATAATCTCGACGAGCCCTCTGACGTTTGCATCCCTCCCGAAAACGCCCTTATCGACAGAGAAATTCCATTTCCTGATACCTTTTGTTTCGCAACGATCAGGGCACTGAATTTCCCATTGGATTCTGTTTACGGTTGAAAAAACTCCGAGAGAGATTTATAAAACGTATCAAGCATCGATTGTATACAGGGTGAACACGTTTCAAAGTGCGTAACGGATTAATTCATGACGCGGTGCCGCAACGCCGAGGATGCAAAATGCCAATGAGCTCACCTTGATATTCGTGAGGTTTTTTTAGTCTTCTTGGATTGGTCGATGAGAGAATGTTTTGATTGGTGACGTCACTGGTTTTAAAGATGCCGCGTGTTGGTGACGTCATTCGGAGTTTCCTCTGACACACAACGATTTTGAACGAAAGATTACATTTAAAACGCATTGAATTATCCCAATCTGAGCACGAATGATGTAGGAAGAGATTAAAAGTTTCAATACTGTACTCGAAAATATAATTTCCCGTTTCCAGATCCATCGATGATTCGAAATACAAAGCCAATATCGACTCTTGACCTTCTCTGAAATAATATCTAGATATAAAGCTTCACTCAACGGCTCCAATACTCGCTTATTACGAATACTGTTCAGTTTAATCGTATTTTTCGGATTGTTAAAATTTTCCCTTTCAAACTCTATTGAATCACAAAATAAAATGAAATCGTGAAATCCATTTCAAACCTCTCGACAAAGGCTCCGCTTCAATAGGGATTTCGTGGATTTTTTTCTGATATACAGGGTGACCCAATTGGGACACTTATTCACAGGTGACTCATAAAAAATTAAATGTCCACAAAAATCATTGCACTGGACTCGCCCTCGCCCTGTATATTGTTGGTTTTTGAAGCAATTTTTATGCACTGTAATCACGGGATAGGTCATCAGAGCACAAACTCTGGAAATTCAACTGTGCAAATACTCTCGTGGAATTAAAACGCTTCTATATTTGCTTGGCATCCAGTTTATGCATACTAAATATTTCAAGAAGTAATTATTCCGCCTTTTTACGATTATTTTCATGGCCGCAGTGCCAACACGCCGCTTACTTAGAGCCCAGTAGTATTTAAATCGTTTATATGTTGTCTTCTCTCAATTAATAACCTCAAAAAGTTATGAACAGATATATTTACAAATCAAATAAACATTCCTAATTGTATACATCTCAAAGTACGCCTTGTTGACTGATTTTTCAACTTGATGAATAATTGTTAGTTCAGAATCAAAAGGAAAATTCTAAGAAGGATAGTTCATTTCGCGTTGTCTATTTACGCAAAGAAAAGAAGTGCGAAATGAAAAGTAATCAATTCTAATTTGAATTCATCAAATCCGTTCAACATTCTTCAGTCGATTTATCATTCCAAATCACTGAAAGTATACTTTGTTGTGAAACAAATTGAACTTATCGCTCAATGGCCTCCTAGACCGCCGGATTTGACACCGATTGCTCGGTCCTCGTGGCTTGAGAAACACAGTACACCCTGTAAGCGTGCTACTTATTTTGACGTTACAGTTTGGAAATTACTGCATTCAATTCTCCACCAGCTTTTTTCGTGATACAATGGGGAAAAGTCGTTTTAGTTTTCAGGCTGAATTAAAACATCTGAGCGCACCGTTTTTTGCAGAGCTTTCATTTAATTGTAAGTGGAATTCAGTTTAATTCAGACTAAGCATTTGAAACTGGAAGAGTCGCAAATTGAATTACCGAGTACAGTTTGAAAAAGTAGACGATTTAAATACTCCTGAAACTATTGAGATTAACCGGTGTTGATGAAAGATTTTTTTCAGCAAAAAAACTTCAGTTAGATTAAGTTCTTCTGTAGTCGGTGAAGCCTGAATATCTATACAATCATTCAGAATAATACTGAAAACTTCTTTTGTTATTTAGCACCACAAAAAAAAACAGAATCATTAAGGTGAATATACTGAAAATAAAAATTAAATCGGTCTATATTATACTCAGAAGTTTGCTTCTAATTGTGTCAAAGGCTCAGCACAATCTATACCTGTTCTAATGTCCTGACTGTGACCATCAGCACGAGAAACTACGATAAACTAATTTACTTGAATTTTTCAGCAGAGTTTTCGCTGTACCACCCTGTATAACACTAAACCAATGATGGATACGCCAATTAAAGATGACGTACCTCCTCCATAATCATTTGTTTGAAGAATAAGCCAGGGAATTCGCTTCCAGATTACCAAATTAATTTTATTATCGTGCTTCGCTTCAGCTTCAGCTTCGAGCGATCGATGTTCAATGGCATCTACAATACCCCCCTGTTCCCCACCCTTTTACAGTATAATTAATAATATTAGGGTGTCAGTCAGATACAATGGCTGATTAGGAAACAAAGGAAATTCGGCAAACGTTATTCTGGCAAGACGGATGCACGGGATCATCAAGAAACAGGAGATGAGGCTTTTTTTAATGGGGCTACAAAACGTGGGGGCCGTGTTTATTTATTTCTGAGCCGAGCTTCATCCATCAACGTCGTTTTCTTTTATTTATTCACTAGAATGAAACACGCTCAGCGGTGCTACCATGCATTACGTCAAGCCCGAAAACTCTCATCCAACTCGGATTTCCTTTGCAGGCACCCCGACTGGTGGGCATCTTCACCTGCGGAACCCCCCAAAACCCCCACCTGAACCGTAACCGCGTCCTCCCTCCTAGCTCCCACCTCGACCGTCTGGCCCTCCACGGCGATGACGTCGTGGACCGACTACGTCACGACCGCCGAAGACGTCGACGACGTCTCGAGCTTCTTAGCCGGCAACAGTTCCGAGAGGGGGAACTCCACCAGGTCCAACGGGACGACGTCCACTAACGGGACTTCCGGTGCAGAGGACGACGTGGTGGTCCAGGTGATTACGACGGTCGTCACGGCGATTTTGTTGGGGGTTATCATTTTGGCGACTGTCATAGGTGAGTTTGTGGATTTTGTGCGTGTGAGGGGTTATACAGGGTGTTCCTTGATATCTGTATCCCCCTGTATCTCAAAAGTTGATACTTTCAGGACATGCGTTTATAGGAAGTCTTTTCCTGAAATGTGTCAAATATTAGCATGTCTTTAAGGAACACCCTGTATACAGTTAGAGTACCGAAAAAAAGCGAATTTTCCTGAATTTTTTCTGAGGAAACTTTCGAATTTCTTGATCTGATAATTTGTACACATATTATGGTATCTTTCAACAGTTTTTTGAGATCAAGTAATAGTAAAAATATTTATTTGGAAAGGAGCTACAGCTGAGCTCCGGGAGCTCCTCTCAAAAAAGACCTTTTGCGGTGACCACTCGGTATATCTCTGAACTGGATCATCCGAAATTAAAAATCCAAACAAATTTCGTTGAAGCAATGTTAAATCCAGGAATTCATAGAAGGAATAAGCTGAACAAATTTTTTTGACAAAATGGCGGTTTCTCAAAGAAAAAATCGATCAAGCACTCTGAACGCCTTTTCAAATTCGCGTGTAACTTCGAAAATACCCACCGGAACGATACGAAATTTTCAGTGTGCATTCTCAAATGAACGTACATCGAGAAAAAAATAAAGAAGCGATTTTTCGAAAACCCGACTGTACATAACCCCATAAATATTGAAGAGCCCTCGTACATCAACAAAACGACCATTGAAAAAACTATTTCGAACGTTACGTGTGTCACATTCAATGAACGCCGAAAAAAACGGACGGTTATAGAAATAATATTGCCGTTTTCGCATCGTTCAATTTATTTTGGTTCGGAGATAGAAGTCGGTATGTATTTTTTACGTGAATTGTTTTCCGATTCGATTCACTGTTGTACGTGATGAAGCTCGACAGCCAGCTTTCATTCCAATCGAGTTTTTGAACGACGAAATCCTCGATTACCATCGTACAGTACTAGAAAAATCTGACAGTTATTTTATACAGGGTGTTCGTCACAAAATGCTCCTTGATGCAAAGAAGACATTCACCAAATTCCGTGAATATGTGTAGAATATTATTTCAGTTATTATTAAAAAAATGTTTTTCAAAATTCTATCACCCTGTATCTCAAAAGTTAACACTTTCAGGACATACGTTTATGGAAAGTTTTTTTCTCAAAATGTGTCAAAGAATCACCCCTCCAAATATTAGCATCTCTTTAAGGAACACCCTGTATTATTCGTTACTGTTAGAAGCAGAAATACTCATTGCACTGATTTCTCTCTTAGCATAAGAACTTCTATCGACAGAGTTCTGAATCTGTGACGCAGCTTCCGACACGTTTTTAATGTACTGTTATGCAAATCTCCAGGGCGTTTTCTATGCACCCTAATATGCAAATCTCTAGGGTGTCAGAGATTCTCTTTAGTCGCGCCAAGTCTTTTATATGAGTTTTACATACCTTATCGTGATTCGAATATGAATACCTGAAGGAAAATCATCAATCTCCATCCATTACAAAGCGTACTCGAGATAAGGGTTAGGATAATGCGCAATATCCAACAAAAACATGCCAAATGAAATCCCAACACTACCAGCGAGGTCTCTGAATGTCAAGTGACAATTTTCAGGCACCAAATCTTCGATTTTTTGGGCCTAGTCTGTAGTCGTCATTGGTTGTACAAAGCACAACATGTCGTCAACGCGTTCCCTGCCCTGTTTGATCTCGTTGTAATTTTTTTGTGACACATTTTGATCACCAGAGGGCTTCTGCAACAATTTCAACAAAAAAATTCGCTGCTCAAAAAAAATTTGATGCAATTGGTCCAAATCGCAGAATTCACTTTGGGACGTTCACAAAACCACTTGCAACTCAGTGACAACGAAAGCTTTTGACAAAGAGACGCTTGAGAAATGTTATAGACAGTCCTACCAATCTAAGAAAGAAAAAATCAGCTGCCGGGAGCTTCAAATGACGATTTAACCTCACTTTTTGATCACTCTGGACTTCTTCTCCTATCGTCCATTCTCGAAACACCCTGTATACGAAACTATTCGGTTGATAACCGATCGTGTGCTGATCGGATCGCCCTGTGTTCATCGATGCCTCGACATTGACTTAATTACAGTATACCGAGTCGTATTTTTCGACGTACCAAATAGTGAGTGGGTGGAGTATCTTCTCGATTTTCGACTGAAAAAAGTTGTAATTTCCAAGGATGGGCTTAAACGGTTCCGAAAGATGGGTCGGAGTGCCGTGAGAATTTCGACGTGGGCCGTGTTGCCAAGTCGCACGATTTTACGGGGATTTCAAGATAAATTCTCAACACCTCGTATAACGAGAGACAGAAAAAAGATACTCTAGTTTTATAGCCTAGTTCTAGTAGTATACAGAGTGTACTTCATTATTGACAATAGCAAAAATATAATAATAATAGAAAACTCCGCAAAAGTCTTAATCCTCAACACTTTGTGGCGTAGCCCAATTTGTTACTATACAAAGTGTACTCTTCATTATTGGCGATAAAACTACCGTTTCCAAAGAAATGAAAGTGAAAATCGGTATCAAAAATTGCTCAATCCGAAACTATTCCACAAAATTCTTGTCTGCAAACGTAATGACCTTGAGAATATAACAGTTCACTTCTGGATGTCCTCAAAACCACTTGCAACTCAGAAATAATGAAACCTTTCGACAAAGAGACGCTTGACAACTGTTGAAGACAGTCCTACCAACCTGAAAAAAAATCTACCCTCTTCCATCTACGCTCCGGGACACTCTCACACTTGTACCAACCCCGCCGGATCGCAGAAATCCCATTCGAAAGAGGAAAACAGGTGTACTGAGGTATTTCCTACACTGGAAATCGAAATAGACCTAAACGGAACTTCGGCATTATTGAAACGTCGATACTGAGTGATTAGGAGGGAATTATACGTACCAGATGCTTGGGTAAAGTCGACGATATCGAACGTATACAGGGTGATCATCGAGGACGTGTTAGGAAATGGGTCTGAGGTCTTGATTTGCACCATGCGTTCGCTCGAAAATCAATGGGATGCCAAAAATTATTTTTATTCCGAGGAGAACCAAGATAATCCGACGTCACTGGTAGCTGAGCTGAAAAAATTAATATATATTTTACACTCAGCCGAATCTAAAATGACGTTAGTTGTCAGTTCATGAATGTACGCTCTTCCGTGTTCGTTGATTAATATCCATTTCGGTCGTCAATAAAGCGAGTTGAATAATTAAAGTTTGACAGTTCGAAATGACGCAATCAATTCGGAAACATCCAATTCCCTCTATGAATCCTGTATCGCAACAAAACAATGCGAATGTTTTTCGAGGTTTTTCGACTGCATTCCCAGTTGATCGGGATTCAATGGGTCCTTTCATTTGTTTTCATTTAAAATATGTATCGCTCCATTGAATAAATAACGAGCAAATAGTCCATGGGCGGGATCACGAAACCTGTCAGAGTTACCAGTTGTATACAGGGTGTCCCTTTGAAAAAAAGTGAACGCAACGTTGTCTCGCCCACGCTAAACACCCTGTACATCTCGAAGTATTTCAGGATTGTGTATCTGCGCTTGAACTACAACTTTCACTCGAAAAATTTCCCCGTATTTTCATTCCCGAGCGAGTTATTCTCTGTATAGGCTTCAGCTAGCACTGGACCACCCTGTATATCGAGCACTCTATTCGCTCTCGACTATTTCCTATGGGGTCGCGCCCCATCGAATCTGTGTTTCCGTAATGGAACCGACGGAGGAAAAGAAAAATTATTTCGACAGACCTTTTATCTCCCATCCAGCGAGTCGGGAAAACTGAGCGGGGCTGTTTTTTTTTTTTCGCACGGCATTGGGATTCAGCCGCAACGCTCCACTTTTCCCTGTTTGATACGTCACAAGTACTAGCGAGTTGAATCGTACGTTTGGGTTATCCCAAACTCGAAAAAAAAATCTCGACACCTTGTCATGTTGGTTCTTTCTTTTGGCCACTCTGTACAATGAATAACATAACCTTTGAACTCGCTATGGCATTCTCTTTTGCGAGTTGATTGCGACACAACATTTCCATGCATTTCGGTTGGAATGAAACGGTCATAACCAACACTATTAAATCCGCCATCATAGCAGGTAATTACTGTACTGGATGTTTATTTTAATTCACGTATTCATTTGTTCGAAAGCTCATTTCGTGCAGGCCTGTTTATTTTGTTTCTCAAGCAAATAGTGCGAGTTTGATTCGATGGAGTTATAACGCGCAGATGTTCAAAATAATCAGTAATCATTTGAATAATAAATACACGGGACGAAATTCGCTTTGAGTTAAATAAAAAATGGTTTCAGAACCGCTTCCGCCATTTTCTCACTTCGATACAATTGAAGTCCAATTGACGTCCAAGGACCCAAATTGGATGTGAATTGGACTTCAATAGATTTCGTGTCTGCGTATGCCAGAAACTGATTCATTTAGGGTGCGTGTTCACGGTATTAGTATTTACAGTACGACAAACGAGTCATTAGATGTATGTACAAAGCCGAACCTAATGATTTCCATCAATCACTGTCCAAACAGTAATAAATGTTGACACAGCCATTATTTTAATGTTAAAAATAGTGAGGTTCTGGAATGAAATCAATAAAACTCAATCAGTAGCGTCAATTTAAATCGAGATTAAAACAATCGTTGGTGAGATTGTACATAAAAAATGAATAAAATACAGAGCATTCACTAAATTCATTGAATTCCCCTTTTACCCCCTGTATATTCTAACCAATATTAAATAACGAGGAAACCTCGTAGACACTTTAGGTGGTGAAATTGTGAAACAAGCATGCATTACGTTTCGTCGTGGAAGAATTCAAATACTAGCATTCCAAATCGAAAGAGCAATCGAACGTGAATTTTCCTCTTCCGTTTTCTCAACTCATTTTACGATATTACAAACTCAGCAATCCGATAAGTTTTCTGAGCAAAACCGGCAACGGACCGGAACAGTCTGACTGCATAATTCCATGAAAAAAAATTAATCGATTGCTTGGGAACGTCTTCTATTTCAACAAATCCAATATTGGCATTGACATTCAATTCACTTTAGTGGTGAGTTCCAGGAGGACTCAGAAAATACTGCTGATCCGTAAATAAGACTGAGGACTGTTTTGTAGCGATTGATCGACGTGATTTCCCAGTCCTCCCTCTTTCGAGTGGATCGTCAACCGACCTAGTGCAACTGAGGAATACTGAAAGCTCGAAACACTCGTCTTGAATTGGTTGGGAAGTCTTTCGTTCTGATGTTTTCGTAGTTTCCCCTTTCCTTTTTGCTATAAACTATCCCTAAATCCTTAACAACGCCGTCGCCTTTGAAGAAAAACTCCACTACGTAACCTCCTTCCATAATTGATTACGATCGCACCATCCACTAGGTCATTGAACTCTCAATTAGCACTCGACATGCATCGGATCTGATGCATGTCGTGTCTTCACACCCCTATTAGAGCCCTAATCATCCCTCTCGTTATGCTTTCTGACCTAAATGTAGCTCCAGCTGAATAGGAACTCTTCACTAGCCCTTTGTTTTTCCTCTCTAGCCGAGTTGACCTACACTTGCTCGAATTTTTATTGTTTTAAATTGTTACTTGCATTTTTTTTTAATTTCTTCTAAGCAATGGGGGGAGGGGGTTGCGTTCCCAATAACCCCTACTGAAATGAATTGCTTTTTTATTTAATTTTGATGCTTTAATTGATATCGAATATCTAAATAGTATAAACATTTCAGAGTATGTAACTTTGAGCCAATTTACAATTAAATAATTTCTGAGAAAACTGAATGGAATTCGAGCAAAAGTCTGGAGGGACAAAATTTAGGTAATAGGTTATAGAACTTGAGAAAAATATTGGAATTCACCAGTGGCGTACGAGCAACTTTTTCTCAGGGCTTTTATGGATTGAGACCTAGTGAAATGCAACACCCTGTATGGTATTTGGAAAACATTCACTTCCATATCAAGCAGCACCTATTACTTAATACTCATACGAAATTTGAGAGCTCTATCTGCAGTAGATCGAGCACAATAAAATAAAAACCTAATTTTTTCTTTACTTTCAACACCCTGTAACTCCGCTAATAAACGAGATCGGACACACGTTCATGGGAACTTTTCTCCTTATTTCGTACCAGAGAACACGTACCTGGAATATTGCCGGGCAAGCATGAAACACCCTGTATACAGTGTGGAACAGCTAAGTGGAATAAATTGGATAACGAATAAATGGGAGCGTGTTGAAGATAGGTATGGGACATTGCACATGAATTATGTCTAGAATTTTCTGAAGAATCCAAAAACCCAATAATATACAGGGGGTTGTATTTGAAATAAGAAAGTTGGTATCGGCCACTGCCACATGACACACCCTGTATAATTATGTTTTTTTGGAAAAAATGCGCATCTAAAAATACGAATCGAAGTGTCCGAGCGTTTTTCCCAACACGCTCTTATTTATCCGTTATTGAATTTATTTCATTTGGCTGTTCCACACTGTACATAGAAACATTGAGGATTAGTCTTACTACCAATTGATGTCGTATGCGTAAGCAATTTTCCTATGAACGGGATAACAATGATCCGATAATGATCAATCGCTCCAAGACAGACAATTTGTATTGTCATGAACATCAAGTGGTATCTGCTGCAAATGACCTCGATATGGAGGAATACCAATTGGCCTATTGGGGCGGCCCACACATGATAAATAAATGAAATCCTGGAGGCTTCATGTTTCACGCCGTGACCTTGAACTGTATTAGAAATGATGCCACTTCTCTCCCGTGGGCATTCCCTGGAAATGAAGTTCCTGGACTTTATCTTGACAAAAGGGCATCTGATTTATAGCTCGTTGAGAGATATTAACGAAAGAAGCTGAGAAGCTGTGATGGAAATCTTGAGAATCTTTGAGACGTGTGTATCAGCTTGCGACTTCATCCGCACGAAAAACTGGGAAATCTTCTGGAAAACAAAGATCCAGGCTGAAGCAACGACGACTCGACGGGGTTTAATGGACTTATTTACACTTTTCAGAAGACAAGGAAAGTCGAGCTCAGATCCGTAGATAGTTCCGTTTAATTAATCCACTGAATTTTCGACTCTCGAAATTGAACAAATATTTGAATACTTACAACTGTGCAGATCTTAATTTATCTTCCAGTCCATTGACAATTGTCGAAATTATAAATTCATAAAATTGCAATAAAGTTGGAAAATATATTGTATTAAATTTAGAGTACTTGTGACGTATTAACGCTGTACGTAATTTGGGAATTTATTTTGTCGAAACTATTGCAAGAAAAAAAAATCTAATAATGATATTTATTCATTTCGTTCAATAAGATATAAGTACAGTATATTTTGAGAATAAATATCTGTGTTTCAAAATGGCCGATATATACAGGGTCACTCACGGTCGACGGTAGGTAAGACATATATGGAGAATGTGACGTAGGATTATTCTGAAAATTTGCTTTCTCGAGTAATCAGTTTTGTTCTATCGATCTAAAATATTATCAGCGTTGCGGCGTTGCCGCTTCTACCGAAAAGTAGCAACAACTTTGCTATTTCAAATGGAACACTCTGTATTTTATTCCATTTTTCGTTGCTCTAATACTTTTCAATTATTCTCGTATGATACTTCCCTATATCTATCTAGAAAGGTTTTCGAGAAATAAATTGATTTCCTAATTTTTCGTGCAAAGTATAGCTTCAATCAAATGTTTATTACTGCGGTTTTTGGATTCGTAAAATGCTGTAATTTCAGGTGTAGTTTATCAATGTCCTGTGTATCAATTATGTCTAAGGAAATGCGTTCTCCATTGTACAGGGCCGTTCTAATTTGATGACTTTAACGATAGATATAAAAAAGGTTAAAAATGCATTTTTTTAAATGGAATACCCTGTATATTATTCGATATCCTGAAAGACCATTGAAGGTACTTCAAAATGATATATCATGTTCCTATACCTAAATGGTCAGGTTTTCGAAAAAAAAATTCAAGTTCATACATATTATGTATAAAAATCGGATTATTTTGGTATATTTTGTATTAGATTGCTAAGAAATGTCATGGAAACATGTCATTATTGAGATTGACAGCGTTCGAGCGTTCATTTACATTAATCTGATTCGAAAATATATTGTATATTATAATGAAAAAAGTTGTGTCATGTTAAGGTTCATTTTAGCCAAAGCTAGATTGTGTTCCTAGACATGAACAGACTTTGGGCACTTAGAAATAATTATAAAATACAATTTATAGATATAAAAATATTGAAATTATAAAAATATAACAATATAAAAAGAGAAAAATAACTATAAAGTTACGTGGATGTCATGGTATATTAAAACAAAAATTGTAATTTCGCCAATTCAGTACGAGAAATCGCCCTTACGATGTCGAATCTCACGAGCGCCATTTTCTTCGGCCACAGTGAATTTCCTACTATTCCACCACTCCCAGGGCCGGGATCAGCCATTATCTCCCTCTCGGCTGATACATCGAGTGCTCGGGATCTAATGAAATCCCGTCCACTTTCTCCTTACGAAATAATTAGATGTCGTGTAGCGGAAACCCTTTATTATTAACAGCCCTTATCGCATCTAGGATCGCCCAGCAGCCCATAAATATAGTTCTCGGTGGTTCCGAGAGGGGGCGCTCGAAGCGTACGCCCAGAGGGCGCTGGCGAGGGTGTCCCCGGATTAGCTGTCAGTTGTCTCGATTTTTGCCGGTTAAAAGGGGATTTTCCATGTCATTAATTTTCTTTAAATGCTTTCTCAGCTGATTTAGGGTGACATTCGATGCCGTTCGATTCCAATTAGTTTCTGGAATGCACTAAAAAGTGGGCATGTGAAATTATTTTCGGAAAATATACAGTACGTTGAGAAATGTAGCCAAGTTTTCTCGATAGTTTGGCAGAAATGAATTCCTCTGTTGAAAATTGATCACCACACGCTGTATATCAAATCCCATCTCGGCCATAAAATTACATTTTCATAGTTTTCCTCGGCTATATCCACAATATAAAGATGGAAACATTGTATTTGATATCTGAGGCGCATTTTTCGAGGTTTCTTTCTGTTCACGAATCGAAATCGAAACCGGAGAATTGCTAGGTTATGTTTTTAAGGCTTCCTGGAGCAGTCCCAATATAAATAAGAGAGGAAACGTGGAAATGTTGGTCGTGATGGAACTGGAAAATCACACGTTCCACTTTCAATACACTTTTCTTTCTTGGCAATACTCAATTTAGTGTTGAACGCCCTTTTTTCGAGCACTGGGCTATAGATGTGGAATCTGGAGAGTTAGGAGGCCATTCAGCAGCTGGTGAGGCCCCCAAAACAACCCGATTTATCGCCTTGACTTTTTTTGTGGTGGTTTATATCGAAGAGGAATTTCCACAGCAAATTAATACGAATTTATAGATTCGATTGTGCGAGCCACAGCAAAAATGATTATTATTATTATTATAAATGCTCTCAGAATGAATTTCCCATCAATGAATTCAATTTCCTTGGTATTTCCATTAAAGAATCATTTATCTCGGAATATTCCATTCTGTTGGCAGGTAGAAATTATTTTTTTCGAATTACCTTTGACAATGCACTGAGTTGGCAGTTGATTGATCACCGCCTACTCCGCTTCATCATTTCTGATTATTAAAAAAAAAACTCGTATTCAGAAAAGCTGAGCCGTCTAGGTGGAGACGCAGCGATACAGCGAAAAATCAATAGGCAAGAAGCAATGACATTTAGTATCACGTGACGTCACCATGTCAACTGTCAACATCTCCAAATTACGAAACAACCAAGTGTCGTCGATAGCATCCTGTTGTCTGTTCCTCTTAGTCGATCGAACTTAGAAACTAAAACTGGAAGTTGTTCAAATTCCCATGACAAAAGAAAAACGCCCCAAGAATCGGAGCGAAACTTCCAAGCGACTTCCTGCTGTGTAAATATTATTCTCTGATGGAAAAAGTCCCCGTATTTTTCTAGCAGCGACCGCTACCAACCTATTTCAACTGATGACGGCCAGCAGGTCCTCCCGACTCGACACCACTTGACTTTTTCGAGGAATCACAGCGAGAGAAATGTTTATGACATTCTATTCGCATTTCCCATTGATATTCGACGCTAAACTTTATGGGTTGCCCCGGAATCAAAGCACCCATAAACTTTTTGATGTGTTCGAAATAGTCTGGAATGTTTTACGTCTCGTTATTAAAGCGGAAATTATATGCGCGTGATGGTACATTTAATGGGAAAAATTCCATAATTCCCCGACAACTTATTCACGTATTTTGGGAAATGACATCATGTACAGGGTGTCCGAAAATATGACATTGAATCATCGAAAAAACGTTGTCAAAAGTACTTAAAACAAGTTGACGTGGTGAAAAAGCTTTCAGGCGATTTAAAAATAATCTGTGCTCTAGTCCATTTCGCATAAACATTGTGGAATCCCAATCCTCTGAAGCTTAGCTGTCAATATATCGATTATCAATTTGTATCCATTTTTGTGCGTCAACTGTTGAATCGCAGGCAGTTTTTTAACAAAGGAATTACCAATAAACTGTCACGGGAACTACATTTCACTTGGTCAGAAATTAATTAGCAGAAATTGACTGGAATTGCACTTTTTGGATCTATAAATATGAAATAATTTTTCCAGATAGGAGACTTAACGTTGAAAATGAGCAGTTTATGTGATTTTTGGGAATTTTCAACATGAAAATAGATTAAATCCAATAAAAATATATCAACTAATATTTTCAATCCCAACTACGTTAAAATACACAACGTATTCTAACGGCTATATAGCCTAAAACATTATGTGACTCACCAAAGAAACAATAATTAGGTGTTCAAATCCCGATAACGCCAGTCTTTTTTTCAATTGTAACATAGAAAGAGAAGGTATCTCGTGCTTTGTTTGGCGGACACGCCCCTTTCCGCACAACTTTTCGCGTTTCGATAGATTCTCTCGTCGAGCGAGTTCAGTAGCGAGGCAGTGTTGCCGGCTGTACTGCATAGTAGGAGGTTTCGAAGAAAGGCGATGTTGCCAGCTGTACTCCGCTGAGGGTCTACGGACTTTTCTCTTGGAAGTTGGAATAAATACATAGGAATAAAAAACAAATATAGACAATTGCGAGAAATTGCGATTAAGTTGAAATTGTCATAGAGCCTTAATGTTGCTGTAGAAGCATTTCTGAGACGTTGTATAGTATTTTTTTTTCTTTTCTGTGAATGTTTTTGGACTTTTTTGATAATACAAAATCACGAATTACTGGAAAACCATACTAGGTATCGAAAAACGGATTTCACCACCGTTTTCAGCGCCTTTAACACTACGAGTTTTCACGCAAATTTATTTTCAGTAATATAAAAACCATTTTTCTGGGTACTTTTCTATTTTAAATTAGATCTACTGATGACTTTACTGATTATATAAATTAGTCATAACATTATTTTTGTTCTGAAAATACACTAAAAATGTATGGAACATGTTCGAAGCGATTAAGCTATTTTGAAACTTGGATGATTGACGTATTTATACTGAAGGCATTGATGAACTCATAATTACTCATTTCTGAATACATCGAAATCTCAATTCGAATAACGACACGTTGAATCTGCATATTGCATCTTCACGTCTACGCTTTGCCTTTGATCTGCAGCATCACTTTCCCCAAGAAAATAATCCCCCACTTTCAGTCAATCCGAAACCAAACTCATCCCCACAAATCCAAAAACGAAACGATCATCCCCTTTAGAAGCTGAGCAACAGGAAACTCACCCCTTTCTCATGACACTGCAAGATACTTCTTCGTCATGCCATCCTCGAGATAATTACAAACGGTATTTCGACATTAACATTCTTCAAGGAATTGGCGCCGTCTCGGGGGGCGGTTCCCCCCCTCCCCCCCCCCGGCGATTCGGGAGGGGCGGCCCGATCTCATTATTTATTCATTAAAGAAACGGGACGGTGTCGGATCGAATGGTTGCCGAACTGAAGTTCCAGTTTGGTGGAATGCTGTTTGGGGAGCTTGGTGGAGAAGTTGGGGGATGGGGGGGGTATTATTACAGGGTTGATTGGGGGGTGTGGCTCATTGTCACTTGATTTAATTGTGTAAAGGCTCCCGGAGCATCGACAAGGACTCTTCATGGGTTAATTCGTTGAAAATCGGGGGTTTTGGGGTGTTTTCGTGCGTTTTTTCGACGTTTTCGGTATTTTTTGGAATTTCCAACATGGAATATCTCGAAAACTATACTAGATATCGAAAAAAGGATTTCACCACCGTTTTCAGCACCTTTTAGACCCCTTGTAGGCTTTCATTTCTTGAAATCTTGCAACTTTGGGACACCCTCCATCAGTTGGAATAGAAAACAATCCAAACCGAGTAGCTCGCCCCCAATTCTTCAACGTATCATTATTCCCGTTGCCTTCCGAAACCCCAAAAAATCCATCAGACCATCGACGACCTGTCAAAAAGGAAACACTCGCACCTGATCCGTGTTCCACGGCGTTCATCTCGAACCATCTGCCTCGGTCCATCAGCGTCTCACCGGCGATATTAATGGAAGAGGAAAAAACGAAACCGTCCTCCATTAGCGGTGAACAATTAGACCGAAAAAAAGTGACAGACAGGATCACTCCACTCGCCGGTTAGGTGAAAACGGGGAGCATCTGGCGAGCCCTCGCTGCTTGGTCGAAGGATTAAATTTCTTGGCAAAGGGCCACCTGACTGTCTCTCGTGAGCCCTTTTGTCATATCCTACACGTACGAGCCTCGTTGAAGCGATGGGATAATGAGGGTTTTGTTCTTTCTCCAGTGCTTGTACAGGAGTTTCTGGGGGGAATAGTCCATAAAAACCAACTCCAAAGTATTGTATCAGACATTCCATGGTTTGCCTTTGTAATAACAGAAAATCTCTCGAAAAAATCACCGATCCAGTCGAAACAACTCCCACTCTAATGAGTAAACTCGGAACAACCAGAGCTGAACCCACTTGATCTCCCCAAAGCACCTCCGAAGATCAGCGAGGCGAGTCTGTAAATCCACCAATTTGTATCTCATTGTTTCTTTGGCTTTGTGCCTCCTTAAAATCGAATGAAATTGTTCCGAATTGTTTGCATACAGGCATTCCAATAGCTCGAAGCGTCTTCAATTTGAATAACACTTCGTAGACGAGCATACAAGGTGAGCTTCAGAATACGCAAGTTTATTTCTTGTCGATAATTACAAAGTTGTAGCAAACTTTCCACTACATATTTCCTAATTTGAGTGAATAATATGCAGTTGGACTAGCTCCAATTATTTCAAAACGTGTGACGTGGAAATGCAATTTGTTATATGAGAAATTCTCTTGAACTTCACGAAACTAGACTCGAACTTTTAGTAATGGACTTCCTCATTTGATATCATCAAGTCTCTGATACGGAATTTGCTGTCGTAATAAGCGAATCAAATAACGTGAGTGTATACAAAGTGAAACTAGATTTCACTAATTAGCACAGACTATACAGGGTGTTCCTTAAAGACGTGCTAATATTTGAAGGGGTGATTCTTTGACACATTTTGAGAAAAAAACTTCCTATAAACGTATGTCCTGAGAGTTTTGATGTACAGGGTGATATAGATTATTAAACGGTTGGTACTGCGATATGAAGCAATTTTAATTCAATTTTTTCAATCAAGAACAGAGCATCTGACAAGAAAAATGTATTTTTTGGATTCTCATTCATTTTGGAACGAATCTCATCTCTTAATTTGCTTTCAGTCGATGCACAAACATTTTCACGCCGCATCAGATTTTCAAGGAATAGACCCTGGAGTAAAACGATTTTTATTTTTTTAAGCGAAGACCATGCGTTGGACAAAGAAAATCCATGAGACTAATTTTGCTCAATAATGAATGAGGATCTCGAAAGTAATTTTTATTTTGGGAGTAAGCAGTGGCGTAGCACTTTTTTCTCCAAAAATATTCAATGCAAAACCCGTACGGACGCCACTGGTAGAGAAAAAGAGAAATTTCGTACATCACATAATGCACCTTGATGCATAGAAGACATGTACCAAATTTATCAAAGATGTCTAAAATATTATCTCAGTTATTATTAAAAAACTGTTTTTTTTTTCTCAAAATTCCATCACCCTGTATCTCAAAATTCAAGACTTTTAGGACATACGTTTATAGGAAGTTTTTGTCTCAAAATGTGTCAAAGAATACAGGGACAACCAAAACAGGCACTCTCTAGCCTCACAGAGGTCACAAGGGCTACCAAGAGGCTTAGACGTAGCACCAGATGCCCCAATTGGTCCGGAACCGTTCTGTTGCATTAAAAAAAATCACTACTGGCCTACTGGCGGATGATCCCATGTAATGAAACGCCTACATCGAGCTCCAGTTCCACCAAATCACATCGGGCACCGTTATGTATGCTCATCGTTCCAAACTGATTGGTCCAAAGAGACATGAAGTTGGTCTCAGTTAGTTTGCAGTTTCAGTTAGCCCAACTTCGATGCTTAGATTGTCTTAGGCAAACATTTATAATTGATATTCGACCTCCACAGAGACGTCAGCTACGAAAATTTGCTAATGAACTCGATTTCTCTTTCGTCAGGACACATTTGGGCTCAGAAATTCATCAGCAAGTTCTCTCGGATCGGTTGTGTCGAAAGTTTCGTCACGATTACTCAAAGGAAGCGTTATTAGAAGGGTGGATTATCAGAGTGGCAAGTTGTTGAGGCTATGCGACATATTGTTACCTGTAAGATCGATCTCAGATCATTGAAAACCATAAGCTACAACCTGATCCCAAATGTCAACGCACCAAAAATGGTATGTTTTTGGACTTCTCAGACTTTTCAACGTGAAATAACTCGAAATTTATACTACAACACCCTGTACATGAAACCTCAAATTCAGACGGAACCTCGTCCTCCCATTGACGTCATCGCCGAACCCGAATTAAATTCGACGATTGCTGATTGCCCAAAAGGTAACTCGATTATCACTACGGGCTCCGCCCATTTTGTTGCCACCGCGAATATTTTGGTAAACAAATGAGGGCACCGATAACGCTCGAACGATTCGAATCGAGAGCACGTCAACGTTATGATGGCCTAGGGACTATTGACGCATGTCAATGTCAGTGTCAAAGTCAATGTCAACGTCAATGTCAACGTCAGTGTCAATTTAAATGTCAATGTCAACGTCAGTGTCATAAGAAATTCTATGGTTTCACGAAACAATATGGCGTTTCACAAATAAGCCTTGCAGATGGAAACAAGGCAAATTCGTGCAATTTGTACGATGAATATATAACGAATGTTGAAACGAGCATCGTTTCACATCAATAATTCTTTCTCGCCACGTATTTCTAAATGTATTCAACGAGATCTGTTTCGGTGTCTTTCGTGCTAATTTCGAGTTTCTGTCTTTCCCCCGACAAGCATTAGAGGTTACATTTACAATGCATAGCCAGAATGAACTGAACGAATTTCCATGAATAATGAACTCGCCATTTTCCTCAACTTTTCGTTAGGCGGGAAGGTAATAAATTTCGAGATGATAAAAGTCGTGTTCTTGGATCGAGGGTTTTTTCGTTGTTCATAAAAGTGAGGCATACGCAAAGGGAAGGGAATAATACGGAGCGTGATATAAAGGAAGCATTTTCGCGTAAATAATGCCGAAAAGGGCCAAACAGTGTTGCCACATTGAGGAGAAACAACGAGATGCCCCACGAATTGAAAATCTACGTCCTCCTTGAGCATCAACTCTTATCCGAATCGAATCAATATCCGCGCTTCTGAAAAACGTCTCTGGTAAATGGAATTCGCGAAATGAAGAATATTTGCCGGGAAAATACGAAAAAACCGCATAAACGGGCCGATTTAGGAGGAAACGATACTAAACAGATTTCTCGCTTGCAGCGGAATATTCGCCAGACTTTTTTAATGGGGGAATAAATGATACACGTATCCTCTGGGGTGTGTTGGGATTTATTTTATGGAAGGGAATATCGACGATTCCTTGAGATATTTTTGAGTACAATGTTCGAGAATGACTCGGTCTAGAGGAAAACGGATTTCACTGCCGTCTTTAGCGCCATCTGGGTTTTATCGTTGAACCTATTGGGTTTTTGTGATTTTTCGTGCGTTTTTTCGACTTTTTATTGTTTTTTTTGGGATTTTCAACATGAAATACGTATAGCAGCAACGTTAGAAAAACGTCGAAAAAAAACCACCTTGCCACTCCACCCCGTCGAATAAATCAGGCAGTGATCAAGCGGAAAAAAAATGTCTACACCGCATGGTGTCGATTTAAATTCCGCAAGGCCCATAGCTCGTATATTCCGGCCGCTGTTATTTCTCTAGGGCTCAGTAATGAGCTACCATCTAGCAGGATCCATTATTAATGACCGCGTTGTATGGGTTCCATCAGAAATTCCAATTGGCAGAGAGGTTTCCCCCCAAATAACACTCTGTGTGTGGTGTCCTTTTATGTAAATTCCAGTTGCTCAGATGTCACGAGATATTAGCTTATTAGCAGTTATGACATCACGGAAAGCCCCTTTCCAAGGGTTTGTCTAAGGGAGGCACTCCAAGCAAAGTGATAGTATCACGTGGCTCACAGCTAGATCCACTAGCCCTTTTCCATTCGGAATTTATTACTTCGAAATGACGTCCCTCCGAAGGGAGATCACCTTATGTACACCCTGTATAGGTATTTTTATCGCTTTCTCACAGTTTTCCGAGGTGTCACTGCACGAAAAGGACAAATCACGATGGTATTTCGAATGTAAATAGCGCCCGATCTGTTTAGAGCTGATAGCAGCCGGCTCGTATACCCAATATTATTCTCTTGGAGGTATCTTGACGTATGCAAAGTGAATTGGGGAACAGGGAGGAGTCCAGTGGAGGAGGTGAAGGGGTTTGGACGTGAAACAATTTCGTTTTTTTTTGTTTGTTCTTGGATGGAATGGATTGAAAGTCTTGTAGATGCTTTTTTTGAAGTTTTGAGGATGTTCAACTGGTTTTGCTGTTTTTTTGGATGACATAAACGTCAAATTTCAACCATTCCTGGTTGATTTCTTTGTGGAGGTACACCCACCTTGAGGAAAAATGAAAATGAAACGCTACATCGAACCGCGTAATTGTATACAACCTCATAATATATATTCTTCTTCTCAATCTGCATTCGGACGCAGATGCAATAAACCAGAACCCAATTACAGCTACAATATCATTACCGTTAATTGAAACGCTGTATAATCGGATATATGACAAATTACATAGATGTAACATGTATACAGGGTGATTCACGACGAATTGTACATAGTCCAACCGTAAGTGCTATGGACTGAGACCATTCCATATTCGGGCATTGAATAAAAAATGCCTCGTGGCGTTTTTGACGGGTATACAGGGTGATGTTTGGAAATATGTGAATTATTCTACGTTGAATATCTCTAAAAGTGAATAACTCAGACATATGAAATTTGGTATACACAGTATGTTTCCTGAGCTCAATAAAATGTGCTTTTGAAAAATTTCAATTTCAGGTCCGGACTCATTTTTTTTTCAGAATTTTATTGGTTTTCTTAAAACAACACCCTGTAAGCCAGATCAGACAATTTTTGAAGCTTAAAGGGGATACTGAGCAACAGTTAAAATAAATGAATGCGGAAGAAAACAGTATAAAGCAAATTGAATTAAATTAATTTTTTTTAAGGTTAATTTTTGTAATACATCTGAAAACATTTAATATTTCCGAAACAGTTGAGGATAGGTATGGGACATTGTACATGAATTGTGTCTAGAATTCTCTGAAGAATCCAAAAAACTAATAATATACAGGGGGTTGTATTTAAAATAAGAAAGTAGGTATCGGCCACTGTCACATGACACACACTATATAATTATTTGTTTTTGAAAAAAAAATGCGCATCTTAAAATAAAAATCGACGTCCACGCGTTTTTCCCAACAAGCTCTCCTTTATTCGTTATCGAATTCATTCCATTCGGCTGTTCCACCCTGTAGCTCGGAAAGAGATTAGGAAAGCGATCTTTTCAGAAACATTCGAAATGAGTTTCCACTCGAAAGTTTCCAGCTGCGAATTTTCCGGAACACTTTCTTTGTTGGGGAATAAATTATCGACTGTTTGAATCTCGAAAACTCAGTGAATAAAAAAAAATATCTCGACTCGATTGAAATATCGTTCGTCCAAATGACGAGGGCGGAGCTTAGATCACGTGACCCCTCCCCCCAGCCGAGTTTTTTTCCGTTGTCAAAGGAAGAAATCATTCTAGTACCGACCCCCCACTAATCAGATTGGATCCGAAAGTATCCAGAGCGCCACTGATCACCGTACTCCCCAGACATTTACTCGCCTCAAAGGATCTCCGGTAGTTCAAGCGGTCCAAATTACTTTCATGTCACTTCCCCACTCCTTTTGAAGTCGAATCAATTGGGAAAACTGTTTCTCCGAGTTTCCGGCGCTAGCCTTCGGCTCGGACGTGACTATGGACCTCAAACTTTTCCCCATCGAATTTTCCGATACTGTCTCAGAAAACGTAAAACGTCAATGTAAAAATCGTTGGAGGAATAGGCGAATCTAATCGGGCGGTGACAGATACGTCAATTGTCAATCGTGATGAATTATCTGCTTCGCCTCGAGTGTATTCGTGAAACATCATAAAAATACTAATACTAACGAAACGGTCCGAGGCGGACCCCCCATTTCGGGGGTGTAAAATTTTTACAGTCACTTCTGACCCCTTTACGCCGTTCTCGCTCAATTCGGACAATCCAGCGGGTTTATGGTGAAGCAGATTGGGTGATATCGGCTTATGGACCATAAACTCCAAGGAATAATTCAATTGGGAAAAGGATGCTGTTTTATACAGGGTGTTACCTAAAGACATGCTAATATTTGAAGGGATTATTCTTTGACACATTTCGAGAAAAAAACTTCCTTTAAACATATGTCATAAAAGTCTTGACTTTTCAAATATTAGCATGTCTTTAAAGAACACCCTGTATTTGTGTTCATCAAGGAAGACATCCACTTTGTAAAAGGAACATCCGGTGTAGGAAATTACGCACACCTAATCCTATTTTCGTAACAACAGACCATAAAACAAGCAATGCTTTTATTGTTCTCCATCGAAACAGAGCTTTCGTACAACCCTTGACAGAATTACGCGAGAACAAAACGCCTAATTAATAATAAAACATCATGAAAGCTAGCAGAAACCGGAAAGAGTATCAACAGGGATTGGGGATTCCAAAAAACAGCATCAAGAAAGACACTCAATGCTAAAGTATCAACTTATCAGTCACTGCTGATGAATCAACATCAAATTCCAGTCCCTCCGTGCGGAAAATACATGTTTCGAAATATACATCGCATTTCACTATAAATAACAGAGACATGAGAAGTGGAATGAGAACGTTTTCCGGGAATGTGGAAATAATAAACCATCCTCGTGGATTCGAGTCGATAGACTTCAGCTTCGGGCCACTTCGCGAAATTGGACAACAAATCATGTCGTAGGAATTGAATTTTGTATCCATGTCAACATATTTTCTTTTATTTCTCCAATAGACAAAGAATTCTCGATGAAAACACAGCTGAAACATGACATATGACGTGGTTCGTGTCAGCATGTGTTCAAATCAAAGCTGCATTCATGAAATATTAGTTTTGATTCATCAGCAGTGACTGATAAGCTGGTTGAGTCTATCTTTTTACTTTGCTCTAATGACGTTGAAAGATGACCAAATCTGTCAGAATTATCTTCCTTAAATAAAA
The DNA here is from genome assembly GCA_037013635.1 of Plagiodera versicolora. Lineage (NCBI taxonomy): Eukaryota > Metazoa > Arthropoda > Insecta > Coleoptera > Chrysomelidae > Plagiodera > Plagiodera versicolora. Next base: position 1,043,891 of record CM072992.1, read on the forward strand.
AGACGAATAGATCATCAGTTCTGATTGGAATTTGAAGTAGAAAAGATCCAATTTCTTTTGCTATAAGAGCCCTTTTCGCGCAGTCTTATAGATGAAAGAGGACTCCCTGATGGAAAAACTTTGTTTTTCAAGGAAAATCTCTCGTTTGAGTTACAGAGTTCCAAAGTTTTCATCAACATTTTTAATTAATAAACTGCAGTTCCATCAAATTCATCGTGTTAATTTAATCCCCCACCTGTTTGAGAGCACAAAACCTGTTTGAAGATGCTAAAACTCAAAATCAATCGTGACTGAACATTTGTCCAATTTCTCCAATTGTTTCAAAACCAAAGCAACTGATTCAGACACTTTGTTTATTCAAAAGTGAGGTCAGGGGTAGGTCATGGGCGTACGGTATTAATTTCGAGCCCGGAAGGCTGGTTAAAACGATTCCACGATAAACAATATCAACTTTCTGACACAAAATTACTTCCTGGAGAGGCATTTGCATTTTTGCGCTTCCACCTAGTCAAGAGCTGAATTAATTTCGGTATACAGAGGATACTTTGAGTTTATGGAAGTCGATGAATCACTGGGCGAGGTTTGTTTCTGACGCGATATAACCCCTTCTCGAAAATCATATACTGAATAATTTTTCGAGGCAGTGTTCAAATCATTTATAGAACTGTCTAGAACGCCCTTGTATTCTGAATAAATCCATCAATCACGTGACGAGTGCTGAGAACTATCAAGGGAATATGTCCCCCCTATTTCTCTTTTCCCCCTTGCCTGCAGATGGCACTCGCGCCTATTGGTTTTGCGTAAATCTCTTCGTATGCGCAGATTTCCCAATTACTTTGTATTCTTCTGATCGTTCGATTGCAGGACAGACCGCCGCATAAATCATTTCGTAAAAGATGTCTAACCGTAAAAGTCTGTTGTTATATTATATATAAAAGAAAATTGGATAGGATGTTGTTTTCGTCACAGGAAAATACAGGACTTGATACGCCTTTTTCTCATATGAATAATGGAGTTATTCGTTGAATATGCATGACCCAGCCTTAATGTTTGAAAAAAAAAAATAGCAAACTATCACAAGTCAGTATATAAGACTTGTATTCAACGCTTTCCAAGAGAAATGCTGGTCTTATTAAAAGCCTTAATTAACAATTTACGATCATTATCAAGCAAACAGGTTTATTATTTTTCAGCATGAGCTGGAGATGCGGAAAGTTATAATACTCCGAAGTAGTCACATTGATTTTCATTTTTATTATTCTGTGTTGGTGGAAATTCGTTCTGTTTAAAATTCCGAACGATTACACTGATACGTGTTTGTTTTATTTGAGAACAACCATAAACTGCAAAACCCTTGAAAAATACTGAATTTTTCCACATATTGATTTGCATATAAAAACCATCTCTCTGAAATGGAAATTTCCATTTAAAAACCGATATTTCTGGGTATTACATCATGTTTTCATAGGCCTGAAAGATTTTTTGCATCCATCTAAATGCATTTACGTGGCGTATGCTTTGTTCAAAATGGCTGAATTTCAAAGCATACTACAAACGAAGTCACATTTCTGTGGTAGTGACGTCAGCTATTGAATTATTCTGTTATTAATCTATCTGAGACATGTACCAAATTATCTAACAATTATTGAGCTTGGGTACTTCATTTACTTTACGCCGGTTACATACTCGAACTCCATTAAACTAAATTCACACTCTAAAGTACCACAACCCTAAAAGTTCACTGACCTTTGCCGGTTCCTAAGTTGTTTCCACTGTCGCCTGTCCTACTCCATCATAACAAAACCACACTTCGTCCGAAGAATACACAAATTCAATATTCATTTCCACTAAAACTCGCGATTCTATTCACGAAATTCACCAAATACAGATAAAAATAACTGCAACAACGACGCGACTTGAACGTCAAAGTTCAGGTCATGGCCTTCTAAACTGTCATTATCGAAGATATTCGCGATGTATCGATCTTTTCTCATCACGTGTCTACAAAAACTCAAGTATCCCAAGAAAGGATTTTTTTGTGTTTTTGACGAGAATACCTTTCACAAGTATTTACCTTCCGTCTAACGAATGCAAGAGAATAAGTTCATCCGCTAGAAAAATTCTACTCCAAAGAAGTTTAAATGCTCGAAAAGTTTTCAGTCCATAACACCTGATACGACATGCAGAACAATGTATCTACATCAACCTAACTTTGCGGAAGAAAAAAGTGAAATTGTCTACTTTATACTCGTTGGGAACATCATTCATCTTGTCTCAAATGATATATCAAAATCCAGCAACTTCCTTTTCACTTCATTTTAAAACGCAGTGTACCGAACTGACGTCACAAGAAGCGTTGTTCGCCAAAATTAGGAATTTTTTTATTGGAGTTTTTCCAGGTATTTTCAATTTCATTACCACTATATTATCCGAGTCTGCTACATTTCCTACTGTAGACGAAAAAATCCGTCATTTCACCACCTTACTGCATAAAAAATCCTCCCTATCCCACCTATGACGTGTGCAAATCCCCTAATACGTCATCCCATAAGATTTTCGAGATCTAACTTCTATACACTGATGAAATACGAAAAATGGTGGAGGATGGAGGAAGCGACCGACATAGAAAAGAACGAAAAAAGAAAAATCCAAGCCTCTGCCTGAATTCGGATGAATTGCAGATATGCGTGAAAAAAACGACGCCAAGGGGATAAAGATCTCATTGTATATGGAACAATAGATATCGTCGTTTGTTTTCTTCTATTATGATGATTCAGGATTAAGGGCATTAGATTACCTAATTTGAACGCCGGTAGATGTCTCTCGAAAATAATCTTCAACAACGTCTGATCTTGGATTGATGTCTGTCTGGAAATTTGTCGAACGAATTTGCACTAACCACAATTTTGCACAAGATGAACAGAGATGCAATATTCTTATTTAGATTCGCAACCGTTTTGAATCTTAGCAACCTGCATCAATTGATCGGGTAATCCTTTCAGGTTATTCTACAGATGGCAGCATCTCTATAGAAACGGACATTCCGAGTGCTGTCATTGTTTTTATACTGAATGTCAGACAGTTTCAAAGTTTATTCTTTTGTTGTTTTCTCTTGGGGTATAAATGGGGTAAGTTTTGTACTTCTCCTTTTTCAATAATAATACACTCATATTGGACCAACTACCTTAGCCTTGTGTGATTTTTCGTGAAATTTGAAGGTTATGAATATTGGTGCCGGTAAAATCGATCTGGATTTCGATAAAATTTGGCAATTTGCTTCGCAGGCAACGTCTTCGTCATAGCCGCCATCCTCCTCGAACGCAACCTCCAAAACGTGGCCAATTACCTCATCCTCTCGTTGGCAGTAGCCGACCTCCTGGTAGCCTGCTTGGTGATGCCGTTGGGCGCCGTCTACGAAGTGGGTCGCGAATGGACGCTAGGCCCGGAGCTCTGCGACATGTGGACGTCCAGCGACGTGCTCTGCTGCACCGCGTCCATTTTGCACCTGGTCGCCATTGCTTTAGACAGGTGAGTGAGTTGTTGTGACAGTTTCGTTCTAAAAGTGACATTTTTGAGTTTTGTGGAAAGTGCAGTGGCATCCAGAAGGTGAGTTTTTTTTACTTTTTTGGTGCATTGTGACGTCAGAACAAATGAAATTGTCGGTCGGATATTGAATTGAGTTACACTACGACGACTAACCTTGAGAAGGGCAATTTTTTTTGGCCGCCATTATTTTTAATAAAGCGCTTTTCCTCTCATAATCTTTTGTTCCCTTCGTCAATCGCGATTTTCATTGAATTCCTGTGCTATAATAGGGATAAAGGTGATCTATATTTGCATATTTCATTGTTATCTGGAAGCTGTGTTTGAATTTGAAATTATATTCAGCAGAGAAGAATACAGAATGTTGAAATTGGTAGTTTCTCTGCGAAAATCTTGACAAAAAGTTTTGTTTTTTCGTTAAAAATGTTGGTACCTGCTCCAAGATTGAATATAATAAAAAAAATTATGTATTTGAATTCTATATGGAATATTTTATGTAATATGCAAAAAACTTCCCTTCAAACTACCTACATTTGGTGAAACTGTGAAAAAAAATGTGCCTCATGACGTCAGAACTGCTAATGCTCGGTAATGTTTGTTTTACCATTTTTTGGGGCTTCTGGGTATATTCGATTAGGTTTGGTTTACGAAACAACAAACAATTTGAAGCAGGTTATAGCAGTAGTGACGTCACAACGCCGGTAATAGGAAACTCGTGTTTCCTGAAAAGTAAGAAAGTTTTCCTTGTCAGCGCACCATTTAAATTCCGAAAGTTCCTACCAACTTCGACTCCTAACACGATTCAAAACAAATTCGCGTTTTAATTTGAATTTGCATTGAAACCCCGAAGTCTTCCAATCTCGGTCTCCTTCCTTCTCACTACTATAATTGGAAAAGTAAGTAATAAGGTTTCCAGAACCATCGCGGCCATTGTTGTGAAGCTCTGAAAGTCGTTCATATTCTAATCGAGTCTAATAGCAACATTGGACGCCTGTGAATTCGGTTGTCACATGTACAGGGTGTTTCTCGCTGGCCCTTCAAGTGTGGGGAGCTGGCAGTCGGCGATGCGCGTACAGCCTCCGCAACACGCTGAAAAGTAGGCGATTTTGGCGATTTTTTTTCGAACGAAAGTACTCGATGGAATGTTTCAAAATTCTCTCGACACAATGAAGTTTATTTTCAGCGATATTTTTTGATTTTTCAGTATCAAAATTTAAAGAAACAACGGATACACGGTATAGCACATCAATGCATGTTCCCTCCATAGTTGATTGATAATATAATCATATAATCCGCCACTCATTTGCTTCGGTTTATTCTGGTAGCTTTGGCATGAAATAATGTTTTCTAATTATGGTAGCTTGCGTCATTTTGATATCGCAAATATAGAACGTTGATTGCAAATCGAATTGACATTCATTCAATTAACTGAAGCACTACCGCTCTGACCCCTTCCTGATCCATAAATATACAGTGTGGATCAGCCAAATGGAATGATTTAAATTTTTTTTTTATGTTAATTTTTTTAATACATCTGAAAACATTTAATATTTCCGAAACAGTTGAAGATAGGTATGGGACATTGTACATGAATTGTGTCTAGAATTTTCTGAAGAATCCAAAAAACTAATAATATACAGGGGGTTGTATTTAAAATAAGAAAGTTGGTATCGGCCACTGTCACATTACACACCCTATATAATCATTTCTTTTTGTTAAAAATACGCATCTAAAAATGCGTATCAATAATTATTTTCGCCTTTTGAGGCATTTACTTCAGTTATTGTTTACTTTCCGATCGTTTGACATTCGAAGCTGAGACGTCAGAACGTTTTTCAACATACTGTGAATTTTTCGCTCAGTATTTTCTACCAATGTGATTGCCAGCTCGAAACACCCTGTATATACACCCATCAACGTCGAAACGAGCTTGCAGACCACGCCGGAGCTTTCCCAATTATTGTGGCAAACACGACACTTGACTGACATGGCTTCGAAAAAGACGCAACAAATTTCACATATTGAAGTGTCATCAACATGCACCCAGCTCTATGGACGAAGAGACCTTACATAACCTCGTTTTTCCCTTATCAGGTATTGGGCGGTTACGAATATCGACTACATTCATCACAGAACGTCGAAACGTATTGGGATTATGATATTCATCATCTGGCTGGTTTCTTTCTTCGTTTGTATAGCACCTCTTCTCGGTTGGAAGGATCCAAACTGGGAGGTATGAACTTATTCGTGATGTTATCTAGTTGCGTTCGTTTATGAATTGTGTCTACTTGCCATCGTTTTTTTAGAAATGTTTGAAAAACGTTCATTTGTAAACGTTTCATTGAATACATTCTAATAACATTTTTATCAGGATATTCCTGAAACAATTTAATTAGAAATATTCGTACTTACGCAAAAATTATGTTTTAGGAACATTAAAAAAACGTTTCTTCACAAACATTCAGGAAACATCAATCCACAAACGTTTCACTTTATAAATTGTGTCTACTTGCTATGGTTTTTTTTTCAGAAATGCTTGAAAAACGTTCATTTGCAAACGTTTCATTGAATACATTCCAATAACATTTTTGTTTGGATATTTCTGAAACAATTCAATTAGGGATATTCGTGCCTACTTGAAAATGATAATCTAGGAACGTTAAAAAAACGTTTCTTCACAAACATTCAGGAAACATCAATCCACAAACGTTCCACTTTATGAATTGTGTCTATTTGCCATCGTTTTTTTTTTTCAGAAATGTTTGAAAAACGCTTATTTGCAAACGTTTCATTGAATACATTCTAATAACATTTTTGTTTCGATATTTCTGAAACAATTCAATTAGAAATATTCGTACCTACTTAAAAATGATGTTCTGGGAACGTTGAAAAAACGTTTCTTCACAAACATTCAGAAAACATCAATCCACAAACGTTCCACTTTATAAATTGTGTCTACTTGCTATCGTTTGTTTTTTAGAAATCTTTGAAAAACGTTCATTTGTAAACGTTTCATTGAATACATTCTAATAACATTTTTATCAGGATATTCCTGAAACAATTTAATTAGAAATATTCGTACTTACGCAAAAATTATGTTTTAGGAACATTAAAAAAACGTTTCTTCACAAACATTCAGAAAACATCAATCCACAAACGTTCCACTTTATAAATTGTGTCTACTTGCTATCGTTTGTTTTTTAGAAATCTTTGAAAAACGTTCATTTGCAAACGTTTCATTGAATACATTTTAAAAACGTTTAAACGATGACTTTTCTTCAATAGATTAAATGAGAATATTGTAAAAATGTAGTAATAAGAATGTAATAATGAAGATTTATCGAAAATCATGAAATAAATCCTTGCACATTCGACAATAATTTTATCAGAACGTTTCAAAGACGTTGTCTAACATACGTTTCATCAAAAACATTCTGAAAACATTCCCACTAAAATATTATAAGATTGTTACACCAAGAATTCTAACTGGAACACTCTCAGAACACAGAACAAGATATAAAAAAAAACATCTTTAACAATGTTTGCCAACAACATTGTGAAAACGTTTAAGCATGTCTCCCACTCTCTTAAAGCTCCGCCTCTTGGACAGAAAATGTCTCGTCAGCCAAGACCTCTACTACCAAATTTTCGCCACAGCCTCGTCCTTCTACCTGCCTCTGATGGTCATCCTCATCCTTTACTGGAGGATATTCCAAACAGCCAGGAAGAGGATCCGCAGGAGGCAGGTCCTGGCAGCAGGTGCACAGCAGGAGGCCAAAAATCCTGCTGCCGGGGGCATAGCTGGTGGTTTGGCAGCTGCCAGTGGTACAGGTATTTTTTTTTTATATGATAACACGTGATGTACTGAAGGATATATTTTTTATTTATATTGGTGAAGCTACAAAAATATTTTTTTTGTATAAAAAACATGCATTAGTGAGCGCTGAACACATTTTTTCCCAAATAGGCTCCTTTCGGTACGTTTTCCCTTGTAGGAATCACCTGGAAGTTCTCTTTGGAGCGTCCAGCTGTAGTCTGCCATCATTGAGACGCTCCAAGACCCCTGGTATATTTTTTTTTGTCCCTTCCATATCTTGATGGAAGCGTTCACCTTGCTTTTCACTCACATCCCCTAAATTCTCATTTCCAACTAGATCTAAACGAGATAGAGTAGGGAAGAATACTCTCGAAAGGGAGGATATACAGAGGTGTGCACGAAAATCGGCCAGAGCTGTAACTTCTGGAACATTCGAGATCGAAATTTGAAATTTGGTGGGTGGCAACTTTATGATATTATTCATTTTTCGAAGGGAAAATTGTATTCCCCAACTTTTGATCTTCAAATTGAACCCCCTGTATATTTTTCCGTTTTACATACACCAGTAGTTTTTCCTGATCATTTTGTGCAAAACAGAAAGAACAACAAAATGAACTCCACATCAATCTTCATTATTTTCAGTAGCATAGAAAGAGGGGCGGTAAAAAATCAATTACAAGAAATACTCAAATTGGTCCCCATTTTGTGCAATGCATTGCTGACACCTTCTAGCTACACTAAAAGTTTCGCTGTGTAAAAATGCTTGGAGTATAAATTAATGGACACACTGTTTAAACATTAAAACATATTGAAGACATTTTTTGACATTTTGATCCAGAAAAACTACTGGTGTATGTAAAATGATGCCCATTTAAAAATCAAAAGTTGGAGAATACAATTTTTCCCTTCAGAAAATGAACAAATCATAAAGTTGCTGCCCAACAAATTTCAAATTTCTATCTCGAATGATTCAAAAGTTACTGTCTGGCTGACTTTCGAGCACACCTCTGTATAATCTGAAGCATCCCCAATTCTCAGAGGTGCTTCCTTCATATTTACAGCCCAAACATTTCGCAGGGAACGTTTGGGAAAAGTCCACCCCTAATCTCCCCTAACCCCCTCCCCTTGGTCCATTCATACCCACTTATATCGAGAATGGAAAAGTGGGATTTACTTCCAACAATAACATTTCATTTTTTCGTTGACGTTTGGGAGGGATTCAATATCGTTACGTGCTGCTGGTAATCCCTCGAAATCGGCTAGGGAATTCAGGATCGGGACTATTCAGCTGTTGTAAAAATCACAAATAGATCAGAGAGGATTATCACGTCATTGTCCCCCACTTGATCCTCTTCCAATAGTGTATGAAATGGAGTGAGATCTTGCTCTCTAGCTTCGATGGTGCTTCAGGAATAACAGTTGGAAGCGAATATCATCTCGTGAGCAGGGATACCCTATACAAAGTGTCTGAAATACAAGAAACAAGAAGAATTTCAATTGTCAACTGTCAGTCACTTATAAATTTCAATTGTCAACTGTCAAAGTCAGTTATGAATTTCAACTGTCAAAGTCAACTATAAATTTCAATGTCCAACTGTTTAAATCAGCTATAAATTTCAATTATCAACTGTCAAAGTCAATTATGAATTTCAATTGTCAACTGTCAAAGTCAATTATGAATTTTAATTGTCGACTGTCAAAGTCACTTATGAATTTCAATTGTCAACTGTCAAAGTCAGCTATAAATGTCAAAGTCAGCTATAAATGTCAACTGTCAAAGTCAGCTATAAATGTCAACTGTCAAAGTCAGCTATAAATGTCAACTGTCAAAGTCAACTATAAATTTCAATGTCCAACTGTTTAAATCAACTATAAATTTCAATTATCAACTGTCAAAGTCACTTATGAATTTCAATTGTCAACTGTCAAAGTACGCTATAAATGTCAAAGTCAGCTATAAATGTCAACTGTCAAAGTCAGCTATAAATGTCAACTGTCAAAGTCAACTATAAATTTATTTTCTGGACCTGTATCTCAGATTCTTTCGCCTCAAGTCGAGTCCCATCTCTGGTAGACCCTGTCACTTGTCAAACCCCCCACCCCGAGCGCCCTCTACCCATGATTTTTCTCACCCAAGGGGGCATCGCGGCCGCCGTCGTCACCGTGATCGGCCGACCGCTGCCGACGATCTCCGAAACGACGACGGCCTTCACGAACGTCTCGTCGAACAACAGCAGCCCCGAAAAAACCTCGCCGGCCAACGGGCTCGAGGCCGACCTGCCCACCGTCACCGAGTGCAGCGCCGTCTACCAGCCGCAACACTACCCCGTCAAGCGGAAAGCCAGGGACGGCATGGACTCGAAGCGGGAGCGGAAAGCCGCCAAAACGTTGGCCATCATCACTGGTGAGCAATGTTCGGTCGTTCTTATTGTTGTCTACTGTCAATGTCAACTATCAATCTCAATTTCCAACTGTCTAAATCAGCTATAAATTTCAATTGTCAACTGTCAAAGTCAGCTCTGAATTCCAATTGTCAATATCAACTGGCAATGTCAGCTATACATTTCAATTTCCAACTATTAAAGTCAGCTATCAATCAATTTTAATTGTGAAGTCTACTATAAATTCCAATTATCAACTGTCAAAGTTAGCTCTGAATTTAAATTGTCAACTGTCAAAGTCATTTATGAATTTTGATTTTCAGCTGTCAAAGTCACATATCAATCAATCTCAATTTCCAACTGTCAACAGTCAGCTATCAATCTCGATCATTAATGTTGACTGTCATTTTCAATTATCGATTTCAACTGCCAAAATCAGCTATTAATGTCAACTGTCAATGTTAGCTATAAATTCCAATTTCCAAGTATCGAAATCAAATATCAATCAATCTCAATTTCCAACTGTCAGCTATCAATCAATTATCAATGTTGACTGTCTTTTTCAATTATCGATTTCAACTGTCAAAATCAGCTATTAATATCAACTGTCAAAGTCAGCCATCAATCTCAATCGTCAACTGTCAATTTCAGTTAAAAATTCAAATTTCCAACTGTTAAAGTCAACTATAAATTTCATTTTGCAACTGTCAGAATCAAATATCAATCAATATCGATTGTCTACTGTCCAAGTCATTCATCAATCTCAATTGTCAAGTGTCAATTTCGGCTATATACTTCAATTGTCACCTGTCAATGTCAGCTATAAATTTCAATTGTCAACTGTTGAAGTCAGATATCAATCTCAATCGTCAACTTTCAATGTCAGCTGAAAATTTTAATTTCTAACTGTCAAAATCAGATATCAATCAATCTCAATTTCCAAATGTCAGCTATCAATCTCAATTTTCAACTGTCAATGTCAGTTTTAAATCTCAATTTTCAAAGTCAGTTATGGATAGATGTCAATTTTCAACTGTCAAAGTCAGCCATCAATCTCAATTGTCTATGTGGACTGTCGATTTCAACTGTCAAAATCAGCCATCAATGTCAACTGTCAAAGTCAACTGTCAGCCTCACGAAACACAATCTCCGAATTCCACCGTTTTTCCTTCACGCCTCTCGCGTCTCTCCTCCGCAGGCGCTTTCGTCCTCTGCTGGCTGCCCTTCTTCATAATGGCCGTCCTGTTGCCGATCGACCCCGGCCTCTTCGACAAGTACCTGGTGTCGATCTGCCTGTGGCTGGGCTATTTCAATTCCACCCTCAACCCCATCATCTACACGATCTTCAGCCCGGAGTTCCGGCACGCGTTCAAGAAGCTGCTGTGCGGCAGGAATTACGCGCGCCGGAACCGGCATTTCGGCATTCGAAACAACTTTCAATGATGGCGGCCGAGTGGTCGGTTGCCTTCGGACGCGGAACCACCGATGGGTGCCAGGTGAGTGACGCAGGGATCTGTTGAGGGGCCCTTTAGGGGGATATGTAGTGGTTTGGTGTGTTTTCGTTGACGAATCGTTCTTGTTGAAGATTGGCAGCCCTGGTGGCGGCCCCAGCGGTCGCTTCAGGTTCCAGGAATGTCACTTTCAAGTGTGACTAATCCGAGGGCGAGCGATCACGCCGAAACGTCGATGTAGATGGCAGCACCAGCGGCAATGAGAAGGCTCGTAGAATCGTTTTGGAAATGCGGGATTACAAGCAGTATTGACGTGTGACAAGCAACAGGGTTTTTATGACATTTGATTTGACGTTGGGTGACTTTGTTTCGTGAATCTTCCAATAATCACTATTTTTCATTTTATTTCAGCGGAGGACCAAGCAAAAATAACGCTTTTATTTGTTATTTTGTTGTTCCAGCAATTTTCCATCGGATGCTGCTAATGTAACAATTTTTTTCTAAACAGCAACAAGCGATTTCTGACTGAAACCTCACAAAAAAAATCATAACTACGTACATCCACTGTAAATATCGACCATTTTTCCCCACGAGAAAAACTATTTTTTTATAAATGTAAAACAAAATCGTCTGATCTAAATGTATAACTCTAAGCCATCACTTTGAATGTGGATCAAAAAATAATCTAGAAGTGGAGTTTCATCAAAATTGAAGCAACGTGTCTTCGAGAAAAAAGTGGCAATCAATCGATTGATATTGAAGTGTTCTGTGATAAAGAAAATAAACAGTTCCCCAGAAATAAGTGTTGCAATGCCAATAAATCGCGAACATCCTGTGTCTGAGCGTATTTATGTTGACTTACGATACATTTTGGCAAAAATGACAGCACATATGGCTGGGATTAGGTGTGGGATCGATTCTGAAAGCTTTTCTTCTATTTTCATGAACGCACTGCGTGTAGATAATAAACTAAAAATAAACATAAAACTAAGAATCTTCGTTGAAATGTGCAATAAAGTTATGTAGGTATAAAACAAATTTTATTTGTGATGTTATAGAAACGTTAGTTGACTCTTGTGATGTGCAATCATTTAAAAAAAATACAATCTAGTCTAATTAATTCTCGAAATAATAAATGTGTGTTGATGATTCAAAGTATAACAAAAATTGACTCCGTTACTTCTATATCGATGTCTGAGTAGTTTTGAGGTTAAATCAAAAATAATCCTGAAGTCCCCGAGCCCATTTTTTTTTACTGAAATAATGATCATTTCAAGTGATGTCGTTACCACACTTCAGAGCCCCGAATTTGGTAACGACAGTATAAAATTTTGATTCGTTTATGAACGAACATTAAGAGGACCATTTATGTGAAAATAAAATTTTCCCAGTACTGTCTTGTGTTTTTTTTACATCCCAAATAAGAGACGATGCATTTTGGGGTGAAAATAAAATTTTCCCAGTACTGTCTTGAGTTTTTTTACATCCCAAATAATAAACAATACTTTTTGGGGCCTTTGAACGACCAGTGGATATCCAATGCATGTCCAGCAGCTCAAAATGACAAAGAAATGAATCAAACAACAAAAATCTCATCAGTCACTTTCAAACTTTATTCAAACAATAAACGAAGTGTGACTTCGTCATCTTCAAAGCAGAATTTGTTTTTGGAATGTCTTGGGCTGGCCACCATTGACGGAAATACCCCCAGATATCCCCAAAGAACCTCCGAAGCCAGGGCTTCCTTGCCCAGAAGCTGCTCCTAAATATCCCAATCCAGTTATGCTCTAAAAAAAATCATTTCGTCACGAATTTTCGAAAGCCAGTGAGGAAAATAATCACTTACATCGAAGGATCCTGTGTTTCCTCCTACAGAACTCCCTGATGAGCCTCCCCCTGCATTTGCTGAAACTGCAGCTGGTCCAGAAGATGAGGAACCATCTGTTACAGTCACACGAGTTAGTTTCTCAGCTATACCAGCAATAAATTTGAATGTTCCCTACCTGCAGAAGCGTTATTATCGCCATCAATTCCCCCTGAAGCTGATGCAGCTGAGTTTCCACCCAAGCTGAAGCTGCCACCTGTAGGAAAAAATGCCCCACTAGCTTCGTGAACAGTTCAAAAGTCGTTTTTAATGAGTGGTCAATCCTGAGCTGAGCATGCATTACTGTTTCCTTGCTATCCTACCTTCAGAAGTATCAGAAACTCCCCCGAGGGCTAGCTCAGAACCCCATGCTCCCCCAGGTGCTGCACCAGATGCGTTTTTAGAGTCAACAAATAGAATCAACGCCATTTCGTTAATTTTTTATATTTTTCGAAAAATTTTGGTCACTGTTTAGGAGAAACCATCAACTTCAATGAACTTTTTGAATTTTTTAATATCAGCAACGCATTCGGCCTCAATGACGTCAGCAGTTGGGCAATTTTTAATGGGCTTTTTTGGCACCTCTGAATAAAAAAGCACATAACTCCGTCATTTTTCAATATTTTCGAATGAAAAAAATCCCAAAATATAGCTAAAAATATACCTTAGCATGTCTAAAAAGTTTTAGAAGATTTCATCGAAAACTATCGTTGAAAAAAGTTCGCAAACATCGCTTCAAATTTTTCATGGGCCTTTTTGGCACCTCTGAAGGTAAAAGCACATAACGCCGTCATTTTTCAATATTTTCGAATGGAAAAAATCTCAAAATATAGCTGAAGATATACCTTAGCATGTCGAAAAAACTCCAAAACGTTCCATCGAAAACTTTCCTTGAAAAAAATTCGCGAAAATCGCGTAATTTTTCATGAGCTTTTTTGGCACCTCTGAATGAAAAAGCACATAACTCCGTCATTTTTCAATATTCTCGAATGAAAAAAATCCCAAAATATAGCTGATAATACACTTTAGCATGTCAAAAAAACTCCAAAACCTTTCAGCGAAAACTTTCTTTGAAAAAAATTCGCAAAATCGCCTAATTTTCCATGGGCTTTTTTGGCACCTCTGAAGAAAAAATCACATGACCCCGTCATTTTTCAATATTTTTGAATGAAAAAAATCTCAAAATACAAATATAAAAATTTGTGACAGAGTCTTGACCAGGTCCAGAGCCCCAGGTGCCTCAGCAACTGTTAGGAGTGATAAATTATTCCCAAACCCCATACCCAAGTTGATTTACCTCCATAGCTGCTACCTCCAGCACCTAGACCTCCGAAAGGTGTTCCCCCGAGCGGTGCTCCCTCGTTTCCCCCGAGCACCACGTTGCCTCCATCCGGTCCCCAGGCACTCGGGGGTGGACAGCCTTCCCCGGAGAAATTCCCGAAGGTCTCCCCTCCGAGACCGTGGATTTTCCAAAAGCCTGAGGCCAGAGGCCCTATGGCGATGTACAAGTCGCCTATGGTGACCTCGATGCCTGGGAAAGCGGATTTTAGCAGGTGGTTCAGTGCAGCGAGTACGAGAAATACCAGTCGTGATGGCTCCTCCTTCGATTTGCTGGTAGGCTCTAACGAGAGCCAGGATGAAATTGGTGACTGAGCGGAAAATGGGGATGAAAAAGTCCTGGTGCTGGTAGATGATGCTGTCGACGAATCTGGCCACGGATTGGACGTTTTCGAAAATGACCGTGAAGGCGAAATTCCTGACCCATTTGAATACACCCACGACGGTACTGATGCCGGGTAGTCTGAGGATGTCTTTGACATGCAACACTTGGAAGGCGCCTTCGAGCAGCTCGCTGACATGGACCAAGACCCATATGACCAGGTCCAGCACACCTTTGATGACGTTTTCGATACCGTTCTTGAAGAACGAGACGACGTTGACTCCGATTTTGATGCCGAAAATTTGGGCACTGGAGACTGTGCGTATTATCCACGCGACGAGAGCTGGACAATAGAG
The DNA here is from genome assembly GCA_037013635.1 of Plagiodera versicolora. Taxonomy (NCBI): domain Eukaryota; kingdom Metazoa; phylum Arthropoda; class Insecta; order Coleoptera; family Chrysomelidae; genus Plagiodera; species Plagiodera versicolora. Next base: position 1,058,963 of record CM072992.1, read on the forward strand.
ATTATGTTTCGGAAAATGTCCATTCAAGGTCCAAACGTCCGTTTTACGTCCAATGAAAGTCCATGGACATTAAATGGACGTCTAATGGATGTACAATTGACGTCCAATGTGAGTCCATTTTGTGTCCATTTTTTCCTTTTGTGCAATAAATTTTATTCTCATTTTAATATCCAAACGTCCATGGATATTAAATGGACGTCCAATGGATGTCCAATTGACGTCCATTCAAGGTCCAAACGTCCATTTTACGTCCCGAACTAAGCCCTGAAGCACTTACATTTGATTTTATCGATGACACCAACAATAATATCGATATTAAGCGAGTTGACATTGACAATGACGTTCAGAATCGTCCTGATCACTGACTTGACTATGCCCAAGACGAAGTTAACGATTTTTCCAACTAAAGATAGAGGAAAACGAAGTATGGATATATTCAACGTCACGATATTCCATACGAGACCGACTACGAACTTGAAGATGATCTTGGGGAGTCTGAAAGGCAAGCTGAAAATACTCGTGAGGAAGGACCTCAAACTGAGGGAACCGTGAAATGACAGGGAGCTGTCACCCAGGCCACCCATGAACGAAAACGAGCCTAAAAAAAGCATCTTTAAGCGGTGGAAGGAACGCTTTGTAGAGTTTACCTCCTAAGCCATGACCTCCTGATCCACCAGCACCTGCTGAGCTATTTCCTGAACCATCGCCTTTGCCCTCCAAAGCGTTGAGGATGCCCTTGAAAAAACCTCCAAGACCTTCAAGGGCAAAAACAGTGAGAGGATTCAACTGACTTACGAATGTTATTTTCGAAATTGTGGTTACCTAAATGCAGGGAGGAGCTACCGGATACACTGAGGCCCCCGTTGCCGGCCCCTGAGGCACCCCAACTCGCTCCACCACCACTGCCCAGTCGGTAAGAAGAAACAGCTGAAATAAATGGTTCCATTGTTTTTTCTGATGATCTTGAACAAAATTGAACATTGAAAACACAGTTTTTTTAATATTCAGCTTCTACAGCTGGTTAACAGTATCCAACTGTCAGCTGTCAAATTGACAGCTGTCAAACTGTAAGCTGTCAAATTGTCAGCTGTCAAACTGTCATACTATTCACTCGTTTATGATTTGAAGAGTTTGAAGAAAAGGAAATTTCTCTTAGAACCAATAACATTTTCCAAAATAACATTATTGTTGATTGTTACTGTGATTACTTGCCTGGATAAACCAAAAGACAGACGAAAACTAGGAGACACCACTTATTTTGACTCATCATTTTTGCACAAAGTTCTAGGTTTCAATTTTGAAAATGCCTAGCTCTGCTAGTCTAGCTTTATATACTTAGATAAAGGTACCGCAATCATCGGTAATTATTTTCACAGATAAAACTAATGTAGATATATTTATTTTTGTTGATAAAAGTAATGTTAGAGTTGTGAATTAACTTGGGAAAATAGTTTGCAAAATACCTTCGTTAGGTAGATTAGTAATTCGATTACTAAGCCAATTTGCTTGAAATATATCGCTAAACAAGTGACAGTGTGTTTATTGGAAAAAATATTCCAAAAATTGCTCACTTTACAAAAATATTTTCAACTTTCAATAATTGCCGTCTAGATGTCCCGATTTGACTCCTGTAGATCACGTGGTTATCAAGAGTTCAAAGTTTGCACAATTGAATCACGCAATTTTGAATCTCAAGGTCATTCGTTTATTTTGTTTTATTAAAATACATAAGGCAATAAAAATCATTTATCATTTTCCTTGATAAATTTACAATGGGTTTATTTATGGTTTCAAATTATGCAATAAAGGAAGTAATTTGTTGGGTGCTTATTAAGTATAACACATCAATTTTCATCAAGTGAACAAAAATTATCGTTTCACTATAAATAAGTAAATTTGAATAACCGTAGAAAAATATTGAATTGATCAAAATCACATTACATAAAGGAAAAACAACATAACACCAGATTATGCATTGTTATCAGTAGCTACTAAATTCGCACCACTCGGTAATCCTTTCGCCGATTTTAATTGAAAATCGAATACAACCGACATACGATGGCCATCTCTTGGTGAACACGTCAACTACAATTGGTCACGTGCTCAGTCTTATCTGGCGTTTCGTGCCATGTGCTACTTTCTACTGTCAAAATTTGCCATGATCATCAATTATAAACAGAACTTTACGGTAAATAAGGAAGTGATGTGTTTGAATCCCAGAATATTAAACCCAGTAACAACATCGATATTCGAAACCACATCGAAATGAAGCTGATACGCCAAGACATCGATAAATACAAAGAGGGGTAAGGCTCAACGATGAACTACCACATTTTGAGGTTATGTCACATGTAGAACACTCGTGAATAATTACATATCGAACTAATTTTTGCTTTGTAGTAGGGTAGACCTCGTGCCCGAAGAGCCTGAGGATATGTGGCATGCCTACAACCTCATTTGCGTGGGCGATTCAGTTCAAACAACGACAATTCGTAAAGTCCAAACTGAATCGTCCACAGGCTCTTCATCTTCTAGCAGAGTGAGAACGACTCTGACTATAAGAGTGGAAGGCATAGAATTCGATACCCAAGATTGCGTGCTGAGATTGAAGGGAAGAAACATTGAACAAAACTTGTATGTCAAGTTGGGGGCATATCATACTCTCAGCTTGGAGTTGCGTAGGAAATTCTCGCTGAACAAGCGAGAGTGGGATTCGATAGCTTTGGAACGCATAGATTTGGCTTGCGACCCCGCCAAGTCAGCCGAGATCGCTGCTGTGGTTATGCAAGCTGGTTTAGCCCATGTGTGTTTGATAACTTCAAGCATGACGCTGGTTAGGGGCAAAATCGAGATGAATATACCACGGAAGCGCTCGGGGTACTCACAGCAACACGAGAAAGTAATTTATCAAGCAAGTGAACTAGTGAACTGTGTTAAGTGGAGCTTTTGCAGGGCTTGGAAGCGTTTTTCGAAAACGTGATGGAAACGATTTTGCGCCATGTAGACTTTGAGGTTGTCAAGTGTGTCTTGGTGGCATCCCCAGGCTTCGTTAAGGACCAATTCTACCAGTACATGTTCCAAACAGCTGTGAAAACGGGCAACAAGCTGTTGCTGGAGAACAAAACAAAGTTCATTCTAGTGCACTCGTCTTCCGGCTTCAAACATTCGTTGGCAGGTGAAAATCGCCGAGAAACTTTCAGCTTGTGGAATTCACGCTCGAATTTTCAGAGGTGCTGCAAGACCCGACCATCATGAGCAAAATTTCCGACACGAAAGCCGCTGGGGAAGTGAAAATTCTCGAACAGTTTTACACGACTTTGCAGACGAATCCGGGCAGGGCTTTTTACGGGAAAAAGCATGTGGTTAAAGCCAACGAAGCGCAAGCTATCGAGACTTTGATGATTTCCGATAACTTTTTCCGGTGAGTGTTTTTTCGGAGTGGGGTAGGTTATGTTTGAATGTTTCCAGCTCCCAGGATGTTCATGTTAGGAAAGAATACGTCCAGTTGGTGGAGTCTGTGCGAGCAGGCGGCGGTGACGTCAAGATTTTTTCTAGTTTACACATTTCTGGGCAACGTGAGTCGATGTTACGTAACCTCGAAACGGGCAATTCCATAAACTTTCTTTTGTTTCAGAATTGGAACAGTTGACAGGTATAGCCGCCATTTTGCGGTTTCCCATGGAGGAATACGATGATGAGGAAGATAGTGAGGAAGATTGATGATTTTATCTGTCAGGAAACATGACATGATTTTTAGATAAATTATTTTTATTGTAAATAGTAATTTGAATTTATACGAAGCAAATTTTATATTTTGTTTTTCAGCTGTACATTTTGTAAATGATATACTCCTACTGGTGAAATGAATTAATATAATGAAAAATCAATTTATATTTTGTAATATACCTGGTCAGTTGGTCGCATGCTTTGTTTTTATCCTCCATTCATATTATTCATTGATGACGAAATTCTTACGATTCCCAATACAGCATCAAAATATGTCTCATAGATAAGGACTGATCATAAACAAGGCAGGAAAATGCTTTCGTACAAATAAATATCAAAACTGTCATTATTGAACTTTATTTCAAGAGTTGTCGTTCCTTGCGCCTTCTACTGGGAATTGTGTCAGTCATTCTTGAACTTTTATGTCAAGAGATGTCACTAATTGAGCGTAAATTCTTTGACACTATTTACAGGGAGCTGTATCAGTCAATCTTGAACTTACCACTTATGTCAAAAGATGTCTCCTAGTAATAAATAGGTACTTTTCATTTTGTACTCGTGTTATCAATTATTGATTACATTTCCATTTCGTCTTTCAGTTCCCCCATTTAAGAAGCAAAGAAACAAACTATATATTTTTGTTTAGTTTATTAATAATAAAAGTACAATTTATTATAATAACAATAACCAACTTTTCACTTTGATTTGCTCTTCTTTTCTTTAGCGGCTTGTTCATCGTGAAGCCTCCTCTTCTTACGCAGCAGCCATATTTCTTTGGCCCTATTCTTCTTCCCTTCCATCATACTCTTGTACAGTTTCTTGTGCTTCTTCTTCACCATCTTTTCCCGCAATCTGAATTCCTGTCTTTCTTGTCTGTTTTTCTCCCAAGGCACTTCTTTGTACACTTCGCCAGTGGACACCGACAATTTTGGTTTCTGAACGAATTATTCAAGTTACACATACGATTTTGTATTTATTTTTAGGTACTCACTTTTTTATCTGGTTGGGTTTCAGCTTCTTCCTCTTCACTCGCCTCTTCATCTCCCTCTTCTTCTTCAACAATCTCTTCGTCGTCCTCCTCATCCTCCTCTCCGTTATCAATCTTCTCATCGATTTTATGCTGTTGCTCCAACTCATTCTCGTCGTACAAACCCCTAGCCTCAGGAGGAATGTACTGCTGATCCCTCTCTTTGTCTATGAACGGCGACAAATGCGGGGGCAAAACCTCCCCCATGAAGTACTTGTTGACCGGCAACAAATCCCTGGCGTTGACACTATCAAACACCCACTGAGGCTGCACGTAGTACCTCGAAATAAACTGTTTATCCATCGAAGGCCTATCCACGATCTGATGCGTGATGGATTCGTCGTTTTCGTCGAAAGTTGAGCCCACAAACAGCGATTTGTCCCACGACACGTCCCCCCCGAAGCACCTGATGATGAAGACGAGAGGCTCGCGCGGCACCTCCCGGTTCAGGAAGAATTTCAGCCCCTTGAAGATTGTTTTGAGCTTGGTTATCCTCTCGGCTTCCTTCCTAGCCTCCTCTAATGCCTCGGCGTCATCAGTGCCTTCAAACGAGTCGATATTCAGCTCGTCTTCAGGGGCCTCCGAGGAGGTTTTGGATAGAGGCAGGTTTAGGGCTGCTATTCGCTCAGCCACAAAGGCGTCTTCGTCAACTAACAGCTTCTCACTGTCGCACTGATTCACACTGGAGAACTTTGGGGGGTAAATCAAGTTCAAGCTGTGGTATATCCGGAAATTCACGAAACCCAACATCACTGTGTAAAACTCCACAAATGTAGACATTATCTTGAAGTCCACCTCGGCTTTGCTCTGGGGGGTGAACGAGAACTGATGGGGCATTATCCAAGTGACGGCTTGCCCTTTTATCTCAGCCTGGAAGTAGTAGCCCTTGATGGAGATGAACACTTTCCGCAAAGCACTCGCATCGATCACTGCGTGTAAAAACTCCAACGTCAGCCTCCGACACAGCGCTGATTGGTCCCTGGGGACATGGGCCATCGAAGGGAACGTGCTGAACAGGAAGCACAGGGTGAGACAGTCGTCCAAGTCCTTCAGCGCGTCCATGAAAGTCGGGTAACGTTCCTTGACGATGTGATCCAGCTTCAACGTCGGGTGGTTGTTCAGGTATCTAGTCAGTTTCTCGAAATCCTTCACTGCTCGGGCTCGCCCCACTTTTTTGTTGAAGATTTTGTAATCCCGCAGCTTCCAAATTATCGGTTCATGTAGCAAAAATTGTATATCCTTCACGTGATATAGCGTCTTGATGCCAGTGTTGCCCTTTTGGGCCCTCTTCCTGTTCCTGGGCTCCCTCGGGTATATCCCCTTTATTATGCATAGCCTCCTGAAGTCGTTTAAGGACAACTGTAGTTTTTTTAGCGCCGCTTTTCTGGTCATGAACTGAGCAGCTTCTCCTGTCGAGTACTGGAATCAAAGCATTGGTTAAAGCATTTCAATTGAGCGGAAATGTTGTAAATTACCTTCTTCTTACGTTTCGAAACCATTTCGAGACTGTGAAACTAGTTTAAATCGATTTACGTACACTGAGTCCTCAGTGTAAACACGTGCGAATTGAGGTTATGTACAGGAATGGATTCAATGTAGCCAACTGTAAAACTTGGATCATGGAACTCAAAAAGCACCTTGAAAAGTTCAATTCTGACAGCTTTCTAACCAGGTAATGACCTGATTGGGCCTCCAATCCGGGGAATGGAAACTAAGTTTTCATTTTCGAATGAGCTAAAATCGTAGAAATATCCGTGCAGTGGCGTACTGCATCGGAAAAGGAAACACCTTGTTCAAAGCGATTATAAATAATGTTTAACGTAATGAACGCTTATCGATGAACTGAGCGTATCGTTGAAAATAAATTTGCATTAATATGCGTAATTAGCAAATTAGTGGAATCTACTTGATTCCTATTTACTTACAAAAGCATGGATAAGTACAGTAAAACAAGTATATAATATATAAACCTGTACCCTGCGTGAGTTCAAAGTCAATCATTAAAAACTTTTCTTTATTTCACCACCGTGAAATTTAATAAAAGATCTAGTAGGTATATTGACCATTTAACCATAACGAATTGTCGGTCGCATGTAATTTAGAAACGCGTATATTTCTAAATAAAAGTTACCTATCTGTTTCAGTTGGTTTTGTGTAATTTTGCGTCTGACGAGAGAAGGTTCCTCTCGATAATAAATGAGCTATTATAGATATACACGTTTAGATTGAACCGAGTCGGTTGAAGAAGGTCATACTAGAAGGAATTATTACTATTCGTCGTCTTAGAGTTCCGGGTTTTTGACGCGGCATCATGGTTTTCGGTGTTTTTTTGTTTTTCGTGGGGATATTGACAACTTCAATTTGGTAAGTATTGATCAAAAGTCGTTCTTATAATATACAGGGTGTTTTTTGAGTCCAGTGAAGAAATTGGAAAAATTGATTAAACATCCTATATCTTCATTATAAAACTTCTGGGTCCCCAAATGGTGTTTCCCAACGAAACACCTTGTATATATATGTTATAATCGAGTAAAATCTATATTTTGAGTGACACACATTGATTATATCATTGTGAATGTTATTAAATATAATAGATTCAACATTGTGCAATGAAATAATAATTATTCGTAATTATTTTCTTTGTCTGATTCAATTTCATAGAACTTACTTTTACTGAATCAATTATAGGTATACACGAGATATTTTCGAGAGTTGTTTTGAGTTTAAATAAGATTGAAATCATACAACGTACAAATTGTAAATCACCTTAAAAATACTTCAACTTGATATAGATATCAGATTGAATTCAGATTCAATCTCTCGAAATTGATACGGTCAGATAAAACAACAATTTGTGATTTTACAATCTAGAAAATGCAATTCAATCTTGGCTTCTTCTATTCTATTCTACAAAGCCCATCACTATGATTTTTTTGTGTGTACCGATTTCGTGAATGTAATTTTTTTTGTGTGTACACATCCCCAACCTGTCATTGTCGTAACATTGGTTCCAGCGCTGGGTTCGACGGCCCAGCAATTTACCAAGTGACAGCCCCAGTAGACCACGCCGAAGGCCCCCATTGGGACGACAGAAACAACATCCTCTACTACGTGGATATTCACGCTGGCAACGTCCAAGCTTATCACTACGACACGAAATCTCTGCATAGGATTCACCTCAATGGCGACGTTTCTCCCGTCGTTCCGTCTAGGAAAGATCCCCATTTGTTGCTAGTGGGTCTCAATAGGTATATATCCGTGGTTTCGCATTATGGGGATTCAGGATTGCTTTCAAAGTTAAGGTTACTTTCGAACGCTATGATATTAAGAAACAGTAACGGATGTCATGGCTATGATAAGAAATCTGTATTTACGTCGTCGCCATCTTGTTGCCAGCTACCGAAATCGATTACAGATTTTATTAGAAGAAATCTGTAATTATACAGTCATACATGCCAAAGTTGATCTTCAGTCGATGATAGATGTCGCTACAATCTCTGGAATGTAGCAAATTGTCTCACTTCGTTAGAAATATACTCTGAATATTCCCATTTTGGGTTATGCCTACATACCGGCGACTTCACCATGAAATGAAGTACATCATGGATGAATTTTAATAGCTTAATATATAAATAGATAAATGTTTTTCATCACAACACCACAGAACTATACAGTGGCGACAGTGACGGCGGTACTTTCGACCTCAAAAGGGGTCGATTATTTGTGACCTTGAATACACTGACGAAAAGACATTATTTTCGTGTAGATCAGTGGTTGCAGTGGAATGGGATGGCAAAAATAAACTAGGCAGCCAAGCTGTACTGACAACTATCAGTGAGGAGTTTCCAAAAAGCCGTTTCAATGACGGCAAAGCTGACAAACGCGGGAGGCTGTGGTGGGGTGAGTCAAACATCAAGCTGTCACGTGTCGCTAAGAAACCGCATGAAAAAACCGTGTTTTCATGCAGGTACCATTGGATACGAAAATAACCTCTTCGTGGAACCGAACCAAGGAAACTTCTACAAGATAACGAGAGAGAATATTGAAAATCCAGTCGTGATCAGAGCAGGCGTGACGAATAGTAATGGTTTGGCTTGGAACAAAGCGAACGATAAACTGTACTACATCGATACGCCGACCTTGAAAGTGGTGGAATTCGATTACGACGACGAAACTGGCACGATTTCTTCAGAAAATAGAACAGTATTCGACGTCGTCGAACATCCTGGCATCACAGGTACAAACTACAGGCACTAAAAGTGTCAATAAGTGAAGCGCGGAGAGCTATTCATACTAGAAATTAAATTAACATGGCCGACAGCTGTCGTTGTGAGTAATGTTGGTTGCCGCATTTTCAGGGGCGTATCCAATGTGTTCGACAGTGTTCGTTGAATAACTAAAAGGGAATTGTTTGTTTCACAGGAGGACCAGACGGAATGACAATTGACGAAGATGACAATTTGTATATTTGTTTATATGGAGGTGGGGCTGTAGTGAAAGTAAATCCTTCGACGAAAAAACTATTGCAGGTATTTCAATACGACCATAGAACTCGGAGATAAATTTTATACGCCGATGAATTTCAAGGTCATCGCTTTGCCAGCTCGTGACGTCACCTCGGCGATATTCGGTGGACCGAAACTGGACATCCTCTTCGTGACGACGTCCAGAAAGTCCCTGACTCCCAAGGAACGTCAGCAATACCCTGCAGCCGGTAGCGTTTTCGCCATAAAACATTTGGGCACCAAAGGGCTACCTGGGTACACGGCTGGCATTGTGGATTCTATTCCCAAAAAATCTGCTGTGAGTATCTATTTATGGAACATTATCGAGGAACATTCTCTAGGAACATTATCGTGGAACATTCTCGAGGAACATTAGCGCGGAACATTCTCGAATATAAATGTTTATGTTGTTTTTTTTTACAGAATCTTTTGGAGAATCTTTTTGGACCAGAAATTTTCACTACTCCATCAAACAATAAAAATGTTGTTACCAGAAACACGCCAGAACCAGGTAAATGAATTCAAATTGAATTACTCTTCAATTATTTTAAATATTATCGAGAAGAAATATGTCATACAAACGTAAAAAAATTGGTGTGGTACAAATTTTCACAATTTCAGGTATTCATGAATGAATTTGACGTAAAATATTGAGGTGAGCAGTGTATGTTGTTTGACGTGTTTGTGTTGTTTTGTGTTTCCAGTAATTTTCAGGAACTTTGCTGATAATAAATACTTCCTTATCATCTTTGTTAACTGTTGTTTTGTATTTTGAGTACTAATTTACATTACATTAGACGAATTACCTGGTTTCTATGTTTATGCTTCCTTCTTAACATACCTGCTGCAAGTATTGGCTCTAAAAATATGAGCCTATATATATAAGTACTTATGCATTTTTATTAGCTAATAATTTTATCTCAATCCTTTCAGGTTTCTGGGAGACTCTCATGGGTACAATACGAAGCATTTTCTAAATTGTTGTACTGTCAATTCATCAAGTCAATAAAATATCATATGAAAACGATTTTTTATTATTCAAACAGCTACAACCCACCTTTTGATACGCCACTGTCTCAAGCAACGAACATCACACGCCTTTTGCGCTGTCACAAAGTAGAGGGGAATGGGGATAACTGTGGTTCCGTGCTCGTTCTAAATACGAAGACAATTACTATTTCACATGAAAATTTAACAAAACAATTGTCACTCTCATGTCACTATCCTCATATATTCTTATCTTTTGGCTGCACATAACACACATTATTTTATTTGAATTTGGCGGAGGCAGTGTTCAGTCAACGAATCACGATGAGCCATTTGTATATCAGATGACGCCACAGCTTTTGATTGGTAGCCGTGCTTTGATTAGGAGAGGTCATTTGGCGTGGTTGAATTCGATTGGGCCACAAGCGTTCTTTCCTTTTCCAGCAGACATTTCTCAGTTTTTTGACATTGTCATCAATATAAATTTATTCAGTAACAGAATAGACTGTAAAAGTGTTGAATTGGGCAATTTGTTGCCGGTCGTTTATTCATACAGTTTGATGTATTAACGAGGATAGAAAAACTGCAAGTATGAAGCAGTTAGTGTTCATGGTGCTAGCGCTTTTCGTACTAATTGGTAAGTCTAATGAATACAGTGTGTTGTCACAAAATACTTGGAAAAATATGTGCAGGGTATACGAAAGCCGACGATGATGTGGTAGGCGAAGCTACCGTTGAAAAAGTTGATATAGATTTGGGAGCTAGTAGAGAAGGGTCAAGAACAGGTAAGTCACTAGTTTTTATTTATGTTTTTTGCCGGTTTGAAATGCAATCCTATCTTATGCCCAGAACCACCTACTAGTTGAATGAAACAAATATGTGGATTAATTTCTCCACAAGAACAATGGTTTAATGAGAATTCTGTAAGCTCAGTCAACAAAAACAGTGTCTAAAATACACATAAGAAATATTCAAACATATGTTGTTACTCCCTAATTTTAGCATAATTCATGAGATGCTCCTTGATCAGAACATCGGGTTGTTTATGAAAATTCAACCTTTTATCAGATCCATCAAAGTTGATCAAGCCTTGATCACTGTACCAACCATATCTGAAAACACAAAACTGCTGCATAAATACAAGAAAAAGTCTGCCAAAAAGTAACCTAACCTTTGATTTTCTGTCAGAGGAAACGCCTGTTTTTTCCTGGGGCTTTCAACTTTCAGTTTATCGATGTACTTATCCACGATTTCATGAAGCTTTTCAGCTTGTTCAGAATCGTTGACATAAAATTTTTCTGTGAGTGTTGATGCTAAAACCACAACGAGTTTTTGTTGTTGTGAGCTTTATTTTTGATATCTTACGTAATTTGAGTGGCCTCCCAATGTGTATGTCTGATTTTCCCGGTAAATTCTTCACCATGAAGCATAGCTTGAAAGGTTTTTGGGGCTTTTTGGGTGCCTCCATTGGAAGTATGGTCTATTTGAAGAAGACAGGTTTGACAGATTGTCTTTCAATACCAACAGTGCAAAATTAAAAAACTGTTATCCACTGTCGATAGTGGGAGCAGTCACAAATATCTTGATTGAATAAAAATACCACACTGGTTTGTTTGATCAATAGCATCCTGAACCCGAATTTGCGCGTATTTTAGATGATGAAGTTGTTAAAAGAGAAGAAGAAGCGATTAAACTCGACGGCCTCAACGTTGCCCAGCTGCGCGAGCTTCGTGAGAAGTCGGAGAAGTTCGCCTTCCAAACCGAAGTCAACAGGATGATGAAACTTATTATAAACTCCTTGTACAGAAACAAGGAAGTGAGTTTGTCTGTCTAGAAGTTTTTTTAGGCACTGAACAACGTTCTTTTTTCTAGATTTTCTTGAGAGAACTGATTTCGAACGCTTCCGATGCTCTGGATAAAATCCGGATGCTTTCTTTGACAGACCGGAGCGTTTTGGATACTCAGTCCGAAATGAACATCAGAATTAAAGCGGATAAAGAATCGGGAATGCTTCACATCACCGACACTGGAATCGGAATGACAAAGCAAGATTTAATAAACAATCTTGGCACAATAGGTGTGTTTTTATTTCCTGAGAATGCGCCATGATTGTAATACTGAAATTGTTACCTGTTTTTTCAGCTAAATCTGGTACTGCCGAGTTTCTGAGCAAGATGCAAAATCCTGACACTGCCCAGGATATGAACGACATGATTGGTCAGTTCGGTGTTGGTTTCTATTCAGCCTTCTTGGTTGCCGACAAGGTAAGGAAAAAAGTGCTTTTCGTTGTTATTTTTGGTGAACTTCATGTTTGTTTATGTTAGCAACTGTCTAATAAATATTGAGGTTAGGTTGTTTGCGTAATCGCAGTTGCGGCGTTGCCACGTCTGCAGTTTCGAATGTCGGTAAGATTCGATATGTATTCGACGATTAAAGCCTTCATGATGATAACATTAATGTTTATTGGTGATGAAAACAGGGATTTCAGGAATTCTATACATTTTCATCAGAACTAGCAGTGTTGAATCGGATCAATAACTTTGATTTCCAAACACTTTCTGGTGTCTACAGACGAGTTTTGACATCTGGCAACTATGTTACAGATTCCTTCTATCGCCAGCTGATATTTGTTGTGATCTGATAGTGCGGTTGATTTGAAGAAATTTTTTATGTCGATATTCTGTTAGTTATTATTGTGATAAGATTGTGAATACTGAAGTTATACAAGACTCAAAGTCGTGAAAAGATATGTGTGGTTTATCAGTGTTTTATAATGGGGAACTTTTCAATTGTCTGTGGAACATTATCTCAATAATTAAACTTCATTGAAGACGATTTTATATCTATTGACAGTGATGAAATGGATTGGACAAAAACTTCATTCGAACAACATGCGGAATTTGGGTATTTGAGAAACTAATATTTCTAATCAAAATAGCTGACACATGAATCAGTTTTCTATCTTCACTTGATTATAAAGATCGTCAAAGAGAATTTAAATCATACCCATGTCTGAAATTATATATCTATCTATAAGTCCTGAATAACTATTTAATGAATGAATTATTGAATAACGAATTGAGGTAAGGCTTTATTCGTCGAACTGTCAAATTCAAACCTTAAGGTTAGTTTATACAGCAAACAATAATGCACCAATGAAATCACTTGTTTGTTACGAATTGACATGACAGGTGTGATTTCATTGGTGCATTATTGTTTGCTGTATAAACTGACCTTTACATGTCATTGACTATTATGGCGGCGATTTTCATCGTTGTTTAAAGAAATTACTTCAGGACACTGTGTAGGAGTTGTGATGAATACTTGATACAGGGTGTTTTTCATTTAATTCGCACTACCATGAGTCTGATGACGATCCCCCGCGCTCCAGGTGATCGTCACGTCGAAAAACAACGACGACAAACAACACATCTGGGAATCGGACTCTGCGAGCTTCAGCGTGATCGAAGACCCGCGCGGCGACTCCCTGAAGCGCGGCACCACCATCAGCCTCGAGCTGAAACCCGAAGCCAAGGACTTCCTCGAGCACGACACCATCCGCAACCTGGTGAAGAAATACTCGCAGTTCATCAACTTCCCCATCTACCTCTGGACCAGCCGCACCGAAACGGTGGAGGAGCCTCTGGAAGAGGAAGAGCCCAAGCCCCAGGTGGACGAGGAAGAGGCCGAAGTGCAGGAGGACGTGGAGGAGAAGCCCAAGTCGAAGAAAGTGGAGAAGACGGTGTGGGACTGGGAGTTGCTGAACGACAGCAAGCCGTTGTGGACGCGCAAGCCCGCGGAGGTGGAGGACAAGGAGTACGACGAGTTCTACAAGGCGTTGACGAAGGACGGGAAGGAGCCGCTGACCAAGATCCACTTCGTGGCCGAGGGGGAGGTGACTTTCAAGGCTTTGCTGTACGTTCCGACTGTGCAGCCCTCGGAGAGTTTCAACCGTTACGGCACCAAGACGGACAACATCAAGCTGTACGTGAGGAGGGTGTTCATCACCGACGAGTTCAACGATATGATGCCGTCGTACCTCAGTTTCATCAGGGGCGTGGTGGATTCCGACGATTTGCCGTTGAACGTGTCGAGGGAGAACTTGCAGCAGCACAAGCTGATCAAGGTTAGTGAGTTGGGGGTGGTTTTTGGGGGGGTGGCGGATTTTCTTTACGGATTTTTTGGCGCAGTCGTTTGGATTCTCGAAATTTACGAATCGCGCGTGGTGTTATGACGTCAGAAGTGCTCGAATGAGGCGTACAGTGATTTCGAGACGTGGCCGGTTTATTTTTCCAGGATTTCCAATCAAATTATCAGTTGCTGCTGATAAATCGGAGAAATCCGAAATTAGCCCACAATTAGCATTTGTGACGTCATGAGAACGTCGTTTCGGTAGTCTCGTCGAATTGGACCGTTTTAAAGTGGTGTTTGATCGAAAAATACAGCAAATCTCACAGAAAAAAATATACAAATGTCATTTCTCATGAGAATTGTTGATTGATTGTAAAAATCAGTCGAAATTAAATTCGTGATTTAGTTTTTTATTTCTAAAAATAAAAAAAGTTTTTGCAGGAGTTTCAAAAAAATTTTCCATATGGCAACACCGAAATAAGCCCATAGTTAGCACTTGTGACGTCATGAGAAGCGTTTTACCAAAGTTTCATCGAATTGGAAAGTTTCATAGTGGCGTTTAATAAAAAAGAAATACAGTGAATATCACAGAAAAAACTTCGTGTGCCCAATTTTGCATCATTATATCAAATTTCAACACATTCTGACCAAATCCATGCGTTTGTTCAAATGTCCCCATCCTAATTATTACGATAAAAATAAAAAATAAACTCTGCGCCATCGAAGATTATCAAAAACCGCGAAATTCCCAGGTCATCAAGAAGAAACTGGTGCGCAAAGTGCTGGACATGCTGCGTAAGTTGCCCGACGAAGAGTACGAGAAGTTTTGGAAGGAGTTTTCGACCAACATCAAGTTGGGCACGATCGAGGATCCGGCGAATCGCACCAGGCTGGCCAAGCTGTTGAAATTCCTGTCCTCCAACGGCGGGAGCACCACCTTGAGCGACTACGTCAAGAGGATGAAGCCCAAGCAGGACAAGATTTTCTACATGGCGGGGTCCGATCAGCAGGAGGTGGAGAAGTCGCCGTTCGTCGAAAGGTTAGTGAGGAGTTTGAGGGTTTTTTTCTTTCAGGTTTTATGCTGCTTTTGGAGAGGAAAAAATACCACCAAGACTATACGATTGTTTCTTTTTTTTCCGATTTTTTGGCGAAGCCTTTTTTTAGATTTAATTCTCAAAGTTGGGGTCACTGCTAGTCTTTTTTTTTTTTTGTTTTAAAGGAAAAATGCCAGGACGTTGCTGATTTTTTTTCTCGGATTTTTTGGCGCAGTCGTTTGGATCCCCGAAGTTTACGAATCGCGCGTGGCGTTATGACGTCAGAAGTGCTCGAATAAAAACCGGGCAGTGATTTCAGTGCGTTGCCGGTTCATTTTTCCAGGATTTTCGGTTTTTCAGATTTAATTCTCAAAGTTGAGGTTGAATTATCAGTCACTGCTGATGAATCGTCGAGTTCAACGACTCTTTCCGTCTAATGAAATTACTTGGACAGAGAGAGACGTAAAAAATAATCATAGCATTCGAATGCCTCTCACCAGCGCCAGGAATAAAAAATCCAACGTTGCCGATTGTCACTGGCTCCGTTTTCCAGGTTGTTGCGTAAAGGCTACGAAGTCCTTTACCTCGTGGAAGCGGTGGACGAGTACGCGATCTCGGCCATTCCCGAATTCGAAGGCAAAAAATTCCAAAACGTCGCCAAAGAAGGTTTCAGCTTGACGGAGGCAGAGGGCGGCAAGGAGCAGCTGGAGCAGCTGAAAAACACTTTCGAGCCGCTCACCAAGTGGTTGGCGGACGAGGCACTGAAAGACAGCATCGCCAAGGTAGGAAAAAAATATGATGACATTGACAGCTATGACGTGGAACGTGATTATGATTGACAGAATATTCTTTGTTGTTTTCGCGCTGATTTTACAGCAAGCGCAGAAATTTTCGAGTTGTGACCAACCACCAGCGCCAGATTTATTTTTTACAGCCTTGCCAGGTGTTTTTTTTGGTGTATTTCTACAGGAGGTGATCTGGCAGGAGAAACAAGGATTGCACGAATATTTACGTGTACATTTTTCAGGAAAAAATGGAACGAGAATAATTCATCAAATTTCACAAAAAAAAAACTTGGTTTACATTATTTTGCATCACTATCTGTCTATTGTCTATTTTTTGGTATGAAAATTTCGTTGGCAAAAAAATAAATACGAAAATGTTCGAAACTATCAGAGCTATTTTTTTATTATTTTTCAGTATGTACGACTTTGTATCTCTCAAGAGGTTAGGTTAAAAGGCCAAAAAGCGAATTTTCCAGATTTTTCATTTTTTTTTTTTACTTTTAAATTCGTTGAACCAATAATTTGTACATATATTATGGTATCATTAAAAACAATTTCAGGACTTGGTATTTGTAAAAAGAGCTCTTTTCAAAAAAGACGTTTTGCGGTGACCACTCGGTATATTTTCGAACTGGATCATCCGAAATTAAAAAACCAAACAGATTTCGCTAAAGTAATGTTAAATCCAGTAATTAATCGAAGGGATAAGCAAAATATTTTCTTTGTTACAAAATGGCGGTTTATCAAAGATTGAAATCGATTTTTGACCAAAATTTCGGCCTTAAACTATTTATTAAAAAAATATTCATGGGCGAGAAAAAAATCTTCGATTAATTACTAAAAAATATATTTAAGAAGCTCGTTTTAAAATTTGAGACTAAGCGTTTTAGCTGTTTTCGAGAAATGTTAGTCACCAGCTTTGAAAACACCATTTCGAGAGAAAAACGCTATGAAATTTTCTGTGTGTATTCTTCAATATATACATCAAGAAATTATCGATTTTTTGAAAATTCTAACTGTATATAACCCCCTAAGCGTCCCTCTCAAAAGCCCTGGAAAAGCAGACACCCTGTACAGTGATGTAAAATTATGCAAACAAAATACTGTCAAGACTTCAAGGCGTGACGTCACAAGTGCTAACCGTGGTCCTAATTTCGTAAAAACACTCGAAATACGCCCCGCATATAGAATTTCCAAGTTGACGATTTCCTTTTCCGTTCGAACTAGGCGGTCATCTCCGAGAGACTGAGCGACTCCCCGTGCGCCTTGGTCGCCAGCATGTTCGGCTGGACCGGCAACATGGAGAGGCTGGCCGTGTCGAACGCCCACCAAAAAGCAGACGACCCGCAACGCACGTACTACCTCAACCAGAAGAAGACGTTGGAAATCAATCCGAGACATCCCCTGATGAAGGTGAGTGAGGGTCGATGAAAAAGTCACGCGCTCGAATGGAACTTTTTTTTTGTGGTTGGAAGGAGTTGCTGAAGAGAGTGGCGGATGATGCTAGCGATCCAACCGCCAAGGAGATGGCCAAGATGTTGTTTAGAACGGCGACGCTTCGATCTGGTTTCATGCTCAGGGAGACTTCGGATTTCGCGCAGTCTATCGAGGTGATGATGCGGAAGACTTTGGGGGTTCCTCTGGATGAACAGGTGTGTTGAAAAAAAATTCTTCTCTGTGTTTTTTTGTCCCCTTTTTTGACAGCCACGCGATTTTTTTTTGTCACCAAAAAGAAAAGTTGCGGATCCATGCTATTTAAAAAATTGGATCGAGAACAGTTGGCTCATTGATATTTTTCATCAAAATGACAATGAAAAGACAAAAAAATTGTTGATGTGTATAAATAAACAGATGATCTTTCTGGAAATCACAAAATAGGTTGGCAACTTGGACTTTTTTCTTTGTATTTTGGAATGAAATGCAACATACAGTATTCTTATCATGAATATGAAGTTTGAGCAGGTTTCATCTACATCTATATGTATATCGGTATTAATTCCATTACAATTATTCTATGCGTGTACTTATTACTATTTGACAATTTTTTTTGGTTACTGAATGCCATACAAAACATCGTCCCGCTAGATTTGAAGTCTGTCTTGTGATCTCTGTTATGCACGACACAGAAAGCTTGCAGTGGATTATTTTGATTTGGCAAATAATAAATGACTAATATTTCATAGTATTCATGTTAAGGAAGGAAGATTCGACGAAAGTTCCAGTATTGGTTGATCATATATTCTTAATTAAGTATACAGTGCGTCCATAAAGTAACGCATAAATTCATTATTGGCTAAAGGAACAATAAAATTAGGAATTCCCGAAACAGGTCGATTTTTTATTTCAATTCACTATTGTTTAAAATCATAATCTAAAATACAGGGTGAACCACTCTCGTGTAATGACGTCATCACCATTTTATTCAAATTCGTACAGGGTGGGCAAAAATGCGTCCGTAGCACTGTATAATTGTGATTATCAGAAAAATTTGTCGGGATGGCTCAATTAATATTTCTTTGTTTCCTTTTTGAAAATCTCAAAATTCATCACTTCTCCAAGATTTTTTGGGAGGGTATTGTAGATTTTTGGCCCGTAGTGAAAAAATGAACATGCTGATTGCTGACTTTTGACGTGCATTTCTCTTAATGGTTCTGTGATTGACAGGTGGAGGAAGAAGAAGACATTCCCGAGGACGGAATCCCCGAAGAAGAGCACGCGGACGCGGAAGGTGATGGGAAAGAGGAGGAGCACGACGAGTTGTAAATGTTGATCGGTGCGCGCTCGTGTGTGTTTCGTGTGGTGATTTTTTTTTATTGTTCGTGTGATCTTGAGAAGGTCGAGACTGTACTTTTTTTTGTATTCTGATTAAATATATATTTATTACTTGGTGGGTGTGTTTTCTGTTTTCGTTGGGGTCGAGTGAGTGTATTCGTGGTTCAGATTTTTGGTCGTTTTTGATGTATACAGGGTGATGTTTTTAACTGACAGCTAAAGAGAAAACATTTCTTGGTATTTTTTTTCGATATCATGTAAAAAACAACTAAAATATTTCTGGTCATTCTCAAACGTTCATATACAGGACGATATTTTTTTACTGACATTTGAAAAGGAAATGTTGGAAGATCTCGGTATTTTTTCGTTGCTAACCATTCGAAATTGCATAACAATAAAGTCATTTCTGGTCGTTTTTAATGTATACAGGGCGATATTCTTTACTGACACCTGAAAAGACATATTGGAGTTTTCTTTTGAAATTTTTCTTGTTGATAACCTTTCGAAACCATATAAAAACAACAAAAGGCCTCTTTTGATAGTTTTTAATATATACAGAGTGAAATTGTTTACAACAACTGAGGAAAAAACAATGATTTCACGGGATTTTTTGTTGAATTTTCGGAATCACAAGAAAACAAAAAGCCATTCCTGGTCGTTTTTAATTTATACAGGGCGATATTTTTTACTGACACCTGAAAAGATATATATTAGAACATTTTTGGAGATTTTTCTTGTTGATGACTTTTCGAAATCGTACAAAAACAAAAAGTCTACCGTTTCGAGTGGAATAATATTTATTAGAATGAAAACTGAAATTTCCATTTTATCGAACTTTTATTGTGTTTTCAATAACAGTTTTTCCTCCTTCAAACTTTGCTCCATCTCCAGACGTTATTTCCAGAAATGAAAACAACAAGTTGCTTGTTTTATTGTGAAAAAATAGTGGTGCTTGGTAACCCTGAACTGCCTCCGGGCTACCAATAAAAAAATCTCACTATATCAACGTAACGATCACAAAACACGAAACTTAGAATACGGAACAGATCCAACGTAATCAAAATCTTTAATCACGAATTACGTCATGTACTTTTCCTTGTTATCCGTGAGGATTTTGGCGGAAGATTTCGCGTCCAAAAATAGACTACCAACTTCTTCGATGTCCGCTTTCGTGATGTTAGCTGAAAATAATTTCGAAAATGATTCATCGGTAAACGAAAAAAAAAACAAAGAACGCAAACAAACGAAAACAAAGAACGCAAACAAAACCACATAAAAAAACGAAAAAATAAAAAAAATCACTCACTCCTGCCGTTGATCTTGGCCGTCAAATGGGCGGGCGTCATCAGCTGGACGGCGTACCTCAAGGTCGCCTTGACGCCGATCTCCCCCAGGGCGACCACGGCGTCGGCCTCGATTTCCAAACCCTCCGTGTTGGCCCGCAACTTGAGGATCTGCTCCATGTCTTCGCGCCCGTACGGGATCGTGCGGATGATCAGCAGCCTGTCGAGCAGGTCCAGCGGGATGCCGTGGGGGGCGTGCACGTCGTCGGTGCCGCGGATCAGGCAGCGACCTCTGCAGGAAGGAAAGTCAAGAGGCGTTTCGATTGCATCGTGATTTTTTTTTTCATGGGGAAATGGTGAAGTTTTAAGAAATCTATTTGCATTGTTTAACCGAAAATGTAGGCTGCATTTATGAACATTTCGAAAATCTCTCGTCGGGATCAAAAAATAAAAAGTTTTCTTCAATTCAATTCGTTATTATTGTTGTCTGGAAAATATCAAGTAATATCTGAAAAAGTTCACTACACAACCCTCGAAATTGGCGAAATTTATCTTTATCTTTTAGACTTTAGAACTGCGAATACAGAGGGCGTATAACAGTGTTGCCAGTTGTACCATTTTTACGAGTTTCTGAGGATATTTCGTTCAGTCTCGCCCGTGAAAAAAAAAAACAGTTCGTGACCTTCAGTTTCTTCAAAAATCACCTTTTTCTAAATGAGAGAAACTGTGAAAATGATGTTTTTCGAAAAACAACTAATATTTCAAAACATGTCATCGCTGTCAATATTATTGTGCCAGAATGTTCTCCAGCGATTTCTCTGATTCATCAGCAGTGACTGATAATTTAATTTGGCCGAAATGTACCAAAATTTATTAGGACGTTTTATTTACCCGTTTTTGATCACTAATAGCATAGTTTTTCAATTGTAGTATCAGTAATATGGAAGCCGCGCGATTTCTGAGGTAATTTCGGCAAAACGATTACGCCAAAAAGTCAAAAAAAAACTAGCACGTTCCAAACAATTGGGAAACATTTCTCTCACTGTCATTGTCAAAGTTTTGAATAACTGTCAATTAATAATGATAATAATGATGGGGAAAAACGATGCAGCATAAGAAAGATGAGGAAAAAAGTGAAAACAAGAAAAAAAAAAACAACTCACCTGTTGGTAGCAAAAATAACAATAGGCGCGATAGCGCTCTCTAGAGCCCTGTGCAAGTACGTAAACGTCTCGATATCCAGCATGTGCACCTCATCAATAAACAGCACCCCAGGCACCAGCTCCGCAATCCCCTGATCGATATACTTGTCCACAATCTTATTAATCTCCCTGCGAAGCTTATCAGTGATCTCTGTCTTCTTCGGCTTCAACAGCTGCCCCATCATCGACAACACGTCCTGGCCGCCCTGGGGCTTCGCGTTAGCCGCGTCCAAATCGTGCAAAGTCACGTCCTGCACCACCTCCTTCTTCTTGTGCACGTCCCCCTTGGGCAACGGCACGTACTCCTCGGCCTCCAGGTCGAACTCGGTGGCGAAGGCGTCCGACCTGCCTTGACGTTTGACAGCGCCACTCGTGGCCTCGATGTAAATGACGTCGCCGACTTCGACTTTTTCCTTGAGCAGCGCCTCGTAGATGCTCGGGTCGAGCTTCATGAGTTTGCTGCCTTTGGCGGTGCGCAGGCCAATCAGCACGTGGCTCACTGTCTTTCCGTAGCCCCCAGAAGGGTTTTCTGTTTCTACGGGGCTCAGCTCGGTGACTTCGCCTTCGAACACTTCTTTGGTCTCGCGGATTCGGAGGCCGATGGCTCTTCGGAAGTTCTCCATGAGTACTTCGGTTTTTTTTATTTCTGAGCTGTAGACTTCTGAGCCTACCATGGGGCAGAAGGGTACTTTGTTGCCGAGCTCTTGGGCTATGGCTAGGGCTATTGCTGTTTTGCCTGTGCCTGGAGGGCCGGCTAATAGGACTGCTCTGCCCGCCATTTTTTTGCTGCGTATCATGTCGACCACGACACCAGCGGCCTAACATTGAAATTGATCAGTGACAAACAAAAAAAGCCATAACACGAATTTCTAATAACCAATTCACAAGAACATGGCCCTATTTTACTATAGCAACCAAGAAACACAACACCGGTATGTTGTGGTAGTATATTTTACAACAAAATAGGTTGTTTAGATGCTAATAACCTTCATTAATCATCACAAATACAATTACATAAACAAAAGAAACGCTTCAACAAGTTCTCAAATAGAAAAACCGTGAAACCAAAATAAAACGAACATTTCGAAAATCCTAACCTCTCTAGCTTGTTCTTGTCCAACCAATCCTGCTGCAGATTGTATAGCGAATCCAGCCTCGTCAAGACCCAAGCCTTTAATATGGCTGTGGGCGCTGATTCTCTGTGTTTTCACAGTACTTTTCACTTCCTCGACTTTCATTTTCGACCTTTTTTTGACCCCAACGACTCGAATTGAACGCACATGTAACGATCAAACAATTACCGCAGAACTACAGAAACTAGTTGCTAACAATGACAAATGAAAAATTGACGGGAATGACATACCAAAGAGTATACAAAGAGAGTTCGCTGTGAAAAGGTGATAAAACACCATCTAGTGTGATTTGTTTACGTTCAGTTCGACATTTGTTCTCAATATGAAAGCATTAGCGAACTTTTTTATCTGAAAATGATAATTGAGCGTTCACAAAATGATGTACACTTCAATTCGTTTCCGTCATCAGTAATAACTAATAAGCAGGGATAACTTACCAACAAGATATATACGTCAATGTCAAAATTTAGAAATGTTTTTCATCGTGGTTTTGAAATCAACCACTAGATAGAGCTAGCTAGCTAGCTGTTTCTGAGGTTAATTTTATTTGAAAATATTTCAATCATCCTGTACACACCTTTCGGTATGGCAGAGATGACTAAGTTTCAATTTTAGATAAGTTTGATGGGGCAGAAACGAAATGTAATATTTCAAAATAATTATATTTCGGATTTCGTACAGTTCCAACAATGTTTCTGACAAAATAAATATAATTATACAATATCTGACAACGAAATAAAAATCATGCAATTCTCAAACAATGAACCCCGTCCGGCTCCATCACATGGCTAGATGACACACATCGAGATTTGGGTGGTTTCTAATGGCGCGCAAGGCCCCGCCCCTGTTCCTGGAATAATAAATACAGGGTGTTGCCAAAGTGAGAAAGTTGTGAGGGGGTCATTTCCCTAATAGAATGTCACGGTCACGGATTTCTTGCAGTTATTTGAGAATTTCTCGCAAAAAATGGAACCAGGTTCAGATATTTCAACACATAAAGAAATATTACTGATAGCCCATTCATGAAGAATGTCCACAAAATAAAAATTTTCAAGTTCTCATCGATTTAGGTGGCATTATTTGTATTTTTTCGAAAAAATAAAAAATGTAATCAACCTAAGCTCGTCTTGATATCAACTATAAGTGATTTTTAGTTTCATAAAAAATCGTTTTTTTTTTCAAATTCAGAAGTTTCAAAACATCAAAAATTATCTTGAAAAAAAATGGAATATTTTGGATGGAATCCTTCAAAAACATCTTCGTTGAAGCTGATTCAACAATGTGAAGGTAAAAAAATAGTTTCTCGTAAAATTTCGCTATGAAAAAAAAATAACCATATTCGGACACCACTACGTGATAAAAGACTAAAAAAAATAAGAGACCCGTGTCTCCCAATTTTTCCCAAAGTCATGCACTTTTTTTTTATGGGCCGCCAAAGATTGGGGGCCTCGGTATCATTTTCGCAAAAAAGTGATCATTTTCTCACGCTCATATCTTGCAAACCGTTCAGAATTTCGATTTACTCTCTGGGGCAAAGTTGTAGCTCTTGTCATGAAGAACAAAAATTGCGAACATACCGGGTGTTTCACAGTGGATGGAACATTAGACGTATCTGGAGAACAGAAAGACAGATCATTTCGAAAATTTGTGAGCGAGGATAATCAAACATGCTTTATCCGTCTAAAATATTTTCATCGATGTTGCCGCTTGTATAAGAAAATAGTAGCTACTTTGTTATTTCAAATGAAACACCTCGTATATTATATGATTTTTGGAATCCTCATGAAATTCTTCACAACTTTCCTACATAATTCCCTATACTCATCTGTGACGATTTCCGGGATAAAAATTTTTGTGCAAAGCCTGACCAAATTTGACAAAATAATTTTCATCTCGGAAATCATCACAACTGAACTCACGAGTCACGAATCGAGTCCTACCTGCATTTGTTGGTTGTTCTTGACGCGGATCTCTTTCAGCCCCGCCGCATCTCCTCGGTTCTTTCGTTCTCCTGATGGATCCGGTTCATCTCCGCCTTCAGGGCTTCCAAGTCGCGGCGCATGCTCGCGATCAGCTCGTCCTGCTTCATCATCTGCTCCTTCAGCTCCTCCACGTATTAGAAAACGAAAATAAATCATCACAGCTGATTTTACGAGTCACGAACCGAGTCCTACCTGGCGTTGCTTCATCTCCGCCTTCAGGGCTTCCAAGTCGCGGCGCATGCTCGCGATCAGCTCGTCCTGCTTCATCATCTGCTCCTTCAGCTCCTCCACGTATTAGAAAACGAAAATAAATCATCACAGCTGATTTTACGAGTCACGAATCGAGTCCTACCTGGCGTTGCTTCATCTCCGCCTTCAGGGCTTCCAAGTCGCGGCGCATGCTCGCGATCAGCTCGTCCCGCTCCATCATCTGCTCCTTCAGCTCCTCCACGGCGTACTTGAAAACGAAAATAAATCATCACAGCTGATTTTACGAGTCACAAACCGAGTCCTACCTGCATTTATTTACTATTGCTTTCTATCATCTGCTCCTCCACGTACTGGAAAACGAAAACAAATCATCACAGCTGATTTTACGAGTCACGAATCGAGTCCTACCTGGCGTTGCTTCATCTCCGCCTTCAGGGCTTCCAAGTCGCGGCGCATGCTCGCGTTCAGCTCGTCCTGCTCCTTCAGCTCCTCCACGTATTAGAAAACGAAAATAAATCATCACAGCTGATTTTACGAGTCACGAACCGAGTCCTACCTGCATTTATTTACTATTGCTTTCTATCATCTGCTCCTCCACGTACTGGAAAACGAAAACAAATCATCACAGCTGATTTTACGAGTCACGAACCGAGTCCTACCTGCATTTGTTTCCTATTGCTTTCTATCTCCTGCTGGATCTTGTTCATCTGCTCCTTCAGCTCGTCCTGCTCCTTCAGCTCCTCCACGTATTAGAAAACGAAAATAAATTATCACAGCTGATTTTACGAGTCACAAACCGAGTCCTACCTGCATTTATTTACTATTGCTTTCTATCATCTGCTCCTCCACGTACTGGAAAACGAAAACAAATCATCACAGCTGATTTTACGAGTCACGAATCGAGTCCTACCTGGCGTTGTTTCATCTCCGCCTTCAGGGCTTCCAAGTCGCGGCGCATGCTCGCGTTCAGCTCGTCCTGCTCCTTCAGCTCCTCCACGTATTAGAAAACGAAAATAAATCATCACAGCTGATTTTACGAGTCACGAACCGAGTCCTACCTGCATTTATTTACTATTGCTTTCTATCATCTGCTCCTCCACGTACTGGAAAACGAAAACAAATCATCACAGCTGATTTTACGAGTCACGAACTGAGTCCTACCTGCATTTGTTTCCTATTGCTTTCTATCTCCTGCTGGATCTTGTTCATCTGCTCCTTCAGCTCGTCCTGCTCCTTCAGCTCCTCCACGTATTAGAAAACGAAAATAAATTATCACAGCTGATTTTACGAGTCACGAACCGAGTCCTACCTGCATTTATTTACTATTGCTTTCTATCATCTGCTCCTCCACGTACTGGAAAACGAAAACAAATCATCACAGCTGATTTTACGAGTCACGAATCGAGTCCTACCTGGCGTTGTTTCATCTCCGCCTTCAGGGCTTCCAAGTCGCGGCGCATGCTCGCGTTCAGCTCGTCCTGCTCCTTCAGCTCCTCCACGTATTAGAAAACGAAAATAAATCATCACAGCTGATTTTACGAGTCACGAACCGAGTCCTACCTGCATTTATTTACTATTGCTTTCTATCATCTGCTCCTCCACGTACTGGAAAACGAAAACAAATCATCACAGCTGATTTTACGAGTCACGAACTGAGTCCTACCTGCATTTGTTTCCTATTGCTTTCTATCTCCTGCTGGATCTTGTTCATCTGCTCCTTCAGCTCGTCCTGCTCCTTCAGCTCCTCCACGTATTAGAAAACGAAAATAAATTATCACAGCTGATTTTACGAGTCACGAACCGAGTCCTACCTGCATTTATTTACTATTGCTTTCTATCATCTGCTCCTCCACGTACTGGAAAACGAAAACAAATCATCACAGCTGATTTTACGAGTCACGAACCGAGTCCTACCTGCATTTGTTTCCTATTGCTTTCTATCTCCTGCTGGATCTTGTTCATCTGCTCCTTCAGCTCGTCCTGCTCCTTCAGCTCCTCCACGTATTAGAAAACGAAAATAAATTATCACAGCTGATTTTACGAGTCACGAACCGAGTCCTACCTGCATTTATTTACTATTGCTTTCTATCATCTGCTCCTCCACGTACTGGAAAACGAAAACAAATCATCACAGCTGATTTTACGAGTCACGAACCGAGTCCTACCTGCATTTGTTTCCTATTGCTTTCTATCTCCTGCTGGATCTTGTTCATCTGCTCCTTCAGCTCGTCCTGCTCCTTCAGCTCCTCCACGTATTAGAAAACGAAAATAAATTATCACAGCTGATTTTACGAGTCACGAACCGAGTCCTACCTGCATTTATTTACTATTGCTTTCTATCATCTGCTCCTCCACGTACTGGAAAACGAAAACAAATCATCACAGCTGATTTTACGAGTCACGAACCGAGTCCTACCTGCATTTGTTTCCTATTGCTTTCTATCTCCTGCTGGATCTTGTTCATCTGCTCCTTCAGCTCGTCCTGCTCCTTCAGCTCCTCCACGTATTAGAAAACGAAAATAAATCATCACAGCTGATTTTACGAGTCACGAACCGAGTCCTACCTGCATTTATTTACTATTGCTTTCTATCATCTGCTCCTCCACGTACTGGAAAACGAAAACAAATCATCACAGCTGATTTTACGAGTCACGAATCGAGTCCTACCTGGCGTTGCTTCATCTCCGCCTTCAGGGCTTCGTTGTCGCGGCGCATGCTCGCGTTCAGCTCGTCCTGCTTCATCATCTGCTCCTTCAGCTCCTCCACGGCGTACTTGAAAACGAAAATAAATCATCACAGCTGAACTCACGAGTAACGAATCGAGTCCTACCTGCATTTGTTTCATCTGCTCCTTCAGGGCTTCATAGTCGCAGCGCATGCTCGCGATCAGCTCGTCCCGCTCCATCATCTGCTCCTTCAGCTCCTCCACGTATTAGAAAACGAAAATAAATCATCACAGCTGATTTTACGAGTCACGAACCGAGTCCTACCTGCATCTCCTGCTGGATCTTGTTCATCTGCCTCTTCAGCTCGTCCAGCTTTTGGTACAGCCGCTCCCTCTCGAGTCCCGTATGTTCCTCCGCCACGACGCTCTAGTATATCGAGGAGATGGGCGTCGCGACGTCCGACAGTTCGTTCAAGGTGATCTGCTCCTCGCTCGAAACGGTCTCGGCGGTTACGCTATCCGAACTGAAAAATAAATCAAACAAACTATATTCGTGCGTGAATTATCCTGTATGTTGAAAATGCATACGTTTGTTTCATGGCATTTTCTCAATGGAAGTTTCAGGCAGAAGCATTTCGTGATATCTTTCACTGATACAGGGTGTCTAGTAAACATACCGCAAAAATTAAAAGGAATTTTTTCTCGTACTCAGATATTTCGAAAATCTTTTTGCTCTGCTCTCATAGTAATTACGAAAATAGATTCGTAAATTGCGACCTCAATGAAATTGAACCATGACGCGATGAAAAAAAAAGTGGGAAACAAGAATTCAGAACGATTCATTCATTAAGTTTTTGACTCAATCTTAAATTTAGATTTAGAAAGCAAATTGGATAATAGGAAAACCTGACTATTTGGGTATAGTAACATAATGTATCATTTGGATGGAACTTCAATTGTCTTTCAGGATATTGAATGATATACAGGGCATTCCATTTGAAAAAATGCACTTTTCACCATTTTTGTATCTATCGTCAAATTCATCAAATTAGCTTGACCCTGTACAATGGAGAAGAAATTTCCTCAGACATAATTGATACACAGGGCGTTGATAGACTACACTCAAAATTTCAGCATTCTACGAATCCAAATACGGCAGTAATAAACATTTAATTGAAGCCTATGTTATGCACGAAAAATAAGGAAATCAATTAATTTCTCGAAAACCTTTCGAGATAGGTATAGAGAAGTACCATACGAAAATAATTGAAAAGTATTAGAGAAACGAAAAATGGAATAAAATACAGGGTGTTCTATTTGAAATAACAAAGTTGTTGCTACTTTTCGGTATAAGCGGCAACGCTGAAAATATTTTAGATCGATAGAACAAAAGTGATTAATCGAGAGAGTAAATTTTCAAAATAATCCTACATCCCGTTCTCCATATACGTCTAACCTACCATCGACCGTGACCCACCCTGTATTCTCATCTGTAGATTCTATATAGATATTGTATGGGCCTAAGTCAGTAAATTCATTTCTATTTTCAATAACATTCCTATCAGTATTCACATCCATTTCTTCATCTAATTCACTTATTGGGAATTTACCTTATCTATTTTAGGTCGCTTGACTTCAGTTTTTTCGTTTTTTGTTGTTCGAACATGGTTTTTAACAAGACTTTTTTGTGACTTGTTTGCTTGCTGAACGACAAGGTCGAATAAGATTTTGGCTTTCGCCGGTATAGTTTGATTTCTACATCAAAAAATAACCCATCTTTCATGGTCTCAACAAATTCATTGACAAAATTTTCATTAATGTTAATACAAGAGATTATATCTTTACATCTTTGTGGATTATATTCGTTCTTACTGGCAAATGATCCCCCATTTCAAATTGAAAAAACCTCTACTTAATAATATGATCCATTATATTTTAGAATATAAATTCTTTATTGAAATACCCAGAAAGAGACGATACGAACCTTTCCAAAATCCCAATAACTTCTCTAGCTTGCTCTTCTCCAACCTTTTCTGCCATCTTGTATAGCGAATCCAACCTCGTCAACACACAAACCTTCAATTCAAAATGACTGAGAGCCCACGAGCCAGAGTGGCCAGACCTTCGTTATCTCATAAAAACTGAAAGTTTATCTGCGCATGTCCCCTATACAGGTGGTTACTTGGGCCGGTAACAGAAAGTAAAGATGTATAAAATAGTACCTTAAATGCGTCAATGTATAAAGCTCAATTTTTTTATATTTTCTCAAAGATAACTTTAGAAATCTCGTCATCCATTGAAAGACACTTGTAACAGCTGCTACCCCCTAAAACGATTGAATATTTTTTTATATGTGATAATACTGAAAATGATAATTGAGCGTTCACAAAATGATGTACACTTTAATTCGTTTCCGTCATCAGTAATAAGCAGGGATAACTTACCAACAAGATATATACGTCAATGCCAAAATTTGGAAATGTTTTTCATAGTGGTTTTGAAATCAATCACTAGATAGAGCTAGCTAACTGTTTCTGAGGTTCATTTTATTTGAAAATATTTCAATCATCCTGTACACACATTTCGGTATGGCAGAGATGACTAAGTTTCGATTATACAACCCTATTAATCACACACAAAGAAATTGGTAGGTTGATAAGACGGCACATATTACTCAGTCGATTTTAAACCTCCGTGGGGTTCGGACGTGCGTGACAAAAAGACTTTCTCGTGCGGTGGAAAGTTTTCGCGGGTTTTCGCGAGTTTTCGTGTGTTTCCAGTGATCTCGAGTGTGTGTGTGTGTATGTGAATGTGATCCAGCGGGTGTGCCTCAAGGACAGTTTGAGAGTGGGCATGTTGAGAAAAATTAATGGGTGAACAAAGAACTAGGATAGAAGGTATAACTACTACTACCAATCGGTGAGTGTTTTTTTTTTATTCCTGTAACTTTTACAACGCCACATTGAGCTTTTCGCACAATTGAACGATTTCGAAATTGTCCATTATGATTTTTCGAATTCAGATAATTATTCTTGAGATTTGATGAATTTTTTTCCGTTGTTACAGGTAGTAAGTAGTTCTTCTAGAAAAAGGTAGGTGACTTTTGGGTTATGCATGACTTTTTGCACGAATTTCAGCGGGTGCACCCACAATATTCCGACGAACTATGGAATTCGTAGGATTCCAGAGAATCCTTATTATAGCCGGGATATACGTTCAGTATGTCCGAATTTCAATTTCTCGATTTCAACCTCACTTTTCCAAATTACACAGGCCTACCATTTTTTTTTTCATGAAAAAGTGTTTTCAAGTGACAGGTCGTTTAACATACAGTACATCAGGATACTGTATGGAATGTTTATTTTCGAATTGAAATCCTCGACATCGCAGTAGCAAAAGTAACAGTCGTCTCCAGTGCGATGGTACAAATCAAAACTACAATCGAAAATGCGCTTGAAGAAATCAAGCATGCCGTCAAGTGATTCACAGCTAGAAGTTCCATCGAAATTCAAATGCGGTGGGTCGAAAAGCGATTTTTCTACCCGATCATTAACGACAGTTGACAACCTCACCCGATAACACGCGCGGTACCCTTACGAGGGGAGAGTATCGACTTTTGGTGTTCGTAAGTTTTCCTCTCTGCAAAAGAGGCCGTCACCTTAAGAAGTCGGTATGACAGTGTTTTTCGTGGTCGTGGGAGTCTTCTTAGTTCTTGATGTAGGTAGGAATTCGCTTTTCGACCCACCGCATTTGAATTTCGGTGGAACTTCTAGCTGTGAATCACTTGACGGCGTCTTCGATTTCTTCAAGCGCATTTTCGATTGTAGATTCGATTTGTACCATCGCACTGTAGACGACTGTTGCTTTTGCTACTGCGATGTTGAGGATTTCAACTCGAAAATGAACATTCTATTCAGTATCCTGATGTACTGTCTGTTGAACGACCTGTTACTTGAAACACTTTTTCATGAAAAAGAAGGTAGGCCTGACGATTAGGATGACAAGTTTCCAAATAAAGTACATTTTGCAATTTTGTAAAAATGCCAATGAACGAATTTCAGGAATTAATTTATTTCAGGTATTAATTCATTTCAGCAATAAATTCATTTCAGGAATTATTTCATTTCAGGAATTATTTCTTTTTCAGGAATTATTTTAATTCAGGAATTATTTCTTTTTCAGGAATTATTTCATTTCAGGAATTATTTCTTTTTCAGGAATTATTTCATTTTAGGAATTATTATTTTTCAGGAATTATTTCTTTTTCAGGAATTATTCTTTTTCAGGTTTTTTTTTCGGGAATTATTTATTTTCGGGATTTTTTCAGGTATTATTTATTTCAGGAAAGAGTTGATGGTTTTCGAATAAGTATCATCTGGTGAATGCATTCAGATCATGTGAGAGCATGTCACAAAAGGAACGTCTCGAATACAAATACAATCAGTAAGGTTCGATTCCTGGAACTGACTTCGTCGCACATTTGGCCCATTACGATTTCTCGAAATCAGATATTTATTCTCGAGATTCGAGATTTACATTGAAGATTTGAAAAATGAAACGAATTCGTTTTATTTTGAGCTTGAATATTTTTTTATGAATGGTTCTTCGTGGATTTTTAGACACACACATAATCTGAAACAATATGAAGTGCATTTTGCTATTTTGTGAAAATGCCAATCAAAACGAATTTCAGGAATTGATTTCAATTTCTGGAAGGGGTAAATGCGGTTCGAGTAGGTATCATCTGGCGATTTCGTTCAGATGAACTATTCTCAGTGAAATAAGTGAAAACAAATGAAATAAGCGCGGTTTATACTTTTCAGGTACATAATTTAAGACAATATGAAGTGCATTTTGCGATTTCGTACAAATGCCAATAAACGAATTTCAGAAATTATTTTATTTCTGGAAGGGGTAAATGCAGTGAGATAATTGATAAACGTGAAAGAAGTGCCGCGTAGACTTTTCAGAGACGTAATCTGAAACAATAATATATGAAGTGCATTTTGCAATTTTGTAAAAATGCCATTGAACGAATTTCAGGAATTAATTTTAATTTCTGGAAGGGGTAAATAGCTAAATATATTTTAAGAACATGGTTTGTAGGCCTACTGGGGATGCTTCCATTAAAAAAAGCAACGCATTGAGAACTCTACCTCTTGGGTAATGACGGAAACGAGTTCAAATGTATTTTATTTCGCAGAAAATTTGTGTAAAGAGATATCTGAAGTACCATATGATGAACATTGAGCATTTTCAGATGATATAAAGTTTATTTCAAACAATTGTTCATTGAATATCATCCAAATATATAATTTCCAATACCAAAATGTCCTAAAATAACATAAAAGATCACACTTCACCCGTACAAACACACACAAGCTAGTTTGTTGGTCACACCTCGAGTATTTCAAACGATGAAAAATAGATGTCGCACACCCCGAGATTCTTTCCTATCGTGTGGTCAGATAATTATATCACAGCACACCCTATGCTGTGATTATATTTACTTTTGACACATGACAGAAACTGACAATCCATCAGCTGATATGAGTGTTTATATTACATTGTTATAAATTTCGATGTTTTTAAAAAATATTCCTATAAT
The DNA here is from genome assembly GCA_037013635.1 of Plagiodera versicolora. Classification (NCBI taxonomy): domain Eukaryota; kingdom Metazoa; phylum Arthropoda; class Insecta; order Coleoptera; family Chrysomelidae; genus Plagiodera; species Plagiodera versicolora. The sequence goes on from CM072992.1 coordinate 1,092,013, forward strand.
TATAGAATTTTAAGTGATTATCTAAACAGATCAACGAAACTAACAACAGCAACCATGTGGTGAAGTTAAGTTAGTATTAAGTTACACTCGATAACAAATTTTATAAAAACAATATTGCTGATATGGACTGAAAGGATGAACATATCTCTTATAAACTCAAGGTTAACAATATCTTTTCCAGATTATTATGGTATGAAACTATCGGCACTGCCATATTCCTGCTACAAACCATGTTTTTCAGTCCTTAAGTCTGATGTCTGCCATTCCTAAATCATTCCAGACAACTTCCCCAACAAACGAAGGTGAAAAAATTCTCAAACAACTTTTAGAGTACGTTCAGAGATGCCAGAAACAATACGGCGGCAAAACTGAGCTAGCAACTGAATTTGACAGCTGTGTAGCAGGTTTGTGTGTGACATTAGAAGCTGTACTGTCTTATGGCCTAAGAACTAAGCCCTCGAGTGTTAATGACGCTAATATATCAGCCTTGAAGCAAGTGTCGGATATTGTAGTGAATACTTTGAGTATCTGCCATGAAAATCCCTGTGAGTGTAATTGTGAATCAATGTGGCATCAGTTGAATGAATGATTGATTGTAGCGTTTTGGCCTTTTGTCAACAAGCATTTGACAAGGCATGAACAAGAGAGGTACTCAGTTTTGAAGCATATTTGGACAGATATAGGTCGTGGAAGGGCATGGATAAGGTCTGCTCTGAACGAACGCTCTTTAGAAAGGTGAGATCATTACCACCCAACCTCATCTGTGTCACTTCACATGACTCATTTTCAGGTACCTTCACAAACTGTTGAGCAACTCAGACATTCTCAAAGAGCACTATGAAAATTTTTCCATACTCTGTAATGATGAGCAAAACAGTATGCTGCCAAATATGGCAGCAGGTGATTGGCTCAGTTTTGAAAGTTGTGTTTGTATTAACAGTGATTATTTTCAGGTTTGAATTCTATTCTGTTTGCTATCAACATTGACAGGCCAGAATTGAATAGTGGAGTTGCTCACAGACCTGAAACTTTCAAAAATAAAGTTGAGCCCATTATTGAAGCTCCTGTTCCAGGTAAAATTATTTTGTTACCACATACACACACACACCACAAAAAAACACCTGGATCGTATTTTATTTATTAGAATTCTCAATTTAATTGATGCATTCAAGCCCCATTTTGTCTGCTTTTTTGTAATGACATCTGTCAATGTCAAAGGTGTGTTGTAATATCAAATTTGACATATGAGAGAGAGAGAAAACAAAAGTTTTTTGCATTATTTAACTTGAATTTTTATTTATTTACAAACTTAATGCGAGACAAATTTTGGTAAAAGGATTTTTTTTAGTACTTGAGTAATTTGGCCAAGGAAAAATTTGGTTATATTATCGTGGGAAAATTGAGACTTATCGAGATATTTCACTTTGAAGTCCTAAATTTTGAATTAGCATGAAAGCTGTATAATTGTGTCAAAAAGTGACATGGAAATAAAGTTGCAATTTGAAGTGGAATATCTTGAAAACCATCAATTTTTCCGTGACAATATTGCCAAATTCGCGTTTCTTGGACCCAAATACATGATTAGAAAAAAATCATCAAACGTGTCGATTCCTTAGGCTTGAAAGAAAAACCAAAAGAAAAGCGCAAGCACAAAGTAGCCCGTCAACTCATCTCATTCGATGATGACGACAGCACCCTCTCAACGAGCATCCCGTCCAGTTCGAGCAGCACAGCTTCAGACAGCGTATCTCTAAGCGAAAACACCTCGGCGAAAAATAAATCCCAAACCGGCCTCAACCAGATCGACGAGGAAAAATCGCCGAGAAAAATGGAGGGCGCAGAAAAAGCTTCGAAACCCGCACGTCAATTGTCGGTGGAGAACAGCGGTACTAGGGAGAAGTACTCCACCGCGGTTCCTGACAGTTTGACGCCGGTTCAGGCCGAGATAGGAGAGCTCACGCCCATTTCCGTCGAAGTGAACGAGAATTACGAGGAGCTTGATACGTCGGGGGATATTTTGGAGGTGCCGACGGATATCAGCGCTGTTCTCACTGCGGTCGAAAGCAGAAACAAGGAGGAGCTCGATAAGTAAGTTATTTTGGGTGTTTTTGTGGAAATTTTCAGGATTTTTTGGCGCAGTCGTTTCGCTAAAATAAATTCTCAAAATCAAGCTCAACTCTTTGATGTAGTTTCGATTTTTTCATAGCTTTGTCTCTTTTCTTATTGATTGATGAGGAATGTGAAATATTCCAATATATTTCTGTGTTTGTGAATAAACGAAATTATCAGTCACTGCTGATGAATCGAAGAAAGCGAAGAAGAATATCATGGCAACGCCGCTCACTCGACTTCTGACATGGAACACAATAATATTGGCGACGATGACATGGAACACGACTTTTCATGTCTAACATTTTACAACGTTGCCAAGTCGAGAGTTATTTATAACATTTTGCCCGAAAAACAAGAATACTTTGAATATTCACGTTTATATTATCCAAGAATAATTGAATTAAGAACAATTCTGCATTTCCATTCACATTGACGTTAACAAAGTAAGCAACAATTGTAAAACATCTTATTTAGCCCCTATACTGAGTGATTTTCAGTTTGTGGTTCAACCAGCAAATCCGAAATAAGCCCACACTTAGTACTTGTGACGTCATGAGAGGCGTCAAAGTTTCATCAAATTTTACAGAAAAAACCCTGTATTTATAATTTTTTTCACTATATCTCGCCCATTACAACGAACTTTGTCTCTTTCAATAGAAAAGAGGAAAAAATCAGCTTATTAGCAAAAGAAAACGAAGCTTTGAAAGAGCAAGTGAAGAAGTACCTGGGCGCCATCCAGATGCTAGAAAGCGACGACGAAGCCATCAACGAAATCCTACAAGACCTAAACCTCTCAACCATTCCCAATTACAAAGTCGAAGCGAAAATGTACGAAAAGAAATTGGTTCAGGTGACTAATCGGCCCCCACGAAATTTTTCATTTGCGCAGCAACATTTTTCGTAGGTCGCCGAGATGCACGCCGAACTCATGGACTTCAACGTGATGCTGCAGCAGACTCTCTTGACCAAAGAGGCCGTCCTCGAGCGGCTCAAAGGCGAGTTGGAGGCGCTCAGGGGCCCGATGACGTCGGACGATTTGAACTCGGTGGGGAACTCGGGCAGTGTTAACGTTTGGATACCCTCCGCGTTTTTGACAGGTGATGTTTTTGTGGTGAATGAGGAAAGTAGACAGTGTGGGGGAGGTTTTTTGACAGTTTGTAGAGGTGGCGTTTGATGAATTAACAAGTGTTTGGGTGTACGAAGTTGCTTTCGACGTTTTTTTTTTTCAGAGGTCCAAGCAGTATCGTTCCCATTTCGATTTTTATCCAGTAATTCTTAATTTTCGCAAGCTTTTTATCTTCCAGCACTATCCCGGTGGTTTTTAACGCAAAAATGAATTGACACTTGACACAAATGACGAGAATTCGACGTAACGCCATCTACAGTGACAAATAAAAAAATACTTGCTTGTATTTTTTTCGAAAGAATAAAAATAATCATCAACTTAGGCTCGTCCTAAAACCACTTTAGCCCTTTCTAAAAAAATTGCCTTTTTATTAATTAGAAGAAATGCTTCAAGAACATATTTGTTGAAGCTCCTTTCGAAAAAAAAGTTGTTTTCAAGACGAGCCTATCTTGATGAAAATTTCCATTTTTCCCAAAAAAAAGCAATCAATTTGTAGCAAACTTTATAGAAAATATAAAAATTCTTCAGGCAGCGGTTCTAGCTCTCATCACGTCTATCAAATTTTCCTGAGAGCTGGACAGGACGAGTGGAACATTTACAGGAGGTACGCTCAGTTTCATGCCCTACACAGTGACCTAAAAAAACTGGACCCTGCAGTAGGGAGTTTCGATTTCCCCCCTAAAAAAAGTATAGGCAAAAAGGTACACCATCCTATCTCAAGCTGTGAAATTGGTGGATGAACGAGTCTCCGTTTTTCTTACAGGATTCCGGGCTGGTTGAGGACAGAAGAAAAAGATTGCAAATATATTTACGACGAGTCATCAATCACTGGCCTGAATTGGCACACTGCAATAGTAGATTTCTTTTGGAGCAACATTTATCGTTCTTCAAGTGAGAATCTGGTGATTTGCACCAAGCTACCCTTTTATCTAATTTTTTTTTCAGGGATCAGCGCGAGGATCTCCACAAGAGGAGTTCTTTTCCTGCCACTAGGCAAGTCGGTTCCAACTCCAGTAACTATTCAGGGCTGTAATTTTTAATATAAGAGATATTTATTTAGAGAACTTTTTATATAATTGATAAGTTTAATGATTATTTCATAGTTTATTGTCTTTGTATGAGATTACACGATATTAACCATGTTTAACTAGTGTGGGCACTGATTTTTATTGAAAATCCCAACAGAAAAATTTATTGTTTGATTTTTTGTGAAATTAAAATCATGCAAGAATTCATTGATGTTTCATTTCCCAAAAATACATCGTGGCAGTTCAAAATAATACACAATGTATCTTCAACTTCGTTGACGATTGTATAATCATGCATTTCCGGCCTCGAAATTTGTCATCAAGGGGAAATGGGTCAGATAAACGCCATTTTAGTAAAAATCCTGTTTATTTTATTGTACAATGAATCACATTCGACCAAATTGAAATTCCCCACCACTTATCAACAACAGAGCAGTGACCAAAACACTTGAAGAACGCATTTTTAATAACTAGCACTAAAAAAGTGAATTTACAGCTCTGTATATCGGAACAATTTGAACACATTTTCACTTCCGGTTTATCGATTCCACGTGCTTGAATGAATCCCACAGTGAGTAAGCCAATTTATAATCTGGATCTTCTTCTTTGAAGCACTTTAGAGCGTGGTAAGACAATCGAGTGATTTTATCCAAAGGCGTTGATTGGCACCATTTATCTTTCTACAAAAAAAAAGAATCTTGTAATAACTTATTGAAGATAGACAGTTTGACAGTTGTCAATCGTACCAATGGTTGACGGAATAATAAAGTGTGTTTACATGCTATGGGGTTTAAATATTGGGAAAATACTGCATTTTCAATGTTTTCTCGAATTGAATACATGATAAACCCTTTCTTGAGTCACTTTGTCGAAGAAATTTCCCAAAATCATGTAATGATTAATGTCATGTGTCGAAATTTCAACGAGATCTCTTTTTTAACTGTGATACTTTCCTCTATTTGATATTTAATTTTTGATCAATTGTTACAAATAGCTATGAATTAATTGGTTTTTTAGTTTTTCCCCCTTTTTTAGCTATTGTTTTTGTATCTTTCATGTTTTTCTTTGGGATTATGATGGATTATTGTATCACTTCAATTGTCAGTTCATGCAGGTTTGATTTCTTTTTTTTCCTATATTGCATCATGTATTTACCCTAGAATTGGGTTTTCCTGTTGGGTAAAGTAATGAATAAATAAATGATGAAGTTGCTTTGAGTAAAATGAGTGGTGTCAACGTCTCAAGATCATTAATTTTCGCGAAAAAACCCGGCATAGTGGTGAAAAATCAAAAGTTTGAATAGAAGAAGAAGATGAATCAACTGAATCGATCGATGGAGACCACGTACTCACCAAACTCCTCAAATAACCCGTCACCATCGTAGTCATGACCCCGTTATTCCTCGCATAATTATTCGACACCGCCAAGAACTTCTTCATCCTCCTACCGGCAACCTTCATCAAATCCCTGCCCATCCCCTTCCTATCCCTCACATCCCATATAATATCCTCGGCCACCCCATCGAACCCAAAGTAGAACAACCAAACCACCTGGTACTTCCTCAGCACGTCCTGGTCCAAATCCCAGTACTCCGCCAGCGTGTAGCACTTGGTGATCCACGAGGCAAACTCTGCAGTGCAAAACCTCCCGTACTCGTCCACAGTGATACTCTCGATGCCGCAGGCGATGATCTTGCAAAGGAACTTCGTCCGGGCAGCCGTCAGCTTGGCATCGCAATGATTACACGTTATCTTCGGCTGCCTCTGTATATCCGTGAAGAAGAGGTTCACCACGACCGCCTCGAAGAGGGTGTCGATAGGCTTGGGGAACTTGAATTTCAGCGTGGTGATGACCATCAGGACCATGCTGAGCTGGTGGTGGAACGCCACCAAGTCGTAGCTGGCGCCTTTTTGTTGGGCGGCCAGCTCCACGAAGGCCTGCCCTTCGTTCTCCCAGATGTCCTCGAAGAATAGGGTGGGTTTCGGGGCGGCTGCGCTCATGCGCACTGCGGACATGAAGGTGTCGAGGAAGTCGGTGGATATTTTGATGAAGTGGGTGATTTGAGTGTCGCTGAGGCTGGTGCTCTGTTGGCAGAGTTGGACGTTGGGGAGCGTGCCCGCTTCGTTGATGAGCTTCGTTACGTTGTTGATGACTATTTTTAAATGGGCGTTCCAGAGGAGTTGGTGCAAACCTATAGAAACAACGCCAAAGGAAGTATTAGGAGAAATGGCCCCATTTGAACGCAGGAAAATCGGTGGTTTAGAGGGGAGGCACCGCCTAATTGAACATTTGTTTTGGCCCAACCTCTTTTTTTGATCAAATTTTAATGTTCACGAAAGATTTTTTTCGTTTCATTTCAATATTTTAAAGGGCTATACACTTTTCAATATTTTTGTGGAAAAAAATCTATAAATATAGCTGAAATAACCTTTCTCCCCTTCATAACCAAAACCGAGCCCTCATTGCCCATTTTAAACACTCGATCGATGTAAAAACATCCACGAACTTATGAGATTTCAGTAAAATCCATTCTGCAACTAACCTTGTTTGATTTTTTGATCCTCCACCAGCTCCAAACACCTGACTGCAGCCTCCAACTTCCCCACACTCTGCACATCCTTCCTCCAAGCCAAAGCATACTCCCACACCATGCTGGCCAGCAAAGCATTTGCTTCCAAGCTGTAAGGAAACTGCACCCTCAGCAACTTCAACTGTTCCACGAGCTTCACATTCGTGGGGATTGTAGGGTAGTATTCCTCGAGGTACTGAGCGTTGAGGTCGTCCTCCGCGGGAGGTACTTTGGGCACCACGCTCTCGGGGTTCGTTCCCTTAGAAGTCAGCCACTTGGCCACCAACTCCGTCACACACCCTTTGCCCTTCTCCAAGACGTACTTCAAGCTGATGTTGAATTCTTCTTGCTCGAGAGGCGGGACAGGGCAGTCATCCACGACGGGGTCTTTGGAGAGGATGATGTTCAGGAGCGATACGTCCTCTAGCTTGCCGATCAGTATGGACCATTGCACGCTCTCCTGCGAGAGGACCTCCATGCTTTCGTCTTCCAGAAGCGCCGAGGGATCCTCCATGTTCAAGTCTAGTTTATGCGCGATTTTCTTGCAGAGAATGGCGGCGATGAGGGCAGGGAACGGGCGGACCGAGTCGCCCAAAACCCCTCTTATTTCTTCCCAGAACGCGGACACCTCGCTGTACTCTGTTGTCAGGGTGTATTTTTCAGCGGTTTTGGTCAGGGCGAGAATTAAGCGGTACAAGTTGGTTATTTCTTTCTCCAGGTTGGTGCTGATGTGCAGCGATCGGCTGACCCAGAAGCTGACTAGTAAATCGAACAGGTTTTTGGTGGGTATCTTGGAGCTGATGAGCTGGCTCTGCAACTCCTCCTCGAACTCGGGGGTAGAACCCAGAACGAAGCGCTGAAAAAGCACTTCGGAGGTTTTGAAAACCACCTCATCCCCAACGCTGGTTTTCAGACAAATCTTCTCGGCTTGGGAGAGCTCGAAAGCTGTCAAAAACTCAGCAGCTGAGAAAGTGGCGGCTTCAGAAAACGACACGTGGATGCCCGGGAGCTTCTCGTAGTCATTCAAAACGCTCAGATCCACGAGTCTCTGTAAGTTCTCCATTTCCTTGCCCTCCAGCTTCACCGTGCTCGAAGCTCCCTCAGCGCTAGCCTCTTCCGCTTTAGAAACGAAGACGTACAGCTCCAACAAAACAGCTGCGTTCTCGCACAAAACCCTCAGCTTCTCAGCTTCTTTCCCGCTCAAATCACCCGCGAAGTACTTGACAGCTTCTAGCGGGATGCTAGCAGGCAGGTGTTTGTGCGTCAGCAACATGTCAACTGTCTGCGACTTGATTTCGATTGTTTGTAGCTCGGAGCAAGTGTCGAGAGTGCCGCTCAGCAAACAAGCCTCCTCGCGGTCCTCGGCCTTGAGGAGCTGTCGCAGCTTTTTGTACAAGTGTATGTCGCGGGATCGTTTGGAGTTTTCTTCGGACAAGGCAAAGTGGAAGGGTACGTCGAATTCCTTGATTTTCCCGTCGTTGTCGATGAACACTGTGGTGTAGCAGCACCTGTACTTGCTCTTGGTGGAATTGGCGAAGCCCATGAGCCCGTAGCCGATGTGAACGAGCCTGCTGTGCTTGGACGCCGAGAACGTAGCTATTCTAGCGCCCTTTTGCGCGGTGAAGATATCCAGCGTGCCCTTTTTGGGGGTGTAAATGACCAAGAACAAAGCCACTTTGTTGCCGTATCGATGCTTGGTTATTTTTTCTTCTGGGACTAGAATGAAGGAGCATTGAGCGTCTCGGTAGCCTTTGAATATTCGTATCACTATTCCTCTGTGGGCATCGGCCAGTAAGACTCTGCCCAAGGAGTCGCTCACAGCTGCCCATTTTCGATCGGGGGAAAGAATTATATCTGTGGCTGTTCGGTGCAAATCGCACAGGCCGAATCGGAGATCGGTAGCTAGGACTGGTTGTGTTGCGCTAGTTGGTTTTTCTGGTTCAGCCGTCAACCAACCACTGAAAAGTTGAAGCATTAGGAGGTATTCGGGTCAAGAGATTTGAGAAAATCGATTTTTTGCCTTTTTTAAAGTTCAGATCATGTTAATTTGTAGAATTTCAGTTATATAAGAGGGTGTGAATATATTTTTTTCAAGCTGACTAGTATTTTGTTGATTTTATTTTGCAAAAATATATATTTTTTTTCAATTTTAAAAGGTCAAAAAAGTGGGTAAGAATGGCTAGTATTTTCTGTTTATTTTTCCTTCAATTTTTTTTCTATTCTTCAAATACAAATCTTGGGCACCTAGACCAAAATACCTCCTCAAAAATTCAAATTTCAGACACCCAAAACTGCAAAATCCCCACATTTCCACCAAAAAATCCCACTTACGGCAGTATAGCTGTCTTCAATTTGCTAGCCATAGCTTTAGCAACCTCTTTAGCAACATCACTCAAGGCAGCAGACGACCCCCTTTCAATATCATAGTGATACCCAAGAAAAGGCTTAGAACCAGCTGCCACCACTAAATTACTAACACAAGAGGTTGTAGTGTACTGACTCTCATAACCTTCAGAAGCTGAAGCAGTCACCAAATAATCAAAGGGGTTGTTCATAGTCATGCCGACGACTGCAGAGCTGTTGATAATTGACTGTTCCTCCAGCCCCAACTTCTTGAATGTGATAGGGTTTTGGGAATTGTCTATATAATCCCCTGATTCAAGTTGTGCTTTGCGAGCTCTCAGAATATTGCACAGGTGGTTACCTTTCAGGATGCAAATGCTACTTTGGTACTGAACATACACTTCTTCAGGCTTCAAATATGGTGCTATGTCAGGCTTGGAGGTGTGCTGGGACTGGCACTTTATATGGGTGATGTTCTCTGCATGTAGTTGCTCTTCTAATAATAACTCACAGTTCTCAGTGTAACACCTGATGTGGCCAGAGTCAAATCCCACTAGAATTGAAGTCCATTCTGGGCCTGTTTTAGTGTGGCCATCTTTCCCAACAATGGGCAAGAGAACTACAGCTTTTACTTTATCATAATCATGGATTTGTCCTGAGTAGAGGATCTCAAATTGCTTTGTTGAGGATTGGGTATTCCATTTGGAAGAGAGTACAACAATTTTCCTTTCATTTGCTAAAATTATGTAATCTCCTATGGGGGAAACTGAGATTTTACATTGTTGCAACCAGTTATCAGAACCTGCAAAGAAGGGATGAGAAATTTGAGAGACCAGAGAACAAAAACTGAACCTCTGTTGTCATCTGTAGGAAATAAACATCTTCTTATAGCGCCAATATCTTCGATACAAGCTGTTAAATGAACTTGACAAGACATCTTACATATCTGTTGATTATATTCTACACAAACTATTCTTCAACAACCCCGAAAAATCATTAAACCACACACAAATACAACAAATCACATTCGAGTATACAAAAACCATATTTTGCTACACAGCTGATGATGACACAAAACCCAACAAATTATACTAAACCATTGACGTTAACTCTACGTGACACCACGTAGTCTCGGTTCTGTGCTGTATTGTCATATCCAAGATATCTGTCTTTATCTAACTTCGTGAACTGATAGAACATTCGATATTCCATCTCACGTTTTTGACATTTCCAACACACAAATTTGAGAACCATCAAGAATTCTTCATTTTCTACTTGGCATTAGGTACGTTATGAACGTGTGAGTGCTTTTCAGATTCGCGTTATATTTTTTATTGTTACAGCAATACCAAGTTAAACTGGAGATTCATCGAAGATCCAGGCTTCACTAGGACGGATTTTCTGTTTTTACAGTACAGTAAGTGAAAATTCTATTATTTGTATAGTTCGTATCTCTGATCAACATGCTGGGAACAGTGACACGTCGACTCAATGGCTAATAGCATTTTTGAGGCGAATAGTGTGCTGTTGCTTCGAAAATATTTTCCTCGCCTCTATTATCGATAATCCCCAGGATAAAACTGATTAGTGAATTAAGATTCTGAAACTTATATTGTTTTTTTTTTCAACCATCCGTATGTTCCATATGTTCTTTGAACCATAACACATGTTCACGTATTGACTACTGGTATTTATATCCCGTTAATAAATTAATTTAATAAACTGTTAATTAGTAAGTGAAGTGAACGGGTTTTTGTGATTTAGTATAATGATGACTCCTCTCTTAATCTTTTCTATTCATAGAAATAATCACAAAGATGCCCGGCGTGGTTCAAAGTCTATGAATTTGAGAATCGAATTGATAACTAATTTAGTTCAATACTCTTTCAGTGTCTATCCCATGTTGAGTTTTCATCAGAATTAAAATAACATTCCTCTTTTGTCACTCATTTAAACTAGTAACCAAATATAAATATTTTGAATAATGAATTTTATGTAAGGTCATTGTAAAAATTGTTTCATCATTGTTTGCGAAAAATTACTATGATAGCTCTCTTTATTATTATAAGATGAAATCAGCAGAAAATCAAATTGATATCAAGGGGAAGTTTGTGTGAAAGTGAAATGTGATTATAACAATATTATGTAATTTGATTAACCTTTGAAAATAGTGAATTATCAATTCTAATGATTTCATGCAAATATATCATTGTTCTATCATCACTGAAGACAATGAAATCATGATTATTTCAATATCAAGGCCTTTGTTTTTTTACCATTCTTTGGAAATGTTTGTGTTCTCCCTTTTAGCATTATAGATCTAAACAAATATCATGCTCTATGGGTATTGTGTATAAGAAATAATGCAAAATAAAATACAAGCTAGAGTGAAAAATTCATCTGTGTAATAGATAATTTTTCTCATAAACTTGTTACAACTCTCTATGAAACTAGTAGACTAATTTTTATGCAAAAATCCTGAATCAAACAACCCTGAGGGGCAGTTACAGCCCCTAAAGCCACCCCCCATACCTCCTATGATTCAGGAGATGAAATCTCAAAATTAGAAACTGAATTTTCACCTCCAGTGTTGCTGTAACGACTTGGCACGAATCAGGACAATCTCAAAATGCAGCAACCAGTGATTGAAGAAGGCGCAGCCTATGAACCCTCTGTAAAAAGCTATGACGACTTGTTCCCGGCCCTTCCCGAATCAGTCTTGCCCATGCAAAGCAACAACACCATGGGTCAATGGTCCAACAGCAAAATGAGAGTGGGGTCTTCAACCATCACTCAAGTTTTTAGGTTAGTTGATTTGTATATTCGTTGGAATATTTGATATTATCGTTTATGCATACCATAATCAAAGGTTTATCAATAGAAGGAGAATGTTTATCATATCTGAGAATGCGTCATTGAATATTCAGTTGACATAATTGTCTATTTGAATACCAGAGAGGATTAGTAGATAACGGGAATACTTGCATAATTATAATGCAATTATAATCAACAAATAGAAAGCTACAAGATTTCCATTATGGCATAGTTTTGATGCATAAATTTCTCTATAATTTTTCTTTGTATGTAGAAATAAACAACTTTGAGATCACTCATTTTCGTTGTTTCCTTCAGTTGTACAAAAAATATACCGTTTAGGAAATAAATCATCTTTCATTTAGGATTTCAATGAGTGCAAGAAGGATAGCCTGCATAAAAGTGAGATAGCATTACTTGAATAGTTCGAAGGCGTATTGGACGACATTACGAAAAATGATGAGAATAATTTACGACGATTTTACATCAACAAATCAAACTGTATCATTTCTTCAAATAATTCGAAATAGTTCCCATCTCAGCACGTTGCAAAAATCGACACTTTTTGTGTCCGGCATAGGAATGACTGACTAGTCAGTCGGGTGGGGACAGTGGAAGGGAAGCAATTTCCAAGAAAATCATCTGTCATTCAATGCCAGTCACTGTTAAAATTGACGGAAAAAAATAAAACAGTTGGTTTTGACGGATGGAACTGTGTATTGCAGAGTTCCTTTCGAAGAACGTAGACTGGATGGGCAAAAATTCGGCGAAGGCGAGTCGAATCATATTTGCGGTAACATAATGCGAGAAACCGGAGCCCACATCGAGATATCGCAGGCTCGTGATCAGTCTCTCACCTTCCTGGTGACCGGAAAACAAAATGAAGTGCTGGAAGCGAGGCGGAAGATTTTGACTCACTTTCAAACTCAGGTATGGGTTCAGCGTTTTTTGTTTTTATTTTTTTTTGTTGTGGTTGCACTATTGATCTAAACGAGTACAGGGATTTATCGGTACTTTGTATAAGGAATGGTGCTAAATAATGTGCAAGCTAGAGTGAAAAATTGTCCGTTAGATGGGGTATTTTTCTCATAAACTTGTTACAGTGATTTTGTTATCATTATGCAATCTATATTCTGATGAAAATTTGGCAATTCTTGTGATTTTTAGTACTCGATAGATTTTTGAAGGTTTTTTGAGTATTAATAAGGTATAGTTTCAGCTATATTTTGAGTTTTTTGCTACAAAATATTGAGAAATAACTGAGTTGAAACAACCAATCAGAAAGATCGTAGGTCATTGTGTAGTAAATGTATTCAAAAATAGTCAGTTTCACTATGAAATTGATAAGTCAATTTGTTTTTGAGTTATGATGGCGTCCATTTTGAAAAATGTTGTTACTGGAAAAACGCGTTTACATTTCCGATCATCGATTTTACACCCGCGAGAGGTCGCTCTTTAGAAGGCTGCCATTCAAAGAATATTCGAGATACGACGTTGCCGTTCTCCCAGGATATTTTCGAAAGCATAATCTACAGAAAAATCATCTGCTAACGCCACCGAAATGGGGAATTCTCCTTCAGACGATAATGAAGTATTTTTCATGATATATCTTTAAAACGTCGCATTTTAAATTTATCATTTCAACCTTTTTCCTAAAAATAATATTTCAACTACTTAAAAAACAAAAATAAATATGGGAATTAAAAGTTTAAAGTGCTTTGTTTCTAATTCACCATTTGGCAACATCGACTGCGGATTACAGTGATAAAAAAGGACAACAAATTCGTTACGATGATTGGGTAAACAAAGATGGCTAGATTTTAATCAGATTAGAAACCCATTCTGCTTATTTCTATTCCATGACGTTCCATGCATCGCAAAGGAGGCGACAACGACCAAGTTAGAGAGAGAACTCAGTTTTCAAGGTTATGTTTAAGTTTGGCGTGGTTTGGCTTCTATGTAAGGTTGTTGTTCGGTTTGGACTATTATATTGATGTATAATATTGTATCAAATAACTTAAAAATAATTCAATCAAGTATTCTTTAGCAGCCACAAAGTATAAACAAAAAGTTGGGTTATGACAACCGACAAATTTTGACACTAGATTGTGAATGTGCAGACAACAAAGAACAAATATATGTTGTTCTTTTTCTAGCTTACTAGGCGCTGTTGCCAATTTGTGAACTAGAAACAAAGCGATTTAAAATTTAAAACCCCATATTTGAAAAATTATTTTAGATAGTTTCTGCAGAGAGTTTGGAATTTTCATGAATGAAACTCATAGTCATTAACTTTAAACTTGCATTTCCCGTAATAACCCAAATTGAGGAGACTTCCTCATTGTAGGCGAGCAAGCAAATTTCCATACCGAAAGAGCACCACCGCTGGATCCTGGGCAAGAAGGGCGACCGCCTACGCGACCTCGAAAAAACCACAGCGACCAAAATCTCGGTGCCCGCGATGAACGACAACTCCGACGTCATCACCATCAGCGGCACCAAAGAGGGCATCGAGAAAGCCGAGCACGAGATCCGCGTCACCTCGGACCAGCAATCGAAGAAAGCGTCTGAGCGTCTCGACATCCCGAAGCACTTCCACCCGTTCATCACGGGGCCGTTCAACAGCACGTTGAACGCTTTGGCGGCGGAGACGGGCGCGAAGATCAACGTGCCGCCCCCGTCGGTGTTGAAGGACGAGATTTTCGTGGCCGGCGAGAAGGAGGGCGTGATGGCGGCCAAGGCGAGGATCGAGGAGATTTATAGGCAGATGGAGAAGAAGTCGACTACGGTGTCGGTGGAGGTGCCGAAGAGTCAGCACAAGTACGTGATCGGGCCGAAGGGGTCGACCATTCAGGAGATCCTGCAGGAGACGGGGGTCAGTGTGGAGATGCCTCAGACTGATTCGCCTACGGGTGAGAGCTTTTTTATTATTAATTTTTATGATTTTCGACAGCAATTGGCGGATTTGGGGGATATTATTATTAGCCTTTCTTCAATCGTGATTATTTCTTTTAGTCGTTTGATGTTTTTTCCCATTTTATTTCAATCGAATATTCACTCACCATTTTTTTTTCTGGTCTAGACGCCTAAATTTTGGACATTTCATATCAAAAAACACGAATATCATTTACACGATCCATTATTTATCACGATTTTTATTGATATTTGTGTAAACAAAAAATTACGAAAAAAAAACAGAAAAATGTCGAAAATACAGGTATTTTTTGGCAACAACTGGTCAATATGTGTGAAAATTATTTATTTAATTATTTATTTATTACGGGCAAGCCCATTTCAAAAATAGATTACAATGTTAAGTTAAAATTACTGAAGTTAAAACAAAATGAAATAAGACAATCAACAAAAGGATAATATAAGCATCAATGAAACATATAAACATATATCATACAATTCAATAAGCTAAAGCACAGTATTCCGTAATTGAGTTTTAAAATGATGCAATGAGGTGTTGAACAACTCGAGATCATTGTGGCTGTTGGCTAATCAATTTTTTCATCCATCATTCAACATAAATGGCATTTACAGTATAATTTTTTCCATAATTTTCATCGATTTTTTAAGAATTCCAAAAAATAATGAAAAAAAAAAATCGACCAATTGTCAATTCACAGTATTTTTTTGTACCAACTGCTATCTGTTCTTCAATCATATATTTTTTTCAATGGTTCGATGCTATTTCCTATTTTATTCCAATCGAATATTCTCTCACCATTTTTTTTTTTTAGATTTTTTAGTTTTTTTTTCTGGTATAGTCGCCTAAATTTTGGACATTTTTCAAAGTTATATAAAAAAACTCGAATAACATTTACACGATCCATTATTTATTATGTTTTTAATTGATATTTGTGCAAAAAAAATTAACGAGAAAAAAAAAACTGAAAAATGTCGAAAATACAGGTATTTTTTGGCAACAACTGGTCAATCTGTGTAATAATATTATCCTTTTATCAGTTTTGATGCTTTTTTCAGGTTTTCATACATTATTCAACATGAATTTTTATTGATTTTTGAGGAATTCCCAAAAAAATAGTAAAAAAATCAAAAAGTTGTCAAATTACAGTCTTTTTTATACCAACAGGTAGATATTATCATCTTCTCTTCAATCATGATGCTTCTTTTCCATGTTTTTCAACATAATTCAATATTTTTCCCTGTTTAACTTGATTTGAATATTCTCTCACCTTTTTTTTGGATTCATTCAAGATGTTATCCTCGTATGAATGCCTAAATTCTAGTCATTTTTCAAACCAAGACAAACAAAAATAAGAAACTATCCATTTTCCCATGATTTTTCAACAATATGTGGGGAACATAAAAAAATAAAAACTGTAAAAAACCATCCCTACCCTTCAGGAACCATCACGCTGCGCGGCCCCCACGACAAGCTGGGGTTGGCCCTCAGCAAGGTATACGAGAAGGCCAATTCGGTGAGGTCGAGCGACGTCGACGCGCCCTCGTGGTTGCACAAGTACATTATCGGCCGCAAGGGGGCCAACATCAAGGAGATTACGCAGTTCTTGCCGAAGGTGCACGTCGAGTTCACCGACAAGGAGGACAAGATCAAGATCGAGGGACCGCCCGAGGAGGTGGAGAAGGCTCAGGAGCAGATCGAGAATATGGCGAAGGATTTGATTGGCAGAATGACGTTTATCGAGATTCACGTCGATCCCAAGTTGTTCAAGCATATTATTGGGAAGAGTGGGGCTAATAGTGAGTGTAGTAATTTATTTGGCGTTGTTTTTGTTGGTTGCGGACATTTTCTTCGCGGTTTTGGGCGTCTCTCTCGGCTGTTTTGAAATTATTAGCTGGATTTTCGATTTTAGCATTTTTTCTTGACTAAATTTTTCAACAATTTCACAAAGAAATTTAATAGGAATCCAAAAAGCACCTTCATTTTCGATAGATTTCCCGAAAAATGCGATTTACTTGATTTTAAACGTTATTTTTGACGTCTTTCCCGGCCATGGAAAATTTATTAGGCGGATTTTTTTCGTAAATTCATTATTGGTGACTCAAAATGACACGAGGAATCCAAAAATGACCACATTTTCATTTGATTTTCAACCTATTTTTCGAAGTGCATTTTTCCTGATTTTATAGGCGATTTTGGAGGTCTCTCCCGACAATATTAAAGTTATTAGCTGAAATTTCTTTGTAAATTTACTCAGGGTGAATCAAAATGATCAAAAAAAACCTACTGTTGACGTTAATTTTATTCAAATTTCAATAGTTTTTTCGTAGAGTTCGATTGAAGTGATTTTTCGAGACCTTTCAAGTCTCTCCCGGCCATACAAAATTTATTAGCTGGAATTTTTCAGTAATTTCACCCATGGTGACTCAAAATGACACGAGGATTCCAAAAATTACCTCATTTTCATTTGATTTCTATCCGATTTTCCGATAGTGCAATTTCCTTAATTTTATAGATAATGTTGGACGTCTCTCCCGGCCATATAAAAGTTATTGGCTGAAATTTCTCTGCGAATTCACTCAAATAGACTCAAAATGAGTCAGTTTTTTTCAGTGCAAGTGCAATTTTCTAGTCATTAGCGAAAATATTTTGAAAAATTCAAGTCACACCCAATACAAGATCGAATTTTCCCCTCCTCAGTAAACAAAATCAAAGACGACTACAACGTCCTCATCAACATCGACGAGAGCGGCCTGGTGCGCATCGAAGGCAACAAGGACGACGTCGCCAGCACCAAAAACGAACTCGAACAACGCGTCTTCAAGCTGGAAAACGAAAAGGAAAAAGACGTCATCATCGAGCAGCGCCACTACCGGAACATAATCGGCACCAAGGGCGACAAAATCAAAGAAATCCGCGACAAATTCAACCAAGTGCAAATCTACTTCCCCGGCCCGAGCGACCGCAACGACATCGTCAAAGTGCGCGGCCCCAAGGAGGACGTGGACAAGTGCGCCAGGCACTTGGAGAAGCTCGTGCGCGAGCTGAACGAGTCCTCGTACCAGGTGGACGTGCCCATCTTCAAGCAGTTCCACAAGTTCATCATCGGGAAGGGCGGCGCCAACATCCGGAAGATCCGCGAGGAGACCAACACGAAGATCGACTTGCCGGCCGAGGGGGACAAGAACGACGTCATCACCATCACGGGGAAGAAGGAGAACGTGGAGGAGGCGCGCGAGAAGATCCGGAAGATTCAGGACGAGCTGGAGACGATCGTCACGGAGGAGATCACGATACCGCCCAAGTTTTACAATACGTTGATCGGGGCGAAGGGGAAGCTCATTCATTCGATTATGGAGGATTGTGGCGGGGTGGCTATCAAGTTTCCGAGCGCCGAGAGCAAGAGCGATAAGGTGACCGTTAGGGGGCCTAAGGAGGACGTCGATCGAGCCAAGAACCAGCTGCTGGAGTTGGCTAACGAGAGGCAGCTCGCTAGTTTTACAGCCGAGGTGAGGTTTCTTGCTTTCGAATCGGGTTTTGGGGTTTTTTGTACGTTTTTTGCAGCCTCAACATAAATTGTCCCTACCGACTGCGCCAAATTTTCAGGAATTACCAAAAACCTCGTTTTTTTGCAGCTTCAACAAAATAAATACATACCGACTGCGCCAAATTTTTCAAAATATCCAAAAACCTTATTTTTGATGTCTTGAAGTTGTATTTTGTGGGTGAAAAATACAAAGACGTGTTGTCATACATTTTTTCCATTTTTTTTTCACTTAATTATTTCAGGTTTATGCAATTTTTCAAGTGATCAAGGGAATATAGGCTGAATAAACTGCAAATTCAGATAGTTATAAAATTTTTGCAGTTCATTGGCTTTTTTACAATTTTCATAGATCTAAGTACACTTGAAATAAGTATTGAACGAATCAAAATTATGCAAAACAATTCGTCGAAACATCAATATCTCGCTATTTTTTACGATTTATTTGCAATTGTCTCGTAATTGTGGAGTCCAGCGTACAGAAAACCTTTCCTATGTGCCGTTGCAACATTTCAAACAACACCAAATCCTCGAAAATAGCCATGAACCCTTTTTTTCTGTGGCTTGAAAACCCAGTACCTAGCGACTGCGCCAAATTTTCAAAAAGTTGCTCCCGACTAACATTCTGAGTTGATTTCACTTTGTTTTTCTTGTTTTTCATAGGTTAGAGCCAAAGCTCAGCATCACAAGTTCCTCATCGGTAAAAACGGCGCTAACATTAAGAAAATCCGGGACTCTACAGGTGCCAGGATAGTTTTTCCTTCGAACAACGATGATGACCGGGAAGTTATTACGATTATTGGTAAGAAGGAAGCCGTGGAAGAGGCTAAGGAAGCTCTACAAACAATGATCAAAGAAATTGTAAGTTGAAAATAATTAATTAATTAGATTTAGATTTCATTTTTTACTTTATATTCAATGTCCCGCTGGAAAACGTATCATTTTGCAGCTTCAAAACGATTAGTACATACCGACTGCGCAAAATTTTTGAAAAATGTCTAAAAATAATTTTTTCCTTCAGATTTTGAACTAGTATTGAATGAGAAATACAAAAATCGTATTCAATCGTGTTTTTTTCAATATTTCTAAGAGATATATTTGCTATTTTATCGGTTCTATGCTATTTTTGAAGTGTTATAGGGCAATTACATTGCAGATTTTGATCAAATTACATTCACTTACAGGGTTATTCACCTAACTGGTTCATTAGAGGTTTAGAGAGAACTGGAAGAGATATCAACTTGAAATTTTGGTGGCAGCTACTACTCAATGTGTTCCCTTTTTTTTCCTAAAATATTTTCGATACGCTGTTACTTCCGGTTAAATCGGAAGTAATATCAAATTTGTTATTCAAATGGATCACTCTGTTTATTTTTACATTTTCGAATTCTACGAAGAAATCTGGACCTGTCGCATTTTGAATTTTCTTCCTATCGTGATTTGTTTTCAAGATATTCCATTTTTTCGAAAAATTTTGACAGATTGTCCATATCAACTTCAATTTTCAAGATTTAAGGTTCAATTTCCGTATACACATCAATGAAAGAGCGTTCTATCAGGTATCCTTGGAAGTATTCTAAAATATTCAACAGGGTGTTTGATATTTCAGTTTACTGTTTGTAAATTTCAAATCGCAATAACTTTCTCATTTCAAATAGAATGACTATAAAATACTCTTTCATTTATGTGTATACGGAGATTGAACCTTAAATCTTGAAAATTAAAGATGATATGGACACTTTAGTTAGTCAGTCCATCTGTCAAAATTTTTCAAAAAAATGGAATATCTTACGAACGAATAACGATAGGAAGAAAATTCAAAATGCAACAGGTCTAGAATTCTTCGTAGAATTCGAAAATCTGAAAATAAACAGGGTGTTCCATTTGAAAAACCAAAGATGATATCACTTCCGGTCCAACCGGAATTAACAGCGTATTGAAAATATTTTAGTAGCAGCTGCCACCAAAATTTCAAGTTGATATCTCTTCCAGTTCCCCATAAACCTCCATAATGAACCAGTTAGGTGAATCCCCCTGTATATTCCTTTTTTTTTCTCAATTATTTTCTTATAGAGCCTCCATTTTTATTCAATCTCGAAACAGTTTCGAATCAAATCAGCGACCGTAATCTCGCTCGTTCCTTTAGGACAACATAACCGAGAGCGAGATGCAAGTCCCGCCGCGCCACCACAAGTACTTCGTGGCGCGTCGCGGCGAGGTGCTCCACCGCATCGCCGACGACTGCGGCGGCGTGATGATCTCCTTCCCGCGTTCGGGCGTCGACAGCGACCGCGTCGTCCTGAAGGGCGCCAGGGAGTGCATCGAAGCGGCCAAGCAGCGCATCGACGAAATCATCGCCGATCTGGAATCGATGGTGACGATCGAGTGCGTCATCCCGCAGAAGCACCATCGCACGGTGATGGGCGCCAAGGGGCACAAGGTGCAGGCCATCACGTCGGAGTTCGACGTGCAGATCAAGTTCCCCGAGCGGGATAACCAGGAGGAGTACCTGGACGGCGAGAAACAGGTGGGAGGTTTTTTTTTTCGTATTAGTACATACCGACTGCGCCTAATTTTCGAAAAATGTATAAAAATAATTTTTTTCCTTCAGATTTTGAACTAGTATTGAATGAGAAATATAAAAATCGTATTCAATCGTGTTTTTTTCAATATTTCCAAGAGATATATTTGCTATTTTATCGGTTCTATGCTATTTTTGAAGTGTTATAGGGCAATTACAATGCAGATTTTGATCAAATTACATCCACATACAGGGTGATTCACCTAACTGGTTTATTAGAGGTTTATGGAGAACTGGAAGAGATATCAACTTGAAATTTTGGTGGCAGCTACTACTCAATGTCTTCCCTTTTTTTCCTAAAATATTTTCGATACGCCGTTAAGTGTTATCAACTTCGTTTTTTCAAATGGAACACCCTGTTTATTTTTACATTTTCGAATTCTACGAAGAATTCTGGACCTGTCGCATTTTGAATTTTCTTCCTATCGTGATTCGTTTGTAAGACATTCCATTTTTTCGAAAAATTTTGACAGATGGACTGACTAACTAAAACGTCCACATCATCTTCAATTTTCAAGATTTGAGGTTCAATCTCCGTATACACATAAATGAAAAAGCGTTCTATTAGGTATCCTTGGAAGTGTTCCAAAATATTCAACAGGGTGTTTGATATTTCAGTTTACTTTTTGGAAATTTCAAATCCCAATAAATTCCTTATTTCAAATGGAATGACCATGAAATTTTCACACTATACGATGCAAAATTCAATTTCCTATCGATTCGTATGAGCATACCATATTGCTAAAATGGATATTTACAGAGATATCAACAAAAACGTGAAAATACGCTCATTCGTCTCATGTGTATTTTCACAATTGTGCTCTGGATGGTTCTAAATTTCATAATTGACGAATAATATGAATATTAATTGATTCCTAACACAAAAAGAAACAAATATGGTGCACCATTTGACTGAGGTCAAATGACTTGACGTCTCTCGATTTCTATCTCTTGGGTTTTCAGAAAAAATAGAGTTTTCAAAAAGGCTGATTACTCTAGAAATTCCCAAGAGCCAAAAAATTGCGCCTGGCTTTCGCAAAATTGTCACAAGAAATTGAAAGATCGGCTACTGAAGGTGTCCGGAGAAGAATTATTATGTGTCTTGAACAACATGGACATTTTGAACAATTACTTGCTTTGTTTTATCCGTTTATCAAAATATCATTTTTGATGCCATTATAAAACTTCCCCCCTAGGCTTGGTTATTGTTTGACAGGCGCTTTATTTTTTTTCTAGGTGAACGGCGACGGGGAGACTGAGGGTGAGCCCGTGAGGTACTGCGACGTCATTCGTATCACCGGTAAGGATGCCAACTGTCAACGGGCCAAGCAGGCGTTGTTCGACCTCGTTCCGATCACTATCAGTGTGGAAGTGGCGTTCGATTTGCATCGGTCGATTATCGGCCAGAAGGGGCGAGACGTCAAGGATTTGATGGACAGGTGAGGTTTTGTTCCGGTGCCGAATGATTTTTGCTATTTTTGTGGGTTTTTTGCAGCTTCACCATAAATTGTAACTTCCGACTGCGCCAAACTTTCAAACAACCTCGTTGGTTTCAGAGTTTTAATTCGTATTTTGTAAAAAAAATGGATGAAACGGTTGGAATGGATTTTTCGATTTTTTTAAGTAATAAATTCGCCATTTTATTGGTTTTATGCAATATATCGAACGTTTAAGAAAATATAGACTGAATAAATTGCAGATTTTGATCACTTTGATCAAATCACATAAAAAACTCTTTCAATACTAGCCTACAATCGTGTTTTATGAATTATTAGCGATTTTTGCAATTATTATCCAAGAAACGTATCTCATCATGTTTGTAGATTTTCCAAATTTTTCAACTGATAAATTCATCGTTTTCATTAAATTTTTCGAGTTGTTAAGGAAATATGGTTCGAATTCATTGCAGGTTCGGATTAATTATATCAAATTTCATGAAAATTTCTTAAAATTCTCGCTATTTTTGTTAATGTTTTTTCAGAATCAAAATAATACCTACTGACTCCGCCAAATTTTCGAATATGTTTGAAAACCTTGTTTTTCAACTTTAATTTTGTGAAAAAAAAATATAAGAAACGTTTTGAATGTTTTTTTTATTATTGTTTCGAGTAATAAATTTGCCATTTCATTGGTTTTATGCCATTTTTCAATTGATCAAGAAAATATAGTTATAAAATTTTTGCAGTTTTCATTGAAATTAAAACTCAACTTGTGAAAACACGTGAAAATAATGCTTGTTTTTTTTGAATTTTATATGTTCACTAATTTTCATGATTTTTTTTTGCAATTCACCCAAAATTGGATGGTTTACGGCCCAACCGATTCAAACTTCGTATTTAACGAGCCAAAAAACATGACGGGTGAACAGAAAACTTTTTTTTCGTGCCGGCTTACGAATTCCGCATTGTTTCCCCCCAAAGGTACGACGTGCACATAGTGCTATCGCCCCCATCCGTCCAGGAGGACATCATCAAGATCACGGGGACGGCGGCGAACGTAGAGCGAGCACGCGAGGCCCTCTTGGAGAGAGTGCAGGAATTGGAAGCCGACAGAAGGGAGCGAGAATTGAAATCGTTCGCGTTGACCATGGAAGTCAACCCGGACTATCACCCGAAGATCATCGGCAAGCGTGGGGCCGTCATCACCAAGATCAGGCAGGACCACGACGTGCAGATCAACTTCCCGAAGAAAGGTGAGTGTTTTTCTCGGTGTACCCGCCGACTGCGCCAGTTTCGCGGATGATTAATTTTTCTTCTTATGATAACTCGATTCCCTACCGACTGCGCCAAATTGCAGGCGCCGCCGACGAGCACATCATCACCATTACCGGTTACGAGGAGAACACCTACAGGGCCAGGGACGACATCATGAAGATCGTGGACGAGTTGAACGATATAGTCAAGGAGGAGATCTCGATCGATGCTCGTATTCATTCGCGTTTGATCGGCGCCCGAGGTCGCAACATCCGCAAAGTCATGGAGGACTATAACGTCGACATTAAGTTCCCGAGGAACGACGATCCGGACCCGAATCTGGTCGTGATTTCCGGGCAGGAGCAGAACGTCAGTGATGCCAAGGATCATTTGCTCAATTTGGAGGAGGAATATGTGAGTGACTGTTTTTTTTTGGATAGTGTTAATGAGTGTCTAGCGACTGCGCCAAATTTGTCTGGAAAACTAGATTTTTTTAGATTTTGTTTCATTATTTTGCAGTTGAAAAATACGAGAAATGTGTTTGATACATTTTTCCAATTTAATTATTCAATTTATTCGTTGTAGTTTTCTGTTTCAAAACGAATAATACCTACTGACTGCGCCAAATCGTCGAAAATGTCTAAAAACCTTGCTTTTCTGATTTTAATTATGTATTTTGTGGATAAAAAATACGAGAAACTGATCTAATCGTGTTAATGTAGACTTTTTGCAATCTTTGCAATTTTCATTCAATGTAAATTTTCGAAAATGTCTGGGAGCGTAATTTTTTCAGATTTTAATTTTGTGTTTCGTGGATGAAAATACAGGAAACGTATCTAATCGGGTCTAATTGTTTTTTAGCGATTTTTGCAATTTTAATCGATATAAATCTTTGAAAATGTATGAAAACTTTGTTTTTTCAGATTTCAATTTTGTATCTTGTGGTAAAAAAGGTATCTAATCGTGTTCAATAGATTTTTAGCGATTTGTGCAATTTTAATTTTCGAAAATGTCTGAAAAACGTGATTATTCAGATTTTGTTTCATTATTTTTTAGTTGAAAAATACAAGAAACGTGTTCGTTGCATTTTTTCAATTCATTCATTCGTAGTATTTTTCGGTTTTGAAACAAATAATACTTTCTGACTTGGCCAAAACGTCGAAAATGTCTGAAAACCTTGCTTTTCAGATATCAATTTCGTGTTTTGTTGATGAAAAATTCAAGAAAAGTATCGATTTCATTTGAGGAAATATGGTCCAAATACATTGAAGATTCTGATCGATCAATAGAAATTACATGAATATTCCTTTCGATTTTCGCTATAATATCTACTGACTGCGCCAAATTTTCGAATGTTTGAAAACAATAAATGCTCACCGACTGCGCCAAATATTCTGAAATCTCCAAAAACCTTGTTTTTCGCAGCGTCACGACTATGGGTATCGAACGACTGCGCCAAATTTCCTAAAACATTCAAAAACCTATATTTTCCTTCCAGCTCCAAGACATCGACGAGCAACAAACCCGCGATCGCCAACACACCCTGAACATCCACTTCGACCAGCCGTCCTCGGGCGGCCAATCCCGCGGCGGCCGACCCCCGGGCAACGGTTTCGTGGTGCAGGGCGGGCCGTGGGAGCAACGCGCCGCCCCCAACACGTCCAGCGTCACCGAATTTCCGTCGTTCGGAGGCGGCGGCGGCGGTCCGGCAAGGGAGACGCCCGCCCCGGCGCCCGTCGGAGGCGCGTGGGGATCGCGTCGTTAGACGGTCTCTCGTACGCCTCTCGCTTTTTTTTTTCTTTCTTTTCGAGCGGTTTCCGGTCTGGAGCGTGGGGGCGTTTTTTCATCGAAAGGAAACCCGAAAAACCGGCCGTCTTCCCTCACTGTTTGCTGCATGAACAGGCCCTGGCGATGACACTGGACTCGATATGGTTACCGGAACACAAGCAAAACAAACTAAACTGTTTCTTTGACGATATTATGTCTTCCCCTGGAGCGGGCACTAATAATCTAGAGTTGTTATGATATTTGCAGCGGATACTTTCGGTTGGGTGCACGGCGAAAAGCGCTGAACTGTCCAAAAAAAAAACACACACACACTTTTCGCAACAATTTCATTGGTGTTTCAGCACTGTTGGTCGTGGATTTCCAACCGTTTTTTGTATATTTTGGCCGATTTCTCGAGAGATCTCGTGGGCATAGCTCCATCTGTATATTTGGCGTGAAATCCAACAGGTTTCGTGGCAGGAGCGCCATTTTGTCTCTGCCTGACGCTCGGAAGGCTTATCGATCGAAAAAAATGGGCCTAGACTGACGAATTTTCGAACTACACCCTTGGAATCAATCAGTTTTCGATGCACTGAAGAACAACAATTTTGTGTTTGTCAAAAAAGTGCTGTGGGGGCGCTGCCGTCCTTTACAACCGGCATTATTTGTATTTCAGTGCTGTTTGTCGTGGATTTCCAACCGTTTTTTGTATATTTTGGCCGATTTCTCGAGAGATCTCGTGGGCATAGCTCCATCTGTATATTTCGTGTAAAATCCAACAGGTTTCGTGTCCCATCGCCATTTTGTGTTTGCGGGATTTTTGGTTGAAAAAAAATGACAGTAGCCGTGTTTCGATTAGTTTTTGATACACCGAGGAACGTAAATTTTGTGTGGGCTACCCAACTAATCACTATTTTGCCTCTTTTCTCTGAAAATTTGCCTGTTGTGCGTATCATTGTATTATTTATATTTTTAAAGTTTTATATATTTTATTTTTGTGTCATAACCTCTCCTGCCCTTAGAAACAAGGCAGTGTATCGTGCCTTCCTGTCATTTTTCGTTCTCTTTTTTTTTGTATTATTTACGACCGTACTGAACTGTCGAAAACGTATCGATTCTGGAGCTTGTCACGTGTACGGGGTGAAGAAATTTTCAAGGTAATTTCAATTTTCCGATTCTGTTGTGTATATGGAGAATCAAATGATGTGAAAACTCTGACTGATTGTTGGATGAGACATTCAACATTACTTAATTGCAATTTGTAAAGAATTGAATTTGCCGTTATCTTATGTATATATGCGGATATTATTTTACACTGAGTCCTTGCGGTCCATTTTGTTAGCCCAGGACTAACCTGAGGGAGAGAAATATATTGAAATATATAAAAGTACTTTCGTTTTCTCATTTCTCACGATCCTGACCTAACCTTCCTTCGAAAATCGATTCTTTCGATATACTAAATTAATGTCAGAAAATACGCTGGCATTGCATATTCACAATTCTTTGGTTCCAGTTCGATCAGCGATTCGTTTTTTCTGAGAATCTCTGGAAATAAAAACATTAGCGGCAACATCGCATATCAAACTGTCACCAGAGACATTTGAAATGTCAATTGTTTGTTGTCTCTGTCATACAAATTATTTGTTGTCACTGTAACCAAATAAATAAACATACTAAAAATCCGCCTACTTCAAAGAATGAAACATTGAAAATTACCTCAAAAATGTCTTGTCCAGTGGAAACACAATGCCAGTCCCTGGCCCCAGGAGCCAAAACGTACAAAATTGTGATGATTAGACATGGCGAATCCGAATGGAACAAGCAGAACCTATTTTGTGGATGGTTCAACGCAGATTTGAGCGACAGAGGTGAAAGCGAGGCGACAACAGCTGGTAAAGCATTGAAACACGCTGGTTACAAATTCGATCTCGCATACACTTCCGTGCTGAAACGGGCCAACGAAACACTCGACGGGGTGTTGAAAGAGTTGGGGCAATCGGACATACCGATTCGCAAAACGTGGAGGTTGAACGAAAGACACTACGGAGGACTGACCGGTTTGAATAAAGTAGACACAGTGGCCAAATATGGCGAGGAACAGGTTACGGTATGGCGACGAAGCTTCGACGTACCTCCGCCGCCTATAACCCCTGAAAACCCTTACTACGAGACTATCCTCAACGATCCTATTTACGCGGAGGGCCCACCCAAAAACGAGTTTCCCATGTTCGAGTCTCTGAAGTTGACCATCGATCGTACACTGCCGTTTTGGAATGACGTTGTCGTGCCGGAGTTGAGAGCTGGGAAAAGAATACTCATAGCAGCCCACGGGAATAGTCTCAGGGGTATAGTCAAGCATCTCGACCAACTTAGCAACGAGGAAATAATGAAATTGAACTTGCCTACTGGTATTCCGTTTTATTACGTTTTGGATGAGAATTTGAAGCCTGTGCCGAACGGGAGTTTGCAATTTCTTGGAGATCCCGAGACTGTCAAAAAGGCTATGGAAGAAGTGGCGAATCAAGTTAAAGCAAAAAAGTGATATTGATAAAGTCATTGTTAGTTTTTTTACGAAGTATGACAAATAAACGAACAAATAAATAATGCTTCTCCATAACTTGATTGGTTATGTTGTGTTAAATGTCAATGGATATGTGTTCGTAATCATGAGGGCTATCCGGACAATCGTTCTGTGTGTCTACGTAATTATTGACCATACTTACAGAGGCTATCCGGATAAGTTTCACTGTCTGCTTGAAATAGGCATGTTCATTATAATATTGTATTATCGATAGTTTTATGAAACATCGATATTTCAAAATGATATTTTTCGTCACATGGGGTGGTAATAAAATTCAAAAGTTTATTTCAAACAATAATCTTTATTAAAGAAGCGATTATCACAAATGACAATTTAAGGAATCTTCATAAGAGTACCCTATTATTAAATCATGTAAGTGTAATTAATGAAGTTAGGAGAAACTCATTTGAGAAAAATAATTCGTTGTGTACGACGACTGCATTCGATGATAATATACAAAAAAAGAAAGCTATTTCATTTCGAGTACACTATTTTTTGTGGTTAATATGAGATTCGGATGTGAGTAATTGAAATTGAATTGACTAAACATCGACTGTTTTCGCGTGCAGAAATCAGTCAGCACCAAAAAACTACATCCTAAAACATTCGTCATCATTCGCGCCTTATATGTACATCCTCACGGAACAATAAAAACCTACAACTAGAGACATCTCTACGTCTTCCAACGGCTGCCACGTCAAGAAAAACTCAGTTATTTACAACAGACGGACTCGAGGGCCAAGAAATTCGATTAGACAGATTCTCTTTCGCTTAGACCACCACCATTATCAGTTTATTTTTCCCTCGGTCCGTGTTCGACAGCAAAAGCGCAGCCCGTGGAAAAGATAGACGAAACGCGCGTTCCGTGCCACAACACGTCAACGTCACCGCACGGAACGAACGTTCCCGCATTCGGCGCGAAACGTCAGCGACTTCTTCTTTTTTTTTCGGTAGTAGAAGTGAGCAGCAGCGTAATAATCAATCGTAGAAGAAAGCTGTCGTCGCGCGCCGAGCGTATAAATAATTTACACTACTAGGATGTCGTCGTCGTCGTCGAGAGAGTATTCGTGCTTCAGGTAAGGTAGTCCGGACTCGGTTCCGTCATCGGCTCCGGAGCGGTGAACAAGGGATTAGGAAACTCCGGAGGGTGCGGCAGTGGGCCGGCCTCCTTCGGCCGACGGCGGTACGCCATCAGCCAGCAGGAAACGGCCACGGCGACGGCCACCAAGGCCAGCAGGGCAGTGATTATCAGGGCTATGATGAAGCCGATCATCGAGACGCAGATCTCCTGCGCGCGTTGAGCTTTCGGAGCTGAAAAAAAAACAAAACTCGTAGCGTGAGCGTATTTTCACATTTTTGTTGATATCTCTGTAAATATCCCTTTTAGCAATATGGTATGCTCATGCAAATCGATAGGAAATTAAATTTTACGTCGGATAGTGTGAAAATTTCATGGTCATTCTATTTGAAATAAAAAAGTTATTGCGATTTGAAATTTACATAAAGTAAACTGAAATATCAAACACCCTGTTGATAATTCTGGAACACTTCCAAGGATACCTGATAGAACGCTCTTTCATTCATGTGTATACGGAAATTGAAGCTCAAATTTTGAAAATTAAAGTTGATATGGACATTTTAGTTAGTCAGTCCATCTGTCAAAATTTTTAGAAAAAATGGAATATCTTACAAACGAATCACGATAGGAAGAAAATTCAAAATGCAACAGGTCTAGAATTCTTCGTAGAATTCGAAAATGTGAAAATAAACAGGGTAATCTATTTGAAAAAACGAAATTGATATCACTTCCGGTCCAACAGGAAGTAACAGCGTAAAAAAAATAGTTCAGGGAAATAAAACACATCGAGTAGTAGCTGCCACCAAAATTTCGAGTCGATATCTCTCCCAGTTCTCCATAAACCCCTAATGAACCAGTTGGGTGAATCACCCCGTACATCCCGCCCAGTCCGCCCAACAACAAACGCCCAGTGTCTCACCTGTTTGGGAATCGGGGAAGCGTTCCTCGCGCCTCTCGAGCGTCAAAATGGCGTTGGACTGAATGGTGATCTCCTCTCGCAGCTGGCCGCTCAGCAAATCCCCTCCGACCGCCACCTCGGTGTCGTTCTTCTCGTCGTCCTCGCCCTCCGCCGACCTCCTCCTCCTCCTGCCGAACGCGTTGTACCCCCGGCAATTCACCGGCTGACACTTCCCGAAACACACCCTGATGTTGCACTGGAACCGGATGTTGTCGCTGCTGGGGAACTTGAAGGCGTTGAAGCCGGCCAGCAGGCTCTGCGTGTCCTGGTTGTACTCCCACTCGCCGAAGATGGAGGGGTCGGTGGCGCAGCCGTCGTCGTCCGTCACCAGGTACTCGTTCTCCACGTTGTCGCCCATGGTCTTGGCCACGCAGCTCCTGGCGAAGCCGCCGTAGATGGAGCCGGGCTGGACGTCCACCTGCAGCATCAGGTTGTCGCCGATTTCCGCCGAGTTGATTTCCTTGCCGGTGGGCGTGACGATCTTCATGAGACAGGTGGGCGGGGGACCGGTGTTGGCGATGGTGCCCGCCGTCGTCAACATCGACACGTTGAAGCCCAACGTGACGTTCTGCTCGCCGGTTTGGTACACGCACTTGATGTGGTACGCTTGGGCTTTGTAAGTCACCAGTTTCGGGTGTTTCTGGATCACCAACACGAAGCTGGCTTCTCCCTAAAAATCAATCGAATGAATTAGTCCAAAGTTTCGGAAAAAACACCACCAGATGTTCCCAGTTTTTTTAATTTTGGCGCAGTCGTTAAGGAATTTTCCATCACTGAAACCGATATCGAATCTTGTGCCGATTGAATTGTGACTTACATTGACGTGAATGAGACCGCACGATCCAAAGTTGACCTTGAAGTACTCGATCTTTTCACCCGAATCGATGGAAACCACTCGTCTACACTTTTCATCCTTGCTGTGACCTTTCACGTACAATATTCCGTTGAATCCAATCTCGGACAGAGTTATCTCAACTTGGACTCCGTCTGACAAGCAGCTGACCGTCAAATCTGGCCGGGGGAAGTCCGTTTTGTAATGGATACTGTCGTCTGCGAATGAAAAATTCCAAATTAGGTTCAAACTACTATATTCTGATTAATATATCATCATTTTTATTATCGACTCTACACTTACTGCAATAAACATTCGGATTGCCGGTATAGCCGGTGATACACTGACAAACGCCCCGGTGATTCGTGGCGTTGCAGAGGGCGTTCACCCCGCAAGGCTTCTCCGCGCACGGATCCTCGCACGTTTTCGTGTTGGGGTTGCAGAACCTATGGTCCGGGCATTCGTCGTCGGTCTCGCATTCCGGACTCGACTTGGGCACGCAATTGCCGCGATAATCCAACCGGTACCCGTACTCCGACGGGCACACGCAATTGCCGCGCTCGTCGACGATCAGACCTCTTTCCAAAGCGCACACGCAACGCCCT
Organism: Plagiodera versicolora; assembly: GCA_037013635.1. Taxonomy (NCBI): domain Eukaryota; kingdom Metazoa; phylum Arthropoda; class Insecta; order Coleoptera; family Chrysomelidae; genus Plagiodera; species Plagiodera versicolora. The sequence continues at coordinate 1,123,576 of CM072992.1, forward strand.
CTCTCGTCGATCTTCAGCCCCTTGTCGACGGCGCAACGGACGCACTCGTCGTTCTCGTTGAGGGCGGAGTTGGGCGCGCAGCCGCACGTGCCGTCGGCTCGGCGGACGTAGCCCTTGTCGATCCTACATTGAGTCGCTGCAATGGGGAGGAGATTTAGTGGGGGGCACTTTGGGGGAGGGGGTTTCGACTCACTTTTTTCGCACGAGACGGCAGCGTTTCCTTCGTATCCCGGCAGACACTGACAGATCATCGTTCTGACCGGCTCGGTGTTGAGCACGGCGCATTCGGCGTTCGCCCCACACGGATTCGACTTCTCGCACGGGTTGACGCATTCGCCTCCGATGCAGGCGTACTGGGACGGGCACTCGGAATCCCTACGGCACTCCTCCTCCACCTGGAGGCAGCCCAAACCGCCGTCGCTGATGGCGCCCGGCGGGCAAACGCACTCCACCACGTGGTCGAAGGCTTTGCACTGGGCGGGAGCCACGCAAGGGTTGGACGTCACGCAGGGTAGCTCGCATTTGTTGTTGACGCACGCCCTGCTGCCGGGGCAGTCGGTGTCGGACTTGCAGCCGACGACGGTGCAGGCGATCCTCGCGTCTCCCCTCAGCCCTGGCGGGCATTCGCAGACGGCTCGATGGTTGACGCCGTAGCAAGTGGCGCCTTGGCCGCAAGTCGACTCGTCGCACACCGGCACGCACTGTCTGTTGACGCAGCCGTGCTGCCCGGAGCACTCCCCGTCGGACCGGCAGCCCGACCTGGTGCACTCGAGCTCGGGGTTGCCGACGTAGCCCGGCTTGCAGGCGCACACGGGTTTGTGGTTCCTGACGCGGCATTCGGCCTCCGGGGCGCAGTTGCACGGGTTCCTGCACACGCCGTCGAAGCACGCCTTCTCGGCGGGGCATTCCTCGTCGGCGGCGCACGCCCCCACCACGGTGACGGCCGTGACGGGGTTGCAGGTGCCGCTTCCGCTGCTGATGTAACCCGGCGGACAGACGCAGTTCATGGTTCTGACGGGCAGCGAGCCCACGACTTGGCATTCGGCGGGTCTCTGGCACGGCTTCAAAGCCGCGCAAGGCTCCCTGCATTCGTTGTCGAGGCACGCCAGTCGCGAAGGGCAATCGCCGTCCTCCCTGCATTCCGGCCGCGGCTCCGCGCGGCAATCCACGTACGGGTTGCCGATCAATCCCACCGGGCATCTGCACAGCGGCTGGTGGTTGTTGACTATACACTCCGCCCTGGGCGAGCACGGGTCGTCGTACACGCAAGGGTCGATGCACTGGGCGTTGACGCATTGTTTGTTCGAAGGACAGTCCCCGTTGGAGGCGCATCCGATGACCGAGCACCTCTCCAGCGGGTTGCCGGTGTATCCGGCGGCGCAGCGGCATTCGGCGCGGTTCCGGTGCACGAAACACTCGGCGTTCGGTGCGCAGCGGTCCCTCACCAAACAGGGGTCGATGCAGTGGCCGTTGAGGCACGCCCTGCCCGATCCGCACTCGGAGTCGATCCTGCAGCCGACCGCGCGGCAAGCGATGTTCGGGTTGCCGTCGAAGCCGCGCCTGCAGGAGCAGACGGCTCGGTGGTTGCGCACCGCGCACTGGGCGTCGGTGCCGCAGTCGCAAGGATTGCGACACAGGCGGTTGATGCAGGCTTGGTCGTCGGGGCAGTTGTCGTCGGTGGTACAGCCCGGTGGTATCGGCACGACCACGGCATGGCACTCGCCATTATCGTTGGGCACCCAGCCTTCCGGACACGTGCAGATCATCGTGCGCACCGGCGCCGTGTCCAAAACGCTGCACCGGCTCGAAGAGTGGCAGGGCGACAGCGCGGAGCAAGGGTTCACGCACTTGTCGCGAATGCAGGCCAGCTGGCTGGGGCAGTCCGGGTCCACCACGCACTCCGGCTGTTCGGGTAGTCTGGCCGGAGGAGAGCAGAAGGACAGCGGGTTGCCTCGAGGCAAGTGCGGCGGACAGAGGCACCCGGCGGCGTGGTTCTGGGCGTAGCAAACGGCGTTTTGGGCGCACGGCGGGTTGGCTATGGTAGAGCAAGGATCCACGCAGCGCTGCTGGATACACGCCCGGTTGTTGGGGCACTCGAGATCGACGTGGCATTCGACGCGTTCGCATTTATCCAGAGCGTTGCCTTCGAAGCCGGACTGGCACCTGCAGGACGCTCGGTGGTCGCGGCCGAAGCATTCGGCGTTGCGGGCGCACGGATCGCCGAGGATGCAAGGATTCACGCATTGCGAGTTGTAGCATTGCTTGTCGTCGGGACATTCGGTGTCTGATTGGCAGCCCAGTTTCTTGCAGCCTATTTGAGGGTTGCCGGAGTAGCCGGCTCGGCAGTAGCAGATCGGGTAGTGGTCGGCTACGCGGCATTCCGCGTTGGGTCCGCAGTTGCAAGGACTGATGCACAAGCGGTTAACGCACGATTGGCTATGCGGGCACTCCGAGTTCGAGGTGCATCCCACAGTTGGACTAACAGCTGCAAAAAAATCACTCAAATAAGTTTGAGGAAACATTCACCGGTTCGAAAATACGATTCGTTTTCGATTCACATGAGAGAGTTCAGTAGGAAACAATGAAACTTACGTGCTATGCACTCGACGTTGGGGTTTCCTTCGTACCCGGCCGGGCACCTGCACACCGCCCTGTGGTCGTCCACCGAGCAGAATGCGCTCGAAGCGCAAGGGTTCTCCTTCGAACAGGGATTCACGCAGAACCCTGCCCTGCAAGTCTTATCGTAAGTGCAATCGTTGTCGGTGTAGCACTCCGGCGGCAAATCCGGCGTCCTGGGAACGTTGTTGCATTCGTATCGAGCGTTGCCGGTGTATCCCGGCGCACAACTACACACCGCCTGGTGATCTACAGAGTCGCACAGGGCGTTCACTCCGCACCTGTCCACCCTGCAAGCCAAAATACAGGTCCCGCCTAGGCATTTGTCGGTGGCGGAACAGTCCGAATCGACCTGGCACTGCGGCCTCACGTGGACGACGGCGACGCACCGGCCTGAAGCGTCCACGACGGTGTCTGGTGGACACTGACACATTATGGTGCGTAGGGGCGAGGTGTCGAGCACCCGGCACTCCTGGTCCGGCGTGCAGACGGCCTCCAAAGCGCAAGGATTTTGACAGCGGGCGTTGACGCAAGCCAACGCCGAAGAACATTCCGAATCGGAGCGACACTCTTCCTGCGGGGCCGCGCATTCCACGAACGGATTTCCTGCGGAGCCCGGAGGGCACCGGCATTCGGGCTGGTGGTGTACCCCGACGCAGTCGGCCGTTTCGGCGCAGGTGTCGTCGTCGCAAACCGGCCGGCACACCCTGTTGAGGCGGTCGCAGGCCTCGTGATCCGCGCAGTCCTCGTTGTAGTGGCAAACGCCGGTGATGCAAGAAAGAAGCGGGTCGCCTTGGGTGCCCGGCGGGCACTCGCAACGGGCGTGGTGGTTTTGGACCACGCAGCTCGCCCCTCGGCCGCAGCTTTGGGTCGAGCAAGGGTCAGCGCAGGTGTCGCCGATGCAGGCCTTGTCGTACGGGCAGTCTCCGTCAGTCTTGCACTCCGCTGTAACGAACCGCGCGATTAAAAATCGAACCATTACACCACCCAATCGACTCACGTTTGTAGCACACGACTTGCGGGTTGCCCAACCACCCGTCGGGGCACAAACAAGTCGGTCTGTGGAAGTTGGTCCGGCATTCTGCGCCGGAGCCGCACGGATCGGCGAGTTGGCACGGATCCTGGCAACGCTGGTTGATGCACGACCTGTCATTGGGGCAATCTGAATCCGCCGTGCATTCCGGTTTCTTCTGGGGCGGCTGGTAGCATTTGATGAACGGATCGCCGATCAGCTCGGATGGGCATCTGCACACTGCTTTGTGATTCGTTGGCGTACATTGGGCGGTGGAAGCGCAAGGATTGGCGACGGTGCACGGGTTCACGCACTGCCTGTTCAGGCAGGCTTCGGAGGACGAGCATTCTTGGCTGGACTTGCAGCCAGGTTCATCTTGCGGTGCTAAAAACAGAGTGTATTATTAATTTCGTGGCGTGCGAGTGTGGGGAATGTGATTGGTGAATGATTTCAGTGTTGCCGTTAGGTGAAAGTATGAGGGGGATTATCGTGGGGTACCTGAAACTCGAGATTAAACTATTAGTGATATAATTAATAGGATGAGTTTGTGGTAGTAGCATCAATATACATATAGAGATCCAAAAACTTACCTGGTTTGCATTCAGTGTTGGCATCACCAACATACCCTGGTAGACACATACAAGACATGGTTCTGAGTGGTAAGCTGTCGACCACGATGCATTCGGTATTCTTCCCGCACGGTTTCGTCTCGTAGCACGGATTCTTGCAAACCCCATCGAAGCACGCCAATCCGTTGGGACAGTTGGCGTCTGTCGTACACTGCGGTTCTACAACCACCGCTTCCCTTTCGCACGCCTTCGCGGGATTCCCCCTGTACCCAGGTGGACAGAAACATTGCGCTCTGTGATTCTTCACCGAGCAAAGCGCGCCGGAACCGCAGTCGCACGGATCGGCGCACCTCTCGTTGCTGCAAGCCAAGTTGTAGGGACAATCCTCGTCGTTGGTGCACTCGGGCCGCTCGCACCTCACCGACGCGTCCCCTCTGAAGCTTTCGGGGCAGTAGCACCTCGCTTTGTGGTTCGCGTCGGCTCGACACAGGGCGTTGAGGCCGCACGAGGTGAACGAACAAGGGTTCACGCAGTCTCGGTTGACGCACGCCCGCGTCGCCGGGCATTCCGAGTCCGATCGGCAGCCGAGCTCGTAGCAAGAGTGTTGGGCGTTTCCGGTGAATCCCTCCCGGCAAGTACACACGGCTCTGTGGAGTTGCGGCCTGCAATCGGCGTTTCGTCCGCACACTCCCAGACTCGTCGAACAAGGGTTCTGGCACTGGTTGTCGATGCACGCCTTGTCGTTGGTGCATTCAGAGTCCTGAGTGCACTCCACCCGAGGTCTTTCTTCGGGTTGGTACCTGCACTGCACCTCCGGCGACCCCATGTAGCCCGGGGGACAGGAGCACACCGCCTGGTGGTTGACGACCTGGCACAAGGCGTTGATGCCGCAGGATTCCGCGCAAGGGTTCCTGCATTTCTGGTTGTAGCAAGCCTTATCGCGCGGGCAGTCTTGATTGATGACACACTCGGGGTAGCTGCAGGTGGGCAAACCGTTCACCACCCTGCATTGCCCGTTCAAGTTGCAAGGCGAAGGATTGCACGGGTCTGTAGGCTCGTCTTTGGGTGGGTCGCGGCACAGACTGAACGGATCGCCTATTAGGGGTGGCGGGCAGCTACACACTGGGCTGTGGTTGATGACGTTGCAGACCGCGCCGAATCCGCACGTTCCCGGGCAGGGATCCATGCACTTGTTGTTCACGCAGGCTTTGTTGCGATCGCAGTCGGCGCTGATGGTGCACTCTGGCCTGCAACCGCTAGATGTCGGTCCGATCAGTCCGGGCAGGCATTCGCAGACTGCGGTTCTGCCGGACGTGCGGCAAATCGTGTTTAGGCCGCAAGGGGACGGGTTACAAGGATCTCTAGGTGGTTCAACTGAAAAATAACATCATAAATATACTTCTCAGTCCTGAATTCTTGATTCTTTGCTTACCTATCACTGGTGTACACAACCTAAAAGCATCCCCCGTGAACCGTTCCGGACAGTAACACACGGGCACGTGATTGGTAACGGCGCAAAGCGCGTTCGTCCCGCAGGTCCCCGGGCAAGGATCTTGACATTTATTCCTGATGCACGCCCTGTCCATCGAACACTCGGCATTCGACAAACACTCCGGCCTGCAACTCTCGTAGGGGTTCTGGTGGTAGCCCGGCAGACATTCGCATATCGCGTTGTCGTTTTCCACTCTACACTGCGCGTTGGTACCGCACGGTGAAGGGTAGCAAGGATCTCCTTTGGCTGGTGGCTGAGGTGGTGGAACTGTGAAACGAAACGACGGTTTAGTGTGAGGTACTCGGTGGAGTAATCATGCGAAAGCTTCGAGTGGTTAGCGTAGCGAGATAAAAGGTTAGAGACAGTGGAAAGTCTTACGTGGGCTTCGACAGAGGGTGAAAGGATCCCCGACGAAGTTATCTAGACAGATGCAGTTGGGCACGTGGTTTACTACCGAGCAACGAGCGTTCAATCCGCAGGATCCGGGGCAAGGGTCGTTGCATCTGGTGTTGATGCAAGCCGCGTGCGAGGGACAATCACTGTTGCTCACACATTCAGGCCTACAGTTGGGCGGTTGCCCGAAGTAGTTGGGGTAGCAAGTGCATTCAGGGGTACCGATTTGGGTGGCTTTACATTGGGCGTTCGCTCCACAAGGTGAGGGGATGCATGGGTTCAACGGCTCAGGGGATGGTGTTTCGTTAACTACGAGAGAAAGCGCGTTAAACTTCAATTTTTTGTGGGGGGCTCACGGTAACGTACCAATCGCGACCTGGCACCTCACGAAGGGATCTCCGCTGTACCGCTCGGGGCAGTAGCAGATGGCGTTGTGGCTGACGACTTGGCACAGAGCGTTCAGCCCGCACGTGCCGGGGCACGGATCGACGCATTTCGTATTCACGCACGCCCTACTCAAGGGGCAATCCGAGCTACTGACGCACTCCGGCCTACAAGTGGGCGGACTTCCGGTGTAGCCTTGCAGGCACGAGCAAACGGCTTGTTCGTTCACTACCCTGCACTGGCTGTTGGGGCCGCAAGGGCTGGGCTGGCAAGGGTTCTGCGCCGGCGGTTCTAAACGATCGGGAGCTTCGTTAACGCGTTTGTCACCGGCTGTACACTTACTCTGTATCTTGTTGCACGCGAAGAAGGGATCGCCGACGTAGCCTGGCAGGCAGGCGCACGAGGGGAAGTGGTTGAAGACGGTGCATTCGGCGTTGGGGGCGCAAGCGCCTGGGCAAGGGTCTTTGCATTTCTGGGACACGCAAGCTTTGTCACGGGGGCAGTCAGAGTTCACCAAGCACTCGGGTCTACATTCCACGTAAGGGTCGCCGAAGTATTCGGGGTAGCAAGTGCAGACGCCCTCGTTGCATCTGGCGTTCAAGCCGCAAGGGTTCGGGGCGCAAAGATCGGTAACGACAGCTGAAAAAACTCTCGTCAAGGGGGCGACCACTCGCGATTCTCGTCATCCACAACTTACGAATCGTCGGTTTGGGCATTAGACTACAGGTGACGAAGGCGTCTCCGCTGAAACCTGGCGGACATATGCAAATCGCGTTGTGGTTTCGTGCTTCGCACGAGGCACCTATTCCGCAAGAACCGGGGCAAGGATCCCTACATTTCTCGTTGATACACGCCAAATTGCTGGCGCATTCAGAGTTGATGACACACTCCGGCCTGCAATTGGGCGGGGTTCCTATGTAACTAGCTAAACATGAACAAGACGGGGTGCCTCCCATGTCGCGGCACTGACTGTTCGGGCCACAAGGCGAGGGCACGCAAGGGTTGACGGGTTCTTCTATCACAGTAGGGGCGACTGAAACACGCGTGGATGTAGCTGAACGCAGCTGGGAATACTCAAGCGCATATTTACCTGGTATGGGGTAGCAAAGCGTGAAAGGATCCCCGGTGTTACCTGGAAGACAACTACAAATGGGGTTGTGGTTTATCACTTGACATTTGGCGTTCGATCCGCATGAACCCGGGCAAGGATCCACGCATTTTTGGTTGATACACGCCCTGTTTTGTGGGCACTCCGAGCTCACAGTACACTCTGGCCTGCAGCCGGGCGGACTACCCGTGTAGCTCGGCAAACAAGAGCAAACAGCCTGGTTATTAACTTCCCTGCACTGGCTGTTGGGACCACATGGTGATGGGCGACAAGGGTTCGTCGGCACCGCTGAAAATTCATTAGTTAGAAGCCGGGAATCATCAGGCATGGCATTTTCCTCACGTTCTTCCTTGATTTGTACCACAGCGCAGTATCTAAACGGATCACCGGTGTATCCAGCTGTACAAGTACACGAAGGCAGGTGGTTGATGACTTGACACTCGGCGTTCACTCCACAGCTACCCGGACAAGGATCCTTGCATTTGTTGTTGATGCAAGCTCTATTCGACGGGCAATCAGTGTTCAGAGTGCACTCTGGGCGGCAGCCCTCGTACGGGTTGCCCAGATAGTCCGGTAGACAAACACATGAGCCAGCGTTATTCCTCTCTTTGCACACGGCGTTCGCCCCGCACGGCGACGGGAAACAAGGGTTGATTTGATCTGCTGGCTTCGGTGCCACCCAAGCCACACATTGCTGGAATGGATCCCCGGTATGCCCTGCTAGACACATACAATTCGGTGTGTGAGAAACGACCCTGCACTCGGCATTGATGCCGCATATCCCCGGGCAAGGATCCCTGCACTTTTGGTTGATGCACGCCAGGTGGTTCGAGCATTCAGAGTTGCTGATGCACTCGGGTTTGCAGTGGGGCGGCACTCCCAAGAACTCGGGCAGACACGAACACGACGGGGCACCGTTGACGTTCTTGCATTGCGAATTCGGACCGCAAGGTGTCGGGCGACAAGGATCTGTAGGCGTTTCCACCGGTTCCTCTCGTATTGGCGAGCATCTGGTGAAGGGATCGCCGTTGTATCGCGTCGGGCAGCTGCAAATCGGGTTGTGATTGACGACTTGGCAGCGGGCGTTGAAGCCGCACGTTCCCGGGCAAGGATCGATGCATTTCTGGTTCACGCAAGCCCTATTCAGAGCGCACTCTGAGCTAGAAACGCATTCCGGCCTGCAAGTGGGTGGACTACCGATGAAACCGGGCACGCAAGAGCACACGGCTTGGCCGTTTATCTCCCTACACTGACTGTTGGGGCCACACGGTGAAGGGTTGCAAGGGTTTTTAGGTGCCTCAGCTGAAAAACGGTTCGATGTGGTGACTGAAATTCCGGAAGCGTTAAAAAGTTTACCTGGTATGGGGGTGCAAAACACGAAGGCGTTACCCTGGTAGCCTCTCGTGCAACTACAAGATGGAATATGGTTGATAACCGCGCATTCAGCATTCTGCCCACACGTTCCCGGACAAGGATCCTCGCATTTGTTCCTCACGCAAGCCCTATCTCTAGAACAGTCCGTGTTCAAGACACACTCCGGCCTACAACCCTCGTACGGATCGCCGCGATACTCAGCCACGCACGTACAAACGCCATTATCACACTTGGCGTTCGACCCACAAGGCGACGGATTGCACGAATCCTCCTCGACTCCCTGCTGGGGCACCGGCTTCGGGTGACAACTGCTGAACGGGTCTCCGGTGTAGCCTTCGAAGCACACACACGACGGGATGTGATTCGTCACGTGACATTTGGCGTTGGATCCGCAAGAGCCCGGGCAAGGGTCCCTGCACTTTTCGCGTACGCAAGCCAAGTTGCTCGGGCATTCGGAGTTGATGACACACTCCGGCCTGCAGTTGGGAGGGCTTCCGATGTAGTCGGGAATGCAAGAGCACGAAGGGTTTTCGTTGATGTCTTGGCATATCGAGTGGGCTCCACAAGGTGAAGGCTGGCAAGGGTTCGTGATGACGGTGGGTTCGGGTGGTGGAGCTAAAAGTAGTTCATTTAGTCGATTCGATGAGGGACTGTGATTTAAGTGTGGGCTTACGTGGTAATGGGTAACACCTAGTGAACGGGTCTCCGGTGTAGTCGAATTGGCAGTAGCAAATGGGGCTGTGGTTGACAACGGTGCATTTGGTGTTCAAGCCGCAGGTTCCTAGGCAAGGATCCACGCATTTTTGGTTCACGCACGCTTTAGAACTATCGCATTCCGAGCTCACGGTACATTCCGGCCTGCAGCCAGGAGGGCTGCCGAAATAGTTGGGCAAACAGGAGCAAACAGCTTGGTTATTGACTTCCCTACATTGACTGTTGGGGCCGCAAGGACTGGGCTGGCAAGGATCGCTCGGTGGTGAGGGCTCCCCTAAAATTCAACCGATCATTCGCATTCAATCACTCGTGAGTGACAGTTTTACTCACTTTCCTGCACCAAACTGCAGAACCTGAAGGGATCCCCCGTGTAACCCTGAAGGCAAGTACAAGACGGGAGATGGTTGATGACTTGACACTCGGCGTTCTGCCCGCAAGTGCCCGGACAAGGATCCACGCACTTGTTCCTCACGCAAGATTTGTTGGAAGCGCAATCGGAATTCAAAGTGCACTCGGGCCGGCAGCCCTCGTACGGGTTACCGATATAGTCGGGCAAACACGAGCACGATCCCGCCCCGTTTCGTTCCTGGCAGACGGTGTTCGCCCCGCACGGAGACGGGAAACAAGGATTCGCATCCTCGACCGGCCTCGAGGGTGGTTGCGTGAAGCAAGCCCCGAAAGGATCGCCCATATAACCCTCGTTACACATACAGTTGGGGGTGTGGCTGACCACGCGACAGTAGGCGTTCTGCCCGCATACTCCCGGACAAGGATCTTTGCATTTTCGATTGATACACGCCAAGTTGTTCGGGCATTCGACGTTGTTGATGCACTCGGGTTTGCAGTTGGGTGGTGCACCGATGAATTCCGGTAAACAGGAGCAAGAGGGGGAGCCGTTCGAGTCCCTGCATTGGGAATTGTGACCGCAAGGTGACGGTTGACAGGGGTTGCTGGGCTCCACTGGTTCTTCCCCTAAAACAACCCAACATTTCAGACGCGAACTACGACCACTGACGTGTCTTACTTATTGGCGAACACCTGATGAAGGGGTCACCGCTGTATTTCAGCGGGCAGGTACAAATCGGGTTGTGATTAACTACTTGACATTTGGCGTTCAATCCGCACGAACCCGGGCAGGGATCGAGGCATTTCTGGTTCACGCACGCTTCGTTCAGCGGGCACTCAGAGCTGGTGACGCATTCGGGCCTACAAGTGGGAGGACTACCGATAAAACCGGGCACACACGAACAAACCGCTTGGCCATTGACTTCTCTGCATTGCGAGTTTGGTCCGCATGGTGATGGACTACAAGGATTCTTCGGGATCTCAGCTGGAAACAACAAATGAGCACTCGTTCGGGGGGGTGGGGGGCTAGTTTGTTTACCTGGAATGGGTGAGCAAGAAACGAAGGCGTTGCCTCTGAAACCCTCACTGCAAGTGCAGATCGGGACGTGGTTCGTCACTGTACACTGTGCGTTGAGTCCGCAGGTACCAGGACAAGGATCCCTGCATTTTTGGTTGATGCAAGCCAGGCTCTTGGCGCAGTCGCTGTTCAATACGCACTCCGGTCTGCACTCCTCGTAAGCGTTGCCGTGATATCCCGGCAAGCATCTGCATTCCCCGTTATCGCACTGCGCGTTCGGCCCGCATGGCGACGGGTTGCAAGCATCAGTTTTCACCGGTTCCGTCTCCACAGGCGTCACCCGGCAAAAAACGAACGGATCGCCCGTGTACCCTTCCGGACACAAACAAACCGACAGATGATTGAAGACGTCGCATCGGGCGCCAACGCCGCACGAACCCGGGCAAGGATCTTTGCACTTTTCTCTGATGCACGCCAAGTTACTGGGGCATTCAGAGTGGATGGTACACTCGGGCCTGCAGTTGGGCGGCTGCCCGATGTAGGAGCTCGAACAGGAGCAAGACGGCGCGCCTCCGATGTCGCGACACAAGCTGTTCGGGCCGCAGGGGGATGGAACGCAGGGGTTGCGGACGGGTTCTTCGAGTTGCGGTACCGGTGCTGGAAGAATCACGTCAGATACGGAAACGCGCGGTGAACAGGGGGACTTACGTGGGGTAGCGTAGCACCTGGTGAAGGGATTGCCGGTGAAGTCGACTTTGCAGCTGCATATGGGGCTGTGGTTGATGACTTGGCATTGGGTGTTCAAACCGCAAGTGCTGGGGCAAGGATCCACGCATTTTTGGTTCAAACAAGCTTTGTTTTGGGGGCATTCCGAGCTCACAGTACACTCTGGCCTGCAACCAGGCGGGGAACCGATGTATTGGGGTAGACAAGAGCATACAGCTTGGCCGTTTACTTCACGGCATTGACTGTTCGGCCCGCAAGGGCTCGGCTGGCAAGGATTCGTCGGTTCTTCAACAGCTGAAATACAACATTTATCACCTTGTCCTCAGGGGCTGAGCGGTCGACTTACGTTGTTGGACGGGCAGGCTACAATATCTATACGGATCCCCGGTGTAGCTCGAGACACACGTGCAAGATGGCAAATGATTAATCACGCGGCATTCGGCGTTCTGCCCACAAGTGCCTGGACAAGGATCCACACACTTATTCCTTACACAAGCTTTATCCGATGGACAATCCGAGTTCAAACTACACTCCGGTCTGCACCCCTCGTAAGGGTTGCCGATGAAATCCGGCAAACAAGTGCACGACCCCGCGTTGTTCCTCTCTCTACACTCGGCGTTGACACCGCAGGGGGAAGGTATACAAGGTGTCGGTTTCTCCATGATCGGTGGTTCCACTCGCGGGTTGCATTGGATGAAGGGGTTCCCTTCGAAGCCAGCCACGCAGACGCAGTTGGGCGTGTGACTGACGACTTGACAGTGAGCGTTGGGGCCACAAACGCCCGGACAAGGGTCTTTGCATTTGTTGTTGATGCACGCCAAATGGTTCGAGCATTCAGAGTTGCTGACGCACTCCGGCCTACAATTCGGTGGGGTTCCTAGGAACTCGGGTAGGCAGGAGCAGCTGGGGGAGTCGCCTACTTCCCTACATTCTGAGTTGGGGCCGCACGGGGATGGGTGACAAGGATTCGTCGTCACTGGTTCTTCTCCTACGAATACCATCATTAGTTGGGGACAAAAACGAGGGTTGATTGAATATTACTTATTGGTTGGCATCTAGTGAAGGGATCACCGCTTTGCCCAGGTGGGCAGCTGCAAATCGGGTTGTGGTTGACGACTTGGCAGTTGGCGTTCAGACCGCACGTTCCCGGGCAAGGATCGATGCATTTCTGGTTCACGCACGCCCTATTCAGAGCGCACTCTGAGCTAGAAACGCACTCCGGCCTGCAAGTGGGCGGACTACCCATGAAACCGGGCACGCAAGAGCACACGGCTTGGCCGTTTATCTCCCTACACTGACTGTTGGGGCCACACGGCGAAGGGTTGCAAGGGTTTTTAGGTGCCTCAGCTGAAAAACGGTTCGATACGGTGACTGAATTTCCGGAAGCGTTGGAAAGTTTACCTGGTATGGGGGTGCAAAACACGAAGGCGTTACCCTGGTAGCCTCTCGTGCAACTACAAGATGGAATGTGGTTGATGACGGTGCATTCGGCGTTTTGCCCGCAAGTGCCTGGGCACGGATCTTTGCATTTATTCCTGATACACGCCTTATCCCTGGGGCAGTCGTTGCTTAAGACACACTCCGGCCTGCATTCCCTATAAGGATCACCGTGGTATTCGGCCAAACAAGTGCAAACTCCGTTCTCGCATCGCGCGTTCACGCCACACGGAGAAGGATTGCAAGGATCAGCCACGACGGGTTCTTCCTGCGGCTTCGGCTGGCAAAAAGTGAACGGATCACCGCGGTAGCCTTCGATGCAACTGCAAGTCGGCGTGTGGTTGATGACAGCGCAAACGGCACTCGCTCCGCACGATCCCGGGCAAGGATCTCTGCATTTCTGGTTCATACAAGCCAAGTTACTGGCGCATTCGGCACTGATCGTACACTCCGGTCTACAGTTGGGCGGCTGCCCGATGTACTCGGGCAGGCAGGAACAAGACGGAGTACCGCCAGCGTTCCTGCATTGAGAATTAGCACCGCAAGGCGATGGCACGCAAGGATCGACCGGGCTTTCTTCCGGCACAACCACAGGTGGTGGTAAATTGTAGCACCTCGTGAACGGATCTCCGGTGTAGTCACTGCGACAGCTACATATGGGACTGTGATTTATCACTTGACAGTTGGCGTTCAGTCCGCAGGTGCCGGGACAGGGATCGATGCATTTCTGATTCACGCAAGCCTTGTTGGATTGACATTCCGTGCTCACTGTACATTCCGGCCTGCAACCGGGCGGACTTCCGCCGTATTCGGGCAGGCAAGAGCAGACAGCTTGCCCGTTCACTTCACGGCACTGACTGTTGGGCCCGCAGGGCGTCGGCTGGCAAACGTTCTGGGGTGGTTCTTCTACCGCTGAAAAGACGTGGTTGGGTCAAGTAAGCATTAGGGGAGGCTGAAACGGTTTCTTACGTTCTGGCACCAGGCTACAGTATCTGAACGGATCGCCGCTGTAACCAGGCAGACACGTGCACGAGGGCAGATGGTTGACGACTTGGCAGTTGGCGTTCTGCCCGCAAGTGCCTGGGCAAGGATTAGTGCATTTATTGTTGACGCAAGCTTTACTGGCGATACAATCGGAATTCAAAACACACTCAGGCCTACAACCCTCGTACGGATTTCCAATGTAGTCCGGAAGGCAAACACAAGACCCAGCGCTGTTTCTTTCGTTACAGAGGGCGTTAGCACCGCATGGAGACGGGAGGCAAGGTGTGGGCCTCTCGGGCAGAGCTGGTGGAGCTAAAAACACGCATACAGAATACCGCTGGTTGACAAACTGAATGATCTTACTTTCTACGTAGCAAGAGGTGAAGGGGTCCCCGTTGTACCCAGGCAAACAAACGCAGTTCGGGGTGTGACTCACAACTCGACACTCAGCGTTTTGTCCGCACGTTCCCAGGCAAGGATCTTTACATTTTTGGTTGATACAAGCGAGATCGAAAGCGCATTCGCCGTTGCTCACGCATTCCGGTCTACAATTCGGCGGCGAGCCGGTGAAGTCCGGTAGACAAGAGCACGAAGGGGAATCGTTTGTTACTCTACAAACAGAGTTGGGTCCACAAGGTGACGGTTGACATGGATTCAGTGTTTCGATGGGGCGTTCTCCTAAAATATCATAACCACCGTTGAAGATTGAGGGACTTGCTACACCTTTCACTTTTACTTACTCATCGGTGTACACCTAACGAAGGGATCCCCGGTATACTTCAACTGACAGCTGCAGATGGGATTGTGATTGACGACTTGGCAAAGGGCATTGATGCCGCATGTGCCCGGGCAAGGATCCACGCATTTCTGATTGACACAGGCTTGATTTAGTGCGCATTCACTGGAGCTGACACACTCTGGTCTGCAAGTAGGCGGGCTACCTATGAAGCCGACAGCACAAGAGCACACGGCTTGTCCATTCACCTCCCTACACTGACTGTTGGGGCCACACGGTGAAGGGGAGCACGGGTTTGGAGGAAGATCCACCGGCTCAGGCTTGCACAGCACGAAGGCATTGCCTGTGTATCCTCTGATACATGAGCACATGGGCACGTGGTTGATGACGGTGCACTCGGCGTTCTGCCCGCAAGTGCCTGGGCACGGATCCGTGCATTTATTCCTGATGCACGCCTTATCCCTGGGGCAGTCGTTGCTCAAGACACACTCGGGCCTGCATTCCCTATAAGGATCACCGTGGTATTCGACCAAACAAGTGCAAACTCCGTTCTCGCATCGCGCGTTCACGCCACACGGAGAAGGATTGCAAGGATCAGCCACGACGGGTTCTTCCTGCGGCTTCGGCTGGCAAAAAGTGAACGGATCACCGCGGTAGCCTTCGATGCAACTGCAAGTTGGCGTGTGGTTGATGACAGCGCAAACGGCACTCGCTCCGCACGATCCCGGGCAAGGATCTCTGCATTTCTGGTTCATACAGGCCAAGTTACTGGCGCATTCAGCACTGATCGTACACTCCGGTCTACAGTTGGGCGGCTGCCCGATGTACTCGGGCAGGCAGGAACAAGACGGAGTACCGCCCGCGTTCCTGCACTGAGAATTAGCACCGCAAGGCGATGGAACGCAGGGATCTCTCTCGATGGTTGGTTCAATCACAGTTGCTACAAGAACACGGCGAATCAAACGACGAACCTGGGAGATAACCTCGCTTTACTTACGTAGTGGTATTGGATAACATCTCGTGAAGGGATCCCCGGTTTGTCCTGGGGCGCAAGAACAAATCGGGCTGTGGTTTATAACGTTGCATTTGGAATTGAGTCCGCAAGAGCCAGGGCACGGGTCGACGCATCGCTGATTAACGCAAGCTTTGTCTTGGGAGCATTCAGAGCTGACCACACACTCTGGTCTACAGCTCGGAGGACTACCCACGTGGTTGGGTGAACAACTACACACCGCTTGGGCATTCACTTCCTTGCATTGACTGTTTGGTCCGCAAGGTGACGGTTGACAGGGGTTGACAGGAGTGTCAGGTTGGACTAGTGGAAATAAATCGTTAGACTCGGGATTCGACGGTAGTTCAAATGTCTTACTTTCTGGTTGTACGTTACAGTAGGTGTAAGGATCTCCGGTGTAGCCAGCTAGGCAAGTACAAGACGGGAGATGATTGACGACTAGACAGTTGGCGTTTGGTCCGCAAGTGCCCGGACAAGGATCCACGCACTTGTTTCTCACACAAGCTTTGTTGGAAGCGCAATCAGAATTCAAAGTGCACTCAGGCCTACAGCCCTCGTACGGGTTACCGATATAGTCGGGCAAACACGAGCACGATCCTGCGTTATTCTGCTCTTTGCACACTGCGTTGGGTCCACACGGCGATGGGGTGCAAGGGGTGATGATATCTGGGACCGGGGCTGAAATATCAAGTAGATTCGTCAATTGGGCTGGTTTAGTAGTTGGTTTGGAAGCTGTCGCGTTAGTATGGAGGCATGGGGGCGTCAGATATAACACTTACATGGTGGTATCGTACAGCGTGTGAAAGGATCGCCGATGTATCCCGCTAGACAGACGCAATTGGGGGTGTGACTGATGGTTTTACATTCTGCGTTTTGCCCACAAACGCCGGGGCAAGGGTCGACGCATTTCTGGTTCACGCAGGCTAGGTGATTGGCGCATTCGCTATTGCTCACACATTCCGGTCTACAATTGGGGGGATGGCCGATGTAATCGCTCAAACATGAGCAAGATGGTTGGTCCCCAGACACTTTACATGACGCGTAGGGGCCACACGGGGATGGTTGACAGGGATCGATAGTTTCAACCGGCGCGTTCACTGAAATATCGGCAGTTATAAAAGTTGTATCATCGCGCGTTATCAAAGTCTCACTTATAGGGGAGCATCTGGTGAAGGGATCACCGCTTTGCCCCGGTGGGCAGCTGCAAATCGGGTTGTGGTTGACGACTTGGCAATTGGCGTTCAAACCGCACGTTCCCGGGCAAGGATCGATGCATTTCTGGTTCACGCATGCCCTATTCAGAGCGCACTCTGAGCTAGAAACACACTCCGGCCTGCAAGTGGGTGGACTACCCATGAAACCGGGCACGCAAGAGCACACGGCTTGACCGTTGATCTCCCTACACTGACTGTTGGGGCCACACGGTGAAGGATTGCAAGGATTGGTGATCACGGGAGCTGGCAACTTGGAACAACTAACAAAAGCGTTTCCTTGATACCCTAAAATACAGCTACAAATCGCTACGTGGTTGATGACTTGACACTCGGCGTTTTGCCCACAAGTGCCCGGACAAGGATCTTTGCATTTGTTCCTCACGCAAGCTTTATCTCTGGGGCAATCGTTGTTGAGGACACACTCCGGCCTACACCCTCGGTGAGGGTCCCCTTGGTACTCCGCTAGACAAGTACAAACACCGTTTTGGCATCGAGCATTCGCTCCACAAGGTGACGGGTCGCAAGGATCAGTCTCAATCGGTGCTTCCACTGAAATAACACCAACATAAACGCTCATTTTGCTCACGAAGGGGGTCGAGTGGGACTCACTTGGTTTGGGGTGGCAAGAGGTGAACGGATCACCGATATAACCTTCGAGGCAAGAACAAGTGGGGGTGTGATTGATGACGCTACAAGTGGCCATGATGCCGCAAGAACCCGGGCAAGGATCCCTGCATTTCTGGTTGATACAAGCCAGACTGCTCTGGCATTCCGAATTGATGCTGCACTCAGGTCGACAGTTGGGAGGGCTACCAACGAAGTTAGCTAAACAAGAACACGAGGGCACACTTCCAATCTCCCTGCATTCACTGTTGGGCCCACAAGGCGAAGGAATGCAAGGATTCCTTTGCGGTTTCTCGTAAGTTATTTGCGGCAGAGCTATAAAAAAGAGTCGTGAGGGATTGTTTGAGGGAGGGTCCGAGGTGGAACTCACGAGGTACGGGGTAACACCTGGAGAACGGATCTCCGGTGAACGCGGATTTACATATGCATATAGGGCTGTGATTGATCACCCGGCAGATGGCGTTGATCCCGCACGTGCCAGGACAAGGATCGACGCATTTTTGGCCGACACAAGCCAGGTTTTGAGGGCATTCCGCGCTGACCGTACACTCTGGTCTACAGCCAGGCGGACTACCCGTGTAGCTCGGTAAACAAGAGCAAACAGCCTGGTTATTGACTTCCCTGCACTGGCTGTTGGGGCCACACGGTGACGGGTGACAAGGGTTCTTTGGCATTTCCGCTGAAATTGAATAGTTGAGAAACACTTTTTCTCTCAGAAACAGCACGTCCTTACGTTCTTGTTGTATTAAATTGCAATAGCTGAAAGGATTGCCGGTGTAGTTCGGAATGCAAGTACAAACTGGCAAATGATTCATCACGTGGCACTCGGCGTTCTGCCCACAAGTGCCTGGACAGGGATCCACGCACTTGTTTCTCACACAAGCCTTATCCGATGGACAATCCGAGTTCAAACTGCACTCGGGCCTGCAACTTTCGTACGGGTTGCCGATGAAACCAGGCAAGCAAGTGCAGGATCCCGCGTTATTTTGTTCTCTGCACTGCGCGTTCGACCCGCAAGGAGACGGGGAGCAAGGCGCAATGATTTCCTGAACTGGTGGGGCTGAAATTCGGAAGAAAACTGTGGAAACAGAGCGCGAAGAGGTCGTTTTATGCATACTTGGTGGTGGATGACACTCGATGAACGGGTTCCCGATATAATTCGAGAAGCAAACACAGTTGGGCGTGTGGCTGACCACGATACACTCGGCATTTTGCCCGCAAACTCCTGGGCAAGGGTCTTTGCATTTTTGATTAATGCACGCCAAGTGATTGGAGCATTCGCTGTTACTGACACACTCCGGTCTGCAATTGGGTGGGGAGCCGATGAAGTTAGCTAGACACGAACAAGAAGGTGAACCGTTGATTTCTCTGCATTCCGCGTTGGGTCCGCAAGGGGATGGGTTGCACGGATCCGCAACGACTGGCTCTTCTTCAGCTGAAATAACATCCGTTTCGTGAACCATCCAACGATCCTGGATAAATGAAAATTGCTTACGGATGGGATAACACCTGGTGAAGGGATCCCCTGTATGTCCCGTGGGACAGCTACAAATGGGGTTATGGTTGACCACCTGGCAGTTGGTTCCCAAGCCGCAAGTACCCAAACAAGGATCGACGCATTTCTGGTTCACGCAAGCCCTGTTCAAAGAGCATTCCGTATTGGTGACGCACTCTGGTCTGCAAGTGGGTGGACTACCGATGAAACCGGGCACGCAGGAGCACACGGCTTGGCCGTTAACTTCCCTACACTGGCTGTTCGGGCCGCAAGGTGATGGGTAGCAAACGTTAGCTGGCGTAGTCGGTGGTACGCGGTTACAGGAAATGAACGCGTTACCGACATAACCCGGCAAACAAGTGCACATCGGGATGTGATTGAAGACAGAGCATTCGGCGTACTGTCCGCACGTTCCCGGACAAGGATCTTTGCATTTGTTGTTGATGCAAGCTTTATCTCTGGGGCAATCGTTGTTGAGGACACACTCCGGCCTGCAGCCTCGGTAAGGGTCCCCTTGGTACTCCGCTAGACAAGTACAAACACCGTTTTGGCATCGAGCATTCGCTCCACAAGGTGACGGGTCGCAAGGATCCTCTGCCACCGGCTGTGTAGGTGGTTTCGGTTGACAGTAGCTGAACGGATCCCCTGTGTACCCCTCGGGGCACGTACAGACTGGAACGTGATTGAAAGCGGTGCAAACCGCGGCAGTACCGCAAGAACCAGGGCAAGGATCTCTGCAGCGCTCGCGAATACAAGCCAAGTTACTGGCGCAATCAGAATTGACGGAACATTTCGGCCTACAGCTCGGGGGACTTCCGAAGTAATCGGGCAAACAAGAACACACGTGCGAGCCGCCCACATCCACGCAACGCGAGTTGGGGCCGCAAGGCGATGGGAAACACGGATCCCTAATAGGCTCCACTGGTTGCACAGGTCTCGGCGCTGCTGAAAAATCGCCAGGGTCAATAAGGCCTAGAGGAAAAACAGCGTTTATATTACGTGGTAGGAGGGAGCATCTACTGAATGGATCCCCGCTGTAACCAGACTGGCAGCTACAGATCGGGCTGTGATTGATGACCTGGCAGTTGGCGTTCAGTCCGCACGAACCCTCACAAGGGTTCGTGCATTTCTGATTAGAGCAAGCCTTGTTTTGCGGGCATTCCGCGCTGACGGTGCATTCCGGCCTACAGCTAGGCGGGGCGCCACTATACTCTGGCAAACAAGAGCAAACTGCTTGCCCGTTCACCTCGCGGCATTGGCTGTTGGGGCCGCAGGGGGTGGGCACGCAAGGATTGCTCGGAACATCAGCTTTCGGGGCTAGAATAACAGAGGCGAGAGTGAATACAGCGTTCTCCGCGAACCAAACAGGGTTCTTACGTTCCGGGCTCCACACGCTGCAGTAGCGGAAAGGATCGCCGGTGTAGCCGGGTAGACAGTTACACGTAGGCAGATGGTTGGTAACGTGACAGTTCGCGTTCTGCCCACACGTTCCCGGACAAGGATCGATGCATTTGTTCCTCACGCACGCCTTACTCGGCGCACAGTCCGAGTTCAGGGTACATTCTGGCCTGCATCCCTCGTAAGGGTTGCCGATGTACTCCGCTTGACACACGCAAGCGCCGGCATTGTGTTGGACCCTGCATTGCGCGTTAGCGCCGCACGGCGACGGGGTACAAGGTGACAAGTTCTCGACTGGGGTCGCTTGGATCAGACTACACACGACGAAGGGATCGCCGGTGAAACCTGTAGCGCACACACACAACGGCGTGTGGCTGATAACTCGGCACTCGGCGTTGGAGCCACAAGCTCCCGGACACGGATCCATGCATTTTCTATTGATGCAGGCCAAGTGTGAGGCACATTCGGAGTTGCTGACACATTCCGGCCTGCAGTTAGGTGGAGAGCCTATGTACTCTGCTAAGCACGAGCAAGAAGGCGAGTTGTTGATTTCCTTGCACAGCGAATTGGGTCCACAAGGGGAAGGCCTACAAGGATCCACCGGTTCAGCCTCGACTGGTTCGACTAGAACAGTGCAGCGCACGAAAGGATCCCCTGTGTACCTAGCCGGGCAAGAACAAATGGGGCTATGATTTCTGGTTTGACATTTGGCACCCAGCCCGCACGTTCCCGGGCACGGATCGATGCATTTTTGGTTGGTGCAGGCCTCGTTCAGAGGGCACTCTGAACTGGTGATGCATTCAGGTCTACAAGTGGGCGGACTACCGATGAAACCAGGAAGACAGGAGCACACGGATTGAGTGTTCATCTCTCTGCATTGGCTGTTGGGACCGCAAGGTGACGGGTTGCACGGGTTACGGACGATTGGAACTGAAATAGTGGCGAGTTAGGGTAAATTGCCAGTTTGAAACAACGTATGGATCACCTTCTAACGTGGAGCATTGCACGAAAGCGTTCCCGGTGTATCCAGGTCGGCAAGAGCACATAGGAATGTGATTGAAGACGGTGCATTCCGCGTTTCTTCCGCAAGTATCGAGGCAGGGATCGACACATTTATTCCTAGTACACGCTTTATCTCTGGGGCAGTCGTTATTCAGGACACACTCCGGCCTGCAACCCATGTAGGGGTCGCCCTGATAGAGCGGTAGGCAAGAACACACCCCGTTTCGACACTGCGCGTTCGAACCACACGGAGATGGATTGCATGGGTCGTCTTCTACTGGGGCAGCTAAAGAAAACGAATACATTGACAAGGCACCACAGCTTGGTTCGGAGGTACATACGTGGGGGTGATTTAGGGTAGCAATTACTGAAGGGATCTCCCGTGAAGCCTTCCGGACAAGAGCAGATCGGGGTGTGATTTATAACGCTGCAACGGCTACTGGGGGCGCAGGCACCCACACACGGATCTTTACATTTTTCCCCTATGCAAGCCAAGTCGCTCGGGCACTCTGAATTGATGGTACATTCAGGCCTACAGTTGGGGGGATTACCGAGGAAATTCGACAGACAGGCGCACGAGGGTGACCCGTTGATGTTCCGGCATTGACTGTTGGGTCCACAAGGCGAAGGTTGGCAAGGATCACGCACTAACGGCTCCTCGTTCACAGCTGGCACTGCTGATGGAAGTGAAATTAAAAAGGATATTTTTTGGTGAAAGGGGTGGATCTTACATGGCACAACGTTGCAAATGGTGAAGGGGTTGCCAGTATAGCCAGGTCGACACGAGCATATGGGGTTGTGGTTTATGACTCGGCAGTTGGAATTGATGCCGCAGATTCCTTGGCAAGGATCGACACATTTTTGGTCCACACACGCCTTGTTCTTGGCGCACTCTGTGCTGACGACGCACTCCGGCCTGCAGCCGGGCGGACTACCCGTGTAGCTTGGTAAACAAGAGCAAACAGCCTGGTTATTCACTTCCCTGCATTGGCTGTTGGGGCCGCAAGGCGACGGGCGACAAGGATTCGTCGGCACCGCTGAAAATTCATTAGTTAGAAGCCGGGAGTCATCGGGCATGGCATTTTCCTCACGTTCTTCCTCGATTTGTACCACAGCGCAGTATCTAAACGGATCCCCAGTGTAGCCTCCGTCACAACTACAAGTCGGCACGTGACTGACAACTTGACAGTGTGCGTTGGGACCGCAAACACCCGGACAAGGATCCTTGCATTTGTTGTTGACACAAGCCCTATTCGACGGGCAATCAGTGTTCAGAGTGCACTCTGGGCGGCAGCCCTCGTACGGGTTGCCCAGATAGTCCGGTAGACAAACACAAGCTCCTGCTCCGTTCTGCTCCCTGCACAAGGCGTTCGCCCCGCAGGGGGACGGCGAACAAGGAGACACAACCTCGATTGGTGCAGATTGCGGCAAGTCGCATTGGCTGAAAGGATCGCCGATGTAACCCGGTAAACAAACGCAGTTCGGGGTGTGACTGATCACGTGGCACTGAGCGTTGTGTCCGCACACCCCCGGGCAGGGATCTTTGCATTTTTGGTTGATGCACGCCAAGTGATTGGAGCATTCGCTGTTACTGACACACTCCGGCTTGCAATTGGGCGGCGAGCCGGTGAATTCCGGTAGGCAGGAGCACGAAGGTGAGCCGTTGGAATCCCTGCATTCCGAGTTCGGGCCGCAAGGGGATGGTCTACAAGGGTTCGTGGGCGTGACGACTGGCTCGTCTCCTAGAATTCGAACTGTGTAATAACCGCGCTAGGGGGAACAGGTGGTGACTTACTCATGGGGAAGCATCGAGTGAACGGATCCCCGGTGAACTTGGCCTGACAAGAGCAGATGGGGTTGTGGTTGACCACCTGACAATGGGCGCCTACCCCGCAACTTCCCGTGCAAGGATTAACGCATTTCTGGTTGACGCAGGCCTCGTTCAGCGGGCATTCAGAGCTGGTGACGCATTCGGGCCTGCAAGTGGGCGGACTACCGATGAAACCGGGCACGCAAGAGCAAACAGCCTGGTTATTGACTTCCCTGCACTGGCTGTTGGGGCCACAAGGTGAGGGGGAGCACGGGTTAGAGGGTCGGGGTCCTGAACAAGTTCGAGTTTGAATATTTGAATCGCGGGTTATGGTGATAGACTTACGCTGTATACGATTGCACACCACGAAAGCGTTACCGCTGTACCCCACCAGGCAAGAGCACATCGGGATGTGGTTGATTACCGTGCACTCTGCGTTTTGTCCGCAGGTTCCCGCGCAAGGATTTCCACATTTGTTCCTCAAGCAAGCTTTATCTCTGGGGCAATCGTTGTTCAGTACGCATTCAGGCCGGCAGCCGCTGTACGGGTCCCCGAAGAATTCCGGCAAGCAGCTACACAATCCGTTATCGCATTGAGCATTCGCTCCGCAAGGCGATGGATTGCAAGGATCAGTTTCTATCGGTTCGACTTCTTGTGGTTTCGGTACGCAGTACTCGAAAGGATTGCCGGTGTGTCGTTCCGGGCATACACATGTAGGCAGGTGGTTGATTACGCTGCACAAGGCGTTCGCGCCACACGAACCCGGGCAAGGATCTTTGCACTTTTCTCTGATGCACGCCAAGTTACTGGGGCATTCTGAGTTGATGCTGCACTCTGGTCTACAGTTTGGTGGATTCCCTATGTAACTGGCCAAGCAAGAGCAGGATGGTGCCCCACCAATGTCCCTACACTGACTGTTGGGGCCGCAGGGGGATGGGAAACAGGGGTTTTGAATGACAGCTGGAACATCTTCGACCTTTGGAGCTAGAAATCAAACTCGTTAGACTGTTTCAAGGCTCGCGTATCGACCTAAACTCACGAGGAATCGGGTAACACCTGGTGAATGGATCGCCTGTGTGAGCAGGGTGACAGCTACAAATGGGGCTGTGATTGATGACTTGGCATTTGGTGTTGAGGCCGCACGTCCCGGGGCAGGGATCCACGCATTTTTGGTTCACGCAAGCCTTATTTTGGGCGCACTCTGCGCTCACAGTGCACTCGGGCCTACAACTCGGTGGACTCCCGGAGTATTCCGGCAAACAGGAGCAAACAGCTTGGCTGTTTATTTCCCGGCACTGACTGTTCGGGCCACAAGGGTTTGGGTTGCAAGGGTTGGTCGGAATGTCAACAGCTGCAAGACGAAGGCGAGGTATTGAATTGATTCTGAGAGGAGGTAGCGACAATCTTACGTTTCTGAGGAAGCGCGTTGCAGTATCTGAAAGGATCCCCAGTGTATCCGGGTCTACAAGAGCACGATGGTAAATGGTTGACGACTTGGCAGTCCGCGTTTTGGCCGCAAGTACCAGGGCAAGGATCCTTGCATTTATTCTTGATGCAAGCTTTGTTGTATGGACAATCGGAATTTAGAGTGCATTCAGGCCTGCATCCTTCATACGGATTTCCGATGTGATCTGCGAAACAAACACAGGAGCCGGCGCCGTTTTGCTCTTTACATCTCGCGTTCGGCCCACAAGGGGAAGGAGAACACGGCGAAAGTATCTCTTGGGGAATTTCTTCTGCAAAGCAAATTATGATACACACACTTGTAGGACATTTCCAACACACCAGTCTTACGTGGTCTCGGAGTGCATCTAGTGAAGGGATCTCCGATGTAGCCTAGTAGACAAACGCAGTTGGGGGTGTGGCTGACCACTCCACATTCAGCGTTCTCCCCACATACCCCTGGACAAGGATCCTTGCATTTTTGGTTTATACAAGCGAGATTATTGGCACAGTCACTGTTACTAGTACACTCAGGCATACAGTTAGGGGGAGCACCTCGGAACTCTGGCAGGCAAGAGCACGAGGGGGAATCCCCTATGGCCTTACACAGAGCGTTCGGTCCGCAAGGGGAAGGTTGACAAGGGTTCACTTGAACTACCGGTTCTTCTTCTACAACAAGAAATTCGCAGGTGTTATTGTGTGATACGACTCCTAAAACGCCAACTTACGTATCTCCAAACACCTTGTGAAAGGATCACCGGAATGTCTCGGCAAGCAAGAGCAAATCGGGTTGTGGGTGACCACTTGACATTTAGCGTTGATACCGCACATGCCAGGACACGGATCGATACATTTTTGGTTGACGCAAGCGTGGCTCAAGAGGCATTCTTGACTTGTGGTGCATTCTGGTCTGCAAGTGGGCGGACTACCTATGAAACCGGGCACGCAAGAGCACACGGCTTGACCGTTGATCTCCCTACACTGACTGTTGGGGCCACACGGTGAAGGGTTGCAAGGATTCTTCTTAACTTCAACTACACGAGAGGAAAAGTCGAGTAAAGTCTCACCCATCAATTTTGGTTGTTTGATAATTACCTGGCACTGGGGAACAAATCAGGAAAGCATTGCCGGTGAAGCCAGCAAGGCAGGAACACATCGGGATATGATTGATGACCCTACATTCAGCGTTCTGTCCACACGTTCCAGGACAAGGATCCTTGCATTTATTACGGATACAAGTTTTGTCTCTAGCACAGTCATAATTTTGAACGCATTCAGGCTGACACCCAGCGTAAGGATCCCCTCTATAATCAAACAAACAAGTGCAAACGCCATCTTGGCATTGGGTGTTGGGCCCGCAGGGCGAAGGGTTGCAAGGATCCGTCTCTTGTGGCTCAACTACAAGAAAAACAAGGGTGTTACAAGGTCGGGACTCGGAAAATGACATCCGCGTACCTTCCAGCGGTTTGGGCTGACAATAGCTGAAAGGATCCCCCGTGTAACCTTCCGGGCAAGCACAAGTTGGATTGTGATTGAAAACGGTACAGAGGGCACCGCTTCCGCAAGATCCCGGGCAAGGATCCACGCATTTCTGATTGATACAAGCCAGACTGCTCTGGCATTCCGAGTTGATGGTACACTCAGGTTTACAGTTCGGTGGGCTACCCATGTAGTTTTGCAAACAGGAACACGAGGCTTGGTTACCAACGACTCTGCATTCAGAGTTGGCACCACAAGGAGAGGGAACACAAGGGTTCACTTGAACCTCTGGATCAGCTTCCGGCAGTGGAGCTGAAAGTTGTAAAGTGAGAGTTGCATGGAACGCTGCAGAGATTTGGTTCTTACGAGGAATGGGGTAGCATAAAGTGAATGGATCCCCAGTGAACCCAGCCTTGCACGAACATATCGGGCTGTGCTTGATCACTTGGCAGTCACTGTTCACTCCACAAGTTCCAGGGCACGGATCCACGCATTTTTGGTTCAAACAAGCCTTGTTGTTGGAACACTCAGAGCTGACCACACACTCTGGCCTACAACTAGGCGGACTACCCACGTAATTCGACGAGCACGAGCAAACAGCTTGTTGGTTCACTACCTTGCACTGGCTGTTCGGTCCACAAGGCGATGGCTGGCAAGGATTCCGTGGTTCATCGAATGCGACAGCTAGAAAACCACCATGTACTCATAAAGAAAGCAGGGCGTTGGTGTCGAGTCCTTACGTTTCTCGATATGTGGACTGCAGTAGCGGAAAGGGTCTCCCGTGTAGCCAGGATGACACGTACAAGAAGGAAGATGGTCCATGACGAGACAGTCAGCGTTCGGCGGGCAAGTCCCCGGACAAGGATCCTGACATTTATTCCTGATGCAAGCTCTGTTGGAGGGGCAGTCCGAGTTTCGGGAGCACTCTGGTCTGCAGCCCTCATAAGGATTACCGATGTATTCTGGTTGACAGGTACAAGAGCCAGCGCCGTTTCTCTCTTTGCATATGGCATTCACTCCACACGGTGACGGTTGACAGGGATTTATGTATTCGGCAATGGGCGCCTGCGGGAGGTTGCATCGGGAGAAAGGATCTCCGATGTAGCCTAGTAGACAAACGCAGTTGGGGGTGTGGCTGACCACTCTACATTCGGCGTTTTCCCCGCATATCCCCGGGCAGGGATCCTTGCATTTCTTATTGATGCATGCCAAGTGAGAGGAGCATTCGGTGTTACTGATACATTCAGGTCTGCAATTCGGGGGTGTTCCTATATAATCGGGCAAACAAGAACAAGACGGTGAATCCCTAACGACTCTACACTCGGCGTTGGGGCCGCAAGGACTAGGCCTGCAAAGATCCCCTGTAGGCACCTGTACTGGTTCCGCCACTGAAAAAAAATTATATAAACGATCGCGTCACGTGTCGGTGATGGAAACCTTACATTTCACTGTACACCTAGTGAAGGGGTCTCCAGTGTGGGTAGGGGGACAGCTACATATCGGATTGTGGTTCACCACTTGGCATTTGGCGTTCAGTCCGCAAGTCCCCGGGCACGGATCTATACATTTCTGATTCACGCAAGCTCTGCTGAGCGAGCATTCTGAGCTCGTCACACACTCTGGTCGGCAAAGAGGTGGACTACCGATGAAATTCAATGCACAGGAGCAAACAGCTTGACCGTTTACTACCCTGCACTGGCTGTTGGGGCCGCAGGGTGATGGAAGGCAAGGATTCTTCGAGATTTCAACTGAAATAATTCGTTGCATTCACACAGTCCACAGTCGGAACCAACAGTTATATTACCTGGGATGGGATTGCATACAACTAGAGCATTACCAACGTAACCATCGAGGCAGCTACACATGGGAATGTGATTGATAGTTGAACAAAGCGCGTTCGTCCCACACGTTCCTACACAAGGATCCACACATTTGTTCCGCACGCAAGCTTTGTTTTTGGAGCAATCCCCGTTCAAAACACACTCGGGTCTACACTCCCTGTAAGGGTCCCCGAAGTATTCCGGCAAACACGTACACACCCCACCATTACAATCAGCGTTAGCCCCGCATGGAGTCGGCTCGCAAGGATTCGACTCGACTGGTTCTATTTCCTGTGGTTTTATCGTGCAGTAGCTGAAAGGATCCCCTGTGAAGCCCTCCGGGCACGTACAGATGGGAGTGTGGGAGATGACCTTGCATACAGCGCCGGACCCACAGGACCCAGGGCAGGGGTCGGTGCATTTTTGTCGGATACAAGCCAAGTTGCTCAGACACTCAGAGTTTATGGAGCACTCTGGTCTGCAGTTGGGAGGACTACCGATGAATTCGGGTAGGCAGGAGCAAGCTGGGGAGCCAGCAGTGTTCCTGCAGACGCTGTTGGGACCACAAGGAGATGGTGTGCAAGGATCAACAACCACTTCAATTTGTTCGTAGAGGGGTGCTAAAAATTGAAACCCAGATAGTGCTGCTGCTTGAAAACTCAAAGAAACTTTCTTACGTGGTACTGGGAAACACCTGGTGAACGGATCACCGGTGAAGTCGACTTTGCAGCTGCATATCGGACTGTGGTTGACTACTTTACAGTGGGCGTTCAATCCGCACGTTCCCGGACAAGGATCCGTACATTTCTGATCGATACAAGCTTTAGTCCTGGCGCATTCCGAGCTGGACGTACACTCTGGTCGACAGCTCGGAGGACTTCCAAAGTATTGTGGCAAGCAAGAGCACACAGCTTGATTATTGATCTCGCGACATTGGCTATTAGGACCACAAGGAGACGGTTGACAGGGCTGCGCGGGGCTCACTTTGACAGCTAAAATTGACTCGGTATCATCATGGCAACAATCGGATATCAGTAACTTACGCTCGTCCTCTGAAAGCCTACAGTACCGGAACGGATCACCGTTGTAACCCTCCCAGCAAGTGCACGCTGGCAGGTGGTTGATGACTTGACAGTTGGCGTTTTGCCCACAAGTGCCCGGACAAGGATCCAGGCACTTGTTCCTCACACAAGCCTTATTGGATGGACAATCCGAATTCAGCGTGCATTCAGGCCGGCAGCCTTCGTAAGGATTGCCAACGTACTCGGGTAAACATAAACAAGACCCAGCCCCGTTTCTCTCTCTGCACACGGCGTTCGACCCGCACGGAGAGGGTATGCACGGGCTGACGTGTTCCGGTACCACCTGGTACTGTATCGAATTGCACTGGGTGAAGGGATCTCCTTCGTAGCCGCTCCGGCATACGCAGTTGGGGGTGTGACTAACCACCCTGCAGTCAGCATTCAACCCGCAAGCTTCAGCACACGGATCCTGACACTTTCTATTGATGCAAGCTGAATTGAACGAGCATTCGCTGTTCGTGACGCATTCGGGGCGGCAGTTTGGGGGCGAGCCCAGGAAATCGGGAAGGCAAGTACACGATGGAGTTTCTCCGGTGACTCTGCATTCAGAGTTGGGACCGCACGGGGACGGCCTGCAAGGGTCAACTGGATCCCTAACTGGAGCGATGGGAGCTAGAAATGGTAATATTGGAGAATGGAAGGGTTGGGTATTAGTGTGGTGCTTACGCTTCGTCAAGCATCTAGTTAACGGGTCTCCGATGAAATTCTCCGGACAAGTGCAAATGGGACTGTGATTTATAACTTGGCATCTGGCTTGAAGACCGCAGGATCCTGGACAAGGATCGACGCATTTCTGATTGACGCAAGCGTGTACTAAAGAACACTCGGAACTTGTTACACACTCTGGTCTACAAGTCGGAGGACTCCCCGTGTAACCAGGCACACAAGAGCACACTGCTTGACCGTTGATTTCCCTGCATTGACTGTTGGGGCCGCAAGGTGATGGGTTACAAGGATTCCGAGTTGGAGATTCTAGAACGCATGACTATCAAAAAACACCCTTCCGCGAGTGACACTTGAACTTACTCTCCACGAGTCTACACGAGACGAAAGCGTTCCCAGTGAGGCCCGCTGGGCAGCTACACATCGGGACGTGATTGATAACATTGCAAATGGCTGTGTCGGCGCAGGTGCCAGGGCACGGATCTACGCATTTGTTCCTAACGCAAGCTCTGTCTCTGGGACAGTCGTTGTTCAATACGCACTCGGGTCTACAACCCCTATAAGGATCCCCTTGATAGAGGGGAATGCACGCGCAAACACCATCTTCACAAACGGCGTTAGGCCCGCAAGGGGAAGGATTACACTTGTCTTCGATTACAGCGGGTTCTACCTCTTGGGGTTTGGGGTGGCACCTGGTGAAGGGATCGCCTGTGTAGCCTTCCGGACACACGCACACCGAGTTGTGGTTCAACACGTTACAGAGGGCGTCGAGGCCGCAAGAGCCCGGGCAAGGATCCACGCATTTCTGGCGGATACAAGCCAAGTTACTCGGACACTCCGGGTTGATGACGCATTCGGGTCTACAGTTCGGGGGACTACCGATGTAGTCGGGTAGACAGGAGCAAGAGGGGGAGCCGTTCGAGTCCCTACATTGGGCGTTCGGGCCGCAAGGTGAAGGGTAGCAGGGTTGCTTCACCGGTTCTGCTTCCGGCGTGAAAGTAGGTGCTAAAAACAAGGGTGTTGAAACGGGGGCGAGCGTTTGGGGTACCCTAAACTTACGAGGCATCGGGAGGCATCTGGTGAAGGGATCTCCTGTGTATCGTTCGAGGCAACTACAAATGGGGCTGTGATTGATGACTTGGCATTGGGAGTTGAGGCCGCAAGTGCCGGGGCAAGGATCGACACATTTCTGGCTCACGCAAGCCCTATTAGCAGCGCATTCCGAGCTGACGACGCATTCGGGCTTACAGCTCGGAGGGCTGCCGATATAAGAGGGTAGGCAGGAACATACGGCGTGATCGTTAACTTCCCTGCACTGACTGTTGGGTCCACACGGTGAGGGGTGGCAAGGTTGGGCTTCAGTCACACTCTCGTAAACTATATCGCAGTATCTGAAGGGATCCCCGGTGTAGCCGCTCGGGCAGCTGCAGGAGGGGGAATGGTTAATGACTTGACAGTTGGCGTTGGCACTGCAAGTGCCTGGACAGGGATCGACGCATTTGTTTCTCATGCACGATTTGGTGGATGGGCAGTCCGAGTTTTGGACACATTCCGGGCGGCAGCTCTCGTAAGGGTTGCCCACGTGATCTGGGAGGCAAGCGCAAGAACCAGCGCCGTTTCTTTCTTTACACAGGGCGTTGGTTCCGCACGGGGACGGTCGGCATGGGTTCGTGATTTCTGGTTCTGGGTATTTGGCTATAATGAGAACGTGGGATATTTCAGTCGACGTAAGCTTTTTCGGGGTGCGGGGTTTGCTGTAAGCGCGTTGTGAATTATTTTACCACCATGTAGTTTATATCTGACGCTTAGTAGTTGCTGCGTGGGTCGAGGGCGAAGCGATTATTCGGAATTATTTTGTATTATAAGCGCTGTGGGGAATCGGGGTTTCATTTTTTTGGGGGGGGGGGACGCTTGTGAACTAAGATTCAACGAAGCTTTTTGTTGTTATCTGATACCGGGTATTTTGAGGCTTCGTTTATTGGCGGCTTGGACATTAGGGGGACGGGGTCAGATTGAAGCTCGTTTTAGGTGGGGGGGACAGTCCTTACCTTAGGTCCCCCCAGCAAAAATAAGCCATTAGTATGTACAGCAGAGGCATGCAATGTTTTGTATCTCGAAAGGAATTATATATTCTGAGATGTCATTTCAACAGATTTAACCGATCTTCAGATTGAGATACTTATGTGAAATATTCATCGTAGAAAAAAAATCAGAAAAATCATCATCAGAATGTATAGAACTTTCTTCTCAATAAGACCATGCAAATGAATCGGAAACAGGTACCAATGATATATCATCAAAGTCAACATCAATTTGTTGTTGCCTAATTCAGTAATTTTTTCTATAGCGATTTTTCTGTGTCTGATAATATGAAAAATATTTGAAAATATACAGTGACATTTGTACGCAACTAATAGGAAATATTTAGATGTATTCTTCTCGAAAAAATTCGAAATAATCATCCACAAATCCTCGACTTGAAACCATAAAAGATATAATCTTTTTCTCTCTTTAAAAATCAACTTTTTTCCAATTAGAAAAATTCTTAAAGTTGTATTTTCTTTAATTAGAAAGATTATGAATGGAATTTTCAAGAACATCTTTTTTGAAGCTCATTTGTTGTGAAGGTGAGAAAACTCCTCAGACATCGATTGACAGATGCCATTTAAAAATATCTGAACCGCCAGAAACCTCAATTGACTTTCCATCACCAACTTCAGCTCAAATCACCTGGCGCTCTCTATCACCACCATTCCTTCATTGGTACCCCTGTTTCCGCAAAGAAAAAACCCAAAAAAACACTCACCAGGCTGCACGACGCATCCTTGGTAGGGATCACCGGTGTAGCCCGCATGGCAAACGCACTCGGCGTTGTGGTTGGCCACCCTGCACGCCGCGTTAGGTCCGCAACCACCGACGCACGGGTCGCGGCACCTCTGATTCACGCACGCCTTATCGCTCGGACACTCCGGATTTATCGTACACTCCGGCCGACAATTCGGCGGCATTCCCACGTAATTTTCGCGACACGAACACGCGCCGACCTCGCCGCGTATTTGACAGATCGAGTTCGGACCGCACCGGTTCGGCTTGCAAGGGTCTTCCTCCGGTATCGGTTCTGTGAGAAAAAAAAGCAAACATTCAAAAAAATACACAATGACATGTAGAACGTTGAGGAATGTACCCATTTTGTTTTTTGGATTTTTTTCCTGGTAATATCAATGATTTCATTACCTTTCGGTAGGGGGTAGCACCTCTCGAAAGGATCCCCTGTGTTGCCCTGGATACAGCTGCAAATGGGGTTGTGGTTGATGACCTGACACCTGGTGTTGAGACCGCAAGTTCCCGGGCACGGATCCACGCACTTTTTATTCAGACACGCCTGAGTGAGAGGACACTCGGCGCTCACCAGACACTCGGGCCGACAGGACGGCGGAGTGCCGATCATCGTGGGCTGGCACGAGCACACGGCCACGCCGTTGTTGGTCCGGCAAACGCTGTTCGGGCCGCAAGGTGACGGCTGGCACGGCGTCGGGTTGTCTGTGATAGATAGATAGATATTTATTTATTTCGTGTATCATGGTCATGGAGATCTATTCCAGAAATGTATTTATTTTTGTTTTGATGTATCCATATCATGATCAACCATGTTACTCTGCATCGGTGGGTTTCTTATAGTGATGATTGTATCTTTTTATTTCTATTGTAACCGACTTTGTCGATGAGAACTACGTTCTTCAGGCAATAATTCACTCACCTCTCCTCTGGATTGGTCTACAAAGAGTGAACGGATCCCCTTCTTGGCCGGCTGGGCAGCTGCACGAAGGAATGTGGTTGACTACATCGCACACTGCACCCTGGCCGCAGGTGCCCGGGCAAGGATCCCTGCATTTCATGTTGACGCACGACTTTTTCGGCGAGCAATCGGTGTTCATAGTGCATTCCGGCCGGCAGCTCTCGTACGGGTTACCCCGATACAAAGGCAAGCAAGTGCAAACACCGTTCTCGCATTGGGCGTTGGCGCCGCAAGGAGAGGGATTGCAAGGATCTTCCGGCGGGGTGTCTTTGCGTTGGGGCGTCCTGGTACATTCCGTGAAAGCGTCACCTTCGTAGCCCTCCGAGCACGTGCAAATCGGGATGTGGTTTTGTATCCTGCAATCGGCGTTGAAGCCGCACGAGCCCGCGCAAGGATCCCTGCATTTCTCCGTGATGCAGGCCAAGTTCGAGGGGCAGTCCGTGTTGACTATGCACTCGGGTCTGCAGTTCGGAGGCAGACCCACGTAGTTGGCTCTGCAGGAGCAGGAATGCTGCTCTCCCACCACCCGACATTCCGAGTTGGGTCCGCAAGGTGAGGGAACGCAAGGGTTCGGAGGATTCAAAGGCACCGGGGGCGGTGAGGGAGGCAGCTCGTAACATCTGGTGAAAGGATCGCCCGTGAGGCCCGAGGTGCAGCTGCATATCAGGTTGTGGTTTATGACTTCGCATCTCGCTGCCAGTCCGCACGCGCCCG
Organism: Plagiodera versicolora; assembly: GCA_037013635.1. NCBI lineage: Eukaryota > Metazoa > Arthropoda > Insecta > Coleoptera > Chrysomelidae > Plagiodera > Plagiodera versicolora. Next base: position 1,158,036 of record CM072992.1, read on the forward strand.
TGCAAGGATTGGCGCACTTGAATTTATGACAAGCTCGGTTCGGTGGGCATTCCGAGCTGACGACACATTCCGGCTTGCAGTTGGGCGGTGCGCCGATATACTCGGGCAGGCAGGAGCACACTGCCTGGTCGTTAACGGTCCTGCATTGGCTGTAGCGGCCGCAAGGGCTGGAGCTACACGGATCTACCGTTGCTGTAATCAAAACACACACACATGTCAAGAAGTTTTGTTGTCAACAGATAATCAATCTATTTTTGGTTTGAATTTCGAGACTTACGTGGTGGAGACGATACTGGAGAGCACACAACGAACGGATCCCCGTCGAAACCGTCGATGCACGTACAAACCGGCACGTGGTTGTTGACTAAGCACTCGGCGTTCTGGCCGCATACTCCCGGACAAGGATCCTCGCACTTATTCCTGACGCAAGCTTTGTTCAACGGACAATCCGAGCTCAAAACGCACTCCGGTCTACAGCTCTCGTAAGGATTGCCCTGGTAGCCTTCTATGCAGGTGCAAGCTCCCGCTCCGTTTCGTTGCTTACACTCGGCGTTGGAACCGCACGGCGACGGCTCGCACGGATTCGGTGGTTCCTCTCGATACGGAACGCACTGCACGAAGGGGTTCCCCGAGAAACCGGTCGAACACGAACAGGAGACCGTGTGGGTGATCACCGAGCACTCGGCGTTCACTCCACAGCTACCCGGACACGGATCCTTGCATTTGTTGTTGATGCACGCCTCGCTGCTCGAACAATCCGAGCTTATCACGCACTCCGGCCTGCAGTTGGGCGGATTGCCGACGTAGTCCGGTTGACAGCTGCACGAGGGAGAGTCTCCAGTCACGCGGCATATCGAATTCGGTCCGCACGGCGACGGCTCGCAAGGTCTCGTCTTGGCCGGTACCGGTGGCGTCTTCGGCGTTTCGCGACAGCTCTGGAACGGATCCCCGGTTTGACCTTCCTGGCAGCTGCAAATCGGGCTGTGATTCCTGACCGTACAACGAGCGTTGGCCCCGCACGACCCGGGGCACGGATCGATGCACTTCTGGTTAACGCAAGCCCGGTTCTGCGGGCATTCCGATCCGGTGACGCACTCCGGTTTGCAAGACGGCGGACTGCCTTGGTATCCCTCGATGCAGGAACACACCGCTTGGTCGTTCACCTTCCTGCATCGACTGTTGGGTCCGCACGGTGAGGGATTGCACGGATCCGGCGGGTTCCTCCATTCCACCTCGCGGCAGCTGGTGAACGGGTCCCCGGTGAAGGGTTCCGGACAGGAGCAAGTGGGTATGTGGTTGATGACGTCGCAGCGGGCGTTGTGGCCGCAGGTTCCCGGGCACGGGTCTTTGCATTTATTCCTGATGCACGCCTTGTCGCGGGAGCATTCGGTGCTGAGGACGCACTCCGGTCTGCAGGATTCGTACGGATTGCCGATGTACTCGGCCAGGCACGAACACACGCCGTTATCGCATTGGGCGTTCGGCCCGCACGGAGTGGGATTGCAAGGGTCCACGGGTCGTGAAGTCGTCGTCGATGGTATGAGGTTGCACTGGGTGAACGGATCCCCCGAGTGGCCCTCCAGGCAGGTACAGATCGGTACGTGGTTGATTATGTGGCAGTCGGCGTTGACGCCGCAGGAGCCCGGGCAAGGATCCCTGCATTTCTGGTTGATGCAAGCCAGCTGGTTGTTGCAGTCGGTGTTGAGCACGCACTCGGGTCTACAGTTGGGCGGGGACCCTATGAAATTCGGGGCACAACTACAGGAAGGAGTGTTCCCGATGATTTTACACTGCGAGTTCGGGCCGCAAGGCGATGGCTGACAGGACGGTGGTCGCTCTGTTGTCGCTTCTTGGGCAGCTGTAAGAGAGCGACGTCGAGCTCGTGAAAAAATTGAAAATCAAAAAGCGAGTGGGTACTCACGTCTCGGAGTGCACCTCACGAACGGATCGCCGTCGTAGCCGGGAGGACAGGCGCATATGGGGTTGTGATTCTTCGTGGTGCACTGCGCACCCAGCCCGCAAGTGTTCGGACAGGGATCGCTACATTTCTGATTGACGCAGGCCCTGTCGAGGCTGCACTCGGAACTGACGACGCACTCCGGCCTGCAGTTGGGCGGAGTGCCCACATACGAAGCCAAACAAGAGCACACCGCTTGGTCATTCACCACCCTGCACTGGCTGTTGGGACCGCAGGGCGACAGTAGGCACGGGTCCTCCGGCACTCTGGGCACATCCTCGGGCATCTCCTTGCACTGGTAGAACGGATCGCCGGTCAGACCTGGTGGACAGGAGCAGGAAGGCGCGTGCTTGGTGACGTGACACTCGGCGGAGGAGCCGCAAGTGCCCGGACAGGGATCGATGCATTTGTAGGCGACGCAAGACAGGTGGGAGGCGCAGTCTTCGTTGCTCTCGCATTCGCGACGACATCCGCGGTTGCTGTCGTAGGGATCGCCTCGGTATCCTGGGGAGCAGACGCAGGCGCCGGCGTTGTTCTTCTCGCGGCATTCCGCGTTGGGGCCGCACGGCGAGGGGAAGCACGGCGTGGATGGTGGGGTGCGTTCAGTGCCTAAAAAAATCGGGCATCAGCGACGGAGCTCCGTTCGACGGAGGAAATTCCGAGGGAGAGGGCCTTACTCAGTGGCGTTAGTGAACAGGATCTGAAGGGATCGCCGTTGTATCCAGGGAGACAAGAACAAGCCGGGTGGTGGTTGACCACCGTGCATTGGGCGTTATTGCCGCACGATCCCTGACAGGGATCTCTACATCTCTCGTTTTTACAGGCCAAGTTATTGGGACATTCCGAATCATTGATACACTCCGGCCGACAGTTCGGCGGTCGACCCACGTAATTCGGCAAGCAAGAACATGCAGGTTGGGTACCAATAACTCTACATTGGGCGTTCGCCCCGCACGGTGACGGCATGCATGGGTTCTCTATAGGAGGTGGAAGTACTAGAAAAGAAGGTAGAAATCATAGAAAGAATAGTCGGAGAGAAAGTAACAGAAACGTACGTTCGACGATTTTGGTACAGCTAGTGAAAGGCTCCCCTGTGAAGCCCGTCGAGCAGCTGCATATCGGATTGTGATTGACGACTCGACATTGGGCGTTCAAACCGCAAGTGCCCGGACACGGATCTACGCATTTTTGGTTAACGCAAGATTTGTCTTGAGAGCATTCAGAGCTGACCACACATTCTGGTCTACACATCGGGGGCGAACCAATGTAGCCGATATTACACGAGCATACAGCGTGATTATTTATTTCTCGACATTGACTGTAAGGTCCGCACGGTGATGGCTGGCAAGGATGTTGGGGTTCCTCTAAAACTATCGTGGAAATTGATATTTCATCCGATATGTGGGATTTTTTTATTGAACTATCCATCCTCGAACGTATTTGCAACAAATTGAATTCAGATTCACTAAACAACAAAAAAGAAGTTGAGAGGAGTGAGATATTTGTCATTCATTAAACCAGCAACGTTCGAAGCGAGAAAAATTCAGGTGTTCCATAATAATCTCATCAGTTCTCACCAGGTTCTATTAAATTACACGCCCTAGTAGGATCCCCAGAGTATCCCGCTATACAAGTACAGGAAGGAACATGATTGATAACTCTACATTCGGCATTCAATCCACAAGTTCCCGGACACGGATCTACGCATTTGTTATTACTACACGCTCTGCTACGATCGCAATCCGTATTCGTGACACATTCTGGCCTACAGCCCGTGTAAGGATCGCCGAAATATTCTGGTAAACAAACACAAGACCCAGCCCCGTTCCTCTCTTTGCACAGGGCGTTCGAGCCGCAAGGAGACGGGTTGCAAGGGTTGCGAGGGCTTTCTGTAACAGGAGCTGAAAAGAAAGTAACAGAAGTAGAGAGAATAGCACAGGTAGGAGTGAAATGAATTGAAGAAAGTAGGTCTTACTGGGTGGGATCAAAGAGCATCCGGTAAAGGGATCCCCGGTATATCCGCTGGTGCACTGACAGACTGGAGTGTGTTTGATAATATTACAAGTGGTGAAAGAGCCGCATGATCCCGGGCAAGGATTTATGCAGCGTTCGTTTTGGCAAGCCAAGTTTCCGGAACAATCTTCGTTTATCGTGCACTCCGGTCTACAGTTCGGCGCTCTACCTAAATAGTTTGGAAGGCAAGAACATGCGGCTTGAGCACCTACAACTCTACACTGAGAATTCGGTCCGCAAGGCGAAGGAACACAAGGGTTATCGCTAGGTACAGAAACAGCTTTTTCTAGAAAAAAAGAAACAGAAACATGCAGTAAAGATGAAGTAAGAGTGTATAGACAGATACGGTACCCAACGATCAAGAACCAGTCCGAAAGCTACACCAGAGCTTTCGCCCTGGCTCATGATTTTCGGGGAAGCCTTACTTTCTTCCAGGATGCACCTAACGAAAGGATCCCCCACGTGATTGGGTGAACAACTACAAATGGGGTTGTGATTGACCACTTGACATCTCGCGTTTATCCCGCAAGTGCCCGGACAAGGATCTTGGCACTTATTTTTGATACACGCCCTATTCTGCTGGCACTCCGAGCTCACGATGCACTCCGGCTTGCAAGCCGGCGGAGTGCCGATGTAATTCGTTTGACAAGAGCAAACGGCGTGTCCGTTTATCTCCCGACAGTTACTGTACGGTCCACAAGGAGAAGGTACGCACGGGTTCGTGGGTTCCTCAACTAGAGAAAGATAAAAAGGTGAGCGTGATAGAAACAGTGGAGAAAGAGCGAGAGCTTACTGGGCGGAGGTGGTAGTTTGCAAGAGGTCATCGGGTTGCCGGTGTGACCCGGCAAGCAAGAACACGACGGGGCGTGGTTGATCACGTGACACTCGGCGTTCAACCCGCAACTTCCGGTGCACGGGTTCTTGCATTTGTTGTTCACGCAGGCTAGCTCTCTGGGGCAATCGGAGTTCGTGACGCATTCCGGCCTACAACCCGTGTAAGGGTCTCCCACGTAAGAGGGTAAGCATGTGCACGACCCCACACCGTTCCTTTCTTTGCACACCGAGTTGGCCCCGCAGGGCGATGGATTACACGGTTCCGGAGGTGCTTCCGTGGGTCGAACAACTAAAAAAACATGCGCGGTTTGAATCGCTGCCCCGACCACCAGACAACTGCTCGTCTTACTCGGTATAGCATTGCAACCTCCGAAGGGATCCCCCGTGAAACCTGTTCTGCAAGTACAAACCGGTCTATGAGAGATAACCATGCAGTCTGTGTTGGTTCCGCACGAGCCCGGACAAGGATCGGCGCATTTTTCCCTCTGACAAGCCAAATTACTGGGGCATTCTGCGTTTATGAGACACTCCGGTCTACAATTGGGTGCTCGCCCAACAAAGTCAGGCAAACACGAGCAAGCAGCCGTGTTCCCGACGAGCCTGCATTGGGAATTGGGCCCGCAGGGGCTGGGCTGACAAGGATTTTCCGGGATTTTCACCGGGGTTCCTGAAGGTAACAATGTTAGAGACACCAGAAGGAAACTCGTCACGCTTTCTTACTCTCTTCCTGCAAACACCTGACGAAAGGATCGCCCACGTAATTCCGTGGGCAACTACAGATCGGGTTGTGGTTGACGACCTGACAGCGCGCATTCAAGCCGCAGGTTCCCGGGCAAGGATCCTGGCATTTGGTGTTGATGCAAGCTTGGTCTAGCGAGCAATCCGCGCTGATCATGCATTCCGGCTTGCACATCGGGGGGGAACCTACGTAATTCGCCTGGCACGAGCACACGGCGTGGCCGTTAACGACCCTACATTGACTATAAGGACCGCACGGTGAAGGTTGGCACGGCTCGACTCTGGGTTGTTCCTCAACTGCATCAAACGAAACCGTCAAAACAACGCTCGACCTACCGCTCACGCTCAATACGTACTCGGTGACAAGTGACAGGACGTGGTGGGATTGCCTGTATAACCCTCGAAGCAGAAGCAAGACGGCGCGTGGTTGAACACCCTGCACTCGGCGTTGATTCCGCAAGTCCCCGGACAAGGATCCTTGCATTTGTTGTTCAAACAAGCCTTATCTCTCGCACAGTCGGTGTTCGTAACGCATTCCGGTCTGCAGCCCGTGTAGGGGTCGCCGAAGTAGTCCGGAACGCAAGTACACGATCCGGCTCCGTTTTGTTCTTTACACACGGCGTTCGCCCCGCAAGGGGACGGATTGCAAGGCATCGGCTGCTCTACCGGCACGACAGGAATCGCCGAGCAACCGGCGAAAGGATCGCCGGTGTACCCGCTCTGACATTGACAGTTGGGAGAGTGTTTGATAACGATACAAGTGGTGCTGGGACCGCACGAGCCTGGACAAGGGTCTTTACATCTTTCGTTGATGCAAGCCAGATTACCGGAGCATTCGGCGTTGATCGTGCATTCCGGACGACAGTTCGGCGACCTACCCACGAAACCGGGCAGACAAGAACACGCAGCTTGTGTACCGACAATCCTGCACTGGGAATTCGCGCCGCAAGGCGACGGTATGCAAGGGTTCTCGTTCGGCACAACTACAGGACGCCCTAAAATTCAGCGGTGAAAAAATAACGACCCTACAAGTGATCCCTCGCTGCTTACTCTCTTCCAGGATACATCGCACGAAAGGATCGCCGGTATGTCCGGGTGGACAGCTACAAATGGGATTGTGATTGGTTATGTGACATCTGGCGTTGAGGCCGCAGGTTCCGGGACAAGGATCCCTACATTTCTGATTTATGCAAGCTCTATCCTGAGCGCAGTCCGTGCTGACCAAGCATTCCGGTCTACACAACGGAGGAGCTCCGGTGTAGGTCGGTAAACAAGAGCATACCGCGTGACCGTTCACCGGTCTGCATTGACTAAACTGGCCGCAAGGAGAAGGAACGCAAGGATCCGTCGGTTCTTCGATCACAGCTAGAGGAAAGTAAGAGTAGAGTGAGGAAATAGAAAGGAAAAGAAAGAGTCTTACGAGTTTTCTCGGTTATCACGTAGCAGGATCGCAGCGCATCTCCAGTATGGTTCGGTGGGCAATTACAAGTCGGTATATGATTGTTGACATGACAGTCGGCGTTCAGGCCACAAGTGCCTAGGCAAGGGTCTTTGCATTTGTTGTTTAGACATGATTTCTCGCGTGGACAATCTGAATTCACGACACACTCTGGCCTGCAACCCGAATAAGGATCGCCGAAATACTCTGGTAGACAAGTGCACGACCCGGCACCTCTAAGTTCCCTGCAAACAGCGTTCGCTCCACAGGGTGAGGGGTTGCAAGGGTGTGCGGGTTCCTCGATTACCGGTTTATCTAAAAAAGTCACAAGTGCCAAAAACTTCGTTGTCAATCGCGATGCGAGATGCTCCTCACTTTCATAGCAACCGGAGAATGGATCCCCAGTGTAGCCGATAGCACAGAAACAAGCTGGGGAATGGTTGATGGTTTTACATTCGGCGTTGCTTCCACACGAGCCGCGACAAGGGTCTTGGCATTTCTGGTTTATACAAGCTTTGGAGGAGGGGCACTGGGAATTCACGGTACATTCCGGCCTGCAATTGGGCGGTTGCCCATAGTAATTCTCTATACAAGAACACACCGGTCTATCCCCTAAAACCCGGCATTCGGCGTACAGCCCACACGGGGACGGCGAGCATGGGTTTCTCGGTGGTTCAATTTCTGGGCGCTCTGAAAGAAAACCGGCACTTTGTTGGCTCATCCATAAGGGTTTACACGCGGCTAGCTTACTCTCTTCCTTGAAACAACTAGTGAACGGATCACCCACGAACGATTGTGGGCAGCTGCAAATCGGACTGTGTATGATCACTTTACACAAAGCGTTAAAGCCGCAAGTTCCTGGACAAGGATCGACGCATTTCTGATTCTGACATCCCTTATCGAGCGGGCAATCCGAGTTCACGACGCACTCGGGTCTACAATTGGGCGGGGCGTTTATGCAACCCGGCGAACAAGAGCAAACCGGTCGCTCGTTTTGTACCCGGCAAACGCTGTACGGACCGCAAGGCGATGGTTCGCAAGGGTTCCTTTTGTGGTCCTCAACGACAACTAAGAAACAATTAATTTTCCTATAACAATGATGAACCTAATGGGGGCTTTGATATGGTCTTACTGGGTTCGAGTTTTCTGCACAAAGACAAGGCGTTGCCAGTGAAACCTTCAGGGCAATAACATATGGGATTGTGGTTGACAACCGAGCATTCTGCGTTCAACCCGCAGCTACCCGGGCACGGATCGCTGCATTTCATGTCAGTGCAAGCTTTGTCGTGAGAGCAGTCATTGTTGGTCAAACATTCGGGTCTACACGACGTGTATGGGTCACCGAAATAACCAGACAAACATGTACAAGCACCTGCACCGTTTCGTTCGGTACAACGCGCGTTCGATCCACAAGGAGATGGATTACATGGGTTTCGGGGCTCTTCAAAAACTACTAGAAGGAAACAGAAAAAGTATAGAGTGAAGTACAGTTGAAGTGACAGGTGATTCAATGGTTCATAGAAGATCAGGATAAGGATCAATTCATCTTGAACTTGATGGAAGAAAATAATGTAGTTGAAAATATATCACAAGAAAAATATAACTCAAAATTTAGTTCCACATACGGGTTCTTTGAGATGAGATGTCAAAATCTAACACCAGATCATTGTAACCTAGTGAATCACCTGGCAGAGAGAAATCTGAATAAAAGAAACGATTGAAGTGAAAAAACAAACATGCACAACAGAAGAAGGAACAAACATAACTCCACTCACCGATCACAGGACTGCAGCCAGAGAAAGGATCTCCTTCGAAGCCCGACAGACAACTACAGATGGACTTGTGGTTGACAGCACGACACTGCGTATTGAACCCGCACACTCCCTTGCAAGGATCCTTGCATTTGTTGCCGCTGCACGCCAGACTGAGCGGGCAATCCTGGTCGATGAGGCACTCTGGGCGGCAGTTCGGCGGTGCCCCGAACATGTCGGGCAGACACGAACAAACGGCCCTGTTGTCGACGGTGCGGCATTCAGCGTTCGCTCCGCAAGGAGATGGTACACAAGGGGTTGGCAGTGGAAGTTTCACTGGAAAAACGGGATATTTTCAATTGGGTGGCTTCGCCACCACAACGAAGAAATCTTACCCATTTTGGTGCACTGTACGAACGGGTCGCCCACGTAGCCGACCGGGCAGCTGCAGATGGGGTTGTGGTTGTTGACTTGGCATCTCGCTGAGATTCCGCAGGTTCCGGGGCAAGGATCCTGACACTTTTGACTGATGCACGCCTTGTCCGCGCTGCACTCCGAAGAAACCAAACACTCCGGCCGGCACATCGGCGGCGTGCCGAAATACCCCACTTGGCAAGTACATATCGCTTGATCGCCGCGCTCCCTGCACACGCTGTTGGGTCCACAAGGAGACGGGTCGCACGGGTTGACAGGCACTGCAAAAAATCACCGTGAGAATGAGACAATCCTCCTCACTTAGCGGTACTCACGTTCCGGTTTCCGCTCCCTGCAGGCCGTCAGAGGATCCCCCGTCATGCCCTTGCTGCAGAAGCACACAGGCACGTGGTTGACCACCGAGCACTCGGCGTTGGCTCCACACAAGCCCTGACAAGGATCCCTGCAGTGCTGTGACAAACAGGCCAGGTGACTGGCGCAGTCGGAGTTCATGGTGCACTCTGGCCGGCAGCCGCTCACGTAAGGATTGCCGATGTAGGGCGGGATGCAGGTGCACCTGGCGACTCCAGCGTTCACCGAACACTGGGCGTTGGCGCCGCAAGGCGAGGGGTTGCACGGATCTGTAGGCTTGCGGTCTGGCTTCCTCGAGCACCCTATGAAAGCGTCGCCCTCGTAACCGGACAGACAAGTGCAGAACGGGTTGTGGTTGACGACGTTGCATTTGGCGTTGCGGCCGCACAGCTCGATGCAGGGATCCACGCATTTCTCCCTGATGCAAGCCTCGTCTTTCGGGCATTCCGGATTGATCGTACACTCGGGCCGGCAGTACGGCGGGCTGCCGATGTAGTTGACTTGGCAAGAGCACACCGGTCGGTTCTCTTTGACCTGGCATATCGAGTTCGGCCCGCACGGGCTCGGCACGCACGGGTTCTCCTCGTGTTTGGGGCTTTCCGTCACCGGTGGAGGGTGACAGCTGTCGAAAGGATCGCCTTCTTGGCCCGGAGTACAGCTACATATGGGATTATGATTGATCACCGTGCAGACGGCGTTGACGCCGCACGAGCTGACGCACGGGTCCACGCACTTTTGGTTGACGCAGGCTTTCATTTGCGAGCATTCCGAGCTGACCACGCACTCCGGTCTACAAGCCGGTGGGGCGCCGTGGTAGTTCGGTAGACACGAGCACGTCGCGAATCCTTGGTGCGATATCATGCACCTGCTGAACGGACCGCACGGCGAAGGGTCGCAGGGATGCGGACTGGGCGTCACGTCCTGTTGGTAGGCGTAGCAGGAAATGAAGGGATCGCCTTTGGTTTCCGGTGGGCAGTAGCAGTTGGGGACGTGGTTCGTCACCTCGCAGTGAGCCCCGTTGCCGCAAACGCCTCCGCAAGGATCCACGCACTTGTTATTGATGCAGGCTTGTTGCAGCGGACAATCCGGATTCACCACGCATTCCGGGCGGCACGCGATCCACGGGTTGCCGAAGAAACCCGGCTTGCAGACGCAAGCCAGAACGTTGCTCAGATGCTTACAGTCCGCGTTCGATCCGCAGCTGACGCTTTCGCAGGTTTGTGGGTACGGGACTGAAAAACAACGCCTATTAAAAGAGCTACACCTGGGGTGGGAAAAACGCGACTCACTCAAAGGCACCGAGCAGTGTTGGTACGGGTTCCCCTCTAGGCCTTGGGGACAGCTGCAAACGGGGGTGTGCTGCACTACGATACACTGAGCGTTCACTCCGCAAGACCCTGGGCAGGGGTCGACACAGGACAGCCCCAAACAGTACTTATCGAACGGGCAATCGGCGTTGGTCAAACATTCGGGTCTGCATCGGGGGTCGTAAGCGGCTTCGGGTCCCAAACACGGATCGCAAATCGCCACTTGGGTGCCGTAGATGCTGCATTCCATCGACCCGCAAGGGGACGGAAGGCACGGTTGCACGGTCACGTTGGGATAGTTGAATGCTGGATTGTAGACGCATCGCGAGGAAGGATCGCCCATGTAGCCGTCGGGACAAACGCAGGTCGCCGTGTGGTCCCTAACCTGGCAGCTGGCGTCGACGCCGCAGAGATTGTGTATACTGCAAGGATCGACGCAGTGCCTGTTCATACACGCCTTACTGATGGGACAGTCCGAGTTGAGGGCGCATTCCGCCCTACACCCGGCGTGCGGGTCACCTTGGAAATCGGGCAAGCAGGAACACACCGCCCTTCCAGAAATCACCTCGCAGAGCGTGTTGATGCCGCAAGGACTCGGCATGCAGGCGTTCCCGTCGCGCTCCGGCACAGGGAAACACCGAACGTCAGGGTTGCCCGTACATCCCGGATCGCACGTGCACACCGGACGGTGTTGTTCGACTCTGCAGTTCGCGTGGGCTCCGCACGATCCAGGGCAAGGATCCTTGCAGCGGTATCCTATGCAGGCTTCGTGCAGTCGACAGTTGCCGTCCACGACGCACTCGTAGCCGTGGCAGCCGGCAGGTCCGGTCGGATCTCCACCCATGCCTTCGGGACACCGGCACATGGAGTGCCCTTCGGGGGTGACGAGGCAGTGGGCGCCTGGGCCGCAAGGATTCGGGGTACAAGGCGATGTCGGTTCCAGCCTGCAGCCCGAGTAGGGATCGCCGATGTAGCCCGCTCGGCAGTAACACTGCTCTTGGTTGTTCGAGACGTAGCAGTCGGAGTTGACGCCGCAAGGCCCTGGGGCACACAGCGGCGTCACCTGAGGCTCGCCGCAGCTCCGGAACGGGTTCCCGAGCGTTCCTGCTGGACAGGAGCATATCGGCTCGGCTAGAGGGTTGCAGTGGGCACCCTGGCCGCACGGGTTCGGCTCGCAGGGGTTCTTCGGTTCCACGCAGCCGCGGATGGTGTTGGGACTTTCGATGAAGCCGGGTAAACAGGTGCATTTGGCGAAACCGTTGGCTAGGATAGCGCATTGGGTGTTGGGCCCGCAAGGGGAGGAATCGCAAGGATTCGACGGCAGCGCGCAAGGAGTTTGTGGAGGCGTTCCTTCGTACTCGGGCAGGCAGAAGCATACGGCGTTGCCGCCCACCACCCTGCACCCGGAATTCGGGCCGCAAGGGTTCGGCGTGCAATCGTCTCCCTCGGGAACTGAAACGAAAAGTCAGACTAGCAACCGGAGACTCCCGGAAACCAATCACCAACTTACTGCAATTCAAGAACGGGTTGCCTGTCAGACCTTTGGGGCAGAAGCAGATGGGTTTGCCGTTATCCAGCTCGCAGAGGGCGTTCAGTCCGCACGGGCTGGGCTCGCAAGGGTTCGACGGCGGCCGACACCCTTCCAGAGCGTCACCCGCGTACCCCGGAGGGCACTTACAGTTGGGGACGTGGTAGATAACCTCGCAAATGGCGTTCATTCCGCATCGGCACGGGGAGGCGCATCGGCCGTTCACGCAGGCCTCCTGCATCTCGCATTCCCCGTCGGATCTGCATCCCTGCACGCCCGTGCACTCGGTGTAGGGGTTTCCTTGGAATCCAGCCAAGCAGCGACACTCGATGCCGTGATCTTTCGGCAGGCATTCGGCGTTCTCGCCGCACGAGTCCTCGAAGCAGGGATTGACGCAGAGCCGGTTGAGCCGGTCGCATAGCTTGTTGGGAGGACAGTCCTCGTTGTATTGGCAAATCGGTTTGTAGTCGATAACTGGAAAAGTAACGGGGGGGTAGTTTGGGGGAGGGGGAGGGCGTGGGGTGGTTTTACCTGGCACACAACCCACGTAGCCGTTCCCTTGGAAGCCTTCTTCGCAGAGGCAGTCGGAGCCGTGGTTGGTGTTGATGCAAGCGGCGTGTTGGGCGCACGGATTTCTTATATCGCACGGTCTTTGACAGGCGTGATCGATGCACGCTTCCACCACGGAGCAATCTTCGTTTCTCGTGCAACTCGCTACATAGAAGGGGTGCAAAGAAATAGAGAAAGAGGAAGACGCTAATCTAATCTATGTATATTTTTTTACACGTCGTGAATGTACAAATGTTACAGAGTTTAATTGTTTCATGTGGTGATTAAGACACGAGGTGATCTTACTTGTTTGGGGTGATTTGGAGCAGTTAGTGGCGGGGTTGCCTTCGTATCCAGGCGGACAAGTACAAATGGGTCTGTGCATTTTTGCTTGACACTTGGCAGATTTTGCACAGGCGTTCGTAAATTCGCAAGGATCCTGACACAATGACAAGTAACAAGCCTCGCTTTCGAGACAGTCCGTATCAGACTTGCAAGGTTTAGGTGCCCTTCTGTTAGGTGGTTCTATTAAAAATTATATTAATACATTAATGAGTTACAGATTGGATGGATGGTGTTGTTTCAGTGATTGTTACCCCCGGCCGAAATCAAAGCAACTGTTACTGATTGTTTCAATAGATTAACTAGTCCGTGCAAAATTAGTTCTCGGATCTGGATATTTACAAAATATACAAAATGTTGGAGTGATAAAAGTGTTATACCTTGGATACAAATCCTGTGTGGGTCTCCGTAGAAGTGAGCTGAGCAGGAACAACTCGCCGTGTGATTTGTGGCGCTACAAATGGCGTTTGGAGCGCACATACCACCTATAGCACAAACCTCGATACAACGTTTCGCTATACACACCTCTATGCCCGAACAATCTTCGCTAGAACCACATTGTGAAACGGTTCTGTTGAAGCCATCATCTTTGTCGACTCCTGTAGTAGGATATTCGACAGTAGATACTCGCTCAGTGGTTACTTTATGTCTCCCTTCATACGATTCAGTGACTTCAGGTGATTCTATTGATATTTTGGTGGGTGAACTAAATTCAGTAGTAAACGAAGTATATGCTGCAGTGGTTTGCCCACTGGTTTCATCAATTTTCAATGTTGTTTCAGTAGTTTTCGAAGGACTTTCTGAGGTTTTAGTTCCTCCACCAATAGCTGTGGTAAATGCTGAAGGAAGTGTGGTAGATTTTCCACCAGTGATTTCAACAGAACTATTTGTCATTGATGAAGTTGTTGGAAGTATAATTGATTTCGTAGAAGTTTCTGTTTCTGACACTACACTAACAGTTGATTGTTTTGCTGTTGTAGCTTCCTGATAGGAAGTTGCTTCTGATCCTAGTGTTGAGCTTTCCTCTGGACTTGTGGATTTCGTGAATACTTCTTCAATTCCAGACGTGAATGGAGTATTCGTTAAAGTTGACCTTGTAGACATTGCAGACTCTTCTGTACCAGTAGTTTCTTCCATGATGGTCGTTTTTGTCGATATTTCACTATCTACACTTAGAGTTGGATTTGATGATGTAGGGATTGTTTCAGATGTTGTACTTGTAGTGATTCCTTCGGTATTTGTGGTGTGCTTCTTCACATCCCCTGTGTTCGTTGATGTCTCTTCAAGTTCATTTTTGGTCGTAGTGGATATTGTTGTCATTGGAGTGGATACTGTTGTCAATCTTGTAGGTATAGTTGTACTCGAAGTACTTTGTTCAGATATTTCCGTGACTGTTTCCATTTTTGTAGACATGGAAGTGGTTCTTTCTTTGAGACCCTTCGTCGTTGTTGTCAATCTTGTAGGTACTTCTGTATTTTCACTTGATCCACTGATAGTTGTTCCTCGAGTACTTTTTTCGGACATTTCGACAGTGAATGTTTCCATTTTCGTAGGTATGGAAGTGGTTCTCTGAGAAAATGAGGTACCTGTTGTCGATTTTGTAGGTTCTTCCGTATATTCACTTGATCCACTTGAGGTTGTACCTTGAGTACTTTGTCCAGATATTCTGACTCTGACCGTTTCCATTCTCGTAGGTATGGAAGTGGTTCTTTCAGAAAATGAAGTTTCTGTTGGTACCTCTTTGATACCATTTGTCGTTGGAGAAGACACTGTTGTCAATCTTGAAGGTACTTCCGTAATTTCACTTGAACCACTTGGGGTTGTAGCTGGAGAACTTTGTCCAGACATTTCAATTGTGTTTGTTTCCATTTTCGTAGGTATGGAAGTGGTTCTCTCAGAAAATGAGGTACCTGTTGTCGATTTTGTAGGTACTTCCGTATATTCACTCGATCCACTAATAGTTGTTCCTCGAGTACCATGTGTAGACATTTCGACAATGACTGTTTCCATTTTCGTAGGTATGGAAGTGGTTCTCTCAGAAAATGAGGTACCTGTTGTCGATTTTGTAGGTACGTCTGTATATTCACTCGATCCACTAATAGTTGTTCCTCGAGTACCATGTGTAGACATTTCGACAGTGACTGTTTCCATTTTCGTAGGTATGGAAGTGGTTCTCTCAGAAAAGAAGGCACCTGTTGTTGATTTTGTAGGTACTTCCGTATGTTCATTCGATCCACTAATAGTTGTTCCTCGAGTACTTTGTTCAGACATGTCGACAGTGAATGTTTCTATTTTTGTAGGTATGAAAGTGGTTCTTTCAGAAAATAAACTTTCTGTTGGTACCTCTTTGATACCATTTGTTGTTGGAGTAGACACTGTTGTCAATCTTGAAGGTACTTCCGTTATTCCACTCGAACCACTTGAGGTTGTACCTTGAGAACTTTGCCCTGACATTTCGACTGTGGTTGTCTCGATTTTTGTAGGTATGGAAGTGGTTCTTTCAGAAAATGAACTTTCTGTTGGTACCTCTTTGTAACCATTTGTCGTTGTAGTAGACACTGAAGGTACTTCCGTTATTTCACTCAAACCACTTGAAGTTGTACCTGGAGAACTTTGTCCAGACATTTCGACTGTGGTTGTTTCCATTTTTGTAGATATGGAAGTAGTTCTCTCAGAAAATGAGGTACCTGTGGTCAATCTTGTAGGTACATCTGTATTTTCATTTGATCCACCTACAGTTGTCCTTGGAGTACTTTGTCCAGACATTCCAAATGTGGTTGTTTCCAATTTCGTAGGTATAGAAGTAATTCTCTCAGAAAATAAAATTTCTGTTGGTACCCCTTTGTAACCATTTGTCGTTGGAGTAGACACTGTTGTCAGTCTTGAAGGTACTTCCGTAATTACACTTGAACCACTTGAAGTTGTACCTAGAGAACTTTGTCCAGACATTTCTACTGTAGTTGTTTCCATTTTTGTAGGTATGGAAGTGGTTCTTTCAGGAAATAAAGTTTCTGTTGGTACCTCTCTGATACCATTTGTCGTTGGAGTAGACACTGTTGTCAGTCTTGAAGGTACTTCCGTAATTACACTTGAACCACTTGAAGTTGTACCTAGAGAACTTTGTCCAGACATTTCTACTGTAGTTGTTTCCATTTTTGTAGGTATGGAAGTGGTTCTTTCAGGAAATAAAGTTTCTGTTGGTACCTCTCTGATACCATTTGTCGTTGGAGTAGACACTGTTGTCAGTCTTGAAGGTACTTCCGTAATTACACTTGAACCACTTGAAGTTGTACCTAGAGAACTTTGTCCAGACATTTCTACTGTAGTTGTTTCCATTTTTGTAGGTATGGAAGTGGTTCTTTCAGAAAATAAAGTTTCTGTTGGTACCTCTTTGATACCATTTGTCGTTGGAGTAGACACTGTTGTCAGTCTTGAAGGTACTTCCGTAATTACACTTGAACCACTTGAAGTTGTACCTAGAGAACTTTGTCCAGACATTTCTACTGTAGTTGTTTCCATTTTTGTAGGTATGGAAGTGGTTCTTTCAGAAAATAAAGTTTCTGTTGATACCTCTTTGATACCATTTGTCGTTGGAGTAGAAACTGTTGTCAATCTTGAAAGTACTTCCGTTATTTCACTTGAACCACTTGAGGTTGTACCTGGAGTACTTTGTCCAGACATTCCTAATGTGGTTGTTTCCAATTTCGTAGGTATGGAAGTGGTTCTTTCAGGATACGAGGTACCTGTTGGAACCTCTTCGATGCCATTCGTTGTTGGATTAGCTACTGATGTCAATCTCGTGGGTACTTCTGAATTTCCACTCGAACTACTCATAGTTGTTCCTGGAGAACTATATTCAAAAATGTCCTTCGTAATTGTCTCCAATTTCGTAGGTATAGAAGTGGTTTCCACAGAATTCATGGCACCTATTGGTATCTCTGATTTGGCCAATATAGTTGCACTTTCAGTAGTAACCATACTCTCTCCAAAAGTAGTCATTCGATTCGATGAAGTCGATACTTCCGGTTCTTTCGATTGTGACCACAAAGATGAAGTCTCTAAAGCAATGGTAGTTGTCTCACCAGCTCTTTGGCTGAACAACTCATTCGTAGATGATACTCCTTTGAGAGTGGTGCTCACTGTTGAAGGTGAAGTTGATAGTTCAGTTACTTCCGATTGACTTGGCTCACTGGTAGTATTTTTTGTAGTTTCTGTTGTGGACTCTGTAGAAGTATATGCCAAAGTGAACCTTGTTGGTACTTCTGAGTAAGACGACGTAGTAGTACTACCAGAAGTATGAACGCCCTTTTCCTCTGTACTTGTTAGTGTGGTTGACATTCCAGGCATGATAGTTGGTCGAGAATACTTTTCTGAAGTGGTGGAACCACTAGTTGTAGTTTGAACAGTGCCTTGAGTAGAAAACTCATCCGAATTAGTAGTCTTTCCTGATGCCTTCTCAGAACTTGTTGTTGTATCAACTTCAAATCCACTATTAGTTGTTGTGAATGCATCTGTAGTAATTTTTCCTTCGATTGAACTGTCAGTAACGCTCACTACTGATGTTCCGGTAATTTTATTGTTGTCAATTGTTGTTTCATCCACAGTCCTTGATGTCACATAGGATGATACACTTATCGTCTCCGTAGTACTTGTAATTCCATTTGTCGATTCAGATCCGGAGATGGAAGTAGGACTTGTTGAACTAGAAGAAGCAGCAGTGATTTCTGTTTTCATATCTAGTGTAACTAAAGGGTGTCTTTCTGTGGACTCCCTCACAGTTATTTCATCGAATTGAGGTTCTGTCATACTAGACACTTCTGGTGATGGTCCAGCAGTAGAAAACTGCTCCTGAACCACCGTCGTAGATTTTGTTGTGGTTATCTCCTGAGCATTGCTTGAAGATGATGGAAAACCTGATGGAGATGGCTCAGTTGTCGTTCTTGTAACTGTTCCAGTCACAATTTTTTCTGTATTTGTAGAGAATGTGGAGCTTGTGGATTCTACAGGATTGTTTGTTGTACGATCCAATTCCGTTACTCTAGATGAAGTATCTGATGTTACAGTTGATGAATTATTGCTAAGAGAAGTTGAAGTTGAGGTTTCAGCAGAAATATTTGTCTCTGTAGTAGACGTAGCTGACTCTTTTGTAGTGCCTTCTGTAGAAGTGATTGAAGGAATTGTAGTTATTGATCCAACAACTGATGATATTGTTGATGGATTCTCAGATGCTGTCAACTGTTTTGTTGTCTCTCTAGGAATTTCTGTTGTCACGGAAACTCCAATCTTCGACTGCTCTGTTGTTATTTCCGGTACAATATTTGTACTAGCACTCATCTTGGTGGGTGTTGTTGAATATTGAGGGGTAACGGTTATATATTTCTCAGTAGTAGTTGTCTCTGGATAAATTTTAAATGTATCTTCGGTTTCACTGGTGAAGAAAACCGTCGTTTCTTCTTTCTCTACAGGATTGGACGTGAAGAGTCCATGATTTCCTACCAAAGTCGTTTCCTCTTCAGGAGGACCTGACGTATACGGCGCTAAGGTCCTCTCAGTAAATGTTAGAGGGGTAGTAGCGTTTGTTATTTGTGAATGAGTCACTGTTTGTGTTTCGGTTAGTGTTTCAGGTGTTGTCACCATATCTGTTATTTCAAAAATAAATAATACGAGTTAGTTTCTAAAGTATGTACAATTTTATCGATGGTTTGGTGAATGATACGTAAAGTGAAGTTCTCATGCATCGACAAGCAAAATAACCCCCACCATAATAGTACAGCTCGAATATATACACACTAGGTGATATCTACAAACTATTTCTCCTAAGAACTACTCCAGAGAGTAAGAAGATTTGATGAGGTGCGAATAGAAAAAAATCAGTGTTGCTATTTCCACAAATATACAGTGATACGAGTTAGAAAAATGTACAGTTAGATGACAAGCTGCAAACTTTGTTCGGAATGTTCGTTTTCCATTGATGCCAAGGCATGAAGCAGTTGAATCTCTTGATGAAATTGGCTCTGGTCCGCACGACATTGGGAAGGATATGGGGATGGTAATGGTTTCAAAAACAGCAACACTTTTGATGACATGAATGATCCTCTCGTTAATCTCAAAGTACTCACCTTTGGAGCAGGCTCCCGTCAGAGGATCGCACGGTACGCCAGGTGGACAGTTGGGGCAGTTGGGTACACGAGCTTGCTCTGCGAAATAAAAACCGTGTGAGTTTTTGGAGAAGAGCCACGGCTTGGAAATGTTTACCGATGATGCATTTGCAGCCGTCACATCTATAGTTCGGATTATTCCCACAGTCCTCGTCCCGTTGACATTGACACACTGAAAGAAACAGTGTTAAACATGGCGGCACAATTTTCCCAATCACAATTCACCTTTCACGCATACAGGCTGGTGGTCTTGCACTTGACAGTCTTGCGATTGCGTACAAGGATTCGAGACGGCGCAAGGGTTCCGGCATTTCTGGTCGATACAAGCTTGGTGTCGTTGACATTCAGAGTGCGAGTGACATATGACATCTGATGTGGGGAAAAACAATGTGAGTAACGGGTGAAACTGTCACGGGTCCCCTATTCGAATGGGAGGATGCAGAAAGAGTCGACTAAATCCTGAACCAAGCCTAACCCGTCCATCACCGATTGCAGAAACTTAAGCAACTAGTATATATACAGAGAGAGCGAGAGAGCGAGAGAGAGTGTCCGTATGGGAGAATGAAGGAAAGCTAAACATGTCAACAACTCGAGTTGAGGAGGATTCGACGAGTAGGCTAGAAGAAAATCCGGTTAGATGCGAGATCAGCAGCTGTTAACGACATCGTCCTGAAAAACAAATCGTACCCACATAATTCCCCCCCCCCCCCACGTGCGTAGCGAGTGTTTAGGTATAGACAGAGAGAGAGAGAGTGTTGGAAGGGAGAGAAGAAAGTACTGCGTACTGTAACCGAAAGCAACCGGCATGTTTTAACATCTCTTCGATTGTCGTCAAGCACTAAGTAGTTTGCACCGGATGATTCAATGTTTTACCTTGGACGCATCCGTATTTCGCGTCGGCTTTAAAGCCCGCCGGGCAATACTGGCACGCGACCCGGTGATCCTCGACGCGGCAAGGCGTGCTCTCCGGACAATTGGCTGTGGCGCAAGGATCCTCGCATCGGAACGCTCGACACGCCTGGTCCGGGGGACAGCCTTGGTCCCGCAGACAAATCGACAACGACGGCGAGCAATTCTCCATGCAGATGCACATCGGCTTGTGATCGACGACGTCGCAGCCCTTGCCGGGCGGGCACGGTGACGCCGCGCAAGGACTCTGACACAGGCCGGCGATGCACGCCTTACTCTTCGGGCACTGGTCGTCCGAGCGGCATTCCGTCTGATCCGCCGCGCAGGAAATCTCCCCGCGCTCGTTCACCGCGAAGCCGTTCTTGCAGACGCAAGCCGGTCTGTGCCGACGCACCTCGCACTTTTTGTTGCCGCCACATTTGAACGTCGGGTCGGCGCACGGATCCGTGCACGCCCCCACGGCAACGTCGCAGCTCGACGCGTCCGGGCAGTCGACGTTCGACCTGCACAAGGACTGGGTGGGCGTCCGGGGCAGGCATTTCTCGTCCGGGCGACATATCGTGCTCGCCACGCCGGTATAACAATCGGGGCAGGAGCATCGCGGTCTGTGCGTCATCGTTCGACAGAGGGCGTTCAGTCCGCAGGCGCCTCGCAGCGTGCACGGGTCGACGCATTGGAAGTTGATGCATGCTTTCTCGTCGGGACATTCTAAGTCCGTGTTACATTCGGCGGCTACAGGGACGGGCGACAAGAAAAAAGAAAGCATTCATGAGAACGTGGAAAGGGTAGGCGAGTCTCAGCGCAGAACACAACGCGCATGCGGGCGTGATAAGGACAGTAGTCAGAGGATGAGAGAAATGAAAGAGGCCATCTCAGGGTGACCGAACAAGCGGCAGTATTTACAAGCACAATGAGGCTAACGCTAGATGGACGAGAATATGTGAGAATGCTCCTTTCATAGTTCCCAATCTGACTTATCATCCGTCGTACCCGCCGCGGCGCGCGCTCTCAACCACAGAATGGCCACCCCGTTTGCTCTCGTTCGTGTGATCGTCTGCGGTTTTACTGATTGCACCGTTGTGTGGAATGTGCCGGGCGATGGGGATTCGTGTGGGCTTGTCGGGATTTTGTGATAGGCAGATTGGAACCCTGAAGTGTACATTCCACATGACGAGCCAACAACTAGTACGATATTTACAATCGGGCACCTACGGAAACTGTACATGACCGTGTGTGACATTCTTGAATGTGAGGAGGAGCAGAAAGCCTATGTACTGTATACAACGAAGACACGGGTCGTTTTTCCATTTTTTTTTGTGTGTTTTTGGTATACTTACCCCGGACGCAACCTTTGCCGGCTTCTTCGGCGTAGCCGGGCAGGCACCGGCACACGAAAAACGCCTGTTCTCGGATGCATTCCGAGTGCTTACCGCAACCTTCGGTTCGGCAATCGGCCGGACTCTTCTCCGATGAACCTACGGCATCAAATCACCCAATAAAAGAATCAATACTCCCAAAAAACATTCCGATGGAGCTGATGTTGACACTCACATTCGATCGTGGGATCCCCCGACGACTTATCCGCAGGGCAATAGCACTGGGCCTTTTCTCCCACAACCTTACACTCCGCCCCGGCTCCACACAGCTTATTCCTGCACAAATCCACCGATTCCCCGTCGCAAACGCAACCGCGTTGAGCGTCGCCGACGCAACCAGGATTACAAACACACTCCGAACCGCCGTCGACCTCCTTGCATTTGGCGTTCGGTCCGCAAGAACTCCTCGAGCAACTCTCTTCCCTGCCCTGCTTGCACTCGACCAGGGCGTTGCCGACGTAGCCTGGCGGGCAGGAGCACAGCGGGCTCCTATCCTGCACCCTGCACTGGGCGTTCACCCCGCAAACTCCTCGCTCCAGGCAGGGATTCCTGCAAACGCCGCCCTCGGCGCATTTTTTATCCGGCTCGCAATCGCCGTCCTTCCTGCACTCGAACGGCGTGCAGGAGGCTTGCGGATCGCCTCGGTACCCGTCGGGACACAAACACACTTTCCTGTGATCGGCCGCCCTGCAGAGGGCGTTCTTGCCGCAGGCCCCGCGTCGCTTGCAAGGGTTCTCGCATTTTTTGTTGGCGCATATCTCCGCGTTGGGGCAGTCGCCGTTGGTTTGGCAGCCGGGCAGGCAGGCTCCTCGGGAGCACAGCTGACCTTGGGCGCAGGAGGACTGCGAGACGCACTTGTTGCGGCATTTTCCAGCCACGCAAGTTTCGCCGCACGCGCACTCCGACTGGGTTTTGCAGGTTTTGGTGCAGTAGCCTATCTCGTCGCATTCGCAGAGGGAGTTGCATTTGGTGGCGGCTTGGGTGCACGCCACCAGCGGGTTGCCCAGGAAGTTCGTGGGGCAGCTGCATTGGGCGACGTGGTTTTTGACGGTGCAATTAGCGCACGTACCGCAAGGCGAGTTTTTCACGCAAGGATCTGGAATTCAGAAAAGGATTAGTTACAAACACGATGAACAATCGAGACCTCACTCACTTTCACATTTGTTGTTGACGCAAGCCTCGCTCGGGGGGCATACAGAATCGCTCCTACACCCGATTTTACATATCCTGTTCTCGCAAATTTCATTCTTGGCACAGGAAGTATCCGAATTACAAATACCTCTGCATACGCCTCTTATACACTTCTCGTCTGTCAAGCAGTTGCGATCACTGAAACCAAAACCAAACTTATCGTCGATCCAGTCGACTAGAATGGGCACAACCCTCACCTCTTGCACCTTCCCTGACACACTCCCTCGTAGCACAACTGCTCCTTGGGGCATCCCCCGTTATCCACGCACTGAATCAAAGGATACTTGCAGCTCTCCAACGGATCGCCTGTCAAAGGGGCAGCGCAACTGCAAACCTTCCGATGCTCAACCACCGAGCAGTTCGCGTTCGTGCCGCAGGCAGTCGGCGAAGCACACAAATCCACGCACTCGTTGTTGACGCACGCTCGATCGGCAGCACATTTCGAGTTGCCTCTGCAGCCCACGACGCAGGAGAGGCTCTCGCAAATCTCCTCGCTCCTACAGTCGTCGTCCTTGCGGCATATCGGCTTGCAAACGCCGTCGCATCTCTCGTTGTTCAAGCAATTCTTGTCGGAGGAGCAGACGCTCCTGCAAAACTCCCCTACGCAGACGCTGCCGTCGGCGCAGTCCCTGTTCTGCTCGCAATGCTGGGCGGGCGCCCTCACGCAAGCCACTTTGGCCGACGGATTCGGCACGAAGCCTTTGGCGCAGGAACAAGTCGCTCTGTGGTTGGACACGGCGCACTGGGCGTTCGGTCCGCAAGGATTCTCCGAGCAGGGATTCGTGCATTTGTTGTTCCTGCAGGACTCGCTGCTGGTGCAATCGTCGTCGTTGTGGCAGCCGTGCAGGCAGAGATTCTTGACGCAAATGTGGCCCAGGAAGCAGTCGTTGTCGACGCGACAAGTCAGCTGGCAGTTGCCCTTCAAGCATTTCTCGTTGAAGGCGCATTCGTTGTCTGTTTTGCACTGCGGGTGGCACACGTTGTCCTTGCACGAGCTGCCCTCGGCGCAGTCTTTGTCCGCTGAGCAGGAGGCTGGCACTGGAAAAGAATCACACATTCAACGCAAACTCTTCGGGGATCGGGGGATATACTCACGTCTGACGCATTCGATGGCTTCGTCACCGGTGAAACCAGCTGGGCAGCTGCAGGTCTTGACGTGGTTCTCGACTTTGCATTCGGCGTTCACCCCGCAAGACGTCCGCACGGCACACGGATCGGAGCACTGCTTATCGACGCACTGCTCCCCCAGCTGACATTCATCGTTGCTCTCGCACAAGGGGCTGCAAACGTCCCCGTAGCAGTACGTGTTCGAGGGACACTGCGCCGTCGTCTTGCAGCTCACCACCTTCGGCCTACACCCTGTCTTCTTGTCGTTGGCGTCGCCCTGGTAGCCGCTCCTGCAGCTGCAATGCGCCGCGTGATCCACCGCCACGCAATCGGCGTTCGGTCCGCATTGCCATCTCTCGCAAACGTCCTTGCACTTGGGCACTCCGTTGGTTTTATCGCATCTCGCCTTCACCGGGCAATCCTCGTCGCGATGGCACGCCACCGGCGATTTACATCCCTCGTTGTAAGGATCCCCGACGGTCCCGCCCGGGCACTGACACTTGAAGGAGCCCCTCGAGTTGTGGCAGAGCGCTCGAGGCCCGCACGGCGCGTCGGCGCAGAAATCAATCAGGTGGCAGCCGACGTGGGGGTCTCCCGTGTAGCCCGGCTGGCAGTAGCAGGTTTGCTTGTGGGTCTCGGCGGAGCACAGGGCGTTTTTCCCGCAAGGGTTGTGCACCAGACACGCTATCTTGCACGTGTACTGATCGCAGAGCTTGTCGTTGGAGCACTGCTCGTTGGTCTCGCACTCGATCGGCTGGCAACCGAACTTGTCGTCGTTGGGGTTGCCCTTGAAGCCGCTCTTGCAGCGGCACGTGGTCTGGTGGTTGTGGGAGGAGCATTCCGCGTTTCGGCCGCAGAGGACGCCCTCGCAAGCGTCCACGCACTCGGCGCGTCCCACGCTGTCCACGCTACACCTCTCGTTGTTGTCGCAGTCCGCGTGAGCCCTGCACCTCACTTCCTGGCTGCAAATGTTGTTCTGGCAGAAGAGGTGCTCGGGGCAGGAAGTGTTGGTCTTGCAAGTGGGCTGGCAGACCCCTTGTATGCACAGTTGCTCGCTGAAACACTCCCTCGACGTGGTGCACACGCTCATACACAGGCCGTTGTAGCACTCGAGACCTAGAGGGCATTGGGTGTCGCTGGCGCAGTACTGGAAGGGCACGCAGCCCAAGTGGGGATCCCCGGTGGTGCCGGGCGCGCAAGCGCACACCCCCATATGGTTCGAGGGCGTACACGTCGCTTTGTCCCCGCAGATATTAGGCAGTTCGCAAGGGTCGACGCATTTGGAATCGACGCAGGTTCGGGACGGCGCGCAGTCCTCGTTGTTCTCGCACTCTATACGCACGCAATCGTGGTTGGAGTCTTCTCTAGTGCGGGCAGGACACCTGCAGGTCGCCGCGTGCGCTGCCGGGATACATTCCGCGTTCCTCCCGCAGGCCGTCGGGTTGTCGCACGGGTTCTTGCACTTGTCGTTCTCGCAAGCAGCTGTCGCGGGGCAATCCGAGTCGGTGAGGCAGTCCCCGGGCTGGCGACAACCGGCCCCGGTCGGATCTCCGACCAAGCCGTCGGGGCAGACGCACGTGACCCCTCCGTCGGTGTTGACGCATGTCGATGTCGGATGACATGGGTCGGACTCGGCACATTCGTCTACATCGACGCATTTATCCGCTACGAGGGCGTAGCCAGGGAGGCAGGTGCAAACGGCGTTATGACTCTCCACCGAGCAAGTGCCTTTGCCGCAGTTCACCACGTTGCAGGGATCTGTAAAGCACGAGAAACATTAATCCAGAAACTAACCCCTTTCGGGCGCAACTTACTTATGCATTTGTTGGAGTGATCGTCGCAGAATGTATCGGCGGGGCATTCCTCGTTCTTCACGCATTCGACCTTGAAGCATCCCAGATTCATGTCGAAGGGGTCACCGAGGTGGCCTTTGGGGCAGACACAAGTCTTCCGGTGTTTGGTGACGGAACAAACCGCGTTAGCGCCGCAACCGTTTCCGTCGCACGGGTCCTTACATTTGCCGTTCTTGCAAACGAATTTGTCTTCGCACTGATCGTCGCGCCGGCATTGTCCAGGTGACAAGCAGCCCGGTTCGGCGAACGGATCACCGATTCTACCTTCCCCGCACACACACGTGTAGGAGCCGGGCTGATTCCTGCAGACAGCTGAAGGGTGACAGGGGTTTCCTTCGCACTCGTCGATGTCGGTGCAACCGCGTGGGGTTCCTATGAAGCCCAAAGCACATTTGCATTGGCCCTTCGTGCAAACCTGCGAGGATTTGCAGTCTTTATCGCCGGAGCAACCGGGCAAGCAGACCCCCTTGACGCAGATGTCGCCTTGTAGGCAGTTGTTGTCGTTGTAGCAGACTTTGGCGCAAGCGTTTTCGAAGCATCTCTCGCCGACCGCGCATGCCGTGTTGTTTCTACAAGGATAGACGCATTGAGCGTCTCGGCAAAGGTGGCCCGAAGGGCATTCCTTGTTTCCTTGACATGTAACCGGCACCCGGATGCAGCCTTGCTGCGGGGTGGGGTTCCCATCGAAGCCCTCCGGACAGGTGCATATCGTTTTGTGGTTCTCGCAAGAGCACTTGGAGTTGGGTCCGCAGGATTCCTCGCTCAGACAAGGATCTCGGCACTTGTTGTTGACGCAGGCGTGCTCACTGGGGCAGTTTTTATTGCTGCGACATCCCAAAGCGCAGGAGCCGTTCACGCAGGCGTGCCCGTCCGAGCACTGGCTGTGATCGATGCAGGGAACGGAGCAGATTTTCTGCATGCAGCTCTCCCCTTGGGAGCAGTCTCTGTCGTCGCGGCACACCGAGCGGCATTGCCCGTTGACGCACACCTCGTTGGAGCAATCCCCGTCGCTGCTACACGCATCGTATATCCTCGAGCACCCGTTCCGGCCTCCTTGCTGGATCGGAGCGTATTTCAACGGGCACGTGCAAACTGCTGTCCTGTTGGTCACCGAGCACAGCGCGTTGGGGCCGCAGCTGATCCTCTCGCAAGGGTTCTCGCATTTTCCCGACTGGCAGATCGATTGCGGCGGGCAGTCCTCGTCGCCGCTCGGACACTCTCCTTCCGGTCGACAGCCGGAAGTGAACGCGTCGCCGATTGTTCCCGGCCGGCAGACGCAGGTGTGGCTGGTAGGCGTCGGTCTGCAAATCGCAGTGCTGTGACACGGGTTGGGCTTGCAGGCATCGATCGAAACGCACTCGACATCCGGTAGAGGGTTGGCTTTGGTGCCGGGCGGGCACTGGCACACGGCTTTGTGGTTCTCGGCTATGCAAACGGCGTTGGTGCCGCAAGACTCCTCGTCGCAAGCGCTATCGCAGGTGTACGTCAGCCTGTTGCAGAGATGCGTTGGCGGGCAGTCGACGTTGTAAACGCAGGGCACGGCCTTGCAACCCGTTGTGAGGTCGTTGGGGTCTCCGACGTAGGAGCCGGGCGGGCACTGGCACTGCCCCACGTGGTTGTTGGCGATGCAGACGGCGTTCGGGCCGCAGGTCATCCGCTCGCACGCCGGCAAGCACGTCAGGACGTCGTGTTCGTGGTGCTTCCTGCAGCTCTCCAGCTCGGAGCACTCGGCGTCCGATCGGCACTTGTCTTGGGGTAGGGGTTTACACCCGGAGCGATCTTTCGGGTTTCCAGTGTAGCCGGCGAGGCATTGGCAACGCCCTGCGTGCGATTCCGCGACGCAAGCCGAGTCGGAGGGGCAAGTAAAGTGAGAGCAGACGTTGGTGCATTTGAGCACCCCCAAAGCGTCCGGGTGACAAGACTCTGCGGGGCTGCAATCGGCGTCGGTTTCGCAATCCGGTAGGGAGGGTTTCTCGCAGGTGGAAGTGAACGGGTTCCAGATGAATTCGTTCGCGCAGGCGCAAGTCGGGTGGTCGGACGCGTCCAGCTGGCACTCCTCGTTCGGGCCGCAGGCCACCGTCTCGCACGGGCTGATACACTTCTGAACGCCCTCCTTGTCCACCGAGCATATCGTGCCTGGTTTGCAGTCGTGATCGAACTCGCACTCTCTCGGTATCTTCCTTTGCTCCAAGTGACAGCCGGTGGTGAGGTCGCTGGGATCCCCGTCGTAGCCGTTCACGCATATACACGTCGATCGATGGTTCTCGGCGACGCAGACGGCGTTAGCGCCGCATTGGACTTTGCTGCAAGCATCCAAACACTTCCGCGTGTCTTTTCCCAGCTGGAAGCAGATTTCCGTGGGCGGGCATTCCGAGTTGCTGCTGCACTGTTCCTGCGGCTTGCAGCCGCTCCTGAGATCGTTCGGGTTCCCAGCATGACCGGCCGAGCACTCGCAACGGCCCGAATGACAGACGGCTCTCGGGCCGCACTTTACCTTCCGGCACAGATCCGAGCAGTGGCCCTTTTCGCAGCCGTAGCCGTCGGGACAGAGGAGCTGGTCGCCGCACTGGCAGTTCTTGGGGTCCGAGCACGTTCCGCCTTGGACAGGCGTGCACATCACGAACGGGTTCCCGGCGTAACCCTCCTTGCATCTGCAGTCGTAGCTGCCGGGGGTGTTGATGCAGACGGCGCTGTCGCCGCAGACGTTGTCGTTGCACTCGTTGGTGTCCTCGCAGCCGAAGTAAGCGTTGCCGGTGAAGCCGTGCTTGCAGGCGCACTCGATCCCCGAGGCGACTTCCCTGCACTCCGAGTTCTTCCCGCACGAGTCCGGGTGGCAGGTTTGCCTCGCGACACTCTCGCACAGCTCGTAAGGGTTCCCGACCGTGTCACCGCTGCAAACGCACTTGTTTCCCAGCAAGCCGTATTCGCAGTGGGCGTTCCGGCCACAGGGCGGCTCACAGCTCGCTCCTTGTATAGCTGAAAAAAACGACGATTAGCATAAGACTCCTCCCTCGTGGTGCTATCAATAACTTACGAGGCATGCAGACGAGGTCCGGGATCCCGACAAACATGTGATCGCAGACGCATTTGTTGGTGTCTGGATCGCAATGGGCGCCGACGCCGCAGCTGACGCCCTGGCATTTCTGCTTGCAGCGTCCGTTGACGCAAACGTAGGGGCTGGAGCACGGGTTGGCCTTGGAGCATACGTCCGTGTAGCACGAGCCGCCGGGGAAGGGGTTGCCGGTGAGACCTTCCGAGCATTTGCACGTTGCGCCTATGCCGGTGACGATGCATTGGGCGCCGGACGCGCATATAACCCCTTCGCATTCTACATCAAGAAAATCAAGTTAAAACTTTCAACGACAACACCATCGCGGGTCGACTTACTCGATACACATTTTCCTTTCGCGGTTTCTTCGTACCCCGCTCGGCATCTACAAACTCCTCGATGATTCTCCGCTTCGCATGCGCTGTGGGAGCCGCAAAGCACCGTAGCGCAAGGACTGACGCAGGCGCCTTCGCGACAAGCCAACGTGCTGGAGCAATCGTTGTCGGTCTGACACTCGGATTTGCCCGTGCCGGGGGTATCGAGTATGCATCCCGATCTGTAAGCATCCCCAGTCATCCCCTTGGGACAAACGCACTTATAGCCACCCTTCTGGTTCAAGCAGTGGGCGCCGTAGGCGCACGGCTCCTCCGCGCATTCGTCCACGTCCAAACACCCTCGGGCAGCGTCTCCGGTGAAGCCGGGCTCGCAGACACACTTGGGTGGATCCGAAGCGACGCATCGCGAGTTCAGCCCGCAGGAGTAGCGCTCGCAGGGGCTCTTGCACTTGTTGCCGTCTTGTAGATCGGTGAAGTACGGGGGAGGACACACGCATTCTCCCGGCTGTATACACTTCTCGTTGGGCGAGCATTCCTTGTCGTGGATGCACTTCTTCTGGGCGGGCGAGCACTGCCCGTTGTACGGATCCCCGCTGTAACTCTCGGGGCATTTGCACTCGTACGAGCCGGGCAGGTTGAAGCATTCCGCTCCGTAGCCGCACACCCTTTTTTGCACCGCACACTCGTTGATGTCCACGCATGACCCGTCGATCCTAGCGTCGTAGCCCTTGGGGCAGGCGCAGTAGCTCACCCCTCCCGTTATGGTGATGCATTCGGCGCCGCTGGGGCACGCCCCGTCGGGGCCGCAGCTCGCCAACACGCAGTTCCCTTCGTGTAGCTTGTAGGGCGGTTGGCATCGGCAATCCGGGCTGTTGCACTCCAAACACTCCAGGAAGGGGTTCCCGTTGAAACCGGGCGGGCACTGGCAGTCGTAGCTGCCCGGCAGGTTTTTGCAGACAGCGTTGACGCCGCACGCGGGTTTGTCGCGCAGCTCGGTGCATTCGTCGGCGTCTCTGCATTTGCCTGTTTCGTGGTCTCTGACGTAGCCTTGCACGCATATGCAGACGTTCTCGTTCTGGAATTCGTCCGAGACGCATTGCTCGCCCGACGGGCACGGGTTCGTGTCGGAGCAGTCGGTGGTTTTGGCGGTCTTGGTGCAGCCGGACCGGTAGGGATCGCCCGTGGTACCGCCGGGGCACTGGCAGGAGAAGGAACCGGGCTCGTTTTTGCATATTGCCCCGGATGGGCAGGGATTGCCGGAGCATTCGTTTATGTCGGTGCAACCGGCGGGTGTTCCGGTGAAGCCTGTGTGGCAGATGCATTTGGCTTCCTGGTTCACCAGCATGCACTGCTCGTTCGGCCCGCAGTTCGTGGTCTCACATGGATCTGGAAAAAAACCCAAATTAATCACGGCCAAAACACAGAAAGTGAGACACTCACGCCTACAATCGTTGCCGATGTTGGGCTCCTGGCACAAGCAGCGCTTTTTGCTGTCGCATATCGCGTTCCCAGGACACTCCTTGTCGTTCTGGCACGTTACAATCTCATTACACCTCGTTTTCGGGTCGGGATCAGCGACCGTGCCTTCCGGACACGCGCAGCTATAAGAACCAGGCGAATTCGTGCACACAGCTCCGACACCACAAGCCTCCGAGCTGGTGCACTCGTCGATGTCAGCGCAGCCCAGCGTGGGACTCCCAGAATAACCTAGTTCGCACTGGCACGCGAACGTACCAGGGAGATTAGTGCATACGGAGTTCTCCCCGCATCGACCCCTCGGCCCGTCGTCTGCGTCACACTCGTTGATATCGATGCACCCAGCAGCTATATCGTCGGGATCGAAAGTCCACCCGTCCTCGCAGATGCAGTAGGCCTCGTCGCCGTCAGGCTTACAAAAAGCGTGATCACCGCAGGAGACGTCGTCGCACGGGGCTTTGCATTCGACCATCGGGGGCGCCCCCACGTACCCGGTTTCGCATTCGCAGCGGAAACTGCCGACAGTGTTCGTACACACCGAGTAGGAACCGCAAGGGTTGCCCTCGCACTCGTTCTCGTCCACGCACACGGCCCCCTTGGGGGTGAAACCTTTCTGGCAGAAACACTGGTTGTCGATGCATTCGGCGTTGTTGGTGCAATCGAAGTTGGACTCGCACAAAACGTTAACGTCGACCTGTGAAGCCGGGCGGTTGAGAATGCTGTTGGGTAGGCTGGGGGAGGTACTCACTTGCTCGCAAGCCACTTGCGGGGTGGGGCTCGCCCTGTAGCCCTGCGGGCAGACGCAGTTGTAGCCCGGGGCAGCGTTCTCGCACACCGCTTTGGAGCCGCAGGGTTTCTCCAAGACGACGCACTCGTCGATATCGACGCAGCCCTTGAGGGGGTCGCCGGTGTAGTCTTCTTGGCAAGCGCAGGTGTAACTGCCTATCGTGTCTTTGCACACGGCGTTATTTCCGCAAGGTTTAGCGTCACATTCATTTATATCTAAAGAAAAGGTTGAGAATGTTCGAAAAATTGTTCAGGGGGTCAAGAAGGATACCTACAGAGAGAGTACTGAAAGAAACAGAACAGGTAAAGACAACATTCGAAGAGGAGCTGAAAGTAAAACAGATTACGTTGCGAGGAGAAATAGAAATGTATACAGTACAGTTAGGCTTCTACCATGAGTTCAACACAAACGAGGAGTAGACTAAAAATCGTACGAGTTGTTACGTGGAAAATACAGCTACAAAAGGGGCTCAACAACAATAAATGAGGAAGGTATTAGTGTAGTCATCGAGGGAAAGGAGAGAACGCGACAATCGTCGAAGGAGAATCGTGTAAAATAAATACTCCACTAACTTTCACAGTACGTGTGTCCCTGGCCGGTGAAGCCTTGGGGGCAAAGACACTTGTACGATCCGGGTACGTTAATGCATTTAGCGTTTATGCCACAAGCCCCCGCTCTGCCGCATTCATTGATATCCACGCAGTCGTCGTCGGTGGTTCCTGTGTAACCCTCGGGACACAAGCAGGTGTAGCTGCCGTTAGTATTGACGCAGGAGGCGGTCGACGAACACGGGTTCGACTCACACTCGTTAATGTCTAGCGATGTTAAAAGCAATTTTATTAATAAAAATACAGTGGGTACATATATTGGCGATTTTCAACAAGTTATATTAGATGCTAGTCTTTGTTAATTATTTTATTATTGTTGTGTATTTAGTGAATATTAATAGTGCAATCGGTAAAAGGATCATAGAGAGATCTGATTTTCTCTTGACATCTCGAGGTTGGTGATGGGGTGTTTGATATTGAAGGTGCGATTCAGAAATTGAGGGATTTCCTCATCTTCCATTTCGAAAACAGTTGTCCCTGAATTTTTGGATTGCACCTCACATTACTCTCTATATGATGTTAAGATTAATATACTTCTACATGTATCAATACATTTCTGATTTCGAGTCAACACAAAGATATATTCATCCAATTTTTTCTTTAATTCATCAAGAGTTATACCACTGTGATCAAAAGGAAAAGGAGGAATCAAAACTTCCGAGACTGTCCATGACAATAATTCACATTTCATAAACAATCCCACTTTATTTTTTGATCACACTGTGTGAACTTTCAACGCCATCACATCTTCCATGTCTTTCAAGAAAACCAGTCTTCACGTGTTTGTTCCAACTGAGATCGTCTACTACAGTTACAAAAAAAAATAACCACTCGATCCACCCACCCAACCAACGATCTCAGCTCCAAAAAAAAAATCCACCCATCCATACCCTTACCCCCTCGTTACCTGTGCATCCTGTCAGCGGATCCCCGATGAACCCCACCGGGCAGACGCACTGGAAGCTGCCCTCCAAGTTGCGACACTCCGCGTTCCGCCCACACGCGTTCGCCCTCGAACATTCGTCGGTATCGTGGCAGCCGATCGAGTAAGCGTCACCCTCGTAGCCGGGCGGGCAGTAGCACTCTTTGCCGCCCACCACGTTGCGGCAGACGGCGTTCGGCGCGCACGCGCCCGCCTGTTCGCATTCGTCGACGTCGATGCAAGCGGTGTATGGATCGCCGCCCAGGCCTGGCGGACACTCGCAAGTGTAGTTGCCAAGGCTGTTGAGGCAGAGGGCGTTTTGCCCGCACGCGTCCGGGTTGAGGCATTCGTCGATGTCTGAGTGGATGGTTGTAGATGTGAGAAAAGAGGATTGAGGAATTCATTTATGGGTTGAAAAGGCAGTTTTGACTTCATAAAATAAATAAAACGTTGAAAAAACTAAATGATCAATTTCTTAGTTTGAAATTTTCATCACATTCTGAAGTGTGACATTTTCAATCGTTTTTTTTTTTTTATAGTTTGTACTCTAAAAAATATATTGAATGGACCCATTCCAATGTGAAGCTGAAAAAATTGGGAAACTTTTAGATTGGTTGAAAAAAATAATCGAAGCTTCACAGAATCATAAATCTGCTCAAAACCTGCGAATCCAATGTTGCCAAATGATGCATACTCAATTCGCCTAAAAAATATCATGCTGTTTTCGAAACCCTCGAGTCGATATTTGTGACGTCAGAACTGCTAATGTTGTCTAGCTAAGTATGAGTATGAATTAGCTTTGTTCCATTCTGAGAATTGATCCACGCGATCGCTTTCCTTACCTTGACAATGAACTTCTCCATCTCCTTCGAATCCTGTCTTACATTTACAAAGAAAATGTGCCGGTAGATTACAACATTCCGCATTTTCCACACATCTTGCTGCTATCGCAGGCTCTTCACATTCGTTTATATCTGCAATAAAAATGTCTTTTCACATGTGGGGTGCCTCAGGGGTCCATTCTGCGCCCGATAACAATACCAGATCACATAAACCAATCGTGAGAATTATATTCCAACTATATTTGGAAGAATTCTTGCGTTCTTCCTAAGCGACAACAGGAGAACGTTACTCCAGTCACAACGCTTCTAAAAGATCAATGTCCTCAGATCAATGACTCTGTCGGAGTTGTTCGACGCTAATTTTCACCAGCATATCCTAGAGAATGATAATGGCGATGACTAGTATGGCCGCAGGGCCATCGAGCGAAATGACGAGCGAACCAAGGACGTGGTCGGGTCGAGGCCTAAATTTCTTTCCGTTGCGCATTTTGGAATAACCACAAAAATAATGGAAGGATTCATAGCTATTTCGAACATTTGATTGTTGAAATTTTTTGATGTAGCTTTGGGTGAAGTGGTGATGTTGTCATGGGTAGTTGAGTTCTAATTCGATTCATCTCAATCTTCAAGAGTGACATCGAAAAATTTCGGGATTAGGATTAGAAAGAGTAGGAATCATTAGAAGTTATTCCAATATTAGCGATTGATTTGAAAAAGCGTCTGATTCTCAGTCGGATGTGGTTTTAAGTTTGAACAATGACACAGCTCTTCCAGTCAAAATCCATCCAACCGGAAACTATGATTCCTAGCATCTGCTGAACGAACTAGTGATTTAAATCATCAGTATACCGAGTGTCAACACATCCCAGGAAATGAAAATCGCAAAACGATCGGTCATCGACATCGAAACTCATACTGTCTCAAAACAAACGGATATCGATTTTTGGTCATCCGAATTAAGTTCCAAACTAACGGTGCACGCACAATGCTCGTTTATTTCTTTTCGTGATGATGACGTAATGTCATCCAGTCATGAATCTCCTATTGCGATCACAGCAAATCGAATGAAAGAACGACGACGATAAATCACGACGGGCCCGATGAATAGAAGCTGCTCAGAGAAGAGATCTCCGACTGGTTTGGTTATCGCGAAGTTTTTTTTTCATCCGTGCTATTGGGAGATATTTTAATGACGATGAAGATGATGGAAGGTTCAATGAGATCGTTATCAGTATCGTTAATAGAGGTTGTTGAAATTTTACTTTGATAAAGTTTTCAGCGATTACAAATATGAGACACGTGAAGCAACTTCGAAATAGTTATCGAGTGTCGATTCTGGAATGCAAGGAGTGAGTTATATTTGAGAGGGTAGAGATTTTTTTAGGTGTTCTTCCTTTTGCAAGTAGAAACGTCAGCAACATGAGAAGTATCGCGCTCACACTCTGCTGCGTTGAGTGTATATTCGAGATAACAGTAACAAAACACGAACGATGAAAAAAAATGAAAGCAATTGCCCGTGCTACGATAATAATCAGGAGATTCTATTTATTCTTGTGCGCTCAAATGTCGGTAATCAATTGCGGGGTCGTTAATAACAAAACTAACAGTACCGAAGACCATAAAATATGACATAAACGCGCATCGAACTAACAAGACTTATAATTTGCGGTGTTCGCACATGCCGTAATAACAGATCTATAGGGCGTTCTTCGGTTACTCTAGCCTGACCAACGTAAAAACGACTGCCGCATTCCTAACATCGACATCGAACTACATCGTTAGAGGAATCGCTGTTGTTGGATGCGCGTTTTTCGATTGCGGAGGAGCTCGTGAAAAGAAAAACGATTACGTGTGGGCGAGTACATGGTTTTCCGGCGTGTTTCTGAAGCTCGTTAGTGTAGATCGACGAATCTCGGAAACTGATAAAGGATTTGTTGGGAAAATCGTTGAAGTTATGGCGGATGCGCTGTAGTGAATATTGGAAGTTTTTACCAAGACTTTGAGAAAAATTTAAAAAGATCTATTTGCCTGGGGTCTAAAAGGGGTCTAAGTGGCGCTGAAAACGGTGGTGAAATCCGTTTTTCGATATCTGGTATAGTTTTCGAGATATTTCATGTTGAAAATCCCCAAAAAACACTAAAAAGTCGAAAAAACGCACGAAAACACCCCAAAACCCCCGATTTTCAACGAAAAAACCCATGAAGAGTCCTTGTTGATGCTCTGGGAGCCTCCATACGAAAATTGGAGATTCTACGACGACTTTGATTTTTGCATATATCCAAAGGGGGTACCCTTTCGTCGATTTTTCGAAAAATGTCCAAAAAAAAATTCGCCTGAAAACAGGAAAAACATTCGTCTACAAGGGGTCTAAGAGGCGCTGAAAACGGTGGTGAAATCCGTTTTTCGATATCTGGTATATTTTTAGAGATATTTCATGTTGGAAATCCCCAAAAAACACTAAAAAGTCGAAAAAACGCACGAAAACACCCCAAAACCCCTGATTTTCAACGAAAAAACCCATGAAGAGTCCTTGTTGATGCTCTGGGAGCCTCCATACGAAAATTGGAGATTCTACGACGACTTTGATTTTTGCATATATCCAAAGGGGGTACCCTTTCGTCGATTTTTCGAAAAATGTCCAAAAATAAATTCGCCTGAAAACAGGGAAAACATTCGTCTACAAGGGGTCTAAGAGGCGCTGAAAACGGTGGTGAAATCCGTTTTTCGATATCTGGTATATTTTTAGAGATATTTCATGTTGAAAATCCCCAAAAAACACTAATAAGTCGAAAAACGCACGAAAACACCCCAAAACCCCCGATTTTCAACGAAAAAAACCCATGAAGAGTCCTTGTTGATGCTCTGGGAGCCTCCATACGAAAATTGGAGATTCTACGACGACTTTGATTTTTGCATATATCCAAAGGGGGTACCCTTTCGTCGATTTTTCGAAAAATGACCAAAAATAGAATCGCCTCAAAACGTCGTCTATTAGTCTCTTAGTCTCTAAGTCGTTTAAAAGGCGCTGAAAACGGTGGTGAAATCCGTTTTTCGATATCTGGTATAGTTTTCGAGATATTTCATGTTGAAAATTCCAAAAAGTCTCAAAAACACTTCAAAATCCCATATTATCAACGTAAAACCTTTCAAATCACTGCAAACTCGTTCATTAATTTTTTTCCACCCAATGACTTTATAATAAAGGCCGCAAGTATATAATTACACTTTAGCCATGCAAAAAACTCATTAACGATGATCGTTCTTAATAAACTCCCCCCGACACAAACTTAAAACAATAAAATTTCGCATCCTCGGCCAACGAAAAAAGGTTCAAAGGTGATGCCGACTAATTGAATCGAACGCAGGTCGGCCGGCAAATTACCACCTATCCTAACAAAACACGAAAACAAACGAACGCATGCCAAGGCTCGAGATCGTCGGTTTTTTTCTTCGATCGAGCGAATACAGTTACGTAATCAAGGACCGCACTTGATTTATAATGATACATTTCGCGAATGCCTCACCGTTTCGATGTTACGGTAACGAAATATTTTCATCGGTAATTGGATCGAAACGGCGTCTCCAAACCGGAAGTGAGTGAGCTCTCGCACAAAAAACATGTTTCTTTGTTTTCTCTTGATCACAGAAAAAAATTTAAACACCTCAACCCCGTCCAAAAATCATCTCTAATCTCCCGAAACGCCTGCAGAAGAATCTCAAAAACCCCTTCGAAAATGTTTCGGGGGGGGTCCATCACCCCGAACCCCCACCTGGGTGTACGCAGCTGGCTCACTCGGCTACCTACCTCAAGGATGCTGTGAGGTAGGTCGTGACTGCGCTACAGACCATTATCAGATCATAAAATTTACTACAATTTCACTCCGGCATGATTTTCCCTAACTGTAACTAACAATAAGAGAACGGCTCGCGGTGAGATATTTTCCGTTTCGATCCCGGAAATCGCCTACGGTGTACAGGGTGTTCCACAGGGTGCATGATGGGGCCCTAGGGGAAGAAGTCGTGACTTACCTTCGCAGTGGAAACCATCTCCTTTGTAGCCAGGGAAACAGGTGCAGGAGAAGCTGCCCAAAGTGTTGGTACAGTGTGAGAAAACGTCGCATGGTCTGTATTTGCACTCGTTTTCGTCTGGAAAAAAATAAAATGACTCCATTTTCGAAAGATTTCTCATTTCTAGAAGAGGAGCTTCGAAGTAATGCCTGGAAATTGATCGAGTTGAATGCATAACATATTTGGAAGTGGCGAAAATACACTAAGGAAATCAAGCGTCCCATTTTTTGACCTTCTAATTGTGTTTTTTTTTGTCACCAGATTCAAAAAACGAATGATGCATTTGGTGGAATAAAAAAACCCACGATACTTGTTGAATCATAAACATTAACTTATATCTGTTACATCTCTCACCCTTTAACATATGACAAATGACAGCTTATAATAGACATGCTATTTTTATCAAAATCACTTCAATATTCGAATATTTCAATAATACTTGCTACGTATTGAAATACTTCTTCATTTACATACACCTCAATACGAAATATCGATGATCTCAAAGCTATGAAACTGGTTACAGAAACTATTTACTACACAGCAGATATTATAATTAGTTATAATGAAAATCATGAGCACGTTTCTTGTGACATAACATCAAAGAAATGATCGTACTGAGCATGCTTTTAATTTGAAAGCAAATAGCGATAATATTTGGTTCAACCGATCTTGGTAAAAATTTCAGTCGAAATTGTTTTCATTCAAGTAATGATATTTCGAAAAAACGATCCCTTTAGCAATGAAGAGAAATACCTATTTGGGGAGCACAATTGAAAGAAAAAGAAATGTTACAAGCTTCAATGATTTTCAATTTCGAGATGTTGAACAATGACATTCATTCAAGGATATCCAGAATGCTTCAAGATTCATGACAAAACAGCAAATGAAACACAAGATTACAAACAACCCAATGAATTTGTTGTTTTGAACAACACCCAAAATATCAAAAAGCAAATTGTCGAATCAGTCGCT
Organism: Plagiodera versicolora; assembly: GCA_037013635.1. Lineage (NCBI taxonomy): Eukaryota > Metazoa > Arthropoda > Insecta > Coleoptera > Chrysomelidae > Plagiodera > Plagiodera versicolora. The sequence goes on from CM072992.1 coordinate 1,196,932, forward strand.
CTAAAAACAATTTGTGGCTTTTACTTTTGTGGAATTCAAAATAGCAAGAGAGAAAAGGCGATGATTTTTTTCAGTAAAACGGATAGAAGCAAAAAGAGGCTTCGTACCATACCACTCATTTAATTCATTTCAGTTTTTTATTGCTTCGATTTTTTTCCATCTACCATCAATAGCTAATGTATCGATACTTCCACAACGTTCCCATAAGCTTTCGTGACGATATAAAAGCCCCCAAGCAGATAAAATGAATCAGCTATTCTTCGGTTCTCACACTTTACGAGACGATAGGCAGAGTTACATGCACCAGATCTCGTCTCGTGTATTCGAATCCCATAATCAAACAATTTCCACTCGATTAGAAGTTTGTTAATAACGTACAAGGATGTGGGTCAACGTGCTACCTTTTCCTGGTGGATTTTTCCACAGGAAACCATCGGTTGGAGGTTTGGCACCATGACCAAGAATTGTTTCCTTGTTCACTAGGTTAGTGTAATTGTAGTCTTGATAACGGTGGATGGATTTTTCACCACTATTTTGAACTAGCTTTTTCCGCTTATCTTGGGATTGAATAAGGAAAAAATTGCACTCTAATAATCTCAAAGGAAATTGAGAATATCTCTAATGGTTTCGAAGTAATCATTCGGGCAATTTTTCATGAATAATTCGAATACGGCATCGCTTTTTCAGTGGTTGCAAAAATGGCGGACGCCTGTCAACTTTGATTTTTTTTATGAACCTCATCTTGAATTTCAATATTTCCACAGTTTCGTCAAGAATTATTATTATTTTCCTTTATTTCGAGGATTGTTTTGATAATCTTGCACCACTCATTTCTCTGAAAACCGGCAACAACGCACGCTTCTATGATGTCACAGCTATCAACCGATCGTCCAATGCCTATACTTAAATAATTACATTATCCATAGTTATGCACGTGTCGATGGAGATTACATTATTCAAAAGAGTTACAGTTAAATTAATACCCATACTTCAACGAGCTTCTGGATCCGCTTCACTGGTAACAGTAAAACGCAAATGAAATGCCTGAAAGCTTGGAGTGGAGATAAGAAAATGGAGGCAGGAAGTCGTGAATCGAAAAATATTAATGAATATTGGAAACCACGTGGAACATTCTGATGTTATATTAAAATACCAACAATGTTATCAACAAAATTCAAAGTATTTATATTATTATTATCATTATTAGGTGAAAAAGGAATTGAGGAAAGTTTATTTAGTACATACATTTGGTTCTCCCTACATATTGAAAAAAGGGGTTGACGTTTCTTATCTCTGAGCATTTGTGATTATGCCCATTGATAATTTTCAATGTGTCACCCTGTATAATAGATTTAAATGAATAAAAATAAAAGATAAAGAAGGAAGAATTCGAAATCATTGATAATTGAACACGAAAAACTGAAAAAAATAGTAAATAAGATCCGTAATCAATTCATAATTTCAATCTTACCTGGCACTTGACAGCTGCAACCACCGAAACCGTCGTTACAATGACATTGCCCATCCAGACAGGCACCATTTTGACATTCGGTACCATCGTCCTTACGGCAATCGTCTGAAAAAAAAATCGTTCCATGTGAGCTGAACGAAATTCGAACTCAGACTGAGAGTCTGGTGATTTTGAATTCCAGCAATAAGTCGGGGAAATGGGAATGAAACTAATGTATGTTTCCGATAAAAAATAGCGAATAATTGAAGCCTATGCTAGCTACTATGGAGAACAAAGGAATTCAAATTGAAATTTATTACCCTGAGCCTACCACGAAAAAAGGAATCGTGTACCAGCCGAGCTGGTTCAGAAAGGTCAATCCTCAGCAAAAAGTTACTACAAAAGAAAATGCCTGTGTAGTACGGCCAGACTATGAGATACAATGGCGAGGAAAGCAAAAAACGAGAGATGGTCACGACAATGAAACGTGAAGTCCTAGACCTTAGGATGCCTTGCTATGCCGAGACGCATAATGAGATGGACATTCTGATATTGCATCGGAAAAAACGTACGTTCCATGTGATTTCAGAATTGAAATATTCCTGAAGATGTTAAACTAGTTATGTAGAATAGATTTCTTAATTTGATATTCATGTTAATTGTTGAATATTTCACACATTTGGATACTAGTTTCATTTCACCATATGTCATGATTTTCTAGTAATCATAATAAAAATAATATCCATTTCTACAAAGAGGACTTATTTTTGACAGTAATTGATGTAAACAATTTGTTTGTGAAGTAGTTGAGTAAGCATTACTTCTTTGACCCATTGATTTTGTCATGAATGTTGATATTCTATGTTGTAGATTTTGTTACTGTTTCAACAAATGATGTAATATTCGAATTTACACACAATATTTGGGGCAATACAGGAATATCAGCAAAAAACCCTCAAAATGTTGAACAAATGATAAAAATGTGGTGATTATCAAACCATCGATAACCGTAATCAATTGTCAGATGGATTATATCATGAAATTCAACTTGCATACAGTGTATCCATGCCTATTCATAGGTAAATACGTGTTAGGAATTTTAATTATCTGCTTTTCAACACCAGGAAGAAGACAACTTGGTACGACTTGTTAGTACAGAGTCACCTTAAAACTGGATGGTAATGTGATGACCAAAATGTCTGTATTCGTCAGTGTTTTGATTGAATATTGTGATATTTGGACATTTGACAGCTGAGATATCGCGATGAAGTGACAGTTTTTCGGTTGAAAAACGAGCCTCAACTGCCAATAATCTGATTTCAACTATCAACAGCCACCATGTTCGCCTGACATAGCACCGTGTGACTTCATCTATAGTTTTTATTTGAATTATTTTCGTAATTCGTCTGTTGCTGACCTGGTGAAATATATTCTTAAGCTGAATTCTGGGTTCTTCGGAATGATTAAATCTGTGTTGATGCAACGAAAGAATTCAAGGTCATACTCTTCTCGCCGCCCTCTGATGTCGAAACATGCCAAAAACCGAATACAAACGCGGCAGAGCTATGAATTATTCATTGACCGCCTTTGTTTCAGAGACCCTTTGTCCTAGTTCCAATTTCAATTCGAAGAACATTCAGCTCTGCATTTTTTTGCTTCGAAAAATGAGAGATACGTAGACCGATACAAAACACGCCACTGTTCCTGAGTGCTATAAAAGACCAGATAGGAGTTGACAAAAAGAGTTGATTTTATTTATAAAATATACTTCGCAGATGGAAGTCGGTGTAATTGAAGACTAGGAAATCCACTAGTTCGAAGGAATTGATATTCCTGAGGTGAAACCTACCGCTGCCACTTATAGACTTGTTTGGCAAGGTCTTCAACAAATAGTTAACATAATTATTGGGATTTGTTTTATATTCCAGCATCGATAACCATAAATAAGTCTTCTGGTATACTCTGGTAACAAGAACGTCATGGGTAACCACTAAAACTGTTTTTTTTTATAATATTTCCCACGAAATGAGATTATAAAAATTATAAATGAGATAAGACTAATTATCGAAATGAAAATTACGCTATTTGTTTATTTTTTCATCTGGCGGCACTTTATTGTTGAAATCATAACAAATATCTGTTCATACAGGGTGTTTTTGTGACTGTTAGCTGTGTGAGTTCGCGAATTTTTGAGTTCATAACTTTGTTGTTAATGAATATTTTCTCATGAAATTTTGATCACACCTGGTCAGAGGTTAGTAATTTTTTCAATAAAAAAATTGCTAATGAAAAATCTCGATTTTCGACTAGGAAAAAAATAATACATGAATAAACATTTCAAATTTTGTCCCAAGGTAGACCTTTTAGTACTTGACATTTCAAAAATAAAATATCGAAATCTGTCTACAACTTCTTCAAATATTAGGGGTGTTTCCATCAACAACATAACCAAAAAAATATTTGAACACGATTTGGACGTTCCTGATACTTATAGACTCACTTGAAATATTATTCACTTGCACTAAACTAAAACTGAAAACGTCTGTTTGATATTCTGGCTCGTTATGGACGAATTCAGTACTTAATACGTAATTGAACATCGAGACTCACCTGTACACTTCAGTTCTTTGGCTAATTCGTCGGAACCCAAATAGCAATTAGGCGTTCCATCACACAATTTCGACAATTCGAATAACTGTAAAACGTCCGTGGATTCGTTGACTTGACAGCCGAAGTATCCGTCCTCTAGATTGAGGAAGAACACTTCTCGTTTTATACCGAATCCAATCCCACCGAGGGATTGGGCAGTCTGTAAAAAAAAAGAAAGAACGCATTAGTCAATAGTCCTGATTCTTTAGTGACAAATGCATTTCCATCATCAGTCTCTGGAATAACGTGGTTTTATTATCATGTTCCATTTTTTTTTTCAGAGAAATTCATTGATATCCTAAACAGAAACTCTAAAATGTACTGTTGATTCAAATAGAAGAGTTCAATTTTAATCATTTGATTCTGATTCATTGTCGATACTAGCAACTATAGTTGTCAAACTTCATTTATAGATTTACAGAAGAAACGTCTCATTATGAGCAGGAAATTGATATTTGAAATGATAAACACATCAAAACCGTGAGTTGACAATTTTCTGTAATCATTACGAAGTTCCAATTAAACAAGTTGAGTTCAAATGAAAATCATTTTGAACTTTGAATGCAATTCAAGTAGGTGCATAGTAAAATTGTTGACTCATATTTAATACTGATTTATTAGAACATTGAAAACATTCACTGAATTTATAAATGGTTGGGTTTATGTATTATGACATAATCAACTCGATAATTACGTATGGAAGGTAATAAATAAAATGGCGAGTAAAATGCTACGGAAGATTTTGACTATAAAGCATACTAATGTGCATTATTTCAATTGTCATGTGTCAAATACACTATTATTCCTAGTTCAATTAAACAATAAACTAAATATAAGTGTACCGATACTTTTGAATTTGTGATGGTTAAACAATGACTATTGTGATTAGACTTTCAATGAATTAATAAAGAAAATCTTTAAGGTAGGTGTGATAGGAATTAAAGATCTATTTCTCATTGTTTATCATTCAGAATAAGGAATCAGTAATTCAATAAGCATTCAATTCGAGGCAGTTTATAAAATTAGACATTGGTTCATGTGAACTATCTGTTTATATACCAAATTAGTAATCGTCGTATTTATAGTTATTACCAAGATATTTCTCATATATCGCAACTTAACATCTGTATTGCCAAGAATCAGTGGAAAATCCATCGATATCAAGTTAGAAATATAATAAATGATGTCACTAATTCAACGGATAACTTCTTTTGCAAATGTTGATTAACAAATACCAAGATACCGTTTCTCAAACGCGAAACCAGCTTTGAGATTTATTAAAATTTCGTGTAGTGAGTGTATAAATAATTTTTTCGCTCGAAACCGTTATTGGTATTCATTAGCTACGTCCTTGTTCGATCGTTAAAAGCACTGAGTTCGAAGTTTTTTCATCGAGTCGAATCATTTTCGATGAAATCTAAATTGTTATATTAGTATCCAAGCAAATTACGTTCAAATGCAAGAATCAAAGTGCAATTTCGTTAGTGAAATAAAACGACCTTCGTCGGTAACGGTTCAATCGAATAACCTTCGTAGAAGGAAGTGGTTCCACTTCATGATTTGCAGATGTTTCCGTCAATTAAATCGAGTCGAAAAATCACACAGTCGCAGCAGAATAGAGGAAGACGTAAGCTGAGTGCCATTTTTTGCAAAATTATTGCAACAGTGGGTTTGTAGTCTCTACAAGCATTGGAGTCTCCAGGCAAAAAACATGTTACCAGCTTATACAAGCGTTTTTTTTTCTGTTTTTTTTATCTGGCGACGTCAGGAATCATCAGAAACTATCACGATATTCTAGTATATTTCTTGGAAAATCAAATTCTTTGTGACTTCTCTTGCATCTTGTTTTTTCCTCTGTCTGCTGAAAACATCGAGGAGGTTGTTCAAGTAACATTCCAATAATAAATATCTTCAACTTCTCTCTATATTAGATTAATTAGTTAACGAAATGAGAAGCGATAAGAAGCTGAGTGCTATTTTTTGCAAAATTATTGCAACAGTGGGTTTGTAGTCTCTACAAGCATTGGAGTCTCCAAGCAAAAAACATGTTACCAGCTTGTACAAGCGTTTTTTTTCTGTTTTTTTTTTCTGGGGACGCCAGAAACCATCAAGAACAATCACGATATTCTAGTATATTTCTTGGAAAATCAAATACTTCGTGACTTCTCTCGCAACTTGTTTTCTCCTTTGTCTACTGAAAACATCAGGAAGGTTGTTCAGGTAACATTTCAATAATAATTCTTTTCAAGCCGTCTGACACTGTGTTCTAGATAAAATTTCTGCTCCAGTGGAACCAATTACAACTCCAGTGCACATTCGAGATGGTTGCACGATTATTTTACAGACTTGTAAAAAGTATAACAACCATGCTGAATCCCTGCACCGATGAGCAGATTTCTATCTGGGAAGGTATTTGATCAATGTCATCTTGATAGAAGCGTTTTTCGATCGTTTTACACAGATCCGTGCGCGTGTAAAATGTTACGTTCGATCGATGAAAGAGATTCTGTCTCAGGTGCATTACAAGAGGATAATTGGTTGCTGTCATTGTCTGTACACACGCGAATTGGCACCCAAAATATGACAGAGGAAATTTCTTCTGGTACTGTGCCTTAGAAGTGGTTCCAATTACTTTCAAATCATGTTATGTTTTTACGACATTGGCAGGTGATGAATGAAAATGCAATTATCGTTTGATTACCGTGGTAATGTCTTCATCAAGCTCCACATCAACCGGAGATTTAATATCAAAAAGAACGCTCGGATAATGATGTTCCCCAGTCACAGTAATTGTTGATTTTCATATTTTTAACACCGTAACGAATGATGAAAGAGTTATCATCAATCATTGAAAGGTTGAAGCACTCCAAACTGAAGCACCTTCCTTTTCTCATTCATAATATTTAATGAAAGATTAAAATAATTACACAGCCCGCTGCTGTCTAGGCATGGAACACTATATTTTACGAAATTCCGAACCAACGACTTCGATAAATATATACAATCGACTAGAAATTACAGATTTCCCAGTGAACTCAAAGCATTCATCTATTTCATTGTTCTCGACTGTAATTTCTTCAATGCGCCTCGACTGGATCGTTATCAGTAAGCGTTACGAAGAGCCTCTTGACGCCATTTTATGAACCATTGACGTTATCCATTTGGTTACAGCCGGTCAACGATGAAGACCTTGAAGGCAGAAGAGCCATTAAAGGATAAGTGGATTGAATCCATCATGCACACGATGATATTAATGTTGGTGAAGTTTTTGACCCTTCAATGACCTTCAATAAAAAGGTCCTTACGAAAAAAGGAATCCAAACTTATTCGGATAGTTGAAGCTTGAAGCCTAGAATGTCCTTTGGACACTAACCTAACCTCAAAAATGCTGTTGGGGCACAACTGCGCTCCTCATAAAAACGGTTCTATATCATGGTGATTCTAATTTTAGCTCACACGAACATCGTGCAGATTCATGGCTTTTTTGAGCTTCAAGAAATGTCAAACCATACCACGATAATTATACGCTCATTCCAGGATATGCAATAAAAACGCTTTTGATACCACTCTGTGCATGTCATAAAGCTCTAATTGGTTATATTTCATCCTGGAATTACTCTCGGTAATTTCAGTAATCATTCCTGTAGATTATGCCTGCAACTGTTGGTAAAGGCAGGTGGCGATAAAACTTTATAAAATAGAAATCATCTAGCTGCGAGTTTATGTGGATAGTCAATCAGATTTCAGATATAACGGTGTCAGGACTATACAGGGTGCTCCCTGAAGACAGGCTAACTTTTGGGGTGTAGAGTAATGGAGATTCCAAACATAAACAATTTTTCAACAATATCTGAGATGATATTGTGAAACATACTGAGTATATTACTTGCCAAAAATGCCAAACACACACCCATGAAGTGATTTCATTTGACTGTTGATTTTATCCATGAACGTCTACTTTTGTTCTAGTTTTTATTACTTTCACACGATTCTACTATACCTAATTGCATCAAACCGAGCGTGTCCTCATTCAACGTACAGTGTTTTTAAATACTCTGTATAGCTAACCTTAACAGACACCATTGAAGTTAATGTTTCCTGAACCTCTTCGATGATAAAAAAAACGAGAGTGGAATTAAGGCGACCAGCAAAGTCGTAGCCATTGTTTCTCATACCAGGATATTTCACAACGACTCGTAATCAATCGAGTTTGAAATTCAGATGAAGCGAATATGGTCAACACACCTTCGCTTTTTCCAAATGACCCACTTTTTTAGGAACGTCTGATGTTTTCACTCTCAGTTTGTGTACTTGAGTACTTCTTGCATACGCATGATACAGTTGATTTGATTTCTATTCTTTGAGCCTGAAAACTCGTCAAAGGTGACTAAGTAGCGCTGAAAACGGTGGTGAAATCCGTTTTTCGATATCTAGTATAGTTTTCGAGAAATTTCATGTTGAAAATCCCCAAAAAACACTAAAAAGTCGAAAAAAGGCACGAAAACACCCCAAAACCCCCGATTTTCAACGAAAAAACCCATGAATAGTCCATGTTGATGCTCTGGGAGCCTCCATACGAGAATTGAAGACTCTACGACGATTTTGAATTTTTTGAAAAAATCCAAAGGGGGTACCCTTTCGTCGATTTTTCGAAAAAATGTCAAAAATAAATTCGCCTGAAAACAGGGAAAACATTTGTCTACAAGCGGTCTAAGAGGCGCTGAAAACGGTGGTGAAATCCGCTTTTCGATATCTGGTATACTTTTAGAGATATTTCATGTTGAAAATCCCCAAAAAACACTAAGAAGTCGAAAAAACGCACGAAAACACCCCAAAACCCCCGATTTTCAACGAAAAAACCCATGAAGAGTCCATGTCGATGCTCTGGGAGCCTCCATACGAAAATTGGAGACTCTACGACGACTTTGATTTTTGCAAATATCCAAAGGGGGTACCCTTTCGTCGATTTTTCGAAAAAATGTCAAAAATAAATTCGCCTGAAAACAGGGAAAACATTCGTCTACAAGGGGTCTAAGAGGCGCTGAAAACGGTGGTGAAATCCGCTTTTCGATATCTGGTATACTTTTAGAGATATTTCATGTTGAAAATCCCCAAAAAACACTAAAAAGTCGAAAAAACGCACGAAAACACCCCAAAACCCCCGATTTTCAACGAAAAAACCCATGAAGAGTCCATGTCGATGCTCTGGGAGCCTCCATACGAAAATTGGCGACTCTACGACGACTTTGATTTTTGCAAATATCCAAAGGGGGTACCCTTTCGTCGATTTTTCGAAAAAATGTCAAAAATAAATTCGCCTGAAAACAGGGAAAACATTCGTCCACAAGGGGTCTAAGAGGCGCTGAAAACGGTGGTGAAATCCGTTTTTCGATATCTGGTATATTTTTAGAGATATTTCATGTTGAAAATCCCCAAAAAACACTAAAAAGTCGAAAAAACGCACGAAAACACCCCAAAACCCCCGATTTTCAACGAAAAAACCCATGAAGAGTCCATGTTGATGCTCTGGGAGCCTCCATACGAAAATTGGAGACTCTACGACGATTTTGAATTTTTTGAAGAAATCCAAAGGGGGGTACCCTTTCGTCGATTTTTCGAAAAAATGTCAAAAATAAATTCGCCTGAAAACAGGAAAAACATTTGTCTACAAGCGGTCTAAGAGACGCTGAAAACGGTGGTGAAATCCATTTTTCGATATCTGGTATATTTTTAGAGATATTTCATGTTGAAAATCCCCAAAAAACACTGAAAAGTCGAAAAAACGCACGAAAACACCCCAAAACCCCCGATTTTCAACGAAAAAACCCATGAAGAGTCCTTGTTGATGCTCTGGGAGCCTCCATACGAAAATTGGAGATTCTACGACGACTTTGATTTTTGCAAATATCCAAAGGGGGTACCCTTTCGTCGATTTTTCGAAAAAATGTCAAAAATAAATTCGCCTGAAAACAGGAAAAACATTTGTCTACAAGCGGTCTAAGAGGCGCTGAAAACGGTGGTGAAATCCATTTTTCGATATCTGGTATATTTTCAGAGATATTTCATGTTGAAAATCCCCAAAAAACACTGAAAAGTCGAAAAAACGCACGAAAACACCCCAAAACCCCCGATTTTCAACGAAAAAACCCATGAAGAGTCCTTGTTGATGCTCTGGGAGCCTCCATACGAAAATTGGAGATTCTACGACGACTTTGATTTTTGCAAATATCCCTTTCGTCGATTTTTCGAAAAAATGTCAAAAATAAATTCGCCTGAAAACAGGAAAAACATTTGTCTACAAGCGGTCTAAGAGGCGCTGAAAACGGTGGTGAAATCCATTTTTCGATATCTGGTATATTTTTAGAGATATTTCATGTTGAAAATCCCCAAAAAACACTAAAAAGTCGAAAAAACGCACGAAAACACCCCAAAACCCCCGATTTTCAACGAAAAAACCCATGAAGAGTCCATGTTGATGCTCTGGGAGCCTCCATACGAAAATTGGAGATTCTACGACGACTTTGATTTTTGCAAATATCCCTTTCGTCGATTTTTCGAAAAAATGTCAAAAATAAATTCGCCTGAAAACAGGAAAAACATTTGTCTACAAGCGGTCTAAGAGGCGCTGAAAACGGTGGTGAAATCCATTTTTCGATATCTGGTATATTTTTAGAGATATTTCATGTTGAAAATCCCCAAAAAACACTGAAAAGTCGAAAAAACGCACGAAAACACCCCAAAACCCCCGATTTTCAACGAAAAAATCCATGGAGAGTCCATGTTGATGCTCTGGGAGCCTCCATACGAAAATTGGAGACTCTACGACGACTTTGATTTTTGCAAAAATCCAAAGGGGGTACCCTTTCGTCGATTTTTCGAAAAAATGTCAAAAATAAATTCGCCTGAAAACAGGAAAAACATTTGTCTACAAGCGGTCTAAGAGACGCTGAAAACGGTGGTGAAATCCATTTTTTGATATCTGGTATATTTTTAGAGATATTTCATGTTGAAAATCCCCAAAAAACACTGAAAAGTCGAAAAAACGCACGAAAACACCCCAAAACCCCCGATTTTCAACGAAAAAACCCATGAAGAGTCCTTGTTGATGCTCTGGGAGCCTCCATACGAAAATTGGAGATTCTACGACGACTTTGATTTTTGCAAATATCCAAAGGGGGTACCCTTTCGTCGATTTTTCGAAAAAATGTCAAAAATAAATTCGCCTTAAAACAGGAAAAACATTTGTCTACAAGCGGTCTAAGAGGCGCTGAAATCGGTGGTGAAATCCATTTTTCGATATCTGGTATATTTTTAGAGATATTTCATGTTGAAAATCCCCAAAAAACACTGAAAAGTCGATAAAACGCACGAAAACACCCCAAACCCCCCGATTTTCAACGAAAAAACCCATGAAGAGTCCTTGTTGATGCTCTGGGAGCCTCCAAACGAAAATTGGAGATTCTACGACGATTTTGATTTTTGCAAATATCCCTTTCGTCGATTTTTCGAAAAAATGTCAAAAATAAATTCGCCTGAAAACAGGAAAAACATTTGTCTACAAGCGGTCTAAGAGGCGCTGAAAACGGTGGTGAAATCCATTTTTCGATATCTGGTATATTTTTAGAGATATTTCATGTTGAAAATCCCCAAAAAACACTAAAAAGTCGAAAAAACGCACGAAAACACCCCAAAACCCCCGATTTTCAACGAAAAAACCCATGAAGAGTCCATGTTGATGCTCTGGGAGCCTCCATACGAAAATTGGAGATTCTACGACGACTTTGATTTTTGCAAATATCCCTTTCGTCGATTTTTCGAAAAAATGTCAAAAATAAATTCGCCTGAAAACAGGAAAAACATTTGTCTACAAGCGGTCTAAGAGGCGCTGAAAACGGTGGTGAAATCCATTTTTCGATATCTGGTATATTTTTAGAGATATTTCATGTTGAAAATCCCCAAAAAACACTGAAAAGTCGAAAAAACGCACGAAAACACCCCAAAACCCCCGATTTTCAACGAAAAAATCCATGGAGAGTCCATGTTGATGCTCTGGGAGCCTCCATACGAAAATTGGAGACTCTACGACGACTTTGATTTTTGCAAAAATCCAAAGGGGGTACCCTTTCGTCGATTTTTCGAAAAAATGTCAAAAATAAATTCGCCTGAAAACAGGAAAAACATTTGTCTACAAGCGGTCTAAGAGACGCTGAAAACGGTGGTGAAATCCATTTTTTGATATCTGGTATATTTTTAGAGATATTTCATGTTGAAAATCCCCAAAAAACACTGAAAAGTCGAAAAAACGCACGAAAACACCCCAAAACCCCCGATTTTCAACGAAAAAACCCATGAAGAGTCCTTGTTGATGCTCTGGGAGCCTCCATACGAAAATTGGAGATTCTACGACGACTTTGATTTTTGCAAATATCCAAAGGGGGTACCCTTTCGTCGATTTTTCGAAAAAATGTCAAAAATAAATTCGCCTTAAAACAGGAAAAACATTTGTCTACAAGCGGTCTAAGAGGCGCTGAAATCGGTGGTGAAATCCATTTTTCGATATCTGGTATATTTTTAGAGATATTTCATGTTGAAAATCCCCAAAAAACACTGAAAAGTCGATAAAACGCACGAAAACACCCCAAACCCCCCGATTTTCAACGAAAAAACCCATGAAGAGTCCTTGTTGATGCTCTGGGAGCCTCCAAACGAAAATTGGAGATTCTACGACGATTTTGATTTTTGCAAATATCCAAAGGGGGTACCCTTTCGTCGATTTCTCGAAAAAATGTCAAAAATAAATTCGCCTGAAAACGGTGGTGAAATCCGTTTTTCGATATCTGGTATATTTTTAGAGATATTTCATGTTGATAGTTCCAAAAAACCTCAAAAAGTCGCAAAAACCCCCAAAAAACACCCTGAAATCCCATATTTTCAACATGAAAACCTCTGAAAAGTCCATATCGATGCTCTGGAAGCCTCCATACGAACAATGAATTATTATCATTATTCCTAGCACCAAACAACAATCTCAGCTAAAACTCCCAACCAGCCTCCATCACCCAAGAACGCTGAAAAACCCACCACAAAATCACGAATCTATCGCCAGCTTCTCCTAGTCACCACTGACGAACCCCAAGACGTGTGGGATGGCATGTCGTCCTTCGTTCACCAAGACACGCCGCCATATTAGGTAGCGATGCAAGAACTAGCCAAGAAAACGACACATTCAAGAGGCTCCTTAGGTTACGGGGTATTCTGCAACTCGTTATCTAACAACTTCGAAAGTGAACGCTTCGAGAAGTCGACGACATGTTCGCGATAGAAAATGGCGTCGATGCATCGACATGAAATGCGTGATAGGCAACTGGTTCTCATGTGATACTTGGAACGAGTGGTGATTGAAACTGTACAAGCAATGCCAACAATGATTTTTGTGATGAAGTACCTTCAGCGGTGCTATCATGCGTTATGTTGGGTCTAGACACCTTAAACTAATCTCTACTCAAAATAGGTGGTACTCTGAGGTATGGTACCTTCTCTACAAGCTACAGCTTTTCCAGGTTTTCAATCTGAGCCCACTTCCTTTTGTGGATTCGTGAGAATTCAGCTATAAATTCCGCGATGCAACTAGACAGAAACATAAACAGCAAGAGCTTAGTGCTTTATGAGAATTTGAAGTAGGAATCGTTGTAGTCTGATGTACGACATGACGTTTAATATTCCCGAGAAAGGGCATCCATTTTACTTTCGAATCAAGAATATACATTGTATACAGGGTGTCCCGTGAAGACCACGTCAAAGCGAGGGAGGATGTAGATCAAAGGATAAGCCACCTGCTGTGACAAAATTCCTATTATAAAAGTCTTACCGTTTTCGAGATTTTTTTTTTATGAATTTTTGCAACTTGAAGTCAATCAAGAGAAACAATATTTTTATTAGAGAATCTTCATTCTATCAACCATCAACTGAATCAAAAATGTGTTGAACCGTTGAACAAAAACGATTCATAATTTCGTTGTGGTAGGTAAAGCTATTAAATAATTACGCCCCCGGTTATGCATTCATAGAAAGAAATCTCACTATTTCGCTGGTGAAACATGAAATTCAAATAGCATTCGTGCTGGAAGCACATAACGGGAGAGGAAAACCGTATACCTCGTGGAACTAAATGATTTGCATTAAATTTTTAATGATCGAAATGCGGCAATTCAGGAATAACTGTTCGCCATGCTTGTGTTCTCGCGGTGTTTTATCGTATCCACATCTAACTGTAGCATCTCTCGAAATCGACTGCGACCTAATGGTTCCTTCTGGTCGAATCTCATTTGAGGACAGAAATGTACCCAATTTATTTTTGTTTTTTTTTTGGCGCAGTCGTTTCGCCAGCGTTGTGACGTCACAACTGCTGAACCAGCGTTTGTTGATTGATTTTTTGGTGAAGGCGATAGAAAAATAGAAAGCATTCTAAAATCCAATACAATAGACACACGAAAATTCCAAAACTTGTGATGAATGAAGAATAAGAAATATTCTGATCAATTTTGGTGCATATAAGTGGACATCAAATGAAATTATGATTAAGATTCTGAATGAAATATTCTTAGAAGCCCCAGTATTAACAGTTCTGACGTCACATAGATCGTCTAGACACTAGACTATCCAAAGTGGATTTTTTTCCAGAAATGTTTCGTATACATTATTAATCCATCATTGAATTCGATCTCGAAGCAGATTTGAAGCAAAATACTTATTTCGTGATCACCTATGTAGCTGTAGAAATGCATCACCCTGTATATAAAATGCTCCTGGTATTAAAAATCTACGTCAAGAATCAATATGTTCAAATAAACAATGCCTTTGTTTAAATCTCCGTTAATTTTTTCATCCAATCAAAACGAAAACGTCCTCATCGAATCCATCTTGACAGTCGTCTTTCATAGTCGTCGACCTCTCGTACCGATAGAAATAATAACAGCTCTGTGAACATTAAAATTGTCGAATCATCGCTGGCATTTCGGTGAGTTACGATTATTCTCTTATCAGCGAGTGAAATCTGTGAACGTGAGTGTATGTAACTGTAAAAAATAGTGTCATCGCCGTCAGTGCTTCGTATGGCACAGAGGCGTACAGCTTTGGCAAGAATTTTTCTCTTAAAGATCGTCTAGAATGTAAAAAAAACAAAAACATTGATATCAATGTGAGAGATGTTAAAAATGTGGTGAAATTTGTGAAATTGAATAATTTTCTTTTTTTAAATGTTAATTTTTGTAATACATCTGAAAACACTCAGTATTTCCGAAACAGTTGAGGATAGGTATGGGACATACATGAATTATGTCTAGAATTTTCCGAAGAATCCAAAAAACTCATAATATACAGGGGGTCGTGTTTGAAATAAGAAAGTTGGTATCGGCCACTGGCACAAGACACACCCTATATAATTATTCTTTTCGGGAAAAAATACTCATCTGAAAATACAAATCGACGTATCTGAGCGTTTTTCCAAACACGCTCTCATTTATTCGTTATCGAATTTATTCCATTTGGCTGTTCCACACTGTATAAATAAAACAATGTTTGTTTAATTTGAGTAACTTCTACGCCACTGGCTTTATGAAAAGTTTGTTGACCGTGATCTTCCAGTTATACGAATAAAATCCAGCATAATTTTAAACGAAAATGAGAAACTATTAAAAGCAATTAGATATTCTTATGTAATATACGAACAGTTTTAAACATAAGAGTTTGAATAAATGTGAAAAATATTTGAGTAACTGAACTAATTAGTAAAATGAACTGCAGTACGCAGTTCATGATGCAAACAAAAAAAAACTTCATCGGGTACCAGTTTTCCTTTTTCTCTAAATCATAATAAATCATTGATAAACATTTTCTTCTTACAACAACCTAATTTTTTCTGACGACAAGCTAGCAAGGAATTAATGTGTCTTCAAGAATGCAAATGAAGACACTTATACCTCGTACAGAAAAAGCTTAAAAAAATAATCCTGCCAAAAGTGTGGTACTGCCTCTGTCTCCAAACCAAAAATATAATCCTTTTGACGCCTTGAAATGAGTATAAATCAAACAAATGATTTGCAGGAATGCAATTACCGGATTTGGTACACTTGGAATTTCTATGAGAAAGTCTTACACATACGAGAACAATTACATGGATTATAAAATGATTCCGAAGACATTAGCCGACGTAATTTGTTTAGTTTTTCTGTCTGTCAGTCTGTCTGTGTAAGTTGAAGGTCACTACTCGCTTTCAGGAGTTTCAGCTCTGAAGAAGAAAATAAGTTTGCATGTTTGAAGGAATTGCCAAAATGACACAGAGCACCAACAGTGAATTTTCACCGAAGAAACCATTTGGTATTCTCAAAATTTCCTTCAAAACATGGGGTGGGGTATCATGAGAAGTGTTTTGGCAAAAAAATAAGACCAAGTAAATCACAACCAAGTTTCCAAGACCAGGCGTTCATCAACCAAGAGAATGAAGCAACAAAAATATTATTTCAAATTGAAGCAGAGTATCCATCACGTAAAGTATCGCTAGATGTATTTCATTTCTTCCGAAGCTAACATTAGTTGGTTCATCGAGTAAACGTCAGAGGACGTTTCGAGACTAATTAACACTTCAGCCAACAACGATACACCGTTAACGAATGAAAAACGCGCTGCCGCCAAATATGGACAAGACGTCTTTTGTCGGATGGCGATATTCGGATCCGGTAACAGAAAACACCGGCTAAGATTACCGAAACCGATATGGGTCAACAGCAAAAAAAATTGCCTTAGTTAGATTTTGTGCTCGTAGTGAAGTTTCTGGAAAAGAATACAAGGCTGAGAACACTCGTTTGCCTGTCATTTGCTCGACTGACGTATGACGTTTCAAAGCAGCCGTTGTTGAGGCATATAATTATTGGAGTTGAATTTGTTTTTTGCGTTTCCCATCGGCGATGATTACGAATTTAATGATAGATACTTTGTTTTACTGCTGTTATTACAAGAAAGCTATAAAATGAACCTAGAATTCAGGGTAGTGATAAACATCGAGTTTTATTATCTATCTACCTTGAGAGAATATTTATACTAATACACGAGGGAGATTCGTTGAACGAAAGTAAATGGATTGCTGCGATCGGTAATTACAACATCTTCACTTGTTTGTTTTCAATCAGCAATCATTAGAAACGGGCAATTAGGAAAAAATAAGAAGCTAATTCCACCGATAGTAATAATGAATAAAGTGCTGTAATCTTCAGGAAATTACGACAATTAAAACGCTCGGGATATTATTATAATAATACATCCACAGGATAATCATTGATTCAAAACATCCTCCTCTAATGCTTCAATTACTCCACCAAACGATCTCAGATGCTCATGGTGAAGCTGCCATGACTAAAATGACATATAAAACCACCGGCAACATTGGAAAAAGATCAAACGAAGACTCGTGTCTGAGTCAAAAATAGTGTGAAAGTATCATGCAGACGTGAAAAATGGAAGAACTCCCTCAAATATGTAAAAAATGTCTTCTTATTCAGAAAAAGGGGCCTGGCTTATTTTTTGAGATATATCAACACTCATAACCTAACAAAACGTAATGAAATATAAGTGACCCAACCTAAAAATACCTAATCTAACCTAACCTAACAAAACCTAATGAAATAAAAGTGATAGCTTTCTACTAGTTCTCAATCAGAATATTTCAAAAGCATTGCTTCTTGGGGCAACTTGAAAACACCCTGTACATAGTGCTTCGCTTTTACAGTCGACTCAAGTATGGAAAACATGCATCTTCAATTATCCTTGCGAAGGATGTGACGGTGAAGCCTTGAACTTTGTCTACGTTCGTGCTATATAAATCACGAAACGAAGTGAGTTGTGTTTTTAACCTTTTTTTTTTAGTTGCCAGCGATCGCTTTGAAGGTGCATTGTGTTCTTCTTTCTGCACAGCCGGCGGCAAAACAAACTAACAAGAAGAGTGTGTGTGTCATGATGGAAACTACTATTTTCGAAATCCCATTATAATTATGCAGTTGACAGCTACGTTTGCTTCATCAGTTATTTTTATGGAAATGTTTTCTTCATTCGACTCTGTGCAATCAAAGTGAGAATTCAGGAAAGTTGAAACAATCTTATAGGATAAAATATAATCACTCGACGTATTTCTGTATTCGAAGATTCTGGTTGCCTGTTGAGTTTGGAGGTACATTTCCCCACTCCCAAAAAATCCAGGAGATATGAGTGAATGATTCCACCAAGACATATAGGAAATGGGATGAAACACTCCCAGCGGTGCTACTATGCATTATGTCGAAAGTAGACTGAATGTTTTGCAGAATTTTCAAACATTTATGGATAAATGAATCTCTGAATCTGAAGTTTCGAACCCAACCTCTTGGTGGGTGAAAAAAATGGACTCATTACTAGTTATAAATGGTGCATTGCAGTGCAATTAAGAGTTCCGCCTCTTTAGAACATAAAACCCATTGAAATCGTGATAAATCTCAAGAATCGATGGCCTTGATAGCAAAGAAAATTATCAAAACGATATCCGAGATACGGCAAAGGAAACATAAATCCGCCCTATGATAACATAATTGTATGGTATAGTTAGGTTCCAGTAGAAACGAGTGACGTTTCAATGGTATTAATGCGTTTTCGACCGCGCAGTAGCAGAATTATCTACTGGCAACGATTTTATCGATCGCCATTTTCCTAACTACCTGAATATATTACGCTTTTGTTGGATCGGTTCAATTATTTCCAGGAAAACAGCAGTTATTCATCCAGCTTAGACTTTTCGCAGTAGCACCCAATTACGTGAGAGAAATGTTCCATTTCTTCTGTCTCCACTGCTACCAACTGTGCAGGAGAGCTGTTGAAGCAATTGGAACCAGCCAAGTCAACTGCAAAATTGTCTGGGGTTGTTTGAAGCCCCTCCAAGAGTTGGACAGTCCAAAAGTATGGATATCAGACCATGCAAGGGACTGCTGAGTTAGCTTGGGGAGGAGGACCAGGTGCTTCAATTGGACCAATTCTTCCTTCAAGTTCAAGAAGTGCTGGAAGCCTCTTTAGCCTCAAAGATGAGTTTTTTTCACAGATCTGATGATTGCTAAGGAGTTTTGATAGTGTAATCATGATTTCTCAGTAGTTCCTGGTCATTTTGTGCTTGTTTTTGTCTTCTCATCAGCACAATAATCCAATTTCCAATGCACTTAGTTGTAATTCGTTGCCAAAACCCCACTATCCATTCTAGGAATGGAATGACCGTTCTACTTGAAGTACGACTCCGTGAATAGATCACGTATAAGTCATGTAATTAAAGAGGCGTGGCCTTAAATCGAATGAAAGTGAACTAGATTCATTATACCCGCAACCATTTTGGGTTCATTGTCTCATGAGTACTTGCAGTACGAAGAAATAACGTTGTTTCATTCCCAAAACACAGCAGTTGGTTTGGAGACGGTGCGTTCGTGAAATATATCGAGAATGTAAATGGATTGGCGATGCACCTACTGATCCGCTTTCACCAATCCTGCTGTTGTGAAATACGATCCTTATTTGTGAGACAATGAGCCAAGAGTACTTTCGAAAATGTCAGGAAATTTTACATTGAAGCTTCAGTGGAATAGACACCAAAAAAAAATATCGTGTAATGTTTCAATCTGCTCCATGTGAAAAAGAGTTGACTTCAAATGAAATTCATCGCCTCTGCGTGACGATACTGAAAGCAAATTAATCTTGTACGAGGTCCTTATTTGCACATTTAATGAATTATCTCATCAAGAATAGTTTGGAGGTGAAAATTTATTATAGGTGTCAATAAAAGCACGTTTTATGTTTTCGAACATAATTAGAATTCAACATGAAATTGTGGATGCAAGTGATGAATCAAGACTCGAAAAGTTCAAGATCTTCGAATAGCTTTGAATATTCTTTTGATTCTGATTTATGTGATCGAGCTTTTTCTCAATGCCATATAAATCAAAACTTTAACGACTGTCTGCTTTTTCTGACTGGTGAAACTATGCAGTTCAACCCTTCATTTTCAAATGACCCATAAATCATAAGAAGATGAGTTTCGCGAATGATTAATACAGGGTGATCCTTAAAGACATGCAAAAAAGTCTTGAAATTTAGCTGAAAATATACAGGAGAATTTCTAAACATTCTCTTGACTAGTTTCTTCTGAAAAAAATCAGGAAAATCGCCTTCACGAACTAATTTTTATACATTTTTGGCCACACTTTTTTTTCCAATGCACCTTCAGAAAGCTCGATACACGTTATCGATAACTTCTCCGTATCTGAATAAAAACCGATAGACTCAAAGACGTTTCGGAGTGGATTTCGATGCTCGAGAATGGACAATGCTTCATTGACTTCTTCGGAATATTAATGTGACACAATAACAACTCAGTTGTGTGAATTATACCGTAGTGAGGCGTAGGTTAAGCAATGGCGACTGGTCTGGAATTATTATTCTTATAACAGGGGTTTCGTTCTGCTTGGTATGCTGGCCAGAGTGTATGACGTCATAGGATCATTCATGGAAAACCGTTTGTAAAGCGATGTTTGTTGGCAAAATCAATTCACTTCTCGAAACTTTGTTTTGTTTTTTGGTTTGTTCGACGGTTTGTGCTTTCAAAAATATCCTGTTGAAACGGCGAGGTCGTATCTTAAGTAGTTTTTTGACGGCAGCGTTCTAAAGAAACAACATTTGTCAAAATAGCTGAAAGTCAACTCCAAATTGAAGCTGAGTTTTTGAAGTATCGTTTCTTGTGTCGAAATTCTTGCAATGAAAAATCATCACCGCAATTCTTCTTCTATTCTTTTCCCATGCTCTCGCTATCCACCTGCCATTGCCTGCCACAGGCTGTCGTCCTTTTTTTTCGAATAGAAACCACCCATTCAGAACGATCTCCTCTCGAGTATATCGCTAAAAATATTCTCTCTATCTCCCTAGTCTCTCGACTGTCATTACGGAATGGCTGAGCGTGCAAAGCCACTGAAATAACTGATCTCTTTTCGGCCAGTCGATTTTCCTGCACCTCCTAATCACTCTGTGTTTATTTATGTACGGTTAAGTTTGTTGAATTAGATGTGGGAGTGATACGGTCTTGGATGTGCACGGAGCATTTACGTCGAGGTACATTTATTTAACGGTTTTTCAGATTCGTCGCTTTTGAATCTCAGCGTTTCACCTTTCATGAGCAATAAAGCCATTGACGTTTCTATCGAGTGCCCGAGAGGAAGTCCATCGTACGTGTCACTACAGAATAAAAGGATGCAGGATGTTGCCTCTTGGAATATTCAATGGGAAACGCCATATCGGAGGCGTACAATTAAATAAAATAACTCTTTCGTATAGGAATCGTCGCCAATCTCGTGCTGGATCCGTATCGAGGTACAATAAAGTACCACAATGTGGCATTCACGTCGTCGCGGTTTTTCTCATGCAATTGAAAGTAATATCGAGAGTGGTGTAATTCAGTACCAATTTAACAGACAACTAGTATTTTTTTTCTTCTTCGCTCCTCTTCTAGAATTACTTCAATTACACTATGCATCCTTAGGAACGAGTTCGAGAATTGAAAAATATGGAAGCATATTGGATTACTGTGGGTTGAATGAATTGGAAAAGTGAGAGTCTGTGATTGCGAGCTGGTCAACATACAGGGTCGTACAAGCTCAACAATTTTTTTTCAGTCGGTTGAAAACTGTCAATTCGGTATTTTTAACTCAATAAACGACTCTTTCATTCAGGAATCGTGGGTCATTATCTAAGAAACACTTTCAACTTCAATAACCTTTAGAAAAATGATTTTTTGAAAGAAATCCAAAGAAATGCCAAAGAAATTCCTTCTTTTTTCAAAAAAATTACTTCAAGAGATACGAAAGACATTCAACTTGACGTCCATCCAACCATCACGTATACCTAAAAATACAGCAGCGACACCTCAGAAACATCATTAATTATGCTGGAATGCCTTTAGTTCTGATCGTCTCGATAAACTAGTCAGCTCTCTGTGTACACCAAGCAATTAGTGATTAGATGATATCAGCTGGTCTATAATTACGCGATATTAATCGTTCCATCTGCGAAATCAGAAAAACTGGTCTCTAGAAAAAAAAATCCTCGTATCTACCTACTTTCAATAGAACCAATCTCTTGGCAACGTCGCAAAAGTGCAGTTGTTCAGAAGTGACAGTGACAGCTGTCAAATTCAAAAGGAGAAACTTACCGTTATTTGCAGCCATAATATCCAAACGACAAGCGGAAGAATAATTTTCATTTTCGCTGAAAAAAAAAAAACAAATCGTCAATAATGTTGTGGGTACGATTGAAATTGAAGTAAATTTGAGGTTATGCTTTGATTGACTTGAGTCAGTAGTGGGGGGATTAGGGTGAGATACTAGACAGGGTGTTGGGAAAGTGAGGCTCCCCCTTCGTGGAGATTGGGAATGAACAGTTGGACAGTTGTGAAATTTATCACGATTATCCTTTCGCTATATAAATGAAGCTATAAGAATTGGTTTCCTGGCAGCCTTTAGGTGGTTCAAGTAAATTTCGCTCACCGTTATACTATTTGCCTTATTGCCTTTCACCGAGTCATGATTGTAAATAAACTAGACAAAGTTGATTGTACATTGAAACAGCTTCAAATAATATGACTTAACTTCCCACTCTACATTCTCCTTGTGCTCTGAATGTTTGCTTTTTAGAATCTGCATGGGATACTTTGTGAAAACAGACAGTGTAATGACAGGACTCGTGCATAATTGATAGTAAAACGGTCAATGAAGGCCATTTTGTTTAACTATTACCTCATAGAAGTCAGAAACTATTTACATGTCCATTATGTCGTAACTGACTGAACATCATTGAGAAATTCTAGTCATGTGCAGTGTTGATCACTCATTTCATTGGGAAAAAAAATCAATGACCCTTGGTACTTTATGATAAGTATAACAGAAAAATGACTTTATTAAAAATCACAGCAATTTGAGGAAGTCATCAGTTTCAAATTCCATGAAATAACCCACCAATGCCATCGATGACGTTCTTTATTGGAATAAAAGAATCAATAATTCAACGACAATAAAATACCCAACTTGAATCGTGAAAGTCCCCGATCAAGTTAAGTCACATGACTCAGTACAGCGCGCGAGCTACCTTGGCATTATTTCGTAGTTCAAAGAAATTAAGCCTGCCTTAATGTTACACAACTTGATTGACCCGTTCAATAGATGACTCTGAATATAAACAAGTTGACTTGTAGTAGTTTTTCAAAATATTGCACCATGTTACGTACTATCATAAAGCTGGAACACGCGGTGTAGGAATGGAGATTCCAGTAGGTGATTAGATGAGAAACCCGACTTAACTAGAGCTAGTGTTAGTGGTTTTTTATTATTTTTTTTTTCAGGATAACGAGTATGACTCGAATAACGATCTTGAGCACATGAACTAACAGCATGAGATGTTATCAGCTGTGTAATTATCTATAGATTCTTGGTTTAGTTTTTCTCGTGCAGTCGTTTAACAATAAATAAACGAGGAATAGGTATTGAAACTGCACACGAAAAATTACAAAAAAGTATCATCGAAAACCGCGACAAACAAAAATCAGGAGATAAAATCATCCAAAGGATATCAAAAGTCACGAAAAGAAAAATGGCGTAATATTTTTTGCAGCAAAAATATTCAATGTAATGAAAAATTCATGCAAGACCTGTGTGAAATTTCTTGAAGATATATAAAATATTATCTCAGGTATTTTTAAAGAACTGTTTTTTTTTAAACCTTCATCACTCTGTATCTCAAAAGTTGAGACATTCATGGAAGGTTTTCTTCTTATAACTAAACTAAACTATAACTAAAATATCTCGAAAAATGTATCCTGTTGAAGGCTCTGTATACGAACAACTATATCTTGATAGTTTTCAAAAATATTGCACCATTCTCTTCACATCCTGAAAGCTACAAGTACCAGAGACTCCAGTAGGCAATCAGACCACAAACCCATCTCTTTACAAGTCCTTTTTTTGTTATAAATCCTGCATTCAATAATCAGCTCAACAGTAAATATGAGTGGAATAATAAATCTAGGAGTGATGAATTACAGTAAGAGACTTCTGATGCCAACAGATGAACGATTGAGATGGATTTTAGTAACATATGGTTAATGATCCTTGCTATCCGTACCCATGAAACAGCTGGTGGATTTACAGCTGGAAAATCTGATTGCATAACATTCTTCTAGATGCAACTTCATTTACGAACAGCTATTATGCATTCCACTCAGCAAAGTATTCCGCTGTTTGAGGAATTTATTAATGCGATTTGTTTTTGAGATGAGAAGGAATTCAACAGTTCCAGGACTTTTCAAAGTTCTCGTCTTCTACTCATGCTATCCATTCAAAACTCCTGTCGTTCGATCAAGTATCTTTCGGTGTAGTTGTGTTCAATTTTCATGACATTCTGACGTTTGACAGCTGAGATATCGCATTAAAAGTGACAGTTCGTCGGTCGAAAAACTAGCAAATTTCATGTTTCGTCCTGAGCCGAGTGGAACTTTTTGAGTAATATTTTCTGTTCCTTCTTGTTCCATAGCGAATGACGTATATGACGTAGTGGGCGAATAACAAATATCTTGTGTAGGTGACCCGGTACCGTAAATGTCGCGGTGACTTGTTGACCTCGTGGAATTGAGAAATCTGACTCACTAATTTGCTCAAGTCATGTGGTTTCGATAATTCAACTTTCTCGATTTCCATATATTCACGAATAACTTAGTTGTATGGGAATTTTTCGGTTTTCCTTGTACTACACAAAATCTGTACAAGATCTACAGCAATATTTACAGGTAGATTTATGAATGTGCAAACTGGCGGATCAGTGAAACAAATGATTAGAAAGTCTTGAGGATATTTGTCTTTACGTTAAACTTCTGGAACAATAGATATCGTGAGATTCTTTCTTCTCGTGTAAATATAAAATGAGGATGGCCTAGATATCACTCAATAATGAGAAAATAGCCACTTTGAAGCCATATTGTACCCAGTCAATAAAAACAATTCAAGACGAGACATTATTGATTGTTATGACACCAAAAAAATTGTTTCAGTTTCAATTTTCCTCAATTTTCCAGACAATTATTCTGTTGAACAAATCAAATTGAGAACAGTTTCCAATTCTATCGAGATAAAAAATTGATTCAACTAGTCATGGAACGCTAAAGACTTCAATTAGAACAGAGAATCTGTACTCATGTTCTCAAGCTCTCGAAACTTTATTTCAGCTAGAGATTTTTGAAAAATTGATAATCCTCGTCAAAAAATAGAAGAATTCTCAATATATTGATTCATTTACGCGAACCGCGCCCGAGACGTCACTTCACATGTCATCAAACATTTGCTCCGAAAGCTCTCACTATAAACGTTCTCGAATAATATTTGCTATTTCCTTCAAACACCTCCATCTATCTGCTCCGTTCAAGTCAATGAGCCCCGAGTAAAAGTAAACACGTCAGGAGGGCCCTAAACGACTGTTTACACTTTTAGAAACCTTATCTTCGACACACAGGTACGAGGAATGTGTAACATTTCGGTGTGAACAGGCTATAATTCACAAGGGATCGAACAGGTTTCTTCATTTCACAACCCTCGAAAGCAATCTTCACTTCAATCAGAATACTACTAGGTGGTATACCCTGTATGTGAGAGATAAATCGACCAATTTGGATACCCGCTAAGCCGCATCACTCTCGCTCAGTAATTTCTGTGAAATGAACAATTCTCCAGACGATAACACTCGGGCAGTGTGGTTTTTTTCGTCTCTAGCCATTACGTTTGAATTTTCACGGCAGTAAAACACATTACAAACATTTTTCGATTGTAGTTTTACTAGTTCTAGTCCTACAGTTATCGCTGACTGGATCTACAGAAAAAAACGAGGGAATTTTGAGGTAGAGACGCGTTCAGCATACGGAATTGAAAAAAAAGCTGACATGGTTGAACTTTGTCTGGTATTTCAAGTTATTTTAATGCACTCAACCAGGATCAAGCTTCAAGAATACGGATAAGGTGACTATAATATTCAAGAGAAATGGTAATACAATAATTTTCAAAAACAACAAGTTTATTTTGAGTGGAAACTTCGAACTAAAAGTTGCTAAACTAGTCCATTAAAGTCACACCTTTGAAAATTTATAACACGGTTTGGAAAACAGACTGTTAATATTAATACTGGCGAACAATCATCTCTAGGTCACTGCTAATTAACATTTTTATCGTTGGTAAATAACAATAGCCGCTTCCTTAGAAAAATTAAGTTTAAAGGCTTTGAAAAATCAAGCGTAACACTGTTACATAAGCACAGTTGTAAAGTGGGATTCATAACTGTAATCAGATATTTTTGGCATCCTGAATTATGTTCGCGCATCTTTATTAGTCATTTTATTGCTGATTTTGTACAGGGTATTCAATAAGATGGTGACTGAGACTTGCAGAAAATCGAATTGTTTTTGGTTTATTTGATAATGTACTTAAAAAAACAAGGTCACACTTCGAATAGTTTTCGAATGAAAAATTATAGCTGAAAATATAACTTATCATGTCCAAAAAATTTCAAAACATTCTATGGAGCAGTTTTTTCCAAAAAAAAAACATTACACTAATATAACCCCTTGAAATTTATTTTCATATTATTGATATATTTATATTTATATTTTAATTAAATACCTATTGGACGATTTTCTGAACATTTCCAACGTGATAGTCATCAATCGATGTTGTTACATTGAAGTATTCAAGCGTGTAGCTATTGAAATGCCAATAGGACATTCCACTGACGTTTATAAAGATCTACTAAGCTCATTAATATGCAATGATATGCAATACGTCGTATTCAAGCTATGGAGCATCGTTGAATATTAACGTTTTTATTTGTAGAGATGAAGAAGTCGGAAATATAGGAAGGAACGATCTCAGTTGAACCTAAAAAAATGAGCTTCTCAAGATAACGATAACGTACGGTTTTTCGTATTTGAAAACCTGCGTTTTTCATGAATTTTAATGAAGTTAGCATTCACCCGCATGGATAGCATGGAAACGCATGGAACGTTGTAATTTCCTTGCAGTTGAAGTTCATTGAAGCGGAACAAGATGATAGGCGGTTTTGGAAAAGTTATTACAGATGATGACGTGAGGTCGCCAAAGGCCGAGAGCAAAAAAAAAACTAGCATTGATCGATAATTTACATGTCCAAACAGTTTCTGGTGCCTGCAGATGAAGCTTGACATATGACAACTAGATCTTCTTGTAAAATAACACAGCTTTTGAAATTTCCCAAAAAATAATCGATTGAAAGTTGTTCTTGCCTAATTATATAGAATCTCGAAGCGAAAATACGTCACGGTGTCTCCTTCTGGAAAGTTGTGCTTATAGTAAGGTTCATGCAACATTTATATCATCCTAATTCAAATGTCTTGTTTGTAAATGAGGTGACGATAATGCTTTACTCTAACTTTCTAAACAAATGTGTGATTTATATGTAATTGACATCAAACTCAGCTGATGATTAGGAAATGAGACTAATCAAAGTCTGTTTCCACAACTTAGCAGGATTTACTGAGTGATATACTTAAGCCTTACTCAATGAACATCGAAATGGTTTGATTATTCGTAAAAATGATATTTATGTAAGCGAAGCTTTTTTGTTTTATGAAAACCATTTGGATTATTTCCTGGAAAATATTGACCATGATCTTGAGACATCTTCGAAATCAATGCAAAAAATTCATGGTCCCCAATATCGCATTGGAAACACAAAATTCCGAGTAATACCAACGCTGTTTTATAACTGAATAAACAGTATTGAAATATATGTCAATATCAATTAACATATTTGAGCAACTGAAAGTAAAAATTGTCCTTCAAATGCATCCCACACATCCCACACGTGCTTAAATGAGATTTCTAGAAATATCGATTGAAACAAAAGGAACAGTTGAAAAAACTATAAAGCTATCCATAGATGGAACATTATTTTTATTCAAAATTGAATCAAAATGTTTCAATTCGACACAGTGAATGTTATTTGGCATTTTTTCAGAACGTGATGTCCTATAATTCAATTGACAAGAAACGATTTTGAAGCTGTTCTATTAAGAAATATCCAAAAATAACAGTCTCTCTGTTAAAATTGCCTCTTTTCTGATATCATAACCACTTAAAACGATGAATATTTTCGTGATTGAATAATTTTGACTCATTCCCAGACAACATTTATTCAAAAAGATGATCCAGCAACCATCCACAAACGAAATCTATAAATAAACGATGACTACGCCGGTACCGCGTGGGCTATAAACGACCGTCCACTCTGTATAAAGTCCGTTCCATTTGCAACACCTTTGACGTAATCACTTTCTCTAAAAAGTTGAGGCGAGAAAGATCTCGAATGTAGCACAGAACAAGAAAATCGGTCCAATATACGGTTAAATTGACTGGAGACGATGAAAAATCGAGAACGTCGGATGCTTGGTAGGGTTTTCGTTCGAAAAATACCTAATATACAGGGTATTTGCAACCGATTTATTTTTCTAGGTTGGTAGAACTGTCTATAACGTTTACCAAGCGTTAAATTGTCAAAAGGTTTGATTATCACGTGTTGTAAACAACCAAAAGTGCATTTTTCAAATTTTGTTAATAAAAACATTGATAATAACGGATATTCTTGTGCTAAAATGTTGGAAATGTTGTGGAAGGCCTCTGGTGATCAAACTTTGCTACAAAAAACGTTTACAAGTGGTTAAAAAAGGGCAGGGAACGCGTTGACGACAAGCTGTGCTTTGTACAACCAATGACGTCTACCGACTAGGGCCAAAAAATCAAAGATTTACTTCTTGAAAATTGACAATTGACAGTTGGAGATCTTGATGCCGTATTGAAACATCATTTGGCTCTTGGTGGTGTCGTTTAAAATACGATCGCTCTCCATTGAACACATTGACAATGATTCATGTGACGTTTATCGTCAGAAGGTTCCCAAACCCACATAAAATCGCCGAATCGCTAATAACTCGCACAACCCATATCCTTATTTGTTTATAACAATCAGGCAGTAATTAATATTCATGTGAAAAAAAAACGTTTTGCTTAGATAAGCACCTATTTCGAAGGAACCCTATCGATGAAATGTGCTGTGACATAGCATGTGGCCTTGAGAATAAGCTATTGCAACCTGTTGTGCAGCGCAATGACATTTGACAGGTTTCTCTCTAGGAGCTGTTGGTACCGGAATATCACGTCTTCCAAATTCGATTTGATTATAGCTTAGATTGATGTTATGAGCTGGCTCGTTCGCAAATTTTAACGAAGCGTCGTGAGGTCACGAATGAAACAGAGAGGTTGTTTAACCGAAATTCGATGCCGTTAGATAGATAGAGATTTTATTTATGGTGATGAGTTCGTTTTGCTGCAGCTAATTCCATTTCGAATAATTAACGAAATGGGAATCACATTGTTAGTTCGAGAAAAATTATAATACGAAATGGTTTAATTTCAGATTGGCATAACTGTAAATAAAATTCATCAAGGCCATCTATGGGAAAATTTGTTGAATGGTGTATGCTTGGAAAACGGACTCAATTGTTTTACTGCTATTATACGAAGCACAATTTTTTATAGTCCCAGAAAATAAAACCTTGCATTATCTTTGTTGTTCAGCTTCAATTCAAAATGGACATTTTCGTGACAAAAAGGACATATTTTAATTGTTTTTCGTCCCTGTATTCTTTCAGAGTTTTCTTTCAACGATTTTTTTACAGTTTCTTCTCGTTCTGATTCTCCAAAAAATCTGAGAATAGTGAATTTTCAAACTGTTCCAGGATGAAAAAGAAAACAGTGACACGTTTCCGAAAATAATAAAATTACTTTGTAATTCAATGAACCTGAAAACTCGTACAGAACCTTTTTTTGAAGCTGGAATTCGTAGAAAATATTGAACAGTTCAATATAATCAATATACCAGTTTTTGTGGAAAGAAAAATCAGAAGAACAACTTTTCCAAACTGATATTGTAGAAATTGTGCAAACAATGGATTTATGAACTTCAAGTTTATTATTTTTTTGGACAATTGAGTTTTCAATATTCAAAAATCAACTACAATGAATCAAGTTTTGAGATAGAGAAAAAATTTTGATTATTGTTTGACACTTTATTTTGTAGAAATTGTGAAAATAGTGAATTTGCCAATTTTCAATAATTGAATATCACTTTTTCTTGAACATTCAATGAATCTGATAACTCCTAAAGAAATTCCGTGTATAATTCTCAAATATGTAGAAAATATTCAACTCTATCAATACCGATACAGCAAATTTACTTTCCAGAAATGAAAATAACAGAAATATCTAATCAAAACTGCTTCCTACGTGCATCTGAATAAATGTTAATGAATTCAAGCGACTCCAAATTTATTATTCGACATTTGACTCTCGCTTTCACAGCTAGAAACCATCCCGAAACCCACGAAACTCGTCTCAAAATCGAATTAACAAACACCCATCGTTTTGTAGACGCCAAAAAAAATCGATACGCATAACAAATAATCTGCGGTCCAAACCTTTCAACCATACATTTCGAGCGTCACGTTACAACAGAAATATCTTTATTAAAATTGCACCCAACCAGGCACCTTCGAAAAAAAAATTACTTTCGATTTCGCCGAGATACGGCGGAGGGTTTCTGGTCTGACCGCCTGCTGATATCTCCAGCGATACACTTCACGCGATCGCTAAAATCGGGGTTAGTGGAGGAGCCAGGACGTAAAAAACAACAAATCTAAAAGTCCCGGAGGTGCCTAGGGCTGGAACAACCCGCCGAACAGAACGAGGTCGCCGGATTTCTCTCTCGCAGCTGCTGCCACTTCACTTCACCACAACTTCCTTCGAAGCACTGTCACTAGGGGGCGGTTCAGGGGGTGGTTTAGGGGGGCGGTTAGCACACTTACCAGTCGCCATGGCCTCATACGCCAGGGCCTAGGGGTAGCGCCCTTTCACTCCACGGTCGGAGAACTTCGAGCACTGCTACTCACTTGGAAGTCTTGAGATAGACTGGCTGGTCTGAGAGCATCGGCGTCTTGAGTCGTCGACGGCCATGAGCATCGGCTTTCTATTGGTCGCGGCCGCGTATTCGGAGTCGGTCGTTCTCTTCTAGAATAGAATATTCGTGGTGCGGCTCCTCGAGTCGTGTGTCTTCTGTTGTTATGGTCAGCTAGAGTTTGTTGGGTCTCGGACCGTGACTGCGGCATCTTCGAGTTAGATGTACGCGAAGGGCGCCCGCCAGGGCCGGACTGGCCCGCCAACACGCAGGCCGACGCCTTCTGTCAAAATCAGAAATTGGATGAATTTTTCAAAAGCCTCTACAAGTAAATTTCATTGTTTCAAGGATGAAAGTGAATGAACATTTCCGGTTTTTTTCTCAGCAAACTCAAGAAAAACAAGTAATAAATGTTTACGTTTCAAAAATGTTGAACTTGAAGACTTGCCAAAACGCCAAGGGTGCTATTTTCCTACCCTTTCTCAAAAAAACTTCCTACGAATGTATGTCTTGAAGTCTCAATGGGCTAAATCAGTGTGACACTTTCAAAAAAGCGTTTTTTTTTTATTAGCCGATAGAGTATAGTTTCCGCTCCGTTTCCTTGTACAAAAATTGAAACCAAAATGTGATCAACATGAATATCTTACTTTATCTTTATTTTTATTGGTATTTTCCCATTGTTTCACGTACATTCTTCCTGTTTTCACAATTTGTGGGTTCTTTATATCATATTTATGTAATTTATACGAATTTTATTGTGTTAAAAATTCATTTTTTAATTCAAGTCTACTGTCCTTTACTTTATACACTATATTTCTTTATACACAAGCAGCTCACTGCTTCGTAAGTTTTTTTTTTTCGAGTATTCACTAGGTTTTGTTTGAATGAACTCGTTTTGATCCTCTGATCAGGAAAGTCAATAAATTATTATTATTATCATTATTATTATCATTATTATAATCTAAAAGTGGCCTCTCGCAGGTAAAAATCGAAGTGGCTGACGTCATAACTCCTAAAACTGATTATTCCTGATATAATTTCTACAATACAATGACCTACGATATTTTTGATTGTTTGAAAATTCAAAAAAACAACCATTTTTGACAATTTACTCGTTATCTTTCAATATTTTTCTACAAAAAAATCCCACAACGTTTCTGCAAATATACCTTATCATGTCCAAAATACTTCAAAACATTCTATGAACCATTTTCTTGTAAAAAAAAACACAAAAATTTTTAGTATAGCCCCTAAACTTGTAATAACCATCAGTTTAACCATTTTTATTTCGAGAAAAAGCAGTGGCGTAGTATTTTCCATCCAAGAATATCGAATGCAAAACCCGTACGGACGCCACTGGTACAGAAAATAAAAAAATTACACATCGAAGAATGCACCTTGACGCATTATAGTTGTGTATAAAATTCCATGCCTGCAATATCATCTCAGCTAAAATAAAGAAACTGACTTATTCCAAATCCCCATCACACTGTATATTCTTATTTTGCACTCGTTAAAGCAACGCATAGCATGAACCCAACAATATCCAGCATCTAATAATGAGAGCATTCGCTACATCTTCAGTCTTATTAATTAATAATAAATCACGTGATTTCTCGTTTTATTAATTAGACTCAAATGGCAAGTCTTGCTTTTGTTAAAGCAATCAAACAGAAAAACCCAACGGGCCTTAATGATGGAGGCACGTTATTTATGAAACTCCATTAGGACCCAACCAACAGTAGTGTATAATAAATAATATGGAAACACTGATTAGGAGTAAAGTAAGGTAATTTGTCGATGAGGTCATCCATAATTCCAGCAGAGATTAAAGCAGAAGAAGCTGAGCTGATCTCGAGTAACATTCTAAAATAATTTCAATGGACGAATTAGCAGTCTGCCTAGCACAGAATGAGCCGCTCTCCTCGTTGCTACGCTGCTCTGTGTCTAGCATGGAGTATGTCAAGCAAAAACTGGTGTATTTTTAGACCACTCTTTTGCTCGTTTACGTTCTTTTTTTTTCCCTTTTGAAACCACACATTACCGAGATATTTAAGACATGCAGTAAATCGTTCACCGAGTTTGAAACAGTGTAATAAGCATAATGATGGTACTGACGATAGTCTGTCGGGTACGGCCTTGCGCCGTCCTTCAAGGTCGTACCGAGACGACCAAATACCGATCGATCCCACATAGAGGCGACGTCGAGAAAAAAGATCGCTTGGCAGTGGTTGAAAAAGTGAGATTCTTGGAGTTATTCTGAGAAAAGTATTCGAGCGTGCCGGGATCTAGACTAGGAGTATGGTGATCTCATGGTGGATCAGCAGAGGGTTTATGTTTTTTTTCTGGTAGACAAAATACAGTCATCAATCACAATTTTGTCGATATTTTTTGTGTTACATGTTAAGGATTTTGTCCACTTTGTCTCCTTTGAGAGAGCATTCAGAAATAGCGAAAATAATGATCAATTCCTTAATCCATTGCGAAAAAGAGGTATGAAAAATGAACAAAAAACACTGAGAACGAATGGGAACGCATCTCATTTTCTAGGATTCGTTACAAGAAGTGAAACTTCAAGAATCATTACACATCGGTTTTAATACCTACAATTTCCTTTTGAAATTACTCGCTTTGACATTTTTATTACAGATGAAAACACCAAATAAAATACGTAATATAGATGGAAACTGAAATTTACTGAAACTTCAGTTTTAGTACAATTTCAATTCTGAGTGGTGAAAATTGTGGTCCCGATTAATCTTCATGAAAACAATCCTCGAAACGCCTGTTGAAATATGTATATCGTATTGTCGTTGCATCCCTACACTGTTGCCAAACTTCCCCGAATTCCCCATAGCTCGGAAAACGACAATTCGAAACGATGCTTAGAAACTTGCTTGTAGATATTTGCGAATACCAAACACAAAGTGTAAATACTCCAAAGAATGCCTCATCTGAGGTGAATAACACCATGAACTGCAAAGCAAATACTCTCAACAAAACACGTTCGTGGCATCCTTGGGTAATTACACGCAGGGCTTGAAATTACAAACGATTATCTACACTCACTCTCGATTTTTGCGACGGGCATAGATAAACGATGGAAATTACAGTGTATCTCAACGATTTGACATTGACAGGCGAGCTAAGAGACGCGCTACACTCACACAGCTCGAAATAATCCGGTATGCGATGTGTATGGAATGAATTTTCAGATTGAACTCCAGGCTGATGTGATGAAACACCTTCAGCGGTGCTATTATGCGTTGAGTCAGGCTTGGATACCTAATTCTGCCGGTAGATGGCGATTTCTACTGTAGAAGTACAATAACTGTCAATAAGAATTCTGTGAGAAAATCAAATAAATGTCGTTTCAAAGCTCTCTCGATTCAAATAATGCGTTGAAATGATAACTACTACATTTGAAAATGCCAATATCTTGAAAACTATTCAAGCTAGGTATAGGGAACCCTAATATAAAATGAAAGATAATCGAATTTTCTATTGTTCAGATTGAAAGAATACAGGGTGTTCCATTTCAAATAACGAAGTTATCCCCGTTTGAAATTATGAAAAAGTGACAATGAATTCTGAACGTCCTGTATAATATTGGGAAACGAGTTCTATCGGAATCAATAGCCTGAAACCTCTTTAATGCTTCAGCAGAATTAGAAGGGATGGTTTCTATACATTTCGATGTTATTCAGTCTCAGTTTAAAATCGGGTATTGCTACAGTGGCATTGCGATCTGGTTCTTTTGTTTTCTTCCTCAGTGATGCAGTAATTTCCGCAACTTTGCACAAAGCTTCGTTAGTCGAAAGTTATGAGTTTGCCATAGGAACAATGAGGAGGATTTATGATATGCTCGTTTTATTTTAATAGCTCTTCATCGCATTACATAACCCCAACATTAAATGGATTTATGGAAACTTCTAAAGCTTGAATTTTTAAACAGAGAATTGCTCAGTATTTGGGCAACTGTCATCAACGTCATCACCATTACAACTCGTTTTTTTTTTCAG
Organism: Plagiodera versicolora; assembly: GCA_037013635.1. NCBI lineage: Eukaryota > Metazoa > Arthropoda > Insecta > Coleoptera > Chrysomelidae > Plagiodera > Plagiodera versicolora. The sequence continues at coordinate 1,232,176 of CM072992.1, forward strand.
AGTATTGCTGAAAAAAGATGAGTGATATTGTCCTTTTTTGGCAAAACGATAACTCTTCGTCAATAACACCCTGTATATTATTTTTGTTGATGATTAGAGAACTCATTGATTCGTTATCTTCTTTAGTAAATATCATTCGACCCCTAGCAGGTCTCAAAGTCTTGCATTTCCGATGAAAAAGCTAACAATTAAATGTTGTTAATGCAAAATAATGTAAAAGAGGGTATGATTGTCGAAAAAACAGGCGTTTCGTTATGGTTCGTTGACTATGCTGACCTCTGGATTGAGTTAAGGTACCTACCTCGTGAAGGAACCTTGAATAAAAATACAATAGAAACAAATTTCGATAATTGTGTTAAGGTAGTGCGTGGAAAAAACAGGAAACAATTTCCTCCTTTATAATTTTATGTTGCATGACGTGGTGCCACAACACCGAGTATGCAAACGTCGTAGGGATGAATGGAGAACCTAACCTCAATGTTATGGTCTATTTTTTCGAGCTGCTGCTTGTGATTTTTTTCAAGAATGTTCCGAAAAAGAAAATTAGGTGGAGTTTATCATCCAAATTGTTTTGGGAAATGTTTCAGATCCATATAAACGAAAAATTGGGTAAGTATTGACTGTGATTAAACGTTGAATAGTTTAGAAAAGAAATAATATCCCTAACAACGAATCAAATTGGTATCATTTTGGGCCACGCCGGCCCTGTTCGAATTAAATCCAAGATGGTCCACGTAAATCCAAAGCAATTAGACTAAAAGGAAACCGACGAGGTTGTATATATAATTGAACATTACGAATGAATCAAACCCAGACCGAATTCGATGTCCTTTTCGAATTTCGTGGGATTCATTTGTTTGCCTACGCAACGACATTAAATTTGTCTTCGGCAAAACGACTGGGTGTTCAATAAAACAGAAGGTTTCGTGATGCGTGAGCGAAATCTCCGCAACGCCATCTAGTGGTAGAAATTAACCAAAACAAGCCTTATCAATACAAGTATCATATATCTGAGGAACCTGACTACACCACTGGATTTTGGATAGAAATATGTATGAGGAGGGTTTCGAAATGTCGTATCTTCGAATTATAATTATGACAGTTGAATTGCAAATAGTTGAGAGCAGTTTCTGTGGCTTATAAGAAACAGGATATGCTGCGATCATTTCAAAGTCATTTTCTCGTTATGATTGAATAAATAATTCATAGAAACGAAAATGGAAACTACCAGAAGGTTCATCAGAGGATGATGACAAAATATGTCAGAGCCTGATTTGGAGTGTTGCATAATAGAAGAATGCAGAATGATCGGTGATGCAATTGAGCAGTGTTTTAATATTGTGAAATTTGATGCTGAATTGTTTTTTATGTTTGCTGATTTCATTCAAGAATTATTCTTCACTTTTCAATTGTATTTTCATGTTTCCACTTCTAACTCTGATGAAACTGAAAAAATCGTGTTGATAAGTACCTAAAAACGGTTCTTCATTTCATGAAACAGTTCAACGAGTACAATTTTTTACCAGTAGTTCTCAACCTACGCAAAAGCTAGGATTAGTTTCCACGATAGATTCTATGCTTGTTGTGGCGATGCTTTTAAAAATAACGACTGAAACCAGTTGGTGAACTCTCGGTACGCGAGATCACTTCCATTCGTGCATATAAATCGACTAGATCAAGAAAGAAAACTTCTATTTGGTACGAGAATGAGAGGATCATCAAAAATAAGTGTACACAGTTGAAAATAATCCGTGATTTCACCGCGTACTCCGACACAAATTCTGCATCCAGTCTCTTCTATATTATTTCCATAAAATGCGACGTTGTCAAACAGCCAAAAAAAATAGAAATTTAAGAAATATTCAATTGAAGTTTGCATCCACCGTTTATAGTCCTAATTTCATAATTCTGAATTAGGGCAAACAATTCACGTTTAGCCTAGCTCCTTCATCTGCCTGGTTGTCATTTATTGACAGCTCGAGCATTGACAGATTAAGCGGAAAAATCAAAAAATATATCAAAGCATGATTTTCAACTGTATTTTGTAAAAAAAAAACAGAAAAATCAGCAAACGAATCCGAAATATCAATAAAGAACTTACACAAATTAACACCCTGTATATAAGATTCATATTATGCATTTTTTTTATATGTTTTACTGAGGTAGTTGAACTCCTGGAACACCCTGTATAGATGACGGTGAACAGTGGGCGACAAATTTGGAAGCAATATAGGCGAGTTCTTTTTGAATAATAATCGTTGAACCCACACTGTAATGAAAAATTCATCCAACTGTCTCTCATGTAAGCGGTTTAATCTTATCAAACGACCCGCTGAAGAGTCTGAATATAATTACAATAATAATAATAATAAAAATTAATGTCTTCATCGCCGTTTTGGTGCAATGTAAACTTGTATACAATGTATCTAAAATATGATTAGTACGGCACTGCACTCTTGAATTATTCGCTATGAACGCAATTTTGTTTCTTCATGAGAAAAAGTCCAAAGTACAAAACAGTATAAAAATATATATTCCTGAGCACCAAGTAAAAAACGGAAGACATGGCAACATTGCTCGTACGCGTGAACGGGGTTTTCAATAGCTACATCATCTTTCTCAATCTCAAAGAAATGTTCTAGAATCGAACATGACCAAATAGAAAAGCGTAATAATTTTTTATAAACAGTTGCTAACCAGTGGCTACTTGATTGAGAATAACCTGTTTCATATTCTTCTTCTCGTTAATGATGTCACCGTTGCAAATTGTCTGATCAGGTGCCAATACTAAATCCACATAGAAACTGCTCATCATTCTGTGGTTAACCAAATCCCTATTTATTTTACAAACCGCAGCATTTTTTTGAGAATCTGCAGGATAAATTCGTAATTTAGAAACAATATCGAGATATAAACAATTGCAAATATGAGGAAAACAGTAAATAAAGTTTGAACGCATGGTATAAGTGAAATACCCATAATATATTTCTTCAATGTTTCTTCACTTGCATATGGATGGTTGCCAAGATTAATATCAAACTTCAGATACACATTATGAGAGAGATACTTGTGAAAAAGGCACTCTTCATGTACTTGCAAGTCAGATCTAGTATTGTAACCCATCATACTGCGAAATGGCGATTACGAAAGTTGATTGGTCTCGTCATACAATCGATTGTTATTCACGAAAGAGATGATGATGTTACAAGAATATTCAGATACAACTCCACTATCTCGTTTATTCGAATTTCCCAAAAGACAAACCTTGACTTTGAAATATTGTTGAGGATTCAACGTAGGTGTGTCTATTAAATATAAAAGCACCCTATATCCTGATTCATCGAACGAAGATAAGCCTTATAGCGATTCTTGACCTCTCCAAAACAGATATATCTGCCTCAGAATCCATAAACTAATGTGAATGCCGAAATGAATTGGCAATAGTACCACCACCTACGGCATGTCCAAACTGAATATGTATACGAGCCGTATTTAACGCCATTCTTTGACTTATATTGTGGGTGCGAACGCGAAGGTGTTAATATATATAATAATCATACCATGTTCACTGGATTTGTTGAAGATCGAATGAATCGCTTTTCGTTCGAATGAATGAACAATTTCAATTACACACTCCACTATTAACGATAGGGCTTCAATACCGACTAGAGTGATCAAAAAACAATATCACAAATTATATTTTTGAATTGCACTTAAAAGAAGAGAATATCAAATTAACACAATCAATGATAGGGCTTCAATACCGGCACTAGAGCAATCAAAAAACAATATCACAAATAAAAATTTTGAATAGACCGCATTAGTGATGACGTCACAAATATGCAACCAACATTACACTGAGTCCTGAATCGTTTGGCGCGAAATGATATGCTTTATACTCGACCTTAAATACGGATGACATAAGAACGATAATAGAAGTATCGTAACAGGACCTTTTGTTTTACGCTCTCACATGAAATAAGTTGATATTTAAGGAACTGCATCTAAGGGACCTTGGATATGAAGGATGGAAGTAACGATATTTTCGTAAAACGATTTTCGGAATTTATTCAAAAGTATTTGAGAAAACTTTCTTTACGTTACCCATTCCATACGACGTATTCATTATTTTTCTATCGAATTCAAACAGATACATTTCTTAAATATTGCTTATATCAGCGAAATAATTCAATAAATAACATCATAATTCTAACCACAGATTCTGAACCTTAGATAATGGTTACTTAAGGTTCATATTAGCGCATCTTCGTTCAGAAATATTTCGTTGTGACTCAATGCACTGTTGGTTGCATACATTTTGACGTCACACTAATGTCATGGACTGTCTATTACACTTAAAAACAAGAGAAAATCAAATCTATTATCTGTCAACTTCACAGAGACCTATGCACAGAATCAATGCTAACCATATGAAGCGAATGACATAACGAAGATGAAGAAGTATATAACCTCATATATTTTGGAGGGAATCTCGATCAAAACAAAATAAAGAAAATTGATTTTTCGAAAATGGAAACGATGGACGTGGATCAGTTAAGCACACCGTCAACATCAAAAACTGAAGATCAGTCGAATAAAAAACAGTGCAACCTACCTTGGTAAGCAGTGGCAATTTCCGCAGCACAAATTTTTTCGAATGATATTTTTCGATATCTAGGATTGAAAAGTATAGACCACAGACGTTCCAAGAAATTGTTGGGAACGAAGATACAATCACTAGGCTTTCCGTATTCTCCAAGCAAGGGAATGTCCCCAATATAATCATAGCAGTAAGTTACTTTCAAATATCAAAGAGTACCTAGAATTACTCTGAGCAAAACTTGTAGGGACCTCCTGGTGTTGGTAAAACTACAACTATCCTATGCTTAGCTAAAATTCTACTTGGGCCTTCCTTCAAAGATGCTGTCTTAGAATTGAATGCATCCAATGATAGAGGTATTGATATTGTTAGGAATAAAGTGAAGATGTTTGCTCAACAAAAAGTCACTTTACCACCGGGTAGGCACAAAATAATCATCTTGGATGAAGTCGACAGGTAGGCAGAACAAAGGGGAGTGTGATTGGAAATTACTCTTTCCTTTTAGTATGACTGAAGGAGCACAGCAAGCTCTGCGACGAACAATGGAAATTTACAGCAACACCACAAGGTTTGCCCTAGCTTGTAACTACAGTGAGAAAGTTATTGAAGCTATACAATCTAGATGTGCCATACTTCGATACTCCAAACTCACTGATTCCCAAGTTCTGGCCAGAACGATTCAAATATGTGAAAAAGAAAACGTTTGTTTCTCAAATTTGCCAGAGCCTCGATCAAGCTTGTGCTTTTTAGGTGAAGTACACTGAAGACGGGTTGGAAGCTATAGTTTTCACTGCCCAAGGTGATATGAGGCAAGCCTTAAATAACCTTCAATCAACTCATAATGGGTTTGGAGAAGTGAATTCGCAAAATGTTTTCAAAGTTTGTGATGAACCACATCCGATGCTCATCAAGGATATGTTGAAAAACTGCGCAGATGGTGATATTAGGAAGGCTTATAAAGTTATTGAGCATTTGTGGAGTCTTGGATACGCGGCAGAAGATATAATTAAAAATATTTTCAAAGTTTGCAAGACCATGGACATGGATGAAGGCCTAAAACTTGCATTTATCAAAGTAAATATCAATAAAACTCTGAAAAAAATTGTTGCACTGTTTTCGGGATGTGACTTTTTGATATTTTTTAGGAAATAGGATTGGCGCATCAGAAAATCGTTGATGGCTTATGCACCCTACTGCAAATGTCAGGACTGCTAGCCCGCCTATGCAAAGCAGGAAAAGAAAATCGGAGTGATTAAATCCTAAATATCATTTTGTACATTCAACTCTTCACTTCATTCACCCCCAAATTGAAAAAAAAACTTTATTTTGTTGTAATAAAACATTTCCATTCACGTAAATCTGACATTAAATGTATGTTAATCATTTCTCAATATGTCATGTGTCACTTTCAAGAAAAGGTGTGAAATCAAACCTTTTCTGTTCTGCAACACAAAATACACGATCGCCACAAAACGCCTATAGTTCTGTTCGATCGCGTGTTCCGTGATGACTCTGTCAACTTACGTATACATGCGTACGCGGAACCGTGAGCGTTTGGGCGCGGAATTCGCGGCTGAAGTAACAGGATCGCAGCAAAGCCATCGGATCGTTTTGTGTTTGTTGCGAACCGAGTACAGTGCGGGCTGGTGTAAACGACCTTTTTCGTTGTTATGTTTGCTTGGTGGTGAAATATCTCTCGTGATAACTTGATGAGCGGATAGTCGGTGATTGATGGTGTGGAGGTGTCATCAAGACAATAAAAATACGTTAAAGTGCTAAGTGATGATTGGATACAGGAAGATTTGATTTATCATATATTATATACATTTTCATGCGATTATAACAGGTCACAATTTGCTGCCAAACAATATTTGAACTTAATGGATATACCTAGAAAATATTGAAGCAAATGTTTGAGGTTATTGAAATATTGACTTTTACATAATTCATAACTAAGAGGGCCCTGGTCATAGGCACACAGGAAATTCAGGAAGTATCCATGTTCACATACCAGTTCAAATGAAGATGAAAGGATCAACAGGAAAGCTTGTGAATCATACAGAATTATTTATCTGTTCATCCTTTTCACAGCATTGTTGAAACCGAAAACTTCATTTTGTAGCATTACAAACTAATGCCTTTCTTGAAATTTATTTCTCAAATTCGAATATTCTTAATTTCGAAGGAAAGAATCACATATATAAAGTAAGTACTCTTTATTCTGATGGGAAAATTTAGAGTTCACATTTAAATGAATAAAGCTGCTATTTATTTATTCAAGATAGTCGTGACAGCTCACCAGAGAATGCGGTGTTGCTGGATTACAGTTTATTCAATACTTATAAATTTCGACTAGAATTGACGAACTTCATTAGCAGTTCATACTCGCATGATATATCGAATATTAGTTTTGCATTCGAATACAGAGTCTCAGCAGTCCAAAAAGCATAACTGCCACAATAAAAACGAAATCTCTGGAACATACGTTAATATAGAATCTTGACAACGTCGCGGCTGGCTACCGATCCAGCGTTGTCGATGTTTACCGCAATGAGTTTCTGTTGCCCTGATACGGGAAAACGTCGAGGAAGTCCGTTGAGGACCTTAGACGTGCGGAGCGTGAAATTAAATGTTATGGAGGGTTGCAGACAGGCGTTAGCTTGACCACTAGCGTAGCCAGTCAGTCATTTGTCGTGTTTTATTTATACTCAAGACTATTCTTCGAGACCGAACGATGGAAGTTAGAAACGTAGATTCAAGTGTTATATTTTGTAGGTAGGGTTGTTTTCCACTGTTTTTGATGTGAAATAAATGATTGGTGTTGGATAGTGCGTTGGTGTTTCGTCACGTACATTACTGAAGCTGATTTTCGTGAAATCGTTGTTGTGTTGTGGTGAATGATTTGTGAATGCCTCATTTTCTGTTTTAATCATGTGGGTGGAGGTAATTTAACTTTCTGTAACTGCTTTCATTCACTGTGGTTTTGCATAATACAATATATAATATTAATTGAATGTTGAGTTGTTGATTTCGATGTCAGATGTGAAGTTTTTCATTTCTACAAAAAGTAAAACAAGGGGCGACTGTATTGTTCTTTATTTTTTTTAATTCTTCGTGATCAATTTCTAATTAGATGTTGTTTGGGAGGTTTTGAGCCCCCATAGTCGTAATTTCTTTCGAATAGTAACCGAATCCAACCTTTTTAGAAGGCATCATATAATATATACATAGTTGCCAGCTGCTAAAATTCATCCGCAGACATCAGAAACGGTTTGGAAATGTGCGCTGTTGCTGATTGTCTATTTTTTCAACGATACTCCGAAACATATTATTTTAGTAGTAAACTAGTGAAACACTAAACGTTATAGTCACAGATATATTTTGAAAAAAATACAAAGATATGAAAAATACAAAAAATTGACTCAAACCACGCAATCACAAGTCAGCCACTTGGGCAACAGGTACTCCCCCAACGACTCCGCATCCCCACTGCCCCCCACGTTCTTCCTGGCGAAATACTCCAGAGTATACATGCTGACCAGCCCCCCAGACCCCAAAGCCAAGAAATACCAGAACAGAATATTCAAAACCATCAGCTTGGGCGTCTTGACGAAGCTTAACACCGAGGCCACGCACAGAAACGACAGAAAAAGCGCCGGGAAGAAGAACCCGAAGGTGTGGATCAGAATCCACTCGTGCACCACGGCGGAGAGCACGAACACCACCAGCTTGGCCGCCCTCTCGCGGCCGCCCGCCACCAGGCAGACGTCCTTGTAGACGAAGACGAACAGCCAGTCGTGGACGACGACGTTCCAGGTCCTGAAGTACTCGGAGAAGGAGGTGCTGGTCCACCAGTCCTTGTAGAAGAGCCTGTCGCCGAAGCGGAGCATCTCGGCGAAGAGGTTCTGGACGGAGTGGAGCAGCAGGTAGAAGCTGGAGATTTTGAAGAGGAGGCCCGGTATGGAGTTGTCGAACACCGTGACGATGATCTCGGACCAGGTGAATTTCCGCGAGCCGAAGTCGCGGAAGGGGGTCAGGAAGAATTTGTCGAGGATGAAGCTGTGGTACATTATTACCCCGGCGATTTCGAGGGCTCGGTAGAGGACGAAGAGCCAGCGGATTTCTTTCGTCCTGGAAGGGGGTGGGAGAGAATTGGGTCTATTTTGCAGTAGAAAATGAAATTTCGTTCGAAATCCACGATATTGCGATTGCGGGTTCATGCAACATCGATATAGGATACGCATGAACCATTATTTAGGCGAAACTGTAATTCAAGCCTAAAACTACACGGGGAGTTCTTCGAAGATACGCCCAAAAAGAAATTCTCTACAGACACGAGTCGTAACGGCCTCAAATTTTGATATACAGAGTGATAAAGATTATAAATGACCGTATGACACAATTTCAGTTCAGTTTTTTCAACCAAGAATGGAGCATCAGATAACAAAAATATATTTTCAGGATTCTCCTTCATTTTTGAACGAATTTACTTTCAGTCGATGCCCAAAATTTTCCATACTTCATTAGAAATTCCAGGAATTGGTCCTAAAACGATATTCATTTTTTGAGCGAAAACTATGCGTCGAACAGAAAATTTTAGGGATCAAATTGGCTCAAAAATTAATGGGGATCTCAAAAAATGGTTTCCATTTTTGGAAAATGCAGTGGCGTGTTATTATTTCTCGAAAAAGGTTCAATGCAAAACCCGTACAGACGCCACTGGTATAGAAAGTAAAAAAATACACATCAAAAATCCGTCTCGAGGCATAGACAACTTGCTTTTGATTTCATTAAAATGTCTACAGATCATTGAAAAACTGTTTTTCTCTAATCTTCATCACTCTGTATATCAAAAGTTGGGAATTTCGGGACATAGGTTCATAGAAAGTTTTTTTTTCCCATGAAATAATCCAAATAATATCAGCCTGTGTATTCATAGACTGAAAAAACAGTTTGGACAGAAAGATGATTCATGCATATTAGCTATCGATGTTACATGAACCCGCATCACACACCAGTATGTTAATATACTGTTTTCAAATCAAATAATCAACTTTAGTTCCAAATTCTTTTCCTCACCTTGGATACTCGTTTTTGTAAATGAATGTTGGAACAAACATGAAATAAATAAACTTCGAAAACTTGAGCTGAGGCACCTTTTTATCGCTATGCGTTTTGTAATTCACAAAGTCTTCTGCATTCGTTCGAATGAAAGCATGAACCTTCATCAACATTCGTACCTGAAAAAAAAAATCCCACTGAAATAAACACGTTTTTTATCGTGTGGTTATGATTTTGATCACCTGCTCAATGAGGACAATGGCAGCTGAAGCTGGGGGCAGTTGAAAAGCGGAAACTATGGAGGAAGCTAGCTTGAAGGAGCCTCCATAGTAGCACAATAGAAAAAGTAGCCATATTGAATCCCAAATTCTAAGTTTCGGTGCTAAAATTAATTCAGTAAATAAAATAAATTAATAAAATGTTTTGATTGATGAGATGACAATTGACAGAACATGACAAGACTTATGCTTGACAGTTATGTCAGACATATACCTACGTACATTTTGGCGGGAAAAGAAGTCGAACTTTTGCCCATACGGTGAAGGTGTAATAGCAAAGGCATGCTAGTGACAGTATGGCCAACCAAACGAAAAAAACTATGTGGAGGTTTTTGAAACCTGAATAAATGAGGTGCAGGCCTAGATCAATCCTTAAACAAATGAAAATCAATTATTTTCAATCTGTATTATAGAAAAACCTTGAAAACTCAGGAAATACGTCAAAACTGACACTTAGTTTTCGCTTTTTCGCCATTTTATTTTTTTTATATCAATTCCTGACGCATCGAAATTGATCGTCGAAAGTATTTCTAAATGAAAACCCTCAGATGTTGTCAAACATTAACAATGAGGGCGAGTTTGCTTTTCAAAAATTCACTTTCAATGATTTCTTCAATTCAGTTTTTGACCATCAGTTCATGATCACACTGTATTTGTCTATAAACAACCTAGTAAATTTCTAGATAATAGATAAACAAAGAGATAGCACGTCATCAATAACTATTATTTTCAAAGGAATTTAAAGTAACATTATTTGCACCTGCTTTATTTCACAAATGGTATTTTATTTATTGGAAATAAGATACTCACTCACTATGAACGAAATAATCGTGTATGACAGTGTTGACAAACAAGGAAATCAACGTTGCTACGAAAATGTGGTGAATAGTTTTCACATGAGGCACCGTTTCAAACAGATCCGTTAACAGTGAATTCCTTAGCTCGAAAGTTTTTTCTCGCAATTTTCGCTGTTTTGGTTGCCTAAAATACACACAGAAGTTGTCAAATTAGCAAATTCATAATTCTAGTCTCTTGTATTTAATTTAGAAAAAAATATATTTCTGCGACACTTTTTAAGAAGTGAAAAAAAATGCAAATGACAGAAAGTTTTTTCGAATTAAATTACAACGTATCTACTGTGATTATGTATTTTCTTTAATCATTCAAAATAAGCCCCAATAAAAGTCAACGTTCATATCGTTCATCAAATAACATCGGATAATTTGAAAAAATATCGGAAATGTCGAAAGGTTGAATGAAAAATTCATGTCACGACCCAAGAATCGGATATCGTTATCTGAGTCATTATTATTTTCATACTATAATATCCTGTTTCGTTATTTTTTTAAAATAAAAGATAATTCATTCATCATTAAATAAAAAAAAATCACTAACTGTCAAATAAAGCAAAAAATATTGCACTTAAATTACATCACTGTTTTTAATATTGAATAATACTTACGATTTTTCATTTTTTGTAATTTGGTCATTCTTTAAATGGTCCTTTTCGCTAGTATTGCTCATTTCAGTAGTTTACAGCACATACTCTTGAAATAAACAAAACAGAAGAATATATCTATATTTGTACAACTATATTTTAGAAATATAACGTGCCATTGCAACGATCCGAATAATTTCGTAAATATTTATCAGACATGAAGCATCCTTTATCAGTCCCGATATACGAACAAAAACAAACACAACTCGCAAAAAATCTATCGTAATACACGAAACTCAAAGCACTCACCTGAAAAATCAATCTAGTAGCCTCAGGTTTGTTGACAAACAAAATCCGTTGATTAAATCAACCCAGCGATGAACTGTCAACCACTCGTTCTAAGCGGTTAAAATCGCGTCCTCTCTCTCTCCCTCTCTGTCATCTAGTTCTAACTAATCCAGCGTTTGATTAATCGAATCTGGCTCGCACCACAATCGTAGTTGGCCTTTGTTATCAAAGGTCAAACAATAAAAAGTAAGTGTCATCTTTCTCGTGTGATGTAAACAAAGCTCGTGTACTGGTGAGGAGATTCTTGTGGGAGAATTAGGAAGGGGAGAATAATCGCTGCTTGGTGCATTTTGAGTGTATCTACAGGGTGATGTTTGCCAGCCAGTTCGTCATTTTATTTTTCGTGATGTGTTTAATACAGGGTGGGACTTGTTTATTTTGACGAAAACTTGTGTTTGAATGGTTTTGGGTATAACAAGGTAAATTTTAAGTTATATTTCAATAGTGAAACTATCGAATAGGCCAAAAAAAATGATTATTTAAAAATGTCAGACTGTTTTAGCCTCTTAACCATGTATAATTCTGGACAAAATAAAAATACAAACAATTGAGACTAGCTTATTTAATAATTTTTCGAGAGCTGGTAACATGAAAAATCGTGCAGTACAATCAAACATAACCTACAAAAAGTATTCGAACTGTCCCTAGATATATCACTCAGTACCCTACATCGAATTTCCTCGCAGAATATTCAATAATATTCAACGAAATCAAACAACCGAAAGAAAAACAAACACACGTCATGAAAAATACGTTGGTGGCTAGATTGTTCGGTAGTCGAACCGGAAACACCACTAAAACAATCACCAAATACATCGCCGATATGATGGGGTAAAAGTACCCCAAAATAGCTACGGCGACGACTTCGTGAAGCACGGAAGACACGAGAAACGTCGTCGCTAAAGCTGTCTTTTTACATCCAGGCCACACCACCTGTTTGAATAACATCGATAAAAAAATCTACATAACCTAAAAACACTCGAATTCACCTCGTACATATCCTTGTACACGTACACGTATAACCAATCCCCTGTCAAGTGGTTCCACCTGCGGAAAAACTCCCTGGCATTGCTGCACCCCCACCAATCCTCGTGGAAGCTCCTGTCACCGAACCGAAACACCTCGGCGAGTAGGTTCTGGAGGCAGTGCATGACCAGGAAGTAGATGACGTAAGAAAGCACCACTCCGGGTACGCACGAGCGGAAAACGAGCAATACCGAGTCGGAAGGGTTCGGCGGTTTGGTGTCGAGTTCGTGAAAGATCGGACGGTAGATTTCCGCGATGAAAAAGACGAGGAACGTCGTGGTGCCGATGATTTCCAGGAGTTTTTCGAGGAGGAAATTGCAGCGGATGCTGGGGGTTCTAGAAAAAGTCGAGGAACGTCATGTGTCAAGCATGGAACACGAAATGTTGCGTTTTTATTATGTTCCATGCGGGAAATCATTGATGATGACTTAGGAGGATGAAACGTTGAACCCATTAGCTAAAGTTCGAAAAGTAATAACACAAATAATATTGGTAATTAATTAGGCAAATGTTCAATAGGCAAGATCACTAATATTTCAAACGTACTGACCTAATCTTTGTTTTTTTTTTGGGTATACGAAACAGTGAAATATTCTGGAAAGCCACAAAAATAGTACAACTGGCAACTCTGTCATGTGCCGAGTATCAGCAGTTCTGACGTCACAACGAGTGTCGTTTCTAAAAAGTCTCGTCAAATTCAAGAGTTTTTTACATTCACATAATTTCAAGAGAAAATTCATCAATATTATTCTTTACAATTACATTCGCTGTTTTCCAACCGAGTTTATTGTGTAATATAATTGAATTTCGCAAAAACAAGGTTAGGTTTCGCTCATTTATAGGTTAGGTTGCCTCAATTTATAGGTTAGGTGACACCCTTGAATTAAAACAAAAATTAATCAATTAAATTTGGTACAAATGAATGAAATGAATTCTGAAAAAGTTGAAAGAAAACTTCATTTATAGTTCAATTAGGGAAAATACTATGACACATCATCGTACTCGATTCCAAAGAAATAAAATAATTAATAAAAAAATATGTTATAAACAAACTCGTCTAATGCATTATTAAAACAATGTAAACGAACACTGAACGTCAAAGCACCTTGTAGAACACTGAAATTCAAAAACATTTGATCATATTTTTTAAAAACGTGACAGTAGACAAAACTTACCTTGGATATTCATCTTTGTAGATGAATGTAGGGGCAAACATGTAATAAGCAAACTTCGATAGTTCAGGAAGTTCAGTAACGCCCCTTTTTTGATCTGACGATCTCGTGGCTTTGCTGACATTGCTCCTCAAAAAACTGTACAGTTTCATAGAATACTTAACCTAAAAATCAAAATAATCGTCTAGGATTCACAGCGAGTACGACACTTCAACGTACTGATTCCAAAGTTAAAAAAGTTGATGTGCCTATACCAATTTCGAAACTATTGATATATCCTGGAAAAAAGACCAGAGAGACTACGAAATAGCCTAGAGCTATAATCATCCATAGATAATCCCAATTTCTAACTTGAGTAACTGAAAATATAGAGATTGGAACATTAAAGCAGTGGTTAGTCGGATTTTTCGCACAGCTTGGCAACAGCGCCATGTCTGCTAGTTTCGCACAATGACGTCACAGTTGAGATGCGTTTTCAGTCATAGTTCTGAATGGGCATAAAATACAATACTACTCTTGAAAGTGTAATGAAAAAGTGTATAATTGACTCTAATTCCAATCGAAGAAAAAACTCAAAAGCAATTTATTTTACTCACGCTGTAAACTAGAACGGATCCGCGCCCAGAGTGTAAAAGAATAATAAGTCAGCACCATAATTAAATTGTTGGAAACCCATAATAGTAGAGCTTTATGGAAGTTCCTGAAATCCTGGTAAATCAAATAAAAACCTGAGCCAATTCTAAAACAAAAATAAAGTAATTAAAACAAATAACAAGAAGTTTATTACCTTCTGGTAGGTGTGTTGAAATCCTTCAGCAATGAGAAACACACCAAGAAAATTGTGATCAACCAAAATGATTTATAAAAAGCTTTCATATAAACGTTTTCCCTCAAAAGTTTTGTTAAAATTGATTCCCTCAACTGCGGTTCCTTATCAGGCATGGAAAATCTGGAATGGTCATTAAAAGTTCATTCATTCAGTTTTTGTGTGTGGGTATACACTCACGTTTTGCTCTTTTCAATGTAGATGTCGCCATTACGTCTGTTGTCAGATTTTTTGAAGGTGTTAATCGCCATTGATGAAAGACAATCCAATTTTTGAGGTTCGTTGAACTGTATAATGGAAAATTATTTTTATTATTTCTTATGACAGCAACTTTATTGAACTTTGGATAAGAAGAATGTGTTTTGAAGCTTTATGAAATGAATTCCAAAGAGTTATCTTATACGTTTCTTGCATTGTTTATGAAGAAGAAACACGTATCAACGGACTCTGGTCACATTTATAAACACCGTTATTAATTACACCGTAATAAATTGAACTACTTTTATCAAAATCGCGTTTCCAAGAATTCATTTTCTATTTACAATCTCACAAAAATCATCCTGTCTACTCTAAGTTCTAGTAAAAAAAACACAAGACTTATACAACATAAGCAAAAACACAGAAACAAATCAGAAACGTTGAAAATGATGTACTCACCTTCTTGTCTTACATTTACTACCAACTTGGAATTACTTTTCTTATTGTTGACTAAGTGATTGATAATCTGAAGCCATCCACACAAACAAGCATATTATCGCATCCTTTATAGTAATACATAAACGAGTTCACATTTCTTAAGTCGAACTCGATCGATAAATTAGTTATATCCAGTGAACCATATTTTATGATTTTTTTCCATGGATTATTTTTATATTTTATGACGTTTGTTATCGGTTATCTAATCTATCAGAAGTAGGAGGTTTTGAATATCTAGAAGAAAATTGAAGAATAGTGTTTGTAACTGTTCACCAACATATTTTTCATTTTACTTGTATGAACAAATTTATTCCTGTCTTTATTTTTTCCATTTTCCTCAAAATATAAAAAACTAAATAGCAATATTAATGAATTCCATTTTCCAACCCAGGATGGAAAAATTATAAACAATTTCACTATCTGAGCAATTTTTTATGATTTTTATTGATATTTGAAGGATATAAAAGAAAACTCTTCGGTTGACATGATTCCTAATCTTTCTTCTTCTTTCTTCTTCTTCTTCTATTGCCCTATTCGATTACGGACGTTGGCTATCATCATAGCTATGCGGATCTTATTGGCTGCGCATCGACACAGTTCAGTAGATGTTGCTCCAAACCATTTTCGCAAGTTAGCCAACCAAGAAATTCTTGAACTATGTTTTGAAGAATTCTGTACTTGCTATTTCTCATGATATGGCCAAAGTACTCTAATTTTCTACGTTTCACAGTAAGCATGATTTCAGGTTCACATCCCATTCTTCGGAGTACTTCTTCATTGGTAATTCTTTCTATCCAAGAGATTCTAAAAATTATATTGAATGCCAGGTTATAAATAGTCCAACGTTTTTGACCTGCGATTTCCTTCTGTTATATGCTAGTTATTAGGTTGTTGGGGTGTAAAGCTAGTCCTCGTGGTGCACTCTGGGTAACGCTAAATGAACTAGCAAAGAACTGGCGGTCAGACAAACCAAGAAGGTTCTCCTGACCACACGAGAGACATACACATCACAGAAGAATGTCCTAGAATAGCCTACGAGGGGACATCCGAAAATTTCCTGATCAATTACATATAAACTCTGCAGATGGATATTTATAAAACAATTTAATGTGTCTTTGTGCCATACGCTAAATAAATATTAGGTTGTTATTGGTTACAAGTAGGTATCCTTATATAATGTATGTACATTAATGATATAATAATAATAATAATGGAAAGGATTTGAATCATTCTCTGAGTGCATTGAGCAACTTGATTTCATAACTTACAAAAATGTGATCTGTTTAGGTGACTTTAATGTTCCCGATTCAATTAATAATAACAATGCTGATGGTAAGTCTGTCACTATCCAATTATATGAACTCATTTCATTTCAAGCAGTACAATAATATTTCCAATCCATTGAATCGTCTTCTTGATTTAGTAATGTCTAATTTTCCATGTTATATAACTCGGGACAGATCACCTTCGCCTAACTGGTTCATTAATGGTTTATGGAGAACTGGAAGAGATATCAACTTGAAATTTTGGTGGCAGCTACTACTCAATGTGTTCTATTTCCCTAAAATATTTTCGATACGCTGTTACTTTTGGTTGTACAGGAAGTGATAACAACTTTTTTTTTTTTCAAATAGAACACCCAATTTATTCTCACATTTTCGAATTCTACATAGAATTCTGCATTTTGATTCGCTCACAAACACTTTCAAAACAAAACAAATCATCAACCTAGCCTAAGTTTTTTATCCAAAACAGTGCTGAAATAGGACTTTCTGGCGAGCTGAAACAACTATATTGATAAAATGAATGGACTATATATCCAAACGTATGGAATCATTAGACTTCCGAGTTGAATCATGTAGTGAAGAGCCTTTGCTTCGTAGTAATAAAGAATCCATATTACCAGTGTCTCGATTTTCTCCCTTCAATAAAAACTGGATCTCTTCCAACGTTTTTCCTTTAGTTTCGGGAAGATGAAATGAAATGAAGGTTATAATCAGTAGACTACTGAGAGTGGACAAATAAAATGATACATGTAACCCATACGAATCCCTCAACCAAACATAGAGTTGGACGCTTGTAATGGCGCCGATCATATATATTGCATCAGAAATGGTCATTCCCAGAGCTTTCATGTTCGTAGGAAATAATTCAGAAGTTATCACGATTGGCACTATACCCAGACCAAGTTTGAATGTTGCAGCATATGCCATTATTGCAATAATTGGAATCCAGCTAATTCTATCCACATCAATCCCAGTCAGCTTCAGGTGGAAATAAATTCCTAAAGCTAGCAAACAGAATGTCGTCAATGTAGCTGAGATGAGTATCAATGTTTTTCTACCATATTTATCGAGCTGGAAAGATGCTACTAGCACAGATATCAACATGATGATTGAAAACAGAATTGCAACTTTTGAGGGGTCTAGGTAAATCAACCCTGCTGATTCCAAAATCGTATGTAGATTCATATAGATGATACTTATAGCAATCAAGTGCTGTCCAGCATTCAGAACTAACATGATTGTAATAGCTTTCCGATTACTTTTCACCAAAAACATATCCGATATTCTCCCTCTCTCATTCTTCTGCCTCTCTATGGCTCTCGTGATATCCCTGAGTTCTTCGCTGATATCACAATGTGGGCGAAAATAGCCCAGAGAAATCCCAGCTGAATCCAGTTCATTTTTATAAAGAAGATAATATGGCGATTCTGGCATGAAAGAAAAAACCGATATCTCTGTGACCAGAACTAAACATCCCACAACTGAAGTGACATAAAATGGAAGATAAGGGCCCACACTATACACAATCACGAATCCAATCATGAACATGATATAGATGATGCTACAGAGGAAACCTCTTATTTTACTATTAGCTATTTCTGCTACGTACATCTGAGCAGCCACGAATGACATATTGGCTCTCATTCCAAATGCGAAACGTATTATATGCAGATACACCATTTTGTCAGCGATTGCTAATACTATCCAGCATATCAGAGAACAGTACGTTGCCAAAAGTACTGATCTCTTTCTCCCGATTTTGTCTACCAAGTAAATAGTTAATGGTAGTCCACAAAAGCAACCGAGCAGCAGATCTGTTTCCAACCATTCCGCCTCGTATTTGGAAGTGATCAAGTGACTGCTGTTGCTGGTTAGGTATGGGATGAAGGGAGCAGTCCAGCCAAAGTTCATTCCATCGGATATAGCAAATAGGGTTCCTAAAAAAATTACACAAACAATCATCGTTCATTGTTGATGAAATATTTCCGCTGTGAAATCACCGGAAAATAAATGAACATGTTTCACTGAATGTTTCAACGTGCAATGAAGTCTTCTGCTTATGTTTCAGATTACTATCTGGTGAAAAATTATGATCCCAAAATAATAGTGATTCGATTATGTGTTCATTTTGCTAACGATTTTTTCAGAAAAACAATCATGTTCTTTCAAGAACTAGATTCATCTTTGCCTTTAGAATTACTCCATTCGACTTCGAATTCTTGTATCCACGATAGCATCAAATCAAGATTACCAGAAAAAGCTGCTAGCAGTTGAGTGTAAATTCTGGAAAAACTTCTGCCTTTAATCATGTCCATGATAGTGTCATCTACTTGGAATACCAACTCGAATCTAAACGGCTCTAAACTGGAATAACGTTGTGACTCGTAAAATTTCATACCGACCCTATCAACTTTTGGTTATCCAGAATTCATCAATTAGAATAACCTCGTTTATGATAGTTGAAACATGTACAGAGTTGACGAATTTCAATGACAATTTTGTTTCTTCGGGAAACATCGAAACTATCTTATTGATGTTTGTTTGTCGAATAATTTGACATTGAGAGAATCCATACATTCCTCCACTATATCCATACAGGGTGTTTCCTATAGACTTGCTAATATTCGTTTGGGTGATTCTTCGAATCATCCGGAGGAAAACAACTCCTCGTAAACGAATAGAAAGACGTAACTCTTGGGATACAAGGTGAGGAAGATTTGAATTATAAGTTCTCTTGGAATATCCGAGAAAATATAGTAGACATCTTCTCTACGTTGATACATATCTTTTTCGAATAAGTGTGCATATTGTCGCTTGAAAAACAATATTTCTTGTTGCTTTGTTCACGATTGAAATAATCAAATTGAGATTGTTTCATTTCGTATTTATCGATTATGTCTTCTCATATTGAATAACAAAAAAAATATATTCCTTTTCATCTACTCATCCCATTAAAACATTGGAAAATGGAATGATAGGAATACTAATATCGAAGAATAGTTAAGGGGAAGAACAACTCAAATATCACATCATCGAACCACCAGGTACATTCATTTTTAATGAACACCATGGAATATGCAAATTCCTTCATTATTTGGAATTTGGTCTCATCAACAGTAAAATGAACTACTTAACGCAAATTGGGCCAATTCCTATCTTATCAGTGTTACCTAAGAATACATTAAAATAATGAAAAGACAAAGCAAACGATTCGAACGCTTAGAACGTATGAATAGCTTTCTTCTTTGGAGTAATTTTCCATTAACCGACTCTTATCAGTCTCGCACAAACAGTCACACCCTGGGTAACGCTAAAGGACTAACAATCTTGGCAGCCAGATAATCATTGTGATCTCCTGGCTAAAACACATGATGAATGCTAAGCTAATTTGTAAACTAGATGTTTGTCTGTAACTTAATACGTGTGTCGTATACCTATATATTTGTATTTATATTTTATGTTCTTATTGAATTAAATAATGTCATGTGTTTCTGTGCCATACGATAAATAAATAAATGGTCATACAGATAAAACAGATCGACTGGAAAAATATATCGAACTTTGCTTTCTATACTCTGTCATTGGTGGAGATTCACTTACCATATTTTTGATGAAACGAAGTATTGAAATAGATATAAATAAATTCGGTTTTCCTATCAATTCATCCTGTATACATTCGAAAAGGTGATCATTCAAAATTTGGTCATTGTAAATTGAGTAGGTGGTGACTAAAGCATCACATCTATTGATAAATGTATCTAAAGCATTACTATCACCATCAAATGGTTTGAGATTATTAATTCCAGATTCAAAAAGTTCCCAATTCATAGAAATTGAAATTTCCTCGATAAATAAATTATTGAGTTTATCTGAAATATCGTCAATTTCGCTCATAAATTATGCGTAAATTTTATTTATTTTATTTATTATTGATTATAATCAACCTTGTTTTATATTTTCTTTTTTTTTCGCTTGAAGTGTCAATAATTTTGATAATGAATTATTCGTTATTATCATTATCATTTTTTTTTTAAACTAATTGGACGGTACTAAAATATCTTAACCGAAGTCCTTATTCAGAGGGTTCAATGAAGGCAAAAAGGGATATTTGGCACTTACAAGTTATTGATGATCGAAATCATTGTAGTCTCCAATTCCTTCTTCGTTGATTCTTCGTAGTTAGCTCTCCAGGGATGTGGTCGTCTGCTCATCAACTCGTTCTGATTTTCCCTCGATGGGTTGTGTTTGTGCTCAAGTGGTTGAAACTCCACGTGTGAAGATTACTTTTTAACACACTGTACAAATCCTGCCGTTTGCGCTTATAGTTAAATAGTTAGAACGAGAGATTTACTTTTCATGAAATATTTATTCAATAAAAAATACAGATCGACTGCCTCTGGCAGAGTTGAGAGAAAGAATGGTTGCGAAAAATTGAAGTAGGTAGAAAATAAGCTGTATATTATCATCTCAAGTGGTTGGGCCTGGTACGCATTGTTTTTGCATACTACGGTAGCAAGTGGTGTCATTTGGAGCTGGCGTCATTTTTTTACCACAAAAGCTTTCTTCGGTTTTCCTTAGACCAGCAGTTCGTTTCTGTGTGGCCTAATTTGTGACAATGGGCACAAGTGGGCGGTCTGCTTTCAACAGAACAGTTGTCAGCAATGGACTTGTGGGTGGTTGTCGTCGCTCGTTTGCAGTTTACAACTGTCCTGATGGTGTAACTTCTGACCGCACTTAAAACATGTACCTTTTTAGGTTTTATTTCTAGCAGTTGACGGTGATGACGTGCGTCTGATCTTGTAAAATCGTTCGATCGCTGATTTTGACTTGTGTTAGTTGTTTGAATCGGGGATAATTGAGAAGGTCGTATGAAATCTGGGGGTCTCGAGCGATTCGAGGGTTATTTTTGGAAGTTTGAGTCAGAATTTTCTGTATCGTAATGATTATGAGAACCTTTGCAAAATCGAAACACACGGAAAACGAACGGATTCTTCGATTGCAGAATAATACATTGAATGAATTATGTATTCAAATTGAGGTCAATGAATCAGGTTCTTTATTCCATTCATGATATTTATTTCGACTTCTTCATATCCCCTGAGAATATTCAATCACCCAATTGATTGTCACCGATTTCCGTCATTCATTTCAATTATTCATCTCTTCAACGAAATGGATTTTATGTCGGAATGAAGAAGGTTAGTCAATAACGTAACACAGCAAATTCAGACTATTTCAACTTTATTGATATTTTTGAGGTAACACGTCAAATTGTTTGAAATCAGACGTAGACCAAGTTGATCGAAATAGAATTTCTTATAATCCAAACGACATATCGATTTTGATGATATGTCATTCTGTCATTTGATGTTACCATTTTAAAAATTAAAGTGATATCTTCAAATATTCTCGAAATATTTTCGGATTTCATAGGAAGTTCATATTCTAAAAACAATCTTCTCTTTCCGATAATAGAGCATTGGCGAAATATTTCTCTCCTTTGAGTATGTATTGAATTTCTTCTAGAGTCTTTCCTTTTGTCTCTGGGATATAAAAAACTACGAACGAAGCCAGCACAAAACCACTCACAGAGAACACGTAGAACGGAACGTGTAATCCAAACCAACTAGACAACCAAATGTACAGTTGAATGCTCAGAATACCACCAACAACATACATTATATCTGCTATGGACATTCCCAGAGCTTTGACTTTAGCTGAGAACAATTCCGAACTCACCACCATGGGTACAATTCCTAAACCTAATTTGAAAGTGGCTGCGTAAACAAGAAGGGACGCCATAGGCAACCAACTGAATGACGTCATCTCATAGTTGTTGTTCTTCAGGTGGAAATAAATCGCGATAGTTAGTAGGCTGAGCGATGACAAAATCGATGATATGAGCAATAAGGCCTTCCTCCCATATTTATCGACTTGTAGCGAAGCTATGTAAGCGAAAACTAGAGTTATCACAGAGAATAAAATAGCGGACACTGAGGAACTCAGATATATAGACCCAGCCGACTCCAGGATAGGATGTAGATTCATCATGATGACCGAAATAGCCACCATGTTCTGACCCACGTTCAGTATGGTCATCACTAACATGGCCTTGCGATTACTCTGCACTAAAATGAGGTCTTGAATTCTACCTCTCTCGCATCTCTGGCGATCCACAGCTTGCATCATCTCCGTCAGTTCATTAGACACGTCTTTACGCATTCTGAAATATTTCAAAGACTCGTGGGCCTCATGATTCCTGTGTTTGTACAACAAGTAATAGGGCGATTCGGGCATTGAGAACAGTATAACGAGCTGTAAAGTACATGTCAGGATGCCGATTACAGGGGTAACATAGAAGGGTGAGAATGGCCCGATACAATACATTATCAAGAGTCCTATGGCTATCATGAAATTGAATGTGCTCGAGAGGAAGCCTCTGATTTTGCTCTCAGCAATCTCAGCAACATACATGGGAGCAGCTACGCAACACATGTTAGCTGTCATTCCAAAAACGAATCTGGTCACGTGTAAGTATATCATCCTGTTTGCTGCTGCAACAGTTATCCATCCTGCAAGGGCTAGACATCCTGCTACCAGAAGCAATCTCTTTCGTCCTATTTTATCCACAAGATAAATGGTGATGGGTAGACCACAGAAAACGCCAATCATCATGTCGGTTTCCAGCATCTCTGCCTCTTCTTTTGTTGTTTTCAAATGGCTCTTTTCGCTGATCATATAAGGAATCATTGGTGAAGTCCATCCGTATATCATGCCAACTGATATTGCACATACAGTAGCTGAAAATAAAATTGAAGGTTTATCCTATGTTCCTATTATGAATTGAGGAAATATTGAGAAAAATGGTACAAATATGATTATCACTAGCTGATCATCATGGGGGCATAAACCATTATATTATCATGTGTGAATAGGTTCAGCCTTACAACTTCTGGATTATAGATAATAAATATGATTTTATCAACATTAACTTTAATTCTGTTGAAAATATTTTGAGAATCTGTTTCCAATAGATCCAATGCAGAAAACGTAGATTCCTGATTTTTATTATGAACCATATCACGATGAACTGATACTAATGAACATTTTTGACTCAAATATCACAACCAGTAACGATGAAGAGATACTTATCGATTTTGTTTTCGCATAGGAACGCCGTTTTCAATTCGAATAATTTCTAGTTGAGTTGTATGCCATTTTCACACATGATATGGTGTAGTTTCGCTTGTTATTCTTCATTATTTGTGAGAGCAATATAAGTCAATTCAAGTATATTTTTAATAATTTCTGTTGAATGGCGACTCATTCAATGGAGTTGACCGTCATATCAGTTTTCATCATATCCAGTGAACTAAACAGGCCCTATCGATTTTAGAGATATGATATAAAGGCATAAAATACTTGCTCATTGAAATCTCCTGAATTGAAGCTTATCCAAAAACATCCTGTGTACAAAACTACTATTTCCGACCTTTCAGCCATACTCGAGTTTTGTATACACCAAATGGACCCACTCGTTTGTCACTGATCTAATTTTTTTTTTGGTAGCACTCACGATTTTTTTTTGTTTCACTCTTGTTCGCCAATATTGCTTTTCATGGAAAGAGGAAAGATATGACTGGATGCTGAATCTGTGTAAAATTATAACTTTCATTCGGAACATTTTTCTGTATTTCCATTCGTGAATTATTTCATTTCTACACACTAATAGGCCACCCTGTATATATTTTCGTTATCAGTTGACTATATTTTCAACATCCATACTTGTTGTTTTTATCATTCGGATCACAATTCTGGTAAATTTTTACTCAGAATGTCAGTTCAGAATGTGGGACCTGAATCTTAAAATATTCTGATTTCTAAAGAACTATTCTGGAGTACCCACTAACATATTACTAACAAACATGTTTTCTTTATATTTTGGTTGAACCAACGAATATCAATTCAGTAATCTATTATCCTCGGATGTGAATTCCATTCATCCTAATTTGCAACCATTATTCGTAATCAGAACAGGTATCTTCAGCATTAAGATTGTTATAGTCTAATCAGTAAGCGAAAAAGTTTTGCGAATTCATAAGTGGAAGTCAAATATCAGTGAGCTTATGATTACACATTCTCCTCATTCAAAATAGTTATGGAATGTCAGAAATTGAAGAACTGATTCCAATATCTATCGACACACTTTTCAGGTTTATCGTTATTAATTATTCGAAAATTCTGAAGCAATTATATCTCATTCCTAGGTTGAAGTAGCAAAATGGACCATGGAAATATTTTAGAAAAACATTCTCGATTAAAAGGAAGAGTTCCATATTTTAGTTTATTACGTCACAGGTCTTCTATATATATGACAATGAGATAATAATGTTTGATAATTACCTGCTACAGTTGCGGTGAATTGACTTAGGAATTTGGTAATCATGGTTGAATCGGTGTTTTCAGTCGAATACTGAACTGAATAGTTGTTTGTATTTCAAAGTCAACTGATTCCTGTTGAAAAATCCATACTAATCATATCATTATTGTTTCGAAGGTATTCATGACTCTATATCGTAACTTTACCTGTTTGACATTAACATAACAATAATTTTTCCACTTAAGACTTATTGAAATTACGAAACCATAGTAGGTATTTACCCATTCACGTATACATTGGAAATACCTATATTATTATATTATCTTCAACTCCTGGAATTCTGTATACAGTGTTCAAGGTTTTACTATGTGAGTATTTTCTGTCTGCAACATTTGAAATTCTGTCTGATTTCAATTATCAAGTAGAAAAATAGATTCGACACAACTAGAGAACTAATATGAACTGAAACTCATGCAGAATTTTCCTGATACAAATTGAGATTTCCAGATAAAGAGAACGCAAGACATGGACAGATGAACATTTAGGGTGTCAATTTGAAATCGTCCCACCCTTGATATCTTCCTTCCAGTAAACAATACGAGTACATGGAAAAACAGGTCAATTTTATTCGCAAGGGGGACACTTTCAAGGACTATTTATAGCGCTCGTGGTTCAATCTCCTAGGAGGAATAGATGTAACTTTAAATTTCGAAAGGGAAGTGGGTCACGTCATTTTGATTGACGTTCAATTCTTTTTCTAATGATACCATTACGTTGCGAGTTACTATTTGTTGTAATCGAATAAAACAATTGAACATTGAAAAAATTGTACCAAAGTAATGAATAGTATCCGTATCATTAAAATTAGTTAGATTTCTGAAACCTTAGATTCTCCATGTATCGGAAAGGTTGTGGCATTTCTTTCCCTAGTGTAGGAAACAGCCCTGACAGTCCGATGTTATTCATGTGTTTGTTAAGCCTACAGAGTCAAGAGCTCAACAATGATTCTGATTCTTCGCATGTTAAGAAAGTTATCATGGCAGGCACTACACAATCTCAGTGCTCTCTATCAGTTATAAATGTTGTAAGAATAAACCTCTTTTGCAATACGTCTGCACAAAGTGTTCTAGTGTTTTTCATGAGACATGCTTGTTAACAAATTTCAAGAAAAAAGTAGTATTTGTGAATGGAAACAAAATAATCTGCTGCGAAGACAATAGTTCATCTGCCCTGGAGGAGTAAACCAGCACAGAGCATAACACCCACTATGCTACAGAATGTTAGAGACGAAAGTAATGCCCGGTTCAGTCACTGTCTAACGGTCAATGGAGAACAATTTGAACATTTATTGTAAATTTTCGTTCGTTTGTTTGTTTTTCGAAGTGTATCACATTATATGCATAACTACTAATTCCATTTAATTTGTTTATTACATTCAGTAACGTATTACTTTCCATAAACAATTTTCATACTTTTTTTTTGCATTTTTGCCCACCCCGTACCAATTTGAAGCAACATATTATACATTTTTGGAATCAGCTCAGCAAAGGCAATTTGGAAATTGAAAAAAAAGGGGGGGTTCCATTTGAAAAAAATTGTGATGACGTCATTACCCGAAAGTGGTTCACCCTGTATATTAGATTATGATTTGAAACAATAGTAAATCTCTTTTGGGAATTCCTAATTTTATTGTTCATTTAGCCAATAATGAATTTACTTTAGTACTTTAGTTACTTTATGGACGCACTATATAATATTATCAGTGTTAGTTTGAACGTTGAATTATATTCATTTCAGGAGTGGTGTTTGGCGACTACTAGCCACTGAGAAAATCAATTTGAAATGCAAATGTTCGGAAAGGAATTTTTCAATAGTATTTTTTATATCCATATTAGTGTTAGAGAATGTATACATGCATTTGTTATTATGGATAACATTGTCATTTTGAAATTGAATTATAAATTTTGTGTTCGATAATGGGTTAAATAATTTTCATATACATACCTTACTCATGATGTAAACCATTCTTAAAATCAATGTAATTTGATGTCAGAGATATTTCGTTACGAAAAAATGTATTTCATTCATTACTTCAACCATCATGGTAATCTTCAACTCACTCTTCAAATCCAAAATGATTAGATATTCATTATATCAAGCGTCTAAATTGACAGTATATTCAGACAATTCAAAAATAGGAGGCAACATATTCTGAACACTGGTGCTAATGGAATTTCAATACAATTTTTAATTTTCAAATAGTCGTTTTCTGAATGTGATAATTCAAAGACATTCTTGTGATGTCAATGGCTTCAACAAAGACTGATATCCATGAATAGCAATTGTAGAGGTTCTGCTCAGGAAATATTCAACATCTAATTTTATGGAAACCAATCTCCTGGACGTTTCTCTGGGATATTCTTTTTCAGTCTGATAATTTCTATCATTTTATAGATAGTTATCTTGATTCTTTCCTGATCCTCATATTCAGTGATAATCGAAGGATTTGAGCAGATAACTTTTCAATTGATGCAAAAGGTTGTGCAACATATACCTCACATTTTGAATTACAGAAATTGGTGTCCCAACTCTTCCTCTCAGTGCAAGTTTGCATTAGTTTCTTCTTGTCAAAATGTTGAATTTTGTTCAATAGAAAACTCATTGGTTTCTAAGAAACAGTTGACACTCATTTTGTGTGTTAAACTATATTACCTCATAAAAACTGTAAAAATTTTGAGCTCAGTATATATAGAAATACAACAGCATAGTCCTTGATTACACATGAAAATCCAAAGAAGTTATAAAGGGATCATTCCTCAAGCAACATTCTCAATTTGGTTCATTGATATTCCTACTGTGAAGTCATTCATCCAAAATGACCTTAAATGTTGTTCAGTTGACACATTTTTTAAGAGTCCTTTGCTTTCTAGTGAATCAATAATGCTCAATTTCCACTGCATAGATTTTTTTTTATGTTATACTGTCATTATTGGTTGGAAGAATATATTTGCAATCGACCCAAATTGTTGTGATTACAAAAAATATACATTTATCCATGCGACTAGCGAACACAAAATAGACTGAGATCACACAAATGCAATACTCCATTGGACTATGAAAAATGCACTGAGAATATTATTCATACATCAATAGTTTCAGATTTGAGGATATAGAAACTAGAAATGCAGACGTTCTTCTACATAATTTTTATTTTTCATGATTATGGATGACATGAATCCTGTTATATTGTTAGTTTGGAATGGTTGACACTTCTTTTATTACTGTCATCATAACAACTATTCGTAGTATATCTCGTATAACATTTCACATTCATGTCTCGTCATTTTGTGACCATTTATATATTTTCTTTATCGCTTTAATATTTCTTGATAATGATGAAAAAACTACTAATTAGGAGATACATAATGTTCTGAAGTTTGCTATAAATAAATATGTATATTCATTGATAATGGACGTTGAAAACATATGATGTATGTGTGATGTGTATAATAATAAATATTCATTTACTGCATCTGTTGTCACTTGAAATTGACAAGAATAATCAACAATCGAATGAGTAATTGAAAATAAACGATATTTAAGAAAAATAAATATATCTGAATCAGTAGAATGGAAAGCAAACTGATAATTTGTAAGTAGCGCGCTACAGTACTAACTTTTCTGTTTTCAGTTCAGTGTATCTTCTTACAATTAGTTATAGAGTGTGACCCATTAGTGTGAGGAAGTAGAATAACTGACTAGGAAATGAGACTTTTTTTTTCGAATAGAAGGCGTTATATTTTGCACGAAATACATATTTCATTCTTTGGTTCAGCCACGTGCACTCAGCTTCACTCCCACTTAGTTATATTTGTGTATCTGCACAGATTGCATTGTCTCTTAAATTTAGTGTATATGTGTAAATCATGAAAAAGTGACAATGAATTTTGAACGTCCTGTATAATATTGGGAATCGGGTTCTATCGGAATCAATAGCCTGAAATTGACAGCACGAACTTTTATTGAATAGTACCACACATTCGAGATGTGAATTCACTTCATCATTGATGATAATGAATTCCATATTACTGATATTACAGCAACTTCGATATCATAGGTTTCACGAAAAAACTGCATACTTCAAACGTATTCAATTCGGTTACATTTAAACATCGTTCATATAGACTTTGTACCATTCAACAACGTTGAAAATGTTCAATTCTACATTTTTGCGTATTATACTGAAATTAATTTCAACTATGTTCATGATTCAATCAATCTCCCAATATCTCAGAAAAAGTATTGTCCTAATATTTACGATATCTTCCTAATCGATGTCATAGTTCAATCCTACAATTCAGAGATATTCATGACGAGAAATCACATCGGTCATATTTGGATGCTTGTCTTGTAATATCACAATTTCAGGATTTGGTGGTATGAAGGTCTTATTTTTAAGCAAGAATTGAATCTCCTCCAAAGTTTTACCTTTCGTTTCAGGAAGGTAAAAGTGTATGAAGAAAGCAAGTAAAACACCACTGATCGAAAAAATATAGAAAGGCACATGCATCCCAAAGATATCTGCCAACCACATAAATATCTGAATACTCAAAAGTGCCCCAAAGACGAAGGTGATCTCCCCGATACTCATCCCACATGCTTTCACCCTTGCAGGAAAAATTTCAGCGTTAATAATTGGTGGAACGATACCCAAACCGAATTTGAAAAAAGCGCCGTACACCATCACTGCAATCGACGGCAGCCAACTGAAACTAGCAACGTCATAGTTCGACACTTTTAAATGAAAGTAAATAGTTACCACCACCAAGCAAGAAGTGGAAAGGATTGTAGAAATGAGTAAAAGTGGTTTCCTGCCATATCTGTCAACTGTCAGTGAAGCAGTTTGAGCAGAAATCGCCATCACAATCGAGAATAAAATAGCCACGATGGTAGTGTCCAAATACAGGGATCTGGATGCTCCCAGAATCATGTGCAGGTTCATAACAGTGACACTGCCTCCTACCATATTGGAGCCGATATTGAGGACGGTTATCATAATCATAGCCCTTCTATTGCTCTTCACCATGATGAGATCTTGCAGTCTTCCTGTCTCGTTCTTTTGTCTCTCTATTGCTATAGTCATTTCCTTGAGCTCTTGCTGTACATCCTGCCTGGGTCGAAAGTATTCCAAAGATTTTTTAGCTAATTCAGGTTGATCAACGTAAAGTAAGTAGTAGGGTGTTTCTGGAATTCTGCTGAAGATCAACAATTCTATAGTCAAAACTCCTATCCCAACGATAGGTATGCAATAAAATGGAAGATAGGGTCCCAAGCTGTACATCAATATGAACCCAAGTGGTAACATGAAGTTGAATATGCCCGAAAGGAAACCCCTTATTTTACTCTCTGCTATCTCAGCTACATACATTGGGGCTGCTACACTGAACATGTTGGATACTGTACCGAGAATCAATCTAGCCGCGTGGAGGTAGGCCATTTTGTTTGCTAGGGCGATTGCCAGCCAACCTAACATCGCAATACACGTTGCTAATATTATCAAGTTTTTCCTGCCGATTCTGTCTATCAAAAGGATGGTCAGTGGCAGGCCAGAAAAAGTGCCGATCATCAGTTCAGTCTGAAGCCAGGCTGCCTCATATTTTGTCGTTTCCAAGTGGCTGTCTTCTCCTGTCAGATACGGTATCATAGGTGCAGTCCAGCTGTAGTTGAGGCCGATTGAAATGGCAAACAGCGTAACTGCAATAGTATGGAATTCATTAAACACTAGTAGAAATCATGAGAATAGATCAGGAGTATGCAGTATGGTGATTTTATCATGAAGTATATGTCAAGTTGCGGAATTGTTATTCCAAAAATACATCATGATCATGATCATCATCATCGTGACATATCCACATGTTCATTGATAGATTCGAGGAACTGATTCACGTTCTCTCATCTAAATATATCCATATAATTATAGTTGGCGTTTTCAATGTCAATTTCAAAATACACAGTCATGTCTGAATTGGTTCAACTTCTTTGGGTTCGGATGTCACAATCGATGATTACACCAAAATATACATAAAAACGGGAAAGGAAACATTATGACAAATTTCAACTCAGACACATACCAGACAGGCGTTATTAAAACTTTTCTGTCAGATCAGCTATAAACCCGAAATAATTTTACTAAGAAGAATGACCCCCCAAAAATTTTTTGAATTTTCAGAAGACATTTCAACATATAATTGGAATACTACCATACAAATTGATGATATAAATATCCTAACCAGAACATTGACAGGTACTTTGGACTACTACGTAGATATACACTTTCCCTTAAGAGCGCGAACAAGTTACCAATCCCCAGGACCTGTGCAATTTTTTAATAATACATTGCGAGAAATGAGAGAGACTCTGACCTCGTTGAAAATAGTCAGCAACGCTTTCAATAATGAAATAAGTAAAAATATATAATGAATAAAAAACAGCCTACAGTGACTTCATCGAAAACTCCCATAACAGGTGCCGGGGTTTATAAAAATTTATAAATTTCTTACGAAATGAGGGTACTAAATCAACTATCAATGAATGTAATTCAACACCGGATGATTTCATTCTGTATTATCCTTCCGCTGTCAAATTGATTACTGAACATCTTACTGTTGCTAATAAGGATGTCAATGTTTTGCTGAAATCACTACCAAGTGAGAAAAATTCATTTTTCTTCTTTCCTGAATGTTAAGCCGATGTCATTGAAGCTATAGACACTAAAAAATACAAATTGCTATGATGTCCATAATCTTGATAGTAAAATCATCGAAAATGTGGAATATGTTATCGCAGACCACGGTCATACAGATAGGTCTGGAGACTACGGCATTTTTGAGTGGTGGGAGGTGGCACCAGTTCTGAAGAAAAAGTTTCCATAATTATCCGCTAGGAGGACATAGGGGTATAATCACGTGATTAATCTTTGACAACAAAACAAACGGTTAGGACTTGAATGGTGAATGAAATCAATGACAGAAATATTATATCTTGCAAATTTCTCTCGAATAAATAAAACTTTCAAAAAGCTGATCGGATCTGATTTGTGATTGGCTGACAAGGTGACAATAGAGGACAGCGCTGCAGGTGGCAAACATGAGAACCACAAACATTTCCTCAATGTTGGGGTCACCCCAAGGTATTCGTAAGTTTATGTGAGGAAATATTGAAATATCAGACGAATATGTGTAATATCCTCAACACCTTCGATTCCGTGAAAAAAATGTCAGTAAATTGTTTCGAAATTGTTTGTTGAATTTTTTTTTTGTGAATAATAAATACATTGGGAATACCGATCGACTTGTTATTAGGTGAATGTTGTTCGTCGCATCGAATGCCACTGAAATAAACAAATATACAGGCTGTGATACTCTTTTTCGATCGGCTCTAGTGATAGCTCGTTTTCTATTGTATTACGAATATTATATCTCTCGACCTGGATATTACATGCCAATGAAGAATATTAAACAATGAAGCATAACAATTTGACTTCCATAGAAGAAATCCCGATGATGAAAAACCTATTATTATTAAATGTTGAATTAAATGATAAGTTGATATGGAAAAATCTAAAACGTTCTGGCTTCTATCATTTCACGTGATCATTACAGAAAGTAATTTCTTTCGTTGCTCAAATTCTACTGAAGCAACAAATGAGAAATGCATATACAGTGCTCATCAGGAGTCCTTCTCTATATCATCTTATCTTTGGAACAATTATACGTTCACAGGTGATATTTGAAACTGAATTTTGAAGGTTGTAATATCTCCTACGAGTGATGATAAAGGCATCGAAAAATCCAATTAAATGATACTGAATGATACTTATGAAAACTCATTATGAATGACTCTGTATAACTAATCTCTAAGTTCACTATCACCATGACACATGGTTTCTGACAAATATTTGTGAAACTCCTTTAATTCCATGTAACATAATATGTCAATACATTGTTTTGAAAACCACGGATTCAACATGTTTTCTGCATACCTTTGCATTCATTAGGAATTGCAATCGACTGGTTATTAGGAGAATATTGATACTTTCATTTGCATGATGTACAATATAAATATATAAAGGATCATGAAGAATATTCAGTAGTTTGTAATGATCCTTGTCACAATCAATGTACAATTCATAGTATTTTAGGGGATTTATTCAATTCAAACGTGAAAGTATTTTGAAAGGACAACAATTTGAGACTATACTATTATTGATTTCATATATTGAACTGAATAAGAACTGGTTTTATTCGAATACGAAAGTTTGTCCACACTTGCAAGGTCATTCTTCATATCCATGTATTATGAGCCTCCAAAGGTAATTAGATCCAACTAAGTCTTGTTATCCTTATCGCGTTTCTTATAAAAATACTCCTAACGCATGGATTCGTTGTAATTGTTGGATGGTTAATTCGAAATTTAACAATTGAATGAAATGAAATTACCAGCTATTGTTGCACTGAACTGAGTAGCAGTTCCTGCAAACTTTCCTTTCCCACTATTCACCATTTTGTGGCCCACTTGAAAGAAAACGAATTTCAGACTGAAATATGAAATACTACAATGCAACTCATTAATCGTCAAATAGCAATTAAAAGCAATATTTGATAGTTATCAGTTGAAGGTCCTGTATAGCGATGTTTGGAATTAAATGAGACGTCAATATCTATCGATATCGAATATCTTGTTGGTACTATTCCACGGCTTAATTTTATGATCATGATTGTGACAGACATATAATATGAAGAATTTTGTTGTTATCAACATTGTATATTTAATTCTTCTACAAAGTACTCGTATACACATTTTATCGAAACATACAGTGACTTCATCGTATTCTGAATTTTCGTAGTAGTGTAAAGTTAGCCACAGATTTCCAGCCCAAATGAAAATTTTTGTACTGAAGTCATAGATTCTCTAGTCACCAACACAGTTTTGTGTTCCCCGAAGCATATGACCTTCAGAAATTTGAAAAGAACACCAATTCCTACTTCCTAAAAATATCTCGAAAGCGGTGAGACTTTTATAATGGGAATTTTGCCAGGTGGGTCATCCATTGATCTACATTCTCCCTCGGTTTGACGTGGTCTCAATGGGACACCCTGTATACGAGGCCTTTCCTTTTGCCATCCTACGGGTCTATTCTTTGCTCTCTGAGAACCAGTAGATGCCACAGACTCTGGCTTCTGTTGAGACTTGAGTCGGAACTGACCATTTTTATTTCTCGGAATTTTCACTAGGGAATCATTTGGGTCTGTAGCGCACACTTTGGAGTATGAAATCATAGCTGTAGGGGTGTGTATCTGAATTTTCATCTTGGCATCAAAATAGGATATATTTTCTTCTGTTCTGACCTTCTGGATTGCCATTCCAGTTTTAAACATATGACATTCACGAGAGCGGGCAGAGTGATCACCTGAACAATGAGGAAGTTTCCAATATTGAGATTTTATTTTTTCTATAAAATATATGAAAAATTATTACACCCGTATTTTTACTTTTTTTTGTGCGATCGAATTTGACTCCAGAATTTCGTTTTGAAAAACTAGTTTTGGCTCCTCCACCATTCTGATGACGTACCAAGTGAAAAACCGGGTTCACACAGGAACAAATTGAGATTTTGCGTGCGGAAGTACAGTGTTGCCCTGCTTCTAATTTATTCTAAATATTCGGAAAAACTGACCAGAATATCTTGGTAAAATATGTCGTGGATTTTGCAATACCAAATCATGGATTGTTTACCTTTCGTGATATATTATCATATACTATGTCTCATGAAATATAACTATAGCACATAACATGCGAAAATATATGAATGCGATGATATAATCGAGAGCTATGGCTGAATAGAAAATAAATGAATGAATCGAATTTGTTCTTGAAGTGAATTATTTCAATATACTTTGAGGGCTTGTGCATTTAACAGACGTGTGACCAAATTTTTGACATTCGAAACAGTGCAATGGAGACGGAACATAGAGACGTACTTCTATTTTCTTCGGCAGGTTAGGCGTGTTGAAAGTTAGGTTGTGGTTTGGTGTCTCTTCAAAACATCATATTTCATTGTTTTGATCCTCCTGACACCTACAACCTTCTGATCGGCTAGTTCGGTCAAGATATCCTCTTCGGAACAGTTCAAAAGGTCTGGACAAAAAACAACACCGCGAGAGATATTCATTGCACGATGGGACCTCGTACATTCCAATTATGCATTTCTCAAGTTTCTGAATTTGGACAGTATGCTCTGTGATAAACTTAGTTAATCATCACCTATGATGTTGACTTGACTAATCTCTATTTCAAGCATATTTTGTACCTAACCTACCTGGCTTCTTTTTGCAGTGTTCCACATTTGATGTTTTGAATTATTGAAATGTTATCATTATTTTTTTATTCTTCATGAAATTATTTCACCATATTTTTATGAATTTTTACTCGTTTCTGATTTATTTAATTACAACATTTGGTTCCTTATCTTCTACAACAATATAAGGACCTTTGAAAATTGGGTAACATTTTTGAGTAGATGTGTTGCCTTTTTAGTGAAACTTTCTCGCATATGATTTCAAACGTATTTATAAAAATAATAAATTCATAAAATAAGGTGTCCCCGCCTATGGCAGATCAAACAAAATTGTCGGCAAGGGTTCGGAATGAGTTTTTATATTCTGCAACTGATATTGGAAAGACTATACCACAGTTGCAACGCACAAACACTGTAGTTTATATTGAGGAATTATAATGTTTCCAAAAAGTTATAATCCCAATAATTTCTCAACAATAGAATATCAAGCCAGTCCGGTCCTGGAGTTGTTGCCAGCCGTACCAATTCAACACCTGTCCAGCAATGGTCGATGCGAACTATTCCCATCGAGTAGATAATTTTGAACAAGCATTGTGAAATAAGAGAGAGAGAAGGCAATAGAAAACGTCGGCGAATATCAGTACCGCGTGGAATTTTGGCCGATACAGTGATAGATCAACGGTCTCCTCATCGATAATGAATATTTATAGAGGCCGAATCAATCAATTTCGAGCTGCCATATCAGGTGAGCGCCAACCCACGTTTGATACTGCACAGTGGCAGTACTACTTCATTAGTAACAGCATATTGCTTTGTTATTATGTATAGTCTATTTCATATTGATAGTACGTCACAAAAGCAACAAGTGCAATGTTGCTACATTATTAATCAATAGTTGAACTGGAATAAATTAAAATGATTAATTTCTTTCATTTTTCCGAACGTTTTCACTTGCGATTAAATTATGATATATGATATTTATATGTTTATTCCAGCCATTTCAATATTCATCCTTCGGTCATCAAAATAAAACGAGTTTTTGGTAAATAACTGTCGATGCTATAAGAATTTCAATAGGGTTATGATTAGTAAAATGTAAGTTTTTCTCTTGTGCATCGACTGACATGAAACGTTCGGAGGACGAGTATCTCCATACTTTACCTTTCATAATTTCATCCACTGAGTACCTACCATCTTTTCTATATCATCGATTTTTTTGTAGTAGTGCAGAATAGAACAAGAACTACCTAAATGAATATAATTTTGACGTGAAAATGTTCTTGAGACAGCCTGTACCGGGTGGCCAGATGAGAATGGTGCTGAGTGCTTCCCTGCCAATTCATTTGTTGCATTGAAAATGCAATTATCTGTTGTGAAACAACGGATTCCATGCGCTTTGTGGTCATTTCATAACTAACCATATCGGACCATCTTCTATGATGGAAACAAAAAAGGGTATTTCACAATCTCGCCCTATATTTCAGAAATTTAGAAGGATCTGAATGTATCGTTTGTGATTGCGTGAATGTTCGTTCATTGAAAAATCATTATTTTTTCAAAAATTGCATTTCTAGTTTATCACTCGAAAATTTTCGAATGGTCAAAATTCGGTTACTTCACACTACTTGTATGTGTATGTGCCCATATCCTAAGACATACGATTGTGAAATATTTCTGATTTCGTTTCAAGTTGACAGTCGAAAAACGGACAGTCTTTATATCAAATGAGATTGAAAATTTTAAATTAAATTAAATGAGTACGATCCTGCACAATGTTATGATAGCGATGAACATATCGCGATTAATCTATTAATCATATTTGAAAGATTGAGTGATAATCGTTCATAACCTTGATTTGATGATTGACGGTGTCAATATTTATCTGGTTTCAGAAAAGAAATAATTCGATAATACAGGATGGATTGAAAGTAATAAAGAAGTCTGTGATCCAGGAACCAAAAAACTCAACGCTCTTGATATTAAAAATATTTACCAGTGTATTAACAATAATTGGAGAGTATTTTTCGTTTGAAAATCTCGAATACTATGACCTAACTTGATGATTCAAGTAAAAAAGGTTTCTCAATGTTTCTGAGATTTTTACCAGACTGATATCAGATGTGTCCCCACATTGTCATATCTCTGACAAATCAATTTTAAAATTTGAAGGAAAATACCACAATAACCAATTGACAATATAAATTAATATTGAAACATGTTCATATAGTCCATTTATACAGGGTGTTCCTTAAAGACGTGCTAATATTTGAAGAGGTGATTCCTTGACAAATTTTAAGAAAAAAACTTTCTATAAACGTAGGTCCCAAAAGTGTCAACTTCTGATATAGAGGGTGATACAATTTTGAAAAAAAAAAACAGTTTTTTAAAAATTATTGAGATACTATTTCAGACATCTTGGCACATGTCTTCAATGCATCAAGGTGCATCTTGTGAAATTTTTCATTTTCTCTAACAGTGGCGTCTGTACGGGTTTTCCATTGAATATATTTTCGTTTATATTACAAATAATTCAGTAAAATTAAGTTTTCATGTTATGGTTCCGATGAATCAATAAATGCTATGAAAATGTTGGAGTTGATTTCAATGGTAATTATATATTCTTTCTAATATTTTGAAAATTAATGCAGAAACTCCACATAACGTTATTCTCATTCAACTAAATTATTATCTGATCACTAGTCCTGCATGCTTTATTCCAGCAATGAAAATAAATTCATGGCACCATCTGTTCCGGCTCGTAATCCAATCAATTTTGAATGCATTAAAATCTATAAATTGTTCAAATAATCTTTGTTTACAGTCACTTGATGACTGCCTCGTGTTGCATAAACTACAATGAACTCCAATTATAACCAATTTGATATCGAGGAGTAAAAGTTGGCTTAAATTACAAAAAAAAAACAATTTAGATTGATACCGTTTATTGATGATACACAAGTTATTAGTGATTTATCAACCGATATCAGATGGGTGACATAGCATATCAGCATATAAAGGACAGTTGAATAAGACGTGCGCAGTGGTTGAAAATTCGAACTTTTCTTCAGGAAACACTGATATTACGAACTAGTTTTCCTTGTGAAAATCAGATCATCAATATCTTGACACTCAACTGAAAATAATATAGTGATATATCTAGGTATATAGATAAATTGACATCATTCCTTCTTGAATTTTTATGGAACATTATAACTCTCAAAGTTAACTGTAGAGTGTAGATCATTACTTCTCTGATATTCTGCAAATAAAATGTCAATTCTCGAAATGGACATACATTAGCTATTTCTGATAGCTTACCTATTTATGTCAATGGTTTTGGTATACACAAGTGCTGGGTTCTTTGAGCGTTGGTGAAGAGGAATTGTTATCCACTTAGGCACAATATATAATCATTTCCATAATTGTTACACATTTGAGCTCACATAACAAACCCAAAAATGGCCTTGTCGTGGATGATAACTGAATGTTTATCATATAACACGAGAAAAGCTA
The DNA here is from genome assembly GCA_037013635.1 of Plagiodera versicolora. Taxonomy (NCBI): domain Eukaryota; kingdom Metazoa; phylum Arthropoda; class Insecta; order Coleoptera; family Chrysomelidae; genus Plagiodera; species Plagiodera versicolora. Next base: position 1,271,157 of record CM072992.1, read on the forward strand.
TTTTAAGTAACGTATTAAGAGATGATGATTTTTCAAACAAGTTTTATAGATCATATAATGATGAATGTTGATCTGGGTTTGAGCTTCACGTCGGCTGTAGATTCTCTCTACTTATTAAAGATTATGCTTACTTTGAGTGAAGATGAAAGCAGTTTCAAATTATTCTTTCCGCAAATTTTTGCCGCAGCATCAGGTGAGATTACTATTTGGAGAACGTAGGCTATCCAATATCAGGATATTTTTCAAAGAATTTCAACTTCGGAATTATTTCGAATGATGATAGACACGATGAATAATGATATAAATGAATAAAAATATTCGATGATGTTCAGCTCTGATTAGGAATTGATTTATGCAAAATATACACGGTCACTCACGGTCGATGGTAGGTTAGACGTATATGGGGAACGGGATGTAGGATTATTCTGAAAATTTGATGCTATAGCAGTTTCAAATTTTTTCGTTTCGAAATTCAAAAGTTGACTTCCCTCTCTATCAGATCAGGGTGCTCACTCAATGGATAAGATTCTTGAGAACTACCCATGGTGCAATTTCACCAGAATTGCGAAAAATGTAACTTTCTCCAATCACAATGCCATCTACTTGCTATGAATAATCCAAAAAAAAATTCACGTATTTTTCGCGGAGAATCCGAATCCGTTATAAAAAAAATTGGGTTTTCATCTTGAAATCGCAAGTTGCTTCACCCCCACTCCCAGGAGGTGGAGGTAAGATATCGAGATTGGTATCATTCTATAGACCTCTCTGGAACAAATGATTTTCATTCAAAACAGTTCTCCATACGATTTTCAGTCTTCAAGATACTGAGTTGTTTTAGGATAAAAAATCACCCGGTATACGTATTCGTTGATATTTCAATTCAGATACAATTACAAATAACTACTGTTCGAGGTGAAATTATCCTGAAACTATTTCATCGATGTTTATTCGGATTCGATAAAACTAGTTACACTATTTTGTGTATGTAAACATTGCGAGGCGATACTTTATGTCATCTTATATTGACAAATCTCATTCAGTTACACACTGAGCTGTTCAAATTCCATATATACAATGATGGCTTATGTGGAACCAAGTGAATATTTCAGTCGCTCAATTTTCTTTTCGTAATTCCACATTTGGGTGATAGGAAAATGATTGACTCTGAAAATTAAATGATTCTGGAATCCGTTTCCATGTAATTCACTATTCATTCTCATATATTCTATGTCCTGACCAGTGAGATGATCTAATTCGTACAGAGCAACCCCTGTCCATTCCAATCTCGTGCATTGCCAAGTTTTCTACAATTGATTTTTTTCAGGTACTCTCTTCGCTATATCCGATGGCATGACCTATGGCTGGACAGCCCCCTTCATCCCCTACCTGCTTAGCAACGAGAGTCACATAGCAACGACTGCAGCCGAAACCGAATGGCTAGAAACCTGTCTCCTGATTGGTTCCCTCTGCGGACTACCTCTGACCATCTACTCAGTCGACAAATTCGGTCGCAAGAAATCACTTCTATTCGCGTCTATCACTATCTTAATAGCGTGGATACTCATAGCATTCGCAGACCGGATGCTTTTCCTCTTCATGGCTAGATTCTTGTCAGGCATGGCAGGGGATATGGCGTTCGTAGCTGCCCCGATGTACATGGCCGAAATGGCTGATCAGAAGATTCGGGGATTCCTTTCTGGTATCATCTATATAATGGTACATACTGGTTCTCTAATAGTTTACTGCTTCGGGCCATTCACTCCTTTTTATCTAACTCCTCTCATAGGATCCTGTATGGTGGTGACACAGCTGGCTGTGTTCTCTTTCATGCCAGAAACACCCTACTACCTGATGTATAAAAATAGAAGAGACGATGCAAAGAAGGCCTTGGAGTACTTCAAACCATACAGCGATATCGAGAAGGAGCTCGATGAGATAAAGGAGAGCCTTGCTAAACAGAGATCCGATAGAGGTAGGCTGCAAGATCTCGTACTCGTCAAAAGTAATAGAAGAGCCATTGTGATAATGACAGTTCTGAACACAGGTCAACATTTGCTGGGGTACACGGTCATTCTGATGAACTTACACCACATACTAGAATCAGCAGGATCAATTTACATGGTGTCTTCCCATGCGGCTATTCTTTTTGCTGGGATTATGCTTATTTCAGCGATTTTCAGTTCGATACAAGTCGACAAATATGGAAGGAAAGCCTTACTCATAGTATCTAGCGTAGCTTCTGCTGTCTGTTTGCTAGCTATAGCCGTCTACTTCCATTTGAAGTTATTAGAATATGACGTCCTTCGGGCTAGTTGGATTCCAATAGTTTCCGTTATGGTGTATGGGGCATTTTTCAAGATAGGTGCTGGGATGGTACCTATCATAGTGACGGCAGAAATATTCCCTTCTAATATGAAAGCTTTTGGTATGACGATTGCAGATGCGATGTTCATTATTGGTGGTATCATAGGTATACAGATATATCAAAGGATGGTTGGACCATTCGGAATGCATGTTCCTTTTTATGTTTTTGGATGTTGGGGATTCTTCGTTGCTTTATTCACGTTATTCTATATTCCTGAAACGAAAGGAAAATCGCTCGATGAGATACAATCTATTCTGAAGGGAAAGCAAAGAAAGGATTTAGATATAATCAATTCTACTGCCTAATTGATTCCAGATAATGAATCTTGAGTATACTAAGAAAAATGTTCATGTGTTCATATTCGATATTAAATGATGATTTGGTTTCTGAAGACTGATATGTATTTGTCTGTTTCAAAAAGCATACTGTTTAGTGTCACTCACAAATAAGGTTGATGAACTATCAACCAAAGTGGACAAATGTCTCCTCACCTGACTTGTCTTATATTGTTTTATTGACTAGTACTGATATTCACTGAATGACAATATGTCGACTACGTTGAAGTATATGGATTTTAATCAAAATAATAACGAAAATTCATTTTTGTTGAGGTAATTCTTCCAAAGGAATGATAAAACCATTAGATGAACACAAAGAACGCAATTTTGTATCGACTTTCAGTGAAATGATGTGTCTATCTGTGTTTTATTCTTCGGAAAAATAGCAGCAAATGTTATAACCATTTATATTGAATACTCTGTATTGTATTCGAAACAATCAATTTCTATTCTTACGATTTTTGATATACGAATATATTATTATTGTCATCAATATATGTTTTTATATCCACAATGATTGTTTGATTTCTGTAATGGTTATGGACTAGAAACTACCCAGTATATTTCATCATCTTGTAGAACAGAAATAGTCCTCAAATAATGAAATAGAAAATAATTTGAATTCAGATTACTTTATTGGAGGCGATTATACTTGTGATAAACATCATTTAGATATAGAGTAAAATGGATTCCAAAAAATACAGAGTAAACTATATTAATCATCATCAAATAAACGAGTTTGATGAATCTACATACATTATGCCAAGGCATTGCATTAATTCGAGTAAGAACAAAATGACGAATACAACTGATAAAGAAACAATAGAACAGGTCAAAAATTCAAAACGTTGAAACTAACCGATATTTGGAAATCAGTTCTTGGTTTACATTTGATTAATCGTGTGTTTGAAGCAAAATCCTAATGCATTGAATCTGTATATTATTTTCGATCAACGGGATTATACAATATGGCAAGACCGAAGTATTTTTATACAGGATGGTCAATTAGTGTGGCAAATTTCGAGATATCTCCCTCCCTTCCGAGTGATTTCGATTTCCTTTAAATTTTTGTGGATTATTCTCATGCATTCGAAAATGTATAAATATTACATCATCGATGATACAGATCTGAAATTCACATCAGCATGAGACCAAACAGGCATATACAGAGACGGTACGTATGTCCCAGGGATTCACCGATCGGTACATTCCAGGGATGATCCGTTTGTATCCTTGTATCGACAGTACACTTTCGGGACTGAATGGATGTCCCGAATTCCACTCAGAACTGCTATCACCATATCTGATCAGAATAAAATAGCTTATCACTATGGAAATTGCCGATGTCAAAGAGGCTTTGTTTTCCTGCTGACGGAATTCAGATTTTTCCTGCGATTACCCACCGATTACAAATATGACAAAATTGCTACCTAATGCATGATTAGGTAGCCAATTAATATTGCCTTTCATTCAAGCGTTCGAGTAAAGCGCATTCTCTATTTCTACATTTGCTGAGATTTCTTTTATCACATAATCAATAATCAATAATAAGAAAAATTTTCGGTATTAGCATTCATTAATTCTTCTGGAAATATTTCAAAATAACGAAGTGGATCAGTAGGAATTCATTAAATTTTGATTGACATTATCCACATTGCTCAATTCAGTTGACTTCATTAAATATATCATTGTTATCGGGTCACATGATATTTGAATAGTTAGATTGTTGTTTATGAGAGTTATTTCCCGATACGAACTTGGTGACGACCGATGACATCGACATTGAACTACTGGATCTGCAATGTCATAATAATTTGAGCAAGATGATACACTTTCCATTCCGATTATATGTATGTGGATGAATTCTGCTGATTTGCCATCAACATAAATAATTGTCGCAACTCAGACTCGCTTGGCAATACGCGAGTATCTTATGCATTCTCATATATAAATTACTTGTTGTTTTCACTGAAAATATATTTAAAAAAGAATGTTCTTAATTTTATGACGCAAATATAAAAAAAAAAACGATACCCTATTAACCTACATAATGGCCAACCAAACAGAAAAATGGGTAAACACCATTTTCGTGAGGCAGGGCTTATTCCGACCAAGTCGCCCATTGAATGGATGAATTCCATTCTACTTGTACTTCCGAGTTAGTGAAAATAAATGAATCCAATGAATGAATAATTCCAGATATTTACCTACGACTTCGGAGACTTGCTTCGAAAGGTCCGATAGCATGATTTTGCTGATCATTGATGTACTGCATGTTTTTGATTAATGCCAAGATGAAAGAAGATTTTGTGTGTGAAATTTACATAAGAGGAACATCATCTCAGGGGGTTCATGTTCAATATTTTTTTCAATATTTCAAATTCTAATTATAATATCAATATAATTTCTCCTCCTTCATCTTCTGATCAAATTGAATGAGTACATATCTGTACCTCGGAGGGATACAACACTATGTCCATTTTCATAACTTTACAGGAGAGGAGTTTTGAACTTTTTTTCAACAAAAAGTGTTATTGGCACAGCTATTTATTGAGATGTTGAAACAATATTTTACCAGACCATTCTATTTATTGTTATTTACATATTCCTCTAAGAAATATGAGAGAAGGTGATTGTAACTCTGCAATAAAGTCAATATGGAAACAAGTGGACATAGTGTTGTATCCCTCCGAGGTACAGATATATATACAGGGTGTTTCACAGTGGATGAAACATTAGACGTATCTGGAGAACGAATACAATGTTTCAACATCAGATATCTGACTTTGTTGTCTGGACTATTGACTAGCGTGAAAATGTTATTTTACCCAATATGTATACCACAAAGAGCAGCTTAGATAACACACGCGTTGAAGTGATTACGTAAACTGTTCTCAGACATTTTTCAATGATGCTTATTTTCCTTCAATAATCATTATTCATTTGATAGTGATGTGAGGACCTCAAATCAAAAACAGGAGTGTTGAAATGGGTGTTTTTCAGAATTTCGAGGGAACATCTTCACAAGTTGTAGCTGCCGTATCGGGTAGGTGTTTCGAAATATTGAATAGTGTATTTATTAGTGATTTTATATGATAACGTCCCGATATATCAGTGAAAGAATCATTGAATACATTCATCATTGTAGATGCAAGGCAAACACAAATTCCAGGTTGTGAATTCTTACAAAGTCAAAATCTTGAGTTAAAGGCAAAATTTACTATCCGAGAAAAAAAAAACTTTCGGTATACTCTTGCGAAATATGAATCCAATATGAAAAACGTACATACAGTAACGAAAATGTTTGATTGAGTCTGCAAAGAGTTCGAGAAAATTGATGAAGAAAAATTTGGTGTTATGATGATGATAATAGTTCAGCTATATGTACAGGGTAGGTAAATTTCGATGTTTGTATAGGGCAACTCGGTAACTAAAGGAGATCCAAAAAAATGGAGGTCGCATCCTCGATCGCTTTTTTCGAGGTAAGTTTACTGGTGAAAACAAAATTGGCTATCGTCTTTTGTTTTCGAGTTCGAATATCCAGGGGGTTGTATTCAAAAAAAGAAAGTTTGTATCGGCCACTGTCACATGACACACCCTGAATAATTAAAATGCGTATCTAAATCCAAATTGACGTGTCCTAGCGTTTTTTCCCAACACGCTCTCATTTATTCGTTATCGAATTTATTCCATTTGGTTGTTCCACACTGTATAGAAACATATGAGTCGCTTATGCTATCAAGAGAACTGAATACATATGGAACATTCAATAATATCAGGAATGCCCAATTATGATACGCTGGAATGAAATCAGTAGAACTATTTAATTTTTTTCCTCGGAAATAGTCATTTCCGCAATGGATTTTCAAGGACAACAATTTCATTTCTCGTTGAGGTTTTCGATTACTTCTTGAATAGAAAATAAGAATCTTCTTGATGCATAATAACTTTAAGACATTTTTTGTTAATGAGTTTACGATTTTTATGAATAGTAACACTCCAGAAACCACCTTATTGAAGAAATGGTGATGAATAAACTGGTACGAAAAACTATCCAATTACATCTTTTGTTCATGAGTCCTGATAGAAAGTTCGATGTGTTCAATCCACGTTCAACACACCGGTCTAGAAACTACGGCATTTTTGAGTGGTGGGGATGTCATCGTTTTTGAAGAATGATCCGCTATAGGGGTCTAGGGGTATGATCATGTGATTAATCTTTGACAGTTTGTATTGTGAATAAAACAAACGGTTAAGATTCGAAGTGTGAATAAAATAAATGACAGAAACATTATATGATAAGAGAACCACCAAAATTTGTTGTCGATGTTTGAGTAACTCCCCACTCTACTAGTTTTCAGACCGTGGTTAAATTTAACATGTAACCTCCCATTGAAAGAAATGTCTGTTGATTTCATTTTATAATTTCTGTATTATGAATTCATGACGGAAACATTGCGAATTAAATCATGTTCTCAATTCAAAAGTGACTATTTCAACGAACATTACTTGTGTGAACGATAAACTCGATGTATTATGATCAAAACTCGAAGATGAATGTCCTTGTGCTGTACTTATTATCTTCGGTCGTTGATGAATGCTCAGGATTTTCTATATCTTTTTTAAGGTACACTATTCGCGATTTCCGATGGGATGACATATGGTTGGACGGCTCCTTTCATCCCATATTTGATCAGCGAGGAAAGTCACATCAAAACAACCAAACATGAAGCAGAATATCTAGAAACCGCCTTACTACTCGGTTCGTTCTGTGGACTACCCCTAACCGTATATCTCGTAGATAAAATAGGAAGAAAAAAATCCCTACTTCTAGCTTCTTCGGTGGTGCTGCTAGCATGGATTGCGAAAGCATTCGGAAACTCCATTTGGTACTTCTTTGTAGCCAGATTCTTCTGCGGCATGTCAGGCAACATGGCGTTTGTCGCTGCCCCAATGTATATAGCCGAAATAGCCGATCAGAAAATCAGAGGCTTTCTTTCCAGTATAATATACATCATGATGTTATTGGGTTGCTTGATTGTGTATAGTGTAGGCCCCTACTTACCGTACTATGTACCATCCATAATCGGTATCTCTGTAGCAGCCATCGAGTTACTTATTTTCTCCAGAGTACCTGAATCACCTCTCTACCTTCTATCGAAGAATAAGCCGGAAAACGCCCTGGAATCGCTCAAGCACTTCAAACCATATGTGAACGCCACTAAAGAACTGGATGACCTTGTTGAAGTTCTCAGGGAACAACAGAAAGATAAGGGAAACCTATGGGATTTAGTGACAGTATCCAGTAATAGGAAGGCTTTATTGATAATGACAGTTTTGAATGCTGGGCAGCACTTGTGTGCCTATACAGTTATACTCATGAACCTTCATCTCATTCTTGAGGAAGCTGGTTCAATTTATATGGACTCGCGTATAGCAGCAATTCTATTCGCCGCGCTTATGTTAATTGCTGCCACACTCGCATCTTTCCAGATCGATAAATATGGGAGGAAAGTCTTGTTGGTATTTTCGAGTACACTCACAGCGCTCTGCCTTTTGAGTATGGCTATCTTTTTCAACTTGAAGTCCATGGGTTTGGACGTAGACTACGTTAGCTGGATACCTATAGCATCAGTTATGGTTTACGCTGCAGTTTTCAAAATTGGTATCGGTCTGGTACCCATTGTAGTAACTGCTGAAATTTTTCCAACCAACTTGAAAGCTATCGGGATGACTTTATCGGATGCTATGTTCATCCTGGGTGGTATCGTGGGCCTTCAGCTTTACCAGTGGTTAAAAGATTCATTTGGTTTGTACATAGCTTTCTACTTATTCTCGGCTTGTGGATTTTTCATTGCATTCTTCACAATTTTCATTGTACCCGAAACTAAAGGTAGGTCTCTAGATGAGATTCAAGCAATTTTGAGGGGCGAGAAGATAAGGCAACCGAATGAAAGATCTGAAAGTGGGGAGCAATAAAAATAATACTCATTGAGGGTTAATATTATCAATGAACATGGAAATGTCACATGAATGATAAAATTCTTCAAAGTATCCAATCTCCAGATTCATCATAAGAATTATACAGCAAAATATTATCATTTGAATTCTTGTGAATTTACTGATTAGCTATGTATTTATGTATGTGTTTCCAATATTGGATATTTTGCTAGGCAACACTGCGAACTTGAACATCTGAAAGTGAATAAATCGGGTGAATGGTCAATATAATATTCGAATTCATAACGTATTCAATTATATTTCAATAAAAATGAACCAAATAAATGTATGAATACGATTCGATTGACAATATATTTTTTTATATTCTCAGTCAGGAATGGAATATTTTCTGATATATTGGTAAATTGGTGCTTAATACAATATTTCAACGCATATTCATCAAGTGTTTTCCTGAACTACTTTTCCTGAGTGCTTTTTGAGTCATTTGAATGCACATACCCGGTGATTCTCCATGGTGGCTCACCTCTATAACTTTTTAATTATTGGAGATAGAAACACGATATTTGGAGATGGTGTATTAAAGTTCAATCTACATTTTTTTACTTATCGACTTGCTATGCCATACCTCTGGTTTGACCGGAAATTACTCCAACTTGATTTTTTAATGGGACATTCTATATATTTTCACTTATTTCGATGGAGAATGACGTTCTTCAACCCTCGGATTTCGTTTTTCTATCTCCAATAATGAAAAAGAAAGTGGCCAGCTATCTTGAAGAATCACCCGGTATGATTAATTGAAGATTATATACCAAAAATAATTGACCTCAATGATATTGATGATGATTTCTTAACAATTATCCATCTGAATGATGTGAAATAAATGAATTTCACATGGGAGTTATAAGATAAGAATTTGAACTGACAGTACTGAGAAAAATGTACTGAATTAGTTTGGCAAGTAACATTTTAAGTTGACGCATTCAACAAGGATTCCAAAATGGTATGATACTTGTTAGAACATTCCTCAACTCACAATCAATATCTACTGCAAATGAACCCAGTTTTCAACAAAATCATTCACTTGAAAATCAATTCATCATTCAGTCAAATATTTAAATAAAATATTTGTTTACACATCGACCCATGAATTCGTGGAAGATAATCTCGATAAGAACTCATTATTAATAATACAGAGTTACATATATCAATAGTTCAAGGTTGTGTTGATCAACTGACTAACTGAATAAAAAAAGGACGTGAGTATATGATAATGTTTGAACAGGATTTTGACGATCCGATATTCATTTCAGCAAACTAATTCCATCATATATGTACGAGTAATTATGTATATTCAGAGACGATGAAAGGGATGGAGCATACACAATCCCTTGTCTTATGTAATTTATTGATTCATTTTCATGAGGTTACTCAACGTAAGATGTTATTTTCATCTAGAACCACAAAGCTGTTAGGATTCTGAGGCTCTGTATCAATATGTTCACTGTATTTTTCATTTTCATTTTCACTAGATTGAAGAGAAAGTTGATTTAACGACTGATTACGAAACTTGAAACGATCATTATAAGGTGCCAGAAAATCTAACAACAATTGTATGAATATATTGTATAATAGAAATGATTTTTAAATGAAATATCTGCCAATGATACTCACTAAAAATCAAACGTTGGTTAGTGGATAATACTAGTTGTCGAATTATCTCAAAAAATTAATAAATATCCATGAAATCCATGAACTTTGAGGTGGGCTCTTATTTCATAAGAAAAAGTGAATAAGGAATGGAGAATCAAACAAAACAACATTTATTGTTTCAAAACAAGATTATACAAGTAAAAATTTTCAGAAGTGATACAAATATATAATCTATCTCCTATTGATCAACATCATAAATTTCAAAGTTGGAATGCACTGAAAACCATTCATTCAATAATGTCTATGACAACATTCAATTCACACAGCAACCTGAGTTGAAGAAAAACTCAATTTTGTATGATTGTATAGAGATTTGTTAGGATAGATATAAATCACAATAGAGGCACTATCTTCCATTGAATCACAATGATATGCATTCGCTTCAATAACATCAAAAACTACAATTATAGAGATATCCCTTACAAGAAAGATCATCCATCAGAGAAAATTGATATCATGAGTGTAGAATTGCTTTTATCTATCATAATCGTTCTGATGAAACAAATGATCAGGATCGCCTAATTTGTGATTGTGTTATTGAACTGATCGAAATGATACATAAGATAAGATTATTCGATAACGACTCAAGCTATAATATCAGAGTGAATTTTATTCCAGAACCATTCGATCACTTTTGAATATTTGATTCTTGTATCACATGTCTGAATTACCTACAAATGCAAGACTGGAAATCTCAAATCATCAGGCCTTATCATTTCCCAATTCACACACGTTTAGTCTACTTATATCCCATCGTAGGTTATGAGAACGAATTTCTTCGTTTATCCTTTAGTGTTATAGATTAACTTATCGTGAACGTAAGGGGATGTGTAAATTATTAATGGGTAGTAGTGGATGTTGATGCATTTTGTTTAGATAACTCAACTGCGGCCTATCGATGGCAAAAGTGTCTCATTTTCTTTTGCGGTAATATCTTCCAGTAAGAAATGTACATAGATGGACTATGTATGGAAGTAACAGCGTATTGATTATATTTCAGGAAAATAGATCACATTGAGCGGTAGCTGGCACCAAAATCTGTTAGTTCCCCTTAAATCCCTAATATATCAGTTATGTGAATCCCCCTGTATAATCGCATCGTCATATGCATTTGGATTTATTGGAAAGAAAACAGATTCTCGAATTCATTTACCATTCAAAACTGAATTTGAATATAAATAGGTAGATCCCGAACAGAATAATACGTAGTTGTTCAAAAGTTATAACTTGAACTATGAAAATTTCAAAAGCGCTAGGCGAATTAATGAGGAATGACTGATAACAAACACAAAGTTTCCTCCATTCACAAAACACATATTAAGTAAAATGTATATCACCCTTCAAATCTGAAGAGCTCTTATGACCAAGAGATTGAGTTGTAGAAATACCCTGTTGATATTGTAGTTATATAATCGTGCTGTATGGATTCATATTTTGTTTCAACGATTCTCGATTCATTGAGGCCTGGATATGTTTTGATATGAACGACAATGCCATAGTAGTGAATATATCATTGAAGCAGTACTAAGAAACCAAAGTTTCAGAATGATGAAGGCTCTTTTTCTATTGAATACGTCTATTCTTTTATCGTCTTAGTGTTTTAGGTATTCCTAGTCAAGTAGAACATTATCAATAATTCATGACGGATGAAACATGTCTAATTGACATCGAAAAGTTGGATGAACTATCATTATTAGTCACACTCTCAAGATCAAAAGACAGTTGATGATATCCATCCTTCGAAAAGAAGTGTGTTGTAATTATTGTATGTGAACAGCATTTTTCATCTGAAAATAGTCTCTTCAGAGTACTCATCTGATAGATATCTGACATGAATATGTGATATAAAAAAGTGTAGAGCTTCTTTTCTTCTAAATCTTGCGCCTACTACATGTTGATTTCTATTATATAGTAACCGACGAAAGCAACATTCAATTAATTCTGATTTTCTTTCTGAAAAACGATATCATTTATGTATAGAAAAATAACATCCTCAGAACTCCTTGTCTCCCACAGATACAACCGAGAGCCACTTGATCAATAGCAAGATTATTTAGTATTTAAGACTTGTAGTTAGTTAATCCGTAGAAAAACGTAATATAGATAAGCTGCTTCAACTGCTCTCAAAATTGACAAATTTTGCTCGCAGTAGTAATCCATGGAGTCCTATATTGAAATGAAAGATAAAGAAGTTGTCTGAATGATGAAGCAGGTATTCTCGTATATTTCCACTATTGATTATCACCGATATATCACAATTTTTTCAGGCTGAAACTCACAGAACTCCTCAATTCCGATTGAAACTTTCAGCGTTGAAATTTATGTACTTTCCCTTTATCTATGTTCCACATACGTTAGTGAAACATTGAATTCCCACATTCGAGGAATATTCGAAGCCACCCTGTACTTCTCAAATGGTTCAATATATCACTGTATAGTTTTTGGGATATCTCCCATGAACCGCTCTTGCAATGTGGATGTTAAACTCCTATCCTACCAATATTATAATCCAGATACGCTCTGCCTGTTGCCGAACGTTGGTTATCAACTTACAGAAAAAGAGGAACAATAGATCAACTTCATTAGATGAGTATGTGAAATGATTTCATCGATCAAGGTGGGCATTGAATAATGATAATTTTTCATATAATTCCAATGAACTGTGTGAAACAACGGTTGGATAGATTCAATTATCCTGAGAATAATTTATTCTTATATTTTTATTGAAATACCTTGGATTCGTTGATGAGATGACGAGTTATGTATATTTCATATGTACTTGTAAGTTTGAGCTATCTTTGATTTTTATTTTGAAACCAATGAAGTTGATGAAGAGTATTTCGTTTTTTGTCCATGAATTGGTAGAATATTTCAAAATCGTTCCTAACGAGTCTGATGATTTCCATGATAAATTCCTACGGAAAACTTTCATGAACATTGGTGAAAACTCTCGAACGATCATGTGGATATATTGAATTCATCAATTGAATCTTCACCGAAATTGTGTTCCGCTGCGAGATTCACGCATGTCAATCGTTTCAAGAACACCTTGATTCCACAAGAATGGACATTCTTCTCCTTCCATCTCCTCGTTCTCATCATCCTCCACATTTATCAAACATTCATCTTCCTTTCTATGAGACTCTTCTTCGGGCTTCAACTTTAGATGATGCCCTTCTATTCCTTCAGGGTTCAATCTCAGAATCTCTCGCACTTTTTGTCTATTCTTCATGACAAAATGGATCAGGAGGTCATGGAAGGACTCGGTTTGAGTTTCGGCGTCTACGACGGATGGAGAGCTGGTGGGTGACATGGAGGAGTCCCAGCAAAACATTTCCGGAGGATGGGAGTTACATCTTGCCAGGGTTCCACAGCTAGGTTGGCTGTGCTTGATATAAGCTGCTAGATTGGGGTTGGAGTGAGCCACAGGGGGAGTTGCCATTTCTTGAAGCGCTTGAATGGCACTTCTCACCTGAAAAATCAAAAATCATAATCATTATAATGATATGTGATCCTGCATTATGCTGAAATGGTACGGAAATCAGTTTGATTATCAATAATAGAGAGGAACTCTACTACACAAAATCACTAATCATAATTGAAGATAAGCTCACTCAAAAAAAAATTGAATATGAAAGAATGAACGCGCTCATCTTCATTAGGAGTCGACCAAGATTGATTATACATTGACCTTCATTACCATCGAGTAATCCTTCCAACGATAAGTTTGATATGATGGTGAAATAGGTAGGTAATGCATTATTGACATTGAAGATAATCAACGATTAGACCTACTTTGGAACAACTCCCATTCCAGCGCCAATAATACGGTATGTAGAATAACAGTTAGTATCGATGCATATGAAGGACATCCGAATAGAAGAGGCCGCGTAACTAACGCGCAATCGTATTTCAATTACACTTTGATTTGAATCCTCAGAAAGAAAAAAGAATTGTGTCAGGATGAAAATGTGTTGCACCTCTTATTTTTTCATTCATGAATGGGAAATTCTTACGATAACGCAATAGCAAAACATATAGAATCTAATCAGGACTGTGAAGAGTGAGAGAATGACCTCAGTTCGTATCTGCATAACTGGCTAGATGAGTGCTATATTGTTAGTAGCTGGCATCTTCTGAGTTTGTTTTTCAATCAACGCCCCATTATTCGAGAGCTTGTGCAAGGTGAAAAAGGGCGGGCCTCACAGTTCATGGTGGAATCTGAACTACCTCGAGGAAACGAACATATCAGTAATATTAATACCATGAATCCAACACTTGGAAAGTGCGTTCGCCACCACCATTCTATATCTCTCTTATATGCTATTTATTGAAACAGCGATAAACTCTACATGGTGACTCATTTTAATTGCTCAACAATGAATTATTTTTTCAATATGACTTTTTATTGAACTCCAATATGAATATTCCAATCCAGTGTGGAGTATGAAGTGACATAATTCATTAGAATTCTTCTTTATTTATTCATTTAGGGCGAGAAATTCAAGACATTCGTTCGTATTCTAGGTAAATGAGAAGTGGTATCAGAAAAAGAAGGAATTCAACATACATAATAGTTCAGAATAGTCTATCTTATTGTAATGGAATACAGCAATGTCATGACGGATGCATCGTGGAAATCGCGAACTTGAATACTTTTTTTTACAGACACCTTCACAATGTTCTCTGAACATTACAGGATGTCTCCTTTCGTGGGAAGTTTATATAAAAAAAAGGTTATCACAGTCATTGTAAATGCATTTTATAGAACTTTTTGTATAATTCATTTTAGTTCACCATGCACAATGACACTGTCTCCAACACAAATTTTACAGATTGAAACTCGCAGGTTATAACAATACGATCGTTTCGAATGCTCAACGGGATGAATATGAATCGAATTTCATTCAGACGTAGATAAATTATATGGAGTCTAATTCAGTTAGGACATACAGTCCAACTACCTCTCATCTTCAAATTCAACAATGTTCATAAACCTTCATTTACCTCCATGCTGAGCGTGGCGACATCCTGGTGCAAATTGGAAATTCGATCATCCAACAAGCCGACTCCATTTCTGCTCTCTTCGTTTCCGGTTCTCAACTGTTCTCCACACTCATCAAGAGAATCATTCATGGAATTATGAGGCATTGTGATGCTTCGTTGCTTTTCTATGCGGTGTCTCAGCATAGACAGATGATTTGTAGCTATGCCTCCTAGTCTGGGACGCCGAATATTTTCTGGAAATTCTTGCAACCTGTGGAAGAGAAAACGCCTGGGGTTATTTTCGAAGTGAAATAGGATTTTCCGCATTCAAGTAATTGGACGAAACACTTGATTTCGAGTTTCGGACTACAATGGAATTCGTTTCTTTCATTTATTTCAAAAAGAGAAAAACATGCATTCCAACGGGGTTATATTGATAAAATTGAACTTTATTCCATTTGTTTGTACGATATTTTCTCAGTTTCCACAAGAGGGCGGAATTATAAAGAATAATGTATGACTCAGTTTGTTGAATAATGAGATTCGTGAAAATAGCTTCTTCAGGTTGTCTCTTTTGTGAACATAATTTTTTTTATATAAAACTTTTCACGAAAGGAGACATCCTGTAATGTTCAGAGAGCATCGTGAGAACCAAGGGAAAGGATGTAGGAATTGGTGTTCTCTTTAAATTTCTGAAGGTCATATGCCTCGGGGAACACCTCCCTGGGCAATGTGTTCCAGAGCCTCGCTGTTCGTTGGATGAACGAATCTTTGAAAAGAGATGCCCTTCGCTAGAGCTTGACGCGTCGCGCTCTGTGCCTAATATTCAGTGCGCTCTTGAAAACGCCGTAAGTTATAGAAAAATAAACTGATTGACCTACCCGAAATCAAGTACTTATCCTTTCGTTGCACAAAATTTTATAAAAATCAAATTGCTCTCGTAAACTTCTAGACAGGTTGCCTGCCGATACGAAACTCCCGTTGATATTGTTTTTAATAGTTAGGTGTTTATCTAGATTTGTTTGTCAGCTAAAAAAATCTGAACACCATTCAATAATTATTTTTGTCCAAGTGTTACATTGCTGGACAGAGTAATGACAGTGTATGCTATTGGATTTCGATAGATTTTTGAAGGCTAATGAGGAAGGAACCAGCTCGTTTGCACCACATTTTTTCACTCACCTCAAATTAAACTTGGTATGTCTGGGGCTATTGCTAACCGAACTGAGCATGGCAAGCCTGTTGTTAGAAGAACTAGTTGTCTCCGCATCTTCTTTGGCATTCTCATCATCTTCACTTATACTAGGTAAAGTAAGAGGGGTTATACCCATGCCTTCGTATTCAACCTATAAAAAATATCATAGATTTTAAGATATGATATTTCCGTTGCTTCGAAAAATTACTTCAGTTACAAATACAGCAAATAATTATTTCGGAATCGAATTATGTTTCGACATAAACCATATTGTTTCTTGCTCAGAACACTATATTCCTTCGAAAATTTTCAGTTTCCAGTAACAGGGTGTTATGTTTCGATTGACATACAGCAAAGATCCAGAGATTCTCCATGGATATCAATATGTGTGTGTATTCAATATCGAATAAGTTCTATGTAAGAGGATTTCTTGAAATGTATTAAGATGGAAAAGTTTTAGATATTTCATCAAAATCATTCAACTCACTCTGAATTGAATTTTTTCAGCGTATATTTCACCAAACTAAAAATTCATATGAATTTCATAAACCGATTATGAAATGATTTTACACC
Source organism: Plagiodera versicolora (assembly GCA_037013635.1). Taxonomy (NCBI): domain Eukaryota; kingdom Metazoa; phylum Arthropoda; class Insecta; order Coleoptera; family Chrysomelidae; genus Plagiodera; species Plagiodera versicolora. Next base: position 1,288,288 of record CM072992.1, read on the forward strand.
TTTACATGTTTTGTTTCATTTTAGTAACTGCAATTTCTAAAACTCCGTCTGCCATAATTGCCTTGAAAATCGAGGTGGTGACAACTTACATACTCGACTCGACTTGATTTGAGAAATTTATCACTTGACTTGAAATCAAGCTACTTGATATAACTTAATCTTGATAAGCACGTATTGCACGGCGTGAATTTTTGCATGCTCGCTCGCGCTCACACGAAGTACTGGGATTCCTCTGCAGAAAAAAAGTTATTCGTGTGTTACCGGAAAATACTTCTCAATCCAAAGATCGTCAACTTGTGCAAGAGCCGGCACACGAAAAAAGATTGATGAAAAGAAAAAATCACGGATTATTTCACCGTTGAATGGGATCCGAAGAGTACGAAAAAGACTGATAAACAAGGGAAAAGCACGATTTGCAATTCAAATGAGTTGTTTTCTATCATCTATCATCTTCAAGGGCAGGCATGGAAAATATTGACCAAAGATTGCATAGACTGCGCTGCTGCTTATATGCCACTGCCCACTGTGTGGTCAGATATTATTTATGAATGCCGGCATCTTTGAAATAACAATTCCAAAACTTTTGAACTTGCAAATCTTTTTATCTGTTATATATTTCACAGGGCACTAGTAGGGCTCTAGACCAGAATACCCCCCTAACTTAGGGAATTCACAACGAAAGCGAAGGCCCATGTAAAACCCAGAGAGGTTTCCAAGATGATCTTCAATGTGATATTATTTGGTATTCCCTGCGACTTACTGTTACTTTTTTGGTTGACTGTGTTTCATGATATCAGGATATAAAATTTAATGTACCAATCAATCCACAATTTTAAAATAAAAATCAAACATTTTCTTCTACAACATGCCTTTTATGATGTCAATGAGTTTCTCAATGGTACTCTTACATTTCAGCACAACTCAATTATACAAACTTTGACCTAATTTTAATGTCTGTTAGACTTTTTGTACGATTTTATCTCTTTTTCCAAGCTTTTTGTACCTATATTTTATTTTTGTATTTGTTTTATGTACAACTTGAAATGACTTGTGTAAACACTTTTGTGTAATAGCACCAATAAAGAATTGAATTGAATCAGGAGTTCGAAATTTGCTCCTTTACTCCTCGACAACAATTCAACCTATTACACAATCATAATCTTAAAATCATTTGAGTTACTGTGGATGCTCGTCTACATCCTTATTATTTTTCTCGAAGTTATATTTTCGCATGTATTTATTGATGGACCACGTTTTTCATGAGTCAACATGAAACTATTCGATCTGATCTGAGGTCAGGAAATCTCACTGACTAATACGAAAAACTTCTGTTTTTCCACAGTCGTGACTCACCTCGGCTTCATACCCTTCCCTCACATTACACGTTAAATCATGTTGTATATCGTTCGCAAATTGTTGCTGATACTCCGGATATAATCTGAGCACCTCCACCAAGCCCTGCATGTGGATGCACTTAAGATCGCAGTAAGTTAGGGCTCGCACGTCACTGCTTGATTTTATGATAGTGTCAGTTGAGGCGGTTCCTCGTGGATTCTCGGGAAGTATCGGATTGCAGCCAGTTGAGCACTGAAGGTGCATGTTGATGTCACTGCCTACTAAATCACCTTTGCCTAGAAAAAGAGTTATAGTATCATTTACAATGGAAAATTCAATGATTCATTAAACAAATGACTGCCTGCCTGTCATGACTAATCCAGTTTTTTGGATCTATACTTAGAAAGCATCTTTTCGGGTGGAATCAGTTTTCAACCGTTTGTATACTGTACGTCCTACTGTTCAGTCTACACAAACGCGAGTTAGCCATAGTTTATTTGTTTTTGTCTAGCATATAGATATGCAATGACGATAGGTTCAGCGATTATTTCTAGCATGACTGTTGAGATTTATCTTCATGGATCTCTTGGTAGTCAGACGAGCTCACCTTCGAATATCATTCGGCTCATGCTAACAGGAATATGATTGGTATAAGATCATTTCAAATTTCAGCTCTCAATTTGTTCCACATTACCTCCTGCACTTCCATGACAAACTCATAATTAAAAATAAATATCAAGTAATTTGTCTATTCGGCTATGTGAACAACATTTCTGTTCAGAGAAAACTGAAGAATAAACAGCTGAATCCACCTTGTGGAACTATCTGTTGATAATGTTTGTGCTCTGACACTCATCCTGTGAATTGAGCTTGTGCAATAATGGTGAAATTTTCACAGTGCCCTGAATAGTGTAAGTAATGTAAATATCGCTGATGAATTTTCAACCCACTTTAGCCATGACTACGGTTCCTGCAATGGATGATACGATCACTTCTTTTCGTATATCGAGTTCTCGAGTTCGTCGAATTAAGAGCAGAGATTTGAAATTTATGAGTTCTGAAACAAGGCATCGAAATCGTCCATTTCTTTCTCACCCAAAATTGCGACGACCATATTATTCTGTACAACTTCCATGGAGCCATTGCAGATATAGTAAATGTTGCTGAGAGCGTCGCCTCTGTGGATCAAGTATTCTCCTGGAGCGCAAAAATTGGTCCTGATGTGAAGCGAGAGGAGTTTGAGGCATCCCTGAGAAGCTGCTTCGAATATTGGGAGTTGAAGAATCTCTCGATGGAGGTGCATCGAAACATCACCGCGAAGTTCTTCTGGAAACTCCTTCAGAGTCTGGAAAATGAAACTACTGTAAGGTATCGAACGAATTATCAGGGAGTTGCCATTTACCATTAATTTCAATCAACAAATCACAATTAGATTACAAAGATACTCAATATCACAAGTCAACCTTGAGTGCAAGCTGAGTTTCCTAATATGTACAATTTACGAGAAGATAAAAATACCTACGTTGTAATTTTTTCAATTGTTGATGAAATAGATACTAGTTTCACACAGAGATATATGAAAAAATAACTGCAGGAAATATCAAATGAGAAATTTATTGAATTCGAATTATTTCAAGAGTATTTCAAGGAATAAATTTCAATTATGGTTTATGATGTATTTGCATTTTGTAGAGAAAGTTTCAATATTTTCAACATTTCTCAATTCTGTTGGCAGTAGATTGAACATCCCGGGGGAATGGAAAGCAGAAAATAGTTGGCTTATATCTTTCATGATAAAATGAGTAGATCCATTGTTTTTTTATTTATTTATTTTGATACGGATCTGATATGTAGTTTTGGGATTTGTCTTTTTTTTGTATGTGAATACAGTTTGTGAGAAAGTATAGTGATCTTCATTATATGATAAAACAGTTGAATAATCCCTTTTTTTGAAAAGGATTATTTTTGATACATGACTTCGAATTGTTTTCAATTGGTTCAATATATTATCAATATCTCATCTCCCACACTAGGACTCCATATCGTATAACTCTTTCTACTAATGATTTTTGAACTGTTAACAGATTGTTTCCAAGAATGTTTCCAACGTGGTCCAACGAAAAGTATGGACACGTGGAGTTTGTTTTTGAGGGGGACATATTTTAGACATATTTTTCAACCTGTGCCCTTAACGGCACATCTCTGGAATTCCAAATGGAAAGTGGGGTCGAGTGAAATATCATTTGAACGGGCACAAAATTATCTTTCTAATAATAATAATAATAATAATAAATTTATTCGTAATATAATATAATAATACAATATACGTAGATACATATCAAATGGTGAATAAAGGATGAAAGCGATAAATGCAAGCACTTGTTTCGCAATTTGGACAACTATAATTTTTGTTTAAATATGTATAAATCATATCATGCTCGTGGCATCATGCATACCCTATTTACTGCAATTTATTCGAAAACGGCTTTAAGAACATTAACCCGATAAATTAGATATTGATGAAAAATACAAATAAGTTTTGGTTATTAGGAATCAAAAGTAAAAAGTAAACAAGCTGTTAAATTGATGATTTATTGAAACGTTACTTCAACAAGTGTTCAAAATGTGACCCACTTGCTTCCATACAATAATACAGATTTTGTTCAAATCTATTTCTAACATTTCGTAGCATATCAGGTGTTATGCTTCTGCATTGTGCTGTAATCCGTTGACGAAGATCTTCTATGGACTCGGGCTTGGTAGCAAAACATTTATTTTTCAAGTGTCCCCATAGAAAAAAGTCCAAAGGCCATTCGATTGGGCCTCTCCTTCCAACCCATATCTGTATTGTGACACTCAGTGAATGAATACATTACTACTACTACTACAACCTGTGTTTATAATGTTTTGTTCTTGGTGAATCGGGTTTTAGTGCAGTTTATCGAATTGATTTCATCCTATATGGAATCTGTTGCTGAAAAAAATCATTAGATCAAGACCAATGAAGGAATGATTGACGTCTCAAAGGAATAAAAATTTTAATGATTTTGATTTTTTCCTGGTATCCAGCGCTCCTGTACGAAAATTCGTGTAGAATTTGAAGTAGTCAATCGGTCATTCCAAAGATTGATTGAATTATTCGTGGCATCCGTGTTTATAAATGGAACTCATACAGTGCGTTCATAAATTAGATAATGGAGCGTTTCCACACTTTATGAACGCACTGTATACTGTGAACATTTCCCAAATAAAACACGTTGATTGGTGAAAATTCCAGAATGTTTCGAAAAAATGTAGGTATATATAGCGTTTTCTTTGATATGTATACTATTATTCACCTCGTGGATATCGATGCCATGATTCAATGACCATGTGGTCTGGAAATAGTCCTGCATTCTCTGTTTCAGTTCCTTCGGGATCTGATGCAAAGTCAAGAAGTCCTTGAGATTCCGCCATTTCGTATGGTACAGTGAACGCCGGGAATACATCCTCTGGATGATTGCAGTAACGTTGCCAAAGACTACTGCATGCATTAGAGCTGTAAAAAATCATGTAGTGATTGATCGGTGATTCACGTAACAGATTGAATGCATACAGGATGATCATTCATATAGTATCAGCGAATTTCTGCAAATGTAGTTCTGCGAATGTATCCTGAATGTCAGTGAAATTGATGACGTCATTTCATTCAGTGTATAATGCATGTTTTATTCATTTATGTACATTATTTGATTTTAAGAAATTTATTATTATTATTATTATTAAATTGATTTGGGGTCTGTACAAACGAGAATTTTGATTCGGATGGTTAGGTCTAAGTGGTGTCATTCTTTGTGTTGGTCTGAACATTGTGTGTGTGTTCAAGGTGTTATCTCTCTGTGTGAAATAGAAGAAATTTTCTTCTTCGACTACAAGACTCAGGCTATCTAGAATTCTAAAGCGCGCGTTATTTTGCAAAGGACTAGGAAGTCCACGAATGAATGTTTTCATACCAAGTTCGTTATAATTATAGCCAAATACGTTTTTCTGGTGAATACCAAATCTTATTGGCTGCACGATGAGCAAATGTGCAAGAATGTGACATTACTTCGTTGGAAGTGAATTGATCCTAGCATTAGAGAGCAACTATATGTACATATATGTAATATTCAAAGTGGAATACTCACCTCCAATCAGCATCACGCAAATGCTGAAAATTTTCTCGTTGGTAGTATTGGCGCTGACATTCCCAAATCCAACACTAGTCAAACTGGAGCAGGTAAAATATAATGCAGTGACGTAAGCATCGAGGCTGGTCACGTTGTGTGCATGCGGTAATCGCAACTTCTCTGCCAAAGTATGAATCCAACCTTGAAAAATAATTAGCCTATTTAGAATCATCCGAAAATGGGTTCATCCAATCAATCACGAAACATGCTTCAAGAACTTTAATTCACAGATTACCAATTGCAAATTGATGATGAGAATAAAGAAAATTAAAAAGAGTTCACAAAAATCAGGAATATCATGAAACCTCTATCAGATTTGAGGTTCTTGAATGAATACACCAACTTGGTTAAGAAGGATTCACTTTTACTGTTGCATTTATGGATGACATCTCCTACTTGCAATGAATATGAAGAAGGGAATATATGTGTAGTGAAATATACTCGCTATAGACGACTTGCAACTCAGAATCGAGCCAACATTTGATACATGGTTAAAGGGCAAAAAATAATACTCTCAAACTGAATCTGCATAAATATTCACGAATGTCCTTTTTCAACCCTTTTATCGACAAAATTGAAAATTGTGATTTCAATGTGACAATGGCATTCGCTCAATTATATACATACAATGATGCTTATAGAGGGTTTGTACCTGCTTACATGAAAACGATTTGTCGAAAACTCGGAATTTCTCTAGAACTCATCCCAAGAGATTATTTGAAATATATGGAAGAAACTGGTGATCTGAACGTAATACCAGAAATAATGGAAAGAGATAATATTCAAGCAGGTCACGTAGTCCTATTTTTTGATAGACGATTGTCATGCAATTCGTGCGAATATACCCATTCCATTCATGAAAATAATTCATACTTCGTAATGCCGAATTGACGATCAATGTACTTGCTGTTTTCTCAAAAGAAATTACCTTAACTTTTGTCTCTTTTGCTATAATATTCGTGATCACTTGGAGAATCGCCAATAGAATAACATGGTCAAAGGGCCAAAAATAATACTCACACACTAAATCATTGCCAACTATGATAAGCAACTGGAAAAAATACAACTTCAAGGTCATAACTCGAAATTGAATTGAATGAAGGGAGCGCTCCTCACATAAGAAAACATGATATTCATATGTGTCTGGACGTAGAAAAACAGACATGTTATCATTCGGACCTAAAATAAGATGAGTTCTCTCCAGTGAATTTATCGAGGAGAGAAAGAGATTGAAGACGTTACCCCAATTTTTTCGTATATTGATTGTATTTTCTACATTATAGACGCTCACAGTAAGCTTTTTGTGCTTTGGAAGATATAAACGATGCTGCAACAGTGGTAGACCATACAGTGTGGAACAGCCATTCGATAACGAATAAATGAGATTGTCGATTTGTATTTTTAGATGTGCATTTGAAAAAAAATAATTATATAGGGTGTGTCATGTAACAGTGGCTGACACCAACTTTCTTATTTCCACATTAACCACATTTTTCTGCTCCAGCAGAGGTAGGCAAAGCATACATCTTTTTCTGGAATACAAAAATGTTGAAAAACGTCAGAATATTATTCTTGTAATTCAGAATATATTCCTATCATCGTGATTGCTTAGATTAGTCAACAGTGAATGATGATAACCCACATAACCGTGATTATTTCCAGGAATATCAATTCTGATTCACATTCGTAATCAGAATAACCAATCGAACATGTATGCAGCTCTCTTGCTTTCCTTTGTGATATCAGTGTGTTTAGAAATGAGTGAATGTTCAGTGAAACTGGGTTCATTCGATAGAGATGACGAACTTTCATTGAGAGCATTGATGAAAAATATCAGAAACGAGACATCAACTATTATTTCAAGAGATCCTCATTGGGTTCCCCAATCTTTATTCGATACGAAATCACAAATCAGAGTTATAACTAATATATCATATATATCGCACCTAATCGTCAACGATGGTGGAAACTATATTATTATATGCGAAACGTTGATTGATCTAGAGGTGATCATAGAGGAATTCATGCATACAAATGAATGGCATAGTACTTCGAAATTTGTGACAATTTTTCATGGTGATGAGGACTTGAATTTTATCAGAAGAATTTTAGAAATTTTTTGGAGATCAAACATTTATAATGTGATCGTTTCTACTGATACCGAGAATTTTTACACCTGGTATCCCTATGAAAAGAAAAATAGATGTGGAACGAAATTTCATCTGCATAAATATTCACGAATGTCCTTTTTCAACCCTTTTATCGGCAAAATTCCTGATAAATTTGAAAATTGTGATTTCAACGTGACAATGGCATTTGCTCAATTATATACATACAATGATACCAATAGAGGGTTTGTACCTGCTTACATGAAAACGATTTGTCGAAAACTCGGAATTTCTCTAGAACTCATCCCAAGAGATTATTTGAAATATATGGAAGAAACTGGTGATCTGAACGTGATACCAGAAATAATGGAAAGAGATAATATTCAAGCAGGTCACGTAGTCCTATTTTTTGATAGACGATTGTCATGCAATTCGTGCGAATATACCCATTCCATTCATGAAAATAATTTATACTTCGTAATGCCTCCGAGAAAGAAATTGACGATCAATGTACTTGCTATTTTCTCAAAAGAAATTACCTTAACTTTTGTCTCTTTTGCTATAATATTCGTGATCACTTGGAGAATCGCCAATAGAATAACATGGTTTGAATCCATTTTTGATATCTTACAACTTCTACTTCAGTCTCAGATGATACGCAAATACATGAATCAATCAGCTAATTTGGTTATGATTTTGATCCTTTGTTATGGTCTGATAATAAACACGGTTTATTCAACTGGTTTGAGCAGTTTTTTGACGAGTCCCGAATTGTCACCAAAGGTAACAACTATAGAGCAACTTCTTGAATCCAATTATGGAATAATAGGTAATAAATTGATGGTTATATTTGCTGAAGAGAAAGATCCAGAACAAGCATCAAGAATCGAGGAAAAAATCGTCGATGGTAGCATGGACAAGTCTCTAATAGAAAATATTCATGACTATATGAAGAATCCTGTAAATACTACACCTATCCTTTCAGATACATTCTGGCAAATAAAAAATCCATATGAAATGGAAATGATATCGGAAGATCCCGTAAGTATTCAATTTTCGTTTTGAAAAATTTGTATATTGAAATCTGTAAACAGATAATACTTATCAAATATTTTCAGAAAATCGACACTCATAACACAGAAACCAGTAGATTTTTCGATTTTTGAACTTTCTGGGCATCTCCAACCGCTTTTGATATAATGATCCCACATATTTTCGTTCAATACGTAGCATGTTCATAACTGCGTTATCTGGGTGCATAGAAACTTCATAGTAAAACATAACAAACCTACGAAGTTCTGTTTGGAATTGTTGTTTGAAACGCCATATCAGATTTTTGAAATATTGTCAAGATATTCATTATTCGAAATCCAATTCCGTAAAATATCAATGTCATTATTATCATAAACAATGCAACATATTGAAAGTAGGTCACTACAAATTAGTCTTGAATTAGTCTGGTCTTGGGTCTAGAATGATAGGTAGGCATCCGAAGGGGTTCTTCGGACGTCTATACCACAGTTTTTCTTGATTGCCTCTCACTCCTCCTGGAGAATGGGATTTCAGCATTATTGTGTGTTCAAGGGTAGGCAATTATACAGTGCGTCCATAAAGTAACGCATAAATTAATTATTGGCTAAATGAACAATAAAATTAGGAATTCCCAAAACAGGTCGATTTTTGATTTTAATTTACTATTGTTTCAAATCATGATCTGATATACAGGGTGAACAAACCATAATGATGTTCGTAGTGAGTAGATAACGATCATATTTTCGTTTCAGATTGTTAGATCTGCGAGTTTCTTCATCATCAAAAGGAATCATCCATTTCTCAACAGAATAAACTTCTGGATCAGGGCCATACAAGAAGCTGGATTGACTTCAAAATTATTATATGAGAATTCTGCAGATCTCGAAAAATATGTAATTACTGCAAAATATAAAGGCATTAGACGATTAGATTTGGTAGATATGCAGGGTGCATTTGGAGTTCTGAAGTTTGGCCTATTACTGTCATTTTTTGTGGTCTTGATAGAACTAATCTTCGTCAAATTAGGACATCCGGCATAAACACCAGGATGAAATTTTACCATGACGACCATGCACATTGGTTTCATGACTTACAGTCTCAAATGATGTTGAAGTTCACAATTACAGATTCATCGATGTTTTAACATAATAGATAGGATTCCTGTTTACATTTACAATGAATAAATATTTCGAGTGTAGCTTCGAAAACTGTAACTTTCATTCAAAATCATTCGCCAACTGCGAGTGTTTCAGTAAGAATCTGTTCGTTTCCTGCATCCAGTAGTATCTGATTTTTCCGCATCAGACCAATTCAGTATTAGCTGAATGATTCGTCCTTTTGCCAATGCTCATAGTATTGAAGACTGCAGCAAGCATGCCTAAAGAATCGATTTCCTAATCGTATTTTCCAACTGATTTCCTGATAACTGATTGATTTATATTCTAATAATTCAATCAATTTCACAACTCAAATCAATTAAAAGTGGATACATATTGGGATACATATCCAAGTTATGAAAGTTGTATGTATATACAACATTTAGACAAATTCACGAAAGCAATGGCTCTGCAAATTGGAATTCTACTCACGCTCTCCTGATCGTTGAATAGGTCACAATATGTTTCCGTATGTAAAAATTGCAATGCAAACGGGATCATTTCCAGGAAGAATACTGCGAGGACAAGGTGACCAGATAAAAATAGTGGGTACTGTATCTCTGATACTTTTCATTGTAAAGACTTCAAAGTATTCTCTCACTGAAATATACGTTCTAAAAACATACATATGTGGTCAATATCGAAGAAACAGCCGTAACTCCTGAACATCTTCACGTATTTCAACCAGTCTAGTGTCGTCAGATAGAGCATTCATCGTGAATTCATCTCAATTATTTCATGTCTTTCACCGTTTGCTTACTTTGCCATTGTTCTGCTCATTATTTCATTATTTCAATTGCCAAATATTATTTGTCATCAGGAGATTTTGTTTTTACAACGATCGAAATCGCATTGATTCGCTGTGAACTACTCACCTAGTTCTTTATCGACTTCTTCCTCAGCAATCACGTACCATATGCAGGCTAGCCAATGCGCCATTAGTGTGAAGCATAGCATCAGGAGGGTCAATATCATGGCGCTGAATTGGGAATATCTGTCCATTTTTTGGAGCAGTCGTGCTAGTCGCAACAGCCTCGTTAGCTTAATCAAGTGTGTATGTGAGCTCGATAGCGTGCCGGAACTCTGGAAATGGATACGGCGGAGTTACAGGATAGCGTTATCTGAAATTGGCCGTGATGGTTCTGTTCTACTCTGTACACGATTTCGTTTCCTCACTATCAGACACATGTATTTTCGTGAAGTTAGGGAAAAATGACTTCAACGTTCTCGATGAATTTTTTTTCGTTCATGTATGGCGTGCAGAAAATCCCAAAAGAAACCTGTTAAATTTCGAATTATGATCTGAATTTGATATAATAACAGAATATTACAAAATTCTCTAAAAAATTTAAAGCAATAGTATAACTTCCTTTCCATAAAAATGTAGTGAAATGATACTTGAATAGGCTAGTGAAAACCGTATCTCGATATCTAGTTCCTGATCTAAAATATCGAAGAAAGAAAATGTAGTTATCATACAATTTTGAAAAGACTTCGGTATTAATTCTTATTTATTTGTCTTTGAATCAATGATGAAATTCCATGATTTTATTATAATCTTTCATTGAATAATAAAAGTATTATTAGTTTGGAAATTTAAAATATACGTGTAGGGGCATAATAATCAATGCATATAAGAGGCAAGTGCAAGGTAGGCAGAACATGAAGAGTAGGCAGTATGAAAAAATCTACATCAAGTCAGTCTAAGGTGCAGTCGCAATAAGTGGACGTTGAATCCTGCAAAGTGTTGCTTGATGTCATATGCATTGTGATCTGATCCAATTATATCTGATTTCAAGATTGACAATCGAGTGAACATTCATAAACTGAAAGCAATTCAAAGACGCTTTCTCAAATACTTGAGTTCGAAAGTTGATCGGACTTATCTGCAGATTGGCATGTCGAACGAGAGTTTATCAACAAGACATGGGTTTTGCAGTCTGGACATTGGAAGAAGGTGTTAAAGTGTCATTATGCTGTACAGAATGATCAACAACAAAATTAAATGTCGATGCTTACTAGAACGGATAAACTTCAGGACTCCCCGTCAGGCATCTCGGTGCCCCGACTCATTTTATACTACCGCGGCATGTACAAATGTATTAATGACTCCCCTATTAATACTATGAGTAGCAATTATAATTCAATAGGTGAACAACTTGTTTTTTTTTACTTTCAGTATCAATATTCCTGAATTAACTAGCTTTTTTTCTATTGTTATTCTTATTGTGTAATGTGTACTAGTTTTAAGCTTTTCCTATTGTTATTATTGTGTGATTGTTACTTGATTCCTGTTCTATAGATTTCCTTTCTGTAGAACAATGTGAATGAATTAATAAATGAATGAATATATGAAACCGTTACGTTGTAAAATGTTTTATTCTGAGCACTTTTCTTACGCAATAAAAGAATAGATTTCTGGTGTAATATTGCTCCACCATGAGTAAAACACCGTCGTAAAGAAATCAAAGAAGAAATTATCTCACAATGTCGAAATTCGGAACGACGTCTATAAGAAAAAATAAAGTTTAACAGGTGTATCGTCACCATTCTGGATATCATAGGAAAAACGATGCATTATTCGAAAACTACATGAAACAGTGCCAGAATAGTTCGGATGAAAATGTCTAATACGATGAGTTTATCATGGAACGATTGAAAACGAAAATGGTAGATTTTCGTTTTCTTGTGATATCTTTAGAACTATTGAATGAAACTTATTTTTTCGGGATTATCATTCAGTGGGGATGTGAAACTTTGTCCCAATCTTGAGATGAGCGAGATCCCCATAGTAGCACTCAAGAAACACACAGCCTGTATATGTCCAAAGACTTCACTTCTTCAGCAATTCTAGTGCATATAGAAAATGAGTTCTTTCTTCAGTAAAATTTCGTCAGATCTTTAAATTTGATGGTATAATTCTTGTTTGTTAGCAATTGCTCTCAATCCCCTTGACGAACACTTTATCTATACATACCTCAGCACCATAAAGCGCATACAGAAGATCAAATGGCAAAGCAGCCAACGTATCGACTAGAAACCAGGTTCTCAAGTAGTTAATCGAGATGTCTCTCCATTGGGAAACAACTTCCCCTTTTCTGTTCACGTACGTTGTGCGGAAGTTCAATATTATATCTGAAACAAAATGGGGATGTCATGAAGACGTTGATCTCAAGAGATAGATTAATTCTGATCAAGAATAGATCGATAATAATAATTTATTTAATCCTTTATCAATAATTATTCTTGCTTTCTCAATGCATTATTGAAGCATATATCTTTGTTTTTTTTTACTATATTCATTTCAATTAAGCCTTCGGTAATGACAAATCATGTGAGCATTTTATATCCTCTCAATGAACCATTAATCTTGGAATGAAATGATTTCTGATACTCATCAGAACATGTGTTGTCCATACATGGGATAAATTATATCCTCCGGAATGGTCAATCAATCTTCGAATAAATTTATTTCGAAATCAGCCGAATCGAATGATTCCGTTGCAGGAATGTGGCATAGGAGATGATATAAAAACAGTCAGATGTTCATCATCGCCGAAGGGGATATATGGTGCTTCATTTTGTCAAAAGTGATGTTTTCCAATACAACTTTGAGGAGATCGTTTCTCATTTCCAAACATTACCAGAACAACGTCGAATTCAAGTATGATCCACGACTGACAATCTATAACAATTTCTTTGAATGAATTCTTGTAAATTTGAATAATCTGGATTCTTCTCGCAAAAACAGAGAATCTGTTATTGTATAATATAACTGATACAACGTCTTCATGAATCTCACAACTAACCTGTGAAAAAAAGTGCTTCGACAAAGACGTCCAATACGACGGAAGGTCTTTCTGTCCGGAAACTGGCATTGTAGGGCACTACAACTGCTACGTAAAAAGTAGCTATAAGGATCAACCAATCCCAGGCGCTTTTGAACATTCCGTAATGAGATATTATCCATCTACTCTTCTTCACGGATGCGGTCTTGTATTCTGGTAGGGGGGCTTCAGTCGAACTCAACAATGACTGTAAAAATAAATCCAACGATGCAGAATATTATCGAAGAGTATACATATATATGAAATGGACCTTATCATAAATGGAATAGTAAAATAGTGACGTTGAATGGATGCAACTCCTTGATGGTAAAAGGGAACTGAAAGTCCCCAGATTCACCGCATGTTATTGTGGTTTCAATTACGTGAGTTGTCCTTGGTCAAAATGATTTTCAAACCCATTCAACTCATACAGAATATCATCAAGATATAGTCACCTCATTTAACTGCGAACAATGAATTTTCTACCAGATCCAAAATAGTCATCATACAGAAATCGTAGTGAATCTACAAGGATATGAAGTTTCCACGTCCTTTTCATAATGAACTATCGCTGATAAAATATTATTTGGTATCATCTTGAGGCAGATATGGTATTGTTGCGCAAGTGGGAGAAATGAGTTTGAGATACCCTTTTTCAGCCCAAAATAGAATAGTACGTAAAGTACACAGGATTTCGAAAAATGGCTGCAAAGAGAAATTGATTCGAAAACTTCAATTTAATGCACATAAATTATAGACGTATGATAATTCAAACGTCTGTCAAACTAGTATAGACCAATGAAATTTATCAAAAGAAGTTTTGCAGAATGAAAACATGGCAACGTTGTCGATAATATTTTCCAGCCTATGATTATCACATGAGATCGAAGCAATTCCTTGTATTGCCATCATCATTTGATTTTTTTTTATTATTATGTAACGCATTATACATATGTTCACGTCTACAAGTATCTATTCGGCACTTACGTTATTGAGCTTCAGCTTGGTTTTCATCTTGTCCGGTTTGTAGTGGCCTGACAATTGGTATAATACAGCCCTGGATCGCCTCCTGCCGTAGTTGGGGGGCGGGGCTTCGGCATCAAGGTTACCGTTAGCGTCTGCAAGGAGGCAGGAGTCAGCCGCACGGAATCGAGCCCCAAGTACAGCAGCTGCATTAAACATATTCATGTTAGTTTGATGTTATCTGTAAACAGTGTAGGATTCATTGATCAGGCATCTAGAACGGAGTCTACTCCATATTAGGAGTTTTTGCAACACTGCAGGATGTATCCTCCCTAAAATTTGGCAGATTGACTCCTTATTCACGTCATTAATTTTTTTCATGTTCATTTCTAAAGGAAAACTCGTGGTTTTTCAGACTCATCTTCCTGGTTCGTTCTTGGTAGTAAGAGAAAGCCTTCGGCAAATCAATTGGAACTCAATGTGTGAATAGAATTATTATTTGTTAATTATTCGGATAATTGGCGCATACAACAAAACTCCCTCTTGAATTCTGAAGTACCACGTATATGATTTTCGGCTAAGCATGCCATAATCATACGTTTTGTATGGGAGAGTTTGCCAAGAAGTATATGAGGTTGCCCAAAATTCGTGATTTATTCGGTATACAGGGAGTTCCTGCATGAGCTACCACGATCTATATGAGGAGAACTAGGAGTAGCATGATTCTCAAAATTTGTATATACACCTAGGAAGGTGTGGAGAATCCAGCGAGAATATTTATTGTGACATTTTCATAATCATGCTACTCCTAGTTCTACTCAAATAGATTGCGTCAACTCATGAAGAAACTTCCAATAGATGAAAATATTTGGAAATCGATACAATAAGTGAAGGAAAATCTGGTATCTTCTTGATAATTTCGATAATAATAATAAAAGTTAGATTTTTCGACTTTTCGACACATACGAATAACTTGGTTGTTAGTGAGGTCAGGGAAAATGATTTCTACATTCTTGGGACACTTTTTCCCAAAGGATCCAGTGACGTAGAGATAGAATATTTTCTCGTAAAACTCATGATATCATGAACATTTTTTTATCCCCGTTCCAACTTTCATCAAAATATTGTTACTCGCAGGAAGAAGTAGAAACGATAACAGTAATTATTTTTGTGGCTATAAGAGTATAATTGGATGTCATAACCATGAAAGTAATTTCTTCAATCTGATGAGTTTTCGAGTTAATTGGGGGTGAAAATGATGAATAACGAAGGACAATGAATTCACCCATGGCGAAAATTTGCATTTGTTCCGAGTTGAATATCACTATTGGGAGTTGACATGTACATCGTTCTCAGTCATCTGTTCATCAGGCTGAAGGCTAAAATTTTTCTCTGAGAGAGATCTTCAAACTATTCTTCCGAATAACTTGTCTTTACGTATTCCAACTCGAATATAGAACTCCTTTGGATCTCCATGAATTTCAATACAGACAGACAGACAGACAGAAAAACAGAAAATTCAAGCAGTACTCATTAGAACTCGAAGCTATAAATGTGAAGTAAGAATTGGTATCGTTAGCACTCACAGCAATGTGTATTGTGAAAGTTTCATAAAGTTATTAGGACAAACTTTCGTGTCCTCAGAAACTTTCCATTCTCTACGATATATCTTGCTTTTACTAATTCATATTGGGAGTTTTTTTTTGTTTCTGATTGAATAACTCTCAGGCCGTACATGGAAAATATATAACATTGACTCTTTCAGGCATAAAAATGTGGTTGCTGAAGTTGTGAAAAATTGTTATATTATAGTGTGGTATATTCGAGTGATATCTAAATAGTAAATGATAAGTGTCAAAATCTGATGCGTTCTTTGAGTTTACGACTTGATAGAGACTTTTCTTACAAAGAATCACAATGAATGGACTGTTCGGGAAATATCATTGTCGAAAAAACGATGTCTATCAAGTATAAATAGGAACAACCTTTGACATGAGTTGATTGAATTCAAGATAGCATTTTAAAGATAGCGTTTGAAAAAAAACAATTGTTTCTAATAAATGTACCAAGTGTTGAAATTTTTCATCGTTAATTACCCAAAACCATAAATAATATTACCATACGATTATTGCTAGATCAACTGAAAATCATGATGTCATTATCATATGGAGTTTGAAATGAAATAACAATTATGATTAAATATAAACACCAAAATAAACAGAAAATTTCTTACCACTATCGTAGACATCGCATTCTGACATTTCTGCCATCTTGGTGTTGGTGATGTCCTTATGAGAAGCAAGAAAGAGAACTACTTCTCGCTTTTCATTCTTGATGGGCACAATATCTAGGAGACACCAGAATGGAGTAGCTATAAAAAAAGTCCCTTTTAGGCGACCCTGTTCTCTTCATTTCAATTCAATAAAGATAATGCTACATTTCATCATCCCGATAATTTCTTAACAATCGTGATATCAATAGGATGGTGTTTTATTCGAAAATGAGTTCATAGTACTCATCCTCAGTTTATTCATAATCAACCTGATCAACTATATAAAATTCCTAACATTGTTTCTCCATTCAGCATTCTTCTGAAAAAAAAAATCATTTCTAGTGAACCATTTTTTTTCTATCCGTTTCCGCTTTCATCTCGGAAACATCCTTATCAGAGAAGTAATCTCCTCTTCACATACTATGCAAGAATCGCGAAACAGGATAAGGAAAATTTCAATTTGTCTTACAGCTCTCACGAAACGGATTTCAATCTTATTCTTGGAATGTGGGAAATTGAAATATATGTACACGTGATGATAGAATACGAAAAATACGCAAAATATTCCGGCTGAGATCTGAAGCTGATGGAAACAAAGAATAATTGTGATTCGTTAAGGTATCGTCGACATGATTTACACGTATAGTAGTGAAAGTTTTATTTTTTTATATAAAACTCCTCACGAAAGGAGACATCCTGTAATGTTCAGAGAACATCGTGAGAAGCAAGGGAAAGGAGATAAGAATTGGTGTTCTTTTTAAATTTCTGAAGGTCATATGCCTCGGGGAACGAATTTCATCAATGAATAAAATGTTGATGAACATTCTTTCACGATTTCAATTATAAAAATATCAATTGTCACGGATGATCTAATGGAAATTATGATATTCTGAAATAAATCTATATCAATGGAAGCACAACAAGTTTTATCTTTATCGAATGAGTCGACAAGACTTGCTTTGTTATAAACTACCATTCATTAGCAAACCATAATGATAATTTCCATACGTAATTTTAATATCCAACTTCCCAGGATTAGAAGTTGCGAAGGCATCATTTTATATCGTATGAAACTAGAATTACAATGTTGTCTAGACGACGAAGAGCTAGCTGTCTTCTGCAATGTTCCATTATCTTCAAGGATATTTATGCCTCAAGATTATTTCATACAATGGTCACGGATATTAATGACGATTCATCCATGTATCATCATTATTATTACCGTATTGAATATCAATCAAAAAGTCTGCAACTTTATTCAGTTTCATCTCGAAAAAACCTCATGAAAATAAGCACTTCTGATTATGCGATCTCAAGTTTCTATTAGCCAGAAGGAACTGAAATATGAGTGGTCCATGAATTCGAAACTTTTCCTTGCCAGTCGCTTTACTATGATTGATGTTGATGTTATATCTGCTGAAAGAGTTATTGGCTGTCTGAAAGTAAAACTCATCGGGCAAAAGCGAAGGAGACTGAATACTTGAGAACATTTGTGGTAGGGATAAAACGATAGAGGGAACGGGATTGAAACACGATTACACATAAGGCGATTCTATAAAACAGTTCATGAAAAAAAAAAATATATAAATTGAATGTCATCTTCGACAGATATTGTAACCATTCGGGATAATCACGAAATTGAGTACAAAATGCAATAAAAATTATTGTTAAATTAAGTCTGAGTTAGGCATAGACCATTGAACCTTCGAGAAGTCGATTTTCCCTTTCAGTTGTAATTTTTTGGTTTACTGATATTCTTGGGAGAGGTGTATTTGTTTTCTAGAGGAAGGAATAGACTTTTTTGTCAAAATAACCATTATTTTCTTTTTCTGTCTGTTGATGTGAGGTTGATATCAAGATTCCACAAATATATTCACTATTACGATCCTTCATATCCATCAAATTGATAGAGTTTGATTTCGATGTGTCATTTCCAATAAATAATGAAATACTCAAAATAGTGTCTTCAAACCGATACTGACCATTCTTTTTGTAGAAAATCACCTCCAACTTCAACTCGTTCTTCGACTCCAAGGACTTGTCAATCTGGGACTTATGCTCATCTTTCGTGTCCGGCCCGTAGAGGAACTTGCAGGCACAGCCCTTCTGCATGATCTGCGCCCTTGAGAATCCCGTCAGTTCGCAGAACCCATCCGAACAATAGACTATCGGGTATAGGGAGGGCACTTGGGCATTACCGAGGACAAAGTTGCTATCTGAAATGGAGAAGTCATGAATATGAAGAAATGTTATAATATAAATAAATCTCAGATTACAATTACGGTTTTTGATATTACACGAACAATATTCATGATAATATCGTTAGAAATATCAATACATTATATGTTAGAATACCTCATATGAAGTAATGACGATTTTGATATCACATTTGAGTTATCAATGGATCGTTCTTGGGAGAAAAAACGATTTAATGGAGTTATTTTCGAGAATCTATCAAAAACTCATCATTTAATAGTCCAAGGTGAACTGGGTGTAAATTTGAAAACTTTCAATGCGAATATCTCGGGAAATAATGAAGTTAGAGAAACGCCGTTTGGCACAAATGCTAAAGAGTTAGGAGGAACTAGAACCACCATATTTTAGTGGAGGGATGAGTAACCCCAATTGCGAAATGTCAAATAGCACTACCTCTTTTGTGATACCTCAAATGAACGGTCTCAGTGTATGATTCTTCCAAGAGTTTATAAATTTTTCTGCTAGGCGGATGATGATAAAGCATTTAATCCACATGGCTAGTACGATCTGGATGAAAAACTTCGTCTTCAAACCAGATTAACTCTCGTCTGCATGGAAATACTGTTATCCAGAACGGTTATTAACTCGGAATACAATATAACGACGGATACTGTAACACGGTTTCTGTTTGTATTGCTGGAATTGAAATTCAATCACCAGGGCTTTTCGCTGTTCGCTATTTATCAACTGAACCCGGTTCGTTTGATTAACTCTTTTCTGTGATAATCTAGTGAAATAATTGGATGAGCTGACAGTGTTCACAAGGTGAGTAAAGTAGGGATAGGATCATCTGTACAGTAATGGATTCTATATTCTCTTTATCCTTGCGGGACAAAATCATGAACAAGAATATAATTCTCTCGAGTTTTAGATACATACAAGCAATTAGTTAAAAGCTACACTGCCAGCCTCATTGTCAACAAATAACTGCTACTTCACTGAATAGTTAGTGGTGATAGAATTCAGGATTTTGAAACATTCGAGCGTTGCTTGATGTCACAACCACCCCCAACTTAAAGTAACTTAAACAAAAAGTTATTTAAGTTATATATATATATGCGATGAATACAAAAACTTCAATCAGTTCTTGATTCGAAAAGTATCCGAACGAAATTATATTTTTGACTGAGTGAATGAAGTTGAATGAGATCGCTATGCTTCGTTCAGAACTTATTCAGGTTTTGAAAGTATAAGCAGCAATTGAGGATATGAACTTTATAAATATGGCTTTATGCAGTCTTTAGCCTTGAGAGCAGCACCTGCAGCATAACAGACTGTTTCTTCACATGATATAAATAATTCGGAATGCATTTATTCTTGATTTGATAGCCCTCAGAACTCGTTAAAATCCTATTAGTACATTCCGAGTTATATCGGAAAATCCTTTGATATTTGAATAAACTTCATAGGATGATACCAAACAGAATGGATGGTTCAATAATGGGGTATTTTCAATTGATATGGAAATTATAAGGCATAGCTCGGACAGGTCAGTGATGTTGAATCCGACGTATTTTTTATTCTAACAAATCATTATCAATTTCACCTCGAATATAGAGCACGGCAAATTTAGAATGAGTAGTTCATTACACAAAGTGAAAAAATACGCTACAAAATATTACTCATATGGTACCAAATAATAAACAGACAGATGAATTAGTACAGACGAAAAATAAATCCGTTTGTTAATCAACTTCAACGTTTAGAATTCCGTCATGAGATATAGAAATTTAACTCTCTAAAATAATTCATTGATGAAATAGTTACGGAATTCCTTTTGAAACACTGTTTATGCGAAGTTCAGCAATACTTTCATCAAAATATTAAAAAATTTCCGTTGAGAGGAATTTTTGAAGTATCAATTAAATTATTACAGAAGTTGAAGGTAAATTATCAATCCAATGTGAAACTAGAACTACTCAAGAAAGATGAGATCATTCGGTTCATATGTAATGGACACAACTGCGATTCTGAAGAAGTTGATTCCAAATATCTTATCCATCGCACGATGATATTTCCGTATGATCCACAAACAGATTCATATTATTTCGGAACGATCAAAATAGATTTTGCATCCGTTAATAGACGTCCTTGCTTATTTAGATAGGACAATGCACTGTGATACTATTAATACATTCTCTATTTTGCAATGATGCTGGAGGAAAAGTTGCCTTTCCAACGTTTCATTGATTGATTGATTAAAATCAATAACTGCCGAAGTTCATTTTCCTGTCGAATGGTCTAGGTGTAGAACTCGTTATCCAGGATTCAACTATGTCTATAACTTTCAAACTCCACAGAAGAAAAAAAGGATATTTATGATCTCTTCAATTGACTACCATGACGTTCCAATTTCACTTTGGAGTTTCCTCTCATTCAGGAAAGATATAACTCTCGCCTATGTATATTGATTGATATCAGTATTTTTGAGACTTGATAATCGAATGATGATGATGAGCAGATAAAAACGTACAATGAAATCCGTAAATAATCAATGTGATGGAAGAACGAAACGAGTTTATTGAAATATATTTGTGATAATAAAAATAACTTGACATTACCAATCTGAAATTCTAATGTACCATACATCTCTATTAGAGATAGTTTCATTGTCTCTGTAAATGATATCATTCGTCAATTGTCAACAATTTATACCGATGGTTAGTTTATGGATACTGAATATATTATCAATATATCATAATAAGAACTCGTGATCTATGCCGTAGTCACCTTTCATTACAGTTGATATTCCAACTATGAACATGCGTTCGACGGTCAATATTTTCTTATCTTCATTCACTTTTCGTCCAGACCAATCTCACCAATGCATTCCATTAACGAAAAGTCTACTCTTTTCTGTAACTCTACCTTGAACAGCGATGCTGTAGTTAATAATCAAATGAAACTGAGAATTGAACTGATCAGTACTATTTTTGTACTGTTTCAGTATCCAATTCATTTTGAACGATTTGAGCCATGTGAAATGTGTTCTATATCACTCTGTTGAGAATTCTGAATCTCACAACGATCTGAGAATATATTATGAGTTTACCTGAATATTTCAAACCTTTCTTCCTTTCACAATTCATTGAATTAAACAAGAGAATCCATATAGTGAAGTATCTGTTTCCTTAAATTCTCCGATAAAAATGTCTGGTATATTCCGTTATGTAGATCATCGATTTCTTACGCGTGGTATTTCGAATCTACCTACCTTCAAGAAACAATCCCGGAGCTATTCTATATTCATTAGTGGATTTTCAGGTAATCACAAACTCTAAACATAAATGAGATAAGATTATTCTCCTGAAAATCTGATTGTAAATCTTTGGAGTGAAAACATCCGCTTTCTAAACTTTTCGGATAAATTAACTTGGAAACATGAAGTCATGAATAAATTTTAATGATGTTGTAATTAAGTCTTGCTGGATTTGTCAAGTGGATGTTTGAGCTGGAATAATCATTGGGAGATGATAATTCTCAAATCTATATCATATATTTCTTCTGGTTGGACCAAAATCGACGCTTATGAGATGTTCAAATGTAGGTTGAGTCCTACAAAGATGACTTGACACAGTTCTGAAATCACTGGTTTCAACATTTAATTTCAATAGGTGAAATCATGAATTCATTGTCATAGTTGCATTTTGTTGGACCCCATTCAGGACTCATTATCGGTATATGATAATCTTGGAAAAGGACACAGTGAAATAGAAGGCAAATAGCAAATAATTTTGATTATTTCATTTTTCAGTGTATTCTATTACTCGAAAAGACAATAAAATTCAATACCTCGACCAATTCTATAATTTTCTATGTTGGATTTCGATCATTCATAAATGAACGTTTGTAAATTAGATATTCTTCACAGACTCGTTGAGGACTAAACTATTTCTTCGTGTTTGTTTGTGCAATATTTTCAAGACGTAATTAAATGAACTTTTTCCTCGGTTCGAGTTATACGAGACGCCATTTTCTAGAAAGTATTTGGAACAAAATTATAGTTGAACACGTAAATACATGAATCAACTTCAAAGTATCTCAGAAAAATATTCGAAGCAGTTCAAACTTCACGCTCACAATCAAATTGGGAATGTAATTTCAGGAACTCGTTTGATGAAAAGATGAGAGAAAATATCGAACGCAATCTCCATACCCGGCACCTATTAGAATGATGATAAGCATGGATCGTTCACTTATTATGTTGATGCAATTTTTCAACAAAGAGATTATGAATGATTGTAACTGAATATCTTATCACGTGAATACGTAAATATTCACAGGGTTATTCAGTAAGGGCGAAGAGATACTGTGTCTCAGGAACTTATTATCGTTGTACAGTATAAAATTTTATGACCAAAGTTGCCAAGAGAAGAAAAATTCTTCGAAAGTTTCAGATAACGATTACGCCATCTGACGGCAATCCTGTTATTATGAAAATAATTTCCGGGGTTATCTCTTGGCTACTTTGGTTATACAATTTTTCACCACAAGTCTCTACGATAATTATATTCTAGTATACAGTACCTCTTCACCCTTACGGAATCACCCTGTATAATTCGACAAAGAAGTTGATATTCTCAGTTCACTCAGAACTATGAACAATTGTTGTGATGATATCTTGTACAAATGGAAAAAATTCAATGCATCGATCGCGTCTTTTTAAATTTTAAAGCATCTTAGGGCCGATGTGCTGTAGTGACACTTCGTGAATTGTTATGGGACCCACTACTCAAATGTTTCCTACTGTTGCACTGAATTATCCCTAGAAGTTTGATCCAATATTTCTGTAACACCTTGTATGAATGTCATCGGCTCAGCGAGATATGAATAAACTAAAAGTCGCCAGTTATAAATGATATGAATTATTTTTCTCTTGCAATTCATGGAAGTAGTTATATCACAATCTGGAATTCAATTAATCACAGTGATTACGAAGGGTATAATGTGGTCAGTAAGATGAATCTAAGAATTTAGCGTGACTGGTAATAAAAAACTCTCAATAGCTTACTTTATTATGCCAAAAATCAACTATAAATACGAAATACGAATAACTCGGTGGTTTCGAAGAATATAAAACGATTCTTCCAGTAGATGAATTGAATTTTAGAAAAATGAAAAACCTGGTAAAAAAGTGTAGTTTAAACTCTAGCCTCTACACATGTAGGCTCAAATGAAAATCGATTTACTGCAAATCTTTCAAAGAGATACTCTACTTTCCAATTGGAGATTGTGATACCTCGTTGAATCCTTTCATCCTTTTTTTATCATCCAGAATGAAACGATTTCGCTATAGCAGATTGAATCAGCAACAGAATGAGCTTAACTGACCCACCTTTGTCCATGCATCTCAAAATCTCTATTTCTGGAGTAGAGCTGCCTTGATCCCCACATTTACCCATCTCGTAAAATATCAGGTTTTTTCGTTTTTCGTGTTCAGATATATGTAGATATTGAGAATGATCATATGAATCATCTGATATTCACCAGGTCTGATATTGACGGATGAACTTGAGCGATACGCCTCCTGATGGCACTAAAAATAACTAGGAATCTAGACACACCTCTTCTCTTATCCATGCATTCTGTATTGTGTTCTGTTGATTTTATACTGTGAAACTATGAATCGATTTAAAAAAATTCCAATATCTCTTTCCATGCTTTTCCTCTAGCAGGTGATGAATATCGTGAATAGAGAGATGAAATTCTCTTTACATAAAGGTCACAGTCAAGCATCGTATTGTTCAGGTATCAACAAAATTGAAACGTGATCTCACATGCGTATATGGCATTATCTATTTTATTTGGCACTTCCCAAAAATTGTCTCGAAGGTACATGCAATGTTACCTGTTCTGGGTAGAATTCTGTTTTGTACCATTAGATTTCCAGGTTTTTCTGAAATACATAAAAATATGCCGAGATGTTTTGAAGCTTTTGATATTGGGAAAGTTCTTGATTATACAGAAATTCATAGGTATACAAACATTTTGTAGATCATGTTACATTTTTCTGAGTGCGTGAAAGGAATTTTTCCTCACAAGAAAGCGAATTGTTAACTAGCGGAAGTTTCATTTGGATTTTGACTCTCAATAACATTTATGATACAAACAATCGTCATTCATGAAATTACAGCCACCTTGACAACTTGAAGAATCACCAATACCTTAAAAATTCTCAAGTTCAAAGTAGAAATTCATAGTACCATGCTTGTTCAAAATTAAATGAAGTGAACAATTTGTGAAAATTTATCATTTTGAAAAAAAATCTTGAACACAATCTTCGTTTTCTGTAGCTTCAGTAACAACAACAGAGAGGAAAGTGACAAGACGAAGAACTGAAGGAAAAAGAAAAAATCAAAATTGTAAGATGAATATCATTTCCTCTCAACTTCTGCAGGAATTACTATTTCTTGAAAAAAATCTCAATTCGGAATTCTTCTATACAGTGGTACATTGAACATCATACTTATATCTCATTATAATATATGAAACTTCCATCAAATGATTGGTCACTCATGCTATGATAGTGAGAGTTGTGAACGGCATAAACAACTTCACAGAAAATCCATGAATATATTATGCCCCATTGGAAAAGTGCGTAGTTGAAAATCTCTATTACAGAATTCAATACATCATTTCGCACTTGCATGAACATAATTTATCCATCGAAAGCCTAATCGATGCAAGACTGTACGATGAATATTACTGATGGATTGATCGATTGAGCGGATGTAGTTATATCGAATCGACTTCACGCCATGCCTGATTGAGTGGTTACCGCTATTAGTAGCCTACGTGATACGTAAAATTAAACCTGTAACAGCATCAGATTCACTCATCCAGTCATTGAATATGGGGAAATTTGATTCCAATTGATATTCCTCATCCTGTCAATGACGCAAATATTCAGAGCTTTCTATGCGTGGTGTAGGATCGTATGAGTTTTTCATGTTGATTGTTCATATATTTCATTGCCCTAAACTAATAGGAAGGAGAACATTTCAAGGGATTCCGTATTTGTTTGGAGGTAATCGAAGATTTTGTCTTCAAATCACATTGAAAGTCTCTGTGTTTCAGCTAGCTGCTAAGTGGCTCTTGATGAAGCATAGTTTCTGCTCGGTGAATGAATTTCTGATGAAAGATTAAAAGTACTATTATTATATGAGCGCGCACGTTCCAACTCCAACTTATCTACACTGTATTTCTGATGATTTGTTGTGATGGATTATCATATGTCTTCCATTTTATCAATTCCTTTCTTTGACTCATATTTTTGAATGCCAAAGTTCTTGACTGAATCCATCAAAACTCGAATAAACTTATGTTCCATTATATTTTATTTTTCAAGATGTTGAATACTTGAGTTTTTGTCGAAATTGATATATCGAACCTGATTCATTTCTAAAATTCAATGAATACCTCTAGGACTAGCGATTTCATGGGCATGAATAATTTTATGATTATCTTCTTGAAATACTGAATAATGAGGACTAATTAAAAAACATTTTCCATTGTTGATCTTCTTACAGAAGGGGACTTTCTGATTAGTATTGTTTATGAAACAAAGAATACATTTCAGATTGTGTCTCAAATATCCCAAGTATCATGTTATATTATTATGAGCCCATTTCAGACAACAGTGCACTTTGAACAGAACGATATTGTTGTACTTGTACTGACAACAGAAACCTCCCATATTCAGAATCATTCGCGACGATATGATTAATATTGGAAGCCTGCAATATATCATCTGATTGATTCAGATAGGAATGATCCGCCAAGTTGTTAGTACGTATATTTCATATTTTTGAATGAGTGAAGAATATGTATTATTATGTTGATATCGCATAATGTTTCATTTTCAGCATTTTATAGGTTGAAAGGGGAATGTTATACAGGGTGATTCATTGGGCATACTGTAAGAGTAGGTAGAGGTCGCCTAGCTGGTTCTGAAAAACCCCCATATGATGGGTCTAGCGCACCTCTATGAGTCTATTTCATGTATTTCTCCCATTTCTTCAATGGCTCATAACTTACGATCCGCATCGTATATTTTATTCATTTTCACAACATTAACTCATTTTTCTGTATGCTACCGAATACCGAACGAATGAAACTTATAATCCAGGTACAGACATGAAAAAATTTTTGAAATTTCATCAGTGCAATACAAATGATTGTATGACAAAATTTCGAGAATTCGTTTGCAGATATGAAAAGAGCAGAAATAAAATATCTCTTAACAAATATGTTTGGTACTTCCGCATACCATTCTTATGCCTGTTGATTTGAGTAAAAATTAATTTTTTCAATGAAAATGTGGTACAAAATTTGGAAAAATACCTTTCGCCTTGTGTTTCTCAAAAAAGTCATACTTTTTCGGAATGTGATTTCTTCCCATTCCATCATTTGTAGCATGATGAATAAATGTAATCTCCATTACACATACAGGGTGTTTGTGACTGGTATCAAAATAGCACTTTGTCCCGAATGAGAACTGTTGACTTATTTTACATCAAGGTTGTGATCCGAAATTCAGTATATCATGAAATGGTTAGTAATTGAATTGATTGGAAGTGAAAGATTAGAATTCAGAGAAGATAATGAGTTGTGAAAACGGATGAAATATACAATGCGGATCATAAGTTATGAGTAATTGAGGAAATAGGAGAAATACATAAAACAGGGCGATAGACCACCTATGAGGGTTTCTCAGAACCAGCTAGGCGACCTCTACCTACACTTACAGTATGCCCATTTCCCAATGGATCACTCTGATGATGGTGACCCGAAAATGGAATCCTATAAATTAGATCCCACCTTTTATCGAAGGTCTAGTAGTGGATTATCGATTCACTCTGCTATAGTGACGAATTTATATTGCTGTCATTTGTCTGTAACAGTAATTTATGGAATGAGTGTTAAACTTAAAATTCCTTATTTCTGGTATTTTTGAGGTTGATAGATATCAAGACGAACAGAAACGAGCAAATCGTTCTAGATGATACCCTCTTCGTAATCTATCGATTAATTGTCTCATTAGTATACCCTACACATAAAATTTTGTTTGATTCTGATGCAACGTAGAAAAGAGAAATTGAATATCATTTCAACAAAATCAAGTTTCAAATATCCTCTATCTATGTAATGTACATTCATGAAAATAATCATCTTGTGATTCCACAAAGAACACAGATATTACGATGTGTCTGAAAGTTGAAAATATTTTCTTCCCGTTTATGAAATATAAATTTCTTATTCAACAATGAATCAGTCTCAGAAACGGCAAAACAATACACAGCTTTCATTTTTCTTTTATAGACACTAATCTCAACTAACTTGAAAATCATATATATTCGTTTTAATTATTTACGATTTATTATCCCTGTATCCAAAATTCATATGTTCATCTTATTTCCCGAAGCAGCTCATTATTTAAATTGTAACACGAATATATCAATTAAATAGAATCGAATAGAAATCAAATCTAATTCAATCGACAAAACATCTTCAAATCCAATCGAAATATCGTTGTGATCTTCAAAATAATGCTTGAATACACGTTTCAAACAAGTAATCCATAATTCATACTCACGAGTTCCATCGAATCTGGTGGCTATAGTATCTAGGAAAGTATTTTGGGGCGCTAGAAGCCCCTTTCGGGCCGGCATGAGGAATTAGAATTGAAGTACAGCCCTGTAACAAATGATTCAGTCAGAATCTTCTCATAGAAATGATTTCAAATTATTCAATGTTTCAATGAATTCGTTCATTTTCAGGAATAAAAACACAAAGTTTTTATAGTTCGCTTAATTCTTACAGTAAGAGGGCAAAACTGAAAATATTGCATCTTGAGGACTCATTATATTCTAAATATCTCTCAACTTAGGAATAGGAACATAGGATATGAGAAAAGTAGATTTCTACATGTTCTCACGTGAAATCCAGTGGCTCAGTAAGATTTTTTCAATGAGTTGCTATTTCCTAGATGTACTCTGAAGTTATGCTTCTTGAGGAACATTCTGCATATTTCTCAACATTTGAAACGTTGTCGCTTCGCACTTTTCAATTATACATCATATGAAAGTATTTCGGGTATTGGTTCTGAATGGAATAATTCTAAGGTCTTTTGTTTCTGAAACGAAGCACCAATGAAGCAATCAAGCAATGGAGAAAATTGGCCTTGAACAATTCATTTCCGTGATATTGAATTTTGAAGTCGAAAAACGAATTTCAGTAAACATTTTTTTTTTCGATGAAAAGGTGGTACAAAATTTAACAAATCAACTTCTTCGTCTCTCAATGCTAATCTTTCACTTTCCATCAATTGAATTACTAACCATATCATAATATCCTGGATTTTAGATCACAACCTTGTTGTAAAATAAGTCAACAGTTCTTATTAGGGACAAAGTGCTATTTCAATGACCAGTTACAAACACCCCGTATGTGTTTTGAACATTACAGGATGTCTCTTTTCGTGAGAAGTTTTATAAAAAAAAAATTAGTACCACTTCTGCGCCTCGCGATAACTGTAGAATTGAGTATAATTTATTCTGGAAATGAAGACGTAATACCAATCAAGTCTCCTTTAGAATTAAATATTTTCTAGAACGGACAGAGAAACATATCCGAGGATGGTAATAAATTCGACCTCTGAATAAAACAAAGCGATGCGGAGTCTAACACAGCATTGTACTGAAAGTTCATTTCTCTAGTTGAGAAGAAAACCGAAACGTAAAACAAAGAAAGATTAATTCGTATCATTCCAGTATGAAATAAGTAGAAGTGCTCAATTGACACCGTTTACCTAGAGTATTTCCGAGGAAAAATGTTTTTCTGGAAAATAATTTTCAATATATTTCAATTCCAATATTTGAGTCACCTTGAATATGTTAGTTAAATGAGTCGTTAAATGAAAGAAAGATGTATATCCACAAGGTACTCTGCACAATTTTCTCGATTTCAGAGCCATCAACCAGCAACAAATAATGAATCAAATGATACCTCTGAAGAACTTCAATAATCAGCAGATCGATAATTCAGAAAATATTCAAGATAATAATATTTCTGGTTCAACCAGAAATTATCATTAGCTTGAAAGTCCGATCAATGCAAATAACATTCTTCTGGAGTCATTAGAAGGGGAGTAATCAGAAATTTCATTTAGGTAAAAGATGTCGCTCTCAAACGAATATACTTCTACACCATTTATAAGATATATTCAATTCAGATTAATGTGTATATATGTATTATAGAGAAAACGTATAGATATCACGAGAGCAATATTGTCTTTGTCTTCACATTATTGGGACAATGTATATAGCCGATTTTTTCGGCTCGAACCTACTCTTTCAGTGTTTGCAGCTTTTTTGTATTTCCATTCATTGGTTTGCTTCCATTTCATTTATTTGTCATATTATTTTCTAAATACCTGTCGTTTTTCTATTTTGCAATTGGCCGTGATTGTTAGATGGTTGTAAAAAATAAATGAATGAAAAGAATAAAAGAGTAGATCTTTGTATAAATATGGGAGAAATAAAAGAATGCAGGTAGCATCCGCGGTCTCCTTTTAGAGACAAATTCACTTGCGAAAACAATATTTCTCTCTCCTCCTTTATTCTCGAGGAATGAACACTTGTCCAATTTCTCAGCTTTTATACACATACGAGAATCATAGTTGTTTGTGAAGTAAGAAGATAATTACTTTCACATTCTTGTTACACTTTTTCATTTTTAATCCGAAGTCGTAAAAAAAATCAGGAAACAACAACTATTCAATTCCATATTATCGATTCCTCATGTCCTTATATATTTCTTCAAATAGAAATGATTAGCAACTATGGTTCAGTTACTCCCCCGAGGAGCTGAGACCTTGAAGTTGGTAGGGGAGCTAAGTAGCTACTTTTTCTTGGCCCTATTGGGTCAGATTTGGCAGTGAAACCAAGGACAAGGACAAGGAAAAATGATGAATTCAAGCAAATTCTCTGAAAATTCAACAAAACCTTTAATCTATACACATATCTATACACACATCAACCACTGAGTTCATACTAAAAAGCTATGTACGATTGAAATTGATTTATCTCCGGTACGTTTACCACTATTCGCCCTGAATGAATATTCATGTATCAGATTGAACCCATTGTTTTGCATGTTAGCATTGTTTGTCAACACGAAATGTTATTTCCATTCAACATAAGTTGCCACCAGATTGTTTATTCGAATATCTTTCTAGGAGCTCATTAGCAGTAGAGTTGGGAATGAATGCTTCTACACTTTTTTCAGCCATTACTGAAATTTTCTAAATAAATGCTTCTATTGGCAGGATAACATCATTAATATAAATTGGTATGCACTTGCCAAAAATTATAATCATGTCGACGTTATCGAAAATCATTAAATTATACTCATATTCTGATTGAGTATAAAAATAATAGGAGTAGACTCGTGGATACAATTCGTTACAAACAAAATTGACCACATTATTTTCTGAAAATATTCCTACGATTATTGTTTTAGACTGATTTGAGCTGTCGATGCCGTTATAGGATTAGCTCGTATATATAATCCTTTTATGAACCTTCTGCACGAAGTAACTCAAATCAGCCTAAACCAACCAGAAATTTTAAAGGTATTTCTATTTCATATATGTTATATAAATTGAATATCTGTTGGAATTCCCGATTGAGTAAAATCGCAAAATCGAAAGGAATGCATTTCAATTCTCTTCACATTAAGAAATTAATGAAAATCCTTTTATCAGCTCATTGAATTCACTAAACTGTGTAATGTTATCATATTCATTTATTTCTACATAATTGAAGGAAAATATCCTAGCCCTGTTTGTGACGTGAACCCACTGATAAATTGAAAGTATTTACAAACGTTATGAAAACAGTGGGATATAGATACAACAATGGGATATAGATAAGTTTCTATAGCCTATCAGCTATACATATATTGCATCAGATAATAGAGTAATCCACCTTATGAAAATGAAATGTTTGAAAATAACGCAATAATTTTTCTTGTCGACATTTTCATTGTGTTCAAATGATTTATTCAATGCAAAATCGACTGTGGAACATAATCATGCAGATATGTTCGATAAACACTTCTACAAACGCATTAATTCTTAAAATTAAAGCGCTAAAATATTCTGGGAATTCAGGAATACTCGCAGTCAATTAGTATCATAATATGTTTCACTTGTGTGACATAGTGTTAACGACAAAATGAACACAATACAGTCAGACTAAAACTCATGAATATATCAAGTAACGAATGGTTTCAATGTCATAATAACATTATACCATGAAATTGAACAGAATTAACAAGAATAAATAATAATAATAAATTAAAATTACGAATTTAATATCAATCGTCTCAATAAACCCACAAACAAATCACTGAATCTAACAGAAAACGAAATCTGAAAAAAATTTAGATAGTCAAACGTGTATGGATGAATACATGATTTTAATTTTCATTCTGAATAATGATTTTTTGCCCCTTGTTTTGTCTTCACGGTTGGTACAATCTTACACCTTTTTGGTTAATTTTTTCAGTAGAATATCGATGAAGAATGATTTCAATGTTTACATTGAAAACATTCTCCGAATATTTCGAAGGGGGGCTGTGAGAAATCACTATAAAATCGACAATTTATTGGTGTGATGTGCAGCAGTAGCTCAGTATATTTTGGTTCCAGTACGATGGCCTGAATCCACTACCAAAATTTTCAATATGAATATTTCTCACAGTCCCCATTTAAACTGTTCGGGCAATGTTTTTATTGTAAACGTTGAAATCATTCTTCAACAATATTTTATTGAAAAAAATCAACCAAAAAGGACTAAAATAATACCAACCGTAAAGACATAACTATTGAAAGGGGCAAAAAATCATTCTTAAAAAAAAAAATATCGAAAACGGTGGGACTTTTATAGTGGGAGTTTTGTCAAAACCGTTGTGAGTCAGAATTTCGAGTTCCTTTCCAGAGTTTTAGATCTCATTCGAAAATTGTTGAAATCAAAAACCTCATGAATATTACCTAAATATTCATGCTAATTGAACGAATACACTACCAAGATATAACTCTAATTGCTAAATAGGTTATAACATCGAGAAGCAGAAAATTAGGGATATTACAGAGGTAACCGGAGTCAAAACCTCAGGATTCAAATCTAATTTATCGAAGTCAGAGTTAAGTTTGGAGAGGAATATAGATGCATCTCTAATTAATTTAATCCGAATGATGAAACGAACATTCCGGAATTATTTTGGAGAGTACAGTGATTCAATTTTAGGAGTGCATTATTTGAAAAATATCACCCCCAATTCAAATGATTAATTGAATGCAGAATCATGTGACTTCCATATGATGGATGGTAGGGAATAAGGATACTAGAATTTTTTATTGTTTCAAAGGAATTCAACGCAAGTCAGACTACAATGAATGAAAAGTAATTCAAATTGCATAGAATACTTCGCAAATTAGACCCAAGAAATAATCAAATCACATTTATTTGTATATCCAAAAAAATTGTTTTGATCTTCAGAATATAGTAATTTTTGTCAAAATATTCTTACCGATGACACATTGCATACATGTCTTCATTCACTGTGTATCAACTTGATGAAGTGAATTCAATAATAATTGAAATGATCGGACCGATTCTTTATAATTCCAGAAGAACGTTTTTAATCAGACGCAATGAGCGGAATACTTGTTTCTCGACTTAATTATGTCAAATTTGCATCCAACACTTGCTGCAATATATTGTATTTTTCTTATATCTCAACTCACCCAAAGAATATATTCCATTTTGAAACCGTCAATCGATCTACTGCCCCTAGTTTAGAAATCCAAGAAATTTCAACAACATTTGAAAAAAATACTGATACAAAATGAATACTGAATATACATAAACAATGTATTTTTGTCAATCCATTAATTGCTTTTTGTATCTCTCTTGCATTGTGTTATGTTAGTACGCGAGTACTACTACAGTACATTATTGTTTCAATTCCTTATCTAATATGTTGTACCAATTGCTCTATAATGAGGGAAATGAAAAGACTCCGAATGAGATTATATGTCTTCAATAAAAAGGAACGCTAAAATGTTTTTTTTTCACTTTCTCATCAATAAAATTCATCTATTAAAGGAATATCAAGGGTATAAACGAGTTCCTGTAAATAAATTATTGTGTTCTTTCCATGATTCGATTTTCTCAAGAAATCGAGAAACACTCAGTATTGCCGAACAGTAGAAGAGATATCGAACCTGTCTGAAACTAGAAAGTAAAATTCTGATTTATTTTGAATTATATATATCAAATACCTGAATGAAATAATTAATTTTCGAATTGCATCAAATGTTTTTTTTTACAATAACAAACTTTAAATATCTGCTAGTCTTGTCAACTCCTAATGATTGAATGATTTTCCTGATCTTTATATTGATCGTTTTCGTTTCCCAGTGAACTTGGATATGTTGAAGAATGAATTGTTTGAGAATTCTGACTTTCTATTGATATGTTATAAAGTTAATGAATTGAATGAATATGTACAAATTCAATGATGTGAGCTTCAATCAAGAGACAGTAGGCAATGCAAGTCAACATTTGCATGAAAAATAACAAGTTGGCATATAAATAAATTCGAGTGCATGATCGAAAACATGAAGCCATTGCCATATGGCATATGTAAAAATTCAATCAAATCAAATTCAAGTAGCTTATTTCATCGAGGGACACAGAATATATCGAAATGAAAACAGTGGCTCGATTACCAATATCTTATATTACCGATCGAATCAGTTTAATGTTTCTTTCATTTCAGAAAAAATGGATAATGAATGAATTATGACAATGTACCTAGGTGTGAAAGAAAAGAAACGTTAATTCCTTTCATCTCAAGATTAAATCTTTCGGACATTGGAAAGGGTCATATAATTCCAATGAAAATGAGATGAATGTCTGAAGAATAAGTGAATGAAATTTCACGGTCGATAATCGAACCACACAGCACGATCATATCAATCACTTGTTGAATATCAGCTCTTCTTATCTGACATCGAAATATGTGTATGAATTTATATCGAAAATACTAGAACGCGAATAATTTAGCCAGTGGTCGGAAAATACGGTAGGAACGCTAGTAAGAGCAACAGGTATCAAGGCTATGTTGCATATAACTGATTGTTGGATTCACCAAACTTATTGGCTTGATTGTTTTCTTCATCACGATATTATTAGCAATCTATTAACCGGTACTCCAGCTCTACAAACCAGCCTACTAACCTAAACAGCAACTGCCGCGCATAAAACTCGATTAACCACCGAATAGTCCTGGACACATCGCGAAATGGTTGAAAGAGAAACCTCGAATGGAGATCGGACACGTGCTCGCGGGACTCTTCCGGAAATATTCAGCACGCGAATTCGCGATTTCCTCTCGGCCAGCTGTTGCTTTTTCGGACGCGATACATCGAATGCTGGAATCGCGTTTCCCAGGGAATACATCCCGTAGGACTCACGCTTGCGTTGTGCAGACACTCTGTAGGGGAAGTTTGGGGGAATGGCGGACCCCCAAGCCAATTATTCTCGTATTTGGCGCCTGATTTTGGATTATGAGTTGGGCTGGAGGTAATTGGTGATTTATTAATAGAGCAACACGTTTCCAGGGAGTGTTCGGACTACAAATCTCGCTGAGTTTGGGTTCAGGTTTCTTCGCCATCTGAGTTGAAGGTGGTTCAGCACCGAGCAGCTCAGACTACTAATATAAGGAGAACTTCTAGAATGCTGCGAGGAATTGTATGCGTTTCTTCTTTCGCTATGTAATCCAGCCGCCATATCAGAGTTTCTGAAAAGGAGACCTAGGTAATCTAGAGGGAATAAGCTCAAGTAATATTTTTTCGCTTTCGAAGTCAACGATAATATACAGGGGTTCAATTTGAAAACTTCCCACCTCAATATCTTCCAGTTAACAATATAAGGAAACAGAAAATCAGGTCAATTTTATTTGGAATTGGGACGCTTTCGAGGACTATTTGTAGCCCTCGTGGTTCAACCCTCTTGGAGGGGTAGATGTTACCCTTAGAATCTTAAATGGGAAGGGGGTCAATGATGCTAGAGCTTTATTACACTCCTAAAGAAATTATAATTCATCCTATTTATTTCTGATTGCACTTAATTTTGTGTTCATATAACATGTCCACCTAATTGAATTCATCATCTAACGAAGGAATTTTTTATAGAAGCTTCAACAGGAATTGGAAGTCATAAACAAGTAGAAGATGCTATCCAAAAGGAGAGGAAAACGGCTGGATTTGCCTGTGATTGTCAAATTTCAATGTTTTTTTAGGGGCACTCGGTAGCTATAGGAGATACAAAAAATAGTCGCATTCTCGATCTCTTTTTTTCGAGTTTAGTTCATTTGCAACTATGAAAATCGTCTTTTATCCCAGAGTTATAAACTGATGTGTCAAACGTCTATTTTGAAATTCCTAAGAATGAATAAATGTTCCCCGAGGCATATGACCTTCAGAAATTTAAAAAGAACACCAATTCCTACCTCCTTTCCCTTGCTTCTCACGATGTTCTCTGAACATTACAGGATGTCTCCTTTCGTGAGAAGTTTTATCTAAAAAAAATATATGAAGTGGTAGTAATTCATGAACTTAATGAGAATGATTGCGATCGCAGACAAGAATTTTGTGAATTAATGATGGATCGATGTAATGATGATCCGCAATTCATACGACGGCAATGTGTTTTGTGTTTTCTCCGATTAGTCCACCTTCTGCCCAAGTATTATAGTAAATAGGCAGCATTGTAAGCACTGCG
The DNA here is from genome assembly GCA_037013635.1 of Plagiodera versicolora. NCBI lineage: Eukaryota > Metazoa > Arthropoda > Insecta > Coleoptera > Chrysomelidae > Plagiodera > Plagiodera versicolora. Next base: position 1,325,301 of record CM072992.1, read on the forward strand.
CACCAGAAAACCCCCACTGGGCCATGGAAGGGCGCACTCAGTATCCACAGACGTTTTCAATTTTTTGAGCGAATACCGCATGGATCGGACATAAAATGAGCCAAAGCGTTACCTACTTGAATATCAGCATGTCTTTGAGGAATAAATTTATCATTCATCGGTGAAATAGGTTGAAGTCATCTTGAAAATAATGAATTTGTGATAGACCAGAGCTGAAACCTTTGGATTTAATGAGAAAGTTAAAATAGTTGGATGAAAATCATCAAGAAGGAAGATTTCCGAGAGTTCATTGGAATAAAGTTGAACAGCCAAGTCGTTGAAGCTTTCGAGAAGCATATCTGGTTGATCCGGAATATTAAGTTAACTTTTTCATTGCGAATAGTATACTCTGTCATTGTTTATTTATAATTTGCTTGTTATCCCAATATATTTCATACTTCAACGACTACAACTCGATGAAATTTTTCCATCTTCAGTACATTAAATAAGTGGGGAAGGATACTTTTGAGAAGCACTGTATAAGGAGCTTGCTACACGATTTGAGTAAAACTGTTCAATCATATCTTTATCAGTTATCCCCTTTATTTGAATTGAATCATACCGATATCATCATGACCGCCAATGTTGAATTACCTGATCCCGTAATAAAGATTAGCATCTTTATCTCAAATTGTGACATTCAACATCATTCAAAAGTCGACCACGATAGATTTGCATCTTTCTCATTCACAATATGCAACTGTTATTGTTAGTGTCCTTAATTATTTTAAGTGTGAAGACAGAAAGCGCAGACACAAACGAAGTTCCATTATGCGTCTGTCCTTTCAAATATGCTCCTGTTTGTGCATCGAACGGAAAGACCTATGAAAACAGGTGTGTATTAGAGTGCGAGAAGAGACAAGCGAAAAATTATCTCGTGGTGATTTCCGATGGTAGTTGTAACGATGCCGAAGACCACCTGAGGGTACTGAAGAATTCGGATGTGAATTATGAGGAAGATGCTTACTATTGATACCAGCCCTGTTAACTGATTTGTTCAAGTGTTATTTGTAATTGTTTGATGTGTTCACCTTCAAGAAATAAATTATTCATTATATTTGAATAATTGAAACATATCCTTATCAGAGTAACGAAACTATAACGTCACGCAGATTACATACTATTCAAATGTCCTGAAATTCCTGCCAGAATATTCTCAGAAGAAAGTGATATTCTGAGCATTGTTTCAATAATATCTCTATATTCGGTTTTGAGAATATAATGAATGGAATGATAACATCCAATAGACCACATTAGTGTGACGTCAAAATGTATGCAACCAACAGTGCATTGAGTCACAACGAAATATTTCTGAACGAAGATGCGCTAATATGAACCTTAAGTAACCATTATCTAAGGTTCAGAATCTGTGGATAGAATTATGATGTTATTTATTGAATTATTTCGCAATATTCAAGAAATGTATCTGTTTGAATTCGATAGAAAAAGAATGAATACGTCGTATGGAATGGGTAACGTAAAGAAAGTTTTCTCAAATACTTCTGAATAAATTTCGAAAATCGTTTTACGAAAATATCGTTACTTCCATCCTTCATATCCAAGGTCCCTTAGATGCAATTCCTTAAATATCAACTTATTTCATGTGAAAGCGTAAAACAAAAGGGCCTGTTACGATACTTCTATTGTCGTTCTTATGTCACCCGTATTTAAGGTCGAGTATAAAGCATATCATTTCGCGTCAAACGATTCAGGACTCAGTGTAATGCTAGTTGCATATTTATGACGTCATCACTAATGCGGTCTATTGTATGAGTTTCACTAACAAATTGGTATGTCAAAAAACTTGAATTTTTACAACAAGCAGACTAATTCGGCATTACTTATCCCAATTTGAATCTTATTTGCATGAACAAGTTCTCTTTATCAATCAATAGTTTTATTGCTGGATATCGCGTTAAACAATTCTTATGCCTATATGTGATCTCGCTAACAAAATTGTTCGTTCAATCAAATGCAACAGTTGACGAATATGACAACTCATGCCAATCAACTGCACTTCTCAAAAGTGACTTCGGAATTTTATTGTCAGCTACTTGTTGAGATTCATCCCAATATAGGAAGGAAATAAGTCGACACCTTATAGAGTTCATGGGGGTAGTTGTGAGTATACCACATATACAAGGTGATTCACCTAATTGATTCATTAGGGGTTTATGTAATTTGCATGTTCTCGAAACCAACCTTTATGAATGAGTGTATCAGAATAGCCACAGATATGGAGTGGGCAGAAAGAAATATTCAGTTTACTTCTCCGATACTTATTTCATGCTAGGATTGAATAAATTTTGAAATTACGATATCGGGCATTGAAATATTTTGACTGTCCACTTCTAATTCATTTTATAGTGCAGGGAACCAATAAAAAAACACAGACAAAAATTTCAAACAAATATAATAAGAGTAATAATTATTTCTAAGCAAAAGCAAACAGTACGGAGCACAACTAATCAAACATTAAAAAATACACGATCACTCATCAACTTCCAAGTGGAAAACGTCTCCTTCTGCCTGACTCGATTCTCCACCTTCATTAGTAGATTCTCTTCGCTCATCTCCAGAATTTTCGCTTTCACTAACACGTCTTTCCATGCTCCTCTTTTTATTTCTCGCTTTGCGCTGGTTCTTCTTTTTTCGACCCAATATACTCGAATTCGACCTGAAAAAACGTCTATTGTTTCATCAACTCGAATAAATTTCTTTTAGAAAAAAGGAACATCGACTCACACTTCCGAATGAGAGTTTGGGATAATACCATAAATCAATCAAAAAATTAGAAACGAAAATTATTCTTCTTTGGCAATAATGAGGAAGTTTCCTTATGACGAATTCTCATCAAATAAGTACTCAACTATTTAGTTTGATATCTCTACTTTCTAGAATGACAATACAAATCATTCAACTCCATTCTATTTTCAAAATGAACCAATTTATTAATTTTGAGGCGGAAAACTGTGACGTACTTAGTGAGTTTAGAGTGAATATAGCTATCGTAAGTTATGTTATGGTGTAATCCGGATGATCGCGGACGAAATCTACGAATGCATTTGCGCAATTGCCAGATCTACCTTTCTATTTTCATGAAAATAAATTAAAAGCTGTTCCGAGAATTCAAACACAAAATTATATTGAAATAATTCACTTCAAGAACAAATTCGATTCATTCATTTATTTTCTATTCATCCATAGCCCTCGATTATATCATCGCATTCATATATTTTCGCATGTTATGTGCTAGTTATATTTCATAAGACATATATGATAATATATCACGAAAGGTAAACAATCCATGATTTGGTATTGCAAAATCCACGACATATTTTACTACCAAGATATTCTGGTCAGTTTTTCCGAATGTTTAGAATAAATTAGAAGCAGGGCAACACTGTACTTCCGCACGCAAAATCTCAATTTGTTCCTGTGTGAACCCGGTTTTTCACTTGGTACGTCATCAGAATGGTGGAGGAGCCAAAACTAGTTTTTCAAAACGAAATTCTCGAGTCAAATTCGATCGCACAAAAAAAAAGAAAAAATACGGGTGTAATAATTTTTCATATATTTTATGGAAAAAAATAAAATCTCAATATTGGAAACTTCCTCATTATCAAAGACATTCTCAATTTATTTTCAGTCAGATAATTCAGTACGAAAATGCGCACCTTTGTCCTGATTCAACCAACTTCGTATCTCTTGAGATAAGAGAAATCCTCATAAAGGCAAACGAAAAACGACAACCTGTATATGTGTCATTGAAACTTTTATGGTCGCCCTATTTAACGTATCAACTTTCTTAGATAGATATGTTAACAAATTATATAACGCAATAAAATAACATACCTATATATTTTCTGATTGACGACTTCATTGAACCTCACAGTCTTCTTGAGGCTACCAGAAGTTTTCCCATCGTCAGTCTCCTCCCCTGCCTCGACTTCGGGCACCTCCAAACTAGTGGAAAGAGTGTTATCCAGCGACGAGGATTCGTACTCATCCAACGCGGAATCCGAAACACATCTACGCACCGTCCTCCTCTTGAGGATGCTCTTTCCCTTGCCAGGGCTGAAACTGCTCATGCTGCCTAGCTCGTCTGCACTGGACGCGTCGGTGACGGCACCAGCTATGTCGATGGCGGCCGTGGATGGTCGTTGTGTCGCGGTGGACGACGAGTCCGGGGACGAGGAGGTGCCCGGTACGGGGTCCGTGGAATCGGGTGGATTTCCCTCTAGGGCGCGGCGGAGTATCGTCGATTCTTCTGGCTTGGGTCTTTCGAGCGCTCGCCGAAGTATTGTTGTTTCTTCGATTTGTTTTTCTGTCAGATTTTCAGGGCACAAGCCGTAATGAAAGGCCAGCACGGTTCTTTCTGCAAGAATATGATTTAATCGAGGCAATTTGGACAGATTCGATAGTTAGGTGCGAAAGAAACAGTTGCTAGTTCACTGATTTGCTGAGACCATGTGTTGTCAATAACTTCAGATGCCAAACTCACATTATTCACTTCGAATTTGGAAATTTTGAGATAATAAACGATTTGTTCCAGAAGATTCCACAGAAATGGGAAGCTTTGTCTATTTCATACGTCAAATATTCACAAAGAAAGTTTTGTTGGATAGATAATGTCATCCTCGATCGAAATAAGTAAAAATATATAGGGTGTTCCATTTGAAAATCGAAAGTTGAGGTCATTTCCGGTCAAACCGGAAGTACTGCAAAGCTAGTGAATACGTCAAATAATGCAAATTGACATATAATACACAACCCCCGAATTTTGTTCTTCTATCTTCAATAATTAAAAAGTAATAGGGGCGAGCCACCTTGAAGAATCACCCGGTATACAGTGGAATCTGAAATATCTGGAAAATATCAAATTTTCGTTGTTTCTTTGTTTTGACTTTGAGATTAACCAGGTTTCTGTAAATTCTTGATTGAAATCTTGCAAGGAATAAAAGCCAAATTTCAAACTCAATGATGAATTATCTACTGAAATATTGTTTTTTATAAATATTTGGGAAGAATTTTCACTGGTTTTCAAATGATAGAAGAATAAAAACTTACCAGTCTCACCAGTTGCAGATATGATGGGTACTTGAAGAACAATGTTGTTATCCCAAGTTTCCACAGATATTCTTTGTGTCACAATTTTGAATGAGGGTACTTTTACACAGAAAGCATAATAGCTAGTGAAGTGTGTTGAACTAGTGCTGGTGAATTTCATTTGAAGTATATCTTCATTCTGTACCATCTTTTCAATGCTGGATTCATTCACGTTTTTCACATTCAGTGTGAATGATAAGATATTATCAAAGATGTGACTTGTGAATTCTGGAATATCATAGTGATAGTTTTCATCAAGAAATTCAGTCCTGGATTCTGAGGATTTTTTCTCAGACTTTTCACTTGACTGAGCTTTGGGTGATTTTTTTAATTCTGACCCACTAGTGGTAAGTTTTTCCTCAGAAGACGGAGTTACTTCAGCACAATCTTCACTTGCACTACTTTCACAGGGATCAACTGGAACTGTACGCTTCACTTGGAGAGTTATCAACAATTTCTTCTCGTCTTTAATAAACTGAGCCTTACTACTGTCTTCATCTACAGAATAAGGCAGTGTTAAATCTAATTTATACTTGGCAGGTGTTTCAGAAATAAGTTCTATATTTTTATCTGTTACTTCTAGTTTGATGTCCTCTGTTGACTTGAGAAGAGGTAATTGAACTTCTACAACAAGCTGAGATGGTATAGTTGAACTAAGTTTAGCTTTCTTATGTTCTACAAATTCTTGAATATCTGAGAAGCTCCTCTGTTTAATCACGTATTTGGGTTTAGTATATTCTGAATCATCACAGCTAGCCCTTTTTGCTCTGGTTTTACCTCTTGAAAGACCAGCTTTACTAGAACAAGAAGCCTCGGCTTGTGCAAATAGTTCATCATAAAAAGCTTTCTCTTCTAGGGTATGTTCAGGTTTATGTTCAGAGGGTTTTCTTATGACACTAGCAGATGGAATACCCTTGTAAGTCAATTTGGGATAGCTGATATTGTTTCTGTCCAAAACAACATCAAAATTAGACTCCACATCATCCATTGCAGTTTTATTCACCAGGTCTCGAAACACATCACTATGTTTTGTCAACTCAATGGTATCTGGATGAAAAATGATATCATAAATCTTGCAAGGTCTTCTATTCCTGTCAAAATCATCTCTAGGTTGTGTTGAGGAGTAAGGCAATGTCCAGGTGCTGCCTGTTTCATTTTCTGATACTGAAGGAGTAGACGTTGGTTTTGCTATATATTCATTGCTAGCTATGTTGATGAATGCTAGTTGGTCACCATCCACAGTGGTTTTAAAAACGTAACCTGGCTCCGGATGTAAAAAAAATATATCATTTCCTCTTTCTTTCTCCAATTGCGTCATTTCTTCTTCATAAAGTTTTCTATTTTTCGGATCTTGAACTTCTTCCAAGTACTCACAAAACAATTTTCTAAATTCCGGTTTTCTCAAAGCTTCGCCAATACGTTCTATTTCATCGCAAGTCAGGTTAAGTTCTTTAAGTTTCTCGAATGAATTGGCCATCCTTCCTAAAAAACGAGTGGAACCAAAACCACCTGCAAAAAATTATATAAAATATAAACTGCGCTGTTCAATATTTAATCAACGTGGGTATTCGGGTATATTCGACTTTTTGACATTCGACGCCTTGTATTTATTTACATTCATCAGCCGGTAGCTAGGCAATTCGCGAGAACTCAGATACACCCGAACGAAAAGACGGTGATTATGTTAGACCAATCAGGATGATTTGCAAATTAATTTTCTGTTCTGTTCTGCTCCAATTGATGAGAAGAAAAATTAAAAATTGGAATATTCGAACTAGTTTCATAAATGAAGAGAGGTAAATTTTCGGTTAAATGAAAATATGATAGCCGACGATACGTTCAGGTATAGGCTATTTATTCTGGGTTGATACCTGTATCAAGAACAAATTTAAAAAATCGCAATAAAAGAACAATTCGAATGTAAACAAACGATTGTAAAATGTAAGGATTCGCTCCAAAAAATTTGGCATCGTTGTGAAGTGAACGATGCCAAATCTCACAATGGTTCAATAGTTTTAATGAAATATGATTTTATATATATATATATATATATATATACCCAAGTTTTAATTCGGAGTTGATTCGGAGCATCGCTGAAAAAGTGAAAAACATATGGCAACACTGCTCAATCTGGCGATTTCATACAGGTATCAACCCAGAATAAATAGCCTATAGATTTAAAGTCATGATTTTCATGTAAAGAGCTGTCCACATAGTGCTACATGTTGAACACAAAACGGAATTGAATGAAGTGAAAAATGAATCCAAGCAATTGGAAGAGAATATTTAAATTGAAGTTTATTCTATGTATGTATTCATCAAGTTTTTGACCTGCTTCGAACAAATCGTAGATTTGGGACCAATGAAGACTATTGTTATGAATATAATTCGATCTTGAATGCAAGTCATAGCGTGTACATACATGAAATAAAAAAAGAAAGTTAATAATACTCAATAGCTACCCATGCACACACCTTGCTGGAAAAAGCCTACATTTTAAGCATTCCGTATCAATGCGGTTCAAACCATCCTCCTATCAAATTACATAAACAGAACACTTTCATTCTTCACGTTGTGTAAATACGAGGGAAGTTCCAATGTTACCTATGAGCAGGTTAGGTCAAGTGGCGTAATGCGAAATTAAAATATTAAATGCCAAATATTGTTTGTAATTATAAATTAAGATAATATGACTATGAAGGACCAGGCAAACAGTCGATCAAGTGTCACTGTGAGCTGTTATAAACATGCCTTACACTTATCCACCATTTTAGCGCTGTGTCGTAAGTTAAACACGAAGGGACTTTAATCTACATTACTGAAGACAAAATTGAGAGCTCAATTTTCATTTCAATAGGGGGTGTTTAAATAAATATTTATCATATCTTTCACTTCCTCCCCTTGATAGCTACAACTTTTCTTCACGATTTCTATCAGAGGAGATGTATTGTGTGAGTTTATATTGAGTGGCCACCAAAGTCAACCGATTTCACTCCTATGAATTTTTTCCTATGATGTAAAGTTAAATCCATATCCGTAAGTATATGCGAGCCAATTAATATGATGAATTTCGTCAAAAATATAAGAAGAATACATATTATTTGTATGTTTTCAATTCTACTTCTAGTATCTTTTTCATCGCACGAGCGTTTTCCAATATTGTCTTCAGTAACGGAGATTAAAGGGGTATCTTCTTTTGCAAAGACTTCCAGCATACCATTTGAACAGTCCTTGTATGCCTCGACAACCAACGAACGAATATATTGATGACCGCCTTTTCAATTCCAAGGCATTATTTTCTACAGAAATCTCTCAGTAGGCAGAGGTTACTCGTACGAGATTTCCTATTCACCTTTCACCTTCAGTAGTTAGTGTAGGTAGTGCTGTTATAAAATAATCACCGACAAATATAAAACTGATCGCCAAGAATGACTCGTTTCCGCAAAAATATCCAGTGGCTCGCCCTGGCGGCTATGTTTATCGTCTTCCTGAGCGGTTCTTTTCTTCTCAAGAATCCTGATCAAGTCGAATTCCATTCGACTACTCTGCCCACGAAGTCTGGTTCGGCATTGGCCACGATGAAGCACGTGACCAAGTCGATTGCTGAACGGGGTAAAATGGATGAAATCAACCGGTATTCATTGTTTTTGAATCATGTGCCGAAATGTGGATCGGAGATTCTGATTTTGTTGTTACAAAAGCTGCAGGGATCGAATAATTATAGGCATGTTCGATTGAAAGAAAGTAACAGGAGGTATTTGACGAACTTACAACAGGTAAGAAAAAAATTCACAGTGGTATATATCAAAAGTATACGCTGAAAAGATTGAAACGATTGAAAAGATCCGTAATGATATCTTTCAACTTCTAGATATGTATTGATATTTTCCTCAACTTCGACTAATAATTCCAAATCATCATATGTTTTGTCAATTCTACTCAGTAGTTTATTTTATGATGGACTAATGTTGAATGAAAAAAACATACATATTTATCCTTACATTAGTCAATTAGATATTTTGAGATCAGGAACTGACTGAAAATGAGTTGACAATATTGATATAAATGTACAGAACTCATGAGATCTTATCTGTCACAGAGATTTTGACAATTTAAATAAACCGATAAGAGAACAAACAAAATACGATTTATTGAATAAGTACTCGATTTTCCCCAATCTCATTTGTCAACCAATTACAATTGATAACAATCGAGTTTTGATTATTTGACCGACTTAATGTGTTTCATTAGACATATTAATTTTCTCTTCTGAATTTGTCTTTATAATCATTTAAATTATAGCTTTAAAATTATGGCACTTGAAAAGATGTTTTTGAAGACCGCTAATATTCTCATTCGTTAATGCGCCACACACTGTATATTTATCGTTAATAAGTTATATAAAAATTACGTTTATTGAAATATAAGCTGACATTGTTCGATTATAAAGTAAGGATAATAATCAATACTTATATATTCATTTCATGAAGCGTTTTTTAAATCGCCTGAAACAACTTTTCAACAGATTACTTTCTCTAAGTAATAACAATTGAATTGTTCGTATTTGATACTTCATTACCAGAGTTTCTCTGAATGAATATAATTGAAATGTTTGTTATAAATTTTGAAAGATTTTCTGATGGGTAGAATTTTTGAGATGTAGCAAGACAACTTGTCAGTAGAAAAACAATTATCCGTCCAGAGTTATACGAATTCGCGATTATTCGGACTACATAATGCAACCAATATGTGATTACCAAACGCCAATTACAAAATATTTATTTCTAACAACACCTAATTATTTGATTCCATGATTCAGGTAAGATTATTTTAGTGTTTACAATATGTATGTAGTCTAAGCGAATATGTATCCGCATACATCGTTTTCTGAACAATGTATCTCTCAATAAACATTGATTTTCGTTAATATCTATTTGCTATTTTCAATAAAGACAATATTATGTACTACATATGTAAAAACCCGCTATTCTTTAAAAACAAAAATGTTTTGTTCTTGGCGATATTATCAAAAACTCAGGAGAGATTCTTGATTTTCTTCTATATTATTATTCAGCACAAAGATCCGCAACTTTTCTCCAACTCAATTAACTTCGTATCTTCGTAACATATGTACGTTTTTCCAACTACTCTTGGCTGAATCACATGAACTTGTTTACATGGAAATCATGGGTGGTGGAATTTTGAAGTATACACATATGAAATTTTAAATTTTACTTCATTTCAGGAATATCTGGTATACGATGTATACGATATTATGAGGCATCAAGCAGTTCCGATGAGTTTTGATCGACATGTTTATTTCATAAATTTCACTCACTTTGATAAGCAGTTTCCTACCTATATCAATCTAATAAGGAATCCGGTGGACAAAGTTATTTCCAGGTGAGTTCGTCTTTTTTTTCAAATATTCAATCAAATTTATTGATTGGAATATTCCAAATTGATCTTATGGGTCATAAAATAGGACAATTAAGTTGTTGAATAAAATGAACGATTTTTAATTTTTTCATTTATATCTGATTGCTAATGAAATCGAATGATTATAACGGTTGAAAAATAAGGAAACGATAGATGTGGCTATCTGACGTGATTGAAAAATTGTTGGATATAGTTTAGCTGAAAATGATTAGATGTGCGAATCTTCAAAGCGGAAATAACATTTCACTGCATTCCGCTTTGCATTTTACTACATTTATACCAAGTAGACAGATGTCATGTATTACGTTCTATCCTATACGAACATCTGAATTTGCAAACCCTGTACAGTGCGAGTCTCTTGAACATTCTATTGGTCAATTTGAAGATTGGAATTTATCCTTCGTATATTTTCAGATCATTCAAAAATAAGGGTTCGATACAGGAGGATTATTACTACCAATGTTTGGTTTACAAGAAAAACAAATGTAATTACAAAACTGGTCAATCTTATGACTTGTCAATTCCATATTTTTGCGGGCATGATCCAAGATGTCAGTAAGTACAGTCGAACCAATAAATATATATACACTATGATTTTCTGCTTGAATTTGTCATCAGGAAAAAAAGAACCATTTTTTCCATTCACTACACGATTACCTAGATTTTTGACAAATTAGGATATTAGGTTAGGTAACGAGTCAGTTTAGCTTACTTTCATCCGGCTTTGTAGACATAGCAACAACTTTTTCTACGGCTGATAATATTTCATTTAGTTGTATTTTATAGGAGACTGAATGATAATTGGGCACTGAATACTGCAAAAAATAATGTCATCAAATACTACCCAGTCGTAGGAATATTGGAAGAAGTAAATGCAACACTGGAAATACTGGAACATAAAATTCCCTACTTCTTCAAGGGAGCCCCAAAAATGTACGAGAAAGAGTTGATATGTAAGTGGAAGTTGAATATAACAAAATGATAAGCTCTATTTACACATTTCGAACTGATTCAGACTGGTCTGAAAAAAAAAATAAGTATTTGGATGAAGCCGATGCCTCGTTGAGTTGATTCAAACGAAAAATATTCCTGAACTCAATTGAATTTTTCAAGAATGTATCGGCTGTGATTGTTCATTCGACAATATACATGGATATTTGAATCTTCATGAACATTTCCTCCCCTACATAGATTAATTATCACGAAACATAATCACAATTTCCAAAGATTTTCCACAGATAAAAATAGCCAGATATAATAGACTGAAAAATCCAAATTTATTTTCTAAAATCAAAGACAGGACACCTACATTATGAAACAGCAACATCATTTATGAACTTTCTCGTTTGGAATGTCAAGGTTGTTATGTAGGACAGACATCCCAGTGTCGTCTGGGAAAAAACTCTTGCGCGGTGGTAGAACATTTTCAAAAAACTGGTCACCAATTTGACTTTTTCAACATCAAAATACTTGAACATGAAAATAATTACAAGAGCAGACTGTTTCTTGAGATGTACCAAATAAATTTGCCGGCACTCTGATAATGTGTTCATTTTTTAGATTTGACTGACTTTATGTTTTGTGAGTAGTACATATTAGTTATAAGTTAATAAACAATTTACGAAATATTGAGAATTATGAAAAACGAATGAGTATCTATTAGTCACAGATCGCATACCGCATAATGTTTTATGTATCAGCTAATTTCTCAATTTATTATTTTTTACCTTTGTTGTAGATATTCAAAAGAATCGTAATAGACCAAGAGCACCGGAAGCCATAACACATAAGTTGGAGGATGCATTGTCTCTCGAAATGGATTTTTATGAATGGAATAAAGCTAGATTATTCAAACAACTGAAAATATTATACGGGGAACATATGACACATTGATCATGTAGATCACTCTTGAAGACTGAATTGTTGAATAAATACCAGAGTATGAATGGCGTAATTGAAATTAGACGAAAATTGGTGCACTAGAAATAACTATTATCAGTGTTAAAAAATGATAACTAGAATGTCTGAATTGACAAGAACTCAATTTCTTGAAATGGAACATCCAGTATATTATTTCATCAACTTGTAAAACTATTTTATGCCTTCAAATTATGTTTTCATAAACTTTCTTGGGAAAATTCCATTTTTAGTTTACGATTAAAACATTTTTATGTTTTGAACAAGCAAGCAATGAATGAACTTTTAAAATACTACTTTCGATGATTCCTTCGACAATTTTAATGGGGGGTAGAGATCGAAAATCTTCAGAAAATTTACTAGGTGTCATCTTACACTTTAGAAGAATCAACTAGATAATTCTTGAATGGGGGATGCATTCAAATTCACTTGATTTCTTGATAGGTGGGGAGAAATACCATTTTTGTTGAAGGAGACAAAAATATCTTGTACTTCGGAGTGATATTCAACCTTGTATATATTTATTGACTTTACAAATTATCAAGTATTGTAACTGTATGAAACTTCCACTGTTCATCTGAAATATGAAAAAATCATCTAGTTAACAGCTGATGCTCGCATTGAATAATATCATATTGATGTATAAATAAATTAGGATACACAAGGTGATGTTCAGCGGCCATCATTTCTTCTTGGCTTGAAGACCCGCCCCTGCGTTGAACTTGAAGAAGATTATGTCACCATCTTCCACGACGTAATTTCTGCCTTGCTGCCTATATTTGCCTAAAATATAATAATAATAATGATAATGTTTATTCACTCAAACAATAATATACAATTAACATAAAAAACTTTAGCTGCGAAGTAAACAAAAGATCCCACTAAGGCATAGCTTGCAGGTGGGCTTCCGAATGCTATCAACAAACGTTTCGTTTATCAGTAAACAATGGATCCAAATAAAATGTACTATGTGGTGGACAAAACCATATTGTAGGCTCCACTCTAAATTGCAAGATACAAGCAATATGTGCTCATACTTTATAAACACTATGCACTAACTACTTACTCTCCCATTCCAATATTCCCCTCCCAACCCTACAATTCAAACTAATCCTCCATCCCAATATTACCTTTTCATCTCTAACTCCAAATTCGAACAAATGAAACGAGAACAACAAATGTGTAGTAAATTCACGTTCTTGTGCTTTCTGATTTTTTCCATACATCGATTTTACCTCGAAACAATTTTATTAGGGTTGATTACGTTGTGAATGAATTCTCTGCCAACTTCGAGGATAAACGTTTTAGATGCTTTTTTGAACACATTGTTTGAGTACATACATCTCGTTTTTTTGTGGAAGCTGATTGTATAAACATGTTGAGTTATAGTCCAACAGTTTTCGAAGAAAATGCAGTTCTCTTTAGATTGTGTTGATTAGATCTAGTCATAACCACCTTCAGGAAGTATATTTGTCGCAAGAAGAAATACTTTCATTATCAAACGGTCTCGGAAATTATGAAGGTATTGTTATTTTTAGATGGAAGACGATCCATGAGATGAGTAATAAAAATACTGTATAACAATGGTGATTCTAATTGATTCGAATGCACCATGCAATTGAATTACACTGTGTCCGAGAATGAGCAGTATGGGGAGATCGGAAATGATGTTCTAAAAGAAGAAACTTCGTAAAAAAATTCTGTTTACGTTGTCGCTTGAAAAGTGGCATCGGCAAAGTGCTATTTATTCAACTTTTTTTTAATATAATCTTAGGAGAGAATAAAAACGAAATTTTTGAATTTTTCTTGGAAACAGTGTGTATTTTAGAAGAACTTTCAAATAGAGGGTTTTTCACCAAGATCGTCTTGATCGATATCTCCATTATGAATGAATTATTATGAATTTTCCAAAGGAGATTGTATTCAGCTAACAAAATTAAATAAAGTAAAAATAAAATGAAATGAAAAAGACATAAGTTAGAGCAAAAAATAAAAACAGCGATGGATATAACGATAGATTATATACAGGGTGTCCCGTAAAGACCATGTCAAACCGAGGGAGAATGTAGATCAGAGGATATCCCACCTACTATGACAAAATTCTCATAATAAAAGTGTTAACGTATTCGAGATATTTTTTTTTCTGAAAATAACGAATTTTTGCCCCTTTCAATAACTTCGGCTTTACGGTTGGTACAATTTTACACCTTTTTGGCTAATTTTTTCAGTAAAATTTCAAAATATTTGGTGATCAATATCAACTTACTACAGATTTGATAATAAATATGAAATTTTTAGTCAAAATAATGTACAGGGTTATTCATACGTCGAATATATTCTCTTCCTAATGAAATAAACCAGAATTCCTTCAGTAACTGTATCGCCATCTAGTATGAAATGATTAAAGCTCGAACGCAACGATCTATATTACCTGCAGCCTTGCATGCCGATTCAGAGCCCTCTTCCTTGAAGTCAGCGAACTTCATGACTTCGGCCATAATGAAACCTTTCTCGAAGTCGGTGTGGATGCGACCTGCAGCTTGTGGAGCTTTCGTCCCATTCTGAAAAATTCATTTAATAGTCACGAGATAGCGGCACAGGAGAGATTTATCTTATATTTGTGCGTTATGACTTGGGTTTAAACTGCAATAGGAAATAAAATGAGAATGCACAAATGAAATCGCATATTTGTTAGGACTTGAATCAATTTATTTTGTTCCTTTTTTGCTGTATAAATTAACCATTAGAGATTTTTACGTGTATTGTACGTATTTGCTATGGGTAATTTTCAATGTCATATCTGTGTATAATTCTTTTCGTGCTTTTTTGCTCATACTGAAAGAACTCAATTTTTTCAATTTTACTTATTATTATTTGTGGTATATTGATATGGTACAACCCACGCACAGGTTCATACTTCTGTTGGAATTCTATATTTATTCATCGTTAACTAAAATCATTGTATATGTATTTCAAATTGATTGGCAAATAAATATTATTATCATTATTATTATAGGCAAGATTCTTACATTTTATAGATATCAGATTTTCCAAATTCTTGCAAACGGAGGAAATTATGAAAGTGTTGTCGAATTTCGTACCGAAAAATCAATGAATAGATTTAATTGTCACGAAACACATTTTCTAAATGAAATAGTTTGCCATGAGAATGAGCTATGTATTCAGAGTTGACAATATTTGATGAATTTGTTCAGTATTTATGGAGCATATGTAACTAATATCAATTTTTCAAGTGATGAGTACCTAGATATAGACAACATCAATACATAGAGATACAGAATTGAATTCGTTTTTTACGAAACAAAAACAATATCTTACTGATTCCCAAGTTTTCAAATATGAAGAAAACTGAATAGATTTGGGTACAAATGGGATAATTGGTCTAGTGATAATTTTTACATAGTTGCGAATAATTATGGAAACTGTGTTTCTGAAATAATTGATCAAGTCTAAATTTTGTTTTCTTTTGTGGAATTTCCCAAAAAAGGGAGAGGGTGATGAGCCAAAATATCTGAACCTTTTTAACAGTGATGTAATTATTCCTCTATCATGAGTAGGGAGAATTGTTTACTTCGTAATAGTTTTAAAGTGTGATAAATGGATAACGCAGAATTTTCAACGAATGTACTATCCAAATACCAGATAAACTCATAGAAATGGTAAAAAGTAAAGAACCCTTATGTAAATGACAGACAACGCTGAGGGATCCTCAACCATTTTTCTCCGAAACCTCATTGCCATTCTGTCAACTTGCTTGGTAGTGAAATTATTCGAGAATTCCACTCGTCGCGTTTTCCATCATTTCCATTTTTCCGGTCGACGGAGAGAGCGAACATTCTGATGCAAATTTCCCGGAGACAATTTCAGGGCATGACCAATTTATTTGCTCTTCGCTTTGGTAGCCTAATGGCTCTTTTATTTTCATTTGTCTTGGAACATTCGCGGAATATTCTAATAGAAGTCGAGCGCCAGTCGATATGTAAACGCGAGTTGTATTAGAGAAGATGAAAGGATGGGCTTTTTGTACTGGAAGAAAGCCAATGATATTAAGCTTAGAAGAATGAAATAATTCGTTGACTTTTTGTGCCTCATGCCTTATTTCATCTATGATGGATTTTTTCCACGGTTTCTAATGTATATCTTTTTGAACGAAACGGTTTATATTTCTTCGTCGCATTAAGTATCAAGTAGTATTCAGACCGTTCTGAAGTAAAAATCGACTTAGTATAGAAATTCATTGTCATCGGGATGAAGAAAAGATTACTGAAACGTTAATATTTGAGAGTTCCGTATAAATGGTATCTAAAGATGTACATGAATAAAAATTATGTCACTGATGTAGAATTTCTAGTAAATTAGTCACAGTTTTCGTTCTCGTCACTGTTTAAACGTCTGTGTAACCGGTACCCGAAGATGTGCTTGCATGAATATTATGTAATTGATGTAGACATTTGAGTAAATCAATGTCGAAATCGATTTTTTTTATCAAAAAAATATTTTTATCGAAAACTGTTGATATACACCTGTATGAATCACCATGACGGAATTGATATTTTCATTGCCAATGTCATATGCCTTATGAAAAACAATTATCAAACATTAAATTTGGGTATTCTGTTTACTATGACCATAATTACAATGACAAACTATTTATTCTATGGTAATATTGGAAGTATCAATTATGTATCGATGATATAATCATCATCTCAAAATTCCTAGACAAAACAAAGGAATAAATAAAAAAACATACCTGAATAGTCCATGCTTTCACTTCGTCTGGACCAGCAGTAAAAAAATATTCTAATTGTAGAGTTTTGTAACCTTGGACTATGATTTTGTCGAGGGCACTGAAATAAAAATTAATGATTAGGATGTTTGATTACTTTTAATTTGCTATTAAAAGAAAAATTATCTTGATTCAGATATACTATTTAAACTTCAGGCGAATCCATAAATCGAACAATAATACATAGATCTACAACAATAAAATTCCAATTTACTCAGTACCTTCCTTTGAAAATCAAACAGAACAAAAATTACTAGAATTGATATTTTATGAGTGTAGTTGAGTCATTAAAAATGCAATAAGAATTATATTGAAATAAAGAGAGAAATATAAAACAAGAAGAGATATTTCTTTTTCAACTTTCTAGATTTCCATTTTGCCTATTGTATCAAACCGGTTTCTTTTAAGTATTTGATTTTTAAATAACTTTCAGTCTCTATACGTTGGTAGTTGTGACATCCTGTAATCACAGTATTAAAGTTCTCAAACTCCTACCGTATAATTTCGTTATAAAATCATGAAATGAATTTCTGTACGATACGATTCCGCATTGTTTTTCTCTTTTTTCATCCAATTACCGGTAGTTGCAGTAATAGACCGGCAATAAACAAAACGGTAAGTGGAACAATTGCATGACAATGATCATAACCTGCGAATCAAAACGATAAAAGCTAATGAGATGTTTCATTGAATTATCTTGCTACTAGAACTGATGAGGACTTTCCATTTACGATGCGGTTAACCACCAGAACTGGATAAATCCTTCATGAACTATGCGAAGATTTGAATATCAATGTAAAACACGTAAATAGAACTTGATTTTCTGTATACGCAGGGTGTTTATGTGCATCTCAAGAGAATAATGAAACTTGGTATGAATCTATGTCCAACATTCTTTTTGAGCAGAATGTTCACATTTCAACAAGTTTAACTCCAACAGTTTTTTTAATACATAACTCGAATTCTATGATTACTATTACTCTTGACAGATGATATTTAACAATGATGAAATGAGTTGATAAATCTAATCGAGTGTTTCCTCAATAAATGTTCTTACTGGCGATATACTATCGAAATGAAATGATTTTGGAACATTTTTTTGACGTGCCATGAAAAAATTCTAGTGTTCTGCGTACATTTATGAATATATGAAACGAGTGAAAAGGCGCTCATCGTTTGCAACTTTTGTCAGTTTTACTGAATGTGATACTCTCTTCTACTGCATTTATTCGTTTTTGGAATAAAAATTATAATTATTCGTCGGAATTATTGAAATCTTATTTGATATCTGCCCAACATTAATATGAATAGTATGTTCGAAGTCTCCAGTGTGCTAATATTTTTCATAATAAATTTTAACCCAGTAAGTATAATGCATTTGTTGACGAAGAATAATTGCAAATCATGTACTAAAAGATTTGAGAACATTCATTTCCTCTGCTGATTTTCAATGAATCTTCACATTAGCTCCTCACTGTGATAATTATTTCAATATTATCCAGTCAAATGGCATGAATTATTTCCAATTTATGTTGATATTTGGAATAGATCACCTCGAGTTATTCTATTTTCTGAATGTATCTCCCTGGCTTAAATGAATAATTGAATTCAAGGAATATTTTTTACGAATCATCACAACCCTGATTGAATATGCCATTATTTTTATTGCTGCAAAATTTCTGTATTGATTTGATATCGATAATTAAGCTATTAGTTAAAATATAGTGAAACCTAAGCTGCACTCAAAATATATTTGATACACCAAGATCTTGATGAATTATCCTCGAAAAAAATCATGAAATTTTGAATTGTATATTCTTTTATCGAATTACATACATATTAGGATCGCTCAATCACGTATAGATAGTTCATGTATTCGACTAGTGTCAGCTCGAGCAAATTTCCTCGGGTATCCGATTTAAAATTACAACGACCGCAAATGACAAATCCATTTCGATTCTGACCACGCTCGCCTAATGACAGGTTTCGAGAACCATCCGCCCCATTCATCGAACAAAAAAATATCCGATCCCCGACGCCATTATTGTCATTAAGTCGAATATTTCCATT
Source organism: Plagiodera versicolora (assembly GCA_037013635.1). NCBI lineage: Eukaryota > Metazoa > Arthropoda > Insecta > Coleoptera > Chrysomelidae > Plagiodera > Plagiodera versicolora. The sequence continues at coordinate 1,344,682 of CM072992.1, forward strand.
GTGGATTCGGCCGAATCCAAATGGGTTATGGGCAAAGAGAATTATTCCAGGGAAGAGCAATCTTCGGTCCATAAAGACGCAATTTTCGTCATTAGTGTCTCTTTAATAAATTGGATAGGTCTGGGGCAGCCCGGTAAGTATAGGGGTGGGTGAGTAGTGAATGTTTTCTTCAATGGATTTTCAGAACTGTAGGCAGGTAGGGTGGGGCTCACTTAATTGGAGGAGAAGTGATTGAAAATTTGCGAATATAGTACAACAGTACACATTATGAACGTTTTTATTTCAATATTAAACAAAACATGTCTAATAAAGGCTGCTCCTATTTTGAATTCTATCATGGGGCTCTCGTTCAACATTTCAACATTCAAATATTATATACAATCAGGAGTGTTCACTTTGTGATTCGATCATATACTCATTTCATAAAACTAGGCAATCATTTACATGATCGGCTGAATCTATAATATATGGGTATGGTAAATTATTGTTGGGATGATTTTTGGTATAGTCTAAAGAGGTACAAAATATAATCGTTCAATCGTATTTTTCGTCATTAGTGTCTCCTTAATAAATTGGTTGTGTCTGGGTAGGATAAATATAGGGGTGGGAGTATAGTGAATTGTTTATCAATGGATTCCGAAAACTGTTGACAGGGATTTTATAATGCGGATCCCATATAAGTTCTTCAAAAGGGATTCTATAGTAGGGTGGTGCACACATGAAGTCCCTTAAATCTTTGGACGGGGCAGATAATTTCAATTACATTCGAAAAAGTTTCACAAAGTATAGTAGAAATTGATGATGAATACAAGAAGGTTTCGTAACAATAATATCTCTTGAAATTGTTGTTCAGTGAATGAACTGAAAAGTCCAATCAACGAATTTCGACGATGTTAACAAAATATACAAAGCTGATCGAAATGACAATGGCAATATGGCCGAAAGTGTAAACAGTGGAAATGTGCGCTCGTTCACGAATTATTGCAAATACTGCAAAATTTTGTATGTATTATGTATTATCTGCAACGCAATTTTCCATTTCGGGAATCATTCGGAAAGAAATGTAACGTTGAGTGATGTAATCAAGATCAAAGTGAGTTGGATTCAAGAAATCGCTCAGTGCAAATGGAAATATTCAGTGTGTCCCAGCTAAAACTTGTCATCCCTCTAATCTCCGAACTCGTGAAAAAATGGAAAATCGTTCAGGCTCTCGATTTTTATTTCAATTTTGAACATACGGTTATGTAACATTAGAAAAAATATCACAACCATACACAGGTTCTTTTAGAAGGTATTATCAGAATAGGATATTGCTATTTGAAAAATGATAATGACGTCATGACGCAAACGATTTCCAATTTACCTTTATTATTAGGAATTTATTGAAGATGTGCTTTGTAGTGAATTGGGCAATAAGAGAAATAAAAAATAATAAGCCTGATTCACACACTACATGTGACAATTGATTACGTTTATTTATATTTGATAATGGTCGAATCATTTGTTGTAATGAAAAAAAGTCACACTTTTTTTTCTATTTATTGTTAGTTCATCCAACGAACAGCAAGGCTCTGGAACACATTGCCCAGGGACGTGTTCCCCGAGGCATATGACCTTCAGAAATTTAAAAAGAACACCAATTCCTACTTCCTTTCCCTTATTTCTCACGATGTTCTCTGAACATTACAGGATGTCTCCTTTCGTGGGAAGTTTTATATATATAAAAAAAACAATTATTCTTACCTAGTCGTGCCGTTATCGTCTAGAAACTTCTTCCTCAGAACCGGATCGTCGTATTCATCCACAAGTTTGTGTTCGAAAGCGCCAGAGAATGGAATGATCAGTGCTCCAGGATCATTTTTATCCACCCATTCTTTAATTTTAATCAACCTACATGAAAAACAAACCATTAAACTTTTCCATCTGATTGTTGGAATTTCAGAATTTCTTTATTAGGATATGCAAACTATACCGCAATGTTGAGAGCATTTCAACAGAAATCAATGATTAGAATATATCGTTCATCAAAAAAAAAATCAAAACTATCTTACAAAAGATCGATAGATAGAATGAATACTTCGAACAAGAACAGTCAACTGAACAACAAACAATAAAGTTATCATTAGCGAATGAACAATTTTTGATAAAAAAATTGAATATTCAGTGAAATATTAATGGAAAGCTGGTCAGAAGGTATTTGCGAAGATGATTATTTCATCGAAAATTCATACACTGGATGGCATTTTTCGAGAAAGTAGAGTTCTATGAGCTCACTATCAGTGAAGTCGCTGTAGAGTTAATCGAATGAATTTTGTATGGTCGGAAACAAAATTACGAATATTGTACTTTTCTTGAGAGCATCTCACATTTGAAATGATTTTATTTCTGTATATATGAAGGAAATATATGAATCGATTTGAAAAGAAAAAATAGTTGCGCTTATCTTTCGTCTTTGTTCTGCTTCAAGAAATCAATAAACCATATCATCTGGACTCCTTACACAACATACTGTTGCCGGTCTTGATATTCTGACCGATCTGACCTACATTGCATAATGACACTCCCAATTAATGAAGAAAAAATCTTAAATTATCCCGTTTATACTTGATTCAATATTCCGCTAGCACTAATAACAACCTGTCAATAGATATTACCTGATAAATTTGTGGTTTTCTTTCATCTTTCAACCCTTAATGTGACCGTTATTCATTGTTGTTGTCGGAACTTTTTAATGACAACCGTCATATGTTTGATGGAGTAAACGGATCGCGATATGAAAAGACTGATGCGATAGACATCTTTTCATTACGAATTATGAAAAATCCTGTTTGGAACTGTAAATACGCAGGTGGGTAGATGAGTCTTTTTTCCAAATTGAATGTTGTGGGAAAATTTTGAGTTCTGAGCTTGTTTTGTTATCGTATCAATATTTCATAACTATGAACATTATCAATATTTAAATTGAGATTCGTAGAATAACATTCAGAGTTTCCATCCAAAAATAAGTCTAATTCAGCTAGAGCCCGAACAAATAGGATGCGAAGTTTATGATTGGAGAGAAAAATGTACATAAATTATTTTTAAATTCTTATTCGAATTCCCTATATAATGTAATTCACGTTTAATCTCCATCCACCACGCAATGCTCTAATGTTTTTACTGGCTTGCCTATGATCCGTCTTTGTCAAGGTATAATTTTCTTTTATTTTCTGAAAAATATTAAGATGAATAATCATTATCACAGTATTTGATAAAATAATGTATCTGTATATTGTTTGAATACCTTGGTAACATCTTAACGGAATTCAACCAGGAATCTACAATACCTGTCCAAGTATCCAAGCACAAACGTGTGAGTTCATCTGTTAATTAAGAGCTAATGTATCATAAGCGTATATTGTGTGCCGGCAACATTGTCAATATGTCATTATTGCCGATGATGTAGCGTTTGCGATAACAATCAGAAATTACCCTTTTGATGATTCGGATGAAAGGTTGTACATATGGCCTCCAAAAAGCCTCACAGCAAGTTGGTTTTTGAATCTAGAGTATTGATCAATGTGATACATTTCTTGATTTCATTATACACGGAATGTCTATTTTCTAGGAAAAATAAAAGTTGGAAGTAGATTTATTATGAATCTAATGAATATGATCTACCCGTTGGATAGATATTTTTCGAATTAATTATTGCCAATTCAATAGACTGTTGGACTTGTTACTGCTGTATAATTGAAATTTGATTTGTACTTTTCATTTCGGTATTGGAGTTCATTTTCAAAACTTCAGTATATTCTTTTACATATTCAGAAAATATATTACATATTTCTTTAGTTTTAACGTTCTTCATCGTAGCTGTGAAGTAAGTAAATGAATAATCATCATGAAAGCACTTGATCGACATTTAGAATTATTTAAAATAGGTTCGTTACATTGGTGATTATGTATACGTTTACAGTAAGTCAGGGCGAAACTATAGTAACAAAGCTAATGGCATACAATTCTCAACTGATACATAACATTGATACATAATAAAAAGTTCGGAGAGGAGAGAATAGAAAAATTTGATCAACAGAACTATACGATCAACTCGAATGAACTGAAAATATTCTGCATGGAACTTAACGCGTTTGGGATATTCTAATTGGTGAAAATTGATCTCCATACTTTAATGATCAACAAATGTAACAAATGTTGTTTTTTTTATTGGTGCCCCTTTTTACCCATTTAAAGCACGCCCCAGCGTGTTTAAATCGAACTTAAAAAAACGCGCGTTTTTTAAAGTTACCAGAAACGTGACGTCTAAGTGACAAATTATTGATTATTGATTTGACGGAGTACTTTGTACATAATAGTCGACGCCTTGTACTGCTCCTAAATTTTCTGAAGGTAAGCCAGCACAACTAGTTCATTTATTTCTGATACCTCTTGCTTCATTTGATGAACTTGTCATATTCTTTTTTATATATATCACTGAATATTTCCGGTATTAACCTCGATTTTGCCTCACTATTCAATGAATTGATATTGGAATAATTCATTTTTGAACTCTGCGATAACAATAAACATAAAATTGTGAATGAATATCTGTTTTTCTAATTTCCATGACAACGAAAGGTGTCTTAAATGTCACATCACGAAGTCAACCATTTTGCATTATAGTTTTCATTTCTATTCTTTGTAGTTATAATACCATTATATATTATTTCATGGTGCACCAATAAAAAAAAATAGCGTAAAGTATTCGTGGATAACTGGTCTTAAAAACACTTGCTCTATTTCGAGCACTTCGGCTGCGCCGTCGTGCTCGAAAACTCGCGCGTGTTTTAAAGACCTTTTTATCCACTTATACTTTAATATACTATTTTCTGCCCCATAAAAACTAGTGATTCCATAATCTACTACACCATCTGCTATGGTTTGTTGAAGTTTTGTAACCTACAAAAATATTTGATTGGAAATGTAGTGATTGAGGGCCCTTATGAAGATTCTGTAGATTCTGAAAGTTCCTATTTAATGTTTTTTTAATAATTGTAGATGATATCAATGTCATCTAGGATAGTGCGGAAAAGTATTTTTTGATTTCTTCGTGGAGGACATGGGTAGATATTGATTATGTAATTGTAATCAAGGTACTCACCACTTATTTTTTCTCTTGATGTAGTCCTTTTCAGATAAGTTGACTAGATAAAGTGCTGGTTTTGATGTTAGAAAAAGGTACTTGTTGAGTATTTCAATCTGGAAATGAAATAATTGTTCACAAATTCATTGAATTCTTGTTTGTTAGGATAACCTAATCACTATAGTCTGAGACCAAAAAAACACACCATCCTCCAGAGAGAATGACGTTGACACCTGAGGAGATTTTGAAGAAGAAGAGGGGTGGAGATTGTTGTCATATTGATTCGAAAAAAGACGAAGAAAATGTTCTTACATTTGTTGAACGAAAGTTATATTTCCCATGAGTAATTGATTACATGTATGTTGTTTGTTAATCATGTTTTAACCATCGACGTCTTTTAGTATTTTATCACTACAAATATGTACAAATTTTATATATTGACTAACAACATTGTAAACATTCTCACTTAGGATGTAAGTTTGTGTTGTAAACATAATGTCCACCATATTTCGCCAATCACATGTTTTTTGTAGTCTCCCTGAAGAAGGAAATAAACATTTCCGAAAGAGTACTCTTTTACATATTGCTGCACACCCCAATATTCGCAGTTCCACTATATACATATATATATATATATATATATATATATATATATATATATATATATATATATATATTTCAGAACCAGCTAGGCGACCTCTACCTACCCTTTCAGTATGCCCATTTCCTAATGAATCACACTGTATATATTTACATTTATTACTCTTTCGATATAATAAAACAGGATGAATCAACTAATGCCAATCAATTATAATTTCTATAATAAACTATACATATTTCGAGTATTGCAAAATCGTACAGATTCGATTCGAATAAGATAAACATTATTTTAAAAAACTTCGACTCATGGGCAACCAATGACAAATCATGAAAACAGCGATACAAATTCCATACTTCATCTGACAAGCGATATTCGAAAAATCAGAATGATTGATCGTGGCATAAAAGAATGAAATCACTAGTCACCCTTGGTATCTATTACCAAGATACGTCGTAGAGTGAAACACGCTGTGCCAGAAACTTGGTGTCAATGTGGTGAGGCACAAAAGAGATCACCAGGTGGCGATGTTATTATTGAATGACGTTTGTGATGCGTTGTGTGATGTCATTGGGCAACACGCAGAGATCTAATACACTTGATATTGTGCGTTATGTAATGATACGCGAATGTACAGTCTGTCCCATTTGGGGACTCCCTTCATCTGAGTTATCTTTCGACTATTATTAAAAAATCAACTTTCATTTTTAGTTTTTGTGAAATGAGAATTATGTCAATGGAAACTTTTTTCGTTAATGAGATAAACATTGGTTTTGGGAATTTGTTATTAGCTTCATTTAGTTTTAGTGAATATACAGGGAGTCCGATTTTCAGCGTTTAATTACCAGAACATACCAAATGAAAGGTTTTTTAAGCATTCGACGCCACTTCACTATCTATCAAATAAAAAATCAAAATACTCCTGAAATTATCATCTCTCAGATATACTTACATCTTTTCCATCCCAATCTGCGAATCGAATGTGTTTCTTCTCATCCACCAGAACTTGCTTTATTTTCAGCAGCGTATCCTGAAATTACCAACCAGAATTAAAAAATTTCATTCAGCAAATCATTTCCATATATTTTACGAATCGTTCTGACAGATTCGGTAATTTTTCTAGTGCTGAACAAACATATCTGATTATCATTGACCAATCAATTACCAAGGTCCGTTTTCACTTTGCAAGGATGTCTATGGTCTATTTATTCTGGGTTGATACCTGTGTCAGATTTGGTAACTTTTCAATGCCATTATTACAAAACAGAAAGTATCTAGCAATGACAGACGTCTCAATAGGTTTATGAATCAGCTGGGAACATGAAAGCATCAGCAATTATGGCAACAATTCACAACGATGCCAAATTGTTTGGAGCGAATCCCTACAATCGTTTGTTTACATACGAATTGTTCTTTTATCGCGATATTTTAAATTTGTTCTTTTGAGAGCTCAATATCGTCATATACTCATCAAAATGTCGAGAGGATTGAGTGGAGATGCCCAGAAAATGGTTGCATCTTTATTAGAACATTTTAAACACGAAATGGATAACAGGAGCCCCTTACTTTCATTGGATTTTATTCGAAATGTAAGTAAAGAATCTTCATGAATATTTATTCACCACGATCTCACAATGGTTTAATAATTTTTATTAAATATGATTATATACCCAAGTTTTAATTCGGAGCATCGCTGAAAAAGTGAAAAACATGTGGCATCACCCAGAATAAATAGACTATAGTTGATATTTCATCTAGATATATGTACTCAATTGTAAAATTTTAGCTACAAGCTGAAATAAATGATTTATTCATTCAAGTCATGTAACAACAATCGATTCTGTTATTTGAATTATTTTATCGTAAGTAACTTGTCTTTCTTCATAATGCCGTTGGCATCATGATCACGGAATAGTTTTTCGTACAACTTGCAATTTTGAATTAGTTCAAGTTGTTCAAATTTTTAGGTGATTTTTTGGTCATTCATCAAAACTGACATTTATCAATAACGAGGAGTAATGATTTTTTGAAAATTTGTATAAGTTGAGTTCGTATGTGTATTTATTTTTGTTAAACTTTCCACGAAATGAACTCGGATCTCGATTACAGTTGATGATACAATATCTGAATACGCATTATATTGGGTTTGAGACTCAATACACCGAAACTGGAAGAAACATTAAAACATCTGCTGAAATTCTTATTCGAGAATTACGTTTTCAAACAACAGTTGCATCCACCCATCTATGATTTTTGGTATACACCAAATTTTCAATTCTCAAGATATTTCAGGTTTTCCCTTCGTATCAAATAATAAAGAGTGTTATCTTCTAAAGCATGTCTTAACTGTCAATATACCCGATAGAACAGAATATTCTTCAAATGTGATAGATGACATATGAAGAACACTTATTTGTGAAATAACAAGTGGAGTAAGTGAATATTCGAATATTAAAGTCAATAATAACGTTTGTCGTCCTAGGACAGTCTTCCGAGAGTTTCATGAAGAATATATGATACATATATACATAAAATGTGTGATATTAACCATTCCTCGAAAATAAACGATATAAAGAAAGCCTCATAATTCATTCAAAAAAATTTTCCTCCATAAACTAAGTGAAAAAAGGAAAAATGTTTCACAATAGAAAATCCTAACATTTCTCTAGAAGAATGTCAGAGAACACCTGAAGAGATTCGAAATACAGTCCTTCGATTCCCAATTAATTCGATTGATGTTGCCCACTCGGTATGATCGCCTATCCGCCAAACAATCAATCAAACTGCCGCCACGATGATTGGACGAAAATTATTTTTCTGCTTTGCATTCGACAATGGATTTCTGATGACTCCGCACCTTATTGAAAAAAAAAAAAACATTGAAACTCGAGGAAAAGATACCTATTAGGCTGGATGTTATGTAAATGAACGTGTGTGGTCGAATATGTTATCGAGACAGCCGTGGAGAGGACATGACAGTTTTCTTTATTCATGTTCGATTTGGGGCTGTTTCACATAATGGTGGATATAAGCCGACAAGGCCGCCATAAAAAGTGTTACTTCATTGACTAGTTTTTTGAAAATTTTCAAAAGATCATAGATTTTATTTATTTGTTATTGTTAAGGTTACTTGATCGCGATCAGCCTTTAAGATTTCAATAACACCAAGTGGACTTGAGTTCTTTCAAATCTTGTACTTTGGGTATAAAAGTGTTTAAAAAAAAACATAATTTGTTCAATTACTTTCATTAAGAAGAGAAGAGGCAAGAATTAGTATTCGCGAATATTGCTGTAATCTTACATCACAATAATAAAATTGAATAATAATTGGAAGATAATTAATAAAATACTCATTCTCATTCAGGCCACAGACCATTATCTTCATTCATCTGAGATTCACCCAATTTTCACGCGGTTTACGGACTATGAAAATTTTATTCGTGGTGTGAGTTTTGCGAAAAATTAGCTAATTTTCGAGAAGACCGCGAATCCCTATCTCTAAAAAAATCAAATGATCCTTTTTCGATTTCCACTCCCAAATAGAGAGCCCATCAATCCGCAAATCATCGCATCGGGGCGGACCCGCCCAGGACCGGCACGGGCCGAATCGGGGCGGGTCGTACTCCACGGGGGGGCCTCATCCCAGGTGTCGCCTTATTAGTAGATCTCACTGGGGGGCACCGATCGCTAGTTGTCTCACTACGGGTGGCCGAGAATCGATTGATGGAGAAAAAAATTGAGGATGCGTTGAATGAAAAGATGACGAAGGAAGAGGTTACTTGTTATGAGTATGAAAGAGGAGGTGATGAATTTGAGTTGTACCCTTGGTTGTCTTCGTGAAACATTGTTCATAATAACACGTTACATATGAAAGGTCATGATGAATATTTTGAACACACGCGTATCTCTTTTTAGTTTACTTATTCAAAGAGAGTTGTGACATCTTGTCAGAATATGTATTGTTGGCTCTCGTTTTAAATTTTCCGGAAATGCCATACAAAAAAAAAGTTATGATTGCTCATATGGTCTATATTATTCAGAAATAGATATGGAAGATTGTTCTGAACAGGACTATGAATTGTATTTCCCTTTTCATTTCATCAAATTTCCACAGTTCCAATTCCAAAGAATTTTCAAATGTTTCATTGAAAGGGACAATTTATTCAATATCGAAATATATAGAATTATTGTCTGCGATTGATATTTGGAATTGAAATACGACAACGAATATCATACAAACTCAAAGGATTATTAGGATTGCTTCCTCTCAAAGCAGAGCTATCAGGACGATATTTCGTTCAACAAATTCACCATCTTCATATTTTACCAGAGTAGAAAAAATATATAAACAAACGATTCGCTCCAAACAATTTGGCATCGTTGTAAAGTGACAGTGAAATGTTGCCATAATTGTTGATGATTTGATGTTCCTAGTTAATGTATTAACCTATTGAGACGTCTGCCATTGCTAGATACTTTTTGATTTGCACTAATGGCATTGAAAAGTTACCAAATCTGACACAACTATCAACCCAGAATAAATATACTATAGATACTTTTTGTTTCCCTCCAATGGCATTGAAAAATTACCAAATCTGTTACAACTCTTCTTTTTCTTTACACTTTTTTTAATAAATAGACTTTAGTTCGAATTGAAATAGGAATTCGGAATTTACATAATGTGCACGCGATGAAGAATACATCGGGAAACGGCATAATATTTTGTTATTATCCTTTTCATACTCTTTTTGAAACTGAAGAATGTATTATACAAATTTTCTTCGGACGATTGTGATTGATAATTTTAATGCCCCATATTTTTTCCACCATACAGCCAGTATCTTTTATGGTCAGATTTGTTATCCCATGAGCTGCTGAACAGTTCATTGTATTATTCGGAAATAATCCCCTTAAACCAAGAATAACTCAAATATTGAAATATTCATTTATGATATCATGGAATATAGTGATGAGCATGAATTATATTATCATATCATGAAATTGGGTTTCGGTTCGCTTTGAGTAGATAAATAAATGAAGTAGTTTCATTGAAATCTACTCGAAATTTTTTTGAGATTGTTTGTCTTTGCTGTTCTACCGAACATCCTTTTTGATTTACTTCAAATTCACACTTTCCATATACTAGATTTATCTCAAATATTGATTTCCGGTGAATTTTCATCAAATATTCTTTCTACAAAATTATCTACATATTGTACAGAAAAGATTTTCTCCAAATAATTCAACAATGTTGTATGGCATTTAAAAATAATTCAAATAAAGGCACAATTATTACCATCAACGAAGAAAATGGTCACTTACATATTCTGGCTTCAATTTCTTATCGCCACCCCTACCAACTGTCTTCTCGAGTTTATCCAGATTTTTCATCAAGGTTTCTTCATCTTTGAGTCGCAGTTCTTCGCCGATGATGTCCAAATCCCGGACAGGATTGACCTCACCTTCAACGTGAGTTACATCATCGTCTTCGAAAGCTCCTTCAGGAAAAAAGTAAACAGCCGTTATTTGAGACATCCAGAAAAGTGAATTTATGCAATAAATATTCCCATTGATTGATACATGAGAGTACATTTCGCAAGCTCAGTCATTAGTTGAACTAGAATAATATAATATTTTTGATTGTACATGGTCTCCCATGAAAGTATGACGTTGAACTGATATATTTCATTCAATAGTAGAAACAAGAAGAAATTATGTTCCAGATACTACAAAATATACGAAATGTTTTTTCACTCATATCTAGATTTCCCAAAATTTCGTGAAGACTACAAATCTTGACATCGACAGGGACATCGAAAATGAAACTGTAATTTATCATTAATGAAATATCCTTCATTTCTGGAACATTTGATTACGTGACATAATAAATAAAACATTACTATACCATTAAAAAGTGATAATGTCATCAGAAATTAATTAAATAAAAAATGCGCAACTGAAAGAGAAAATCGATGTGTCTGTGGTTATCACACTCAATGACCTTCATGTGCTTACACTCCACCTCAGGTTTCAATGAGATTTTCAAGTAGAAACAGGAAAAACTTTTATATCCTACCTTGAAAAACAAAAACAAAAAAATAACATCAATTGAAGATTTGAAGAATGAACTTACGACAAAGATGAAAAATGGAATCACAAGCGCTGATGTGGGAGAGAAAAGCGTTTCCTAGCCCTTGACCTTCCGAGGCACCTTTCACGAGACCAGCGATGTCGACGATGTTCAAAAAAGCGGGAACTTTGCTGAAAA